>JARBWK010000007.1:77540334-78787844 GCA_030556195.1 Anolis apletophallus | reverse complement strand
TTTTTGTTCACCAAAAACCACCATGTTGGAAATGACTTGAAGGCACACAACAGCAACAGTGACAGCTATATGGTATTTACAGTTTGTATATAGTTTTTAAATGAATTTTAATACTTTTCATGTTTAATGTTTTAACTGTATAATTTTTGATTGCTTCTAAGTATCTCTCATGTTTATATTTTTACTAATGACTTTGCAAAGGTTTTGATTGTGCAGCTGTAATTTGAGAAAAGATGGAATATAATAACAATAACATGATGAGGAGGATGAGGATAATAGGGGCAGAAAACAATTCTAGGATCACCTCTCATTTCAAAATAATCCTCAACAATATTCTGCCTTATGTGTTGACTCAGACTGTCTTCCATCTAACACTTAAGTAACAACAACAACAACAACAACTACTACTACTACAGATAGAGAGTAGAAGAATAAGCTTTGTTGACATACACACAGGCTCAATGGGCGAACTCGTATAGACTGTTAATCAAAAGACAGGGAAACTAAAGACAGTGAATCCAACAACCACTTACCATTCTTTCACAGTTTGTACTGACACATAATGAAAATAATACCAGAAGATTGATATATATAACTCCAGTGACTTCACATAATCTCTCCGCATCAATTCTGTGACTGGAGAGAACTAGTGAGATTGCAAATTAAGCCTATTAATGAACACAGTCCAGCTACACCTCCACATCAAACCACCTTGGTGTCTTCCTTATATTATCATAAGTGAAGACACATTGTCTAACATTTTGCTGCTTATTTTGACTATCCATGTCATTGAACTGGTCCAAAACATTGGATTGTGCCATCCGGACACAAGAACTAAATTGGCTCTCTTTAATCTGAACTAGAGCTAGTACAAATCAAACCATATCAACTCAATTTGATATTAAGGATTTAGCTGAATTGGTTGCTGTCTCCTCATTCCTACTTTCCTCTTTTTTAGGTTACTGATAATAACTCCTGCGTTAACTGTTTGGGAAAACCTCATTGCGTTTGGAAGGTGACAAGATTTCTTAACACCTTGCTGTAAGCTGGAGGGCTGCGTAACAGTCCTACATAGTTCCATTGGAGATGGTTAGCTGAAGTTTCAACCTCAGATAACGATGTACCATTCTTAAGTTGTATTGCTCATAGAAGAACATTACTAATATTGTGTAATGATACAATATGAACGTGGACCCTATTCCACTTGTTTCATTTATACTGAATTTTAAACTCTGGTAGTGTTCAATGCAAGACTGGGGGCCCTTCCACACATGCAGTATAACCTAGGTTAAACTGGGTTAAAAGGTAAAATAATATTTAGCCAATGTGTAGGATGAATCTGATAAAAAGGCTAAAACACTTTTTAAGTTGTCCTTTAAACCGGTTCTCCCTGAAATGTGCATTTCTTCAATTCCTGTGTATTCCTGCAGGCATGGAAAAACATGTTTTCCTTCTCTCCCTACTGTCTGGACCCCTCCCGCCCACCCCATTTCCCCTCAAAATACTGAATGAAATCTTCCATATAATTTGGGAATGGGATCATCATTCCTTTTAGCTCTTGTCAGCCCGGCCATGAGTGATAGATTTTGGAAGTACATTCAGCCTCCATGTTGTAGTTTAAGTATTCATTGGTTTAATTATTTGTGGATTACTATATTTGCTGTCACCTCCTATGGATTACTATATTTGCTACATGATAGGTATTCTATTCAAATCCCCTACCAGCATGGAAACCTACTGAGCGACCTTAGGCAAGTCATGGTCTTTTAGCCCTTTCAGCAGAAGACAAAGGAAACCCTAAGGCCATCCATCATTACTGGCTTGGCTGCCTCAGAACCCTGTATGATCAGGCTGCCATAAATTTGAGATGATTTGAAGGCACGCAACATCCAATTTATTACAGGTAAACTTAGCCCCCTTCTACACTCTCCTTATATCCGAGGATCTGATCCCAGGTTGTCTGCTTTGAACTGGATTATATGAGTCTACACTGCCAGATAATCTGGGATAAACAAATAATCTGGAATATTTATTTATTCATTTACAGTATTTATATTCCGCCCTTCTCACCCCGCGGGGGACTCAGGGCCGATTACAATGTACACATACATGGCAAATATTAAATGCCGCCTCCCAACACATAGATGGTACCTAATTTTCCTACTTGACAGATGCAACTGTCTTTTGGGTTGCAAAGGTCGACAACAAGCTACACAATTGGTTGGAAGCTCACTCCGATCTGGGCTGGCTTCGAACTCATGACCATTTGGTCAGTAGTGATTTTAATGCAGCTGACACCCAGCCATCTGCGTCATATGATCCGGCATAGTGCCATTTTACCAGATAACGAGTATAGCAGAAGCTGGTCCAGATGTTGCACTGAACACTGGAGTGTCCACTCTCTGAAAGATAACTCATTGCAAACAAAACATTGAGCAAACTGTTCTTCCTGAGAAGTCCATCATCTAACTGTACTCAATGGTGTCACAATGCACGGACTTGGCGGGCCCCTTAATCACACATACGGAGACACACTGAAGGCTAACTACTTATTGAGTATAAAAACAGTTCCAAAGAATATATAGTCCAATAATAAGTAAATATCCAAAAGGTAGAAAGCAAGATTGTCCAAAGTAACGTAGCAGATAAACTAAAAGCTTGGCAAGGCTCCGCCAAACCAATGCGCTTCAGGAAACAAGACTAGGCTCCGCAAACCAATGCGAATCAAGGAACAAGGCAAGGCAAGCGCAAAGGCAAGACTTGATGACCACGGCTTGGCTTGTGGTCCCACTCCGCTTCACGCCTATTCAGGAAAGACGTGGCCGGAGAACTGAGGATTCGTTCCCACGGATCCTCTACTCAATCCTTCGGCCAAGGTCCACGACTCTCTGGAGGCTTCTTCGTCTCAATCTCTGCTGACGGACCTCTGCCGGTCTAGGGCTCGGGACCAACCCTCCTACTAGCCTCAATGCTCAAATCTCCTATCAAAGGTTCGACCTTGTCTTTCAGCAGCTGTGTTGCTATCTCTCTGAGAGCTTTCCTCCCCTATCCATTTCCCATGCGCTTTTGTTCCATATCTTCCTCCAGGGGCTCCTGGGAAGATCTCCCTCCCGGGTGTTCATAACTCCCTGCCTCACTATCAGACTGCACCTGGTGATCTGAATCATCCCTTGGACCAAAACACATTTCTTCCCAGGCCAAGCTCTCTGTAGGTGAAAGAGGCTCTTGCGAGGAAAGCTGCCCTTCGCCCCAGTCATCTAGCTCATCCTCAGATCCAGTTCTAGCACAGCCGGTTCTAATGCTAATGGGACCCCAGGCCCTGTCCCTGCCCTCCAGGCACAAGCGAGAACTGCTGTGCTACACTATTCCCCCTCAGGGCCTCTCTAGGCCGCCCCGAGGCTTAGGTTTGTCAGGGTACTTGCGATGGAACCGAGCGACAAGGTCGAGGGCATGGGGCGCCCGAGCCCGGCCCAAGAACGCTCTTCCGGTCCAAAGCCTTTCCAATCGATGAGATACTCCAGCTTCCGGTAGCGGATGCGTGCATCCAGGATGTCCTGCACCTCCAACTCCTCCCGCCGTCGCGCATCACAGGGGGGGAGGAGGCGGCTGCGTCACATCAGGCCGCACCCGCACCCTCAGCGGGGCGGAGCAAAGAACGGTGGAACACAGGGTGGATCTTCATGTCCGCTGGGAGTTGCAGTTTGAAAGAAACAGGCCCCACCTGCTCCAAAACAGTGTAAGGCCCCAAAAAGCGAACATCCAACTTGCGGCTAGGCCTCTGAGTGGGCAGATTCTTGGTAGACAGCCAAACTTTATCCCCCACCAGGATCGCAGGGCCCTCTTGGCGCCGCCGGTCAGCCATCCGCTTGTAATCCGCTTAGCGCGTGGTCAATTGAGTGCGCAGCAAGTCTTGCAAGGCAGTCAGCTCCTGAAGCCAATCTTTCGCTTCGACGCCCCTCCGGACGGGTCCACCGGAGGGTAGAAGCGAGATGGTGTCCATAGTTGGCAAAGAAAGGAGTCTCCTTGAGGGATTCGTGCGTCGCATTGTTGTAGGCAAACTCCGCCAGAGACAACAAAGACGCCCAGTTGGTTTGCTGATAGTTGACATAGCAACGCAGGTACTGTTCCAAGGTGGCATTGACCCTTTCGGTCTGACCGTCCGACTGGGGGTGATGGGCCGTGGACATCCGCATCAATCCCCAGCAACTTCTGGACAGCCTTCCAGAACTGGGAAGTGAACTGGGTGCCACGGTCAGTTACCAAACTCTGAGGCAGGCCATGCAGCCGGAACACATGTTGCACAAACATATCAGCAGTCTCTTTGGCAGTAGGCACCCCCACACAGGGGTTGAAGTGTCCCATCTTGGTGAAACAGTCCACCACGACCAGGATCGTGGAGAAACCCTTGGACTTGGGCAAGTCAGTGATGAAGTCAGCCGAAATCATCTTCCAGGGGCTGAGGGGGTGGGAAGCGGCTGGAGCAAACTGGCCGGCTTGCCCCCCGGGTTCTGGCCCGCTGACACACAGGGCAAGAGCCCACATAGTCCTCCACATCCCTCCGCACCTTAAGCCACCAGAAATCCCTTAAGACCAATTGCAGGGTCTTGAACAGCCCGAAGTGGCCGGCAGCCCGACTATCATGGCACAGTTTGAGAATGTCCTCCCTCTCGGCCCCGGGAGAAACATAAACAGAGTCACGGTGGTAAAGTACCCCATCCTTTACCTGGAAAGGGGCTTGCACCCCCTTAGTCAGCTGTTCTTGCACCCAGGGATCGGTCCGTTGGTGCGACTGGACCCGCTCGCTCAGAGGCCGCTTGTCCTTAGGGGCCGGCGGAGCCAACGGAGGGGTTCACAGGGGCCGTCCGGGCCGCAGCAAAGTTCTCCGCTTTCAGGAGACGGGCCTCAGAAAGCCCCTCGCCACCACGAACGTACTGCGGTTTCCGCGACAGCGCATCAGCTTGCTTGGTCTGCTTGGGGGTCACATAGTGAATGCGGAAATTGAATCTCTCAAAGAACAGGGACCATCTCTGTTGCCTCCAGTTCAATTTGCGCTGGGACTTCAAGTGTTCCAAATTCCGGTGGTCGGTGTGAACCTCCACCGGGAATTTGGCCCCTTCAAGCAGATGTCTCCAGACTTGAAAGCCACCTTGATGGCCAAAAGTTCCTTCTCCCAAATGGTATAGTTCTTTTCGAGCCGTCAGCTGCCGGGAATAGTAGGCACAGGGCAACAAGTCCGTCCCCTGAGGCTGTAGCAGGATCGCTCCACCGCCACGTCCGAGCATCGGCCTGCACGATGAAAGGGGTGCGGGGTTGGGGTGCTGCAGAAGCGGCTGGAGTGGTGAACAGCTGCTTTAACTTGCGGAACCCCACGTCCGCCTCCGGCGTCCACGGAACGGCACCTTTCCCCGCAGACACTGGGTGATAGGATCGGCCCACTTGGCAAAGTCAGGAATGAACTTTCTGTAGTAGTTGGCAAAGCCCAGGAATCGTTGAATGTCCATTTTGCTGGCCGGAGCTGCCCAGTCAGCCACAGCTTGAACCTTGGTGTCATCCATGGCAATGCCCGTTGGAGAGATGCGGTAGCCCAGAAAGTCAACCTCCCGCAGATCAAAAGCACACTTCTCCAGCTTAGCATAGAGCCCGTGGGCTCTCAGTCTCTGGAGCACTTCCTTGACATGGCGGTCATGGGTCGCCTGATCCGGAGAAAAAATCAGCAGATCGTCCAGGTAGACCGCCAGATAAACGATCTAGCAGGTCCCGGAAAATGTCATTCATGAAATGTTGGAAACAGGCTGGAGCGTTGCACAAACCGAATCCCATCACCAGGTATTGAAACTGCCCCACTTGGTCTGGAAGGCCGTCTTCCATTCGTCACCCTGGCAAATCCGGACAAGGTTATAGGCGCCCCTCAAATCCAGCTTAGTGAACACCTTGGCGCCCCGCATGCGCTCCAGCAGCTCGGGGATCAGGGGGAGGGGGTAGCGATTCCGAACCGTGATCTTGTTGAGTTCTCGATAGTCATTACAGAGCCGCAACTCCCCCGATTTCTTCTTGACAAACAGAATGGGCGCCCCCGCCGGGGACTGGGAAGGCCGAATGAAGCCTTTCCGCAGATTCTCATCCAAAAAATCCCGGAGAGCCTGTTGCTCCGGTTCCGAGAGAGGATAGAGTCTGCCCGCGGGGATAGGGGCTCCAGGTTCGAGTTCAATAGCACAATCATAGGGCCGGTGGGGAGGCAAGCGCTCAGCCTCCTTCTCGCTGAAAACGTCCCAGAAACCAGCATATTTCTTGGGCAGTGTGGCCACCGTCTCCACCTCTTGGGCCTGACAAGCCCGAGCCGTGAGACAATGACTCTGGCAATGGTCAGAGGAAAAAACTAGCTGTCTCTTAGTCCAGGAAATCTGGGGATCATGCAGAGCGAGCCACACAATGCCCAGAACAATGGGAAAATCAGGGAGCTTGGTCACAAGAAAAGAAATGTCCTCTTTATGGGAGCTAGTCCACATCTTGGTAGGGGCCGTATACTGAGTCACAGCCCCCGTTTTCAGGGTTCTCCCATCAATAGTCTGTACACCCTTTGGCTCTTGGAGATCCAGAAATTGTAAGCCGGCAGACTTGGCATAGTCTGCATCAATGAAGTTGTTGGTGGCTCCCGAGTCAATCATGGCATGGACCATCATCGGTCCCTTCTCAGGTGACCACAGGCCAACCATTACAAGGAACAATTGTCCAGTCTGGGGTTCAGGGGGAAGAGAAGCGACGTCGGCCGAGTGAGCGAACCCTCTTACACTCGGCCGGCCCCTTCCCCCGACGCCTGGATGGCATCTACAGCCTCAGGGACCCCTCCAACGGCAGCGCATGCTCGGGGAGTCTTCCCACGTGGCTTTTGGGGGCACTCCTTGGAAAAATGTCCAGCCCCCCCGCAGTACCAACACAAGTTCAGACGCTGCCGCCGTGCTTTTTCCGCCTGGTCCACCTTGGGCCGCACCGTGCCGAGTTGCATGGGTTCCGGGTCATCCAAGCCCGGTGGTGGTTGAGCGAGCTGTCGGGGCACGAACTGTCCAGTCCCCGGCTCCCGTCGCGCCGTCGGCTTCTCCACCACTTTGTTATCCCACCGCCTCCGGGTTTGCAGTCCCAGCCGACAGCGTAAACTCAAGGTGATCGCCGCCTCCAAATCCGTGGGGCGGGGTGCTTTAACATCTCTTGCTGGAGCTCCGTGGTCAGCCCGCGGTGTAGTGGTAACGCAACGCCGACACGTTCCACTGCACCTGGGCGGCCAGCACCGAAAGCGAGAAATGTATTGGGACAGGGACAGATCCTTCATCGTCAGCCGGGCTAAGTCACGCTCGGCCAACTCCTCGTTCACGGGTGGGCCCCAGGTCGCCCGGATAGCGTCTCTGAAGTCCCGCAGTGTTTGGGTATGGGGAGACTGGGCCTGGATCAACGACGTAGCCCACGTCGCTGCCGTGCCCTCCATCAAGTTGAAGACAAACCCCACTTGGGCTCGGTCAGTCGCAAACTCGGTGGGTCGCAGCTCCAGGTACATGTCCACCTGGCAGAGAAACACCTCAACTTGGGCAGGGTTGCCCCCAAAACGGCAAGGCGCATTCACTCCCGGGTGGCGTCCAGCCCTGGTCCTCAGCTCTCCCACCTCCTGTTGCAGGGCTGCCACCTCCGCGTCCGTCAGGCCTGCCATGGCTGCGACTGCCGGGGGTCTCTTCTTTCGGTGTCCCGTGGTGTGATAAGGGGTTTGTAGGTTCTCCGGCCAACTGTCACAATGCACGGACTTGGCGGGCCCCTTAATCACACACACGGAGACACACTGAAGGCTAACTACTTTATTGAGTATAAAAACAGTTCCAAAGAATATATAGTCCAATAATAAGTAAATATCCAAAAGGTAGAAAGCAAGATTGTCCAAAGTAACGTAGCAGATAAACTAAAAGCTTGGCAAGGCTCCGCAAACCAATGCGGTTCAGGAAACAAGACTAGGCTCCGCAAACCAATGCGGATCAAGGAACAAGGCAAGGCAAACGCAAGGCAAGACTTGATGACCACGGCTTGGCTTGTGGTCCCACTCCGCTTCACGCCTATTCAGGAAAGATGTGGCCGGAGAACTGAGGATTCGTTCCCACGGATCCTCTACTTAATCCTTCGGCCGAGGTCCACGACGCTCTAGGCTTCTTCGTCTCCAATCTCTGCTGACGGACCTCTGCCGGTCTAGGGCTCGGGACCAACCCCTCCTACTAGCCTCAATGCTCCATCTCCTATCAAAGGTTCGACCTTGTCTTTCAGCAGCTGTGTTGCTATCTCTGTGAGAGCTTTCCTCCCTATCCATTTCCCATGCGCTTTGTTCCATATCTTCCTCCAGGGGCTCCTGGGAAGATCTCCCTCCCGGGTGTTCATAACTCCCTGCCTCGCTATCAGACTGCACCTGGTGATCTGAATCATCCCTTGGACCAAAACACATTTCTTCCCAGGCCAAGCTCTCTGTAGGTGAAAGAGGGCTCTTGGGGAAAGCTGCCCTTCGCCCCAGTCATCTAGCTCATCCTCAGAATCCAGTTCTAGCACAGCCGGTTCTAATGCTAATGGGACCCCAGGCCCTGTCCCCTGCCCTCCAGGCACAAACGAGAACTGCTGTGCTACAAATGGTTAAAGCTGTCATTCCCAAAGTGGGCGCTACCACCCCCTGGGGGGCACTGGAGCGATCCAGGGGGGCAGTGATGGCCACAGGTGCATTTGGGGGAGTGCGATGAATCACTGTAAGGGGGCGGTGAAAGCATGGCTGAAATCACTGGTGGTCGCGGTCCCAAGAGGAGTCAATTGGCATTTAGGAAGGGTTGTGAGGCCCTCTTCTTTGGCCCTGCCCCCTTTGCTTCCTCAAAATGATGCGGTGCCAGGTGAGAAGTTCCCCGCTAGGCTAGGCCACGTGGCGCACCCTTGATCATCTGGCTCCTGCTGTTTGCCAGGCCTCAATAGGCAGGAGCTCGGTGACAGGCTCTTCGCAAGGCCATGCAGGCCTAGCCTCACAGGGAGCCTCTCACCCGGCTCCCTCTTCCTGTGGTCTAGCGGGCGGTGAGAAACAGGCAATTGAGGTTGTGCCACATGGCTCAATGTGGCGCAACCTCAATTGCCTGTTTCTCACCGCCCGCTAGACCGTAGGAAGAGGCAGCCGGGTGAGAGGCTCCCTGTGAGGCTAGGTCTGCACGGCGCAGCCACTATCATCTGGCTCCCACTGCCTGCCATGCCACAGGAGTCTCCAGACGAGGCCAGGCCACATGGCGCAGCCTCCATTGCCTGCTAGGATGCAGGCAGTGAAAGCCAAGCAATCGAGGCTGCGCCATGTGACCTGGCCTCGTGTGGAGACTTCTGCCCAGCTCCCGGCTCCTGCAGCATGGCAGGCAGTGGGAGCCAGGTGATGGTGGCTGCACTGCGCAGCCTAGCCTCATGGGGAGCCTCTCGCCTGGCTCCCGCCTCCTGGCAGGTGGTGGGAGCCGGGGATCGAGGCTGTACCATGCGGCCTAGCTTTGTGGGGTGCTTCCCACTTGGCTCCTGCCTCCTGCAGCCTAGCGGGGGGTGGGAAACAGGCGATTGAAGTTGTGCCACACAGCCCAGCCTTGCGGAAAATCTGTCACTCAGCTCCCACCTACTGAGGCCTGGCAAACAGCGGGAGCCAGATGATTGAGGGTGCACCACATGGCTCAGCCGCCCTGACAGATCAGAGCCAGAATTCGCCAAGTAACATCAAATCCCAGGTGTCAAGGTATATTTTCTGACAGCCTCACCAATTTTGCGTTGGTCATGGGAGTTCTTTATGCCAAGTTTGATTCAATTCCATGGCTGCATGAGTTAAGAATGCTTTTTGATGGCAGGGAACTATATATCCCAGCAATTCCCAAATGCCAAGGTCTATTTTCCCCAAACCTCTCCAGTATTTAGTATTGGTCATGGGAGTTCTCTATACCAAGTTTGAGTCAATTCTCTTGTTGTAGTAGTTCAGAATGCTCTTTGATGGCAGGAGGCGCTGAGTAATACTTTTGTTCTGGAAAGGGGGCAGTAGGCCAAAAAGTTTGGGAACCAATGGCTTAAAGTATTGCTGAATGGAAGAACCTACTTCACACTTTTAACAAAGAAACCAGCATTCATTTGTTAAGTAGACTCTAAAACATTTTCAAGACAAAAGATACATCTCTAAATTCAGATTGAGCTTGAAGTCTGCAAAAATAGTGTAAAGGGGAATGGATGAATGTGTGTGGGGGGGGGAGGGGGGGGTTAGTTGTACAGTTCAAACATTAAAGAATGCTTGGGTGTAAGTGTGATGCTGTCAGCACAGAAGAATTGTTATTTTAACTTTTAAATGTATTTCTCATCCTTATTTCAAGACCTTTGTTGTGCCAAGGAGCACTAAAGATAATTCCTACAGATAATCAGCCTCTTTCTCCAACAGTCTTCCTTATTGTCTACCTGGAAGATGCAGGTTATCTCCATTCATTTATGTGTTTTCCTTTAAAAGGACAAGGACAAGGTTATCTTGTGCAGCCAAGGACCTAGCCAATGAACATGAAAAATGCTAAGAAATATCAATTTATTTCCAACTAATCCTATTGCATTTACCTAGAAATAAGTTAAATCGATCCAATGGAATTTACACGTAAAGCATATTTGCATGAATATAATAACAGTTTTCATTCTCTGGATCATTTGCGTACTAAACAATTTATGTTTATGCTGTTCTACAAACAGATTGGATTTAGTGACTAAAACAAACCTCAAGCAAATTGTGATTAAAGTTTATAGCTTTGCATTCTATTGTTGTATGTGGAAGTTTGAATTCACCACCATCCTGGGCTGTAATACCCAGACTAGAGTTGATTGTTAGAAAGTGCTGAATAGTCTAAATGACCTCGCTAACAAGTTTCAGGACATGCTGACTGATTCAGAAAACAAAAGGAAGGCCGAAGAATGCTGGTTCCACAGAGCATGACAAATACAAAACACCATGATGAAAGCTACTGGCAGAGACATAACAAAAGATAAATGAGGAGCTACAAAATTATTGGCAGCATATCGAGACATAAACCTGCTGTGTGTGTGTGTGTGTGTGTGTGTGTGTGTGTGTGCGCGCATGAGAGACAAGAAGTAGAGAGAGCAGATTCAGAACTTAATTAGGTAAATAATCTAATATAGGAACATGCCTACAAGATAATGACTTAGACCCTAGTGACTCTGATTGGGGTCATGCCTTCACCTCCTGCCACAGCCCACTGTATTTTTGCTTAATTCATTCATCAAGACTGATTGGAAGTTTCTACAAAATAACATGGAACGTGGCTGTGCGAGTATGTATGTGTGTGTCAGTTGATGTTTCTTATTTATTACTTTTATTTGTAATCCATACTTTCAAAAAGTTGTCTAGCAGCTAAACAGACTGAACAAACAAGAGTCAGATAAAGTTGGATTACAATTCCCATCAGCGCTAAGGTGCATCTACTCTTCAGAATGACTGTGTATACTCGAGTATAAGCCTAGTTTTTCAGCCCTTTTTTAGGCTGAAAAAGACACCCCCTGGCTTATATTTGCATTAGAGTCCTGGCAGGGAGGACTTCTTTCAGCCCCATATCTTTCTCCCAGGACCCTCACCTCTCCACACAGCAACCCAGCTCTCCTTCCTCTCCTCCTCTATCATACAGCGTGCACCTTCCTCTCCTCCTCTCTCGGCACCAGTCTTTATCACTTTTCCTTTTTCATATACACACAGAGTATTTTCCGCAAAATGTATTGTGAAAATAAACTATGGTGGTTATTGGAAGGTTACGTAAACCCATTTACTTTGAAGAAGGTTAGAATAATGATTTAATCAGAGTTGGACAGTCTTATCTTAAATTACAGTTTTATGTAAATATTCAAAAACATTTAACCTACTGATGTAATTAATGTAATTTTATTGGTGTCTATTTTTATTTAGAAATTTACCGGTAGCTGCTGCATTTCCCACTCTCGGATTTTACTTGAGTCAATACATTTTCCCAGTAAAATTTGGTGCCTCAGCTTACATTAGAGTCAGTTTATACTTGAGCATATACAGTAATTCAGTTCGACGCCACTTTAGCTGTCACGGTTCAATGCTGAATCAGGACAGTTTTACAAGGCCCCATCTACACTGCCATATACAGCAGTTTGAACTGCATTATATGGTCAGTGTAGACTCATATAGTGCAGACTGAACTGCCTTGAACTGGATTATATGAGTCTATATGACCATATCATCTAGTTCAATCTGCATTATAATGATTGTGTAGATGGAACCAGTGTTTTCAGCCTTCTCTGCCAAAGGGTGTTGGTGCCTCACCAAATCACAAATCCCAGGATTACATAGCATCGAGCCATTGCAGTTAAAGGTGTGTCAGACTGCATTAATTCCACAGTGTAGATTCACTCCTAACCAACACAGATAACAGTGACAATCACTGGGATTGTTGTCCAACAACATCTAGAGGGCTCAATGACTTCCAGCCTTTGAATTCCTGAGCACATACTCCACATTTTTAAAAAAGAGCAAGGTCAAAATGGGTTATGAACCAAAAAGTTCTACTCATACGTAGTTGAGAACAAATATGAACTGCAACTGGTAACTCAACTGATCTTGTTAATAAAAGTCAGACTGAAATGATATAAAACAGGAAGTAATCCCCAAATGTCAAATATAAACATGATGTAGTCATTTGATTACCAGCTTCTGGGGACCAGTAGCCTTATCTCTACTTGTTGGATATATCAATGCTAAAAGTGTGGAAGAGCTGGCTGTTTGACCAGAGGCAAGCTAATACCGTCTGAATAAGTTTAACCTTCCTTTTAAAGCATAACACTAGCAGAATAAAAACATAATGGATGGGACAGCTTGCTTTTGAAAAAAAAGAGAGACAGGCAGAGTTAAAGCTTACTTAATGATTGATCACAGAAACCCCTATTAGCATGCAAAGGAATACACATTCAGTATGCCAGAAAACAAAAGGAACTCCACATAAACTGGTTGATGAAATTAAAACAGTTTACTCACAAAAACTTGTGCAAAAGAGATCATACAGGTACAGATTAACTTCACTGAAGATTATAAAAAAGTATAATCTAAAGATAGTGAAAGGATAAATTTCTCTAGCTTGAGCGTAAGCCTAAGAAGATCAGGCCACACGGCACGCAGTCTACATGTTGGAAAGGATGACGGTCACTCTTCTAAGAGTAAAACCCGAACAAAAACTAACAAAGGAAGCACCTCTCTTTTATAACCTTTTGACTTCAAAGGGCTGCCTATGTGACAGACTGTATGACAACTTTTCTAGAAGATGCTCCAAGACCCATGCAATGTTAATTGGGGGTATCATAAAACTGACAGGAAAGGAAGTGAGGTAACACAACAATATGGAAACAAAAGAACCATTTCAACGTGCATGCAAGATTGTTAGTTTCCTGACACTACTTATTTAATGCCTAGATATGTGTGTGTGTGTGTGTGGGGGGGGTGCCATTACTTTGAAACACCTAGTGAGCAGGCCAACAAGTTTTGCATTTGTTTATACTGCAACCCACAATATATCTGAAGGCTGTATTTTTAATTAAGTCATATTGGAATGCTTTATTTGGAAAGAAGTCATAAGAAAGCATTGCTCCAAATCTGATTTTTATAACAGCTGTAGGTGTGTAAAGAAAGTTTTAAAATAATCTCTTACAGAAAAGGTGACATTGCAATGATAATGAGTCCCACAGTGACTTTCGCACCTAAATGAGCTGTACATATGGCTGCAACGTAAAACCTGATAGTATTGCTTATCTATATTAAAGTGTTATTTCTCATAATTGGCCAAGAATAACTTCAGTCTGTTTTACACTCCAACTGTAATTTATAACATTATGGTGATGGTTAGTTTTGAGTAAGACGAAACTGAAAAAATATAGGCAGCTCTTGCTGAAAAGAGCCACTTTCTTTGCTATTTTGAAACTTGGAAACATTACTTTTCGACTACCATATTTTTTTCTGAAACTGTGTGTCTAATATACTGGTAAGTAACATGTAGCCCTTGGCCTTAATTTAAAGGCTACGTTATACTGAGAAGAGGTAAACAAACCAGAAAAGAATAGATTCACGTGCTAGTAAAGCCCAAAATAATATCAAGTGCAATCAAACAAGTCAACATTATGTTAAATGTGAGCAATAACAAATCCTGATGCAAACTACTTTGTGTGGCTCAAGCACACCACAACCCCAATGTTAAGGTCTCCTCTTGCTGTTTTACCTCCTTAGAAGAAGGAAAGAGCAAGCAAGCTGTACGTACCACAATGAAGAACATCTGCATTGACACTCAAGAAACTCATTTCCTGGCGATTTTATTAATATTTATGAATATGCTTTCCATCACTAGCAAGACGTACAGCAAGGGATAGTGCTCTTTATCACAATCTTTGAATCATTTATACAGAGAGGAGGCATAACATATGGTGCTTAGGCCCACTTCTAATTTGAGGCATCACTCTGTCCATACAGCTTCTACCATGCTGGCTGGTTTCCACAATCTACTCAATCTGGAGATGCTTGTTTTATGTTGACAAATTAGGTCATATATATATGGCTTCATATCATATACAGTGAACATCCCTTATCCCCCATTCCAATATCCAAGATACTGCAAAATTCATGATTGTCCATATAATAATACACTTTATTTAATACAATTTATTTATATTCCGCTCTTCTCACTCCGAAGGGGACTCAGAGCAGATTACAGGTACACATACTTAGCAGACAATCCTTGCCGTTTTCCACATACACACATATGGGCGAACAGAGGCAAACTCTGGCCACCAGGGGAAGCTGACACACTCCTCATCTCTCAGCGTTCCCAGCATCCCTTGTTGTTCCTTCCGCATTCATCAGTGTTCCTGGAGTTCTTTAATGGCCTCGTAATTCAGTCAAAATTTGCCTCCCCACTTAACCTTTATCTCCTACTTGACAGATGCAACTGTCTTTTGGGCTGCAAAGGTCGACAGCAGGCTACACTTAAAGGTCGAGCACCCACCTCGACCTGGGCAGGCCTCAAACTCATGACCTATTGGTCAGAGAGATCTTATGCAGCTGACACTTAGCCAGCTGCGTCACATTCCTGGTGCTGGCTGGGATTGTGAGTCTTTGCTTTCTGATAATTCAACATATACAAATTTTGTTTCATGTACAAAATTATTACAATATTGTATATAAAATTACTTTTCAATCTTTTCACATAAGATGAATATGAAACAAATTGCTTTTATGTTTAAATGTGGGTCCCATCTCAAAGATATCTCATTATGCATGCATATGCAAAAACAGCTGCCATGACAGGCATGCTGCATTCTTCAGGTTTCTCCACAGAGTTGGTTAATGTTCTTGGGCTGAAAAAGATCATGTGGAAGGAGGGAGAAGGGGGGACTGTAAAGGAGGGTAAATGAGGTGACAGCAGTTCTAACTGCTGTTTCTTCTCACTGCCTTCATGCTGGATCCCTAACAGAGGCAGGTTGTTTGCCTTACTCGACTCTTTCCTGCTTTATTCAGGTTGAATTCTTGTTCTTTTCCTTATTTAAATTCCTTTTCTATCTGTATTTGTACAGATATACTAAGATCAGAAGTATAATTTACACACCCTCCCACTGTAACCATAAAAAACCAAATCATCTCTTTCTCTTTAGTTATTTCTAAGCTTATTCCTTCCATACATTTTAAGAGGGAAGAAAAAGATTTGTTATAGACCCCAAAATTTAACCATCAGCATCTATGGGTCAAAGCAGATCCCAAAACCTTCAAAGTGCTGATCTTGGGCTATAAAGCACTATATACGGTTCTGGCCCAGCTTACTTGTCCAAACATATCTCCCTCTACAATCCACCTTGGAGTTTAAGATCACTCAGGGAGGCCCTGCTCTCGATCCCGCCTCCTTCGCAAGCAAGATTGGTGGGGTTGAGAGACAGGGCCTTCTCAGTGGTGGCCCCCTGTCTGTGGAACACACTCTCCAGAGAAATTAGATTGGCCCCATCTATCCTTTCCCTTAGGAAGAAACTCAAATCATGGTTCTGGGACCAGGCATTTGGGTAGCAGGGCAACAAGTAATCGCGATGTCTCGTGAGAACCGATAAGGGCCAGGCTATGGACTGGAACTATGGATGCTGAACTGGACTTGGATGTGATTATATTGCTATTGAAATGTTTTAAATTGAATATTTATAACTTATTTTTTAGTGGAAAGTGGTACAAGTGGAAAGAGGTAACCAATGATCTGGAAAAATGGGCAAGGCTAAATCTCTCTTTTTTCGGCAGAATAGCCACGGTAAAGATGATGTCCCTACCAAAAATAAATTTTTTATTCGCAGCTCTCCCAATAATCAAGAAAGAAACACAATTCACCTATTGGATGCGTGACCTCTCCAAATTCATATGGGGTGGGAAGAAACCCAGAGTCAGGCTAAAACAACTACATGACTTAAAAGACAGAGGAGGTTTGGGAGTACCCAACCTAAGGATATACTTCGAAGCAAACTGTTTGGCCTGGGTGAGGGACTGGTGCAAGCTTGAGAACAATAAGCTGCTTAATTTGGAGGGACATGATCTAAAATATGGATTTCACGGGTATCTATGGTATAATAAGATAAAGGTCGATTCAAATTTTAAAAATCACTATGTAAGAGGGGTATTATTAAAAATTTGGCTAAAATATCACCAAAAGGTGCTTCAGGAATATCCGCTCTGGCTCTCACCGGTGGAAGCATATAGAATCAGACAAATGGATGACAAAAAATGGTGGACATATAAAGACTTAACTTATTGGGATGGTATCGGATACACCCTGAAATCCATTAACCAATTGAAAAGTGAGAATATGAAAATAGAATGGTTTCCATACTACCAAATTAACCAAAAATTCAAGGAAGATAAAATTATTGGCTTTAGGGACGACCAACCAGAGATGGAAAGAATACTATTCGGCAGGGAAAAAAAACTGGTGGGAAATTTATATAAAATATTACTAAAATTGGAAACAGACGAAAATAATACTAAAGGATACATGAAGGAGTGGTCCAGAAATGTGGGATATAAGATCAAGCCAGAGGTATGGAATACTATATGGAAAAAGAATGCAAATATTTTAACAAGCTATAACTATAGAGAAAATTGGTTTAAGGTTATACATAGATGGCACATATCACCTGATAAGATCGCAAAAATGTACAAAAACTCCAAAACAAATTGTTGGAACTGTAATGAAAAGCATGGAACATTCTTCCATCTCTGGTGGACGTGTAAAAAAGCAAAGCAATTTTGGACAATGATCGAAAAAGAATTAGAGAAAATCTTTAAAAAGCAAATCGAAAGGAAACCAGATCTTTTTCTTTTGGGTATCGTGGATCAAGAACTAGAACTAAGCTTTAATGAGAGAAAGATTTTTATACTATTAACAACGGCGGCTAAACTGATATATGCCAAATATTGGAAAGCAGGAGGACCCCCGACCAGAGAAGAATGGATTACAAAGGTTATGGACACTATTGAGATGGAGTGGCTCACGGATGCTCTAAAAGGAAAGGAAGAAGACAAAACCCTTGAGGAAAAAGGGGATTGGTCGCTGGTTCAGGAATATTGTAAGAGGGAATATAACCTAGAACTGACACTCAATTGGTATTAGGACAAAATCAAAAAAAAAAGTGGAAGTAGACCGAGAAGGGCTAACGAACTGTACTGTAATGAATATCTTGATACAGACTTATGTTGTCTTTTAAATTACAGGTAACCAAATGACTCCACGGGCACTAAGTCTCGACGTAGAGTGAAATAAGAAAATCAAGAATATGTGTAAAATGTGTAGAGTGGTCCAATCTGATTAACTATAATACGCCTTGCTGATCAAACACTTTCATTGCACTGCTGTACTCCAAGCTGTTTCTTTTTCTGTACACTGCTGTGACCACCACAAGATGGACCACAGCTTCTATGTATGTTTTACCTCGCACACTCTGTGCATTCCGTTTCATAATCTTTTATTTGTTTTGAAAAACTAATAAAGACTTATTTTAAAATATATATATAACTTATTTTTTAGTCATCAATGCGCTTGTAGAAAGTGTGGGATGAGATCTTCCTGAATCTGAATCTTCGTTCACAAAGAAAAGCCACTAATATATTTATTTATTTATTTATTAATTAATTATTCGGGCTTCTATGCCGCCAACTCCCTGAGGCTCGCGGTGGCTTACAGGAGCCGAAAGGCACAGTAAAATAGAGGCAATAAAACAGTTAAAAACAATTAAAAACAACAGCAGTGCAGCAAATAATAACACAGTTCAACAATGAACAGCACATCGTCCTAGGAAGAACAAACAGATGGCGGGGCATGGGCAGGACTTACTCGCCAAAGGCGGGGCATGGGCAGGACTTACTCGCCAAAAACAGGTAGGTTTTACAAGCCCGTCTAAACGGGAGCAAGTCCTTCATAGCCCGAGTTCCAGTCGGGAGGGCGTTCCACAGCGTAGGCGCTATGACAGAGAACGCCCTCAGGCGGGTAGATGTCAATCTTGTGAGTTTTGCCGAAGGTATCTCCAGGAGGTTGGAGTCCTTGGACCGAAATGATCTCGAAGGGCAGTATGGGGTGAGACGGTCCCTCAGATACGCTGGCCCCAGGCCGTGTAAGGCCTTAAAGGTGAGAACCAACACTTTGAAGGTGATCTGGTGCTCAATTGGCAGCCAATGCAGATCCTGCAAGACAGGTGTTATGTGGCCGCCTGCTGGCGTGCCAGACAGGAGCCGGGCGGCAGTGTTCTGCACTAGCCTGAGCTTCCGGGTCACTGACAGAGGAAGGCCAACGTAGAGCGCGTTGCAGTAATCCAGCCTTGAGATGACCGTGGCTTGGATCACCGTGGCCAGGTCGTTCTGGGAGAGATAGGGGGCCAGCCTCCTTGCCTGTTGCAGATGAAAAAAGGCGATCTTGCTGACCGCAGAGACCTGGGCCTCCATGGTCAGCTGGGAGTCAAAGTGGACCTCCAGGCTCTTTACGGAAGACGATGGGCATAACGCCGCACCGTCCAGGCTCGGAAGCTGGACATCTACATCGCCCGGGCAGCCCAGCCACAAGATCTCCGTCTTCGCCGGATTCACCCTCAACCTACTGGCTCGCAGCCATCCAGTAAAGGCTTCAAGGCAGTGTTGGAAATTATCGGGGATGGAACACGGCCTGACCTCCATCCTCAGAATGAGCTGGGTGTCGTCAGCGTACTGGTGACACTCCAGCCCATAACTCCACACCAGCTGTGCAAGCGGCTGCATGTAGATGTTAAATAACAGAGGGGAGAGAATGGCCCCTTGCGGAACTCCACAAACTAATGGGGAGCCCTCGGAGACCACCTCGCCCCTCCTCACACGCTGAGACCGCTGGTGGAGGAAGGAGGTCAGCCATTTAAGGGCACTCCAGCCATGGCCAGGCGGTGGATCAATAGATTGTGGTCGACCGTGTCAAATGCTGCCGTGAGGTCCAATAACACGAGCAGCGCAGACCCGCCTTGGTCGAGCTGGCAGCGGAGTTGGTCTGTGATGGAGACCAGAACCATCTCCGTCCCATGCCCTGAACGGAAGCCGGACTGGAAGAGGTCTAGCCATGTTGCATCATCTAAGAAGGACTGCAACTGCTCCATTACTGCCCTTTCAACTACCTTCCCCAGATGCGAAAGATTCGACACTGGTCGGTAGTTGGAGGGAACCACAGGGTCTAGTGACGGTTTCTTCAGTAATGGAGCTACCACCGCCTCTTTTAAGCACTCTGGAAAGACTCCTTGCTCAAGGGAGCTGTTTACGATATTCAACAGAGGCCCATGTAACCCCTCCAGGCAAGATCTAACAAGCCAGGAGGGGCACGGGTCGAGGGAGCAGGTGGTAGGCCTGGTTGCAGCTACTATCTTATCAACAGCATCTGCGTCCAGTGGCCGAAACCAGTCGAGGGTGTTTAATTAATTGTTTTAATTAATGTCAAATTTGTGTCATTGTTTTATTGTGTGTATTGGCATCAAATTGCTGCCTGATGTAAGCCGCACTGAGTCTCCCCTCGGGGGTTGAGAAGGATAGGATAAAAATCTTTGAAATAAATAATAATAATAATAATAACCTTCCCTTGGTCTATATACAAGGTTGACTTATACACATGTATATGGTACAGCCCATATTCCTTTTCAGACAATACTTTACTAATATGAAATTCCAATAAAATAATCCAAACCATACGTGTCAAATTCAAAGTCTGTGGGCTGAATCCAGCCCATCAATTCATTTTATGTAGCCCTCCAGATGCTTGAGCTTGTGATATGGTAACATCTGGAAGAACTCAGTTTGTTCTGTTTAGTCAGGACAGTGGGATTTATATTGAGACAGGCTTGTGGATATGATGCTGAACTTTAAAATGTCATTTAACCTTTCCCTAATATCAGACCCACAAGTGCTGTTGTGTTGCAATTCTTAGTACATCTAGTGGACAATCAAAGGATTGTTCAATAAACATTTCAGGACCCAAACTGGGTAAAAACTAAAAAGCACAAACCACTATGTAAACACATTGCCCATTTTATTTACAGCTTCTCTGTCCATGGATTCAACCACCCTATGAAGTTCAACCAGAAGGCTGATGTGGCCCTTGTTGAAAATTCACCCCTGATCTACATCCTAAGATGGACTTTCCAAAAGGGAGAGGGTCAGCATTTGCCAGTACTGTATCAGAAATGGATAACTTGGTTTTCCAGATGGTATTAGATCAAAGTCCACCACAAGCTTCAAAGTTATGGTGTTACTTATGGTCTATCAGCATCTTGAAGGCCACAAGTTCCAATAATAATAATAATAATAATAATAATAATAATAATAATAATAATAAAAATAATAATAATAATAATAATGAAATCCAACATATATATCAGATTTGCTGTGACATACTGTGTTTTTGTGTCCGTAAAATATTATTATTATTATTATTATTATTATTATTATAGGTAAAGGTAAAGGTTTTCCCCTGACATTAAGTCCAGTCATGTCTGACTCTGGGAGTTGGTGCTCATCTCATTTCTAAGCTGAAGAACCGGCGTTGTCTGTAGACACCTCCAAAGTCATGTGGCTGGCATGACTGCATGGAGCATCGTTACCTTCCCGCTGGAGCAGTACCTAATGATCTACTCGCATTTGCATGTTTTTGAACTGCTAGGCTAGCAGGAGCTGGGACTAACAGCAGGAGCTCACCCTGCTCCCTGGATTTGAACCTGTGGCCTTTTGGTCAACAAGTTTAGCAGCCCAGCGGTTTAACCTACTGAGCCACAGGGGGCTCCTAATAATAATAAGAATAATAATTTTATTTTTTACCCACCTCTCCTCATGGCTCGTGGTGGGTTGCAACATAGTTAAAAACATAATCATGATATAAAATGCACATATTAAATTGTATACCATATATTCCACATCAGACTTTTTTGATATTATTGAAATAAATAGACATGTCCCTATAAAGACATGCATATAGAAGTATGCACACCTTATATCAAGATAGGTGGCTTTTAAAGACTAGTAACTGTGATAATCCAAATGCCCTTTTCATGTTAAGAAAGCTATCCGTAATTTTCAATGCAGTCATTTCAAAACCAAAGAAGGCATACAAATGAATGATCAATGCCAAGAAAACTCTTCTACTTCCTTCATAATCATTAACTGAGCAAATTTCTTCAGTAATAACATTAAAATAACATTGAAACATCTGAATGCATTACTCATAGAAAAAAATTAGGTTTCTTTAATAAGATCAATATTTCTTTTACAGATGCACTGTCAAGCCTTTAATACTTCGTTTCAAAAATAAATATAAATCCAACTGCAGCTTTATTATCCTCCCCCCCCCCCCAAAGGAATTAATGTATCTTCCAAAACAAAACACATGTCACTTGAGTCTGTGAAGAAAAACTACTAGTATAAAAATGTGAATTGCTTGCTATTGTACGGAATACTTCAAAATGATGGAAATCCACAACATGGCGAATGATCGATGAGAAATACTGACACTGTAAAATGCTATTTTTAGAATCAATATTCCTCATCGATTCCAATGTGCATTTTTTAAAAACTCATGTCTAACCACTGATTATTACCTATTGTGATTAAGTATTCAAGAAACCTAGTAACAGTTCTGAATAAACCACGGGTCTTTCTTTAACCCGTTCACAGTTTGCAACTTCATATCACACAAATGTTATTAGACAGGAAGAAAAAAAACTGCTTTCTCTAGTGAACTGCTCAGACTCTTGCAGCTTTGAGAGTTCATGCAAGCATGCAGATTCCTCTCTCAGTGTAAAATGCATGGCTGCAGGGCAGATAACCTTTGGTCTTTTGAGATTCTTACAGCAGTTACAGGACTCAAATTCAGAGGAACACTCCCATTACTAAAATACGATTCTCCTTGAATTGACTGTATAACATGGGACAAAAATCTGATTATGTTTTCTTGGTTTCATGGTACTGCAAAATATATTTAAAATGCAGAACTACTGGTGGCAAAAATGAAGAACATTCAAAATGTTGCGGACACTGGCAAGTGTAAACTGGCAAGGCTCTAAAAGTTGTAGCAATCCACCCTGCTGTGGATTGCTCTATATTGTATTTTTTGTCATACTTTTGAACAACATGAAAAAAGTCTCTCTTCTCTCATAATTCTTATTTTTTACTTTTAAAAAAATCTGCAGTGTATATAAGCACAAACTTTAATATCACGTTGCATATGAAAATTCTTTTGGTGCGATCCACGTAATGTAGCGTATAACATGGAAGCATTTTGAAATGCCCAAAATGGGAGCAATACATTCAATCCTGGAGTGAGCATAACACTGCAAACTCTGATTAGGCTTTGCACATAAGGCTAGTGATTCTGCATTACATAATAAAATCAAATGAACTACAATATGTGTTCATTTCACAAAGGTATACAGTACATAAAAAGATAAAAGGAGCCATTCTAAGCCAAATGGGGAAATCATCATTTTTGTACATTAATCATGGTTTTAAAAATCTCTCTCCAGTCATAGAATGGTAGGTATTTATCGTTTAACTTGGCATTTTACTTCAATTGCTATATACAGAAAATACACTCTTCTGAATCTTATTACTAAAGAGGAGAAAATATTATTAGTATCACAACAATAATTTGTGCTAGCATTTTTGGGATATGAACTGAGCAACACAGCTTATATGGTGTGAAACTACCTGGATATTGAAACTCTGATTTTAAAATGCATGTGGAAGCATCATTTGAGAACTGAAACATACAGGTGCCAACGATGATGATGAAGATGATAGGGTTGTTATAGGTTTTTCAGGCTGTATGGCCATGTCCTAGAAGCATTCTCTCCTGACGTTTTGCCTGCATCTATGGCAGGCATCCTCAGAGGTTGTGAGGGCTGTTGGAAACTAGGAAATGGGGTTTATATATCTGTGGAAAGTCCAAGGTGGGAGAAAGAACTCTTGTCTGTTGGAGCTAGGTGTGAATGTTTCAATTGGCCACCTTGATTAGTATTTGATGGCCTGATAGTTTTTAGGTGTGGCTTGTTACTGCCTGAGGGAATCCTTTGTTGAGAGGTTGCCTGCTGTAGATGCATGCGAAACGTCAGGAGAGAATGCTTCTAGAACATGGCCATACAGCCTGAAAAATCTACAACAGTCAAGTGATTCCACCAATGAAAGCCTTTGACAATACATAATAATACTTTATTTCTACTCCACCATATCTCCCCAAAAGGACTCAGGGTGACTAACAATATACAGCGAAGTGCCACATACTGTATAAACAATACATAGAGCTAAAACAATAAAACCATGAAATTACAGTCATGCACATACATAATTCATTATGGACAGGGGTCTTTTATACTGATAATAAGTTCAAATAGGTGCCATTACTACAAGTAATGAGTGGAGGACAGAGGAGCCTCTTCATGAAGAAATTACAGATCTGTGAGACCCAGAAATCTTGCTTGTTTGTAGGTGACCAAATACTTATTTTCCACCATAAGTTGCAAATAAATTAGTTAAAAATCAGATAATGTGATTTTCTGGATATGTTTTCCTATGTTGTCTCTCATAGTTGAGGTCTACCTATGATGTAAATTACAGGACTCTCTCATCTTTTTAAGTGGGAGATCTTGTACAATTGGTTTCTGACTAAATAACCCCCCCCCCCCACACACACACACACTGTATATGCAGCTCCACTGGGAACACTGTCTGGGGTTGCTGGGAGTTGCATCTAAGCAAAATATGAAGATATTATTTAGGTTTCCATTGAGCCCCTGGTGGTGCAATGGGTTAAACCCTTGTGATGGCAGGACTCAAGACCAACAGGTTGGAGATTCAAATCCCAGGAGAATGCGAATGAGCTCCCTCAGTCAGCTCTAGCTCCCCATTTGGGGACATGAGAGAAGCCTCCCACAAGGCTGGTTAAACATCAAAACATCCAGGCATCCCCTGGGCAACGTCCCTGCAGACAGCCAATTCTCTCACACCAGAAGTGACTTGCAATTTCTCAAGTTGCTCCTGACATGGAAAAAAACAACAACAACAACCTTGAACTAAGCTCAGAGGAAATCTAGAAGTCAATGTCTGACTATAGTGTGACCACTGCATTTGCACAAGCTGTTCCTTCAGACACCTTTCAAGGGCAGCTTAATACAGAGTGCACTGAAGTAGTGTAATCTAAAGGAAACTGAGATAAGGACAACTGAAACCAGTTCCACCTTCTATAGACTTAATTGGTGTACCATATGAACGTTAGTAAAGGAATTCTTCATCCCTACCAATTACCCACCATCATCATGAATGGTGAAGCAGGGTGCTGTGGAGTCAAGATGGCTCAGGAAAATATCTTTCATATTTTATGGTAATTTACATGTTGTGGTTTTTTTTCTTGGTGTGAACAAGCCCTGTACCTTGGAAAGTTTCATCATGTTACAATTACAGATATATTTAAAATAAACAAAATTAATTACCACCTTCTGTGTTTGTTACTTCTGGAAACTGTTAAAAATTGCAGATGGTTGAGAACTGCAAGGTTAGAGCTCCAGGGGGATTCTCTCCCCTCTCCTTCCCTCTCTCTTCCCTTATAAACATCCACCTACCCACACACTCAGCTAACTCATATGCCACCAGGCTTTGGTATTTTTTTTTAAGACAGCAAAATTTCTGAATTTCCCAGCCACTTTAGCAATTCCAACATATACAACTGCCTCAGAAAGAAAACTGCCCTCAGAAAAGGACAATCCATCTTCTGGCCATATTGAGATTCCATAAGGAATAATTTGAAGAAGAAAACAACTAAATTGCACTGGGTGTCCTAAGTCTTTCCTGTTCAAAAACAAAATCCTGATTAATTCTGGTGAAAGTAATCAGGGTCAGTTTAAGAAATTCATCAGACTGTCCAAGATGAGCGCCTTCCCTGCTGCTTTCATCAGAAAATTATTTAACAACTGCATATTTTAGAGGACCAAGAAGAAGAAAAAGGAATAGAAAGAGAAGGAAGTCACGATGAAAGGCACCAGCCAAGCTGCATTCAGTATAGCAAACTACAACTAACTGGCCACAATATTGAAAAGCCTAGCATGTTCTCTTAAGAGCAGATGGCTGATGGCACACAAATACGTAGGTTAAATGAGAAAAAAATATTCACACTTTGTGAGCTTTGTGTATTTTATGGATGAGAAAAACACTATAATATGCTAAGAACTACAATTTGTAGAACCTTAGCTGTTGTAAATCAGCCTGTTCAACCTGTGATTGCGTCTAATGATCAGGTTGCTTTGGATGATGGGAATGATGGCAATGACAATGTTGTGTCTAATGATCATGTTGCTTTGGATGATGGGAATGACAATGCTGTTCATGTTCAAGTTGATTCCTCTGATAGGAATGGGGATGCTGTCCATGAAGATGTTCCTGAAGGGAATGGGGATAATGGTCTGTTTCCTAGGCCTGGTTTTAGAGCCTAACCCTAACCCTAACCCTAACCCTAACCCCTAACCCTAACCCCTAACCCCTAACCCCTAACCCCTAACCCCTAACCCTAACCCTAACCCTTTATTGCTGTCCATGAAGATGTTCCTGAAGGGAATGGGGATAATGGTCTGTTTCCTAGGCCTGGTTTTAGAGATGTGGGACCTGAATGCAGTTCGGTTGATGGGTTAGAGAGGCCTGTATTGATGCAAAGGGATTCTCAAGGTCTTGAGGCTAGGAAAGGCTCTGCGCCGCAGTCCCTGGTCAGTTATCTCCAGGTACAGATTTTAATGAAGCCTTGAACAGAAGTGCTTTTAGCCAGGAAATACAAACAAATCGGAAATTAAGGTATTCAGCCCTAACCCTAACCCTAACCCCAACCCCAACCCCAACCCTAACCCCTAACCCCTAACCCCTAACCCCAACCCTAACCCTAACCCTTTTTATTGCTGTCCATGAAGATGTTCCTGAAGGGAATGGGGATAATGGTCTGTTTCCTAGGCCTGGTTTTAGAGATGTGGGACCTGAATGCAGTTCGGTTGATGGGTTAGAGAGGCCTGTATTGATGCAAAGGGATTCTCAAGGTCTTGAGGCTAGGAAAGGCTCTGCGCCGCAGTCCCTGGTCAGTTATCTCCAGGTACAGATTTTAATGAAGCCTTGAACAGAAGTGCTTTTAGCCAGGAAATACAAACAAATCGGAAATTAAGGTATTCAGCCAGATTAGAGCAGAACCTAGAACTGAAACCAAAGTTAAGGTAAAATCCATTCTTAGCTGTTTGGGAAACAAAGTAGGGATATAAGTGCCAAGTACTGAATCTAGCTTCAGACGAAGCAACATTGGATTCATGGTAAGTTGATATTTTCAATCTACTTGATTTTCTTTCTCTATAGAAGTACTTCTTTTAAATAATGATTATCTCTAGCTCTAGTGGTTCTCAACTTGTGGGTCCCCAGATGTTTTGGCCTTCAACTCCCAGAGATTCCAACGGCTGGTAAACTGGCTTTCTGGAAGTTGTAGACCAAAACATCCAGGGACCCACAGGTTGAAAACCACTGCTGTAAGGTCTGCTACACCACTGCACTACAGAGAGCAGAGATATAAAGAGAGACAATGAATTTACTGGGGGATGGGGCAAAATCATATGACTTGTAAAGTGATACAGTTTAAAGCATTTATAAGAAGAGCAGCTATTTGGATATGTCGCTACAGAAATAAAACAATGATAACATGCTGTAAACTGCATTTTATGGTTGATAAAGAGCTACCATCCTCAACTGAGAATCACAACAATGACTGAAATCTCTGGCATTGGCACCAGAAGGCTCCCAATATAAAAACAAAACAAGAGGGGGATGAAGACAATGCATGGTCCAAATCTTTTGTGGATTTTCTCCACCCCCATCCCACTTCCCCCAATTCATATAACTTTCCTTGAAGTAAATGCAAAATTGCTACAGAGAATGCAGAACTAATATTATGGCAATCCAATATCATGACAGCACCTGTCAGAGAGAGATACACAATGCTTGGAATGTTAGGTTATAAAATAAAACTGTAACAATTAGAAACAGTAATAAATGAAGTCAGACATTTGGTGAGTTGTCACTAATTAACACATTGCTGAAAATGTTAATGTTGAACTGGACCAAGGGATTTAAAGAGAATGTTGTGGTGGTTGTCACTGTTGAACTTAAAGAATTACGTTTTGTTAGTGGCTTCTTCAAAAGCCGGTTCCTCCAGCCTAGAATTTTTTGCACATAAATTACTACTGTCTGGAATCGTGGGAGTTCAAGCATGTCTGGGAAATGTCAAGTTGGCAAAAGCTGTCCCAAAGCATATGATCTCATCTTAAAATCTCTTTAATTCAGTTTTTACTCATTTACATCTCTTATATCTTTCTAGCTCTACAAATTTGAGTGTTCTATCTCTTTCCATTTCTGCTGACTTAACCACTTCCCTCATTCTTCAAATGCCTTGTAAAAAGTTAATAAAGAGCCATTTATCTCCATTAGGAACAATTTATTTATTTCAAATTTACCACAAGTACACCATAAATACAGTAAGTGAGTAGCTTTAAAGATTGGTCAATCAAGGATAAAGGTTATTAATGGCAAAAGCTTTCAGAATTTCAGAGCTAACAATTTCTATACAAGTGAGTCACTAAATCTTCTCTGCCTGTCTATTCCCAAATCAAGAAGTCTGGTCAATAATGATCAGTGATAGAGTGCTGATTTTACACACAACTGTCAGGGACCCCAAATTCATGGCATGTTCTATTTTGAGCTCATTTTTATCTGTATCCAACTTAACCTTAATTGTCTAGTTCAGAGTTTCTCAAACATCTTCCAGATGTTTTGGACTTCAGATCCCACAATTCCTAACAGCTGGTACACTAATTGAGAGTTTTGAGAGCTGAAGTCCACAAAACACTTGGAAGAGCATGGTTTGAAAAACACTGGTCTAGTTAAAAGATAGTGGGAAAGAAGAAAAAGTAGGAGAGAACAGGAGGCAACAGCAGCAGAAGAGTAAAATGAAGAATGGAAAGGATGACGAGAGAGAAAGAAGGCTGGAGAAACAGCAATGAAGAAAAGGTTTGAGAAAATAGTTCCCAATTATTCTTGTTCACCATACTATATGAATGCTGGAACTTAACCCATATAATATTATACACAAATGCACATTATATGGTAATATAATGGAAAGCAGTCCAAAGGACTTTCAAAACATCACAGGTTCATTGTATTTATGACCGCCTGGAATGTAACCTTTCCGGGGAGAGAATCTATATGCCGGACTGAGTCCCACGATAGAGGTAAGAAGGTCAGGGTACAAAAGTTTTAAATAAATAAATAAATACCTACAAAGAATGTGAAAACACAGACAAGGAACTGTAATTCCTCCGTATCAACACCAGTCAAAAGATGAATATCCAAGACTGGGATAAAATAGACACCTTCACCTTCACCAAAAATGGAGAAAAACATGGCTGACCACACCAAAAGACAGAAACATCATCAATCTGACTGACAGGCAACACTCAGTTGACAAAGTATCCATCTTAGCAAAAGGAAGCAATTTTGCTGTTACGACCACCAGGATCTCAGTAGAAAACATTAATGCCAATGTTGAATCAGCGATTTACCATTTCCCCGAGGAAGAAACAGAGGAAGTAAGATGGGAAATGGCAAGGATCCTGAGAAAGGCAAAACTTCCCCCAGCAACATAACAAGGAAAGAAAAGCCATCAAAGTCCTCAACTCAGATTCAGAAATCATCATTCCCCCAGCGGACAAGGAGAATGTCATGGCAATCATAAAAACTGAACAATACAAAGAAAAAATCAGACAACTCTTGGATCCCATAAGATACAAAATCTAAAAAAGGACCCTACCAACAAAATCCCCAGAAAAACTAACACTTTGAACACTAACTCCTCAATTAATCTTAACATATGCCAACAACTATGAAAATCTTAAGCCCTCCCTCTAGACTTTATGGACCTACAAAAATCAATAAAGGACTCCACTTCACTCATACCCATTGTGAGTGCCATTGGATCCCTCACATATGATTTGGCAAAATTTCTGGCCGCACAACAACAAACCCATATTGGGTTACATGCTACATTTAGGACTCAGCTCACTTTATAGGGGGGAAATCAGCAATCTCAAACTCAGTGCCAATGACAAACTGATCAGCTTTGATGTGGCATCTCTATTCACCAAGGTCCTGATAGCAGACACAATCGCACTCATCAACCAGAATTTTCCAGAAGTCATCACAGCCCCTTTTCAATACTGCCTCACTACAAGCTACTTCCAGTGGGATAATGAATTCTATAAACAGTAATATGGACTAGTCGTGGGGAGCCCTCTCAGCCTGGTCATAGCAAATTTTTACATGAAACACTTTTGAGAAACAAGCCCTGGAAATAGCACCAAAAAAGCCCACCATATGGTTCAGATATGTGGATAAACCAAATCCATTGGTTCACACAGTTTACAGAAAACCTACGTACATGGATAGATACCTACATAAAACCTCTAACCATCACACAGGCCAAAAAAGAAGCACAATTAAAGCCCTAGTAGACCATGCAAACTGGATCTGTGAATCCGACCTCGAAAAACCCGTAGCAACCCTGTCCAAAATATAATCAATGTGTGCTCATCTCCCAGAAAGACTCCCTTATGCTTCATTCCTTACAAGCATAAGGGAGCAGAGAGACAATTGCCCTTCATGCCTAAAACACCTGGATGACTAGAAGGCTTACTACAATCATATTAGACCAGGAGGAAATGCAGTATTCAGCTGTTCTTAGGCAGGCTAATCCAACCTCAAACCATGTAAGGGCTCACTTTTTTCTTGTTCCTCATCTTTCTTTTTTCCTCAATTCCTCTTCTGTTCCAAAAACCCAGATGGTGTACCTTGATTTTGATCCCAGAAAGTGATGTCCTTTCACCTTCCTGCTGTCTTCCCAAAGAAATAACACCAATTTTCCTGCCTAACATCAGCTGTGTACTGCAATTCCTACTGTTCTAAGATTTATTCTCCTAAAACAGCAGGTCTTCATTTTTTCTTAATGTTTATAGAAGAAAAACACTTATCCTAATACATTCTAATTACCAATTTCACTAAAGCATGTTTAAAACTTTAGTAGGAACCAGCACAGGGAAGTAGTTTGGACTATGACCATAGAGACCAGGACTTGAAATCCTGCTCAGCCATGAAAACACACTGTGTTACATTCAGCTAGCCATACTCTCTTAGCTTCAGAGGGAGGCAAAGGCACTCCCCCTGCCCCAAACAAATATTGCCAAAAATATTTTTCTTTCTCCTACCCTGGACATTCCACAGATATATAAACACCACTTGCCTAGTTTCCAACAGACCTCACAACCTCTGAGGATGCCTGCCATAGAAGTGGGCAAAACTTAAGGAGATAATGCTTCTGGAACATTGCCATACAGCCTAGAACACTCACAGGAACCCAATTGCCAAGAAAACTCTGTAATATGGTCACTATAGATTGGAAAGGACTTGAACACACAACAGAAATATAAAATTTATTAACACAGAATAAGATTCAAAATGAACAGTTGAGTTACCTAGTTGCTATATTACATAAGTAGCAACCCAGGAAAAAGTATCAAAATTAACTACTTTGCTTTAGGCTTAATTAAATTAATACATTATGCTACCATCATCAGACAAACTGATTTGAGATGAAAAATTAGGCCATGGTTTGGATCATTTAGTTAGGGCTGTCCAACTGCCGGCCCTGCAGGTGGACAGCCCTGCTGTATAAAAGCAATATAATTCCTTTATCTACTTAGGGCCACTGAGCAAGTAATTGGTGCAATATGTAATCTCCCCAAATACAAGGATGTAACAATATGATATGAGAAGTTTTCTGTTTTTTTATAAAGAGATAAAGTTGTTGCAGTCTTTAATATTTTTATCTGATCTTTCTCACCAAGGCAATTCACAAAAACAGATAGAATCATAGAATCATAGAGTTGGAAGAGATCTTGTGGGCCATCTAATCGAACCTTGGCCAGCTAACACCTCCCAACAAAGAATTCCCCCAGGCAGGAAGCAGCCAAGCTTTGAAGCTGCAAGGCCATTCAGTGCTAATCAAGGTGGCCAATTGCAACATTCACACTTGCCTCGAGCAGACAAGAGTTCTTTCTCCCACCCTGGACATTCCACAGATATATAAACCTCACTTGCCTAGTTTCTAACAGACCTCACAACCTCTGAGGATGCCTGCCATAGATGTTGATGAAACATCAGGAGAGAATGCTTCTGGAACATGGTCATACACACGTATGACCTGGAAAATTCACAGCAACCTACTTCTGTTTAGCTTGAAACACACATTTTTAAATTTTAATTCTACTGTTTAACCACGAGATGGAGCCAATCTCCTAAAACTGAACACAGTAGCATCTGCAAAGCAACTTCATTTCCTACAACCTATATTCTTCATGAACACTAATTCATTTTTACATATAGGTTAGTTATTGAAAATCAATCAAACAACTTCTCCTCCCCAGACAACGGTCAGAAGTTCAGAAAATCTGTTAGCTATCAAAGAAAGGCTGTCGGTTCCCAACTTCTGTCTCATCTTTCCTAAATCTGTAAAGCATAACTGACCCGAGCTGTGTGCTTATTTATTTATTTACTTCATTTCTACCCCGCCTTTCTCACCTGAAGGGACGCAAGGCATCTTACAATTCCTACAAAAATTTAATGCTGGTAAAAACCAGAACTAACAATAAAAATTAAACAGTTAAAAACTATTAACGTTAAACAATAATAAAAATACATCAATATACGAAATTTTAAAAGCATATAAAGTGCTTAGCTTCATTCGTCCATAACCCTGTTCATAATCCTTAATCCAGACCGTGTCGAAACCATAGAAACCTATTCTTCAAATGCTTGTGCGCAAAGCTAAGTCTTCAGCTTTTTCTTAAAACTCAGAAAAGATGGGGCCTGCCTGATGTCACAGGAAAAGGAGTTCCACAGCCGAGGGGCCACCATGAAGAAGGGCCTGTTCCTTGTCCCCACCAATTGAGCTTATGAAAAAGGTGGGACCAAGAGCAGCCAAGCTTTGAAGCTGCAAGGCCATTCAGTGTTAATCAAGGCAGCCAACTGCAACAGTCACACTTCTAATAGGCTCATAAGATGAGATGCATTCAGACAGATAAGCTGGATCAGAACCATTTAGGGCTTTATAAGCCAAGACAAGAACTTTAAATTGGGCTCGATAGCATATCAGCAGCCATCTTAGACTAGATTGCATCAATTACTGTAGCAGTACAATTTTTTCAGGTTTGATATCAGTCCTATCAGTATCACAGGCAGCTATGCCAGTAGAAATTTCAGAATACTGATCAGTATTTCAAAGTATTTTCCCCTGCAAAGTTTCCTAACTGAAAGCCAAAAGAAAATATGACCTAGTACAATTTGAATATCCCTTACCCGAAATGCTTGAGACCAGAAGTGTTTTGGGTTTCAGACTTCTTTGAGTTTTGAAATATGTCTATTTGGATATATACCTAATGAGATGCTTTGGAGATATCTAAACATGAAATCTATTTCGTTCATATAAACCTTATACACACAATCTGAAGGTAATTTTATGCACAATATTTTGACAATTTTGTGAATGAAGCAGTTTCTATACACCAAACCATTGGAAAGCAATGATATCACTTTTTAAGCCTTCTATGTTGACAATTTTGGGTTTCAGCATATTTTGGATTTCAGGCATGCTCAACCTACATACAGCCTGTATTTATTTCATGCAAAAGCAAAATTAGTTTAGACTAAGAAAAAACCTTATTTGTGTGAAAACAGCCTTAAGTTCTAAATACCATTCAAGTCAACAGAATTTATGTTCAGGTAAATCACCAGGATCTACCAGTAGTGGGTTACTGACTGTTATAGGACCTCTTAAAATTTAGTGAAAGAAAAAAATAGTTCTTTGTTTAGTATAGAATATCAATATGCCCTATTTAGTACCAAGAGGGGCCACCACTCACTGCAATTGGATGTATGTTTAGCTATTGAGATACTATAATGTCTTACAAAAAGAGATAACCAAAGCTGCTGCATGCAAAGTACAAGTAGAAGAATGGAGTAGCAGATAACTCTTATTCATTATTCAGGCATTTTCACTGGGATAACATAATTTATTAGCCTGTTCATCAGTTAAGGAAACAATAAAATTGTTGAAAGTCAAATCTGGACTCAATAAACCACTCAAGCTCTACTTCTGCTGACAGATGTACTACTATTGCAAATAACTTCAACCTTTGAACTGAGCAAGCCACTGACCTCAATGACACGTTCTACAAGAGGTCTGTGCTATCTAGTGCAATCACTATTAAGATAAAAGTAGGCTTACTAACTTGTATAGTATGTCCTAGTTCCTGAAAATTGTCAAGTCAGGGGAGAAACATCTACAGACCAGTCTTATTATGGTTGCTTCTATATAAATCTCTCTGGCCTAAGAGCCAGTATTAATTCTAGCAATAGAAGACCTTCTTAGGGTGTATCTATACTGTAGAAATAATGCAGTTTGATACCACATTAACTGCCATGGCTCAATATTGACTCCTGGGAGCTGTAGTTTGTTGGGGTACCACCACTCTTTGGCAGAGGAGCATAAAGACCTAACAGAACTATAACTCCTACTGGTTCCATAGCACGAAGCTATAGCAATTCACATGGTATCAAACTGCATTTTTTTCTACAGTGTAGATGTACCCCAAGTCACTGAGAACATTGTAAGTTAACATGTATTTAAGTTCAAGTTCATTAAATAGACCTACTAGTTAGTTAAATAGTGGGACTAGTTAGTAGTGTTATAACCCACTCCACCATGACTGAAGAATCCAGGGCACAGCAGTTAGACATACAAAAGCCAGATAACAGGTCCATTAAATCTGAGCGGTTGTCAGACCAGAAAACTGAAGACAAACTTCAACAGAGTGAAATCTCCTCTGAGTCCTTTAACAGCAATTTCTGCAACAGTATCAGGATAATGATTATTTATTTATTTATTTATGGTATTTCTACCCCGTTTCTTCTCTACACCCGAAGGGGACCCAGGACGGCTTACATATGGCAACAATTTGATGCCACTACATAAACGATTACAATAATACAACACCAATTAAAATACATAAAGCATAAATTAAAACAATATATAAAACAATAAAACAGTATCATCAGCCATATTATCATTCCAGTCAATTTCCAACCAAAGTGCTAATGATGTCTGCTGTCCAAAAGACTGGTCCCAGAACCACGATTTCAATTTCTTCCTGAAAGCCAGGAGGGATGAAGCTGATCTTTTCTAATTTGGAATCACATTCCACAGGTGGGGGGCCACAGCTGAGAAGGCCCTGTCTCCCGTCCCCACCAGATGCAGTTGGGACGTTGGTGGAAGCAAGAGCAAGGCCTCCTCGGGTGATCTTAAATTACAAGGTGGGACGTAGAGGCAGATGTGTTTGGAAAAGTAAGCTGGGCCAGAACCGTATAGAGCTTTATAGGTCAAACCAGGACTTTGAATTCGGAAGTGGACCAGGAGCCAGTGGAGCTGACATAACAAGGGGTGGTATGCTCCCTGTATGTCGCTCCAGTTAGTAATCTGGCTGCCGCTTGTTGAACTAGCTGAAGTTTCCGAACCATCTTCAAAGGCAGCCCCACGTAGAGTGCGCTGCAGTAATCTATTTGGGATGTGACCAGATCATGGACAACGGTAGCCAGATCCCAAGGTATGGGCGCAGCTGGCGCACAAGTGGGAAAGGCTCTAACACCTCATAAATTAAAAAAGCATATCAAGTGCCTAGACTCTCATGCTCAGGTAGCTATAAAGCCCAAAGCAGCCTCTGTGAATTCTGTTGTTTATGTTTGTTCTCCTTAACTCAGTGTTTACTGCTTGTGAATTTATTTCCATTCTTGACCTATGGACTCTTTGTCCTTCCATTGTAGTTGTTGTTATCTTGATTGCTAGTGTCTCATGCTGGATTGGTTGGGACCTTGCTACTGCACCTACCTTTAACCTCAGTAAACTCCCTAGTCTGATTCATTCATACTATTACTTCTCTTTACCTTAGCTTGGCTATCTTGACACTTGCTTCCCATTGGCACAGGACAATTTCAAACTAGTAATTCAATTAAAACCCCTGCATTCAGTAAATTAAAAGTAACTAGATGAAGCACTGCAGGCAGAGTTTTCTCTGTAGAGAATTGAAAGGGTAAATCTGGAGACACGTTAAACCACAAGTGGAGTCTATAGTAAAACAGCTGAGAGAAAACCCAGGTCTTGTTTTAGTGACCAACTTGTAACCAGCACACAACATGGTTATGGTTAGTGTTTCTAATAAAGGGCTATTTATAACACAATAACTAATATGTGGTATCACAGAACATAAATATATGTTTCCAGAAAGACAATTCTACAGGAAGAGAGGAAGGCATCAAAACTAATTATGCTGTTAAAAGATGTGCAAAAAGAGTTTTCAACTACAGTACTGCATTCCTTTGAACACAGAGAAATAGCAAAACAGTAATTAATGGATTACACCTAATCCAACAGCCATGGATCTGAAACAAACCACTTTCATTTGAATGGAGAGGTTTTAGAGAATTATTCTTCTAAGTTACTCTCAAATTATTTCAAACAAATGAAGTGACCTTGATGGAGTTTGAGCAATACAGAGTGCATATTCCAACATCTCCAGACCTGTGTGTGTGTTTATACATACACACATGCACATAGATTCATTCAACTTTCAGAGACTTCTCAAAGAATGATCTTACCACTCTTCAGAATGTATGGCCACTCTATTTTCTCTTCTCATTTTGTTGGGTTCTAGACTAGGAGTAGGGACTTCAGAACCTGGAGGACAAGACCATCTTTTTTTGCTTCTCCATAGCACTGGTGGATAGTGTTACTCTTTTATCCAAGCAGAAGAGATCTCCCCATCACCCCTATCACCTTTGGGGATGTTTCAGGGCTGGTTTCTAACTTTGCGAGGGAGAGGGGGCTCTCCAGGAGAGCATATTTGAATATTCTGAAACTGTTTTTTTGAATTTGGGAGAGGTTTTTCCTGGAAGTGTTGGGGTGAAGGAGACAGTGTGTTACCACTGGATCCCCCCAAAGTTCTGAGAGACTAAACCAGTGGTTCCCAATCTTCTTTTTTTGACCAGGGACCATTTGACGAAAGACCACTCTCCAACATTAGTACCAAAAGGGTTACGAAACAGTTTTTGGTCAACTGTAGATTTGGTTTGTTTACTTGGGGTGCTGATTCAGAAAATTGCATTGGCTAGACCACATCAGCTCTAGTTTCTGATACAGAGCATATATCACCCAGTAGTCACCATCTGCTCGCCTACAGAAAACCATATTTAATAAGTCTCAGCACTATAAGAGGATTTTGCAAGACCAGTCACGGTTGTTGCAACTGTATAATAATGGTGAGGCCATGGAATATATTTTAGTTTTTGCGGACCACTGGTAGTCCATGAACCATAAGTTGGGAACCACTGGTCCAAACTGACCCTGAAATGAAGACATTTGATCTGGGGGCACAATGATTTTTACTTCTGGTCTAGAGCTGACTTTATTATTTGCTTATTAAAATATTTATACCTTTTCAATTACAAAATCTTAGAACAGCATACAGATATAATCAATTAAGACTGATGCAGTACTTTAACACAGTACTTTGAATAGTGTAAAACACATAAAACCGTTCAAACAATTTAAAACCATATATTCATAGCAATATCTTTATAACCCTAAGACTCTGATAATTCACATTGGCACTTGATCAGCCTCAACCAGGCCTCCAAAGGGAGGGCATTCTACTTCAGAGAAGGCACTTGGGGAAGTGCCTTCTCTGAAGTGGAATGCCCTCCCTTTGGATACATGGGGATGTACCCACATAGTTCATTGCCCCATTAGTAGGGCAGGAAAAGGGTCTTTTCAGCAGATCTCAATATTCAGGCAAGTTCATTTGGCAATGTCAACGAAGTCTTCCAGTGAATTTATCTACCCTAACATCATCACCAAGCAGCTACAGCAGTTGATAATTTTCTTATGTCTAGAAAGTGTCCCTACCTTGTAAACTCCCAAAGGGAACAAAGAAAAGAGAAAACGGAAGGAGTGGTACATAACAGGTGACAAAAGAGGCTGACTGGCACTGAATGGCAACTAATCATCTCAAGGAAGGCCAAAAATGACCAAAGCATGGCCACTGTGATCACTGCATGCCACTGCTTTTGTCTTCTCATGTCACAGGTCGGCACTGACACAATCAAAGTTTGAAGAATGAGCACAGAAGCAATTTTGATACAGCCTCTTTCTTCACCATTGTTCACGTAAAAGCAACTGTAGGCAGAGATGCTGTCTGAACAAAGGGGGAAATATCTACTAACATCCAATCTTACAGAACACTGTTAGCATTGCAATAGGGAGAGTGAAAAAGAAAGGACAAACACAAGTCACATGGCAATGTGTGAATCAGTGTTCTGATTGCTTCAGGCAAGACATCTGGGGGGAATGGGGAGCCACAAACTTCCTCCAAAATCAGCCCCATGCAGTTTTCCCTTTGGAGCTCAAAATACTGCTTCTGTTACATTATTAAATCCACCCCGCCATCAACATGGTTCTGTTTTCTCCAATAAGCTTCAGTTGGTATAGCTTGCCCCTTAGTACACAAAGGTCCAAGAGCAGCCCCAATGCCTTTGCTAGAAGAAATGAAGGCCACTGCTTTCAGAAGGGCAGGTTTGTACTTGACAGTCTTTAAATTATCGTTTAAGGTTGTTGGGCTTTTTTGTTAGCACCTGCAATGCTCCACTGACCTTATGAATCAATTGTTTCCTCATTCTGCTGACACATGAAGTGCAAGCTATAGCTTGCAGTTTCTGTCCAAACAGCCCCATTTAACTACTTCCTTATCATGAACATCTTCCTGTGCAAGTGTAATTTAGAAACCTTTGCCACTGTAATTTTCTTTGCTTCATTCCTTTTAAAGCAAAGTCTTTATGTGACAAACTAAATAGTCATTCATCAGCACTATTATCCCTCCAGCAACTCAAAATGAACAGCCATGGTTTAAACACAAAGAAAGGAGGCACAAGAGGAAACAAAGAAATGATAAAAAGGAATATGAAATGATAAAAGTCGTGGGATTTTTCAAAAACTCCTTGAGTGTGATTTGTCTGCCACATCAAGTGAAGAGTCAGGGAAAATAGACATAAAAAAACTCTTCAGGGCCAAGCAATTTAACATAAATATTAAAAAGAAGCAAAATACCTGGCACATTTATGGTTGTTATGTGCCGTCAGGTCAGTTGCTACTTATGGTGACCTCATCAAAAGGTTTTCTGGACAAGATTTATTGAGAGAGGATTTGTCATTGCCTCCCTCTAAAACTGTGGAAGTGTAACTTGCCCAAGGTCACGCAGTAGGATTTCAATGCCAAAATGGATATTCCAACACATTTCCCAGAGTATTGGTTCAACCATGACACTAATGCTGTTTCTCCATTTGTGATGTTAACTATTCACAATACACAAGGAGTTCTGTATCCTGAAAAGATCTGAAACAATATCCTTATGTCTTTTTCTTAACCTCAGTTACTGACTGAGTTGTTACAAACTGATCAAAATACGCTAAGCACAACAAATTTAGGTTATGTGCTGGTGGGAATAGATATGTCAATGGAAAAAGAGAGAGAGGCAGTCAGGTAACATGGTGGGTGGAAGACTTCAAAAGCACATTTGGAACTGCTAAACCTGTGTTTCCACCACAAAGAAATGAAAGGGCTGAAAAAGTAACTTCAAGGCTACACTAAATGCATGTGGTGAACTTTTTTCAAGAAGGCAAATAAAATATGATATTTTGGAGCAGAGGCATCTCAGTCAAGTTTCTGGTAGATGTTTCTTAAATTTCCACTCATTTCATGCACTTCAATCAATGATTATGCTTCCTAAATATTTTATAGGAAATACAGTTATTTGCTTTTAAAAAATCCTGAGATCTACCAAGAAAACCAAAATACAAAAGATATTTGCATAGGATTAAAAATGAGTCCAGAAATTACTAATTGAGAGAGAGAGAGAGAGAGAGAGAGAGAGAGAGAGAGAGAGAAGTAGAACTGAAAACAGCTCACTGTCCCTCAATACAAAACCAACTTTTAATTATTCCAACTCAGGCTTTCTCATTTCAGTATTAATATGATGTGTGTGTGGAAGAGGGCAGGAGAAGTCATTTTCCTACTGCAACTGTTAAACAACTGCAAATCAGAAAGAGAGGTTGGAATTAACACAGTACGGGGTTTTCTTAAATCTCAGATTTCAGGAAGCAATGCAACAAGACCTCCTAATATTAGTGTCTTCAGCACAATGAGAATATATTTAGCCTATCAAATATTTGGGTGTCAAACCATTTACAAATGTAAGGGTAAGTATGAGCACTTCGAATTGGAATCAGAAGTGAACAGGTTATCTGTGAAGTTTTCTTTTGTTATGCTTTTTTAAAAGACTGATGAGATATGAGAATGGCAAGCAGTGCTATTTAAAAAACCCAGACACTGCATTCCACACTAAGAGGGAATCTAATCTAACGTATAATATATTCCAGTCCTCCAGAAGGGATATTGCTAGTGCATGGATAAACAGCTACAGAAAGCGGCTGAGTTTCTAGAAAAAAGGGTTGGACCAAAGAGTACATGCAAGCTCCATGTTTATTATTTCAGTGGAAATGAAATTCCAATTCGATAAAAACAACACTTTCAACTCGCAGCTACACAGGACTTCAGTCATGTCTTGTCAGGATTAAGCTCAGGTTTATTGGGTTTCAAAACCATGCAGTTATTCAGCACAGTCAGCCCTCAACTTTTGCTGGAGTTAGGGGTGCAGGGCCCCATAAAAGTGATAAAACTCGTATTTTAAATTATTTTTTAACATGGAAGAAAACCTTTCTAGGAATCTCTAGGTTCTCCAGCGGTGCTCTGGTCACTCTGGAGAACTCAAAGATTCCTGAAGAGAACCTAGTAGCTAATCTGGGATGTTTCTGGAAGTGTACGATATAAACATATTGTATGTTTAAATGCCAATATTTCCAATTTTGAAGTAAATAACATGAACAATGTCCTTACCTAGAAGAGCTACCAGTAAGTCTATAACTAATCAAATTGAAGGCTAAATATAGGGCAGCCATGAGCAAAACAAAGCTGAGGAAAAATTGAACAAGCTCCAAGTAGAATGAACTAGAGAAATTGCCCCATTGGTTGCTTGAAGGTACACATGGTCCGTTGTTCTTGTTATTGGGTAAGCAGGAGGAGTTGGAGGTCTGGGGATATAAACATAATACAACAGTGTGCATGCAGCCATACTGGCAGAAGTAGCTGCTGTAGTGCTGCATAAGTCTTGTAGTCAATTCAGAATGACTGCACCATATATTTGTAATAGTGGCATGTTTGTATAACTGTTACTATCTGTATATGGATGGAAAATAGCAATGTCACAGTTTCAAAAACTGAAGTGTGAATTGTACCCCACATATCATTTCTATATATACTGTATATTCTGTTTGCAGTTTACATTGCAGGGCATTATTGTTCCAAAGACTAATGTGTCTTTGGGAAAGACTTAATAAAGTTATGAATTATGTTTCACCTGCACATGGTTTTGCACTCAATCACTTCCACTAGAAATCTTATTTGCTTAACATCCTTCAGCTACATTTACCAGGATAACAAAGCAATACAGTCAGTATTTCTAGTGAGAGAGTTAAAGTCACTTGTTAATACTGATTCCCATTTTCACTATTTAGGTTGTAATAGATACCAGCTTGTTGCATTGATTTAACTGCTACTAGTAGGAAAGCAATTTACTGAGACAAGCTACATTATCAGGTAGACCTCCTTATTCACAGATTCTGCATTCAACCATTTATGGCTTGAGAATATATTTTTTAAATCCAAAAAGCAAATCTTGATTTTGCCATTTTTATTAGGGTATGCCATTTTACTATGTGACTGTATATAACAGAACTTGAGCCTCCAAGGATTTAAGTACCACAGGGTTCCTAGAACCAAATGCCAGCCAACACCAAGGCCCTACTATATAAATTCTCCTGAAAAACTAGAAGACTAGACCAGAAACCAATGTCCAAACCTAAACCTAACTACAGACAGTCCCCGAGTTACAAACCTCCAACTTACAAATGATTCATAGTTAAGAACGGGGTGAGAGAACTGGAACTGAGAGAAATCTGCCTATCGGAGGGGAAATTAATTTCTGAAAGTGTAATCATGGGGAAAGGGTGCCTCGACTAAAGATTTATCACCAATCCTTGTTTCCACAACAAACCAAAATATTCAAAATCCAACTGTCACAGGGACAGAAAGTGCTGTAAAATCTTCTGAACAGGGGCATAGACAGCAAAACAAACACCACAGGGTTATTAATCATATCAAAAATGTTTTTAAAAATCAATATTTTTGGCTGGCATGATACTTAAGAACAAGCCTACAGGACCCATCTTGTTCATAACTTGGGGACTGCCTGTATTTTGCCAATCACATTGTATATGAAGCAAGGATGTAGATGAAATTGTATAACACTATCATAGTAAAGAAGATGGCTCAGGTTAAAGGCAAGGATGCTTGAGGCTGGCTTGCCTCATGCAGGACTTGGAATAGAGCAGCCAAATAAATTAAGATTTCCAGGTGGCTTGGGATGATATTGCACCAAGTCCCATTTCTGTTGCATAACTGCTCTTATCACACTTCCACTGAATGCATGTGCTTATTATGGCTAACCTCTTTCAGCTCAACTAATGAACTTCACTCTTATCAGAAACAGAACATACTCTGACTGCCGAGCTTGTCATCCATGTCTGGAATTCCTCTGCCCTAATTCTTTTTGTTGTTGCTTCTGTTCTATTACTCTATACATGCCAAGCAGTTCTATTATTTCATGGAGAAGAAAAACACGATCCACATACTAAAGATGACCTTATTTTATTTTAAGAGGTATGTGTGCATTAGTGTGTCAGCACAGACACAAAGCAGTTGGGACTTTAGTACTGAAACTTCTGACTCAATAAATGCCATTGGAGCGAATCCAGTGAAGTAATATGGAACACATACATTTTAAGCTTGAGAGACATTATTTTCTCAAGCTGATCAAGGCTTCTTTGCTTCAAAGGAGAATCTGAAACAGTTCACTTGCGGAGCTCTTTGCTACTCAGTTATGAAATTACCTAGCATCAGTCATGCAGGAAAGCCACTTAAACTGTATTTCCAGCCACAAATCAGAAAAATAACAAGAATTCCATTGAGAGGCTCTGGAAAAACTCTAAAGATGCAAACAACATTTCCTTTTAGTCAACTGTGAAATTCCCATTGATTTAATAGGCTGGGATCATTCCCTGAAGAGGCACAACAACATATATGATCAACCAGCATGAAAGCTCATAAGAAAAATGCTACGTATCATTAAACTCCAAATCTCAGAGTAAAGCCCTAAGATAAACAACTCTTTAAATACAAGAGCTAGGATATGAACCAATTAATTAGAGCTAGGAGAACGAATATACAGGCAGTCCTCAAGTTACAAACAAGATAGGTTCTGAAGGGTTCTTAAGTTGTGTATGTAAGTCAGAACAGGTACATTTTTAAATTAACACCCCTGTGGTGTTTGTTTTACTATCTGTACCTATGTTCAGAAGATTTTACCTCCCTTTCTGTCTTTGTAAAACTGGATTTTGAAAAAATTGGCTTGTTGTGAAAACAAGGACTAATGATAAAGCTTCAGTGGAGACACCTTTCCCCCATGACAGCTCTTTCAGAAGTGGATATCCCTTCTGACAGGAAGATTTTTGTCACTTCTTATTGTCTCATTCCTTTTGTCTCACTATGAGTTGTTTGTAAGTCAGATGTTTGTAACTCAGGGACTGCCTGAATATATATTTGCCTTTGATAATTTGTCATCAGCACATAGAGCATTTTTTGATCATGGCACAATGTCAACCATGCATTTATCTAAACTGAATACAATATACAACATGTAAGATATATATGTGTGTGTGAGATATATATATATATATATATATATATATGCAATACACACATACATATAGCAATACATTTAGAACATTTTGTAGAAAATCAAAGAATCACCAGACAAACTTCTGTTCACATTTCCCAGCTATTCTAAATGGTACAGGGAAAACTACAACTTAATTAATTAAAACTACACCTTAATGTTCAAGTTGTACTCCATAACCAATTTTTTTTTAAAACCCACACTCAAAAACATGTTCAAATTACATAAAATTAAACCTATTGAAAAGAAGTAATATATATATATGTAATATTGGCAATAAAACAGCTTCATTACTTTCATGTAAATTTCTGGTACCAAATCAGTGAATGGATTTGACCATTTATTTACTGTGTGTATGAAGGCACGGGGCAAGGTATCTCTATTCAAAAATATTATTCCAAACATAAGATATATGCCTTGACATGTCACTGGGTGTTCCTTGAGATTGACGTCACCACAACTTTCACTGGAGTTCAAGTACAACTGATCTGATCAATCAATATTTGAATATCTTCTAAAGCATATCACTTTCTGGATCATTAAAACGTGTTATTAAACACTGGATAAGAACATGGATGGCATAAATATTTGAAAATTTTCAAAATGCACAGCATTCAAAGCTACATAGATGAGTCTTCATGCCTGCCAAAATACACATTTAGATATGGAACAAAATGTACACATAGTTTGTGTTTCCGGTCTGCAAAGATCCCCCTTCATGGACTGGCATCACTAACCAATACAAATATGTCTGATGAAAAGAAAAGACACCTAAATAATTTGAAGTCAGATACAATAATACAGCATTTGTATTTATAGACAAAAACTTCCAAAATGACACTTTCCTCTTTACTACAGAAACAAAAGAGTCAAACATTTTGCTCCTGTTTTGAGTGAGCTACATCTTCATTCCCCCAAAGTTTCAGAACTTACCAATATATCCATGACAGCCATCACCAGTCCATTGTAGCGTGATCATGGTGCAGGAATAGGTGAGCCGAAAAAGCATATATAAAAAGAAAATGAAGATGAAATTAGTAATTTGATACCAACGGTGCAGTTTTATACATAATTTATTTTAAAATCAACAGCTTGACATTAGTTCATTGATTGACTGTGGCAGGTGTGAGTGAATTCATCAGATTACAGGACTGAGCAGCAGCTTAAGGCAACTTTATGGTGATCAATAATTCCCAAGCCTGGCTGCTGAAGGGTGCAGAATCTGTGAATTTGATAGGGATTGCCATTGATCCCAATACTTCTCACCCACTCACAGCTGCAAGGCCCTAGTAATGGATGGATGGTATAAGGAAATAAAATCTTACAATTACCATAAATAAGAATGTATATTGTTACATTTTCTATTCATTGAGGTGTTTTTTTTAAAGAACAGTTTTGGAAGAATATTCTGGACAAAAAAGGCCCAACAAGAGAAAATGAAGTTTTGTGAGCAGAATAGTAATCCCCCACAAGGAAAATCATTTTCTGTAGAAATGAATGCCTTTTGCTGCACATAAATGTTATTTTCTGCACAGAAAATTCTGTTTTCTCTGCAGGAAGCTTACCTTTCTATGCGGAAAATGCCATTTTCATGGCAAAGACACACACACAAATATTGTTTTGCCAGAATTAAATTTTGAACTGTAAAGATGATTTCCTGTTTAAAATAACCTTCATCGTTTTCTCTAATTCAGGAAACATGTCTTTCCACCATTTCTGAATATTACTTCCATCTCCAGAGAACAACATGGAAAGAGCCTAGGGCTCTTTACTATAGCAGAGTAACTACCCCCTCATGTTGTAGAGCACCCATACGTAAGATCCAGCAGGTATAAGTTTGTATTCATGAATACAGCCCTGGTTTAATTTGATTCCTTATTTATTTATTTACTCTATTTCTATACTGCCCCTCTCAGCCCTAAGGCGACTCGAGGCGGTTTACATGGCAACCAGTGCCCACAATATAAAATACAATTAAAACAGTTATGTACTAACAAATAAAAACACAGCAACTAGCAATTAAAAACAATACAATTCCCAGTGTCTCATCATTAAAATAATTTTCCATCGCATTGTCTTGTCATTCCATGATCACAATTAAATAGTTTTGTCTTGTGTTTTGTCTCTTGGTGTCATTTCTTAGATATTACATGTTACATTTTAGTGAATTGATAAAAGTGTAGAAAGAAGATATGTGGGAGACATGGAATAAAAAAGAGCAAAGCTCTAAGGCAGAATTCAGGTGATGAGGTCAATTTGAAGGATGTATTCAAAGTAAATAAACCCAGAAGGTGAAGTAAACTGGTTCAAGTTCAAGCATTATGAAGAATCTCAGGGAAAATTATACTTTAAGGCAGGGGTCCCCAAACTAAGGCTCATGGGTCATGTGTGGCCTGTCCAAGGTTATTTACCCAGCCTCCACCCTAAACTTTAGACTTGCAGTCACCCTAAGTCTAAAATGACTTGAAAGCACACAGCAACAATCCTAATCATGTTGACTATCTCATCAGCCAAAAGAAGGCCCATACTTTCCATTGAAATACTGGTAAGTTTATGATGGTTAAAATTGTTCTTCGTTCTAAATACTGGGTTCTTTCGTGGTTTTTTTGCACTACAAATAACAAATATGCAGTGAGCATAAGGATTTTTTCATGCTTTTTAAAATTATAGTCGAGGCCCTCAACAGTCTGAGGGACCATGAACCGGTCCCCTGTGCAAAAGGTTTGATGACCCCCATTTAAAGGAAAGATGACATTCTATGGCCCAAGATGAAGCAACAGTACAGAAAACAAAAACAGGCCAGTCAACATTCATGTAACAGGATGGGAGGCTGTCATGTCCACACTGTTTTTGAATTTGCAGTAAAGCGTAACTACACAAACAATTCAAAGATAAATCGAAAACTACAGCTCTAAGGCCACTTGGGTTATTTATTTGTATTTACAAGAATAGCATGCACCAATCAACTCACAACTTCAAGAGTTGCAGATCAGGAAGTTTCCTGTCGGTATTCGCAAAGGCCGTATTCCTCAAATATCCATCCAGTCTACACCATTAACAACATGCCAGGACACAATCTGAGTTGATTCAGTACACAGTAAACAACTCTTTAAGGAAGTAGTTCCCAACCTGTGGTCCATGGACCACCAGTGGTCCACAAGAACTAAAATATGGTCCATGGTCTCACCATTACTACACTGTTGCAATGAGAGCGACCGGTCTCACAAAACCCTCTTATAGTGCCAAAGCTTATTATATGTTATTTTTGTGAGCGAGAAGATGATGACTACTGGATGGCATAGGTTCTCTATGAGAAACTAGAACCGATGTGGTCTATTCAATGCAATTTTCTGAATCAGCATCTCAAATAATTAAACCACATCTAAAGTTGACTAAAAACTGATTCACAACTTTTGGTCTCTGGTCAAAGTGGTTCCTGGTCAAGTGGTCCCTGGTCAAAAGTGGTCCCTGGTCAAAAAAAGGGGGATCACTGCTTTAAGGGAAACACTATTGGCAACTGCAGTAGTGAGACATCATAGAGAGCTCCCCAAATAACAAGCAGCTAAACATCTTATGATGTGTCACTTTTGACATTTATTTTAAATATAAATCCAAAGAGACTTGAAATTATGCTTCTACTTTACATCCCTGAAATAGCTGTCAAAACAAGAGATTAAATGGATTAGCTGGCTATTGTAGTCATACTGTTCACTTACTAACTCCTGGGGGGGGGGGGGGCTTGTTGTGAGTTCCAGGGGAAAAAAATCTGATTTCTTTCTATTTTAAAATATTGTGTATAAATCATAGGCACATCATATACCACTGAAGTGTCTGTCTCTGTGTGTGGTTGAATGAACAATAAAACCTGAACTAGAAAGAATTTGCGTGAGTATATACATACACACACAAAAAACATTTGGTTGGATTGCATATGTTTAGAGACTGATTAGCCCCATGGTCGTATGTGTATATTTGTGTATATTTGTTATATGCATTTTAATAGTGTTCTGTTTTATCATCTAGTATCGCACCTGAAGAAGCGAGGAGAGGCAGGCAATAAATAAATAAATAACTACTACTCCTTACTCGAGACAGGAGTAAGGAAAATAAAGATTTTTGAGTACCAGTATAGTAGGTCACGTTTTCTTTAAAACAAACTGAGAATTTTCTGTTTTTGATCTTACAAAGTATTCTTCTCACCTCCTAATAGCCTTTCTTGAGTAGAATCTACCTACTCTATTTCCTAAGTAAAAAAACATTGCCCCATTAATTTTCTACAAGCAAGCAAAAGGGTTTATCTAGATAGTACAGAGACCATTTGCAATGCTTTGCAAATGATTCCAATTTGGCAGTTTATTGACAAAGTCTGCATAAATGTGCTGGGCAAGAGATGTGACATTTCCAGAAATGCTGCAATCATGAAAACATTGTGTTGAGGCTGCTGTTTTGAAAATGATCCCTCTTCCCAAAATTAACATCCAAAGGCATAATGTTTGTAATCTAAACACATTCTAAAAACCTATATTTATATTTGTTGTCAAAGGCTGTCATAGCTGGAATCACTAGGTTGTTGTGCGTTTTCCGAGCTGTATGGCCATGTTCCAAACGCATTCTCTATTGATGTTCCTCTCACATCTATGGCAAGCATCCTCACAACCTCTGAGGATGCCTGCCATAGATGCGGGTGAAATGTCAGGAGAGAATGCTTCTGGAACATGGCCATACAGCTCGGAAAACTCACAGTAACCCAGTATATTCATATTGTACTTTGTGAAAGTATATCCACAATCACATCAAATATACACTCAGGCACAGATAGGCAAAACTGCTTTGTTTCACTGTCTTTGGCAAGAAATTAGTAATCACTGGATTGAAAGCTTTCTAAACATGATTAAAGACATAGTTCAAGTTTCCGTTGCATTTAAGCTCTGTATCTCACCTATCTTATCCACGAGCTTCTCTTCTGAAGCATTTAAGCTGAGTCCTGATAGTGAAATCAATTGTGTCTTGGTGAATTACACTTCCCACATGATTGAAGCATTTTCATGTCCCACACAGTTAGTGTCTCCTTTGCCCCTTAGCAAGTGGACAGGTGGGTTTGGGTGGGGAGCAGAACAAACAGAGCAATTTCCTGGCATCTCTCCTCTTACATGCTGTCAAGCCTCACTCTCTCCATCTGTGTATGACAAAAGTTATGAAGCTAAAAGTGTTGGTTCAGCTCCATGTAGCAATTTTAGGGACAATTACTTCTTCACCAGACACTGAAATTACAATTTTTCATCCATCAAGTTAGCTGTGAATATCTTCAAGTAGATATTCTATTTATAAAGCAAAACTCTGAAATCAATACATCTTCCACTTTTTTCCGAGATATCTATTACTAGAGTATAGCACTAGCTATCCACGTCCCCTTCCACACAGCTGAATAAAATCCCACATTATCTGCTTTGAACTGGAATACATGACAGTGTGGACTCAGATAACCTAGTTCAAAGCAGATATTGTAGAATTTTCTGCCTTGATATTCTGGGTTATATGGCTGTGTGGAAGGGCCCCAAGGAATTACTTCCATGCTTACTTGATGGTCAGTAAAGCAACACGTGGCCTCACTTCATGGTAGAGTTAGTTTTAGCAAACAATTTGGAAGTTGATTCTTCAGTTCAGGTTAAAGTGAGAATAATGCCTTCATATTTTAAAGAATATGATGACTCACATTTTATCCATCCAAATTATAGATGAGAAAAGTGGCAATGATTCAATGAGAAATGAATCATATGGTGACATTAGAAACACCAAATATACACACTAAGCGGAGTCACAAAACTTAATATCAAGTTTATATCAGCATGCACAATGGGCAAAGTAACCACCAATGCTGGTTTTGAGTATTTATAGTATTTTCCCCTGAGGCAATATACAGTTGGGTTCTACAGACTTAGCTCATTCTTGACATATCTAAATTGCCTCAAAAATGGAAACTTTCCTGAGAGAATATACCATTTTAAGCAATACTCCAGAAATAAGTCATGTGAATAACAATATAATAATGTACATAACTACTCTAAAGTTGATCTCATGTAACTCAACTGGATTTATTCCCAAATAATTCCAATGGGATGGCCACCCTCAAATTTATTTTATGCACAACCATACACAATGGTTTCACGAAACTCAAAGTACCTGTTCCAGCTTTGCATCATTACTATTATTAATATCACTAGCCTGGTTTATATTTCCTGCCTGCTTTTATGCTGCTAAACCTCTTATCTATGCTATCAGGATTATTTGGTTGGCATCTGTTGAATAATACCAAAGGGTTTTCCTTCATATATGTGTTTCCAGACTCCTTTAACCCAATGGTTAGCATTTTGAAGTTCAATTGAGAATCTTTCTAAATATTCTTTTCATGAACAAAAATAATTTTAAGTTAGGATTTATCATTTATAAATATGTAGCTCTCATCCTCCTTTCCTTTCTCCAGAAGTGCTTTCCATCTATAAATATGTTATCATGTTCAACTGACAGGGATCAACATATGTGGTGGCTACATTTAAAGAGTAAATAATGAAGACTATTAATAGGCTATTATAAAATATTCTAAGTATTTCAGCAATGGAAAATATTGCATGTATACAGCCTTAGCAACAACAGTAAAATTAAAAAAGCACCACAAGGGTTCAGAAATCATTTCCCATGTACATACACCTATACCGTTCTTAATTCATTAAAGACATTGATCTTGACAGTTACATGAAGTCTGAGCATTGTTATGTCATAAATATTGCATTACTGATGCGTATAAATGTTCTGATTACTGTAGGTGAACAATCTGCTTTGGGCTGTGAATGTTTTTGTCTAGGGTGAAGGAGAGTATGACATCTATGTTTGACTAATAGTCCTTACAAGAAAGGAAGGGGGCTTGTTAAGCCCCAATGCAAACATTTCCTCACAGGGAATTTTAGTGTCAGAAGTGGGTGAAGAGATTCAACATATGCATCCAATTCCTGAACATTCATAGCTATACTCCCCATTCATACACATGCAACTCATTCATTGAGGCACAGGAGCCCTGAAATGTCTGGTTTCAGTAATGGACAGACTAAGGTTTAATCCAGACAAAATGGAAATGTTGCTGGTCAGTAGAAAAACCAACCTGCAGTTAGAACTGCAGATCGGGCTCGTAGCTTGGGGGTGCTTTTGGACCCTGTGCTGTTCCTGGATAGCCATACTGCTGTGGGTGCTGGGAGCACATCTGTCTGGGTTCAGCTGCTGCACCAGAAAGCAAACCTGGCCACAATGATTCATGCCTTAACATTACTGCAATATGTTCACCATGGTGTTGCCCTCGTTCAGGACCTGACGTTTGTGAAGAATACAGCAGTCAAATTAATGTCAAGTGTGCATTTTAAAGACCATATAACACCAGACACACCCGAATTGTACTGAATTCGAAATGCAGGTGTTGTCCTACAAAGTCCTAAATGACTGGGGGTCAGAATACCTGAAAGATTGCCTCTTGAGAATAGTTTGTGTGTCCCACACTTTGTGAAGTTAGGTGGTTGGGTTCACACAATGACTTTCTCTGTAGCAGCACATCAACAGTGGAGCACCCTATTTATATATTATTGATTTTTGATATTTCTATCCCGCCTTTCTCAAACCTGAAGATGATTCAAGGCGGCTTACAACCAGGCAACCATTAATGCCTTAACAATATGCACTTAAAACCACATTTAAAACAGAATTTAAAATACATACAATAAGACCTTTAAAAACCTATAAAACCAATATATAAAACCAATACCTTCACTGTTAGACTCGTCCAAAATCGTCACATAGCCAAAGATGTTAGGCTGGCACTATCTCTTTTCTATCAGCTGGTAGCCAAAACAGTACAGTTCCCATGACATTTGGTCTTTGAAATTGCGATTTAAACTGTTTCAAAATTAGGTTTTTATTATTGCTTTTATTTTGCCTTTAAGATTTTAAAGAGTATTTTAACGTGTTTTTTATTTTTATTTTTATCTCTGTATGGTTTAAATAATTTTTTATTTGTTCATTGCCTTGGGAAACTTTAGGGGCTGGGAGGTGATACAGAAATATTATAAATAAATAAATAAATAATACACATAGTATTTTTTAAAACTAGATCAATAGATTTGTTTCCTGTTTTCCTTTTCAACCTTTTGTGGGTGTATGTTCCTCAATTTGCGTGTTGATCTCTGGTAATTCCATGAAGGTTTTCATAGGCAAGGAATACTCAGAGGTGGTGTTGCTTGTTCTTTCCTCTGAAATATAGCCTACAGCTATACAGCTAAATATAGTCTGGTATTCATTTGCAGTCTCCAACAGGATCTGATGCTTTTATCTTCCCAGAAATTACAAAAATAACTTAAAACTTAGCATATGGGTTAGAAAGATGAGTAACTGTTGTAGATTTATTTATAAAGTATGCTTTACACTGTGTACCTTTTTGGAAAAGCAAAGTATGCAGGTGAAGTTAGGTGGCACACTTCAGAAGAATTCCTTTAAAATGTTTTGACATTAAATTTAAGGGACACAATTGGCCAAATGGGATACAACCGGAAGTACACATATTCCATTACATCCCTAGAGTACCCCTATCCAGAGGTGTGAAATACATGCTCTTCAAAACATTAAAACATAAAATATTTCCCAAGTCATACTGTTGTTGCTTGTTTGTTTGTTAGATTGATGTGTCACCTTTCTCCCAAGAAACAGAGCTCCAGGCCACTGATAATAACATGTCTAAAAAGGTAAAGGTTTCCCCTGAATTAAGTCTAGTTGTATCCAACTCTGGTGGGTGGTGCTCATCTCCATTTCTAAGACGAAAAGCCAGCATTGTCTGTAGACACCTCCAAGGTCATGTGGCCAGCATGACTGCATGGAGTGCCGTTTCCTTCCCGCCAAGGCAGTACCTAGTAATCTACTCACATTTGCATGTTTTTGAACTACTAGGTTGGCAGAAGTTGGGGCTAACAGCAGTAGCTCACCCCGCTCTCCGGATTTGAACTGCTAACTTTTCGGTCAGCAAGTTCAGCAGCTCAGTGGTTAAACCTGCTGTACCACCAGGGTATACAATTACCAATTAAAAGTATCACACAAATGTGAAAAGCAACTTCAAGAAGCTGTTAAGAACAAAAACATGCCAAAACAAAATAGAAGGGAGCACATCCAACCAAATTTTAAAAAAAACACTTTTACACAAGCAAATATTTTTAACTGCAAGGAACCTTCATGAACAAATGGTTTTCAGAAGCTAATAGAGAGACAATTGGGGAGTCTAGTCATTCTTGGCAGGGAGTTCCAAGCTGTGAAAATGGTTCCTTTATCATTGCCAAAAATGCCTCTGAAATGGTGAGACTGAAAGAAGACTTTCCCCTGAAAGAACTCAAAATCAAAGTCATACAAGGCCTTGGGGATCACTGCTTGAGGCATGAAATAAAAAGATAGATAACAATGCTGTTGAAACAATGGAAGTTCACATTCCCTGTAACTTGCTGTGGTGTGTCTTAGAACCATTTCTGACTTATGGCAACCCTAAAGCAAACCTATCATGGGCTTTTCTTTACCATCTTCTGTGAATGAAAAATCGTGGGCTTACATGGCTGAGTGGGGATTTGAAATCTCGTCTGTAGACTCAAATCACATCACCACACTGTATATAGTAAAAAGTGATATCCCAACAGGTGAAGTTGACATACTGTTTTAAGAGACAACGCCATACATAGGGATATGTCACCAAAGTTAGATTAGAATTCTCCAGGAGTTGATACAGTTGGCATACTAGTCATTATTCAAATGTATTTCTGGCCATCTCTGTATCATAGATATCCAGGTTTATGGCAGCAGCCAAGAAAGCTCCCAAACTGGAATTCAGAGGGGAGTGTGACCCAATAAAGAAGAGTTTTATTCTATGAGCTTTCTCTCAGCTAACAAAAACAGTTCTAATTTGTCTCGATTGTACTTCAATTTGCCTGACCGCACCCAGTTCTTTACTAAAAGCTAATACTAGTTTTAAATTAGAGTATCTTTCCTAGATTCTGACAGAAAGTGAAAACAGTGATCAGAATCCTATCAGTTTGTCCTAATTAAAATAGTCTTTAAGTCTGGCTTTATTCTAATCAGAAGAAACAACAGGATATAGACCATATATACAAATGGCAAACTTAATTATCTGAGTATGGATACTTTAAGGTAAAGGTTTTCCCCTGACATTAAGTCTGGGGGTTGATGCTCATCTCCATTTCTAAGCCGAAGAGCTGGCATTGTCCATAGACACCTCCAAGGCCATGTGGCCAGCATGACTGCATGGAGTGGCCAGCATGTCAGCCAAACAAACAAACAAAAACAAAACACACACACACCATTCAGATACATGAATGCAGTATCAGAAGGTTTAGAATGATGCCTTTGTTGGTAGAATTTTTTTAAAAAAAATCAGTAAAAATATAAATATTTCTAAAAAGACAAACATGCCAAATGGCTGGGCTAACTGAACCCTTGAACAGATTCACTCCATGATATTTATTATCCTACTTATATGAATTTGAAAAGTGGGACCAAGGACACTATATCAGAATAACTGTTCATTACATTCCAGAGAGACAGAATTAACCAACTACTAATCAGTCAGCATTCAACTGCACAAAATAGTTTCAGCATAGTTCATATTTGTTATTATTTATTTATTTAACATATTTATATCCTGCCTTTCTCACCCCAGAGGGGGCTCAAGGCGGCCATAAGTACAAATCATCATTACTGCCATAACCCCAAAACCTCCAGGATACTAGCTAAGCACAGATGGAATCTGCTGATGCTGTCTTTAAATATGGACTCTGAGTTTAATTAGTCATTAATGCACTTTAACCCTATCCAATCTGTGGGTTGCCCTTTGGAAACAACAACTTTCAGCAGAATCCATACCCATTCCTTCCTAAGGTTGCAATAGACCTACCCAGTCAAGTGCTCTCTCACTTCCATGCCTTTGGTTTAATGAAATCAAACAGCCCAGATCCTATCGGAACCGTGAGTCTCCTCTCCTCTCGGCTACTAGTACGGACAATCAGCAATTAGCTTAAGCAGAGCTCACTATAATGTCACTGAACTGCAAGGGAGGCACAAGCCGCAGCCAGCGTGTGAAACAACTGTATTCTGCAGAGACAAAGATAAACATAGCCACTCTTGGAAGGAGTCCAGCTTTAAGAAGAACCCCAACATAAGCTTACTAAAAAAGGATCCTAATTACTCTTAGAGATAAAGGAGGGCCTTTAGAGTTTTTCTCTCCCACAGCTAAAGTAGCTGGAGAGGGAAACTGGCATGCTTATCAGTTACTGTTTCCTCACCCATTACTCTTTGATTCCCATTTGGAGCTAGTGAGTGAGGTAAGGAACAAAAAATAATGGAAGGCAGTGGTTTAGAGGCGCGCGTGCACACACACACACACACACACACACACACACACGGCCCTTCCACACAGCCATATAACCCAGAATATCAAAGCAGAAAATCCCACAATATCTGCTTTGAATTGGGTTATCTGAGTCCACACTGCCATATACCCCAGTTCAAAAGCAGAAAATGTGGGGTTTTCTTCAGCTGTGTGGAAGGGAACACACACACACACTTTTATGTATATGGTGGCCACAATATTATTTTCATTTCCTCAACATCCCCTAGAATATCAAGTTAAATGGAAGGAGACAAATATTATTTACTAAGATTCAATACATTTTAAAAAAAACACAGTAGAGTCAAATTGCATCCATGCATGCAGATACGCACCACCAGTAAGAGGGAAAATATATAATTGCCAGGCTACCTTTTCTTTCTTTTTACTAATTATCACAAACAATTACCTACATAGAGAAATTCAACTGAATACAAAAGGTTTGATACAAGGACTATGGAAGTATATCAAAAACATATGACAAGGAAAAATGAAAGAATATGACAAATTAATTTCTGCAAGTATAAGTCTGATGTACATAAATACTAGTAATGTATTTTAGTAAAGCAAACCAGTGACTTTCATCCTGCTGATGGCCAGCAGAAATCCAGCCTTGCGAAAAGCCAAAGAACAGCTTTCCTTTCTTGGAAAGGAAAATCTCACATCACCCACACACTGTTCATTACGGCTGCTTATGTATCTATTAATGCCATGCCACCAGCTTCCTTAGAGCGTCTGATTGTTGTTTCTCCCACAGGCGGCACTGCAGGGTGCCCACAGTCCCTTCTGCACCATCACTTGATCCTGCTGTGGGTATGAGACAGCAAGAATCTCCTGTGTGCCTAGAATCGTTCCAGCACACACCCCACTCACAATCCAGACCAACCATCTGCTGAGAGGCAAGAGCCTTCCGCCTGTTTCAAATCCTATTCCCTCTTGGTGGGGGGAAAGAATGGCAAATCATAAGTAAGATCAGGTTCATACAGTGCACATGCTTACAGAAATCCAAGGAAAAAGAAGAACACAGACCTCATAAAAACATTTCAAGCTCAAGAGAGAAAGAAACTAGATTATAAAAAATGGAAGAGAAGAAGAATATGGTATCCCCACAAACATACAGCAGCTTCTTTCCAGAATACTATCCAGTCTCCTTCAGTATATGAGTCTTCCTTTTTCTATTTTACTGAAAGATGGAAAGGAAGAAAGCAGCCTTGCGATCCCTCTTGCTCACACAAACCATTGGCTATTTGTGGAGTGGTTGGAGGGGCTGAGAACACAACCTGAATTTCTGTCAAGAGCAAACAGGTAAAAACATTTGAAATAAGCTTACGAAGAATACGAAGAACAGACAGAAGAAAGGGGAGAAGAAGATGCCCAACCTTCCACTTGAATTGAAGGAACAACCCACAAGGCACAAGCCATATGGGAAGGTTTGCTTTTATCCAGGTATATATGGGCAGTGAGAAGTTGGGGAGCCAGAGTTGGTCTTGATACTGAACTAAAAATACATACAAATCAATCAATTGTTGTTAACTGTCATCAAGTCAACTTTGATTTATGGTGTCCCCATAAATGAGAGACCTCCATGCCACCCTGTCATCTTCATCCTGACTCAAATCTTGCAGGATCAGGGACATGTTTTCCTTGATATATCCATCTAGAATGTGGTCTTCCTCTTTTTCTACTGTTTTCCATTTCACCAAGCATTCTCTTCTCTAGGGAGTCATGTCTTTCCATGATATGTCCAAAGTATGTCCATCTCATTTCCAGTCATCTTGACATTTAGACAGCTCTCCAAGTCACCCTGTCCTCAACACCATAAGATTCAATCAACTGTTGCTAACTGTTACCACTGAGTTTGATTTAGGGCAAATCCACAAAGGAGAGACTTCCAAGTCACTCTGTCATCAGCATCATAAGAATCCATCAATTGTTGCTAATTGTCATCGTTGACTTTGATTTAGGGCAACCCCATGAATGAGAGACCTCCAAATCACTCTGTCATCCAAACCTGACTTAAATCCTTCAGAGTCAGGGATGTGCCTTTCTTCATATATCCATCTGGAATATGGTCTTCCTCTTTTCCTACTGTCTTATATTTCACCAAGCATTGTCTTTTCTAGGGAATCATGTTTTTCCGTGATATGTCCAAAATACGCCCATCTCATTTTCAGTCACTTGGACATTTTCAGTCATCGTGATAGGTCACCCTGTCATCAACACTGTAAAAGTTCACCAATGGTTGCTAACCATCCTTGACTTTAATTTAGGGCGGTCCCACGAATGAGAGACTTCCAAGTCACCCTGTCATCAACACTGTAAGAGTCCATCAATTGGGTTGCTGTGAGTTTTCCGGGCTGAATGGCCATGTTCCAGAAGCATTCTCTCCTGACGTTTTGCCCATTCCTATGGCAGGCATCCTCAGAGGTTGTGAGGTCTGTTAGAAACTAGACAAGGGAGGTTTATATATCTGTGGAAGGTGCAGGGTGTCTGTTGGAGGCAAGTGTGAATGTTGCAATCAACCCCCTTGGTAAGTCCATCGATTGTTGCTAACTGTCCTTGCTGACTTTGATTAAGGGCAACCCCACGAATGAGAGAGCTCCAAGTCACCCTGCCATACAAGTCCTGCAGACTCGGAGACGGTGTCTTTCTTGATATATCCACCTGGAATGTAGTCTTTCTATTGTATGATTGTCGATGTCCTCACTGTGGAACAGCATGTGGGTCAAGAATAGGGCTCTACAGTACTCACTGCCAAGACACTACACTTGGACGGCCATCATACTGGGAGAACAAGAGATCGCCTAAGCAAGTCTACCTTACCAAGCGATTGTCTTTGCGACGGAGCCATGACTTCTCACAATATTTCCAAAGGATAGCAGCCCGGTATATTAAATGGTCTTGCCTTCTGGAGAGTGTTCCCGTCTTGGTTTGCTGTGGGTCTCCAGCATACCCTCCTTTTCAAGGAGTTGCTTCCCTTCTTCTCAGCTTTCCACAATGTCCAGCTTTCCCAACCATACACCGACACGGGGAAGAGGACAGCATGGGCGATCCTAACTTTAGTATTGGAGACCCGGGAAGGCAGAAAGGCCGGGGGTGGAGGGAGTGAGGTCTCTGTCACGCAAAGGAAGGCGCCAAGGGAGAGAGCGGGGCCGGAGGGGGATCAAGAGGGGATTAGCCGGCCCCCTCCCGCGCAGGCGCACTGCCGCTGACCCCTCCAAGGGCCGACCCGGGCAGGCAGGCAGGGCGGGCGGGGGAGCGCGGGCTGCTTGACCTCCGGACCAGGAGGGCTCCCAGACACGCGTCTACGAGCCCGTGTGGATGCGTAGACGCGTGTCCGGGCTCTTCTTCCTTCGCTACTCAAGCCCGCGAGGCAAAAGCGGCATCTGTCCCCGCTGACCTCAAACCAAGGACAGGCCGCGCGCTCCCCTTCTCGGGGGTCCTTCCCTGCCCCGTCCACCCCACGCGCGCCCTTCCCAAAGTCCCGGGAGGAGGAGGCGGCGGCGGCTCACCTGAGGAAGAATGGGACGCTGCTCCGGCGCCGCTTTCCTTCTCCCTGAAGGAAAAGTGCGGAGGAAGAGAAGAGGAGGAGCGCGCTCGGAGGAACCCGCGCTTCCCAAGCTCCCGAGGTAGAGGAGGAGGAGGAAAATCTCTCCTCCACCTGCAGCGCCAGGAGCAGCACTGCTCCTCGTCCTGGGCGCGCGCCGAGAGGCCGCCCCGAGCCCCGTAGCCACGCCCCCCGCCTGCCGAAGCGTCTCCCCATTGGCCCGTCCCCGGCTCCCGCGTGCCCGCTCTCCCCTCCTTCCCTGGTGGGAGACTCAAGGCACTCAGTGGCTTCCCTCAGAAGGGCGAGGAAGGAGCCCCGTCCATTGAAGGTAATACGCAGGGCTCTTTAGTCTTGAAGAAGCAAAGGTAGGGCCGTGGAAGACTAGAGGCCACTTGTGGAAGGGCTGACAAGACGGAACGGTGGCGTCTCCAGAGTATGATACTGTTCCCCGAGCATCCCAAAGTGCATCTACACCAGCGTTTCTCAACCCCTTGGAGGGGGCGTCATGAGGGCTTGTCAGAGGTTTGCCAAAGGCCATCAGAAAATACAGTATTTTCTGTTGGTCATGGGGGTTCTGTGTAGGAAGTTTGGCCCAATTCTTTCGTTGCTGGGGTTCAGAATGCTCTTTGACTGGAAGTGAACTATAAATCCCAGCAACTACAACTCCCAAATGTCTAGGTCTATTTTCCCCACACTCCACCAGTGTTCACGTTGCGGCATACTGAGTATTTGTGCCAAGTTTGGACCAGATTCATCATTGTTTGAGCCCACTGTTCTCTCTGGATGTAGATGAACTACAGCTCCAAAACTCAAGGTCAATGCTCACCAAACCCTTCTAGTATTTTCTGTTGGTCATGGGGGTTCTGTGTGGGAGGTTTGGCCCAATTCTATCATTGCTGGGGTTCAGAATGCTATTTGATTGTAAGTGAACTATAAATTCCAGCAACTACAACTCCCAAATGTCAAGATCTATCCCCCAAAGTCCACTAGTGTTCACATTTGGGCATATTGAATATCTCTGCCAAGTTTGGTCCAAATTCATCATTGTTTGAGGCCACAGTGCTCTCTGGATGTAGATCAGGGGTGCTCACACTTTTTCAGCATGCGAGCTACTCTTAAAGCAACCAAGTCCAAAAGATCTGCCTGCTCCCGCCGCCATGCGCTCCCGCCACCGTGCACTCTTGCCACCGCGCATGCTCCTGCTGCTGTTTTCTGCCCACGCAGCGCTTCTTCCACCTGCGGGGCATTGCAGGAAGGAGAAAGCATGAGGCGGGGCATCCAGAGGGAGCGCTCCACCCTGCCTGTCTCGCTGGCAACGGAGGCTGCACAGCTGCTTCTGGACGAGAGGTAGGGCGCTCCCTCCAGAGGTCCCGCCTCATGCTTCCTTCTTCCTGCAATGCCCCACAGGCGAAAGAAGCACCGCAAGAGCGGAAGCCAGCAGCAGGAGCGCGCGTGCGTGCAGGGTGTGCGCACGCATAGCAGGAGCGCCACATCCGGCTGGTGAGGCCTGAAGATCACCTGGAAGAGGGCAAAAGATCTACAAGTAGCTCCCGAGCTATCTAATGAGCACCCCTGATGTAGATGAACTACAATTCCAAAACTCAAGGTCAATGCCCACCAAACCCTTCCAGTATTTTCTGTTGGTCATGGGAGTTATATGTGCCAAGTTTGGCTCAATTCCATTGTTGGTGGAGTTTAGAATGCTCTTTGATGGTAGGTGAACTATAAATCACAGCAACTACAACTCCCAAATGACAAAAATCAATCCCACCCAACTCCACCAGTATTCAAATTTGGGCATATTGGGTATGTGTGCCAAATATGGTCCAGTGAATGAAAATTCATCCTGCATACCAGATATTTACATTACAATTCATAACAGTAGCAACATTACAGTTATGAAGTAGCAACAAAAATACTTTTATGGTTGGGGGTCACCACATTAGAGTTCATTGAGTTGTGTACCTCTTTAACTGCCGTGGCTCAATGCTGTGGAATCGTAGGAGTTGTCGTTGTTTTGCAAGGTCTTTAGCCTTCCTTGCCAAAAAGTGTTGTTGCCTCACCTTCCCTGGTGGGCTCCGCCTGGATTCTACACTGTGGAATAAATGCAGTTCAACACCACTTTAACTGCAGTGGCTCAGTGCTGTGGAATAGTGAGAATTGTAATTTGGTGCCTCATTTTTGACAGAGAAGGCTAAAAACCTTGTAAAAACGATAAGTCCTATGATTCTATAGCATAGAGCAATGGCAGTTAAAGTGGTGGCAAATTGAGACAGATGCACTCCATGGTTCACCTCCACTCAGAAATACAAAAACAGGTTGAACATGCCTTATCTGAAATGCATGGGATCAGAAGTGTTCTGTAGTTCCCGTACCTTGGGAAGTCTGACTTGGCCATGGTAGTCCACACTCTGGTTACATCACATATAGACTTACTGCAACATGTTCTACGTGGGGTTGCCTTTGAAGACTGTTCAGAAGCTTCAAATGTTCTAACCGGTGGCAGCCAGATTGCTCACCGGAGTGACGTTCAGGGAGCATACAACTCCCCTGTTACGCCAGCTACCGGGCACAATTCAAAGAGCTGGCTTTAGTGTATAAAGCCCCCTAAACAGTTCTGGTCCAGCTTATCTGTCCGAATGTATATCTCCCTATGAACCATCTAAGAGTTTAAGATCATCTGGGGAGGCCCTGCTCCCAATCCTGCCTTCTTCGCAGATGCAGTTGGTGGGGACGAGAGACAGGGCTTTCTCAGTGGTGGCCCCTTGGGTGTGGAATGCCCTCCCCAGGGATATTACATCAGACCCCTCCCTCTTGACCTTCTGAAAAAAAGTGAAAACTTGGCTATTTGAACAAACCTTCGGAATCTAATGCAACAGTTAAACACAGAATTAGATGAAAGTGAACATTGGAATGGCTCAGATGACAATTTTTGTACAATGAGAATAACAATGAAGGCATTTCTTTTACATGTTTTTAAAGGTTTTGTTGAATTTATTTTTAATTCTGTTGAAATGTCATTTTAACTGTATATTGTTAGGCATCAAATTGCTGCCTGGTTGTAAGCCGCCTTGAGTCACCTTCGGGTTTGATAATGGCAGGATAGAAAAATCGCAAATAAATAAATAAATAGTTCAAAACCCTCCCCCAGTCTTTTGGAATACCTGTTTTTGCATACATGTCCATGATGATGTATTTTGGTGATGGAAAGTTGAAATATTTATTTACTTATTTTATTATTTACTATATTTATATCCCACCCTTCTCACCCCAGTAGGGGGACTCATGAAATTCAATGTATATATCATATACACCTTATACACATAGGCCGAAAGTAATTTTTTTATATATATATATATATATATATATATCATTACTTTCAGCCTATCTGTATAAATAAATACACATAAATAAATAAATGATCAAGTAAACAGAGGACGCTCCTCCACTCTTTGCTAACTTGTTGCCCCTCATTGGCTGCTAACTGCCAGCTCCCTCTACTGCATCGGTAATGAGAGGATTCTTCTGCCTTAAACGCCTCACCAAATAAGCGTAATGAGGCAGAAAAGATACCCATTGCCACAAATCTCCTTCCAGAGGTCTTGTGCTTTTGTTTGCATAGGATTGGAAGGGACCATAAGGGCCATGTAGTCATTCCTGTCATGCAGGAAGAGACCGCTAAAGCCATCCTGAAGATACCTATTAAATCTCTGATCAAAAGATTTTCAAAATGAAGATCAATTGTGCTACAAAGCAGTCCATTGCAGTGTCGAAACGTTCTTACAGTAAAGATATTCTTCCTAATGTTTAGATGGAGTATAATATTTCTCATGTCTAATTAGCCTATCACCAGTATCCTGTTGGTGGAGTTTGGGGGTGATATTTTGGAGGACTTCCAGAAATTCTGCTGGAAAATAAAGATTTGGAGAGGGTTTTTTTTCCCAGACGAGAATTTTTGCCATGCTTTGCTTGCTCTTTAGACACTGCTTTAAAGTCTAAACAATGTGGCTGCAGCATTGGACAGTTCCCCTTTTGCATGAGTTTACATATTATTTGACCTTCTATATACAGAAACAAACAAAAAAGGGAGAAGGTGTATTTTGTTTTTCTTAACCAATAGTGCCCTAAAGATGAAAAGAAGAAAAAGCTGGCTGGACTATATTTTTCTCTTGTTAGCAATCTAGCAGGATTGCATTTATCCTGCTGGGATGACACCGAGGCATTATTCCAGGCTTCTGCGTATGTAAATGAAATCAGATTGTGCTTTGTTCTGTGTTGCTAAGAGAGTGTTGCCACTTTTTAGGGACTTGTCTCAACAGAAATAGTATGCTGTACAAACGCAGCACAGATTTTATTTTCCTCTGCCCACACTTCAGTGCTGTTTCACACTTCCTGGTGATCGCATTCTGGATTTATTGCACAAAGGCTGGATCAATGGCTGCCTTGCTGCAGCTCCATTTTATTGTAGTTCTGCTCCACCAGGAAATCAGAGCAGATTCTAGGCACTACTTCAATCTTCTGAAGATGCTTTATGAACATACAAACAGGCACAGAGAAAGTCAAAAGACAGGTTTTTCAATGACCTCTTAGTTTCTGAAAGTGAAAAAGAGAAACTCCACCATGCCTCATCCCAGCAGCCACCAGTCAAAGCAGAATACATCTAACTGGTTGGTTGCTGGACTACTGTTTCATTCTCCTGCCATACCCTCTGTTAGGAATCAAGAGCTGTTAGGCTCAAAAATAACCCTAACTTGGGGATGATTCCACAAAAATATAGCAGAGTGCCAGAAGAACAATTCATAACCAGCAAAAGCTTATGTGCAGAGAACAAAGATTAGTTTCTGATAAGTAAGATGGAACAGGATTGCAGAGCCACAACTTCATAGGTTCTAAAAATAATACGTTTATTAAAGTAAAAAAGAAATCCATTCTGGATAGGAAAGGTTCTTGGAGCTAACTAGCTTCACTGAGCTATCTTCTAAGGCAGTGTTTCCCAACCTTTTTTGAGCTGCGGTACACTTTTTACATTTACAAAATCCTGGGGCACACCACCAACCAAAATGACACAAAATGATACTCTAACATAGTCATACATATAGTTAATATGTTTTTAAATGTATTTATACACGCAGTGTGAAACCTGGACCTGTTTCGATGAACACAACATAGATATCCTGGCAGGAATGGCAGAAAGACACAAACTTCCCACACAGAACTCCCATAACCAAGAGAAAATGCTATTAGAGTTTGGTGGGCATGGACCTTGAGTTTTGGAGTTGCAGTTCATCTATATCCAGAGAGCACTGTGGACTCAAACAATGTTGGATCAGGACCAAACTTGGCAGCTGTTGGGAAACACTGTTCTAAGGAAAGGAAAAAGAAAAATATAACAAAATAGCCCTGCTTCTACATATTGCCTGGAGAATGGCATCCTCACTCAAGGAGAGCAAAGGCAAGAGAGAGACCAAATTGGAGAATTGGCCACATGGCCTCACCAGGGCAATAAAAATACCTTTAAAGAGGAAATTACCTCATCCCTGAAGATATCACATTGCTAAGTAGTTAAAAGGGGAGGAGATAGTAGCATGCAGGATGAGTAACAGTAGGTTTAGCAGTAATCACAATGTTTGAATTCTGACAATGACAGGCTTTGGACTGAGTCATCGGTCATTAAATCAGATTTGGATTCGACTATATGATGAATAATAATGTTTTAAATGTATTTTAATCAAATGTTTTATTTTTTGTATAAAGTTGTTTGTAATGTGTTTTTGTATGTTGTCGGCATAAAATTGTTGCCATTGTAAGCTGCCCTGAGGGAGCTGAGAAGGATATAATAGACATGTTGGAAATAAATAAGACAACCCCTTTCTAAGCTCCTTCTTGAGATAGGCATGTGTGACGACTTGGCCACTGGTTCTGGAGATTATTAATTAGAATAATCCTCCCGGTAGTACTGCCACCAACCCAATTACTATGAATCAGGATTTTAAATTAAATATTTATTTATTTATTTATTATTTATTTATTCAAACTTGTGAGTCGCCACTCCCGGATGGCTCGGGGCGACTTACAGTGAGTTGAATATTCAACAGAGTAAAAACAGAGTAAAAACACCATAAAACAAAGCAGAAACAACAGACAGTAAAACGCCATAAGTACATCAATGTGATATACCCAGAAGGAAGGGGCCTGCCAACCTATTGTTAAAACCCAAAGGCCTGCCGGAACAGCAGGGTTTTACACGCCTTCCGAAGGCGACTAGATCCGTAAGAACCCGGACTCCGGAAGGGAGGGCATTCCACAATGTCGGAGCGATTATTGAAAAGGCCCTCCGCCTTGTAGCCGTCAGGTGGTACAATTTGACACCGGGCACCTCTAATAGCTGACCCACCTTAGAGCGTAGTGACCTAGCGGGGCAGTATGGGATAAGGCGGTCCCTAAGGTACGCTGGCCCCAGACCGTTCAAGGCCTTAAAGGTCAAGACCAACACTTTGAAGGTAATCCGGTGTTCCACTGGTAACCAGTGCAGCTCCTGCAGGACAGGTGTTATATGGGCAGACGTCGGAACGCCAGCCAGGAGTCTAGCTGCCGCATTCTGAACCAGCTTCAATTTCTGGATCACCGACAGAGGAAGGCCAACGTAGAGAGCATTACAGTAGTCCAGCCTCGAGATGACCGTGGCTTGGACCACTGTGGCTAGGTCATAACGGGAGAGGTAGGGAGCCAGCTTCCTCGCCTGACGAAGATGGAAGAAGGCAACTCGACTGACGGCGGAGATTTGGGTCTCCATCGTCAGCCGAGAGTCCAGAGTGATGCCAAGACTTTTAACTGCCGACGACGGACATAATGTCACGCCGTCCAGGGGAGGAAGCTGGATCTCCAACCCACCCGGACGACCCAGCCACAGGATCTCCGTCTTAGCTGGATTCACCTTCAACCTACTGGCTCGCAGCCATCCAGTAACGGCTTCGAGGCACAGATGGAAATTATCGGGTACGGTTCCGGGCCTGCCCTCCATCCCCAGAACGAGCTGGGTGTCATCAGCGTACTGGTGGCACACCAGCCCAAAGCTACGGACCAGCCGAGCAAGTGGTCGGACATAGATGTTAAATAATAGAGGGAACAGGATTGCCCCCTGGGGCACCCCACAAAGAAGTGGGGAACCCCCGGAGACATCCCCGCCCCTCCTCACTCGCTGCGAGCGGTTCCGGAGGAAGGAGGACAGCCAGTTTAAGGCCGTCCCCCTCACCCCGGCCCCGGCAAGGCGGTGGGTCAAAAGATCGTAATCGACAGTATCGAACGCTGCCGTGAGGTCCAATAACACGAGCAGCGCCGATCCGCCCTGATCGAGCTGGCACCGCAGCTTATCTGTGATGGAGACCAGGACCGTCTCCGTCCCGTGCCCCGAACGGAAGCCGGACTGGAAGGGGTCTAACCAAGTAGCGCCCTCTAGGAAGGACTGCAACTGCTCCATTGCTGCCCTCTCAATTACCTTGCCCAGGAACGAAAGATTCGAAACTGGGCGGTAATTGGAGGGGACCGTGGGGTCTAAACCCGGCTTCTTCAGCAATGGAGTGACCACAGCCTCTTTCAAACCCTCTGGAAACACTCCTTGCTCAAGGGAGGTGTTAATTAGTCTCAACAGAGGGTCTCGTAGCCCCTCCAGGCAAGCTTTCACGAGCCAGGAGGGGCACGGATCAAGGGAGCATGTGGTCGACCTAGTTGCAGTCACTACCCTATCGGCGGCTCCTGCGTCCAGTGGCCGAAACCGGTCGAAGATGGGCCCAGCAAGAGGCCACGGAGTCTCGAGTTCACTAACTGTGTCAAAGGTGGCAGGAAGGTCCCGGCGGAGGGCCGAAATCTTGTCCGCAAAAAAGCTCTTGAAAGCCTCGGCAGAGAGAGCCTGATCATCATTGTTTGGGACGGTAGGGACCGTCGTTAATGACCTGATTACTTTGAATAATTGTGCCGGGCGTGATGTGTATGTGGTAGTTCTGTTGACCGAGCCACCCAAACACAACCACACTGGGAGAAACTAAAAGGTATCGAGATGGAGGCTTTTTAAAGTTAACAATAAAACAGAATTTATTAATTAACAGCTAGCAATGAGGCACAGATCACAATGGTTCTACAAAGAGGCAACAATATCGTATGGTTACTGATGGTAATAAGCTGAAGCGTGCGGTTACAGATAATAAAAGCCTAAGCGTGCGGTTACAGATAAATCTTCAAAAATGCTTAGATCTTAACAATACTTTAGTCAGTACTGTGTCTTGACTAAAATATAAGCCTGTCACCCTATTGTCTGAAAATAGGAATGAACAGCTGGTTCCTAACGGGAGCTTCTAAACACCAGAAGTCCCTCTGAGTCTTCCCTGCCTGAGTCAGCCTGCTGCTGAGTCTCCAGCTACAGAACCCACCTTTCCCTCTTTACACTGAGGAGACAAGGTGTTTAGTCTGACTCTGCAAAGTCAGCCCTAATGGCTCTAACCTAACTATCAGTGTCACCCCACACCCTGGTTGTGTCACTATAGTATCTAACTGGGCAGTTCCTATGGCTGAGGCTTGGAGGATATTGTCACTCCAACCTCAAACCACACCAGCAAGAGCTAAGATCTGTCTCAATCAAAGCTCTGCCCAAGACTGAGAATCTTTCTGCCAAGATCCCTCCTCTAGTCAGCTCTGCTCCACCCCTCTGGCACTCAGCCAATCACAGGGCACTCCTATCTCTGAGCAGGATTGACTCTAAGGCCATGCCCCCTCTCTGGCTATGACCTCCCCCGTCTGGCTGTTAGCTGCAAATCCCTTTGCCAAAATGGATGCCAGCTTTCTTCCAGCAGAAAAGGAAAAATCTCCAAGCAGGCTTTCCACCCACTTAGGACAGGTGAGTCCTTACAGTATGCATAGGGAATGTGGGGAAGGAATCCCTTATTCTAATATATCTAGGCAAACTACTCATTGGGGGTTGGAGACTTGTGTAGTCAGGGATGAAACCCAACACCCTCACTTAGTGGCATAGTCTGGAGATATTTTCTACAATGCAGTAATAAACGAAACAGCCTAATCACTCTGCAGCAAAAACACAACCTTCCTTCCTTTTGCAAAGAAACAACACTGAATAAGTAAATGACACCCATTAATTGATCCATGCACAGAGTCACCACAAAAGTATAGGCAGACTGAATATGCTGGAGAGGAGTGGTGTGACTTATAGCCCAGTAACATATAGAGTACCACAAAATGGTGGAGGAAGCTATAAAAATGACAGCTGTCCCCATTACCTCTGTGACCAAGGTTATTCAGTTTTATCACTATCCAAGGACTATTATAATGTGAAAATTAACTTCTTCACACTCCACACTATAGAGGATTACATGTCCTCTGAAATCTTGAACTAATAGGTTCTCCTGGACAACTCTAAATCTGGATTCCCAGATTTCAACAGTGACCAGGAATTCATTTGCATGGCTCAAACTAGTGCACCAACTGTGCCACTTCCTTAAGATGTCAGATTTTGCTACTGCGATCCATGCCATGATTACATCCCATTTGAACTACTGTCTACATGGGCCTGCCTTTGGAAACTTCAGCAGGAAGGAGCATATAACTCCCTTGTTCAAAAAGCTTCACTGGCTACTGCTTGGTTTCTGGGCACAATTCAAAGTACTGCTACAACTTGGGTTCAGACTATCCAGAAGACTCTATCTCCACATTCAAATCTTCCAGGCTTCTAATGTCCTTAGGGAAGGGCTTTCTCTCAGTCCTGTCACCACCACAGACTCACTTGATGAGGACACACCTTCTGCGGAAAACTAGCCTTTCCATTTTCCAGCAAGCAAAGTTGTTTAAGTGGAGTCTTAATGTATAAGCAAGGAGGATTTCATTGGGGTTTTAGTATGTTTGAAAATTGATTTTAAAATGCTAATCAGTAATCATAGCTCTAAAATTTATTCTTTCTGGAAGCCACTTAAGAGATAGATCAGGCTTTTAAACAAACAAATGAATATAGTGTTGTCGAAGGCTTTCATGGCTGGAATCACTGGGTTGCTGTGAGTTTTCCGGGCCATGTTCCAGAGGCATTCTCTCCTGTTTCATCCACATCTATGGCAGGCATCCTCAGAGGTTGTGAGGTTTGTTAGAAACTAGGCAAGTGTGGTTTATATATCTGTGGAATGTCCAAGGTGGGAGACAGATCTCTTGTCTGTTTGAGGCAGGTATGAATGTTGCAACTGGCCACCTTATTAACATTGAATAGCCTTGCAGCTTCAAAGCCTGGCTGGTTTCTACCTGGGGGAATACTTTGTTGAGAGGTATTAGCTGGCCCTGATTGTTTCCTGTCTAGAATCCCCATTTTTGAGTGCTCTTTATTTAATGTACTGATTCTAGAGTTTTTGAATATTTTTAAATATTTAAATTCATTGTTATGCTATGTAACATATTTTTAAAACTTCTTAACTTTTATATTTATTTATTTATTTATTGTGTCTGAAGTAAATTGAGGGCACAGTTATAATGTATTTTTTAAAACACAAAGTTTAAAACTTGACATTATACTAGATTTCCTTTGACCAAAAACTGGCACTTTGAAGTGCCTCTGGTGTCGCTGTGAGAATGTCCTCCATTGTGCATGTGACAGGGCTCAGATTGCAATGTGGTAGATGGTCTGTAGTTTGCTCTTCTCCACACTACCATGTCGTAGACTCCATTTTGTGGCTCAATTTCTTAAGGTTAGCTCTGCATCTCGTGGTGTAGTCTGTTCAGTGCCTTCCAAGTTGCCCAGTCAATTTCTTGGATTACATCTAGAAAACAATATATATGAGCAAGATCTACTTGGCATTTAAAAGAAAAAAGTGCACCCCGCTTTTAAGTCACCATAGAAATGTTGCTGAATTAAATTAGAGGCAAGAGCACCAGTGTTTATACAGTAAGATGTTTTCCCCTCCTGTTCTTTAGTAATTGATATCATAAGAAAAATAGCATTTCTCTATCAGAGAAAATTAGAATGACTAATATCGCAAAACATGGTAGGCCATCTAGTTTATGCACTGGGCGAACTATAGGCAATTAGCGGGTGTACCATAAAACCAAAAGAAGCTACATATTTGCTAAATGGGATGAAGTCTCTTTTACTGTTAAATAGGCCTGATTTATCAATTGCAATTCAAATGAGATTATATAGTGCAGTGCTACCCAAAGCTGTTGTTCCTAAACCAGTAACTGGTCCCCAAGCCATTGATTGCCAATCATGCAAAGTATCAGGGAAAGAAAGAAAGTATTGTAGCCAATGGTTCCAGATAGGTTGCTAGATCCAGGCGCACTGGAAACTGCCAGGACTCCTCATCTGATACATTAATTTCAAAACTGCATATTAAAGTTACACGATCTGTATCCTGAAGAGTTTAGGGCAGTGGTTCTCAATCTTCCTAATGCTGCGACTCCTTAGCACAGTTCCTCATGTTGTGGTGACCCCACAAAAATAAAATTATTTTTGTTGCTACTTCATAATTGTTGTGAATTGTAATTTGAATACTGGTGGGGTTGGAGGGGGTTGATTTTGTCATTTGGGAGTTGTAGTTGCTGAGATTTATAGTTCACCTACGATCAAAGACCATTCTGAACTCCACCAACGATGGAATTGAACCAAACTTGGCATACAGAACTCTCATGATCAACATAAAATACTGGAAGAGTTTATTGGACATTGATCTTGAGTTTTGGAATTGTAGTTCCCCTACATCATGAGAGCACTGTGGACTCAAACAACGATAGATGTGGATCAAACTTGGCACAAATACTCAAAATGCCCAAATGTGAACACTGGTTTGGGGAAAATAAACCATGACATTTGGGAGTTATAGTTGCTGGGATTTATAGTTCACCGACAATCAAAGAGCATTCTGAACCCCAACAATGATAGAATTGGACCGAACTTCCCACACAGAACTCCCATGACCAACAGAAAATACTGTGTTTCCTGATGGCATTTGGCAACCCCTCTGGCACCCCCTCACTTCTCCCCCATGGGTCCTGACCCCCAGGTTGAGAAACACTTGCTTAGAATGAAGGTTTAGTCTCACAATAAGCTTGTAAAAAAGCCGAGAGCTAGTGGTTTGCTAAAATCACTCTATTAGATAAAGTACTGGGCAGTTGAATTGCTGAGTTGCGTCCAGTGCACTGGTTCACAGTAAGAAGTACTTCATCTTAGTTCTTTGTACTTGTTTAAACTAGAAGTTCTGGGTATCAGAAGAATGTGTGATGACAAAGAAAGATGGTGGTGTGTAAAAACGGGAAGGGAATGAAAGAGATTATTTGTTGGGAGATTTTAAACCATATGGAAATATACAATTGTTGGAAAGCTGGAGATAAAGACTACTGGGGACAGCTGTTGCTATATCAGTATAATAGTCACAGTAGATGCTAGTTTTAGGGAATTTGGGGGCAAGAGCCTGATGGTGATTATTGAATGTGATGTCTGGATCAAAATATGTCACGTGAATGTAAGAATAGACTGCTGTTTCAGCTGTGGAGCATTTCATTAAGAGGATTTTGCAATGCTGATTTTTGAAAACAGTTACAGGTTCATGAAATGTAACTTCATGCATTCGTTTTGCCATCCCAGAAAAGTGTGATGTAAATACTGTACAATGGAATGGTAGAGCAGAAATGTTTAAAATACACCCACACACCATAGAAGTCAAGAGAGAGTGCTTTGCTGTAAGCCTTGATGTTATTTATCCCAGTTCAGCTTTCACTTGAACTTGCAGCCCACAGAACCATGTTGATGTCAGAATCTGGAGAAGTTAAACATTAGAATTATAACTCTCAGAAACCTCGGCAGAGAGTTTTAGAAGTGATAGTCCTTAAAGTGTTATGGTAGAATGGGGAGTGAGGAGTTTAAAATGGTGGCACTTTTTTGCTTCATGGGAATGACAGCATGCCTGTCACTCTGTCTGGCTTCTTTCTCCTCTCTGAGCTTTAAAACAGTAACTGGAAAAAGGAAATAAATTTGCCCCACAACTGTTTATCACTTGTATACTCACCCACCCCTGCTCGCTTGCTCACCCCCTGCTTACCTGCCACCCACTTACCCACCCACCCACTTTGCTTGCCCCCTTCCCCAATTGCCACCCCTAAGTGCCCCTCCCCCCAGGTCTCTGACAGGGTTATTATCACTGCCCTATATTACGGAATGGAAACTAAATCTCCTCCCTCTATAGTATCTGATACTGCTCACCTGTTTCCTCAATTTACAACATTCAGTATTTCTCTGTCAGGAGTATGTATATATTTGTCAGTATGCTGTATATTATTTTACGTAGATTTTCTGTTTTTCTATCTGGATATTTCATTTTCCAGTTGTATTTCTCCATCCTTCCCCTGTGTACTTGTTTGTATTGTATTGTATATCTTTGGTAAAACTGTCTTGTTTCTGTTCTTTAACATTGAAAGCACCATATACACTGGTGGCAGTGTATCAATTATTGATGATTGTCATAACTCACCCGCTGGATGACTCAGATGAGGAGGAGGCAGATTGTCAGAAATCTGCACTTCTTAATAGTGTAACTTTCTCCAAGTCCAAGGAGATGGGGGGCTGGGGGAGAGGGAGACCTTGCTCTCTAACAGGAATTAGCAGAGGCTGCACATGCTTCACTGAATGATGAAGACACTGACCTATTTAGGCACTAATTAGGCACCAATTGTCTTGAAGGAGCTGATCATAAATATCACAGCAGTTCTCTCACCCTTAGTTCTGACAACTGTCTTGTCTAGTTGCCTGGCTGTACTTTATCTCATTTCTGTTTTGTCTTGACCCTGGGTTGGCTACATTTTGACTTACTCTGTTTACTCCCTGTTGGCTCACTTACCAGGAATTCCAACCTGCTGATACAACTTTTGGACTAGCTATAGATCACCCTGCATCTTGCCCAGATAGTCCATGACTTACCCAAACTGGACTGACAACTCAATACTTTCTACACACCAACTACATGCTTCCATGGGCACTTACGGTCTCATTTCAGGATAACAATGGTGATGTAATAATAATATGAGTAGAGTGTTAAACAGGGTATGGTAATGTCCTATGTGATCTTACAGATTGGCAGATGAATCATGGTTGCTGTTTTCAACATTGGCTATGTATTTGAACCTGCCACTGCAGTGTCTTGGGGATGTGCATTCAGTCCCCATCCTCTCAGTGCAGACCTTGTAATCATGTTGAGCAACAAAGCATGATTGGGGATCTGTCTTTATCTGGTTCCTTAGTCACAATGGGAAGTTCATAATTATGTTGAAGTCTTCTAAGCTGAACTTTCTAGTCTGACACAGAAGCTTAAAAACAGTCTGAACTAAGAATAAATGTACAATTGGAGCCACCCTGCACTCATGAGTAGGGTGTACCCTCATGAGTTGGATTCCTATCTGAATATAAAGCAGAAAAGGTGCAAGTATTGGTAATGGAATTCCAAATTAAAATTATTTGTCCCCTTCTTCCACTTCTTTGGTAAGAAAAATAGTGTGTAATTTCCCCCCATAGTAACAGTTCCGTTCTTAAACATCCATTTAACCTTATATATAAATATAAAAAGTTAGATTTCATCCTGAAAATCTTTCAACCTGAAAGATTGCCAGTTAAAGTATCCTATCTTTTTTCCAATGTAATTTATGTCACTATCAGATATCAAAAAGATAGTGTACAGACGACAGAAGAATAAGTCATAAAATACAGTGTCAGTCTACTATATTTTACGAGGCTTTCAAGAAACCAGGAGACAAAAGTGATTTTGTGCCTGACTCTCATACATTTTAGCAGATGAAAAGTACTGTGGCCTGAACCCTATTGTTAGTCTCAACTAGAGTAGATTCATTGATACATTTGTGAATGTATCTTTGTAAATTCAGCAATTAATTCAATAGGTCTACTTTAGTTAAAACTGACCAATATGAGTCAGGCCAGTATGTTTGGACTCGTAGAGTCTTATCTTGGGTCTTATCTTAAAGGAACACATCATACATGGACACCAGCTATTGAGAAACAATGAGAGAGACAGACAGACAGACAGACATACATTCATTCATTACAGTGGGGAAAAATAACTATAGCTTTGGCTTGTAACTTTTATGGATGAACATTCTGAATTTGATTAATGAGATGATCAAATGTGATTAATTGGAAGAATGAAAATCCCCAAATAGTATTGCTATGTTATCTTAAAGACTTGGTTAATGACACTGACCTTGACTTTGCTACACACTTTCATGTGGCTGCTGTGATGGGCATAGGAGGCAACTGGGAAAATACAATTGCTCCATCAGTTTCTGAACTTCTGTGGCATGGTACAGAATATTGCAATTTTATTAGAAGTGACCTCATATTGCAGAGCAGCTAATGCACAACAGGCACATTGTTTTATTGAAAGGTGATGTTTGTTTGCAGTGTTCTGAATCCAGCAACCCCCAAGTGAATATTTGATGGTATATTTTGTTTTCCCCCTGGAAGCAACAAACCTTCAATTAATTTCCTCACATTTTCATTCCCACAAATGCATAATAGAATGGAAAGCCCTTACGGCACAAAAATCTGTGATCACATCCACATTTTTCCCTGAAAAAAGTCATGAAATGTGGACCTGCTTTAGAAAAAAGAGGCAGCTAATATTTTTGTGAATAGTATTTCTGCCTTATGCATATTCCCAGCTTGATTTCTCCAAGTGTATCATTTCATGCACCTGTTATTTCAATGCAGAGACAATCTTGCTATACAACTTTTCATTTTCCTTTCCTTTCCCTTTTTGTAACCCTTAGTTACTACAGAAACCACAGCTTCCAAGTGTATATTTACTGCTTGAATTATCTCTGGCATAAGAAGGCAAATTAGATAGAGGATTTTTTTTAGTGTTGTTCATAATTTCGTCTACCTGCTTGCCTTCTGAATTGAGGATTAGGAGGGCATCCTCTACATGGGCCACTGCTTTTTGTTGTCACTGTAATTATATATTGCACCAATTGGACACTACGGTGTCCAGATGCATGTGACAGCTTGATTTCCTGGAGCAGCCTATGAGGATGTTGCAAGAAAGGCCAAACACTTTGCCCTTAATGACACTGTCAGGGAAAAATACCCTGCAATGTGACTGTAGCAACACTATGGTTGTAAAATTTCTGTCTCAGATTCTTCATTTTCCAAACACTTCAACTATTTGCACTCAAAACAACTCATACTTCCATACATTTAAATATTTTCCAGCTATTCTGTTTATGAACTTTTGGTTTTAAAACTCCCCCCTCATGAATTTTTTAAAATGCGGTCAATTTCAACTCTATGCAAATGGTAATGATTGTAGGATAGCATAGTTGAATTGAAAATCATCAGAAATAAAACTTTTAAAAGATGATAGGCCAAGAGATAAAAATTGTCCAATGGGAAAAGACACGGAAGAGAAGAATGAAATACAGTGTTCTTCACTACTTCGCGGTTCGCTTTTTGCGAACTCGCTGTTTCACGGTTTTTCAATAAATACAGTAAAGTATATATTTACACTAGAGCTGTGCCTCTCCTTGCCATGTGCATCATGGGAGGTGCCAGCCTGGAAAGCTGCCTCCTGAAGGCAGCCTACTTGCCCAGCTCCTCCTGGTCTGCTTCCTCCTCCTCCTCTTCCTCACTCTCTTGCAGATGGGAGCCCATGTGGGTTGAAAGAGGGAGGAAGGGAAGGAAGGGAAGGATGATGGACAGGTCTAGAGGGGCGAATGGCAGGTGGGTTGGGAGGGGGGACTCATGTGACGTCATGAGACCAACCCAGGGCAGGGAAAGAAAGGCAGGAGAGGTGTCAAGCTTCCTAAAAAGAAAAGGGTTTTAGGTTATACTGAGTGGATGAATACACACCAAAAATGAAAGTAGGACTTGTGCAGCGGCTGCTTGAGATGCTACTTGCTGATATGAGATTGTATGTGTGTGTGAATGTCCCTACTTTGCGGATTTTCACTTTTTGCGGGTGGTCCTGGAATGTAACACACATGATAAGTGAGGGAACACTGTACACTGCATGCCAAAACCTAAAAGAAAATGTTTACAAAATGCACCTGTGATGGTATCTTCCTCCAGAGAGACTAGCCAAGATGTATAATTGCACCAACAAGTGTTGGAAATGTGGAAAAGAAAAAGGCACATTTTACCACACATGGTGAACTTGCAAGAAAGTAAACAACTACTGGAAACAGATTCATGTTTATCTCTAAAAGATGTTAAACACAAATTTCAAAATGACACAACAAATGTACGTTTTGAACATGCCTGATGAAGAATTGGAAAAGAAATTCGGGGAAAAATTGTTTCACATGGCAGTAGCAGCTCAAATAGTATATGTTGGATATGGAAAACCTCAGAGATACGTCTTTTAGAAGAATGGGAAAAATATATTACAGATTTGCTGATAATTGATAAAATAACTGTACTATTAAGAAGAGAACTATTAAAGAACTTTGTTAATGAATTCATTCTATTCTAGAACAAAATTAGAGTTTAAGCAAGACAAAATAGATCCTCAAAATTAGTTTTTAGTTCTTCATATGAAGAACAAAATGCAAACAATGTATGTAACCCTACAAATTCACTAATGGAGAGCCAAAGGTGTGTGAGAAAATCTGCCATCAGTCATAGCTGTAGGCATGTTTTAAGGCTGATGGCTATAAATGCTTGCCTAAGTTTTAGAATTGTAAGCATTGCCAAGTAAACAGCTCTTTGATTGTTAAATGTATAGAGTTTGGAACATTAAAAATAGAATTATCAACAGCCTGTCTCTCTAGGTGAGTACTATAGCACAAAATATATTTATGGAGCTTCTTTTCTGATATAAATTGCAATACTGAACTTTGAACTTTGCAGTTCCATCCAGGACACAGAAAGAGCCTTCTTGAATCACATTGTTCCCACACTTTTTATGTAAATGAAATGTCTTACAAATTATATTATAAGCGCTTTCCCTTTATTTGCTCCCCATCTTGTGGAGTAACTCCGTGACGAAGCATCGAGATCAGCTTATAAGTTATTTATGGAAACTTATGAGCATGCTACCATTGAGGCAAAGCAATTATATTATGTCTCCTTGATAGCATCTGCAAACTCACGCCCGGCTAAATTGTTCAAAGCAATTCACTCTCTAACGATAGTCCCTACCGTCCCAAACAATGATGATCCGGTCCTTACTGCCGAGGCTTTCCAGAGTCATTTCACAGACAAGATCTCCGAGCTCCGCCAGGAACTTCCAGCTACAATTGATACAGTTAGTGAACTTGTGTCTCCGTGGCCACTTGCTGGGCCCACCCTTGATCGGTTCGTCCCATTGGACACAGAAACTGTCGATAGACTCGTAGCTGCAGCTAGACTGACCACTTGCTCCCTCGATCCGTGTCCCTCTTGGCTATTGAAATCTTGCCTAGAGGGACTATGTGACCCTCTGTTGAAGATAGTCAACAGCTCCCTTGAGCAAGGAGTATTTCCAGAGGGTTTAAAAGAGGCAGTGGTCTCCCCGCTACTGAAGAAAGTGAATTTAGATCAATCAGTTCCCTCCAGTTACCGTCTGGTTTCGAATCTTTTGTTCCTGGGCAAGGTGATTGAAAGGGCAGTAGCGGATCAGCTGCAGCAGTTACTAAATGACACAGCCAGATTAGATCCCTTCCAGTCCGGTTTCCATATAAGGCATGGGACGGAGACTGTTCTGGTTGCCATCTCAGATCAGCTTCAATGCCAGCTTGACAAGGACAGTTCAGCACTACTTATGTTATTGGACCTCACAGCAGCATTTGATATGGTCGATTACAATCTTTTGGCCCACTGTCTTACCATTGTTGGAGTCAGGGGGACAGCCTTAAACTGACTGTTGTCATCTCTCCACAACCGGGGACAGCGAGTGGAAAGGGGAGGCGTGGTCTCCGAGAGGTCTCCTCTAACATGCGGGGTTCCTCAAGGGGCCATTCTTTTCCCTTTGTTATTTAACATCTATATGCGACCACTTGCTCAGCTGGTTCGAAGTTTCAGGCTGAAGTGGTATCAGTATGCTGATGACACTCAGCTTGTTCTGAAAATGGAATGCCGTCCAGACTCCGTGCCCGCAAATTTTCATCAATGGCTTGAAGCCGTCACTGGATGGCTGCGGGCCAGCAGGTTGAGGGTGAATCCAGCAAAGATGGAGATACTATAGCTGGGTCAACTGGACAGCGGGGTTGTCCAACTGCCTATCCTGGATGGCGAGGCATTACGCCCGTCATCTTCAGTAAAGAGTCTAGGAGTCATTTTAGACCCTTTGCTGACAATGGTGGCCCAGGTATCTGCTGTTAGCAACACCGCCTTTTTTCATCTGCGACAGGCTAGGCGGCTGGCCTCCTATCTGTCTAGAGTCTGAGATGACCTAGCCACGGTGATCCAGGCCACGGTTATCTCAAGATTAGACTACTGTAACGCCCTTTACATTGGCCTACATTTGTCTGTGACCCGGAAACTTAAGCTCGTCCAGAATGCTGTTGCTCGGCTTCTCACTGGGGCTCCAGTGAGATGTCACATAACTCCGATTTTGCAGCAGCTCCACTGGCTGCCTAATCAAGCACTGGATCACTTTCAAGGTGATGGTACTAACCTTCCAGATCTTGTATGGCCCAGGGCCGGTGTATCTGAAGGACCGCCTCACCCTCTACCAACCTCAGAGATCACTTTGCTCTGAAGATCTAAACCTACAGGAAGTACCCAGCTTTAAAGCTGCTCGCCTAATGTCTATGATAGAGCTTTCTCAGCCCCCCCCCCCTCCCCGGATTTAAAATCCTGGCTACGGCTTTGGCTCAACATATAACTTGGGAGAACATCATGACTGAGGGATATTTCAAAATTCTCCAATAATAAAATAAATGTGAGATCTATCTAATAGAAGAAAAACTAACCTCTGTTCAAACCAAAGTTGCAGAAATTTCCTTATGAAATGTATTCTGAAAGGCTGCCAGTTTAGCTACCTGAGAATTGTTCCATCCCCTGACAGCCACACCATACAAACTATGGGCAATGACTTTTCCCTGATATATTTCCAGAGCTGGGGCAGACAGGCAACAGATTTCAAGACCACTGATCTAGTAGATTATATATAGGAAACATTTTCTGTAAAATAAATGCCAAGGTGTTTAAATTATTGACATTGTTAACTCTGCTGACCACGGACAGATTAACCATCAAAAATGAAAATGTCTTTTTCTGAACATCATCACCTTTACTTTATAAAAGTTCATGATGGGATTTTTAAAGTTTAGAAAGCAGCTTTTTTCAGAACTATACAAGTAACAATGTCCTCAGCATATAAAGGAACAGAAGGTTGTGAAAAATTCTGGGCCAGACAATGCTAGAACCTTATTTTTAAGATATAAATTGAAAAGTAATATCAACCGATATTCTTGCTTTACTACTTTATTAGTGGAAATAGGATCAGTTAATGAGCTGGAAATAGCCACTTTTATTCTAGCAGTTATGTTGGAATAGACTTTCTTAATTGAAAAGTAATAAATGGTTATCTTTATCAGTGATTCCAAACCTGCTACTAAGTTTACAAAGTCAACAAATAGATCAAATAGGAACAAAAATTCCTTGTTGAGCAAAAAAGTAAGTCAAAATGATCAATAGTACTTTATCCTTTCCTAATTCCAGCCTGTTCCACATAGATGCCTTTCCTGGATGATTCCCAATCTTGCAATTTGTTTCAGAAATATTTAGTATATAAATAACTTAGAATCAGAAGACAAATAATTCAATAATTACTGGGATCCTGCTTATTACCCTTTTTGTGATTTGGAAAAACTATACAGTACTCCCTCACTTATCGTGGGTGTTACGTTCCAGGACCACCCACGATAAGTGAAAATCTGCGAAGTACGGATGCTATATATGTACTGCGTCAGCGTGCGAGAAGTGTAGGACCGCACCCTCCTAGGAGTGGCTCTGCCACTCCTCTCCCCCCCTCCCCTCTCACTCACTCACTCAATCCCTTCATCTTCTCTTTCCCCCTCCCGGCCTCCCTCCCCCCTTACACACCACACTTGCTGCTGGCTCTTCCCCCGTCCTCCTATTCCCCCTCCTCCTTCCCCGCTCGCGTACACCTTCTTCTCCATTCTCTCCTTCACCTCCCCCCCCATCTCCCCCTCCCCGCCTCCCTGTCAGTGCGGTGGCTGCACTGGGAAACATGGCTTTGGAGGGGATGTCTTTAACCAGCCACAACCACCAAATCCGCGTGGGGGTCCTCACAACCTTCTCTGTGTCCCGGGTCTGAGAGAGGCTCATTTGGAGTCCATGAGACAGAGATCTTTTTCCGTTGTGGCCCCTGTCCTGTGGAACTCTCTGCCGCCAGACCAAAGAGCCATCTTTGACCTGCCTTCATTTCTGGCGGCACTTAAGACATGGCTATTTAGAAGAGCATATGCATAAGTGACAATCAGTGACCTGGAACCTGTCTATTCCCATATTTTAACATTTTAAAATTTTAAAATTTTAATATTTTAGTATTGTAGATGCCTAGCTGTGTAAGTCGCCCGGAGCACATTTGTGGAGGGCGACTCATAAATAATAAAATTAGTTAGTTAGTTAGTTAGTTAGGTAACAGGTCTATATTTTAAATTAATTTTTTTTGAAAAACAGCAAGTCCTCAAAAAGTGAACCCCGAAGTAGTGCGGGAACACTGTACACTGTTTCCAGTTCTATAGAATATTGGGATTTGCTACTCAGGAAAATGTTTAAGGATTAATGAGGAACATGTTTTCTCCTAGGGCCTTGCCAGAAGTAAGAACTGCAATCAACTTCTTTCAAATACTTTCAAAAACAATAAATGGATGGTTTCTTGTGGGTATAGCTCCATAAAGCTTGCTAAGGTGTGCATATTATTGATGTGATGTAATTTGTCCAATAAATATGCATCTCAAAGCTTCTCCTCATTCTTTTTCATCGCAATAAGGAAGAGTTGTTCCCATTGTGATTTAGTGTATGTGTCTATTTTGTTGTTTTAAGTGACCCTTATAAGATAAGATCCTAGAAGCTGATCTGTCAGAAGAAGCAGTATCTTTATTTCTCAGCACCTGTTGACACTGATCCATTAATGTTTTCTGGGTAACTCTACATACTTAATACATTATTTACTTGGTACTACTCTATTAACAACCTCATCAGATGGCCAGCAGCAGGAGGAGGTGGCATTTCACTCCACCATGGAGCAAGGGGAATCAGCGCCCCATGCATCGCATCACCCGGATCGATGGGAGGGCGATTACATGGGGGAAAATGTGAGCATGCATGGATTGTGTGGTTTCCCTCCATATATTTAATGGAAACACAGGAAACCTCCTGTGTTGCTGCGGCAGTGTGCCGGTTCTGCCCTCCTTCACCCGCGGAGTCAGCATGACGATGTCTGATGGGAGTTGGCCAGCTCCATGGGTGACCGGGGCTAGATTGGCGTATGCCACCATTTTTAGCCTTGTATGATGAAGTCATTATAAAATTATTTGTTATAAGGTAGTTTGGATCTTTTATTTTGTATAATGGTTTGATACATATATAGAATATCTAAAATTAATATCTACATTAAAATGTGTTAAAAGGATTCCAAAAAACGGAAGCACTCACATTAACTGACCACATGTTCTCTGTTCCCCCTCATGAATTACATTTTGGTTTTGAGACAAGCAAATAAGATGAAGAATAAAAAAAATAAAAGCAACAGAGGAAACAATCACTTTCAACCCTGTTGTCAGCTTGAAATCTGTAGATGTCAGTGAAAAAATTGGCAGAAACTGCCATATAATTTACTAGCTGTACCCGGCACGCGTTGCTGTGCCCTATTTTGGAGAGGCGAGGAAGTCTGAGTATGTAAGGGTTGGAGTTGTTCTTAGTTATGGTGTTGTTGGGGTCATGGCTGTGTTGTTGTGGGTTGTTTTGGTGGGTGGGATGTTGGAGTCTTGTGGAGTTGTTGTTGTGTGGTGTTGATGGCGTTCTGCATAGCTTGTGGATATACAATGTTTTTTGTTTTTCCGTCTGCTGTGTTGATGTAGAGGTTGATGCGTGTGTGGGTGGGGTACTTTGGAAGTGAGTGGAGGTACTTGAAATCCCATTATCCATGGTGTGTCCTCCTCTAATCTGCAGTCGGATGGAGTGTGGGTCATGGGGGGCATTGTTTGCCAAGTTTGGTCTTTATCGGTCTTGGTTCTGGGACACAGTGATCTGTGGGGAATGATGGGTTTTGAAGTACTACAAATCCCATTATCCATGGAGGTACTTCAAGTCCCATAATCCATGGTCCACCCTCCTCCAAACTGTAGTAGAATGTAGCGTGGGTCATAGGGGCTCTGTGTGCCAAGGTAGGTTACTGTAAATTCAGGCCATACACAATGTCCCATGAGCTGAGGCCTAGTCAGGAACAGCACGTTAATGAAGCCTTACTGTCAATTCAGGCCATACACAATGTCCAATGAGCTGAGGGCTAGTCGGGAGAATCAAGCTAATGAAGCCTTACTGTCAATTCAGAGCGTAAACAGCATTCCATTAAGTGAGGCCTAGTCAGGGAAATTAAGTTAATGAAGCCTTACTGTCAATTTTGGGCGTGGTCTGTGATTTGTAGGGATGTAAATTTTCTGTGGGAAGTGAATTGGGTGTTTGTGTTTGTGCCTCAGCCCTTTGCCTTATCCTCCTCTGACAGTTTATTATGGGTCGGAATGTTCATGTTGGCTGGCCAGTACAGGAGTTATGCAAATCCGCCCTTATTGGCAGCCAATCATGTTCTCAGAATGTAGAGGCTGGGAGAGTAGTTGGCAGCCCCAGAGGATGCTGGGAAATGTAGGGGTTTTTACTCATTGTTTTGGGGGCCTACTAGGTTTTTTTGGGGGGGGGAGTTTCTTTGCTACAAACGTACCTTGTCTGAGGCCTATTTCTGTTGGCAAGTTTGGTGTCTCTGCGTTGTAAGGTTTCTCTGTTTGGGACGGTCATTCCATGACGACTCTTCCTTTATATATATAGATTGTGCTAGCACTTCTGTTGGTGACATTACCCTTTGTTTTGTCTTGACAGGTTCTGTTGCAGCATTGAAAACTTTTTTTAAAAACGTTTGGATTGATTTATCTTGAAAACCCCAACAAACAGATATAAGTTAAGAATTGTACCCAAAGTTACTACCCATCACATTGCTTCCTGGCCTTTTGGTTAAGATCAAGTGTATTTTCTTTGTAGTGTTGCAAGTATTCAGTTGGCTTGGGCCTGAATCAGTTTGAATGAAAACAATTTGTACTATTCGATGGGCAGTTTTATATAATCTCAAAAAACAGACCAGGGAGGAGGGGGCCAAAAAGCCCAGCAAAACAATATGAGGAAACCAGATTTTATCGGATATTGGAGAGGAGAGAGTTAAATCTGCAATATACTCGAGGCGGGGCTGCTGGGAGAAGATGGGATTATTACAATGCCTTTTTCTCCCTCTCCCAGCAGCAAGAGCAGCATCCTCCATGTCTTTTATTGAAATATTCCTAAGATCCTGAGAACTCACTTTTCCAGCAGCACTTACATAGGGTGGGCATTGAAAATCTCAGAGTTCCTCTCGGAGCATGATGGGAGTTGAAGTGTTTTTCTCTCTCTCTCTGTTTCTCTGTCAATAAAAAGCCTGATGGTACCCATGCTCTGATTGGCTAAGAATGGACACAACCAGCAACTATAATTCCCAGAACCCTCTCTTGCAGCTTGTCTTATTTTTAAAAATGTTAAGGTTAAAATGTTTTAAAATTCTTTAAAAATCAGTTGATTGGTGAATTGTTTTGAAACTTTGCAGGCCTGCATTTGTAAATGGGGTCTAAAACTGAGGTAGGTGTCATGTAGATAGGCCTTAAAATGACTGAGGATTGAGCCTTTAACATATCCCATTGTAGCCAATGGGCCAAATCTTTGCCAAATGGAAATGGCAAACCCCTCCCCTTTCAAGTGACTTCCCAGTAAACCGAATGAGGGGTCAGCCAATAGTGGGCCCCAAAACAGGATGCCTTTTGGCAGAATTGCACACCCCTAGTATCCAATAGTGAAGTTTATTTGTGGTGGTGACAAAGAGGTTGGGCAGGGGGAGGGGTCTTTCAGGAGCATCAAATATGGTCTGAGATAGCTGCAAGTGTGGCTCACATGTTGTTCCCTGCCACTTTAAATAAATAATAGAAGCAGAAATAGGCCAAGAAGTTCTTCCCACAATTTGCCATATTGTGCAATATCTAACTGGGAGTGAATTTATTATTATTAGACAGAGCACCAGGGAGTGTAGAATTGTCAGAATGTTAATTTCTTCAAGTCTGAAATCTTTGCTCTGTGCCAATATCTCAACTATGAACCCAGAATGAGTATATAGTTTTAATGCATCATCCAGAATCTATGATCTATACTTGCTGGATCTACACTGCCATATAATCCATTCAGAGTGCAGATTAACTTCATTTAATTGGATTATGTGAGTTTACACTGCCATATAATCCAGTTTAATGCAATTCATATGCATTCCGAAACTTTATTATATGGTAATGTAGATGGGGCGACTGTCTTGCCCTCCAGTTCAAAAGGGCTTACTCCTAATTAGGTGGCCATAAATTTGAGACATATTTTTTAGCCAGAGGATTATAACATAAAATTTAATACAATATGCTGGAACACCTGAAGCTTCAAAGTCCCAAAATACATGTTTTAATAATCTGAATATGGGTGATGCCTTGCTGTCCTGTACAAATCAAAACGGGTCTTTGAGATGTCCCAATATCTTGTAACCCCCCGCCCCCAAGAACCAAAACCATAAAATGTTCATTTTTATAGGCTGTTTGGAAAGTTACCCTTTTGGCGATATATGTCCCAGAATCCCTCAGCTTCATTGGCTTATGGGTTCATGGAAATGCTGGCTATGAGATTCTGAGACCTGTATCCCCCAAAAAGGAATACTTCCAACTTCTGATTGAGGGATGACATCCCACCCTTCTGCATAATGTCAGCACAGCCTTTCCATTGTTCGCAGTCAAGACTTATGACTGTCGCCCCCTTGGGCCCTTGGAACCTGACCTCCCTGGATAAACCACACAGCAGCTGAGGTACAACGGGTTTTATTTAGAATAGGTAGGTATAGGAAAGAGCCTGGGGCAATACAAGGCCTCCAGGTAGCAGCAATCAGCAGGAACGTGCGGCAAGTATATAATCCGCATCAACAGGAATCAAAGCGGAGGAAAACAGGACCAAGCCGGATGCTATGGAAAGTCTCTTAAAAGATCCCCACTGGGTTATAAAGGCAGGGAAGGACTTCTTAGTAGCAATAGAGTTCTTTACCAATAAAGTCTTTGCAGGAACAGCTCAAGAACATCACGGAGACGTGGCAGTAAGCAGGAACAAGGCAGCCCGGTGTTGGCTGGCTGGCGTGGCTTCTGGAAGGCCTGACGTGGCCTCTCTCACAGAAGCATCCTCTCAAAGCGATGTTGGTACGAGATACCCTCAGTGGGTATTCTGGGGCAGTTATAGTGTTCGAAAACAAACTGAATATAGGATGGAGTAGAATCAATCAAAATCAAACAAGTAATATATGCAAAATAGATACTGTAATAGCAGAAAACTGAGTGTAAACCCAGTACAGTAAGGTACTAGCAAACATGTATGAATCAGTATAATGAGTACAATCTCAAATCTCAGTAATGTCAGACAATACACTGTAGATAGATAATACAATCTCAATAATCAATGAAATCTAACACACATGTAAGGATCAGTATATAGAGTATAGTCTCAAATCTCAGCAATGTCAACAATATGATACATATGAATGAGTCAATCTCAAGTATCAAACATATCAGGCAATGCCTAAATAATACATCAATACATCAGTCATAGGGGAAAAGGGGGGAGAGACCGGGGTGGGGGAAGCATAGCATACAGTAGTAATACACACAAAGGTGAACAATAGATGCAAAGAGCAAGGTGAGCAGACCTCCTGTGTGCAATGTATAAATCATATATTATCATGTATAAGATACATCACCCACGAGTATGGAAAGTAACACGGGAGAAATCAGGGGGCTGTCCTATCTGGGATAAGTAAGCACAGTGTGTGGACCGTGTGCGCTGACTCCCCAGCCGGCCTGGCGGCGTTCCAGTGGGTCGGAGGGTTTTCACGTAAAGCACCAGTGGCGTCGAAATGCGTGACGTCAATCGGTGGCGACAGCGTTCCCAGATGGTAAACAGGAAGAATAGTATGGTGGCGTTGATACGCTGGCTCACAAGCCCATAAACACAAATAGTAGAAAAATAATGACCCTGTTCAAAAGGATCGGGTACCCCAGCCTCTAAATGAGAGGGTCTCCCCGTTCATAGGATGACCAATCCAGAGGCTAGTGTGGAAAAGCCGCTGCCGCAAGCCTCCAGGAGGCGCTGGTCGCTCCCGGTGCTCCAGTCGATGAAATTTAAAGGCACAGTGCCTATGTATGAGGAGCAAATAGGCTAGCCACAGTGCGGTGTCCCAAAGGGGCTGAAACTGGGCAAACAGGCAGGGGGAAGCAAGAACGCCAACGGGGGTTAGCGCTGGGTCCCGTTTCGGACCTCAGGGGTCCTTCCTCAGGGCAAAAGAGGTCATCACAGACTGAACTGTGGCTTCCAGGCAGGTATATGTCTGTAAAGAAATAATGCATGTATATCTATAATATAATATTCATCATTCAGAATACACAGGTCCTAAATAAAAGGTGGAGGTACCAATGGGTGGAAGTCCTACATACCTATGCAATGTAGTTCATATCATCAAAGATGGATCAGACCGCAATCCGGTCAAGAGTGGCCTCAGGAGGGAGGAATTATAGCCACCCTGAGTACTAATTAGCAAGTCCTTCAATATGTGTAATCAGATAAGTAAATTGGCTATGCTTAAGGGCTCATTAAGGCCTATTGGCAACTCACTGGAAACCATGCTGATCCAGGCATTTTCTCTCCTTAATGTTGTCTGATGTTGCCATGGGGATGGGCCCTGACTTTTTCCAGGCCCATGAATTGGAATTCCTCTCTCGAATGATGGATGTTTTTAAAGTGGCAGTAAAGGGCAGAATCCTCAGAACCCAGTCTGATTCTACTACGATGCTCCCCAATTCTGATTTTAAGTGTGCGTGAGCTCCGGCCTATGTACACTTTCTGGCAAGAACATATTATACAGTATACGCACCCCACTGTATTGCATGTAATGGCATCCCTAACCTTGAACGTCCTGGATTTATGGGGAATATAAAGTTCATTGGAAGTCCGAACAAGTTTGCAGGTACTGCAGTTACCGCATTTCCTCATCCCTGGCGATAGTATGCTCTGGGGGTTTCTACGTTTAAAATCCGTGTGTATCAATAAATCCCCAATGTTAGTTGTCCGTTTGTAGGCGGGCATGGGTGTAAGTTGCAGTCCTGGTATGTCTGATATTAGGGGCCAATATTTTCTAACGGTATGCAGTATGTCATGCGATTGCTTGGATAATGTGAGTGGCCAAATCGTTCTATTGGGTTTGGTCCTCACTGTGGGTAGTAGGGTGCTGTGTCTGCATCTCTGGTCTACTCTGGTTTTGGCCCTATGTACAATATGGGCCGGATATCCTCTCCCCATGAAGTTATCCATCATGATTCTAGAGTCTGTCTCATAATGTTCAGGGGTCGTGGAATTTCTTTTGATTCTGAGCAGTTGAGAAAAAGGGAGGTTATTTTTGAGGGGGAAAGGATGAAAACTCTGGTAATGTAATACCGAATTTTTGTTGGTTGGTTTGGTGTAATTTTTAACCGATAATCTGCCATTATGTTTGTAGATGGTGAGGTCCAAAAAATGGACCTCCTCCTTATTGTATACCGTGTTAAAAGTAATATTCGGATGCCAGGCATCGAGCCATGTGTCACACGTGTCCGTCGGTATATTACCCCTCATTAAGAAAAAATATCATCGATATACCTCCCCCAGAAGGAGAAATTCCGAGAGAAGAGGTCACGGTCAGATATATGGGCGTGTTCGAGGGATGCCATATATAAGTTGGCAATGGTGGGGGCAAGAGGGGACCCCATTGCCACCCTAGAAGTCTGGAGAAAAAAATCATCTTCAAATCGAAAGTAATTGTATTCCATGACACAATCTAGAATGTCGAGAAGGAACCCAGTAGGTGGGGATTGTGGTGGTGGTCGAGAGTCAAGAACATCATGGATAACTCTTCTGGCCTCATCTGTGGGAATGTTGGTATATAAGGCCGAAATATCGGAAGAGACCAGGTATGTGTCGTCAGCGATAATGCGGTTTTCGATTTTATTAATCAAATCCCTGGTGTCCTTTATGTATGAGGGGATAACTTAACAAAAGGCTGGAGAATTTCATCCAGAAATTGGGCCAACGGTTCCAATATACCGCCGCAGCCCGAGACAATGGGACGGCCTGGGGGCGGGGTTATCCCCTTGTGAATTTTAGGGAGATGGTAAAATATCGGGACTCTCAGAAATTCGTTAATGAGAAATTGGGTCATCTTAGGTGAGATATATCCCATAATCTCTCCATGATGGATAATGTCTGTGATAATTTTGGAGTATTTATTAGTGGGATCAGTCGCAAGTTTCTTGTAGAATTTAATGTCGTGAAGTTGTCTGAGGGCCTCTTGTCTGTAGTCATCTTTATTTAGTATGACCAAGGCTCCCCCTTTGTCCGCCCTCTTAAATATGACTTCAGGGTGGTCTCCCAATTCTCTGAGGATCTGTATGTCTTCTTTCGATAAATTGGGATGAGAGTGGTCTTCCCTATGGTCTAGAGATGTGATCTCCTTGAGTACCATGTTCTCAAACGTCTTGATGTTGTGTGAGGGTATATTCGGGACGAAGCGACTTTTCGAACGTATAACCGTGGGTGTAGCCTCAGTAGATGGTGTGTTGGAGTCACTGTCACTATTCGCATAAAATTCCTTCAGTCGGATGGTCCTAAACAATGTTGCCAGATCCTTACGTATGTCAATGTCTCTGCATGTCGGAGTAACCACAAAAGAAGGTCCTTTGTTCAAGATTTTATTGACATGCGGAGGAAAATCAATTTTAGATAAATTAACAATCAAGTTGGTTTCTTTTGTGCGTTGTCCCTGCGAAAATCCTTCTGTCTATAATATCCCTGATTATGTCTATTCCTGCCAGGGTATCTCCTTTGAGGTTGAGGTGCATTTTGTGTCTCGGTGTCTCTGTTGATCTCCTCAGTAGAGGTAGTCGGTGTGTTGGATTGGTCAAATCTCACTCTAGATGGTGACCTAGAGTTGGATCTCTTGGCCCAGTCATAGACTCGGTTTCTCTTATAGTCATCTATGTCCCTATCAAATTTCTTCATCTTGATGTTAAGTATCTCATTGTATAGTTTATCGCATTCCTTCTTGATCTCATCTAATGCCACTGTGGTCAAATTGTCAGCCAAGTCTGTGGTAAGTGTTTGAATCTCCACCCTCAAGGTATCAATTTCTTTGTTCGTCCTTTGTAAAAGGAGAACTATAAGGTCCTTGGAGCACCTTTCTATTATTTCATACCATTCTTTAATAAATTCCTCATCTTCATCATAGGCACCAGGAGGAAGAATGATCCTCAGGCCTCTGGGGATAATATTTTGTCGTGTGTAGTCAGCCAATGCAGCTGCATTCAGCTGAACACGTGTGATTCTAATTTTTTTAGTTTCAAATCATTGATGGACGACGAGCTAGTAGTATTCTGGGAGGATGCGCCCTCCCCCCCTAAGCCCCTCAGGGACCAATCTCTAAGTTCACTGTCAATCTGTGATTGATTGAAATATCTCTTATTGGTACTATCCATCCTGGAGAACAGGCTGGGCCACAGAGGGCTCAGTCTGTGTACAATAGGAAACAACAAGGGGGGACTGTGTACAGTCAATCCGAAAACAAACTGAATATAGGATGGAGTAGAATCAATCAAAATCAAACAAGTAATATATGCAAAATAGATACTGTAATAGCAGAAAACTGAGTGTAAACCCAGTACAGTAAGGTACTAGCAAACATGTATGAATCAGTATAATGAGTACAATCTCAAATCTCAGTAATGTCAGACAATACACTGTAGATAGATAATACAATCTCAATAATCAATGAAATCTAACACACATGTAAGGATCAGTATATAGAGTATAGTCTCAAATCTCAGCAATGTCAACAATATGATACATATAAATGAGTCAATCTCAAGTATCAAACATATCAGGCAATGCCTAAATAATACATCAATACATCAGTCATAGGGGGAAAAGGGGGGGACCGGGGTGGGGGAAGCATAGCATACAGTAGTAATACACACAAAGGTGAACAATAGATGCAAAGAGCAAGGTGAGCAGACCTCCTGTGTGCTATATAGCAATGTATAAATCATATATTATCATGTATAAGATACATCACCCACGAGTATGGAAAGTAACACGGGAGAAATCAGGGGGCTGTCCTATCTGGGATAAGTAAGCACGGTGTGTGGACCGTGTGCGCTGACTCCCCAGCCGGCCTGGCGGCGTTCCAGTGGGTCGGAGGGTCTTCACGTAAAGCACCAGTGGCGTCGAAATGCGTGACGTCAATCGGTGGCGACAGCGTTCCCAGATGGTAAACAGGAAGAATAGTATGGTGGCGTTGATACGCTGGCTCACAAGCCCATAAACACAAATAGTAGAAAAATAATGACCCTGTTCAAAAGGATCGGGTACCCCAGCCTCTAAATGAGAGGGTCTCCCCGTTCATAGGATGACCAATCCAGAGGCTAGTGTGGAAAAGCCGCTGCCGCAAGCCTCCAGGAAGCGCTGGTCGCTCCCGGTGCTCCAGTCGATGAAATTTAAAGGCACAGTGCCTATGTATGAGGAGCAAATAGGCTAGCCACAGTGCGGTGTCCCAAAGGGGCTGAAACTGGGCAAACAGACAGGGAAGCAAGAACGCCAGCGGGGGTTGGCGCTGGGTCCCGTGTCGGACCTCAGGGGTCCTTCCTCAGGGCAAAAGAGGTCATCACAGACTGAACTGTGGCTTCCAGGCAGGTATATGTCTGTAAAGGAATAATGCGTGTATATCTATAATATAATATTAATCATTCAGAATACACAGGTCCAAAATAAAAGGTGGAGGTACCAATGGGTTTCCACCCATACCTATGCAATGTCCTACATACCTATGCAATGTAGTTCATATCATCAAAGATGGATCAGACCGCAATCCGGTCAAGAGTGGCCTGGAAAAAGTCAGGGCCCATCCCCATGGCAACATCAGACAACAATTATTAAGGAGAGAAAATGCCTGGATCAGCATGGTTTCCAGTGAGTTGCCAATAGGCCTTAATGAGCCCTTAAGCATAGCCAATTTACTTATCTGATTACACATATTGAAGGACTTGCTAATTAGTACTCAGGGTGGCTATAATTCCTCCCTCCTGAGGCCACTCTTGACCGGATTGCGGTCTGATCCATCTTTGATGATATGAACTACATTGCATAGGTATGTAGGACTTCCACCCATTGGTACCTCCACCTTTATTTAGGACCTGTGTATTCTGAATGATGAATATTATATTATAGATATACATGCATTATTTCTTTACAGACATATACCTGCCTGGAAGCCACAGTTCAGTCTGTGACCTCTTTGCCCTGAGGAAGGACCCCCTGAGGAAACGGGACCCAGCGCTAACCCCCGCTGGCGTTCTTGCTTCCCCTGCCTGTTTGCCCAGTTTCAGCCCCTTTGGGACACCGCACTGTGGCTAGCCTATTTGCTCCTCATACATAGGCACTGTGCCTTTAAATTTCATCGACTGGAGCACCGAGCGACCAGCGCTTCCTGAGGCTTGCGGCAGCGCAGCTTTTCCACACTAGCCTCTGGATTGGTCATCCTATGAACGGGAGACCCTCTCATTTAGAGGCTGGGGTACCCGATCCTTTTGAACAGGGTCATTATTTTTCTACTATTTGTGTTTATGGGCTTGTGAGCCAGCGTATCAACGCCACCATACTATTCTTCCTGTTTACCATCTGGGAACGCTGTCGCCACCGATTGACGTCACGCATTTCGACGCCACTGGTGCTTTACGTGAAGACCCTCCGACCCACTGGAACGCCGCTAGGCCGGCTGGGGAGTCACGCACACGGTCCACACACACCGTGCTTACTTATCCCAGATAGGACAGCCCCTGATTTCTCCCGTGTTGCTTTCCATACTGTGGGTGATGTATCTTATACATGATAATATATGATTTATACATTGCTATATAGCACACAGGAGGTCTGCTCACCTTGCTCATTGCATCTATTGTTCACTTTTGTGTGTATTACTACTGTATGCTATGCTTCCCCCACCCCGGTCTCTCCCCCCTTTTCCCCTATGACTGATGTATTGATGTATTATTTAGGCATTGCCTGATATTTTTGATACTTGAGATTGACTCATTCATATGTATCTTATTGTTGACATTGCTGAGATTTGAGACTATACTCTATATACTGATCCTTACATGTGTTAGATTTCATTGATTATTGAGATTGTATTATCTATCTACAGTGTATTGTCTGACATTACTGAGATTTGAGATTGTACTCATTATATTGATTCATACATGTTTGCTAGTACCTTACTGTACTGGGTTTACAGTTTTCTGTATATTACAGTATCTATTTACTCAGTTTTCTGCTATTACAGTATCTATTTTGCATATATTACTTGTTTGTTTTTGATTGATTCTACTCCATCCTATATTCAGTTTGTTTTCGGATTGACTGTACACAGTCCCCCCTTGTTGTCCGCAGTTATAGTGTTCCCTGGATTTGATCTACATGCATTGAGTGTCAATGCTCTATGATTGATGATCGTCTATATGTTTTGTTTACTTCAGCCTCTCTGGAATGCATAGTTCATTAGCAAACTGCAGCTGGTAAAAGGGAGTCAAACTTGAGGCACCTACAAGGCGCTCCACTTATCAGGGAGGCTCGTTTGAGTAACCTTGGTCTATCCATGCTATGCATTCAAGCCTGGTTTCACATGGGAATTGCAAAGAGGCCTAGGGGGGAACTCTGGAGTTAAGCAAGCTGGCTTAGAAAGTACCTTACAGCCATCCTGGCTGAGGTGCCGCTCAAGCAGTACTGATGCCTGAGGTCCTTGAAGTGTGACAATGACTGACTTTCCATCTACACATAATAAGAATGATGAAGAAATGTCTTCTGTGTTATCAAAAGACAAATTATTGAAGGCCTCAGGGAATACAAAAACAACTCCAAAGTCTTGAAATGTAGCAACATCAGGTTTGGATTGTAGCAGCAGTTACAAACATCTCCAAAGTCCTCTAGGCTCAGGGAGGCATCTGTAGCATTATTTCCGCACGATGACATTTGTTTAAAATTATGCTGATGAAGCATATCCCAATAATTGTCCAGTTCATAAATGTGAATTACTGCATTAAAGGCCCTTAATCTCTCCAGTAAATAATGACTTTCCTCAATAGTAAAGATAATTTTCATACCCATGTTTTATGATCCTGAACTCTGGCGTCAATTCTTCTCAGTAAAAAAAAAACAGAATCCATTTATGTGCCTATTCTTTTGTAGAGAACTCAACCTGTTTATAGCAAAGGGAGTGATGTCCTAGCTCTTTTCAAGGGATGCTGATAAACAACATATCTTCAAGCATCGCCAACTCCAAAAGCTGAACCTAACACTGCACTGGAGATTTCTTCTTTTCTCTTGCCCTCTGTGCTTCCTGTGCCACTTGCAAACCAGGTGCTAAATGATTCTCAGTCCTTCAGGACTGGTTTAAGGAGCACAAGGAAAGCGGCCATGGATTGAACTCTTTATGGGGGTGCTTCCAGTGGAAGTCCAACATTATATTATTGCTCAATACTAGGGGGATAATAGAACCAAACAACCCAGGAAGTATACAGACTGAAGATTGTTTGGAATCTGCTGTTTGATTTTTCTATTTTTGATTGCTATTTTCGGTTAACATTTACCACGGGGTTGTTTTATATTTGATGAAGTGGAATGCACAAAAGCTTATGCTATGAGTTTCTTTTTATCTGTTAGTCACCTTTGGGCAGGATTCCTTAATACCTTTTTATGCAGAAACATGGGTGCATTTGAAAACAATGAGAGGATTTCTTATTGAGACTTCACTGCTACAAACCCAACCCTGTTTAAATATTGCTGTTGGTGACCCCTCTATGCAGAGGAATGTGTTTCCATTTATTTCTTCTAAATAAGAAATTAAATTCCAAAGTATGGGCTAACTCTCTTCCTAGAGGTTAAATTACACTGACATCCAGAAATGCAATATTAAATTTGCAGCAACATCAATAGCTTGTCGATGTATCTGTGTTGAACTAAACACTAGCATTGTAAAACTAAAAACATTCTCTCCCTATATCTTTTTAATTTTAGAAGATCATGAAAATGTATACTTGGAAGAACATACAATTACAATTTGATGAAATATACAGCAATGTTATGCTCTGCTTTCTGTTTCAACTGGGCATGAAATGACACCCCAAATCAGTGTATCCAACCTGGATTTTTTCAGAAAAAATGGACTAGAATTCCCACCCATCTCATATTTAATGGTCTGTGGAAATGAATGTTGTAGTCAAAGGGCAATGAATTGATTTTACTGCTCGGTTTGTGCAGGCAAACTAATCTAATCTGTGAGCTCATCTGTGATTTCACCATGATTTGAAGGATATCTGTACAAATTATGTGAACTGAAGGTGGTTTGTTTTTGAAAAGATGCCAGATTCAGGAGGAGAATATTGGATGCCCCAAAAGTGGAGGAGGTAAAAAAAAGTCTTTCTCCAAGAGTGAATTTTAAAATACTATTAAACTTAAATTGTGCTTTCCCCCTTGTGTACCATGGTTATAAACAAACCATACAATCTCTTCTAAATTTCCTATGGCCACAATTATTTAGATTTCCTAATAAAATTGGCAAAAAATCCATGAATATTCATGCTGCAATTAATTTGTTAGTTAAGGTGTCAGACAAAATGCAAAAGGTTTACAAAAGGATGATGGGCTGAGGGGTTGTCACAGTGTCCCACATGTCAGGGGATTTCTAGCCCACTTCATACTTTCTGACATTTCTGTTTATCCATCCCTGTCAAATGGAAAATGTAGAAAAAGGCAGTCAAGAACATTACATGTCTATTAAAATACTAACTGATAAACCACTCTTGTTTCCATCATGAGAGTTGTGTAACTCAAATTGACCAAGGGGAAAACACAATGAAGGACAGTGAAGTTTCATGATCATCAACAATTCTCAGAAGGTTTAGCAGGATTTACAAGTAAAATCAACCAGCAAACAAAAGTTTTAACTAAAAATATGGATATAAAAGATCAGGAAAAATGGTTGGATATAACAGGTTTTAAAATAGATAAAAAGGCAAAGTTTCTCAGTGTCACGTTGACGAATAAAATTGTCTACTGTTCCAAAATAACTATGAAACCTAATGGATAGATATTTTAAAAGACTTATTATGGTGGGAAAATTGCAATTGTCATTATTGGGCAGATTGTGTGAGGGGTTGCGAGACCCCCTGGGCAGAATAATCAATAGCTCCCCTGAGCAAGGAGTGTTCCCAGGGGGTTTGAAAGAGGCCATGGTAAGACCACTACTGAAGACGCCAAATCTAGATCCTTCGGTTCCCTCCAGTTACCACCCGGTTTCGAATTTGCCGTTCCTGGGCAAGGTAACTGAGAGGGCAGTAGCGGATCAGCTGCAGCGGTTCTTAGATGACACAGCTGGACTTGATCCCTTTCAGTCCGGCTTCTGTTCTGGGCATGGGACAGAAACTGTGCTTGTCTCCATTACAGACCGACTTCACTGCCAGCTGGATCAGGACGGGTCAGTACTGCTCGTGTTGTTAGATCTCACGGCAGCATTCGATACTGTAGACCATGTGCTGTTAACCCACCGTTTAGCCGTGACGAGAGTTAGGGGGACTGCCCTTAAATGGGTGGCCTCCTTCCTCCAAGAATGAGGACAACGGGTGGAGGTGGGAGGGATGTTGTCCGGGAGACCCCCATTAACATGTGGGGTCCCCAAAGTGCCATCCTGTCCCCACTATTGTTTAACATTTGCAGCCCACTAAACCAGCTGGTCCATTTCGGTCTGGAGTGCCATCAAAAGGTTGATGACACCCAGCTGGTGCTGAGAATGGATGGCAGACCGAGACCATCTGCATTGTTTCCATCAATGCCTTGAAGCCGTGACTGGATGGCTGCGGGCTAGCTGGTTTAAGGTGAAAAGACGGAGAATGTGGCAGTCGCCTGGATTGAGTGGATGCCAGCTATTACCCTGGATGGCGAAGCAAAGTAATCATCCTCTGAAAGGGCCTAAGTCCATCTGGACGTACAGCTGGTAGGATGGAGCTGCAAATATCCATCATATGCACGACTGCATTTTACCACCTGGAGGAAGAGCGACAGGCTAGGCAGCTGGCTCCCTACTTATCCAGAGGCAACCAACGGTGATCCAGGCCCTGGTCATCTCGAGGCTGGATTACTGGTTACATTGTCCTTCCCTTGACAGAAATGGGAAACTCAAGCTGGTGCAGAATGCTGAGCTCGTAGTGGGAGCATCGGGAGAGCATATAACACCTATCTTAGTACTGCACTTGTCCAATCAAGGATTGTCTTGGTTTTGACCTTCAAGGCCTTGTATGGTCTAGGGCCGGTGTACCTGAGGGACCGCTTTCCCCCACATGTTCCCCTGAGATCACTGCGTTCAGAAGAACAGAACCTCCTAGTAGTCCCCTCGATCCAGTCCTGTCCGCTGTCGACAACACGATCGAGAGCCTTCTTCGTGGCAGCAGCATCCTCATGGAATTCCATGCCGGATGAGGTCCGCGCTATTAAGGAGTTGGGCCCATTTCGGAGAGCTTGCAAGACAGCTCTATTTAGGCAAGCCTTCAACCTCGCTGGCCCTTGAGTTAGCGCTTCTTGGAATGTATTTGTAATGGCTATGCTGATGCTTGTTTAGGTGTAGTTATGTTTTTAGTCTTTTAGATTTTATTGCTGCTGTATTAAATTGTGATTATGCTATATGTTTTTATGTAAACCACCCCAAGCCCATCGGAAGGAGCGGTATATAAGAATGAATAATAAATAAATAAATAAATAAATAAATAAAAATGAATGTATTGCCAAGAATTCCGATTCTTTGTTAAATAATACCTGTGATAGCAACAGATAAATGATTTAAACAATGGCAAAATCTACATTTATAAAGGCAAGGAAAGAAACTAATAATTACATTTAAGGTGCTACAATCAGATAATTCATCTGGGCAACAAGTTTTACACATCTGCATTCAATGAATTAAAAAGCAAAGTCAATTAAAAGAGCAATTTGCTTGTCTACTCTTCAGGCAAATATTCAGGCAACAGTGTTATTATTAAAAACCAGTATCAGTTTTTAGACATCTTGTTAACATATTCAGAGACAAACCAAAGTAGTTACTTTACTTGTCTATTTAGTAATTGTTTCTACTCAAATGTCTGTAAAAGTAACTGAAATTACTTTTAAAGACATTTTAAGGGACATTTCGATAGAATGTTTTATGCCATTTTTTAAAAAAAACAAAAACCCTGAGAGAGGAAGTAACCAAAAAGTAACATGAATGAGTGAAGTAACAAGAGTAAACTAGTACTGCTAATCGTAAGTAGCAGGGATTAGGTTTTTTTTTCATTATTGCAAGGAGTCTCATAATTTATTTTTGAAAAGATAGTTTCTAAGTTCTAGTAATTCAAATGTGAATTCAACTTCATGCTTGTAAGTGATGTTTAAAAATCAAAGTTATATTGCATCTTTTGCATTGAGGAGAAGCCATTTGGTCTTGCCTCAGTAAATAGCCCACAGCCGTAGCTTTTTAATGTTTTTAATTGCTTTCCCCCAGTGAATATTCTGAAGGGGTTTTTTTTTGCTAGTTCCTTCCTCTGAAATATAGTTTATAGTACCTGGTATTCCTGCACTGTCTGACATACAAGTATTATCCAGAGCTTCCCTTCTTAGTTTTCCAGATCAGATGGGATCAGTTGGCTTTAGGGCATTTAGGTCTTTGGAAGGGCAAATAAATATATTTTCCCACAATAAGAATTCTTCTGCATCCAAATGAAAGTTTCTCTCATTTTCCAATTTTCTGGCACTGCATTATCCAGGACCTCAATACCCATGCCTGGGGGATCCTAATGGGTGATCATGAAGGGTCCCACCTGCCAAAACTTTACACAATTACACAAGCATGATTTGTGGTGGGGCAGGGGGAGAGAGGGGTTTAATTCTAGAACTCCTTCAGGCCAGTTCCATCTTAAGGAACAATCACCTAGCACCCAATCCTCCTGCTTAATAATGAATTAATCCCCTACCGCCTTGAGAGTCCATCATTACAGGGTCTTTGCCTCTCCCTGGGAACCCATCAGAAGATTTTGTCACTTATTGCCCTTATGCTGAGACCGATTAAGAAATTCCACTGGAAAAAGTAAGCCCAGCAGCAGAACCATCATCCTTGGACCTTGCCCACATTCCTTTCCAAGTATCCCACAATGGGTGGATACAAAAAAATTGCTAGAAGCTTCAATCATAACCAGTGACCAGTTAATAAAATTCCCACCAGGTCAAAAAGCCAATCAGCAGCTGAATAAGATAGCAAGCTTCCACCAATTGTCACACAGATTGTAATTTACATCAATCTGTACCAATTGCAGCAATGTCCACTGTTTCAAATAGCTGTAAATGTCAATGTATGCAACCACCAGGCCTTATGTCCATTTTGAGAATGATTCTCCCCTGACATCCACTTTGGCCAAGGGTAAACAAAGACACCTCTGAGCTTGCCTTCTACAGACATGTCTTAATTGGAAAAACTGGAGCTTGGGCTTGCTGGGAATTCTGAACCCACAATTCAGCAGAGCTGCACAAAGCAACACTTCCATCAAGCATTTAGAAATAAAGTTTTGGACTCTGAGAAGAAGAGGCAGGCAAAGTTACTGAGAGAATTCAAACATGTTCTAAGTATATATTATTTTCAATATCTAACTCTTTCAAAAGCTAGAAGTTTAAGAACTGAAGGAAACTTTCATGGGAAGCAGAATTCTTATTGAACCTGATTCAGAGGAAGGATGTGAAATCATATTCTGTACCACTGTTTTGTAAACTATGAGTCTAAACCTCAAATGGGGTCTCCTTAGCTCAGTGTTGGCATCCTGAAAAATTTGGTGACAGTTTCTGAATGTCATATAATGGCTGTTTTAGATTTTTACCTGAATCTGTTGTGCAGTGTTTACAGTGGACTCAGAGGAAGTGCTTCAGATGTACTGCTTAAAATGCACAATTAATCTGTTCAGCAATCCTTGCAAATGTTGATTTATTATCAGTAAATGTTTGGTTTTTATACCAATTTTATATACTTACATGCCTTTAATTGCATAAAAATTTATCACGCCAAAAAAGGTTTTGGGTAAAAAAGTTTAAGAACCCTTACTCTATACTATAGCTTTAATACATTTGGGGAAGCCAATCAAGCCCTGTTAATTTTTGAAACATAAACTATTGTCCAGCAATGCTAATGTGTATATTTCTAAAATAAAGCAATTGTTCCATATTTAATGATAAATGACACACACACACGTGTGTGTGTGTGTGTGTGTGCGCGCGTGTGTGTATGTCATTTATCATCTATATATTTTTTCTTCTTCACGTCATGCAACGGGGCAAATAGACAAAGAAACCATAAGCCGCAAAAACACCATCTTTGGCAGCCTATGGCAACATAACACGAGGTACATCAACGGCCAAAAAAACTGGCCCTACGTACCTCGCAACACCCCCAAACACGACCCTCCAAAAAACGGCCAACCCCCCCTCTCTCTTTGCTGCCAGCGCACGTTTAGAACGTTCGCGCTCAGCAGCCATAACTCAACGACCCGCCAGGCTTCACAGTACCACACGCCGCGCACAAAGCCAGCCCTTCCGCTACACACCTCCTTCCCCCTCGCCCGCTTCCAAAATCCACAAAAAACTCTAAACAACACACCCTCCCACCCTCTGCGTGTCCCCAAAAGCCCCGCTACACACCCCCTCGCCCCCTTTCTTGCCAACACAAAACCCCGCAGAACAATTCACCCAGGCCTCCTTTGCGCGTCCACACAAGCCCCGCTACACACCCCCTCGCCCCCTTTCTCGCCAACCGAAAAACGCCTCATCCGCAAACTCCAAAGGCGGCGTGGAGGAGGAGGCAAAGGAGGAGGAAAGGGCCGCGAGGGGGACAGCATCATAACCTCGGTGGCTGTGAACCTGCTCTCCTCGCTGCTCTTTCCTCCTCCTTCACGCCGCTTCCGTTGCTGCCAGGGCCCGATCCCGGGCACCTCTCTCTCCTGCACACCACGCCCTCCTCCCTTGAGTGAAGGAAGGAGGGCGGGGATAGGAGGGGACACAGCTGCCTGATCCCCCCAAAACAACTCACACAAGCCCCCTTTGCGCGCCCCAACAAGCCCCGCTAAACACCCACTCCCCCCTTTCTCCCCAAACCAACACATAAATAAAAAACACTTTCCAAATTCCAAAAACCCCAAAACAACACACACTTTCTTTACCTTTAGAAAAAAAAACCATCCAACGCTGAGGCGACGCACTCTCTCTCTCCTCCACCCATAACATACTACAATTCCACAAACACATCCCCTCGCCCTCACTCCTCGCTCACCAGGTGCCCGGGTCCGGGAGCGGCTGGAAGGCGACAGAGGAGGACGAAAAGCCAGTGGAGGAGGCACCCACGGCGCAACCCAGGTTCAGAAGCGGCAGGGAGACAGCGGAGGCAGCAGACATGGCCACGGGACTACACTTCCCAGAAGGCACCACACGGCTCAATGGCAAGGAGGGCGAAGGAACAGGAAGTCGCCGTGCGGGGCCTTCTGGGAACTGTAGTCCCGTGGCCATGCCCGCTTGGTCCCCCGCCAGTAGCCCCTCACCTTAGAGAGAGGCAGGCAGACAGGAGGTGCTCCACGCGGACGCCGCTTCCAGGCCTTCCCAGGACCAGGAGAGGCGGAATTCCACCGGGAGAGTTGCGAGGCTACGACCCGGGAAGAGGTGCGCTGCTGCTTCTCCTTCCCCCTCCAAAATCTTCTTCGCCTCCCTGCTTCCATTCCCCTCAATGCTTTCTCCCTTCTCTCTTCTTGGCCAGGGCAAACCTCTTCCTCCCTTCCCGTCTCACTCCGCCCCCCCCCCCAGTCACACACACTTCTCTGCCACTCATTCCCCACCCCACTCTTCCCTTTTTGTAGTTTCCTCCTTCCTCTCCCAATCTTAACTTCCCCCATTCTCCAGCCCCTCTCTCTCCACTTTCCATTCCCAGCCTTCACCACGTTCCACCCTCTCTTTCCCATATCATTCTTCCCCCTTTCACACACATATATACATACATACACACACATACACATATATACATACACACATATACACATGCACACATATACCTATATACACATACATACACCCATATACATGCACACACATATATACACATGCACACACATACATACATATACATATAAACATATGCACACACATATATACCTACACACATATACACATACACACACATATACACGCACATATACATATATACACATGCACACACACACCAAGACCATAAGTAACATCAATTCCAACCCTTACATATTCAGACTTTCTCACATCTCCTAAATAGGGCACAGCAACGCGTGCTGGGTTCAGCTAGTCATTATATATATAGTTTGCAATGTCTGTAACATCCATTACATTATTTACGGAACTTGAGACATTTGGTTCTTATACAACTGGCAAGATCCTTGATGGTACCAAATCCATCCAATGCTGCTTATGTGTCCGATCTTTCTTCATCAGAGTGCATTGATGTAATTCAACTTCTAACACTGTATACTGAAATTATTCTAAGAAAAGGAGTTAAGCATTCAAAAGTCCAAAGGCTACCAGACTGGGAAGAGAGAACTTTTGATTATCATCCTCTCTTTGATAATTCTTTCTACTTACACACAGAAAAAGAATACAAGCGGAATAATTCATCATGGGTTTTTAAAATAAAAAAATGCAAAGCAGGCAAACTAGTTAGTTTCTGACTAAAATAGTTACCATGGTATTTGGTGAAAATATAAATAAATGAATAAACCACAAAATTCAATGCATTTTTACTCAAAAGTAAATTTCATTGTTTTTGAAATGGAGCTCACTCCCAGGTAAGTATACATTAGTTTCTAGCCTTGATTTTTTTAAAACCCTTCTTTAATTTAGGAATTAATGGCTAATTTCAGTTCTCAGTTATGACAAAATTAACTCACTAATTATATCTTTTAAACCCCAGTGTTTAATTCTGGCATGCACTATATCATATACATCTTTTTCTAGTATCTTCATCATCATACATTAACGTGCTGCACTAGATTACATTGAACCTTCTGTTTCTCATGTTAAATTTGAGCTCATTTTCCTGGCATGTTTTTTTTCTGAGGTTAAATTACTATTTCCTCCATATCTTCTGAGCCAGCCTGACTAGAGGGTATATAGTAGCACCATAAGACGCAGTTTTTCCTCCTAAAGTAGGATGAAAAATCAGCCGCGTCTTATGGGTCAAAATGCAGGCAGGGGGAGGCGCTGGAGCAGAGGGGGCGGCAATATACTCAAGTGTCCTCGCTCCGTCTCTTGCTCCTTCTCCTTCCCCCCGCCCTTTGATCACTCGATCAAAGGGCGGGGGGAAGAAGGAGCAAGAGGAGGAGCGAGGCAGTGTCACGTCAGAGCCCTCTTTTTTCCCCCCTATTTTCCTCCTCTAAAATCTAGGTGCGTCTTATCAGCAGGTGCGTCTTATGGAGCGAAAAATACGGTAGTTATCAGTTGGCCAGTCAAAATGAATTGAAATAAAGCTGCTGACTATGAGCCTCATCACACTGGGCGTTTTGCCCATCCTACAATGCTGCCAAGACACTGCCAAGATGGAGCCCACCAGAGCCCACCGCATAAAACATGACTACTTCCATCCCGGCAGTGTGCTAAGAGGCAGCCCTGAGAACTCATGTTATTTTATTTATTTATTTATTGTTCAATCTTGTATTCCGCTCCTCCCTGCAGGCTCGGGGCGGATAACAACAATAAAATGGGCAGACATGTCACAGACATGTAGCCCTACAGTAAAAACATAAAACACATTAAAACACAATTACATCACATCATAGTGTAAAGGATGACCAGGCACTTTCTTAGACCAGAGTGTCTAATTGAAGGCTAATCCAAAGAGGGCAGTTTTGCAGGCCCTTCGAAAAGGGCAAGCTCCGAGATGGCTCGGGTGCTATCCGGAAGAGAGTTCCATAGCACCGGAGCTGCCACAGAAAACACTCGTTGTCTAGTTGCGTACAGATGGCAGGAGCGGATTGATGGTACTGACAACAGATTCTGTTCATCTGAGCGCAGTGATCTCGGGGGAATGTACGGGGTAAGGCGGTCCCTCAGGTACGCAGGCCCTAGGCCGTGTAGAGCCTTGAAGGTTAAAACCAGCACCTTGAAGGCAATTCGGTACTCAATAGACTAAGCCGGGGACAGCATGGGACCAAGTTGGGAACAGACAAGAAATGGTGTGGGATGGTAAAGGGATGATGTGGGATGCTACCCAAAGGTGTCCTCTGCTGTCGCATGGATTCACCCCACTGCCCAACAGATTCCCCCACTGTCCCCCAACTTATGAACCTCCATGTGATAAGATCCTATACATAGTTTACGTTTATCTAGCCAAAACACAGATCTGATCTTACATGGCTGAGCAAGGATTCAGACCATAGTCTCCCAGAATCGTAGTCCTATACTCAAAACATTATACCACAGTGGCTCTCTAAGTGTGGGCAATGCAGCGTGCATAATCCTGTAATCTAAAATTTCATCGATGTTCCTTGTCTCTCCTCTTCAAATCATGGTGAGTTTCTACACAAAGGGAATATCCCTTTTTGACTTTTGAAACTGCCACTATAGAAAGCCCATCTTTCCTTGCACCAACAGTCAAGACTTTATTCATTCTGTTTCTATAACACTCCATTGCCTTGTGCATATAATAACTTTGATATAAAATGATAATAAAAAAATGTTATTCAATTTTTCTATGAACTCACTTATTCCATCTAGGGCTTGAATAAAAACCCTGTTTATCACCAAGAAAATAAAGAATGTTTTTACTGCATGTTCATTCCAATAATTATAAACATTTGGATGCAAAACAGTATATAGATAGATAACCCAAAGCTGTTCTGTTGAAATCAAAAGTAAGTGCTTTACCTTGACTTGGTTGTGTCAGTACTTTCTGTTGTAATAGTAGTATTTGGTGTTGGATAAGAAGAACAAACAGTTTCTAAAATCTTTAGTTTCTGAAATTCAAACAAAAATAAGGGAATTTGGTTTCAATGAAATTTGCATTATTTCATAATTTTGTGGTGTAGTAGAAAAAAAATAGAGGAAAATATAGCCAGTAAGACCAAGTAAAGTTCACATATATTTCCAGTCTAGAATACATTTCATTTCATCTCCTAAAATCAATTTGGAAAAAATGAATCTCAGTTGTAGAGATGTAAAGAATAAGCATGACATTTCAAGGTCAACGTATACAACTTCAGATATAGTGAGCAACCCAGTGTATTATAGGAAAATTACATTCAAGTTCATGATGAAATTTTAAAAAAATTCAGAACACTTTATCTTATTTAAGGATCTGCACATTTAAATTCCGATTAGAAATCTATCCTAGATATTTAGGGTACAATAAATAAATAAATATATTAAAGATTGGTAAGTAAACACTGTTTATCATGTTTTTGCTAATAATCAAATAATTCATTTGGGCAACAAGTTTAACACATTTACATTCCATGAATTAAAAGCAAAGTCAATTAAAAGAGCAAATTGCTTGTCTACTCTTCAGGCAAATATTCAGGCAGCAGCAGTGTTATTTTTAAAAAGCGGCATCGGTTTTTTAGGCATCTTGTTAACATATTCAGAGACAAACTGAACTAGAAACCCTAGAGCCAGGTTTGTCCTGGTTTTTGTCAGTGTAACAGATGTCAATTTTATGGCAGCCCCTGACAAATTTCCCCAGTGCTGGTGTCAAGGAAGCCTCTATTAAGAAGATAAAAGTATCTATCTGGTACAGTCTTTCTTCTACAATTGACTTGAATATTAACATACAGGCTAATTAGCGTTTCCCCCTAAATATTCCATTTCATTGTGGCAGGTTATTTTAATATGGCCTACGAGGTATCACAAAGGAATCGTTTGGCAACTTCACTGGGGAGACAGGTGGTGCTTCTGGCATTCACTGAGGGCATGGGAGGCAGGCGTAGTGAAGGATAATCATGCTAGCTGTTTATGTTCCTGTAACATGTTCAGCAGAGAAATATTTAATAATAATGACTTAAAATTTATAACTAGAATAATTACTCATTAGCTCATTGGTAGACCTCATGCCTTGCATACAGATTGCTTCAGGTTCAATCCGTAACATCTTCACTTTTTGGAGAGAAAAAAAGGATAGAACTTGCCAGGTATTCAGATGGTGCACAGAGGGCTCTCATATGACAAGAAGTTGTTCATACTGAATCAGTCAACAGGCTACTATATCTACTTATGGCACTGGATTAGATCTCCAGTACTGTGGATTTAGAAGAGATACGAGTTTTCCATCTGGAATTGCTTGTGGCTCCCCATCACTCTCAATGGAGGTCCTGTTGACATGAAAAAGCCAACACTTAAGCTGCAAAGCTGCTTCCTAGCAGGGCTGAGAAAATTCCACATGCCAAATTCATAAGTGAAAGCTAGATATTACACTTCTGGATACCATTATTATAATATTTTATTGACATTCTTATTTCAAGACCAGCAATAATTGGATCTAGGGTAAGGTAAAGGCTTTTCCCTGACATTAAGTCCAGTCATGTCTGACTCTCAGAGTTGGTGCTCAACTCCATTTCTAAGCCAAAGAGCCAGTGTTGTCCATAGACACCTCCAAGGTGATGTGGCCAGCATGACTGCATGGAGCACCATTACCTTCCTGCCAGAGTGGTACTTATTGATATAATCACATTTGCATCTTTTCAAACTGCTGAGTTGGCAGAAGCTGGGGCTGACAGTGGGAGCTCACCCCACTCCCCGGATTTGAACCAGTGACCTTTTGGTCAGTAATTTCAGCAGCTCAGCGGTTTAACCCACTGTATCACCAGGGGGGGGGTGTCTAAACCACCACTTTAAGATGTATATGCTCCTTTTGCTAGAACAATGATATTCTTAAATCTTAGTCACCTATACCCACAGACACATAGCATTAAAATTCACTGAGGACATGGGAGGCAGTATCTGCATGGCATGAACAACTGAACTGTACCAGGAAATGGTTCTACTAACTAGTCAAAATCTTCAAAGTGCATGATAGCTAGTTTTATATTTGCATGAGAGTTTTGAACAACTATTCCAAGTATTAAAGTACTATATGTCTGTTGCATACATTGTAGTTTGAACATTTTAGAAAGGGACTAATGAAAACCCATGTTTTTTTTTGAAATACAGTATTCTCTCACTTATCGCGGGGGTTACGTTCCAGGACAACCCGCGATAAGTGAAAAACCACAAAATAGGGATGCCCCCTTCCCTCCTCACCCTCTTTACCTTCATCTTTCTCTTCCTCATCGCCACCTGGGCCTCTTGCCTCCTCTTGGCAGAGGTGTCACGGGGCCCAAGCAGTGGCAAGAACCCCCGATGATGACCACGAGGCAGAAGAGGGAGGTAAAGAGGGTGAGGGGGGAGGAAGAGCCGCCCCCTCACCCCGTTTACCTCCCTCCTCCTGGTAGCCGCTGGGGCGTACAGTGTCCCCTCGTGAGGAGAGGTGGGTAAGAAATAAGAAATAACATTATTATTGTTATTGTTATTATTATTATTATATTGGACCACATTATGTTTGTATATGTAAATACATGTATTTTAAAATCTGGGAATCCTAAATCCACAATACTTGTGGTCACAAGTACTTTGGATAAGGGAAACTCAATCTGTACAAGCTGCATAGGAGTAGTGGTACATATAGCAGAATGGATGGAAAACACAAGGTAGCTTTAGAAAGAAGAGCAGGAGGCAGCTGAAGGGAGCTTGCCAAGAAGACCACAAGGTTCCAGGCTGGAACCTAAATGACTAGCGTCAATCCGGGAAAGATAAAAAATTTGATCTTGAGGGCCTATTGTGTCTGAAGAGCAGTTCTTATTTAAGAGGTAATCTAATGCTATTGGGAACAAAAAAGAACAAGAGACAGCAATGCAGTATTGATCTTCCTTGTCCTCCCAACTATAATTAGAGCTTGGCTTATTGCAAAAATTGGTGTTCTCCACGCCCACCCCTTACACTTTCTTTCCATTTCCTTTTCCCTGTGTCATATTGTGACAAAAACTGAAATTGCATTTTTCTCTTTTACATTAAAAAAGATCCAGGTAGCCCTGTGAATGCAAACTGTGAGTTTTACAATGGCTAAATTTGGAGTATAAACATTAAAAGCAGTGACCGCCAAATACTGGACGGGTAGTTAATCTCATTCAGTTGAAAATACTCAATTAAGTGTATCTATTATCTTGCAATAACTGCTTCAGAAAGCTTGGAGTAAGAATATGCCTAAGAATAAATATAGCAATTATGACAGAAGAAGAGTTCATGCCCTCACTATCCTTCATAGAACACAGGGACTTTGAGCTATAAATAAGTGTATCTCTCTTATCATTTATTTGTGGATAGCTAAAAATCATTCCACTTAAGAATTGATAAGTAGATAAATTAACTGACTGACTGACTGACTTTATTATTTCTGAGTCGCCCTCCACGTTAGAGCTCCGGGCGACTTACATACAACAAATTCCACAATTAAAATAGAGTATTTAAAACTAGATTAAAATATTCAGTGGTTAAATGCAGGGGCCAATTTATTTGCTTGCAAATCAAAACTTCCCAAGTTATGCCACATTTTAAAATAAGCCATAAACCAGAGTCTTGAAATCCAAATTGGAGACAGGTTGCAACTATTAAAAATAAGAAATACTAACTGTACACTTGCTAGGGATGTTTTAAAAAATTACATTTTTAGTACCACTTTTAAAAGTGTGCCTCAAAAGTGTGGTAGCTTGGTATATCAAAGGCAACAATATTAGAAATGTCTGTATTTTGGCCTATTACTGCTCCTGTTGTACTGATAGAGTATAAAAGTCATAGACAATTGCTCCTATTCAAGTGGTTATGAGATCCTCTTTCCTCCTCCTCTACTACATACTAGTGCCATGACTTTAGATCCGACACAGGCAAACTCAGGTCTGCAGGCTGGACGCAGCCTTTGGGCTCTTCAGCCCCCATCTGCTCTGCCCCCCCCCCAGCTTTCAGGATGCAGATGCAGTGGCCCATCACATGCCCAGGCTGAGAGGAGGGCCAAGTCAGAGACACGCCACTGCCAAGCACTCTCCAGAGAGTGCTCAGCAGCTGTGTGTTTGTCTCCCTTCTCTGGGCCCAGGAAAGGCAGGTCGCTGCCTTTCCAGAGTGCAGAAGAGCCAAGGAGACAAAAACACAGCCTCAAGTGGCATGTTTGTTTCCCTTCTCTGGACCTGGGGAGGGCAAGCCACTGCCTTCCTAGAGCCAAACACACTACCACTGCTTGAAAGCAGCATGTTTGCCTCCATAGAGACCAATCCGCCCCTTCCCTCTCCTTACCCCAGCACCTCCTGGACCCAGTCCCGCCCCCATCTGGCCCTGCCCCCGCCACTTCCAGCACATGACCCCGCCCCTTCTGAACCCTTCCTGGCCCAGCCCTTGCACCCAAACCCATAAAGTGGTCTCAGGGCAAAAAGGTTGCCCATGCCTGCTTTAGATTATAGATGAGAAAGAAAGGAAAATACAAATAAATCTAATTACCATACAATGTCTGCCGAAACATTCAGAAAGCTTTGATGATGCAAGATGTAAGATGCAAGAAAAACATGGTATTCTTTCCATTTCCAGCACCCATGACACTGGATTTCATACCCTTCTGATTATAATTCTTTGAATTTATCTGAGCAATATGCACAAAACCATAATCTCAAATGTTCATTTTGCGTTTTCATGTTTCATCGGTTGAACTCTTCTTGAACTCCTTTTTTGGGGGGATTCATCCCATCCAAGATTCCAGACAGACATTCTAATAAAGTACTAGCTCTGGTTCTTGGGTTTTTACAATCATTAAGAAATTTAGCTGAGCAACATGCACAAAACCAAAATCTCAAATGTTCATTTTGTGTTTTCTGTTGAAGTCTTCATGAACACCTTTTTTTGGGATGCATCCCATCCAAGATTCCAGACAGACATTCTAATAAAGCACTACCTCTGGTTCTTGGGTTTTTACAATCCTTAATGTTTGACTGAGATGGAGCAACTCTCTTATATATTGAAAGACAAATATATACAGAACTTTCAGAACAACTGGGCACCATTTTATTGTATTTGATTTTTTTTAATGATTGGGTCTTAACAAGTTTTGACAAATAAAACCCATTTTTATTTCTGCTTTACTTTGGAAACTTAACAATATAAATGGGATATGTCATATAAAACAAAACAAATAGTTAAGGATAATGTATTTTATATTTAGTTATCCTGGAGTGATAATGGGGATTCCATTAAATAGAACGTATAAAAGGATGCAGTGCAGTTACAAGAATTTTAAATTTATGCTTTGTATATATTTATCTAATTGTTAACATCAATATTCAAGAGGATATTTTATGTGTGTATGCACCAGATTGTAAATAATATGATTAAAAGTATAAATAAAATTTAAAAAAATGAATACAGTGTGGTGTAATCAACTTAAGAAGCCCAATCAATATACCACTCCAAACTCGGGCTTGTCTTCAACTAAAGCTCTGCTGGGCTCTTACTGGTTGAGTGGAAATATAAGGAAGGTTGAATTTCAGCTCTAGAGCAGGCATGAGCAAACTTTGGCCGTCCAGATGTTTTGGACTTCAACTTTCACAATTCCTAACAGCTGGTAGGCTGTTAGGAAATGTGAGAGTTGAAGCCCAAAACACCTGGAGGGCCAAAGTTTGCCCATGCCTGCTATAGACCCATCTTTTTGGCATTGTTTTTCCTTGCAGTCAAAGGATAAGCGATTAGGCACATTTTTTTTAGAAGTGGATCTATTTTTGCCTTTATTTTTTTTCCAGTGAGGGGAGATATTCCTTGGAAGACCTATCAGCAGATTCAGTGGAACCATGCCCTCTCCTTTTCTGCCCATTATCACACATTATATATCTGGTTTTCGAAGGTCACGTATTCTGACCTTAGAAGGAAACCATTAGAGTAAACTCCAAAGTGACTTAGCAGAACATGGAGATGGATGTGAAATCAGATCACTTCCTTTGACATTGGACTACCATAAAAATGTCAGAGAAGGATTTCCAGTCTACCATATGACCCCTGGAACATATGCTCAAAAACCAAAAAAATGTAGCCTTAAACTCTTTTTTCCCCTTTTCCTTTTTTCTTAGCAAATATGTACTGGGGAATCAAATGTTTTTGGAAAGAAAAATAGTTGCATGATTCACCAATATCCATGTAATTTTTACCTCTGTAAATTGTATGGACAATATTAGGGGGGGGGGGGGGTGTTACCAGAAGTTACAAGAAAGGAGAAATGCATGGATACATCATAGGAAGCATTTAAAAATGTTATCTGCCTCTACTCTACTGCATCAATATGAATTTGAATTCTACTTCCAACCAGAGTAGGTTCATTGAAGTAGTGTTATTTACAGTGCTGATTTACTATTCGGTGGTTCATTTCTCATAGCTGAACGTTGGCCTTTAACTTAGTAGCCAAGTCAAAGGAGCATCAAGAAAACTACTGTAACGCTCTCTACATTGGCCTTCCTCTGTCCGTGATCCGGAAACTTAAACTGGTTCAGAATGCTGCAGCTCGCTTGCTCACCGGGGCTCTGGCTAGGTGCCACATAACTCCCATCTTGAAGCAGCCGCACTGGCTCCCAGTGGAGTACCGGATCACATTCAAAGTGCTGGTTTTAACCTTTAAGACCTTATATGGTCTGGGGCCCATGTACTTGAGGCACCGTCTCTCTCCGTATGTTCCCCAGAGATCACTACGATCTAAAGATCAAAACCTACTAGAGGTTTCCCCTATCCAAACCTATCACCTGTCTTTGACTCGACAGAGAGCTTTTTCTATAGCAGCCTCTACACTCTGGAATGCCCTGCCAGACAATGTCTGGGCTCTTAGGGAGCTTTCAGCCTTCCAAAGAGCCTGTAAAACAACCCTATTTCGACAGGCCTTCAACACTTAGTGCTCCATGTAATCCATGCAGCAGTGGTATGGCTTGTTCAATTGCAACTGGGGGTGATTATTATACTGTTTTTATTGTTTTATTGTTTTAATTGTTGTTCTTATTGATCTTATTGTATTTGCTGCCATGTTGTGAACCACCCCAAGCCTCCGGGAAGGAGTGGTATATAAGCATGAATAATAAATAAATAAAAGAAATAAAAGAAAATTCATCCATGCCAACACCCAGGATTTACCAAGATGAGAAACTATTATTCCACAAAGCCAATAAATATATCCCACTAAGTATTTTCTTTGTGATGCTTAATAGCATAAAGCAACAAAGAGTAAATAATCACATTTCCATAATTCTTCATGGTCATACTTTTCATTTATTTTGAGTTTTTGGTTGCCCCAGTGCAGACACAGAGGACTACTTAAAAATAAGCACCAGTGAAATGAATTACAAGGAGTGATAGTGGGCGGATTGAGCCAATTGACGACCCTATCTGAGCTGAAGCCGCTCTCTCAAATAACAGATATGAGCACCATGCCTCAGAATTTTATATCATTTTCATATGCCAGTGTAAGTAGAAGATTATTCACCACTTGAAACAGCAATGCATGTAACCTTGAAGGGAAATTTCACTTTCCCATAATCATATCTTGAATAATCTGCAAAGGGAAATGGCTTTGTAAATTGCTGACATATCTCAATCAGCATATGACATTTAAGTAGCTGTGTACTCTGCATAAGTAAAGTCAATGCAGGGCAACCAGGATTGTTAATGCACCTCTGCAGAATAATAGCAGAGAAGCAAAGTAATACAGAGTGGGAGGGGAAGAGTTTGGTGCTCAGACTTGACAAAACCATTGAACTTGAAGCAAGTCTCTGCCTTGTCTACCTTCTTGATTTGGTGAGATTTTCAAAGTGGCAATAATAGAAATAGGCAGAACAGACACATTTCTCGAGCTGTTCACAACTATCTTTACCAACAGGTTGTCATATGAAATAAAATTCAGTCATTCCTCCACATTTGCTAGTGTTAGAAGTACAGGACTACTGTGAAAATTGGAAAAAAAAGTTATTTTGTAAAAAATCTGAGAGAACATGTTTCTTTAGAAGCTTTAAGTCTTTTCTTCAGAGGTTGGCTCTGGGGAACCTATGAATACCTAGATAAGTGTTCTCTCCAGGAATCTCTAGATCAGTGGTTCTCAACCTGTGGGTCCTTAGGTGCTTTGGTCTACAACTCCCAGAAATCCCAGCCAGTTTACCAGCTGTTAGGATTTCTGGGAGTTGAAGGCCAAAACATCTGGGGACCCACAGGTTGAGAACCACTGCTCTAGGTCCTCAGCATGACTCTGTGGTCATCTTCTGGTTGGAAGCTAACCATAATAGTACACTGGAGAACCTAAAGAGAAATTTTGATCAAATTCATGAATAGTCAAAACTACTAAAGTCAAACCTGCAAATGTATAGGGACAATGGTAATATGAGGAGAAATATAATTTGACAAGATAATAATTGTAGCCTTTCTAAACTACCGTATATAAACTGAACTTTATAGCATGACACTGATAAAATATCGTTGAAGCTGGACTGTTACCTTTGATGACAGTCCCTATTGCATGATGTCACACATGTCCTATTGCTGGTCAGCCCCCTCCTGTGATTAACCCAACCTTTATTATGATTAAGAAAACCAATATTCCACTTCTGTGCCTGCATAATGACAGTGAAGCATGTAACATCAGGGGGTGGGATTCTTCTCCTCATCCCTCTCCCTCTAGTTATCTATTCAGTGGTTATTTAATATTTTTCAGTTATAATGGTCTTTTTTGTTAAAGTTTGCTAACATTGCAAGATTGCTCTATTTTTAAAAAAAATTACAGTGCAGGGGAAGTGCAAGAGGCTGGAGTTACAAGGATATGTAGAAGTAGAATCATGGTACCACATATCAACATATCAGAACAATTGTACCAATGACAAGAGGTACAATAACAAAGGTGCACATCCCAGTATGTAGCCACTATCTATGATAGCATGTCTGCTATATAATAACGGTTTTGTGTGATAAAGTCCTTAGTGTACATGTTCCATGGTTAACTTTATAGGCTAGTGGTTCCAAACCTTTTTTTGACCAGGGCCCTCTTTGACCAGGGCCCACTCTCCAAGATTAGTACCAAAAGGGTTATGAATCAGTTTTTGGTCAACTTTAGATTTGGTTTGGTTATTTGGGGTGCTGATTCAAAAAATTGCACTGGGTAGACCACATCAGCTCTAGTTTATGATAAAAGACATATATCATCCAGTAGTCACCATCTGCTCGCCCACAAGAAACCATATTTAATATTATGGAGCTGATGTGGTCTATCCAAGGGGCGGGTTTGGTTAGTGACAAGGAAGGAATGACAGGTGGCACAAAAAGAGTGGAAATATAATATAATATAATAAATAAAATCTCTATCTCTATACCTTTATAAAGCGGAATGTTTGTTTGTATCCGGAAGGCAGAAGGATATGTGGCAGCATTATTTGCATAAACGACTCCCATTGGCCAGCCAACACGAACATTCCGAGACTCTAAAGTGCCGGGGGGGGGGGGGGGTAAGGGAAAGGCCTGAGGCAGTCAGGCATGGTGGGAGTTTCAGTCCAAAACACTTTGCAGCCCCCAACAATGAGACAACAAAACCAAACTTGGCACACAGAACCCCCAAGACCCACTTTACGTCTTGGTGCAGTTTGAGGGACGATGGACCATGGATAGGCCAGCATTCCAACATCCCAAATCTCAAAGGTGCCAGACAGAGTTCTTTATAAAAAGGCTTCCTTCAGCTGATTTTACAAACTAGGCCTCAGCCTGAATTGACAGTAAGGCTTCCTCAACTTGATTCTCCTGACTAGGCCTCAGCCTGAATTGACAGTAAGGCTTCCTCAACTTGATTCTCCTGACTAGGCCTCAGCCTGAATTGACAGTAAGGCTTACTTAACTTTATTTTCTTGACTAGGCCCCCAACAATGACAGAACAAGACTACAGTTGGCACACAGAACCCCCAAGGCCCACTCTACATCCTGGTGCAGTTTGAAGGACTTGCAGTACCTTCAATCACTTACTCTGACCAGCACGGGTGATGGACCTGGACCAAACTTGGCACACATAACCCCCATGATGCCCTTTATGTCCTGGTGCAGTTTGAGAAAGATGAACCACGGATTGTGGGATTTGAAGTACTTCAAAGCACTTTGTTTCCCAGAGACCACTGTGGCCCACAACAAAGACCAATAAATATCAAACTTGGCACACAGAATTATCTTTAGTCTATATGTATATCTCCTGGTGCAGTTTGGAGAAGAGCAGAGCATGGATGATGGGGCTTGAAGTACCTCCACTCACTTCCTGAGACCGCTGCGACCCTCATCCAATGACTGATCAAGACCAAACTTGGCACACAGACCTCCCATGACCTACACTACATGCTGGTACAGCTTCGAGTAGGATGGACCATGGATGATGGTACTTGAAGTACCTCCACTCCCTGAGACCACAGCGACACTCATCCAATTACCAATAAAGACAAAACTTGGCAAAGAGTGCCCCCATGGCCAACTCAACATTCTGGTGCAGTTTGGGGGAGGACGGATTATGGATGATGGGACTTGCAGTACCTTTACTCACTTCCTGAGACCACTGCGACTCTCATCCAGTGACTTATCAAGACCAAACTTGGCACATAGAGCCCCCATGACCCACTTTACACCCTGGTGCAGTTTTCAGGAGGATGGGCCATGGATGATGAGACTTGAAGTACCTCCACTCACTTCCTGAGACTGCTGCGACCATCATTCAATGACTGATCAAGACCAAATTTGGCACACAGAACCCCCTACATCCTGGTGCAATTTGGAAGAGGATGGACCATGGATTATGGTCCATGGTCCATTATCCTTCACTCACTTCCCGAAACCACTGCGAGCCAAATGAACAACTGATACGGACCAACCTTGGCACACAATGCCTTCCTCAAATAATCCGGGCACCGCCGGGTCCTCAGCTAGTAAATAAATAAAAAAGGAAGGAGTCTTGCGGATCAGATTTTCGTCCTTGCGTCCACTGGTGGCCTATGGCCCACAGGTTAAGAACCACTGCTGTAGACAGACTAGGATACCATTCCAGCTAGCTGAAGCTGTGAAGTGAGAGTAAAGCGCAAGAGGATAGAGATGTGTGTTTGATCTGTACATCCAAAGCTCAAACCTGGTCGAGGATACTTTTGCTCTCCATCTGAAAGATTCAACTGTCACTGTAGAAAATGTTTGCACTTAGAACAAAAGGGGATGCCATCATGTGTTTCACTCAAACAGCAATGATGTCAGTGGGACCTAGACTAGATCTGAAAATGTATGAACAGGATCAGACTACCTACCTCTATTATTTGTTTCATTGATACTAATTGGAGGAATAGTGTCGCTGTGGTCTCAGGGAGTGAAGGTACTTCAAAATGTCATATTCAGGATTAATCATTGAATTGAATGTAAGCAAGAGTACTTTAAAGGAATTCTTTATTTTACTTATATTTCCAATGCGAAGCCCGCCTTGGGAATTCCATCAAATAACAGACCATTATGCTGCTGCAGTTATTGCAGGTGTTTTAAAATGTAATTTAGTACTGGAGAAACATACTTTAACAAAGTAGTTGAAATCAACTATTTGCAGCATAAACAGGATGTTCATTTTCCCCCTCCAGCAGCTTGACTTAACAAAAACACTTTGATTATATGGTTATTTACAAAAACACTCTGGAAGGATACTTTGATTTCACAGCTAACATTTTAAGCTGCTTTCTTTTCTTCACTGAAGCAACAGCCATCTGCAAAGCCACAAAGAAGTTTGGATCTCTTTTGTTCATAGGCTTGGACGTGATGAAAAAAAGTTGATCATTTAAAATTAATGCAAGAAAAAGCAGAACAGCTAAAATTAATCCAGTGAGGTCTAGAGGATTCTTGATCACTCTTAGACTGCAAAATTAATAGAATTAAATTGAAGTAATAAAAAGGAAGTATGCTAAGGAGAGAATTGAAATAGTGTCAATGCAGTAGAAGGCCATACTTTTGGAGGATGGGATATTACTCTTACAGTAAGCTTGTGAATTTCCAAAATAATGCCAAACTACAAATGGGAGAATAATTTGAATGTGTGGTTCCCTGATGAAATCAATCAATGTGACAATCCAAGAAGAAGGAATGTATTGTCAAAGGCTTTCATGGCTAGAATCACTGGGCTGTTACGAGTTTTCATTCTCTCCTGATGTTTCACCTGTACCTACAGCAATGCGAAACAATGTGCACTCCTCTTATATAATTAACATTGATAAGTCATACAATGGGATATAAATTGCAGTGTACTGCTATTTATAGGTCAGCTATATCATCTACTCCAGTGTTTCCCAACCTTTTTTGAGCCGCGGCACACTTTTAACATTAAAAAAATCCAGGGGCACGCCACCAACCAAAATGACACAAAATGACACTCTAACACAGTAAAGAACGGCTGGGGGTTGGTGGCCTGCTGGGAGCAGCTGCTGGGAGTGCCAAAGCCAGGGAGGGGTGGAGCCAGGCTGTGCCATGCTCCGCCCCCTACCCCCAGCTTCACCTCTCCCAACAGCTGCTCCAGCCTTGAGGGGGCAGTGCCAAGCCAGCGGTGGCAGAGACAGCACAATGCTGGCTTGGCACTGTCCTCTCAAGGCTGGAGCATCTGCTGGGAGTGCCGAGGCCACGCCATGCCCCGCCCCCTCCCCCAGCTTCAGGTCTCCTACAGAGGAGGAGCATGAGCGGTGGACGGGCTTCAGTGGGCGGGGCTCCTCCTCCCCGCGGCTTAAGCGAGCGAGGGGCGAGAGTCATGGTGGGAGTCATGGTGGATTGGAGGCTGGCTGGGGAAACAGCCGAAGGAGGCGGCACCCCGGTCTCTTCTTCTTTTTCTTCGCCACTGCCCGGCCTTTCCTCCTCCCCCAAGCAGCAGGAGTTCAGCAGGAGGGGGGAGGAAGGGGGGCAGAGAGCTTTTCTCGCGGCACAGCAGGAGGTCCGTCACAGCACACTAGTGTGCCACAGCACACTGGTTGAGAAAGACTGGTCTACTCAAATAAACATCTCACAAAAAAGTTATTGTTTTTTTATATATGTAATCATCTATTTTTCCATATTACACATTTATATTCATCTGTTATCCAATAAACTTCACATTGTATTATTCCATCTCATGTACAACTTGATCATAAACAATAATTCATTCACTAGTATCTATAGAGAAAGAATCCAAACCCAACGGATACACCCCAACCAAGGTCGGGATCCGAGACCCCTCAATTTCCGCGTTAGGTAATGTTGAGGGTTGAAATGTTCTTCTTGGATCCATACAGAGGGGTATCTGTTTAACAGTATTGATCACAGTGAATGCATTTTGGTTTATGTTAAGAGTATAGATACTAGTGAATGAATTATTGTTTATGATCAAGTTGTACATGAGATGGAATAATACAATGTGAAGTTTATTGGATAACAGATGAATATGAATGTGTAATATGGAAAAATAGATGATTACATATATAAAAACAATAACTTTTTTGTGAAATGTTTATTTGAGTAGACGATATAGCTGACCTATAAATAGCAGTACACTGCAATTTATATCCCATTGTAGGATTTATCAATGTTAATTATATAAGAGGAGTGCACATTGTTTCGCATTGCTATAGATTTGCACTGTAAGGTCCATTGTTATTATTCACCTGTACCTATGGCAGACATCCTCAAAGGTTGTGTGGTTTGTTGGAAACAAGGAAAATGGGGTTTATATATCTCTAGAATGTCCAGGGTGGGAGAAAGAACTCTTGTCTGTTGGAGGTAGGTGTGAATGTTTCAAATTATCACCCTGATTAGCATTTAATGGCCTAGCAGTTTCAAGGTCTGGCTTCTTACAGCCTGGGGGAATCCTTTGTTGGGAGGTGATTTGCTGGCCCTGATTGTTTTGTGTCTGGAGTTCCTCTGTTTTTGAGTGTTGTTCTTTATTTATGTATTTTAGAGGGTTTTTTAAAATACTGGTAGCCAGATTTTGTTCATTTTCATGGTTTCTTCCTTTCTGTTGAAATTGTCCACATGCTTGTGTATTTTAATGCCTTCTTTGTGTAGTCTGACATGGTAGTTGTTAGAGTGGTCCAGCATTTCTGTGTTCTCAAATAATATGTCCAGGTTAGTTCATCAAGTGCTCTGCTATGCTGACTTTTCTGGTTGAAGAAGTCTGCAATGCCTTTCATGTTCCTTGGATTGTGTTTGGGCACTGTATTTGGTGGTCCCTGTGTAGACTTGTCCACAGCTGCATGGTATATGGTAAACTCCTGCAGAAGTGAGAGGTTCCCTCTTTCTGAACATAGCATTTGCTGTATTATCTTAGTGGGTCTGTAAATAGATTGTAGGTTGTGTTTCTTCTTCAGTTTCCCTATGCGGTCAGTGGTTCCCTTGATGTATGGCAAGAATACTTTTCCTCTCGGTGGATCTTTGTCTTTACTCTTGTGGCTTGTTCTTGGTCTTGCAGCTCTTCTGATGTCTGAGATGGAGTATCCATTCGCCTGTAGAGCCCAGTTTAGGTGGTTCTGTTCACCTTGGAGGAGGTGCGGTTTGCAGATTTTTTTTTGCATGGTGTGCCAGGGCTTTTTTGACTTGGGTGATGGTTGTAGTTTTTATGTAGTTATTTATCCATGTGTGTAGTTTTCCTGTAAACCATGGAGAAGGAATTAAAGGAAAATGAATTAAATTCTTCCCTTCTAGTTGAGGGTTGGGAGCTGAGAATCCCAAGGCAGACATCACTAATGAAAAGTAAACATTAAAAATATAATATAGTAATAATATTTGGATTATAAATATTGGTATGTATCAACAGACATAACCAACAGCTGTGGTGAAAAAAGAGAACCTGCTAAATAAAAATAGGCTATAACATCTTGCAAAGAAATCCATATAGAGCCAACAGATCAACTGAAGACGTCATAGCTGTCATGATCCAAACTGCTCTGACCCACCTGGAACGACAGGGGAACTATGTGAGGATGCTTTTTGCAGACTTTAGTTCTGAATTTAACACAATCTTCCCACAAAGGCTGGTGTCTAAACTTAAGTATCTTGGATTCTCATATTCTGTCTGTTCCTGGATTATGAGCTTCTTGTCTGTATGTTCCCAGAGGGTTAGATTAGTTAATCATATCTCTTCAGCACTCACTCTCAACAATAGAATGCCACAGGGCTGTGTGTTGAATCCTCTGCTTTTCACTTTGTACAAATATGATTGTACCCCCATCCATCATAGCAATATCATAACCAAATTCTCAGATGGTACAACCATGGTGAGGCTTATATCTGAAGGGGATGAGTTTGCTGATTGGGGTAAGGTGGATCGGCTGCTCTTGTGGTGCAGGGACAATAATCTAGTCATTAACATCAATAAGACTAAGGAGCTTATAGTGGACAATAGGAAGGACAGACCAGAAATCCAGCCATTTTTCATAAATGGAGACCAAATGGAGCGGGTTGTCAATTTCAAGTTCCTGGGTATCACTGACCTGGGGCACTCATAGGGCAGCCTTGGTTAAGAGGGCCCAGCAGAGACTGTACTACCCGTGAGTGCTAAGGAACCACCAACTGAATGAAAAAATGATGGTGACTTTCTACCACTGTGCAATAGAGAGTGTCCTAATGTACTGCATCTGCACATGGTTTGGTAACTGAACAGTGACATATAGAAAGGCAGTCCAAAGGGTCACAACTTCTGCACAGAGAGTCATTGGTTGCTCTCTCTCCTCTTTATAAGAACTTTATAAATCCTGTAGCCTTAAGAACATAAGAACATAAGAAGAGCCATGCTGAATCGGACCTCAGCCCATCTAGTCCAGCATTCTGTATCACACAGTGGCCCCCAGTTGTACACGGGGATCTCGAGCAGAAGGGAGGGCAAAACCCTAACCTGCTCCCGACCCCCCACAACAAGTACCCAGGGAAATCCTGCCTACCTCAACCAACTCTGAGGTGGCACTTGAATGTCCTTATCAGTAACTACAGATACACTTGGTATCCATGAATCTGTCTAATCCTGCCTTGAAGTTGTTCAGGCTGACAGCTGTCACAACCTCTTCTGGAAGTGAGTTCCATAACCCAATGACCCTCTGGGTGAAGAAATATTTCCCTTTATTAGTCCTAATTTTCCTACCTTGGAGCTTCAGGGAGTGCCCTCTAGTCCTAGTGTTTTGTGACAAAGAAAATAATTTTTCTTTATTCACCTTTTCTATCCCATGCATGATTTTATACACTTCGATCAAGTCACCTCTTAGACTCCGTCTTTCAAGGCTGAAAAGACCAAGGAGTTGCAACCTGATTTCATAAGGGAGCCGCTCCATCCCTTGGATCATTCTTGTTGCCCTTTTCTGTACCTTTTCCAGTTCCGTTATATCCTTCTTAAGGTGCGGAGACCAGAATTGTACACAGTACTCCAAATGTGGCCTTACCATCGATTTGTAGAGAGGTAATACAACATTTGCTGACCTATTTTCGATTCCCTTTCTGATCATGCCTAGCATAGAATTTGCTTTTTTCACTGCTGCTGCGCACTGGGTTGACATCTTCATTGAGCTGTCCACCAAAACCCCAAGATCCCTTTCCTGGTTTGTCTGGAAAGCTTTGACCCCATCAATTGGTAGGTGTAGTTGGGGTTCTTTGCCCTAATGTGCATGACTTTACTCTTGTTTAGGTTAAAATGCATTTGCCACTTTGTTGCCCATTCACTCAATTTCGAGAGATCTTTCTGGAGCTCTTTACAATCAGTTTCATTTTTAACTACCCTGAACAATTTAGTGTCGTCTGCAAACTTTGCTACCTCAGAATTCACTCCTTCATTCAGATCATTAATGAATAAATTAAAAAGTAACGGACCCAAAACTGAACCTTGGGGTACGGCACTTCTCACCTCTTTCCACCCAGAGAAATGTCCGTTTATTACCACCCTTTGTTTCCTACAGTTTAGCCAGGTTCCAATCCAGGACAAGACCTGTCCCCTGATTCCATGGCTGAAGAGCTTGTTTAGGAGCCTTTGGTGAGGGACTTTGTCAAAAGCCTTTTGAAAGTTAAGGTAAACAATATCAATTGGGTCCCTTTTATCTATGTGTTTATTTACACCCTCAAAGAATTCTAACAAGTTAGTAAGACATGATTTGCCTTTGCAGAAACCATGTTGATTTTCTTTCAGCAATGCCTCAGAGCATTCTTGGGGATCCATCTTACCCAGGATGGGTTTTTTTTAAAAAAGTTATTACCATCTGGCAGATGATACAGGATGACAAAGGCAAGGACAAACAGAATGGAAGGCAACTTTTATCCTAGAGCTGTGGCTATGTAGAACTCCATGGTTTTGCCTTTATGTGACTTTGGGGTGGTGGGAGTGTGGAGGGATGGGTGTGTTGTTTTGTGATGTGTTCTAGGGAAAGCATTTAAATTCATTGTATAATTTACAATGACAATAAAATTATTCTATTCTATGTAGTGTAATGGTTTGTTATGCTGCTGTTTGTTATGCTGCACTCCGCTTCAGAGAGGGGCATGGGGAATCTAGTGCCCTGCCCCCTGCATCACCAGATCCATGGGAGGGTGATTACATGGGGGAAACGTGAACATGCATGGTGCACACGTGGTGTGTGCAGCTCCCCCCATAGATTTAATGGCAACACAGGAGCTATCCTATGTTGCCCTGTCAGTGGCATGCGTTGATTCTACCCTACTTCTCCGATGGAGCCAGCACAATGTCATATGATGGGAACCGGCCAGCTCCATGGGTGACCTGGGCTAAAAATGTCACCAATTTTAGCACAATGTGATGAGGTTGTATGTCTCTAAATTCCCCAAATTATGTCTTTGTTGCCTCTTTGAAAGATGAATTTCCTCTTCTGGAAACCAGAAGGCACAGATATGTAGGAAGATCCTACATCAGATATTGAGCAGAAAGATTTTGCATGAAATATGGGCAAATATATATTAGTTTACGTTTTTCTTATTAGCTAACATTATTTTAGTACCATAATTGATGTGTGCATTTTCTTCTCTTATGATCTATTAGATCTTACCAAAGCTCACAGCCAAAATAGCATTGGTGGTTCCCATATCTGGAGGTGGATGCGTGTCATTGGGGTGAATCAGCTCCACATTAAAGTTCAAACTCTAAAGGAACTAGCTAAAATGCCAGACCTGTTGGGGAGATGGGTTGGTGAAGGTAGGATTAACTACCTACATGGATCACTTCTTTAAACCTCCAACAGCTGCCGCTGCAAAGTGTACAACACACACTCTTCTTTATTTATTAGATTGCTTGAAGCCTGGATGGATTCACTGACAGTCGTAAAACTCTTTTAGACTCATAAAAGCTTAGAGCTACTAACAATCTTACATAAAATTATGTTGTGAAAATTGCAGATTGCAAATGCTTAAAACCAGGAGTTTAAAATGATGAGTGGCACACATCTATATATTTTAAAAACATAAAAGGCAAATGTTTGTGAAAACACAACAATAGGAATAAAAATAGCCACAGGCAAATCAAATGCTTGCTTATTCTCTGAAAACTTATATGAATACATGTTCTAACTAGTACCTGAAATAATGGTAAAGGGCAAGAGATTTCTTACAGAAGGGCGTATCAACATCACGGAAGCCCCCCCATGTGCCATATCATTCTGGGGTACCACCAGATGGACTTTTATGGCTTATTTTAAATCCCAGATGGGTATGTATTGTATCAGGTTGGACCTGAACTGTTAATTTTTGAGCTATGTACCATATTTTCTGGTATTTAAGACTACTTTTTAACCCAAGAAAATATTCTCAAAAGTCAGGGGTCGTCTTATACGTGGGAGTCGTCTTATACATGGGAGTCGACTTATACACCAGGAGTTGTCTTATATGCCGGGAGTCATCTTATAGAGTGGGTGCTGAAACTTCCAATCCAGATTGGAGAATCTGTTGCCGCATATGGTGGGGGGAGCTCAAAAATGCAAGTGGCTGCATCCCTGCCGTATGCATCGACTGTAAGGGTGACGCTGTACAAGTATGGCAGAAAAAATCCATTAACCAGGATTCGTGGACTTAATGTGGTCCCGATGGTGAGGTGAAGAGGCGCCTCACCGGAAAGGTGTAAGTGAAGGGTGGAGTAAGCTGCAGGCGTCCGGGGCACCGAGGGTATGAAAAAAGGGATAGAGTGGCTCTGGGCCCAGAAAAACACACCTCTTTTACCTGTCTGGCCCGTCCTTATATCCTATTACCGTACCTCCTACTCTGCCTGTCAGATCTTTCTCCTGAAGACTGCAGTGAAGCGTTGCAGGTGTGCATGTGTGAGATCTGAGAGGCAGAGAAGAAGGTACAGTAGTAGGAAAATTACCATATTGAAATCAAATCTGATGCTTTTTAATTTTTTATTTGGTGTGCATTGGAAGAGGGGTAGTCTTATACGACAAGTATATCCCAAACTCTATATTTTAACTGGAAAAGTTGGGTTCATCTTATACACCCAATCGTCTTATACACCGGAAAATATGGTATATCCCTCTTGATAAGAAGTTAATGTGGTGTTAACTACCCTAAATAAATTGATGATGTTAGCAAAACTGGCCATTTCATTATGTGTTCAATGTGGTTTGAGTATTGGACTGCAACTCCAGAGATCAGGGTTCATATCCCTACTTGGTCATGGTAAGCTTCATTCTTTTAGAGGAGAGCAATTTCCAACCTCTTCTGGAAAAAAACTATCAAGAAAATCCTGTGATAGATTCTGTTTAGGGTAGCCATTGGTCAGAAACAACTGGATTGGAATTAAAAACAACATAACAACAACAAATTCCTTTCTATCTTCAGGGATCTCAGGACAGTGTATAACAAAATCAGTTAACACAGTCAAAATGATTCAGAAGAGTAAAAATAATTTGAACCATCTACAATTTGAAAAATAAAAAATGCAGTTTCAAACCAGAATAAAATTGTCATTCCCTCCAATTATTTAAGAAGTTATAAAATGATTAAGTGGAAGCTTACATCCCATATGGTATATCTACCTAGATGTCACACTCAGTTCAGTGGACAGTGGGCATGTTTGCAGCCTAATTTCCCCATTGTGTTGTTAAAACATTTCCTCCCACCATCTGCCCATTTCTGAGCAAACGTGAGGACATATATAAACATATTCCCAGTCAATGGAAGCAAGTATCCCAGCTTTAGTGGCCTGCTGATGGATTGTACTTTCAGCATATTCAAAACTGAATCTTTTTATTACATCTTTGATGTAAAACATCTGATATAAAATCTTTACTTACATTTTCTCATGATAGGCTAGGGATAATAATGTATTCTTCGGGAAACCCATGCATAAATGAAAAGAGGAATGTGAACCAATCATTGGCAATGCTCTGAAATAGATGGTTTGTCCTTGTACTGAAACAGATAAGAAGAAAAGTTACTAGAAGGGGGGGAAAGCAGGTTTTAGCTACAATGCCCAATCTTTCCCCAATGGTATTTGTATGAAATGTTTATTTTTATTTTATTTATTTATTATTCATATTCATATACCACTCCATTCCCTTAGGCTTGGGGCAGTCTACATAGATAAAACAGGCAATAACAATAAAACAACTTTAACACTATACATTAAAACACTATAAGCTACTAACAACTGTCCCAATTTATCACAACACAGTCAAGTAGGACCATTGATGTTAAACGCCTGCCGGAACAACATTGTTTTACAGGCTCTTCTAAATGCAGATATTTCTGTAAGAGCCTGGGTGCTATCCGGCAGGGCGTTCCACAGTGTTGGAGCTACAATAGAGAATGCTCTTTGCCTCGTAGAGGACAGGTGGTACATTTTGACTGAAGGAACCTCTAAAAGGTTTTGATCTCCAGACCGTAGTGATCTCTGGGGAGTATATGGGGAAAGATGGTCCCTCAATTACACAGGCCCCAGGCCATGTCTGACCTTAAAAGTTAATACCAACACTTTGAACATAATCCGGTACTCTATTGGAAGCCAGTGCAGTTGCTGCAGGATAGGTGTTATATGGCGTCTTGCTGGAGCACCGGTGAGCAGACGAGCTGCAGCATTCTGCACAAGCTTGAGTTTCCGGATCACGGACAAAGGAAGGCCAATGTAGAGGGAGTCTGGGAGAAAAGGGGCAACCCGACCACTTCATTCTGCATAATCTTGTGTGTGTGTATGAAATTGGTAATGATAAAGCATAAGTGGTAGAATGTACTTAATATATGTTGCATTGAATTACAAAATAATGTTGTGCTTCTTCTTGCATTAAAGTGTGTGATCTCAGGGTTGGAGAGGGTTGCATGGTATCTGTGAGACCACAGGATTAGTTACCTCACCATGCCTGATCAAAATTAGAAGAGTTTTACATCTAAGTGCTGCCAACAATCCCAAAGTAGAATTGAAATGTTGCCATCGTTTTATCCTTATGGGGACAGTTTTATATCCGGAAAAGGGATTTTTCCATTAGGGTGATCTGGACATTAACTTCTTTTCCACACCACCTAAGGTCACACAGTGAGTCAAACATTTTTGAGCTCTGTGTCATTCTGCATACATGCCATGGGTCATACTTTCCTCTATTGGCACATTCAACCAGGAGAGCTTCAGTCTCCGAAGTAGTATTTGAAAAGATAAGTCAAATGATGCCCAATCTCTCATTTAGCTGTTTCATCAGTGAAAGTTTGTTTTGCTAGATACTGTCCTGATATTTAGAATGAGGTGAATAAAAGGAGTAAATGAGAATTTGCAAATCCATTATACATTGGGTTGCTGTGAGTTTTCCGGGCTGTATGGCCATGTTCCAGAAGCATTCTTTTCTGACATTTCACCCACTTCTATGGCAGGCATCCTCAGAGGCTGTGAGGTCTGTTAGTAACCAGCCATGGTTTGAAGCTGCAAGGCCATTGAATGCTAATCAAGGTGGCAAATTGCAACATTCAACCTTGCCTTGAGCAGACAAGAGTTCTTTCTCCCACTCTGGACATTCCACAGATATATAAACCTTACTTGCCTAGTTTCCAACAGACTTCACAACCTCTGAGGATGCCTGCCATAGATGTAGGTGAAACATCAGGAGATAATGTTTCTGGAACATAGCCATTCAGCCCAGAAAACTCACAGCAACCCAGTGAATCTGGCCATGAAAGCCTTCACAACACCATGATACATTGTGTGTGTGTGCCTTCAGTCTGCCTGTCAACCTATGAATTTCATAGGGTTTTCTTAGGCAACGAATACTCAGAGGTGGTTTTGCTGTTCACTTCCTTCGAAATATAGCCTTAGAGCATCAAGTATTCTCTATCTAAATATAAACCAGATATGAACTTGCTTAGCTTCAAAAATCAGAAGAGATCTGTTGCATTAGGATATTTGGGCTCCTCTATACATTATGACAGTATATTATATCTTAGCATTAGCCATTGTTTCTTTCGATTTGAATCTGTGTTCTTAATTCATGGATTAAATTATATGTGTCCTTTGTGTTCTTTGTTTCCATTAGATGTAGAAAAACTAGGATTAAATGTGCATTTAGACATACTATTGTTAGTTTAGAATGTCTTCTCAGCCTCCCATTTCTAAGTATTTTCATTGTTACATTTTGTTCTTCTTTTGTGGACATGACAACAAGTTTTGATGTATTTTAGCAATTCAAATGCTTGAAACCCTAAACTAGGGCTGGGAACTTGCAGTCTTTCCATTGCTGTTAAATGTTGTTTGCTGCCAGCCAGCCTAATGGCCAAAGTATGATAGTAGACCCCAGGGAAATATAAATGGAAGTCTTAGTCTACATCTACAATGACCATTTAATGCAGTTCAAAGCTAGCTTCAAACTGCGGCGGTCAGACAACAAGCAAAAGCCCCTAAAGCACATCAGTGCTCTGTTGTTTGTGGAATCAATCTCCAGCCAGATATCAAACTCTTTCCAGGATTTCTGATGTAATCATCTTCACAGTGAAATTACATCCTTCATTATCAGTTTGGAACTGCATTAAATGGTCAGTGTATGTGGTGTTTAGAAAGTTCAAGTGCCTCACCAAACTGCGAATCCCCATAGGATATTGCCTTGGCAGCTACTATGGAATCAGAGTGCTAGAATTTCCTAATGAGCAATGGCACCTGTTTCATCAAAACCTGGGGAGCCATCTCTGGATAAGACATTTATCCCACTGAGTTGGCATTACCGCAACCTTCAAATCTACTTCATTTGGTGCATGTCTTTTTATCACATGAATTATTCTAACTCAATACATTCAATAAGGTTTGGTATCTATTTAATTCATACTTCCATAGCAATCCATCTTCTGGAAGGCTACCATCCTGCAACCGAAAGTCTGGAGATATTTCTGTCATGCATCCCATTTATGATATATGCATTATAATTTCTAGGAAAATTCTCCCAGTGTTAACATTATTGTACATGCTTTTAAGCACTAAATGAGAACATTTTAAAATAAGCTCCTTTTTCTGGTATGGAAACATCTCTTAAGAAGTCATCAGTCAATTACATTTTATCTTGTTTTTGCAAACTGCCCTGGAAACATTGCAGGACTTGTATACCAATCTTTTAAATACATTAAAATAAAGAGAAGCACTTTTATAGTTACTACTGCTGTGAGGACTTCAACCTTGCTGCATTTTAAGCTAGAAAGCATCACACAGTACAAGCCTCAACTGTCATATTAGGGCTGCTTTCATGGATTCCAAACAGACTCCCAAGCTTCTTTCATTAGTTTCCTGGCATCAAAGACTACGCAGAACTTCTGAAATGACAAATAAAACAATTCAGGTATTTAATGGCTATGTCACTTGCAGCAAAAAATCATCTTAGCTCAGACAGCTATGGATTTGCCCGGCAGCCCATTCAAAAATAAGCTATCCTCATTACCATAACTTCCCACACAATATGGAAACTAATTTAAGAACTATGAGGTCGCAGCTGAAGTGATAATATAATATGGCAAGAGGCAGGCCTCTGTAAGTAAAATTCATTAAAAGGACTGTGGAGATGGACAGACGTAATTTAGTTCTGCCCTTCCTGCTTCTGTGCAACTGTTTATCTGAATGGCTGCAGTACAATTTGCATAGAAAATTTATATCCTCTCCAGAAAGGGAGAGAGAAATCCTGCAGAACTGAACTCTTGCTTTCTTGGCTGCAAAGGAATGAATGTTTGTTCTCAAGTTAGAATTCATGCTGCAATTGCTAGAAATATTTCTGCTTTATTGTTGCAATTATTCCACCAGAATGGAAAGAACTTTTCTTCGCAGCTTGCTTTTGATCTTCTACAGGGGGAAAAGATTAGATGCAAAGCAACAGAATGCCAGACTCTAGCGAGTATACATTATAAATTTAGATGCACACAGCCAATTTTAAATTATATATTTCTTAGGTATAGTGAATACATTTGCTTGTGGTAGTAAATACTACCTGCATCATTTGAGAACAATAGAAAGGAACTTAGAATCTTTGACTGATTTAAGAGGTGATCGTTGTGGCTCAGCAAGGGACAGGAGATTTTTCTGATGACCTTTCAGAGGATGAGGGCATGTAGATGCAAAGTGAAGAGTCTGCTAGTGATCAGAGAGATACTTAGGCCAAGGAAGCTATTGTTTGGGATTCCGGTGTTCCTCATTCCCAGGCAACAGAAAGTGCAGATTTCAGTTCCCTTGTAAAATGGTGTTCGACCGAAGGGGAGTTCTCTCATGAAGTCAGATTAGACTTGAGAACAGAGGGAGTGAAAGATAGGTTAATGAGAAGTTCTGAGAGAATCCGTGATAAGTTCTTGAAAACCAGGTGTGTTCACCATGATCTCATGTACTTTTGGACAGGTTTAGATTAAGTGGTGTTTACTCTGTGTCTCTCAGAGGAGCCAAGGTTGCTTTAGGATGGTGTTCCTGCTTCAGCTCTCCAGTTCATGATTCACGTTTCCTGATTCGAGTTTCCTAGTCTTGCTTATGTACCTGAAAGGGTTTGCCTTGGGTAAAGTTCCTGTTCTCATGCTTATGGATTTATGCTTGAGATTTTGACTCTCCAGTCTTCCAGTATTTTGTCATTTTTGGATTGCTGCCATTTTGCATTCTGTACTTTTCCGCACTTTTGGGAAATTGCCCTTTTCCCCTTTGTACCTGCTTTTCTTAATAAACTTTTGTAGATAGTTCTACTGGACTCCGGTGTGGTGCTGGGTGAAAAGGTGTCTTAAAGCTATAGTGCAGCAGTGGTCATCTATACTAATTACATCAGAACAGGAACTTAAGGTACAGCTTTGTATTGACTCACGGCATTGGTCCATCTAGCGCAGTACTATCAATTCTGATCAGTAGTGACTTTCTCTGTTGATCTCCCATCCAAGTTATGTCCTACTTGTCTACCACAATGAACTGCAATCAGAATTCTCTCCCCAATTGATGTTTTCCTTTGGTCTCCATTTTTAGCACTCCAGACACTGAGGCAATGAAAGGTATTAACTCCAAGGACTCCTATTTTCTATGCTCCGTTGACATTTTAATTTACTGCAAAACTAGAAATTTGGTACAGAAGGAAAATTTATTTAGGGAGACCAGAATTCTTACTCTTATTCATAGTGTATCCTTGTCAAGGAATGCCTGATGAAAAATATCATATAGCTTCAAAAGATTCATAGTGCATTTTGTGATTTTTAATTGGGCCAATAAAGATATAGTTGGTCCCTGGTATTCTCACAGGTTTGATTCCAGGAAACCACACAAATACCAAAATATGTGGATGCACAACTTCTGTTATATAAAACAGGCATGGGCAAACTTCAGCTCTCCGGGTGTTTTGGATTTCTACAATTCCCAATAGCTGTTAAACTGGCTGAGATTTCTGGGAGATGGTCCAAAAAATTCCAATCATGGATAGGTAAATATGAGGATGCAGAATCTGTGGATACGGAGGCTGTCTATAATGTTATTTTGAGAGTTTTGGATCTTGTTGCATTTTTCTGCATAGCTAACATGGCTTCCCCTGAATGTGTGTCCTGGATTTCAAGACACCAACTTTAGCTGCAACAAGGGAAACAAAATTAAAGGGAGCCGAATGACTGGGGACTTAACTTTTTGAGGTTTCAACCTTGAACAAAAGCAGCATTCTTTTGTTTGGACCATATTTCAAATGCGTTATCTATCCAGCAGCAAAATGTCTTTCCAGATGTAATAGCATAGAGATTTCTTGAGAAATTCAATGTTCGCTGCCTAAGAAGCAGGCCAGTGGCTTAGCACTAGATAAAGATAACCTAGATCTCAAGGGATGTTACTTTGCTGCTTCTAATGGAGCTGAAATTTTATTGCCTGCTTTTTACAGCCCTTTGTTCTTAGTTTCAATGTGATCAAGGAGTGGCCTCTGCCTGCAATGAGATCCCTCAGTATCATCATAATGGGAACAGAGTAACATCTGAGACAGAATGTAGACCTGTGATTTGGACATCATCACTTTTTGTTCTGATTTTAATATTGTTGCCTAATGAAGTGTAGCTTCAAAGCTTGCATGCTATTACTTTCTGATTTTTAATTGGTGTAATACAATTATTGCTGTTTTTAAAGATTTTATTATGTTGTATTTCACCACTATCATATCTTTGCATGATAACAAGAGCTTACATCTGAAGGCAACACACTGGATTATGAGACGCCAAAAAGGCAAAGTGGTGAGATAGTGTAGTTTGGGAGTTCTCAGTATCAGAGTTTGAACTTTCACTCAGTCTTGTAAACATATGGTGAACTGAAGTTATACTCTCTCAGCCTCAGGGGACGGCAATTAAAAACTCCCTCCAAACAAATCTTGCCCAGAAAAACCCATGATAGGTTTGCCTTTGGGTCACCCTAAATTGGTAATAACCCCAAGGTGCATGACAACAGTAAGAACAACAAGGCAATGGAAGTGCAGCTAAAAATGTTAACCCTGAAAAGAGCAACATATTGCTCTTTCCTTCCTTGCCTACATGGTTTAATTATTATGAAGCATATCTCATTAAACGGCAAGCTCAAAGTCAGACTTTGGTCAAGTTAACATTGCTTATTCATCAATGAAAACTGCTTCCTACAATGTGCTGAATCGGGAAGTTTCAGGTTTCCTTAAAAGGAAGGGGAAGTTTCTTTCACCGAAGCCAACTGGAAGTGCCCCCAGGGGACCTACCCAGTGACTGAGATTAGGAAGTATGCAGTCCTTTGTGAGAGGATTTAAAAAAGATGTTTACTAAGCAAATATGCCTCTAAAGTTGTCTAAGAGTAGAAATTTGTAAGACATATGAGCAAAAGCTCCATGGAAGTGCATAGGTACTGACTTAGCAAGAAAAATCTATGCTATTTGGCCACCTTTCAACACACATTCAAGCCCAACAGAGCCCTGAGATCATCCCACATGAGCACTGAGATCATCAGGAGAGGCCCTACTCTCAGTCCCACCACCGTCCCAAGTGCAATTGGTTGTTTATATTGGCTTGGTTCTCATGTAACCCACCCGAGTCCCTTCATGGAGATGGAGGTGGAATATAAGAATAAAGTTATTCATGAGAGAGAGGGCCTTTTTGGTGGTTGCTTTGCTTCTCTGGAACTCCCTTCCTAAAGAGGTTAGAATTGCTCCCTTCCTATTATAGTTCAAGAATCAAATAAAAACTTTCCTAGAAACAGGCCATCTCTGAAGGAGAACAAATGCTAGACCTATTGTGTGCAATATTTGAACTAAACTAGACATTTGCAATGGACCTGACTATGGCCTAAGTGAATTAATTACTAGATGGGGTTTTTAACCTACTGAAAGTTTTAACAAGGTTTAATTGTATTTTATTTAGATTTTAATAATATTTGATGTGGGTTTTATAGTTTTATTAGATGGGAATATGTTTGTCATTTTATGTGATGTCTTTGCTTTTTATATGTTGTTCGCCGCTTTGAGTCACGGTGTGGGAGAAAAGCAGGAGTCTATATGTCTAAATGAAATTTCGCTTCCGGGACTTGGATGAACTGTAAAACTCACAGTATAAAGACTGTTTTGAAAAGCATACTGTATATTACGACTTTTTGGACTTACAAAGCACTTTTTATCGATACCAACATTGTTTGCTTTGGATACATTTGGAGTGCCCTCCCCATATCGTGAGTACAGACAACTAAATATACTGTTTCCATGGATCGTTCACCATATAATAACGTATTTAACATATATAATTGTGTTATAGATTTGTAGATACATAGAGGTAATGTTAATGTATTTTTGATACAGGATTGCATTCTCCAGTTTATAAATTGAATGACTGTTTGTACTTTGGAATTTAACTGTGACTTTGAATATACAATATTGATGATGGTACTGCCCTTTTGCCTTGAAATTATGACACGTTAGAGAATGGATATATATAAAATATCAGACTATTTATTATTATACTATAGACTTGACATGCCCAGATTTATGGATGCTTGATAAAATTCAGGTTATATAGCCAGATAATCCAGATTATATTCTGGGACTCTAACATTTAGATTGATATATTTAATTGTATATTAATGCATAAGTGATATTCATACCCTAGTTTGGTTGCTACTGCTGTTAGCCCCATCTTCCAGTCCAGCTTCCGCTCAGGGCACGGGACGGAGATGGTCCTGGTCTCCATCACAGATAAGCTACGGTGCCAGGTCGATCAGGGCGGATCGGCGCTGCTCGTGTTACACAAGAACATAAGAACATAAGAAGAGCCATGCTGAATCGGGCCTCAGCCCATCTAGTCCAGCATTCTGTGTCACACAGTGGCCCACTAGTTGTACACAGGGATCTCTAGCAGAAAGGAGGGCAAAACCCTCACCTGCTCCCGACCCCCCACAACCAGTACCCGGGGAAAATCCTGCTTGCCTCCATCAACACAGAGGTGGCACTTGGATGTCCATTTCAGTAGCTACTGATTCCCTTGGTATACATGAATCTGTCTAATCCTGCCTTGAAGCTGTCCAGGCTGACAGCTGTCACAACCTCCTCTGGGAGTGAGTTCCATAACCCAATGACCCTCTGGGTGAAGAAATATTTCCCTTTATTAGTCCTAACTTTCCTACCTTGGAGCTTTAGGGAGTGCCCCCTAGTCCTAGTGTTGTGTGACAGAGAAAGTATTTTTTCTTTATTCACCTTTTCTATCCCATGCATGATTTTATACACTTCGATCAAGTCACCTCTTAAACGCCGTCTTTCAAGGCTGAAAAGACCAAGGCGTTGCAACCTGATTTCATAAGGGAGCTGCTCCATCCCTTGGATCATTTTTGTTGCCCTTCTTTGTACCATTTCCAGTTCCGTTATATCCTTCTTGAGGTGCGGTGACCAGAATTGTACACAGTACTCCAGATGTGGCCTCACCATAGATTTGTAGAGAGGCAATACAACATTTGCCGACCTATTGTCGATTCCCTTCCTGATCATGCCAAGCATAGAATTTGCTTTTTTCACTGCTGCTGCGTACTGGGTTGACATCTTCATTGAGCTGTCCACCAAAACCCCAAGATCCCTTTCCTGGTTTGTCTCAGAAAGCTTTGATCCCATCAGTTGATAAGTGTATTTGGGGTTCTTTGCCCGATGTGCATGACTTTACACTTGTTTAGGTTAAAATGCATTTGCCACTTTGTTGCCCATTCACTCAATTTCGAGAGATCTTTCTGGAGCTCTTTACAGTCAGTTTCATTTTTAACTACCCTGAACAGTTTAGTGTCATCTGCAAACTTTGCTACCTCACAATTTACTTCTACATTCAGATCATTTATGAATAAATTAAAAAGTAACGGTCCTAAAACTGAACCTTGGGGTACGCCACTTCTCACCTCTTTCCATCCAGAGAAGTGTCCATTTATTACCACCCTTTGTTTCCTACAGTTTAGCCAGGTTCCAATCCAGGACAAGACCTGTCCCCTGATTCCATGGCTGAAGAGCTTATTTAGGAGCCTTTGGTGAGGGACTTTGTCAAAAGCCTTTTGAAAGTCAAGGTAAACAATATCGACTGGGTCCCTTTTTTTATGTGTTTATTTACACCCTCAAAGAATTCTATCTAGTTAGTAAGACATGATTTGCCTTTGCAGAAACCATGTTGATTTTCCTTCAGCAATGCCTGTTCTTCTATGTGCTTAGTAATTTTTCTTTAATAATGGTTTCCATCATTTTGCCTGGAACTGAGGTTAGACTAACTGGCCTATAATTTCCTGGATCACCCCTGGATCCTTTCTTGAAGATCGGAGTTACATTTGCCTCCCTCCAGTCCTCGGGTACAGTGCCTGATCTTAGAGAAGGTTATATATTTTGGCTAGAATTTCAGCAATTTCACACTTGAGTTCCTCAAGAACTCTGGGGTGTATGCCATCTGGCCCTGGTGATTTGTTGACATTTAGTTTAGTAAGGCATGTGAGAACATCTTCCTTGTTTATCTCTATCTGGTTTAATTCATTTAATTCCCTCCCTGAAAAAACTGACTCAGTTGCAGGCATATGTTGTCTGTCCTCCTGTGTGAAAACGGAGGCAAAGAAGTCATTTAGCCGCTCAGCAATCTCCTTGTCTTCACTTATTGTCCCTTTCTTACCATTTTCGTCAACTGGCCCAACTGCTTTTCTAGTTGGGTTTCTGCTTCTGATGTACTTAAAGAAGTTTTTGCTATTTTTTAAAATATTCTTAGCTATATGTGCCTCAAAATCTCTCTTGGCTTTCCTGACAGTTGCTTTGCATTTAGTTTGCCAGAGCTTGTGTTCCTTTCTGTTCTCCTCAGTAGGAAGAGCCTTCCATTTCTTAAATGAGTTTTTCTTCTTTCCAATCACATCTTTTACTTCATTTGTAAGCCATACCGATGTCCTCTTGGACTTTCCCGGCCTCTTTCTTATTTTAGGAATGCATTTTAGTTCGGCTTGTTTTAAAGTATTTTAAAGTACAGTTTCCAAGCATTCTGGAGGGATTAGATTTTTTTTACTGTTCCTTTTAGTTTGTTGTTTACTATTTTTCTCATTTTGGTAAAATTTCCTTTGTGAAAATTTAAGGTCTCTGTGTTAGTTTTCACTGACAGTTTGCTATCCAAACTTAAGATGAAGGTTATTGTTATTGGACCTCATGGCAGCGTTCAATACTGTTGATTACGATATTTTGACACACCACCTTGCCGGAGCTGGGGTGAGGGGGACAGTCCTAGATTTGCTGTCCTCCTTCCTCTGGAACCACTCGCAGCGAGTGAGTAGGGGCGGGGATGTCTCCGGGGGCTCCCCACTTCGTTGTGGGGTGCCCCAGGGGGACAATCCTCTCCCCTCTATTATTTAACATCTATATCCGACCATTTGCTCGGCTGGTCTGTAGTTTTGGGCTGGTATGCGAATGACACCCAGTTCGTTCTGGGGATGGAGGGCAGGCCTGAAACCGTACCCGATAATTTCCATCAATGCCTTGAAGCTGTTACTGGATGGCTGCGAGCCAGTAGATTGAAGGTGAATTCAGCTAAGACGGAGATCCTGTGGCTGGGCTGCCCGGGTGGGGTGGAGATCCAGCTTCCTTCCCTGGACGGCATGATACTACGTCCGTCGTCAACAGTAAAAAGTCTAGGTGTCACACTGGACTCTCAACTGACGATGGAGGCACACACCTCCGCCGTCAGTAGAGTTGTTTTTTCCATCTACGGCAGGCAAGGAAGCTGGCTCCCTACCTCTCCCGCTGCGACCTAGCCACAGTGGTCCAAGCCACAGTCATTTCAAGACTGGACTACTGTAATGCTCTTTACGTTGGCCTTCCTTTGCTGGTGATCCGGAAATTGAAACTGGTACAGAATGCAGCAGCCCGGATGCTGGCTGGTGCTACCATGGCCAGCCACATAACACCTATTTTGCGCGAGCTGCATTGGTTGCCAGTGGAAGGCCGGATCACCTTCAAAGTGTTGGTACTGACCTTTAAGGCCTTGAACGGTCTGGGGCCAGTGTACCTTAGGGACCGCCTCATCCCATACTGTCCCACTAGGCCATTGTGTTCTGAGTCGTCCCAACTTTTGGAGGTTCCCAGCTTTAAAACATACCACCTTACAGCCACAAGACGAAGGGCCTTCTCGGTGATCACCCCTATACTATGGAATGCACTGCCTGCCGATGTTCAAGCACTTAAAGACCTAATGACGTTCCGGAAGGTGTGCAAGGCCCTCCTGTTTCGGCAGGCTTTCGGGGTCCAAGACTGCAGTTCTAGGCTACCCATCCCATGTTGGATGTAACCCTGATGAATTGTGCTTGCTTTGTATTTTATTGTGCTTGCTGTGTTTTTATTGCATTTTATTGTGTTTTATTGTGTAATACTATGTTTTTAAATTATATTTTCCACTGTTGTGAGTCACCCCGAGCCACACCGGGAGTGGCGACTAACAAGTGTGAATTATAAATAAATAAATAAATCTTCTGTCAACCTAGCAGTTCAAAAAACATGCAAATGGGAGTAGATCATTAGGTACCACTCCGGTGAGAAGGTAACAGCACTCAGTGCAGTCATGCTGACTACATGACCTTGGAGATGTCTACGGACAACACCAGCTCTTTGGCTTAGAAATGGAGATGGCCACCAACCCCCAGAGTCAGACACGACTAGACTTAATGTCAGGGGAAAACCTTTACCTAATCTGGATTTCTTAAAAATAAAAATAAAAAGTTAACAACATTCTTTTAAAAAACATAATGTGAGTTTTAGAACTGTAACATCCAAACAGCACCAAAATAACAATAAGCAGATTGTTCAATCTATTTATATCAGAAATATAGTTTGAGAACCAATCAGATTCATCAAAAACCATCTACAAAACATCTGGAGGTCACTACTGAAGAAACAAGGTGGATCTCTCTAGGGCAGAGGTCCTCAACCTGTGGGCCCCCCAGGTGTTTCGGCCTTCAACTCCCAGAAATCCTAACAGCTGGTAAACTTGCTGGGATTTCTGGAAGCTGTAGGCCAAAACACCTGGGGACCCACAGGCTGAGAACCAATGCTCTAGGGCAGGGGTGCTCATTAGGTAGCTCAGGAGCTACTAGTAGATCTTTGGCCCTCTTCCAGGTGATCTTTGGGCCTCACCAGCTGAATGGGGCTCTCCTGCCATGCGCGCGCCCTGCCTCTCTCTCTCTCCAGAAGCAGCTGTGCAGCCTCTGTTGCCGGCAAGACAGGAAGGGCGGAGCACTCCCTTTGGATGCCCTGCCTCATGCTTTCTCCTTTTTGCAATGCCCCGCAGGTGGAAGAAGCACTGTGCGGGTGGAAAACAGCAGCAGGAGCACACACGGTGGCAAGAGCGCATGGTGGCGGGAGTGCCCGGCGGCGGGGGCAGGTAGATCTTTTGGATTTGGTTGCTTTAAGAGTAGCTCGCATGCTGAAAAAGTGTGAGCACCCCTGCTCTAGGGCTTGGAACCCAGAATCTCTTGGTCCCTTTTGAGAAAAAGCAGAGTCAAGTAATTATGTCCAACAGCTTGGTCTTCCTGAAAGCATTCTCAATATGCAGAGATGCTCATACGAGAGAAACTGGTTCATCACCTAATCATTATGTCCGAAGGTTTAAGGTCCAGATCAGTGAAATAGAGAGTATCTTGGATTATCTTTTTTTATATATAACTCCAACCTTTGAAATATTTCTTCATTATCCACAGATTTTATTCATGCTTTCAAAAAATTCTGGGCTTTGGAATCTAGATTGCAACTTAGAGGCAGGGAGAAGATTGAAAATGCAATGACTGTATGACTCTGGAATGCAAAATAAGAGATTTATGATATACAGAAGAATTAAACTTTCGATATTTACATTCAATGATAAATTAACTTCTTGATATTCCCCTGTCATCCTAATTGGTGAGTAATTAAAAATAGCTACTTTTTAAAACCGAAGTTTGTTCATTCAGGATATTTGCATTTCATTCCAGGAAGCAAACAGATAGGTTTGCTCATATGATGACCAAAGGAAAGGAGAACTTTAAATTGAAAATCCGATGAATATTTATTTAATGGATTTGAATTGCAATGAAGTTAAGAAGTTTAGAAGAAGGCCACAGAATTGCCAACAGCAGGAAACTTAAGGTGACATTTCCGCAGCAAAGTTTCCAGCTTTTAAAAATTAAGAATGTTTTAAAAATGAGACCTTCTTAGAACTCTTTCAGAAAATAACTTTCTACATCATTTGGAACACTTGACTATCATATTGAACTAATGAAAACTTTAAAAAAAATAAAAAAATATCATAATTCTCTTTACTTTGTATAACTATAGCTTTTAACAGTGCATTTCTAACATGAAAAGACAAAGGCCTACCTGAAGGGAGAGAGAAATCTTGACAGGTTATAATAAGATACCTTCCATCAATTTTTGACTGTGGAGAGCTGACTGCAATTCAACACTTGAAAGAGAGCATGTTCTAAGAATCTCCCAATATGATTGTACTGTAGTGCCCATCATCCCTGTCCACCTTCTGTGAATTTGAAATCCAGCAATGTCTAGAAAAGCATAGGTCCTCAATTTTGATCTAAGATAGAGATGGATAGCTGCTTGAATTTGGGCACTTTTTAGCCATCTGTACTTACTTAGTAGGCCACACCAATGGATTTGGAGTGATTTGGAACTGATGTGGCATCACTTCTGGGTTTATTGCGGAGTTAAAAACAGATGTTTTGCTTTTGGATGAAGAAAACTAAATATTTGCATTTTTCAGAGATGTCTACCATGCCCTTGATCTAAGCATTGGCTTATGTCTCATTTTCTTTCATATATTCCCTAGGTAAGGATACAGCTCTAATAGAAGTTAAAAAAACACCCCTCCTTTACAAGCAAATGCCATTGTCACTATTTTCCTCCCCCTCCTTTCTGTCTTCAGCAGACATCATGCAAATATATTGTCAAAGGCTTTAATGGCTGGAATCACTGGGTTGTTGTGAGTTTTCCAGGCTGTATGGCCATGTTCCAGAAGCATTATCTCCTGACGTTTTGCCTGTATCTTATGGCATGCACCCTCAGAGGTCATGAGGTTTGTTGGAAACTAGGAAAATGCAGTTTATATATCTCTAGAATGTCCAGGGTGGGAGAAAGAACTCTTCTCTGTTTGAGGTAGGTGTGAATGTTTCAATTGGCCACCTTGATTAGCATTTAATGGCCTGGCAGTTTCACGGTTTGGCTTCTTACCGCCTGGGGAATCCTTTTTTGGGAGGTGATTAGCTGGCCCTGATTGTTTCTTTTCTGAATTCCCCTGGTTTTGAGTGTTGTTCTTTATTTACTATTATGATTTTAGAGATTATTTTTAATACTGATAGCCAGATTTTGTTGATTTTAATGGTTTCTTCTATTCTGTTGAAATAGTCCACATGCTGGTGGATTTCGATGGCCTCTCTATGTAGTCTGACATTTTAGTTATTAGAGTGGCCCAGCATTTCTGTGTTCTCAAATAATATGCTGTGTGTCCAAGTTGGTTCATTTAGTGCTCTACTATGGCAGACTTTTCTGGTTGAAGTAGTCTGCAGTGCCTTTCATGTTCCTTGATTCCTGTTTGGGTGTGCATTTGGTGGTTCCTATGTACAACTCTAAAATCATAACAGTAAATAAAGTATATAAAGAACAACACTCAAAAACAGGGAAGTTCCAGACAAGAAACAATCAGGGCCAGATAATCACCTCCCAACAAAGGATTCCCCCAGGCAGTAAAAAGCCAAACTTTGAAACTGCTAGGCCTTTAAATGCTAATCAAGCTGGCCAATTGCAAGATCCGCACTTGCCACCAACAGACCAGAGTTCTTTCTCCCATCCTGGACATTCCACAGATATATAAACCACATTCTCCTAGTTTCCAACACACCATGCCACCTCTGATGATGCCTGTTATAGATGCAGGCAAAACGTCAGGAGAGAATGCTTCTGGAATATGGCCAGACAGCCCAGAAAACTCACCACAACCCATCATGCAAAAGTTTGGCAAGGGGAGCTTTTCCCAATTTGATCCACTTATTGTTCACCAGTTTACTTTTTTCATATCAAGCTTCTATTCAGGTCATTGAAACTGGACCAGATATGGAAGTGGAATTCAGAAAAACATTATTGGTAAGAAACCACTATGAAATATTTAATGAGTGTCATAAATAAAAGACATCTTTTGAATACCAACGATCAGTGGGTTGGGAGTCATTTGCCAAGGCCTTGTTTGAGGACTGCCTATGCTGAGTTTATACCTGGCCTCTAATCACTCAAATAAATAATTCATGCTTTGGTTCTCAGTTGAAATGCTATTATGATGATCAACTGGGTTACTCAAGTTATCTCACCATGATTTCATACTTTTATTCTGACATTACTATTATAAGAGAAACAAGTGGGGAAAATGAACATTATGAAAAATATAATCAAAGTGATGCCTTTGGATTTAACAAAGATTCAACAAGGGTAACTATTATAAATGAACATGTCTTTCAGTTGAAGGATTCTATAGAGCTACAAGTTAATTGTTATCAGAAGGACATATGATTACTGAATTTATTTGCTGGTTAATTTAGCAATGAAGGAGAGAACACTTACTATTTCCTCCAATATTGCACACCTAGAATCCAGTGCACATGATATCAAACAACATCAGTGTGTGGTCAAGATGGTAAAAGCTATAAATTAGTGATTCTCAACCTTCCTAATGCCGCAACCTCTTAATACAGTTCCTTATGTTGTGGTGACCCCAACCATAACATTATGTTTGTTGCTACTTCATCATTCTAATTTTGCTACTGTTATGAATCGCAATGGAATGATCTTATATGCAGGATCAGGGCCGTAGCCAGGGTCGCGGACCACCCTGAGAATTTCGGGGGGGGGGGGCTGAAGCCCCCTTAGCCCCCCCCCTGGCTACATGCCTGTGCAGGATGTATTTTCATTCACGGGACCAAATTTGGCACAAGCACCCAATATGCCCAAATTTGAATACTGGTCAGGTTAGATTGGGGGAGGGGGGATTGATATTGTTATTTGGGAGTTTTAGTTGCTGGGCAGTACTGTAGCCAGGATTTTGATTTGGGTGGGGGGGGGCTGAGTCTGAGTGAGAGAGGATCTACCCTAGCAAACCTTTTGTATTGTTATCCCAATACCCCCATGCATATGGGATAGATTGAGCATGGTGATCAGATCATGATATGAATAAGCATATGTTTAAATAATGTACCAGTAAGGCCTTCTCGTGGACCACCCTGAGAATTTGGGGGGCGGGGGATGCAGAACTCCCATGACCAACAGAAAATACTGGAAGGATTTGGTGAGCATTGACCTTGAATTTTGGAATTGTAGTTCATCTACATCCAAAGAGCACTGTGGACTTAAACAATGATGGATCTGGACCAAACTTGACACAAATAGTCAATATGCCCAAATGTGAACACTGGTGGAGTTGGGGAAAATAGACCTTGACATTTGAGAGTTGTAATTGCTGGGATTTATAGTTCACATATAATCAAAGAGCCCCTACAATCAATGAAAGTAGCCAATCACAGCAGGTGGAGAGCTTTGGGTGGAAATATTTGCTGTCTGTTTCCAAAAAGGAAGATAAGGACAGAAAGAGAGATCTTCAGCCTTCTCTGCCAAAGAGGTCCCTAAGATCATCAGAAACATGTGTTTTCTGGTGGTCTTTGGTGACCCCTGTGACACCCCCCTTGTGCCCCCCCCCAGGGTCCCAACACTCAGGTTGAGAAATGCTGCTAAAATGATAGCAGACACTACAGCAGTTTACTTTACCTCCATCTACTGAAAAAGGCCAGCTTCTCTTCCTTCACTGAGTTGAATACAAATGATTTCTGCATGTTGAACTCTGTACCAACTGAAATAAGCAGAGAACAAAGAAAGAATTTGGCAGGGGAAAAAGAAACAAAAAATATCCAAAAAAGTGGGGCAAAATAAAGCTAATTGTGTTGTTCCTGTAAAATTGGAATAGTAATTCACCTATATTGGATTATAGGAAAAGTTTTAATATATTATATTGGTTTGAATCCAAATTATTTTCTGTTGGTTCGAATCTTACCTTAGCACAGGTGAGATTTCAACTTGAGATGGAACAAATTCCAAAAATTCCAAGAAGTCATTCAGAGAAGGTCCTTTTTATACTGGTGGTTTGAGATTCGGTTACTTTCTCACATCATAATGCTGGTTCACTGGTTCACTGGATTTTATAATTTTTTCAGATATCACTGCTGATAGAATTCTCTCTTATTTCCTCATTACTTCCCTCCTTTTCTACTAAGGAGAAAGAGACAGAATGGCAGTACAGTGTCTTGCTACCTGTGTGTGAGAGGAGCCATCTAGAAATACTTGGAATTCACATTGCTGAACTTACTGTTTCTTTAGCACAATTTGATTAAAACTTTTGGGCTACTGTTTCCAAAATCTCCCAGTGAACATGGCCATATTGATGGATTTCTGATCTGTAGTGCAAAAGACAGCTTTACTAAGATACATTTTTCCCTGATATCTTTTGTGGCCAAAGCATTAAACAATAACATCTGGTACATTTGGTACTGATAGTCTACTTTGTCTTTGCAGTTTTAGCTGTGAAGAAATAAAATTAATACTGCAGTACTACCCAGCATTTTATCCACTCATATTTCCAAATAGATAGCTTTGAGTATTATCAATCAAAATACATTGTATATGTAGTTTATCTTTGATGTGCCTAGCAGTGAATGATGGAATGGATGCATGGCAGATGTCAAATACACTGATGGATAAGAAACTCACACAATTTTATTGGATACAGCTACAAAACAGCTTTAGCATGATACAGGGCAACCGGCCAAGGTAATGGCAATCTGCCTGCCAACCACATAACCCTCATCCACCAGCTGAAAGAAAAGTATGGACAATTCATGAACCAAATGGGTCCAAGTCTCACACGACTCTTCTGCCATCAGGGATGGAGCTAACCCTGAATATTGTTGTAGTTCTGTTACCGAACAATAGAAAGGGCCTTGCCCAGATGGGGCCAAGGACACAGAAAACCCCTAAAAACGGGGATTCCTAAATAGGATTTGGTGGATCCTTTTAAACGCTAGAAATCCCAAAATATCCCAAATCAATAGTCTCACCAAATCCTGGAAGCGTGCCCCTCCGAGAGAAGGTTCTGATCAGCTGGAAAGGATGAAAGCCACAGTCCTGAGTGATCCGCAAAGCTAACATGTCTTTATTGTGAAGATACAGTCATATTTATGCCTTAAGATCCATACATATTCAAATTTTGGGGCCTGTCCTGGCTATGTGTGCTCTCAGCTGATTGGATGGAAACAACTTGAGCATCACAAAAATGCCAGCTGAAGATCCTCCCAGCCTATTGCAAACTAGCGCATTTTGCAACCCAACTAATGAGGAAAAAACAGGGAGACAGGACAAAGGTCAAAAAGAAAACAGTGAAACTGGCTGGTTTGATGAGTTTCAGGTGGGCTTGGAAATGACCTCAGGGCAAGCGAGGACTTTGTCCTTCCAGCATACCTGCTATTGTTTACATTAGAAAATAAATGGTTTTGTTTTTTGTCCCAGATTGGTGTTTTCCTGTTGTGGCAAAACAGCAATCATCAGAGGTTTGGTTTCTTTGTAAGATGGCCTGTTTGAACATTTTCTATTACAGTTACATGTGGGGGTCCGAAGCCCACAGAGGCAACTTTGCTTATCAAAATATGGTTATGTGTATGTACAGGCATATGGCCCTATCGACGGACAAGCTCCGAGGTCAATGGAACATATGCAGGCAGACCTAGTATATACTGCAGGATAGCCCCTGCGAAAAAACCTAGCATCTACCTTTTAAACAGTTCTGCAATAGCAACATGGTGGCTGGTTTTAAAATGTGGCTGCTGGTCAGCACTGCGGCCCTCTCTGATTCCCTGTGGGGCTTCAGGAGGCTTTTATAACACTAAGCATCAGCGAGGAAAATACAACAAAGGGAAAACTTATACAAGACGTTTTGGATAAGCAGCTACCAATATACATGTACCCCATGCAATGCAGCCCATACAGAGAGGAAGATCATACAATGCAAACAGACAAATGTTGCATCTCTTCTCTGGCGCCTTCAGTTCATGGAGCAACAGGAGACAAAGGAGAAAGAGTCATGGAGGAAGGCCAGTGTTCTGGCTTACTGCAAAGTCCTTGGTCCTTGAGGAGACTAGAAAGTTCATGTTGCAACAGTGAGAGTCCATGAAAAGGGTGAGAGTCCATTAGCTGCCCCTTTTGTGTAGGGCCAGCACTGCAGGTAAGGTGTAAAACAAACGGCAAACAGTCCACAGAATGAAAGAGTTCATATTTGAGTCCTTGGTACTTGGAAAACGGATGTTGCTTACAGGAAATGTGTGCTTACTGTTGTGGCAGTGCCTCCAATGAGTCAGGAGAAAATGGAGCATAGGCAGAGGCAGAGAGAAAGAGAAGGAAAGGGGCCATTTTCTGGTCTTTGTCCTTGGGCTACCTGGCCCAAGATGGAGGAAAAGAACTGTGGAACTCCCTGCAGTTGGATCCCGTCCGTCACGGCATCAGTTGTTTATTCTTTCATTCACTTCTGACTCCATGGTGTCATGGACCAGCTCACACCAATGCTCCCTGTCAGCCATGGCCAGCCCCAGCTCCTTCAAAGTCAAGCCAGTCACTTCAAGGATACCATCCATCCATCTTGCCCTTGGTCTGCCCCTCTTCCTTTGTCCTTCCATTTTCCTCAGCATCATGGCTTCTCCAAGCTTTCCTGTCTTCTCATTATGTGGCCAAAGTACTTCATCTTTGCCTCTAATATCCTTCCCTTCTGGGAGCAGTTGGGCTTTACTTCCTGGAGTATGGACTGGTTGGATCTTCTTGCAGTCCAAGGCACTCTCAGGATTTTCTTCTAGCACCACAGTTCAAAAGTGTCTATTTTCCTTTGCTTAGCCAACCCTGAATGACTGGTACTGAAGTAGAACAAAAGCTTTTCATGCAGTTGTACTAGAGGCAAGATGTCATTCTCCCATGACTCTTCCACATTCACAATTATGGTAATATTACTCCAATGCAAATTTTATGGCAGCATCCTATGGAATAGGGAATTGCAGTTTAGAGGGTAATACCTAGAATTCTCAACCAAAGATCTCCTCTAGTGCCCCCCCCCCCAATTCCTAGCATTCTTGGCCATGAAAGTGGGAACCCAAGCATTTGAACTGTAAAGCATGAAAGAAACCTAGGTCTACCTTTTGGCTCCATTCATATCTCAGCTAACTCTGTACCTGAGTAGTCATCCTGGAGGTGCTGTCCCTGAGGTCCATATAAGCTGCATGTGCTTATATGTGATCCCTCTAGACCAGTGGTTCCAGACCTTTGGTCCTACTGTTGTTTTGGACTTCAACTCCCAGAAATCCCAATCATCTTACCAGCAGTTAGAAATTGTGGGAGCTGAAGTCCAAAACACCTGGAGGACCAAAGGTTGGGAACCACTGCTCTAGACCCGGGTTTTCACAGGCAATACCTAGAAACCCATATTGCCTTCTTAACAAAAAAAATATTGGAAAGAATAGAAGAACAACATGGGAGGTAATAGATGAAGACAATGCTTGCTCCCAGATACCATGGCTGTAGTCTTCGGCTTTATCTACACTACGCAGTTTTATTATTTTCATGCCATGTTAAATGTCCTAAGAATATGTAGTGTTGAAAGATTCCTAGAAAACCCTATGAAGTTCACGGGATCATCATAAGTTGACAGATGACTTGAAGGTACTTAGCACACAAAGTGCCTAGAGGTGCTCAAGTATCTTGACAAGAGAGACTAGTGAGTAAATTCATTCAGTTCTCTAGTGTAGATAGTTGGCCCAGGTATCTTGGGAATTCTAGCTCAGGAGAGGAGATTACAAGTACATCCACACTCTAGAATTGGTGCATTTTGACACCACTCTAACTGCTAAGCCTCAATGCAGTAGAATCAAGTCAGTTGCAGTTTTATAAGGTCTTTAGCCTTCTCTACCAAAGAAAACTAGTGCCTCTCCAGATTATAACTCCTAGAAATTGTGGCATGTAAGTGGTGCAAAACTGGAAAAATTCTACAGTGAAGACATATTCTAAGACTCTTCAACAGATGACATTAAGCAGCTCTCTAAACTTCCAATCTCAGAATTCCTTAGGATGTAGCCATGACAATAAAGTGATATGAACGTGACACAACACTATATATACCTAATGTCAGCTGGACACATTGATAAAATGTCATGGATGAGGCTGGACAATTACATACTTTGTCTAGAAGCTCCCTGCTTTTCCAGAGGTGCCTGGAGAGATTGCCAAAGACTATCACAATCACAATTCTCTGGAAAGCAATTAACTTGAGAAGTTTAATCCTTCTCATTCTTCTTCACTCCTACTGGAGTGGAGATGGGGGAAACAAATGCAACCACTTGCCTGCAAGAGTAGGTGCCTGATGTATAATTTGCAACAAAATATCATGAACTCCGTCATGCTACATAAGCATTTAATTAGGGTAATTTAACACATTGTAACTTAGCAATGGATTTGCATTGAGTGTGCTTCAAACAGCTGAGTTTCAAAATAATGCTGTGATTTCCTCACTACTGAAACTTCAATGGGCTTTTGCAGCTGTGGGATCTCATGAAGCTGACTTCCACACAGGCAGACAAATGATTTTTCCAGGAACTTGAGAGCTGCAAAAATAACTGCAAAGCCATTCAGCCCTGCTCCCTATCCCCATTCCCTGCTGAAATAGATTAACCATTGTGGGTCTTTCAGCAAGATATACCGTATATTCTGGAATACAAGACGACTAGGAGTATAAGATGACCCACCAACTTTTAAAGATAAAATACAGAGTTAGGGATATACTCGGCGTTTAAGACCAGCTCCCTCTTCCAAGACTATGCCCTCGCAGCCCCCGCCACTCTCCGTTCAAGGATCTCCTCGTCCTTGCCGCTTACGTCCTCCGAAGGCCACTGAGCTTGCCTAGGCCCAAGGAAGTGTCTCCGGATGACTCCTAGCAGTACTGGGCGACAGCGTGTCTTGGATGTGCTCCTAGAGGCATGCTGGGAGCAGTAGTCCCATGACTCCTGCTGCTCCCAGCATGCCTCTGGGAGCACATCCAAGGCACACCACCACCCAGCACTGCTAGGAGTCGGCTTCTGTAAGCACTTCCTTGGGCCTAGGCAAGCCTACGGAGGACGTAAGCAGCGAGGGCAGAGGAGGTCCTTGAATAAAGAGTGGCGGGAGCTGCAGGGAAAGCCCAGTGGGCCATCACCCCCAGCCGGTCTCTGTGGCAATGCAGCCTGCTACTCCTCCTCCCCATGCCCTCCCTCCACCCTCCTCCTCCCTCTACCCTCCTCCTCCCTCCCTCAAGCCACGCCACTAAGGGCGATTTTATTTTTTTCTTTAACTTATTATTTTAATTTATACCCGGTGTACTAGACAACCCCCAACTTTTCATACGATTTTCCAGGCACAAAAAGTCATTTAGTATGCCGGAATATATGGTACTTTTTAAAAATTCAGAATGAGCTTGGTGTCATGACTATAGCAAGCATGAGGGATGTGCAGCCCTTAGATGTTATTGAACTTCAACTCTCAGAAGTCCTACCTAGCATAGATAATAGTGCAGAATAATATCTTGAGGTCACCACATTCCCATTCCATTGGCTAAGATTGGCAGACTAGTGGCACATCTATACTGGAGAATGAATGCAGTTTGACACCATTTTAACTGCTTTGGCTCAATGCTATGGAATCCTGGGAGTTGAATTTTTTTATCATGTCAGAAGTGAATTAAGAATACAGTTATAATGCATAAACAACCATAAACAAAGTTTAAAACTTGGCATTTTACTTAATGTCCTTTGACCAGTAGCTGGCCACTTCGAGTGCCTCTGGTGTCTCTTTAAGAAGGTCCTCCATAGTGCATGTGGCAGGACTCAGACTGCATTGTAGTAGGTGGTTTGTGGTTTGCTCTTCTCCACACTCACATGTTGTGAACTCCACTTGGTAGCCCCATTTCTTAAGATTGGCTCTGCATCTCATTGTGCCAGTACCTTTCAAGCCACCCAGTTTTCTATGTGCCTGGAGGAAGTTTATCATCTGGTATCAACCATGGATTGAGGTTCTGGGTTTTAGCCTGCCACTTTAGGACTCTCACTTGCTGAAATGTTCCTGCGAGTATCTGTGTAGATCTTAGAAAGCTATTTCTTGATTTAAGGCATTGACTTGCTGGTTGATATCTGTAAAGAGGATGGGCAGGAGATGTCAATGCCTTGGCTCTTTCATTACTGGTTACTACTTTCCAGCGGATGTCACATGGTGCAAAACTGGGAGCTAATAAGGTACCAGCACTCTTTGACAGAGAAAGCTAAAAACCTTATAAAACTAGAACTCTCGTGCTTCCATAGTATTGAGCCTTGGTTGTTAAATGGTGGTGCAAAACTGCATTCTACAGTGTAGATGCACTTTTGGATGAAAGAGATCCAAGCTCAAATCTGCAGATATAAAGCTCACTGCTTGATCTTAGCATAGCCACCATCCCTTAGACTACTTTATGAAATAGTTATAAGGATAAAAATGGAGGAAATAGAATAATCTGTGCTTTTGGGAACACTTTGGAAAGAAAGAAAAGATTAATGTATTCCATAAATCCTCAGAAGTAATATAAACATGTAATCTCAGAACCCAGAAACTTCTATCAATGTTCTGAAACATCTTTAAGCCTCATCCCTGCGACCTGCCTTTCCCCAGCACTATGAAATCCAGCAAGACTATATTTTCCTACCCTTTAAAAAGAGGAGATTTCACTCTGGGTTGACCGTTGACTGACTTTGAAACAAAGAGAAGAAAGTTAGTGAAAACATGCCATTTAACCATTTTAACATTACGTTTTTAAAAAATTCTTATATTTACATTGTAATGGGGGCACTAACTTTAATTTCATTAATTATCACCCAGTATTTATTGCACTCAGTGGCCCCAGAAAACCCTGCCTTAGGGTCCATGATAGGTTCACCTAAGTTAGAAACGAATTGAAGCCCCACAATAACAACAAATGGTAATAAACATACAGTATTTTTGAAAATGCAGATGGAAAATTCCACCCATTATTTCATTTCCCTACACTTATCCCCGGGTTGATCTTTCCTTCTCTCTCTTTGGAGAGAAGGAAAAAAAATTGTACCAGTTTTTTTAAAACTCTATTACTCACTCACCTGCTTAAAAGGAATGAGACCAGGCAAAATATACAGACAGAGCCAAGCTGCAGAAAACATGAACATTTATCTTTAAATATTAATCATAACCAATCCTTCCCCAGACTTCACTTCCATAATAGAGTATCAGACCTCCCATACCCATCAATGATATTCCAAAAAGAACAATTGTCAGAAGACTTTTTTAAAAAGAGGCAAATGGACAGTTAACAGTAGTGCCATTCTGCCTCAGAAGAAGCAGGTTCAGAAGCATGTTATCATAATCCGTATCGTTTATCACTCAAGACATCACCGAAGTACTGAAGAGGGAATCAATCACTGCACATTGTGCTGAGTCTGAAAAAGTCATGGAGAATCTGGAAAAACTCACATAGGGAGGTGGAACCTTTTGTGCTTCATGTAATCAGAATCTGGCAAATTCCTTCTCGAAATCCTTCTTCCTCCAGCATTTTACGTCATTGGTGTAGTTTTGAAAACAGTCGCTTGTAGGAGTTTTCTTTCTGGAGACCTGACACTGAGGTTGACAGCTGTTAAGCATTGATTAGGTGAGAAAGATAGAAACAGCAATTAGGAGAAGGAAAAAGGAAAAAGAAAAATCACCTGCATGGTTGTTTGAGCTTGCGATATATAATATTGCACCCTGCTTGATGTAATGATGAATGTCTGTCTAAAGGCTTTTAGAGAAAGGAAGAGATTGATAATTATTTGCTGTTGCACCTGAGTGGATCGCTGCTGGCAAAAAGAAAACAACCCCAGAATGCTGTACTCTGGTCAGATGACCAACCTGAAGTGCTCCTCATATTTCTGAGCATTATTTGTTTATCTGAATTGACAGCCACGTCTGTCCAGAGCTTAATATCAATCTCTAAATATCTGGAAAGTTTAATTAAAAAAACCCCATTCAAACTCTGCTTAAATTCATTTGATTTCAATTATTAGGTAAAGGTTTCCCTGACATTAAGTCTAGTCGCGTCTGGCTCTGGGGGGTGGTGCTCATCTCTATTTCTAAGTTGAAGAGCTGGCTTTGTCCATAGACACCTCCAAGGTCATTTGGCCAGCATGACTGCATGGAGTGCCATTACCTTCCCGGAGAAGTGGTACCTATTGATCTACTCACATTTGCATGTTTTTGAACTGCTACATTGGCAGAAGCTGGACGTAACAGTGGGGGCTCACTCCAGTCCCCGGATTTGAACCACCAACCTTTTGGTCAGCAAGTTCAGTAGCTCAGCAGTTTAACCCACTGCACCTCCAGGAGGCACAATTATTACATATGAGCAAATCTGGTTCCATCTTAGTGAGCAGTCTTCTTTGGGGCAATCCATGTGAAAGATCTCAATAATCATATTCTAATTACTGAGCCTTGCTCAGTGTCAGAAATACTGGTACCTGTTTTGATAAAGCTTTATAAGAATTTATCAGAGCGAGGATGACACATTATCATTGGCCTTTTCTCCTACAATATGATCCATGGATGACATTGAGAACTATGTGCTGATCTCATGTTCTGATCCCAGCTCTTTACAGAATTTTTAAGGATGCAGGAAACTTTTATCTAGGGTAAAGAAGATACTAGACTTTCTCTATTCAACTAATAAGAATCTCCCATTTGTTCTGAGAGGGAACACTCGCAAACACTGATATGTTGTCATATTTTTCCTCCCAGTACATTCTAACACACTTATTTTCATTATAGCATGAGTAGAATCTGACAGCTAGTAGGGGATTTGGCCTATCCCTTCAGGGAGATAGTGGTGAGATACAAGAATAAAATTGTTGTTGTTGTTGTTCCCCGAGTCCCCTTGGATAGAAAGGTGGGGTAAAAATAAAGTAAATAAAAATAAGTAAATAGTCTGTCCTTGAGTAGCTTCTCTCTTTTCCTCTCCTTCTTCAGATTTGTCTTCAGCCTGATTACCCAGACTGAAGATGTCATGCTGGTTATGGTAAAGTGGGAGTTATTATCCAAAAACATGACTTTACTAGACTCTGTGAGAAAGCTTAATTAAACTGTAAGTTTGAAAAGACTTGCCTGAATTGTTTTCTCCCTGGTAGAGCAGAATTCATTTCTTAATTTGTTCTGGGTTGCAAGTATTTTTGTAAAGTGAAATGTGAAATATACTAGGACAGTGTTTACAAGAAAACTCCCTGAAACGGCTGCCCGGAGACTTGCCTACCAACATTTACAAAATCCTCCAAAGAAATACTTGAAAAAATATACATCAGTTTCATTATTCTGCAATCTTGTTAGCATTGAAAACAGAACAGTTCTAGCTTATTTTTGTGCTTTTAATGCGTATTTGATGGGTAGACAGACACCAGGCAATGAAGCTTTTTACAACTTGATTATAAACACTTGAAAGCTTCTGCATTACAACCCCCCGACTGATAGATTCTGCATCCATAGATTCCACCATCCACAGCTCTGAGATATATATATATATACACACACACACACACACACACTCCAAAAAGCAATCTGTCATTTTACATAAGGAAGACAATTTTACTACATCACAGCATGTAATGGCATTTGAGGATCGACTGATTTTAGTATCCCTATGGAGTCCTGGAACCAAACCCAGCAAGAGCCTAATTTATAATCTCCCAAGATTACATGGGTGTCAGTTGAAAATTTGGAAACCTGACACAATTAAATCAAATAGAAAAAATAGGTTGGGTCTATAGGCAAAGAGGAATGAGGTGAGATAGACTATATCACTGTAAAATGTGATGGAAGGGTTTTCTTCAGAATGCTTTCTCTTGTGAAAAATTCTGATAAGAGAAATTTTTATACCAGGTAGTAGAAGTCTTATCTTTCTGATACTTCTGCCTATTTGAGCATTTCCCCTTATTTGCAATGTATTTGTGGGTTAGGATCAAAAGCATGGTCATTACTGACTTGTAGCCACTATATCATAACTTCATTCTCCTGCCTGTTGGGATAAGACTTTTGATTCCGGGCTCATTTCTGCATTTCTCTGTTGGATTGACTCCAGATATTCTGGGATGCTGAGACACTGTGCTAAAACACTTGATGCAAGACAAAAGCCACAGAAGACTCATCCAGCTTCTTAATTTGCTATGTTTATGTTCCTAGAGAGGTTTTCTCTTCTTCCAAATCCCCTTGCGTGTGTGAAGAAAGCAGCTCTGTTTGATGGATGTTTCTGCCATAGAGGTCTCTCTCTGGCTTTTCAGAAAATCTGCTGATGCTCTGCTTTTATGTCTTTTTCATGCAGGCAAAACAGTGGGATACTAGAATAGCTATATTCTGGGATACAAAACGGTACTGCTCTTGCTGTAGTTTCGGAAGAAATCAATAGATATTTATTTGCAGGAGATTGCTCATCAACGCTTGAGTGTTGAGAACAAAATTGTGCCTCATCTTTTTTTAATATGCTGAATTGTTGGGGGAGTGGCTGAAAGATGACAGAAAAGTGCCTTTTGTTTCGAGCTGTGCCGCGTGGTATTGCTTAATTGGCAGTTTGCAAGGCTGTAAATTACTTCTTTTGGGCTATTTGCTTGAATAACTGTCAGTACTCAATTATTCTGGTCTGTACTATACTCTCCAGTTCTATTACAGTCCACACAATCTTCTCTGATCTGTTGTGAAATAGAGCTCTGTTAAACAATACTTGATGTACTTCAAGTTCATCAAACTATGAAAATATTATTTCTTTAAAAGAAGATTCAATTGGCATACTAATCAAACTGCTGCCCCATTAAAGTCACCTCCAATACTGTGCCAGCACTATAGAGACACTGTATATGGCTTTTGGATATACAGACCTCTGCCAAGTACTTCATATTCCCATAGAAACCAACATCTGGGGAACCATTGCTTGGTCTAGTGGTATGTAGATCTCAGGAGTTGTATTCCTGTACCAGATAACAGGTTGGGAACTACTGCTGTAATGGTATGATTTTTTAAAGAATCATGCCAAATTTATAGACAGTGGTTTTATTTCCAAAACAAAAATAGTATTTAAGAAAGAAAACTAGCATTGTTGATTCATGCACTTCAAACATTTTTCACTTTTATCTTGGCAGAATTTGTTCAGGAAGGGTTTAATTTCATCTTCCTCTGCAGCTGAACAAGTATGACTTGTCAAAGCATAACTGATGTAATATCATTAAATGTATTTTTCGTATATTGGTCTCAAATTATGGAATGCCTTCTCTGCAGGTGTAGGAACTGAATTAGAAAAGTCATTTAAACATATTCTTTAATTAAACTTTTTAATTGCCTTACTTAATTGTGTTGCTTTTAATGTGCATAATTATTTTTTTGTTTCATGGCTCCATATATTTGTACATCACTTGGATTTTGTGCAAGGTTATATAAATAAATGTCAAACTGTGAAATCTATAAATAAAACATTCTTGATGATCCTGGGAATTTATAAGACGAATCCCCAGTGTTCATGTGGTTCAGCAAGATACTCTCCCCCCTCCCCCCAAATGGATCTATCACATAAATGTATTTACCATATTTATATACTGCCTTTCTCAGCCTGAAGGTGACTCAAGAAATGTTTTTTGTTCTTAATTTTGCAATTGTGTGCCTTGAAGTCATTTCTGGATTTGGTGACCCGAAGGTGACCTTATCACTGGGTCTTCTTGGCAAGCTTTCTTCAGAGGAAGGGTGTGTGTGTGTGTGTGTGTGTGTGTGTGTATGTGATTACTGTTGCCTCCTCTGAGGTTGGGAGAGTGTGGCTTACCCAAGATTACCCAATAGGTAATCAGTCTAAAGACCGGGTTAAAATACTTGTTCTACCATGACAAGCGACTGGCTGTCCTTGGGCAAGTCACACTCTTTCAAGAGAGTTTAGAAAAAACCTTCTCTGAACAAACCCTGTCAAGAAAGATAAAGTTGGAAATGACCTCAAGCCACAAAGTAATAATTATATTTTGTATTTTTTGTATTTTTAATATTTTCATGGAAAATGAACTTAAATGATACATTTGGTAATGTAAAGGTGTTTTCTAAAAATAAAAATTACAAAAGTTATTTCTGTAATAATATCAGGCTTTATTTTAACTTTTCAGCTAAATCCAAAAAAAATGTTTGGTTTACAATTCCCCAAACTTCAATTAGTGCTTTCCTTGGGAGAATAGTCCAAAGTGTCAGGGAAGTGAGCAACCTTTTCTTGTTCCTTTTTTATTCCTTTAATTTTACTCACAGGGAGAGGTTCTGCCAAGCCTTTTCAGCTCAGTTGCAAAAATAATATGGTTATGCTTGAACACTCTGCATCTTGAAGTGCACAGGAGAACATTTGCTATTCTGTCTCAGGCAGCAAAATACCTTGGGACTGAAGCCTGAAAAATAACACATTAAAAGTAATTATGTTTGCTGTAGCTCATTGCCCATTGCAGGGGAATTGGAATATAATGACAGTGTTTTTGCAGAATAGTGTAATAACTGATAAATACGTTGATTACTTTTTACTGAAATGCAGGGATGATAGCCAGATGGTATTGGACTGTAAGCCCCATTAATTTTGTCCAATATAGCCAATGGTGAGGCCAGATGAGAGTTGCAGTCCAAAAATATCTGAAGGATGGCAAGATTGCTGAACATGGTGTAATTTGGAATCTTTCTAAAATTGGTTGGGGGTGTGGGTAATTGGGATTCTTTTTTTCTGTTTTAAAGTACTTAGCAAAGAAATACTGGCTCAACAGTAGTATGTGTGAAAAGGTTCTTGGAATCCTCATGGACAACAAGTTAAACATGAGCCACCATGCAGCAGCAAATGTCATGCAGCAACAAAAAAAGCCAATGGGATTTTGGCCTGCATCAATAGGAGTGTTTAGATCCAAGGAATTCATGCTATCCCTCTATTTTGCTTTGGGCAGGTCACACCTGGAATACTGTATCCAATTCTGGGCACCACAATTGAAGGGAGATGTTGACAAGCTGGAATGTGTTCAGAGGAGGGTGACTAAAATGATCAAGGGTCTAGAGAACAAGCCTTATGAGGAGCGGCTTAAAGAGCTGGGCATGTCTAGCCTGCAGAAGAGAAAGTTTAAGAGGAGACATGATACCCCTGTAAAATATGTGAGAGGAAGTCATAGGGAGGACAGAGCAAGCTTGTTTTCTGCTGCCCTGGAAACTAGGACCTTGAACTATGGCTTCAAACTTCAGGAAAAGAGAGTCTACTTGAACATTAGGAAGAACTTCCTAACTGTGAGAGCTGTTCGGCAGTGGAACTCTCTGCCCCAGAGTGTGGTGGAGGTTCCTTCTTTGGAGGCTTTTAAGCAGAGGCTGGATGGCTATCTTACTGGGGTGCTTTGAATGTGATTTTCTTGCTTCTTGGCAGGGGGTTGGGCTGGATGGCCCATGAGGTGTCTTCCAACTATATGATTTTATGAAATACAACTTTTAAAATAGCATTTTCCCCTAAAATAATGAGTAGTAGCTAACATGCTATGTATTTACAAACCAACTATATAAACAATGAACCTGTATAAAGTCTCCCAGTCTTAGGGACTCAAAGAAAGATAAAATGAAAACAAACTCAAACAAGTACTCAAAAGTACATGTGGAGCAGAAGGTTGCAGCTACTGCAGAATAAATACTTTAAGTGTCATGGCTATATGTGAAGGAATCCCAGGATTGGTAGTTTTACAAAGTTTTTAGCCTTTTCTGCCAAAGGATGCTGGTGCCTCATCAAACTACAATTCCTAGAATTACATAGTATTGACCAATAGCAATCAAAGTATTGTCCAACTGTATTCTTCAGTGCAGATACACCATGAAACAAAGTCGAATTCTCTTGTTCTTTCTGTTGTTCTTCAAGTGGAACAAATGGTGCTCCATCTCCCCTTTGACTGTTTTCCTGCATGGTCGGGATTTGGACCAGTAGACCATTATGGTGTCTTCCTTTTTTGTTTAATGATTCTGCTCTTCTCTTTCTAATGTGGCCTGTGCAAGAGAGCAAACTGGTTAATCTTTGCCCTTGGAATTTGATTTTGGAAATGCTATTTTAGCCCAATTTATTGCTTGTCTAATGTGGAACTGAGAGGAGTTGGGATGTGTTCTTTGATTTTCTTTGATTTCCCAGGATTTACAATACTTATTTCATCACCACTACTCTTCCCCCTCTGATTGTGACTGAAGCATGATGCAGCGATTATATTTAAGTATCACTTGGAAAGCTGAACAGCTTTTAAAAAAATGATGATAGGCTTTTTCAAAGGCTACTACAAAGGCCACTATCTATTATGGGCCTTCCAATTATACACAGAATTGAGATCAAATATTTGAATAGAAGGGTTTTTCTTTTGTTCGTATAGGGATAAAAAGGCAAGTTCCATCTTTCAAAACTGAATAAAATGTCTCTTCTATATGGTCAACAGGATAGTCTAGTTCATGGTGATTTACAAAAGGAATGTAATTATAAATGGGTTACTTATTATGCTAAATAGGCTCTACATTAGGTTCCTAGTCTTCACTTTGGGATCCCAAATAACAGTGGAAATGTGTTCCCAAGCATGCCACACTTAACTCTGGGCTTATCCATAACCCCATATATTTGAGTTCCATTTATGAATCGTTTTTGCTTGTTTGTTTACTGTAAAATGGAGAGTTAGCAATTTCTTCTAAATCAGTGTTGCTCAACTTTCCTAATGCCATGACCCCTTAACACAATTCCTCATGCTGTTGTGACTGCCAACAATAAAATTATTTTCGTTGCTACTTCATAACTGTAATTTTTCTACTGTTATGAATCATAATGTAAATATCTGATATACAGCCAAACTTGGCACACAGAACTCCCATGACCAACAGAAAATACTGGAAGGGTTTGGTGGGCATTGACCTTGAGTTTTGGAGTTGTAGTTCACCTACATCCAGAGAGCACTGTGGACTCAAACAATGATAGATCTGAACCAAACTTGTCACAAATACTCAATATGCCCAAATATGAACACTGGTGGAGTTTGGGTGACCTTGACACTTGGAAGTGGTGGTTGCTTGGATTTATAGTTAACCTACAATCAAAGAGAGTTCTGAACCCCACCAATGATAGAATTGGGCCAAACTTCCCACACAGAACTCTCATGCCTTGAAGGGACTCATTGGTGCGAGCCTTCCTCGAATCTTGCATGCTCTCCCTCGCCTGCACATGTGCACCATGCTGCTATGTGCCAAGCACACCTGCTCTTTCCTCCCTGCTTGGAGTCCTTTGGCTGAGAGGCCAGCCAATCACAGCAGGAAGAGGGATTTTGGTGGGAAGGTTCACCATCTGTTTCCAAAAAGGCAGAGAGATCTTCATCCTTCTCTGCCAAAAGGGTTCATAAGACCATCAGAAATATATCTTCTAATGGTCTTTGGTGACCCCTGTGAAACCCCCTCACGATCGCCAGTTTGAGAAATGCTGTTCTAAATGTATATAGTCTAGAGCAGTCTTAGGCTGTCTGATGTAGGAGGACAGCAATCATCTCCCCTGTATTGTTCCATGGACTAATAGTATATTAGTGCTAATTTGCTTCATTGTTTCTTTCTTCCCTGAAAAGTTGCCATGGATCTACATCTGATGATTCATGGACCTGCACCAGTCCAGAAACAGAGAACACCACTTTGTTTTTACTGGAAATTAGAGGAGGTAATCTAGTCACAGATGAAAACCAGGACACATGACACCAAGCAACATTACAGTACATCAAGATGGCCAAAGATATTGATGGGGTTGAACAAGCTAGAAGGGCCTGTAACAGTTTGCTATTGTAAAGGGTTTCAATTCACCCCCTCTCTCTTCTTTCCCCCGCTGAGTTAATTCTAATCTACTTATGCAATTGCTACTCAGTTTGCAGCAACTGAAGTAAACTGTATGCAAAAGGGGAAAGTGAGAAAGGAGAGAGAAACTGGGATATTTAAAAAGCATCTGAAAAGTATGACAATTCCCAGAATCCCTGGCAATACTACCTAGGAGATTTTTACAAGCCCGTAGCCAGACAAAAAGGGGGGGGGGCTTTGAAACATTTTAACAAATCACGAAGAATTGGTCCATAACACAAACAATTAAAATTATATGATTCATTCTATATTTTATATAGACTTAATTAAATCAAATTTCTATTTCAGTTACAAAGTTTCAAGTCTTTAAAAATTGAAAATGACTCTTAATCGGTAATTTATGATTTCAAAAGAATACCATAATGTCTGTTGAAAACTGCATCAATACACTTTGACAGAAATCAGGCTCCATCAATAAACTTTGGTGGACACTCAAGAGTGCAAGTCCAGACAGTTTTTCTTGCCCCATTGTGTTGCTTATATATGTTTTCAAACTTTAGGAGTTGCAAATGACCTTTCAGTGTTTCTTCACATTTGGAAAAAACCCCTGTCCATCATAGACAAGATATGCTTTGATGGTTTTTCTGCAGGTGTAATCTGTTTCCATTTTCTACACTACAGGTCAAAGTCTTCCATCAGTGTATTAGTATTTTAAAGGCATTCATTGTTAATTTCTGTGAACTTCTTCAAGTTCGATTTGAAATGGCCACAATTAACAGAGAGGAACACTAGTTCAGGAGAACTACTTCCCTGTGCCTAGTAAACCTTTATGTAAGCTGACTGCAGAAATGGTCCATAAATGAGATGTACACATTTACCCTATAATATTCCATTGGTGTTGATGAAGTTGCCTGCATGTTGATTTTACAAGTCTGCCTTGAATAGATACGAGGAATCCTAACTTCTCCGCCCATAGACTCCACCATTAATCTTGCTGTGTCAAAGTTCTCCTGAAATTCTTTCTTAGATTCTGTGCACACACCCCTGGCTTTTTCTAAGACTGTTGACATGTTGCAGACTACAAAAAAGTCAATATTTACTTTTTGTAATGTTTTGCTAAGCTGAAGTGATAATGACAGAAGCTTTATTAGGATGTGTATGGTTGCTACAAATTCAGCATTCAGAACAGCTAAAAGAAGTTGTCCAGCTTGGGAAGAAGTCTCACTGTGTATAGAGGACTCTCTTTAAGTTCTTCAAGTGTTCTCAACACCACACTGCCCAGTTCAACAAAATGTAAAACTGCATCATGTTGCTCAACCCAACGGCTTTCACAAAGTAGCAACAGGCTGTTTGATCTTGATTTAGAAAAACAGTCCTTTGTATTTTTCTTCAACATTTCCAGTCTGATGAATGATGCTCTGAATAAATTGCACACATATTATATTGTTCTTTGGCAGTTTCTGACAGGTGAAAAGTTGCAAGTCTTTGCTAAAGCTAGATTTAGTGTGTGAGCACTGCAGGGGATGTAGGTAGCTATTGGATACTTCTGCAATATAATTGGCTGTGCTCCACTAATATGACCACTCATATTAGCAGCTCCATCATAACCCCGCCCACACAAATATTGCAAGTTCAGACTAATTTTTTCCAGTGTTTTCAAAATAATGTCTGCAAGTCCTTGCCAATAAATGCCAAGGGCAAAAACTGCTCAAATTGTAAGGTAACTCCCTGAAGCACAGGCATAGCAATGGGAACCCTATTATCCTCTGGAAAAGAGGAAGGAGCAAGGAGGGAAAGGCTTATTTCCCCATTATCTGACTCCTACCTCAAGTTGAAGAAAAGAGCACAGCAGGGGCAGGTGGAGCAGCCTTAAATAGCCTGTTGCTCTCCCCTGTCAACTGCCCCTACCAAGCCTGGTCTCTTTCATGGCAGCCTTCAAATTTCCTCCTGCATCTTAGTCTTTGCTTCCCAGTTGTAGATGGGTCAACTAGGTTGCTTCCACCATATCGGCTATTGCTGTTATTGCTATGTAAATTGATGGAAAGGTAGACAATGACAGTGTGAATAAATTGTCAAAATTTGGTTGAAACAGTGCAGTTATGTAGGGACCCTTAATTTTTACATGAAGATTTGGTTAACCAGTTAAAATTCATGAGGTTTTTTAACTTGAAAAAATTCAGGGTGGGGGGATTGAACTCCTACCCCTCCTCCACTTAGCTACAGGCTTGGGTTCTTAAAGAGTGGGGATTTTGTGAAAAGAAAAGTCTAGCAAAGCGTATGAGTTTGTAAACTATAGCTTAGCAATAATTAAAAGTGCATTAAAGGCTTGAACTTTCAGCTGCCTGCAATACAATACGAAAGCATACTGGACTTGTCCTAAATTTTAATAGTAGCTCTATATCTAATGGCAACCTCTGTTATGCTTTTAGCTTTCACTACAACTTGTTTCTAATCATCACTTATAACAGGGCCAGGAATCATGTGGTCTTTCAGCTGTTGCTGAATTGTGTCCAGCATAGGTAATGATGAGGAATGCTGGGATTTACAGTTCAGTAACATCTGCAGGAGCACATGATCCCTACCCCTAACCTTGATAGAGCATCATTAACCTTTCAGACCTGTGGGATGCTGGCATCTGGGAAAGGTAAAAGAGTAGGATCCTATTGTAGATGTAAAATGACTAATTGCAGCACCATGGCTTTACATGCAGAAAGAAGCAATGTTTGCCTTATGCCTCTGAGTTTTCTTGAGCTGCTGTGAGACTAATTAGCATTCTGTCAAGCTAATTTATTTCAACCAGGATTCTTACAAAATGTGAAAACTTATTTCAAATGTGTAGTGTAGGCATTTTGTGATACTGATGATTTATCTATAAAGATCATTTTAGTATAGTTGCTATTTTTTATCCATCAGTACATTCTAAATATTGCACAATCTTAGTTAATGTACATTAAACCATTATATATATTTAAAGGCAATGTGTAGCTTAGATAATGGATTTGTAAGATATTGAAATTGTATTTGTTAATATGATGAAGCTGAACAAAATTGTATGGCAGAACACACTTACCTTTGGGGTTGTTTAGAATTCTGAGATTGTCTTGGGCTGTGTTATTGGAAAGGAATCTGCAAACACACCTTAGAACCCACAGAAAGCAATCTGAAAACAGAAAGAGGAAAGTAATCTGTTATATAAACTAAGTAAAGACTAAGGAATACAGCCTAAATGCTAAATTCCAACTCACTATTTGCCTCCAAAAATACAATATGGAGGAGCACATATGGGCACCAACATAAAACACGTTCAGAACAAACATAGATGAAACACTGATCGCCCCAGAACCAACCAGTTAACTGTCCCTATCCAGGCAAATAGAACATTGCCTTTTCTTTCAATGTAAAGAGCATGCTATAGACTCCATGGATTAATTGTACTAGCTCTCAGGTTTTCCTTTTCTTCCCTGCCAGCCTCCTCCTTGCTTGTCTCTCTGGATGCCTGGGCATGCTTCAAATTTAACCTCTATATTGCAGTCTGTCATTTTCTGTGCCTGGAGACCAGCGTTACATTTCCCATCATGACACCTTTCCAATGTTTCTTATGTTAAAAAATTAAAAATAATACAGATGGGACTAATAGTGAGCTCCAAAAGGACCACATTGCGAGATCCCAGTCTAAAGTATTTCAATGGTAAGTGCGGTAAAAAATACCGGTCATATGTTCTGAAGTTGCAATTTGGTATTGTACCTCTCTAGAAGAGGTCTTTGGTCACCTCCCAGCCACTATAGGAAGAGGCATTACAAGTAACTCACTGGATTACAATGCCTGGAATTCTATAGCATGGAACCATTGCAATTAAAATGATATCAAACTTCTATAATAGTGTAATGTGGATGTACAACTGCAATTTGAATGTTGGCTGTACATCAACAGTGACACACAGACCTGGTATCTCATTTCCTGCGGTCTGCTAGAACATTTTTTATAAATGTACGTGATAGCTGTTCATCTTTGTTCCACTCTTGCTGCACTTCAACAGTGACAGGCAATGTATTTTGTCCTTGTTGTTGTACTTATATACAGTTATCTTTGGATTCTATACTCTTTTCACCCACAGCTGTTGAACAGTCACTGTAACACACAGTGCGGCTAGCTCTTTCCAGCTCTTGCACATGAACATCGTAGACAGATTCATGGATACCAAGGGAATCAGTAGTTACTGAAATGGACATCCAAGTGCCACCTCTGTGTTGATGGAGGCAGGCAGGATTTTCCCCGGGTACTGGTTGTGGGGGGTCGGGAGCAGGTGAGGGTTTTGCCCTCCTTTCTGCTAGAGATCCCCGTGTACAACTAGTGGGCCACTGTGTGACACAGAATGCTGGACTAGATGGGCTGAGGCCCGATTCAGCATGGCTCTTCTTATGTTCTTATGTTCTTATGTTCTTATGTTTCTTTCTTTGGCTTGTTCTATCTGGATTTCTACTGCTACAAAGGAAGTAAGCTCTGCTTTGAGTCATTGTATATTCCAGTCCATTACTTGCTGACCTTCACATGGCTTCTTTGACTACTTTTCACTCCCATTGTTTTCTTCAAATAGTAATGGTATTCTTACTTGTTTCTTTTGGCTTATTGATGCTGTGTTTTTCATTTCAAAGTTAATCAGCCAACATTTCTTTATTCTTTGTCTAGGACTGAAATAAGTTGAGTAAGAAATTAGGTAAGATTACAAGAAGATCCAGTGATAATACCAAAAATCCATCTGATTATGTATTTGCAAGATGTAACTGAGAAATGGATGAACTCCAGGAAACAGTAGCATCAGAAGACCTGAAGTGGACCACTACCACTGATTGCCCATAAGCAAGATAGCCATTTGTCCTACTTTATGGGTGACAGTTAAATATATGAAAACATTCTCTAGAAGGGAGTCAGAATCACGTGCCCCTCCAGTAGCTGTTGGGCTGTAACTTCCAGCATTCCTCATGACTGACTGCTGAATCTTACGGGTTATGCACTTTCCCACTCCAATCTAAATAATAGGATTTACTTGCATCTAAAATGAATGAGTATACTCAAATGTGTCTTCTTTTCTGGTAAAGCATTTCTTCTTTTTGCAATCACAGGCTGTCTCCATATCACAAGAAGTTGGATGTTGACAATGGAACAGAAAAAGAAGGAATCAGAAAGGTAAGAAAACTGTTCAAATGGAAAATCAGTGGAAATTACTGAATCAACAAAAATACAAAACAAAACATTACAGTAATTATTTATCCTGCTTTTTAAATAATGATGATAATAATGATGATAATAAAAATAAAACTTTATTTATATTCCACTCTATCTCCTCAAAGAGACTCTGGGCAGATTCCAAACATAAAAGGCAAACATGCAGTGCCTGAATACAACAACAATACATCCATACTAACAAATTTATACAACCCAACATATAAATACGAATTATAACTTAACAAACTAAAATTAAATAGAAAGCACAGCCTGTTATAACAGACATAAGACAAAATATCAAACATCAAATGGCCCAGTATAAGGCTTCAAGACATAAGGCCTGTAAGGGAAAATGCTATAAAGATGTGTAATTTAGACTTAAGCTTCCTTTTAAATATTTTTTCTAATGTCAGCTTTAAGAAAGGTGTCTATTTTTTTCACTCCCTGAACAAAGGAGCCTCTGACAGTACAATGGGTTAAACCCTTGTGTCGGCAGGACTGCTGACTGAAAGGTTGGCAGTTCGAATCCGGGGAGTGGGGTGAGCTCCCATCTGTCAGGTCCAGCTCATGTGGACATGAGAGAAGCTTCCCACAGGATGGTTAAACATCTGGGTGTCCCCTGGGCAACATCCTTGCAGGTAGCCAATTCTCTCACACCAGAAGCGACTTGTCAAGTTGCCCTGACATTAAAAAAAAATCTCAGTGAACTATAAAGTCTGAAAGAAACAAAATAAAAGAAAAATCATAAAATTAGGAAACCATGAAACCACATTTGTGGTTCAGTAACATTAATTAATTATCATATCATTCTTAATTAATTATCATAAATTGATAAGAACCTCATTCATTGCTTTAACTAACAGTACAACACAGGGATAGCCTGTTTCAAAACTGTTACTTATGGTAACTAGCTACTATTTGGTGTAGTGGTCTCAGTATTGTACTAAGGCTTGGGGGGGGGGGGAGGTGTTCTTCACTCATACATGGAGTGTCCTTGGAAAAATCCTATCATCTCAGAAAGCCAATAATAACTCCCCAAATAAATCTTCCCAAAAAACCTCATATGATAAGGGCACCACATGTTGGAATCAACTTCTAGTCACATAGCAATCACACTTGCTATGTGACTACATTCAACTAGTATGGCTACTACTTATATTAGGGAATGGATTCTGTGACTTATAGCTCCCATATGATCCTCCTTTGGTCTCATTAACAATAGGATCATTGTCAGTTACAAAGCAATGAAAGAATTTTAGGTGTTAGAATGAGTAGCTCTAACCAATGACATAAACATGTATACACACATAATACAGGGCAAGCATGAACTAAGCCAATAATTTGATCAATGAAGTTGGGAAAAATAAATAATTATCATGACCTATTTGCAGGTTCCACTGTTATAAAAGACAGAACTATCCAAGGGTTATCATTTACCCAGGCATGTAGCTGGGGGAGGGGTGGGTGGGTTAGGGGGCTTAAGCCCCCCCCCTGAAATTCTCAGGGTGGGGGATTAATTCTCTACCTTACTCTCAGTTTATACGCTTAAAGCACAACTGCACCCAGGAATCACACTTTGAGGGGGAAATTGTAAGACTGAGAACCCAACTACTTCAATGGGGGTATCCATTGGCAGTCATCCACAGAGCGTAGGTTAAGGCCAGATCTATACCACGGGCCGCATTGTTTAAGAAGACAGCATTAAAGACAACCAATCGCATTGTCTGGCCCCTAAGATACACCCCCCACAGCAAGCAAATTGTGTCCATTGTCAGGAAATATTGGGGCATGCTACCGGACATTCCAGCCTTTCACTCACCCCCCATGATTGCATACAAGTGTACCCAAAACTTCAAGGATCTTCTAATGCACCCCACCCTACACAACCAACAACCCAGGAGCATTATTTCACCGGGCTGTAGACCCTGCGGAGCCTGCGTATCTTGCAAACAAGTTTACCAGGGAAAGGAGGTGGCCAACCTCCGCACCAAAAAAGTTTACAAGCTGCGGGACTACACAGATTGCAACAGTGGAGCCTGTGTGTACGGGTTATTCTGCAGTTGTGGCAAGGTTTATGTGGGCATGTCTTCCCGTCAAATGCGCCAGAGAATGACTGAACATAGGTCGAGAATACGCACGGGGGTAGACAATACCATCCTGTATAGACATTTTCTGGAAGCCAAACATACCCCTGACTCCTTTAAATTCACTGGATTAGAAAAACTGAAGGCTTCTCTCCATTGCAATCTACATGATTTGCTCATTAGAAGGGAAACATGGTGGATAATCCACCTACAAAGCGAGTATCCCCTCAGGCTAAATGAGCCTCTCCCATTATCCGCCCTTCTCACCTGAATTCAGTTCATACCTTTACATATAGAACTTACCTGCTGTTACCTAATTACCCTCGGGTCCACAGGAGATGTTACGTTGGATACCAACCATGTACTGGTATGTCGGCATTGCCTCTGTACACTATGTGTGTAGGAATGGGTTGTTACCATGTATATGATTGTTATTATTATGTTATTGTGTCAGATCTATGAATCCTTCTGTGTCACGCCTCCCATGTTATCATTTGCCGCTTGAGAAAGCCTGTTCAGGGCGAAACGGATCGGGCCCGTAGTCAGACCGTTGCGGCCCTTGGTGGGGCGCTTTCCCAGCCCACCGTTTGGATTATCACCATTCTCGCTATTGTTTGGGTTTCTGTTGGAAAACCGGGGAACTGGGACTTTGCGTGGACTTTGGTTGCACCAGTGGAATCCACATCGCATTGACTTTATTTGGGATTACTACCGCGTCCTTGAACTATTTCCGCCCTGGTCTACGCATCCCCACCCGCTGAACTCTTTCCTACAACACCCAGTCATTCATTGGTGATGTATAACATTTATGGGCTTTGTATGGCGTCCTCTTAATGTGCATGTATTGACACTTGAAAATTATATTGCTATTTTGCTATATTGTGTATATTGCTTCCCTTGTGTGTTTGGCTATATATTCCTACCACTCTATTGTGTGTTTAGCTCTAACCAATGACATAAACATGTATACACACATAATACCGGGCAAACATGAGCTAAGCCAATAATTTGATCAATGAAGTTGGGAAAAATAAATAATTATCATGACCTATTTGTAGGTTCCACCATTATAAAAGACAGAACTATCCTTAAAGGGTTATCATTTACCCAGGCATGTAGCCGGGGAGGGGGGGTTAGGGGGCTTAAGCCCCCCCCCTGAAATTCTCAGGGTGGTCTGCGAGAAGGACTTACTGGTACATTATTTAAACTGTTATGTTTATTCATATCATGAACTGATCACCATGCTCATTATCTCCCACATTCATGGGGTTATTGGGATAACAATACAAAAAGTTTGGTAGGGTAGTCCCTCTCTTACTCAGACTCAGCCCCTCTCGAATCAAACTCAGCCCTCCCCGAATCTAAATCCTGGCTACCACCCTGCATTTACCAATAGCTTTAAAGAATGCAATTTGCCATGCCTTGCACTATGGAACTCTAGCAGTAGGAGTAACAGAAAGGATGTTCTTTGAGATTTTCCTTTTTTTGTGGAAATCATCTCTTCTAACATCATTTGATTCTAGTCTGATAATGTTTTTGGACTATGGCTTAACCATTTGTCTTGCACCTACAAAAGTTGATAGTTTGCTCTAGAGTAGTGGTTCCCAACTTGTGATCTGTGGACCACTAGCGGTCCGCAAGAACAAAAATATGGTCTGTGGCCCCACCATTACTACACCGTTGCCTCAAAACCACACGGCAATGAGAATGACTGGTCTCACGAAACCCTCTTATAGTGCTGAGGAAACAGGGATGTTGGGAGGGGAGAGGCTGATTACCCTCAAAAGATTACTACTACCTCATCAGCTCTTGATTATTAAATATGCTTCTCTGTGGGCAAGCAGATGGCTACTACTGGATGGCATATGTTCTGTATCCGAAACTAGAACTGATGTGGTCTATCCAATGCAATTTTCTGAATCAGCACCCCAAATAACCAAATCAATTCTAAAGTTGACCAAAAACTGATTCGTAGCCCTTTTGGTACTAATGTTGGAGAACAGTCCCTGTTCAAAAAAAGGAATCACTGCTCTAGATTTTACCATTAATGACTAGATGTCATTGATCATCTTTTCCCATACTAGATGCTGAGTGTAAAACCACCCCTGATTTATTCACATTTCACCAAAGAGGTCACACATTGTTGTCATCCATCCTTGAGCTTTTCAAAATATTTTCTGGTCTTTTTTGCTTAGTGCAGAAAAGTGTAAGTTTTTTCAATACAGAAGAAACACTGTCTGCAGTATAAATGCCCTGAGTCAATCTGGTGTAGTGGTTTGAACACTGAAGTACAACTCTGGAAACCAAGGTTCAAATTCCCATTCAGGCATGAAACCCACTGGTGGTGACTTTGGGCACATTACACTCTCTCAGCCAGGCATGTAGCCAGGGGGGGCTAAGGGGGCTTCAGCCCCCCCCCCCCGAAATTCTCAGGGTGGTCCGTGAAAAGGCCTTACTGGTACATTATTTAAACTGTTATGTTTATTCATATCATGATCTGATCACCAGGCTCACTATATCCCACATTAATGGGGTTATTGGGATAACAATACAAAAGGTTTGCTAGGGTAGACCCTCTTCCACCCAGTCTCAGCCCGAACCAAACCAGCCCCCCCCCCCCCGAATCAAAATCCTGGCTACGGCCCTGCTCTCAGCTACAACAGAAGGCAAAGGTAAACATTGTCTGAAAAAATCTTGCTAAGAAAACCCTGTGGCAGCTTCACCTTAGTGTTACCATTCATTAGAGATGGCTTGGGGCAACACAACAATAACAAATAAATGTCATGAGAATTCTCAGAGCGTTGGAAAATTACTTTGGAAATTGAACTTATAGAGGTTACTTCAGACTAAAACTCCCATGCTGACTTAGAGATTTGTCATAAAAAATTAACAGCTCCAAACTCTGGCTTTGACAATGGCAAGGGCAAATAGATGAATGTAGCAAATATAACCTTTGGGATTGGCAACATTTTATTCCAGAAGTTGCATAGGCTAAGACAGAGATACATACAATGTATGTTGTAATAAATATATCACCTGCCCCTTGCCACTTGTTTAAACATTGCTAACAAGCAGATCAAATGAGATTTGATAGCATATTGTCGTTGTTACCATGGTATACCTACGAATTTAAATGTAACTATACTGTTAACATTGTCATTGTTAAATCACCATGGCATGCCTATGAATTTAAATGTAACTTTACTGTTGCATAAGATTCTGAGAGTTTGGGCCTTGTCTGAACACTATTCCACATATGCCACCTAGAATGAGTCATATGATAATTACACACCTTAAGCTGAGAACTCCCTTCTAGTTGATAAACTCTATTTATATGGACGGAGGCTTCCTTCCCCACCCACCTCCCTGAGAGGAATGCTTAAGTGTTTTTGGAATTTAATAGGAGTCTCGTGGGCAAGCAAAATGCACAATAGACTTATCAGAATACCATCATTTGGAGAGCTGCTTTCTCCCAGGCTGGGAGAATTGAGGAGGTGGGGTCAGAAACCAGCTCTTAATGGTGTTTTAAATTGCATGTTTCTAGGGCTGAGTTGAATAGTCCCGTGTAAATCAGTGCAATGGGTCACAAAATATATTCCATTTTATTTCCAATTAAAACTGAATAGAAGGGGATGTCAGCAATTCTGAAGGCACAATCTGCTGAAGGAAAGCTTTAATTTGGGCTGCTTTATTACCCCTTCAGAATGGTTCAGGAGTCACCTGATTTAATGGAAATGTGGTAACCTGGGGTTCCAAATAAGCTAGCAGTTGCCCAGCCATAGACTGTGACACTAGGGAGAAGTGTCACACAAGAATGTCCATTGTCAACACCCCAAGATGTCTGGGGATAACCCGATGGGAAATCAAATTCACCTTTAATTGCCTGGCAAGAAGAGGGTTACAGATGCCAAATTGGAATGGCAGCAACTAGATAGATAAATGTGATAGAATCAAAGTCTCTTCAAGAAGATGTGTATGAGCCAGTGGAGAAGGAGATTTCACTTCAGCAGGATAGCTGGAACCCAAGGATTATTATTATTATTTATTTAAAACTTTTGTACCCTGACCTTCTCACCTCTATCGAGGGACTCAGACCGGCATAACAGCAAAGATTCAATGCTATACAATTTAAAAAAACAACTAGAACAACATATTAAAATACATAAAAACCCAGCATAAAACCACATCGCCATTAAAACAATTCCTCTCAATCTGTAATCGTGGTCATTCATTCAGATAGTAGCCAATCTCAGTCTATTCTGGGAAGGCTTGTTCCATATCCAAGTCTTCACCAGCCTCCTAAAGGACAACAGAGAAGGGGCAGATCTAGCATCACTTGGGAGAGAGTTCCACAGCCGAGGGGCAACCACAGAGAAGACCCTGTCTCTCGTCCCCACCAGCCGCGCTTGTGAAGCCGGCGGGACCGAGAGCAGGGCCTCTCTGGAGGATCTTACTGTCCTTGATAGTTCGTAGGGGAGAATCTGTTCAGACAGGTAAACTGGGCCAGAACCATATAGGATTTTGTAGGTTAAAACCAGCACTTTGAATTGTGCTCGGAAGCTAATTGGCAGCCAGTGGAGCTGGTGCAGCATGGGAGTTTTATGCTCCCTGTGCCCCACTCCTGTTAGTAACCTGGCTGCCAAACATTGGACTAATTGCAGCTTCCGAGCAGTCTTCAGAGGCAAACCCACGTAGAGAACATTGCAGTAGTCTATTTGGGATGTAACCAGAGCGTGGACCACTGTGGCCAAGTCAGACTTCCCAAGGTATGGGTGCAGCTGGCGCACAAGTTTTAACTGTGCAAAAGCTCTCCCGGCCACCGCCGAGACCTGGGGCTCCAGGCTCAGGGATGAGTCCAGGATCACTCCCAGACTGTGAACCTGTGCCTTCAGGGGGAGTGTAACCCCGTCAAGCACCTGAAGCTAGTAGATTATATAGGATTGGGCACCTGAAGCTAGTAGATTATATAGAAGGGAAAAAATAGAACACAGAGGATGGCATTTGAAGGGGAAAAATAGGCCAGAGGGGATGGCATTTGAAAAGAAATTGCATAATAACAGCCAAGATGCAAAACCAACCAAAACATTACATATTCATCTGTTGAGTTCAAGTGAGGAAAGCATGAAAGAAACTATCACCAATCTGCTAAAAGAAAAAGGAAATGATGATAGCAATGCCATTGATCAGCAGCAAGAGTTCAGACAAGGGTGTAGATATGGTGACAGCAGAAAGGAAGATTCATGAAGAACAAACAGGATCCAAGAAATATAGAAAAGCTGTGCCTAATTATTTTGTTGCAGACCTACTAACAAGTGAGCAGGTAGGTGGGATGCATTTTAATAACAAGACATGGGTGTTAAAATATAATAAAAGAGCCTTGTTTTGTGATTAGAAATTGTTTGGAATTTAGAAGATTAAAATGGCTCCCATTATTGCCCAAATTGTGCATGGCTGGATCTGATCACCCACAAGGCAGGGGGGGGGGGAGCTGAAACAGGCATTATTTTATAAACATTTACGACTCTGTGCACTTTCCTTTGTAATGTGAAAAATTGTACTTTTTGCTACAGTCTGCTTTTAGGAAGGAGACTGTAGCAGTAGTTCTCAACCTGTGGGTCCCTAGGTGTTTTGGCTTATAACTCCCAGCCAGTTTACCAGCTAGGGATTCACAGGTTGAGAACCACTGCTATAGATTGACACAATGTCATGTAAATTATATTTAATACAGAATTGTACCATTAGACATTTATTATTGCTCTCTCATTTCAATTTATTTATTTGCACATATTATTGTGTTTATTTGTATCCTGCTTTGTCTCTCCATAAGGAGACTCAAAGTGGCTAACATTAAAAGCATTACAATACATTGAAAAACACACAAATACACCAATGTCAAAACAGTATTAAACATCATTAGTATTAAAAACAATTTGGATCAAATCGATAAAAACAATACACTAATTATTATTACTTGGAAAATAAATCTCCAAATATAGTTTTCATTGTCTTCCCCGCTTCCCTTTTAAAGTTCTCAATGGAGACATGTATCAGTTAATTAAAATAACAGATGGTAACGAAAACAATGAAACCTCTTCTATACATTTTTGCAATTATGTATTGTCTTAAATTGGCAGTTAGCTTTACCTGACATTTGTATTACTATTTACATTTTACCCACTTAGATTACTATTTCATGAAAGGTATCATCTTTAGTACATGAGAATTTCTGCTATATTACATTTCTTATTCTCGTAAGGTGCCCAAACACTCTTTTCCTAGTTTGTTTAGCTGTAGTACAGCAGTTCTCAACCTGGGGGTTGTGACCCCCCTGGAGGGTCATTGAGCCAATTGTCAGGGGTTGTGAAGCCCTTTCCTTTGGCTCCGCCCCCTCCACAGGCGTTTGGAGGAAAAGGCGCATGGGGAAAGGTTCATCCATTTCTGCAGTTGCTCTGGGCCTGCAGGGTGAGTACCATGCCCGTTGCCTTGGCCTACCCTTTTAACGGGGCCTACATTGCCAGGCTCTTGCTGCTTGCTGGGCATGGTAGGAGGCGGAAGATCCTGGAGATGGAGGAGGGCAGGCCTGGCTGCTGCTGCCCCATGCCAGGCTCTTCTCACTGCCCTTTGAGACCTCCACTTCTGGTGGAATCCTCGAAGAACAGCAGGAGGAGTGTGGAGTGGTAGCAATGGCAGCCAGGCCTGCCTTCCTCCTCATTCTCTTCCAGGCTCTTCCTCCTCCTCCTCTCCATTTGGGCACCTCTAAATAGAGAGGAGGAGGAAGACCTTGGAGGAGGAGGAGGGCAGGCCTGGCTGCTGCTGCCCCGTGCTGTGCTTTTCTCTCCATTCTTTGAGGCCTTTGCTTCTGGTGGAAGCCTCAAAGACTGGCAGGAGGAGCACGGAGCGGCAGCAATGGCAGCCAGGCCTGCCTTCCTCCTCATTCTCCTCCAGGCTCTTCTTCCTCTCAGTTTGGGCACCTCCAAACAGGGAGGAGGAGGAGGACGAAGTGAGCAACACGACAGGGCAAAAACACGAAAACAAGTATCAAATATGAGATAAGGGTATATGTTTTTGAAGGTGTATTATCTCTACTTAAAGAAAACCTTTACATTTCTATAAATCACCATATCTGAAACATGTACATGCAAATATATTGAGAACAATACGGTAGGTGCATGAGAATATATTAAAAAGTTATTTAATACAATATCAGAATGTTGAAATATAACAATGGCATACATTGCATCAACGAGTGGGTACACTTAATGATACGAGGTATACATTCAAACATGAGAGTGACAAAAAAAATATTATATTTTATACAACAAAAACGCAGACCGCTCAGGTAACTCCCAAACTCTCAGCTGCATGTGTGGAATTTGAGAAGGAGGGCGAAGGCGGCTCAGCCCCTCCTCTACCTCACTTGTCTCAGAAGCCTCTGAGCAGGCTGCTGCTGCCTTGCTGGCGCCTTCCTCCTCCCTTCCTCACCTGCAAGCTGCACCTGGCCTGGGCCACGCATTGACTCTCCCACATCATCGGTCCTGACCCCTCCATGCCGGCATGGGAGGAAGAGGAAGAGAGCTTGGTGCTGGCCCTGCCTCCACCTTCCTTTTGTCTTCCTGCTGGAGGGCTTCCTTGCGCCGCCCCTGCTTTGAGGCAGTCGTCTTAAACGACGAGTATATCCCTAACTGTATTTTGTGATGATAAGTTGGGGGGGGGGTCATCTTATAGCCCCAGTCACCTAGTATTCCGGAATATACAGTACATCCTGCATATCAGATATTTACATTACAATTCATAACAGTAACAGTTATGAAGTAGCAATGAAAATATGGTTGGGGGTCTTCACAACATAAGGAACTGTATTTAGGGGTCACGAGATGAGAAAGGTTGATAACTGCTGCTGTAGTACATGAACACTGCTAGTTATCTGAAAACAGAAACAGAAACATTGCCTTATATCCAATTGGATTATTAGCCAGTCTAGTTGATGGATTAATATAGTGTTGCCAGCTTGCCAGTCACACATATAACCCCTCCAAAGACTGGCTCTGTTCTAAGTAATGAGAACACGGGAAACCTCCCATGTTCTCTGGGCTCCATCCTAGAACACTTCCAGGGCAGAGCCAGGATGGAGCCCCACAAGAATTAGCTCTGCATCATGTGAAGGGCTCCAGTGGTCTCTGACCTGGAAGCATCCTAAGGTAGAGCAAGAAGTCAATGTGATGAGGTCTGTATTCTGTAGAAAGTGCTGGGGGTTGGTATCTCTGATCGATTTCGTTATCATCTAAAAAAGTTGGCCCAAACTTACTGGTATACTGTCATGAAAGAGACCTTGAAAGACTTCCCCAAGGTGCTTGGAAACCCATAGAACTAACCTGGAACCACCTGTGTATATTCTGTTGCTGAACTATTTATTTACTCTAGGGTACAAATATATGCAGAGCATAGAAGAGTTACTTTTGGGAATACAGCTTTCAAAATAGCCATCGGCCTTGATGGAAAAACTGCTGAATGACCTCTACCTGTCTGTATGTCTTGTATGTTAAGAAATAGCATTAAATGTTTGCCATGTTACATGTGCATTGTGATCCACCCTGAGTCCCCTTCAGGGTGAGAAGGGCGGAATATAAAAACTGTAAATAAATAATAAATAAATATTGATGGCTGAATGATTTTTGGAGGAGCATTCCTAGAAACCTTGCTACTTTAAATGAAAGTATTCTCTTCTTTTTTGAAAATGGGCCAGTTATTTATTGCCTATAACTCTACATTCTTGCCTCAATACAGTTTTAATTTTTTCAGCTGTATGCTGCATGCACCCTTCATCATTAACTTAGAGTTTTAAATAATCCTCTGGTTTTTGAACATGAAAAAATATTAATGGTAGAAATGGAGAAATGAATAAAATAATATTTAGATGTAATAGAAATGCCATCCCAGACAGATGTGAGAGAGGGATAATGTGTTTATTTCAGAAATATGTATTTTAGGAAATGCCGTAATTTTAATATATGTTTTATTAATTAATGAAAGATATTATAAATGCCACTACAAATGCACACTCCTGAAATTTAATTGTGTATAATTTAGGTTTGTGTCTTTCTTTTTCTTGAAATTTGGTGGTGGTGGTGGGGAGAGAAAAACATTGTACAACTCGTAATTCAGTTAGAATTACTTCCCTGAAGACCCATTAACAATGTTGCAGAACTGTTCCATTGGAAGTGGTTTGCAGATGGCAAGTTATTTATTGATTTCTTCCAGAGGAATGTGGATTCTCTGGGGTATGTTTCTCAATGTGGTGCTCCATTTTGGCTTTTTCAAATGAAGTAGGCCGGATGACAAGGAACCATGAACGATGGCAGATTAAAAGGGAAGAAAGTAAAGTAGAGAAAGTACCCTGGTTTGGAAGTCAGAACACGCCTCATAGGGAGAAATAAATTTTGTACATGAAAATTCTTTTCAGGAAAGTTTTATGCTTTTCTCCAAGCGGCTAAGGCTGTATGCATCATAACTGAAATCCAACTATGTGTGGCATAATCTATAGGTAAAGGCGCTGACATTAAGTTCAGTCATGTCTAACTCTGGGTTTGGTGCTCATCTCCATTTCTAAGTCGAAGAGCCAGCATTGTCCATAGACTCCACCAAGGTCATGTGGCCAGCATGACTGCATGGAGTGCGGTTACCTTCACAGCAGAGCAGTTGATCCATTGATCTACTCACATTTGCATGTTTCTGAAGTGCTAGGTTGGCAGAAGCTGGGGCTTGCAGCGGAAGCTCACCCCACTCCCCAGATTCAAACCTGCAACCAGGTTTAGCAGCTCAGCGGTTTAACCCACTGCACCACAGGAGACATAATCTATATCCTTGTGGAATTTTATAAAATAGTTGAATTCTTAATCAAATTAGTTATTTCTTTCAGGTATATTTATTTTTAAAACAAGACAAAAGTTGCTACAAAATATAGTAATAATTAAATTTCTCTGTAGCTCTGAAGACTTTCCATCCACTTCATTGTTAGCTTTTATTATTCATAGAATTGCATAATTCTGCCAATTACTACCTTCTCAACATCTATGTTTTTTGAGATTTTTGATAAGATGTAAGAAAACATAATTAACAGTGCAGTGCTAGCCATACATACACAGAAGGAAACAACATGGAAATCTGTAGGTAAAGGGTAAAGATTTCTCCTTGACATTTAGTCTAGTTGAGTCAGACTCTGGGAGGAGGTGCTCATCTCCATTTCTAAGACAAAGAGCAAGTGTTGTCCGTAGATGCCTATTAGGTTATGTGGCAGGCATGACTGCATGGAGTGCTGTTACCTTCCCACTGGAGCAGTACTTACTGATCTACTCACATTTGCATGTTTTTGAACTTCCAGGTTGGCAGAAACTGAGGCTAATTCTGTAAGATTATCTTCCAAATATGCTGTCAATCTCATCCAACAAAGCTGTTGGTACTTCTTGGAAAGAAAGCCCAACTTAATATATTCTTTCACATTTTATAGAATCAAACATTATATCGGGTATAAACAAGGTTACCTTTAACTCACAGCTCCATCAATTAGAATTTTTCTTTGTTAATTAATAAAATAGTATAGGTTGAGTTTCCTTTAACTGAAATGCTTGGGACCAGAAGTAATTTAGGACCTCCACCCCACCCCGATTTTGGAATATCTGCATATTTGTACAGACATAAAGAGATATCTTGAAGATGGAACTCTAATCTTAGCATGTCATCCATTTATGTTTCAGATATACCTTAATATAAAGGTAATATATTCTCAGAGCTGTAAGCTGCTCTGAGTCCCCTTCGGGGTTGAGAAGGGCAGCATATTAATATCGTGAAATAAAAATAAATAAATAGGCGGAAGGTGATTTCATGCAAAATATTTGTGCATGAAACAAATTTTGTGTATATTGAACTATCACAAAGCCAAGATGCCACTGTCGAGGCTCCCATGTCGATAATTTTGGAGTACTAGGATTTCGGATCTCAGCATTCTGGATAAGGGATGCTTAACCTGTCACCAAGGAGGCTGTCCAGACCCTGAACCGGTGCTTGGCTGCTGTGTCGGACTGGATGAGGGCTAGCAAATTGAAACTAAATCCAGACAAGACAGAGGTCCTCCTGGTCAGTCATAAGGCCGAACAGGGCATAGGGTTACAGCCTGTGTTGGACGGGGTTACACTCCCCCTGAAGACGCAGGTTCGCAGCTTGGGAGTGATCCTGGACTCAGCGCTGAGCCTGGAACCCCAGGTCTCAGCGGTGGCCAGGAGCTTTTGCACAGTTGAGACTCGTGCGCCAGCTGCGCCCGTACCTTGGGAAGTCTGATCTGGCTACGGTCGTCCACGCTCTGGTCACATCCCGAATAGATTACTGCAACGCACTCTACGTGGGGCTGCCTTTGAAGACAGTTCGGAAATTGCAATTAGTCCAGCGGGCGGCAGCCAGACTACTAACGGGAGCTACATACAGGGAGCACACTACCCCCCTGCTGTGTCAGCTCCACTGGCTGCCTGTCCAATTCCGGGCTCAATTCAAAGTGCTGGTTTTGACCTTTAAAGCTCTATACGGTTCTGGCCCAGCTTACTTGTCCGAACGCATCGGCCGCTACGTCCCATCCCGTAACCTAAGATCATCCGGGAGGCCCTGCTCTCGCTCCCGCCGACCTCTCAGATGCGGTTGGTGGGGACGAGGGACAGGGCCTTCTCGGTGGTGGCCCCCCGCCTGTGGAATGCGCTCCCTACGGAGATACGGTCCACCTCATCCCTCCTGACATTCAGGAAGAAGGTGAAATCCTGGCTCTGGGATCAGGCATTCCCTCACCAGCACTAGGCAGCATGTGAGACGGAATTTTAATGGGAGGGAGGAAGAGGGTCAATGTTTCTAGGGTTGAATACTGTTTTAATTGGAATGATTGTAGATGTGTTGAGGGATTGTATTTTAATGCCTTAATGTTTTAATGGGTTGTGGGGTTTGGGGTTTTACGCTGTTGATGTGGCATCGAATTGTGCCTGCTGTAAGCCGCTCTGAGTCCCCCCCTCGGGGGTTGAGAAGAGCGGGGTAAAATCCTGAAATAATAAATAAATAAATAAACCTGAAGTTCATTAATCCATCATTTCAAACAATTAATCCAATTGTGTTTGTAAATACAGATTCAAAATGGCATTCTTGGTCAGCCTGAGTAACTTCAAGTGGCAGATAATTACCTTTTTTTACTTGAGTCTAATGCTCGCCTTTTTTGGTTTAGGGTGTCCATTAAATTGGCGTAATAGGGCAATCCTTGTCCTGAGCCAAAGCAAAAAAGGGGAAGCTGCTTCTGGAGTACCTGATGCCCCTATTTGAGGACTGTCATCTCTAATTTAATTGTTATGACTCAATGCTAGGAAATCCTGGGACTTGTAGTTTGGTGAGACAGCCGCTTTCTTTGGCAGAGAAGGTTAGAGTCCTTGGAAAACTACAGCTTCCAGTATTCCATAGCATTGAGCCAGGACAATTAAAGTGGATTCATTCTATGGCATAGATGCACCCCAATGGTTTTCTTTTCCATTGCCGAAAGCTTTGATGTTCTAACACTTTTGTTTTTAAAGAATGAATTCTAAGCAGATAGCAACTGTAATGCACATCTTTTTGACCAAATTACAAAAGGTGCACTTTTTGCTGCTGCATATTACATTCAGCAGCAAATCCTTTTTTTGGTTTAAGGGTTTTGAAAATTGAGATGCACATTAAATTCAATGGTGCATAAGACTCGAGTAAATACGGCAAATATACCCCCGCTCCACAACTATCTCATCTCTATGTTAAAGCTCCTGTCCGGTGGGATGTTCTTTCTCCTGTTTAAATTCATTCATCTTAATCCTAAATGCTCTATTGAAGATTCTTTCAAAAGGAACAATTTTCCCCCTGCAGCTTTTCAACTCCAAAAAGCTAAAAATCGGCCATACAGTTCAATGAAAGCAGTGTCTTTAAGAGTGGCAAATTTAGTCATCTGCACGGATTTATTTGCAATTACAGTTTCTCACTTGGGAAAAGGCATCAGGTTTTTTTTTCTTGTAGTCAGAAAGTAGCACACGATTAATTATGGAAATACGATTCCATTTTCACAGTCTATTAACAATTGACAACTGCATAAAGATCACATTAATACTTACTCACTTCTTGTAGTTTTGTAACTGAGGTTTGGAACCATCTTAACTAGCTGCTAGTTCTTCAGTATACAGACAATATATTAAAAATTGTAGAAAGCACCTGACTGTAATGCTGGGTTTCAAAGTTGGAGTTGCTTTTTGCATCTTGACAGCATTACAAAACCTGGTTGAGAAGTCTGAAGTTGCACATAAATTCTTTATTCCCTAAAGAATGATACTTTATTCATTTCTAAAATAAAATCCCCCAGCTTAATCTATTTCTGTGAACACCAAGGCTTTCATCGAACATCATCCTCTCTTTCTCTCTGCAATCTTTTGTGTCTAACAGACACCAGTTCTGGAAGTTTTCTCAGCTTTCCATAGTAGGGATCGCTGGGGGAGAAGGTGGTTGTAGTTTGTCATGGAGAGAATGGAATCATCACAATTAAGCCTGGCAGAAAATTTGGTACTGATTTCTTTTTTAAAGAAAGCAAAATAATTCAAGATTATTTTCATCATCAAGCTATGTGATCTTTCTTGTTTTGGAGTTTTGATCAAACACTTCTTGAGCACTGTTGAAAGAGTTTTAGGGACAGTCCTGCATATGTAATGTATTTATTTTTATTTATTACATTATTTCTACCTCGCTCTTTTCAACCCCCGAGGGGGGATTCAGAGCAGCTTGACAAAGGCAGCAATTCGATGCCAATACACAATATACAATATAAAACCATAAACATACTGCATTAAAATACAGTTAACATTAAACACATAATACACATTCAATTGAATTAAAAACAGTGTTCCATCCACAACATAAGCATTGAGCCATATCCATCAACTTGCCAGTCCAATTCCAATCTAAAGTGCTGCACTGTGCTAATGTGCAAAAGCCTGGTCCCATAACCAAGATACTTTTTTCCTGAATGCTAGGAGAGATGTAAATCTAAATACATGACCCATTAAACCGCCCCGAGCCTGCAGGGAAAAGCGGAATACAAGACGGAACAAATAAATAAATGAATAAATAAATAAAATAAACCCAATTACACATCTGAGTAGACATATCTAGTCATAGTATTACCAAGAAACTAAAAAGATTATGGAACTATTGAGAAACTAAATAAGAAATTATTATAAAATCGTTAAAATGGGTGCAAGTTTTTACTTTGAAAGGTTCAGCTTTTTTTCAGATTTTAGATAAAATTGACGATATCCATAAGCTTCTATTCACTGAGGAGCTCAATCTGTTGAGTGTGTTAATTGCAGTCAATACAAGGCCACCTTCCCCCAATGCAGATTGGGAGGAAGGAGCTTTGCCATCCCTCCCTCGGGGGAGTGAAAAGGGGAGGAACCGGATGGAGCCTCCCTGCAGCTGGGGGCGTGGCTTCATACACAGGAAGCCAGCCCCAGAGGCTCACTTCTCCCAGGACAGCGAAGAGAGAAGATGCAGGCTTCCCCCTCTCCGACCTTGGGATCCCAGAAGAGAAAGCGCAGGTCGGTAGCGGGGGCCTACGGGGGGGAGAGGACCCGCTGTGCTCAGCAGCGGGCCCCTCTCCTCCTCCTGCAGTTGATTCATCCCTCTTCCTTTCTAGTCCACGTGGGACCTTGATTCTTCCCGAGGGGGGGTCTTCCTTTGTGGGGAAGAGGCTGGGACATTTCCCGGGGGGGCGAGGGCCCCGGTTCCCCCTCCGCCCCCCTTCTTTCTTGCTGTGTTGCGGGCCTGGCGGGCGGGTAGGCCGCGCCAGGCCCGAAGCTCTCCCGGGCAGCCACGTGGCCGCCGGGATGCTGCCCAGGGAGGGGAGAGGGCCCCGGTTCCCCCTTGGCCCCCCTTTTCCCTTTTGAGTTCCCCCTCGCCCCCCGGTTCCCCCTCGCCCCCCTTCTGGTTGAGTTGCGGGCCTGGCGGGGAGGCCGCTGGGATGATGCCCGGGGGGGGGGGAGAGGGCCCCGGTTCCCCCACGGCCCCCCGTTTTCTGGTTGGGTTGCGGGCCAACATGTTGCATGTAGCAGTTTTTTACAATAGGGACGGGGAATCATGAAGACTGCCATGCTATGATTACGGGTTCACCTGGCGGCCTAGTAGGCTGCCTCGTAGGCTGCCAATTTGCTGGGGGGGGGAATGGCCTGGGCCCCCCCTCTGCCTCAGCCCCCACCCCCTCCGTTTGTGAAAATGCGGGCCTGGCAGGCTGTAGGCCAGCGCCAGGCTCTGGGCATCCTGGCAGCCACTCGGCATATTAGCGTGGTGCGACACTGCCATTTGGATGTAGATGAACTAAAAATCCAGAGGGTGCTGCGCATCCCAGCGGTTACTTAGCAGCAATAAGCTCACATGGAAGCTGTTTCTCTTTTGCAGGATGGCACCGCGGAAGAACTTTGGCGTCCCTAGGGGCAAGGGGCCGGCCAAGACATCGGGGACAACGCCCCCCCAGATCGTCCTCAGAGGATGAAGACGAGACCATGGCTATGGTTTTCGCTAGGATCGAGGGGTTGGAAAAAGGGGCCGGGATCGCAGTTGGCGAAGCTGCGCCTAGGCTGCCTCATGGCACCAGCAGGAAAGTTTTGCTTAAACACATTCTGTCTCGGGTGTCTTACCTAGAGGCAGTGCAGCAGCAGCAGCACATGACCCACACCGTCACCCGCCCAGAGGAGCAGCAGCAGCAGGCAGAGGGGCCAGCCCAACCGCAACAGGAGGTGGGGCCGGTGTTAGTAATCACAGCGAGGCTGGCCCCAGCTCCAAGGCCAGTCCCGGTGATCACAGCCCTGCCAGCATGGAATGCTGCGTCAGTACCTGTGATCGCAGCACCAGCACCATGGCCGGCGTCAGTGAGCACAGAGGCGCCAGCACCAGCTCCGCCAGCACCAGCTCCGCCAGCCCCAGTCTCAACACCGGTAATTACAGCCGGGCCAGCAGCATCTGAAGGAAGACCTGCGGCTCCCGCAGGTAATAGCACCACACTGGCCTGGCCGTGGGATGGCGCCCCGGCACACAGCATGCTAACTAACCCTCTTACTCACCTCCCAACATCTGTTATCATAGCACTGAGGGACGCGGGCCATGGTAATTTGCCAGGGCCAGTCAATATTTCGCCTACACCCATAACCCTAGAGGCGGCAAGGACGGGGGACGCTAACCAGTTTTGGGGTACCAGCCAATGTACATTACCGGTAGCCCCATCAGTAACCACTTCGTCACTAGGCACACACCTTTCCCAAAAGACACTAGAGAAAATATTGCGGAACGAGTACATTGACCTGTTTTCGTTGTGCTACAGGGAATTGGACAAAAAAGAAAGGGATGAGCTAGATGACGAAGCCAAGGAGAAGTTTAAAAAGCGCAAAATTGAGCACAATTGGGAGAATTGGTTTGCGGGTTGGACCATTTACGCCGACATAATCAGCAGCACATATCCCAGTCGGTCGAAGGCCTTATTTAAGTACCAAAAAATCATAAACGAGGCCCAGCTTAAGTCGCTGGTCTGGCCTGGCTCGAGTATGACAGGCGCTTCAGGTCGGAAGCGGCTGAGGAGCCCAGTAAGTGCTGGGATTTAATAGACAGCCAGCTTTGGATGGCAATCATGAACGCGGCCAAGGCGATACCAGGCGAACTAACTGACAGTGGCCATATGATTCAAAACTTTAAAGGCAGGCAGCCCTTTCGCCAGGCGGCCCCACGGCAACAGGGCCAAAGACCGCAGTCAATGTGCTGGGAATTTGCCGCCCAGGGTTCGTGCTCTCGAAAACCCTGCAGGTTCCAGCATGCTTGCACAATCTGCTTGGGCTCGCACTCTGCGCGGAACTGTTCAAAGGGCAGGCCCGCGCGGGGCAACACAAGGGAGTCCCAGTTCAACAGAAGGAGCGCAGCCCAACCCAACCTTCCCAAGGCCCCAGCCCACTAAGGTGGGCCCCTTGGAACAGTGGCTGAAGGGGTACCCTGACAGAACTGCGGCAAATTATTTGCTAAGCGGTTTTACACAGGGTTTCCGCATCCCAGCCCTGGGTCCGAGGACTCAAAGACTAGCCCCCAACCTTAGATCACTAGTGGGCATGGAGGCCATTGTTAAAAAGAAAATTGGCAAGGAGTTAGCAGAAGGCAGGATTCTAGGCCCCTTCGCTGCCCCACCTACACAGTACTTCAGGGTCTCCCCTTTGGGAATAGTACCAAAGAAAGCTCCGGGCGAGTACCGCCTCATTCACCACCTGTCCTACCCCCGAGGGAGCTCGGTGAATGATGCGATGCCGGATGACTTATGCACAGTGCACTTCACGTCATTTGACGCAGCAGTTAGGCTGGTCAGGCGTCACGGGCCTGCAGCCGAGCTTGCTAAGTGTGACATAAAGTCGGCATTTAGGCTACTCCCTGTGCATCCAGAGGATTTTGACTTGCTGGGCTTCTGCTTCGAAGGGCAGTTCTACATGGACCGAGCTCTCCTGATGGGCTGCTCGGTGTTGTGTGCTGCATTTGAAACATTTAGCACATTTTTAGAATGGGCCCTGAAGGCCAAGGCGGGTCTAAAAGGGGCAGCGCACTATCTTGATGACTTCCTCTTCGTGGGGCGCCATGGGTCAGGGCAATGCTATACCTTGTTACACACTTTTCAGCGTTTGGCAGAGGAACTGGGGGTGCCGCTAGCGCAAGAAAAAACTGAGGGCCCGAAGACAGTGCTAACATTCCTAGGGGTCGAACTAGATACGGTCAACCAGTTTTCCAGGCTGCCACCAGCTAAGATCGCAGACCTGAGGCATAGGTTGGAACAACCGTCCTCAGGAAGAAAGCCACTTTAAGGGAATTCCAAGAATTAATTGGTCACCTAAATTTTGCCTGCAAGGTGGTGGCACTGGGCAGGGCATTCCTGCGCAGATTGTGTGATGCCATCTCGGGCGCATCATCGCCGCATCACCACATTAGAATTACTCAACAAATTAAATCGGATCTGGCAGTTTGGTTGCAATTTCTCCAAAATTACAACGGTATCTCATTCTGGCGGCAAGAGCTGCTGGTAAATGACGCTCTTAAGGTGTCATCCGACGCGTCGGGCGCCATAGGGTTCGGAGTATATTTCGACGGCAAATGGTGTGCGGAGCGGTGGCCTGGGGAATGGCAGGCGATAGGTATCACATCTGACCTAACCTTCTTGGAATTCTTCCCCATACTAGTGGCTTTCTATCTCTGGGCGGACAAATTTGCTAATTCCTCCGTCCACTTTTGGTGCGACAACATGGCCACTGTTCAGGTCATTAATACCCTAACATCTAGGTCACCCGGGTGATGGGCGCGGTGCGTTTATTCACGTTACACTGCCTGAGGTTTAACATTTTGTTTCGGGCATCCCATATCGCTGGACTGGACAACTCCTTAGCTGACGCTCTGTCTCGCTTGCAGATGGGGCGCTTCAGACAGCTAGCGCCCCGCGCGGAAAGGGGCCCAGAAAACATGCCAAGCCATCTCTGGTTGGTTGGAACGACGAGGTAACAGCTGGTATGTCCAGGGCCCTGGCCCCTAGTTCCAGGCGAGCATATTCCAGGGCAGTAAGAGACTTCACTGAATTCAGGGAATATTACGGTTTGCCCGATAGATTCCCCGTACCTTACAAACATGTGGCCCAGTTTTGTGTATACGAGAGGAGGAGCGATCGGGCCCCGCAAACTATTAAGGGCAAACTAGCGGCACTGGCTTACTGGTTCAAGGCCCAGGGCATGCCTGACTCGACCAATGACTTCCGAATACATAAAATTCTAGCGGGGTGGACAAGGGACCATGGGGAACCCTCTGATGACAGACAGCCTCTAACTCCTGCTATCCTGAAGGGTCTTAGGCAATTGTGGTCTACTGTGTGTGAGTCGCAATATGAACAGGAGTTGTTCCACGCGGCAGCTTTGACAGCTTTCTTTGGGGCGCTGCGGGTAAGCGAGTTGGTCGCAGGCTCCAAATCCGACTCCTCTCATCAGGCCTTGCTTTATTCCGACATCAAATTGGGACAGGGCAGGCTGGAGATCAAGCTGAGGACATCTAAGACTGACCAGCAAGGGAAGGGTGCCCTAATCGCACTGTTGGGCGCCTCAGATGGCGATTTATGCCCAGTCATGGCCATGGCCCGTTTACTAGCGCTCAGGGGTGCTACACTGGGTTACCTCTTCTGTCACCAGGATAACACACCCCTTACAAAGTATCAATTCTGGACAGTTACAGCCAAATGTTTGGATTTGCTGGGCCTGGGCCAATACAAATTTGGGACACATTCCTTTCGGATCGGCGCAGCCTCTACGGCCGCTGCAATGGGCTACGAGGCCCAGGTGGTTAAGTCCCTGGGAAGATGGAAATCTGGGGCGTATAAGGGTTACATACGGAGTGTGCTGTTGTAACATGTCATTGTTTCAGGTGCGGCCGGGCTGGAGCATAGGCGGAGGGTCTTGGTGTGCGGACACAGTTACATCTACTGGGCTGAGAAAGAAGCGCAAGACCCCTATGGACAGCACCTGGGCCTTGCCTCCATTGCCACCGTGGAATGGAGAGGCAGACGCGGTTTACGCTGGGACGGCCTGCTCCCCCTGTTGTTAGATACCAGGAGTGACGTTCCTCCTGACGTGTTGGTGATCCACCTCGGTGGTAACGGCCTTGGCCTTCTGTCAGGCAAGGCACTGTTCATGCAGGCCCGAGCGGACTTACAAAGGATTTGGCAGGCATGGCCCCGGGTTCACATCGTTTGGTCCGCCATCACACCACGATGCAAGTGGTCGGGTGGAGGGGACGTGAGGATGCTGGAGAGAGCACGGAAGCAAATGAACCGGGCCATGCGGAACGTGGTGACAGGAGCCAACGGATCATACATTGACCATCCGGATCTTAACCTTTATAACCCTTCCATTTTCAGGAGAGACGGAGTCCATTTTTCGGACCTTGGAAACCTTCAATTCCTAGCAGATTTGCAGAAGGGCTTAGCAGGGGTGTTAGAAGACTGGGTGGGGGTTGGGAGGCAAGATGGACATCTACCCCCAATCTGTGGCGGAAAATAGATAGGGAAACTCCCTGATTTCAGTGGGCATTCAAGACACACCCCCCCCCCCCGTTGGGGGTGGAGGCCATCCAGTTAATACTCAATCAAAGTTCTAGTTGATCGGGGAAGTTCGGTTATGGCCGGGAATGGGAGGAGTTTGGGATCTGCACCTGGGGACCAGAACTTGCTCCCATTCCCTTTCACAGGCTGCCTTGGCCAGTTGTCAAGGAGCATAGTTTTCTGCCTGCAATTTAACGTCACACAGGTAGGGCGGCTATTTGAATTGGATTCAGCAAATTCCTGACACCCCTCAAGTTAAGGTTAAGGATAATTTAATAGGTAACAATTTGAATAAATGTTGCCCAATTGGAAACCCAACCACTGTTGTCGTGTGTCTTCTTTCGGGGGTGGGCAGGCAAGGCCACCTTCCCCCAATGCATATTGGGAGGAAGGAGCTTTGCCATCCCTCCCTCGGGGGAGTGAAAAGGGGAGGAACCGGATGGAGCCTCCCTGCAGCTGGGGGCGTGGCTTCATACACAGGAAGCCAGCCCCAGAGGCTCACTTCTCCCAGGACAGCGACCCACCACTCCCGCCCATTAACAGTATCGGCCCAGTTGCCCGTAAAAAGGAGCTGGGGAGGGGTTTTTCCCCCATTGTTAGGGGTTTTTTTCGTCTACCCCCCTTTACTGTTTAGGGGCTAGATGGAGGGGTGGTTATAAATAGGCCTAGCGGAAAATAGATAGGGAAACTCCCTGATTTCAGTGGGCATTCAAGACACACCCCCCCCCCCCCGTTGGGGGTGGAGGCCATCCAGTTAATACTCAATCAAAGTTCTAGTTGATCGGGGAAGTTTGGTTATGGCCGGGAATGGGAAGAGTTTGGGATCTACACCTGGGGGACCAGAACTCGCTCCCATTCCCTTTCACAGGCTGCCTTGGCCAGTTGTCAAGGAGCAGAGTTTTCTGCCAGCAATTTAACGTCACACAGGTAGGGCGGCTACCTGAATTGGATTCAGCAAATTCCTGACACCCCTCGAGTTAAGGTTAAGGACAATTAAATAGGTAACAATTTGAATAAATGTTGCCCAATTGGAAACCCAACCACTGTTGTCGTGTGTCTTCTTTCGGGGGTGGGCAGGCAATGTATCTTGCCATTTTTGTTGCTCATTTGACAACAGATGATGATGTGAAAATTGTTGGAGCATGCAAGGAATCAGTGAGAGTGTGTGTGTGTCAATTGTAAAATAAGATGCATGAAGCTGATTGGTCAGGCAATGCCCGGGGAGATGGCTGAGCCTGGGACTTTTGGTTACTCGTACATTTTTGTTCAGGCTTGAGCTATGCAGGTGCAGAGGGAGAAGAAGGAGAGAGACAGAGTTTGGAGTGTGCTCTTGCTTAATGAGCTGCTGAAGGAGTTTATCCACATGGACAAAGAAAGACCATTTTAAATCTCTCATAAAAGGACATTATGTGAGTTGATGCAACTGATCACATTGTGCATATGTTGTTCTGAATTACGAAGAGTAAACTACTTGTTCTTTACTGTTCACCTGCATGGCAAGTTTTCTTTCTCTGGCAAGGCAGTGTGTGACCTGATCAAACGTGAACTACACGTGGTTTATTTTACATTACACCACAAGATAAGTGAATTTAAATTCATTAACTAATACTTCAAACAATATCATTTTATTTCAAAATTGAAGCCTTTAAAAATCTAGTCTGAACATGGTATCCTGTGGTAAAAATATGTTTGAGTCTACTTTGGGTCTACATGCAGTTGGCAATAACAACAAATACAACAGACAAGAGCAACATCTATAAATAAAGTTTATTATTCTCTATGTGAGTCTTGAGTGAAAAACAACTTTGTAGCTTGCTTTGACTTAAAGATAGTCTGCCATCTGGTAGGGAAAGGGAGCATTTATCTATAAATAGAATACACCTGACCCCAGTACATTGCCCAAGGCACAAAAGCTTTAACGTACCACTCATCTGTACGTTAAAAATCTTTCTGCCAGTTATCACAATAATAGTGTGTGATTTTCAATTTTTTTAAATAAAAAAGTCAGATTTCCCTTGAAGAAATTGGTCAGTTTGTGATATTTAGGGGGAAAGACAGCAGAGTCTATGCTAAACTGAAAAGGGAAAACTTAAATCTGCCTGGCTCCAAACAAAGGGTGGAAGGAATGGTTTTTTGAGGATCCAGAAACCAAGCTGGTTAGAGCTTTAAAGCCAAGTGCTGCAGAAGGGAATTATGCAGCTGCTTGAGTGCTGAAAATACATACAGATTGAACATTCCTTATTTCAAAATTATCCAAAATAGGTCATCTGTTAGAGCAATCAAAACATTAAATTTATTGCCTGTGGGCATATTCCTGAAAAAAATGTGTAAATAACATCTGCCCAACTTGCTGATTGAGCAATAAGATGCAGAGCGAAAAGATGTGACTTTGCTGGTTCAACTGTACAATCCATACCATATTCCATTGTACCAACAAGGGGATAAAAGTGGCCACATCTCCCTTTGATTGGTTTTGCAGGTGCCAAGTTGTACAGAACTGCAAAACAGTGAAGTCTAGCTGTGTTTCACTGATTTCTAAGTAAAAAAATGGAAAAAAATGTTATACTATTCTTATGGATTTGGGGCCCAGAGTACCAAGCTTCCAAAGCCCCAGATAAGACAGAGATGAGCTGAAGACAAAATCAGAGTCTTTATTCTCAGTGGCCGGAGAGGATGTCAGTGACGATCCAAAGAACTGACATAACTCAATTGCAAATGCAGAGCATTTTTATTTCATTTGTCAGCTATTCAAGAAATTTGCTCAAGATCCTGATTGGCTCAGAAACTGTCCAGCTAGAATCTGCGTCCTGAGTGGCTAAGGACTCTGTCTGATATTATCACTGGTTGGCTCTTTGTGGTGGTGGTAAATTTAATAGTCATTGGAGTATTTGAAATGTCAATCTGCCACTGAGAGGGGTGCGATTGGGAAAGAAAGTGGTGGGCAATTGCCAATGGGATTATGACGGGCTCAATTGTTTGGCTTCGATGGACAAAATGGGGTTAAACAATAGGGTGTGTCAAGGTGTTGGCCAGGTCAATCAGTCTCTCCATAGGAATCTAATATAGAAACCTGGGAAAGGGAGTGTTCCCAGGATAGCCCAGATCATAACTGGTAAAAAAAGACAAAGAGGGCCTAAAAGCTCTGATGGAAATTCATTGTGTGCCCCCCTTCTAATTTTTCCCTGTCCATTGTGTGAAGATTATGGTAATTTCCTCTGGATGCGGGCAAGGTGAGATACCATTCTGGGGAATTTCCAGGGAATTTCAAGGAAATGTTACTATAGGACACTCAGAAATAACCATGTGGCTAGTGATATTTCCCAGTGGAGCTATGTCTCATAATTAATAATTTTGGGGTCTAATTTTCGATAACACTAGTGTGTATGTAAATAATACACTGTTTATAAAACTAAATGGAACTCAGCAAGACACCATACATTTCCAAATATTTCTTATTATATATTGTTTGTCATTTTACACATGGATTATTTAAAATACATTGTTTCAAGTGTGTCTTCTTTTTAATATCATACAGTTATCTGGTAAGAATTTGTTTAATGTTTTCTCCCCCTTTCCTTCCCTACACAAAACTAACCTCAAAAAATGAAACACTTTTGTAGGGCTTTCATAATGATCAGACACATTTAATTGTTTGATCGATTTGTTCTAGTATAGTGGTGAATGAAACAATAAGAAAGAAAACTATTGAACAAGTGCAAAGTAGTATGGGTTTTTGTTTGTAATACTGCAAGGAGACTAATAGACTTTTATATGAGTTTACAAGAACACGCTAACCTCAACAAAAACATATATATATAGGAAATATCTTTAAAATGTTAGATGTGTGACAATAGGTCTTTCCAGTGCTTTGTGAATTGAAGGCTAAAATCCTATTCATGCTTAATAGAAAGAAAGTGAAATTCATTGGTGACACTTAGTTGAAAGTAAACATATATAAGGTAAGGGATGAAGATGATGTGATGCATATATAAACCTCTATAATGTGTTCTGTTACATTCATTTCCAGACCTTGTGCTTTATCACTGAAGCAATAAACCATATACAGTTTTCCAAGCAGACGTCCTCAAAATCCATCATCATCCTAATATTAGTTTCATAGCTGCTTGACTCAGAACTTTGTATTTATTGCTGTGTTTCATTCATTTCAAGGGCTGTTTCTGCTCTAGAGCACAGCAAGGCCAAAGTGCAAACTCTGTTGCAGGGAAAACTCTTTCGCATGACATTTCATGGGATTGGCCAGTTTAACAACCAAGAGATCTACGTTAAAATGTCAGAGGATGAACAGTAAATGCTAAACAAAATTGCAGGTTAGTATGCAAATTTGCATCCAATCAGACTTCAAGAACATATTGAAATGGCATATACTGTATATAAGCTTTGAATTGTATTTTAATTTTTCTTTAAATGTATATGTCTTTTGATCAGTCACATTTATGCTTATTTTGTACTTCATATCTTACCTTTCATATGCATTAGGGTTCAAGTTGTTCTCTGTAGTTGTCCCTTATGCACACGGACCTCCTAGGACATGTCTACTCACCTTTTAGCCCCTGTAATCTGGACACATGAGATTCTTGATGATTAATTTGGAATGTGTTTTTTCAGTGACTGAGATCTTTAACCAATGGCAAAATGCCTTTTCCTCCACAATTTAAGTCATATTATCCTATGAGAAATTGTATGGAACAAGAAAGATTATTGGCTTTTTACATTTAAAGCACACACACATACACACACACACACACACACTGTATACACACACACACATATGCATGACTGCTGGGAGAAGCGTGGGGAGAGAAGGTGAAGTGCCAATGGCCATGTGATCAAAAACAATGTAAAAGATTGGAGATGTGGACCATCTCCTTAGACCAGATTGAGTTTGTTAGGGGAAAATGTGTAGCTATGTTGATCACACTGGGTCACTGTGGTGGGAAAATGAAATGTAAAACAGAATAACTTTGGTCAGGTAGAAGCCCTTAACATCTAAACTTTTTCCTTCCTTTGAATCCCACTAATAATGATTTGTTTATTTATGTATTATATATTTAATGCATATATTTATGCCTTTCTTCCAAAATAGGACTCTCAGGACCTCATCAGAAAGCCCAAGCAAAGTGTTCCACGTCACCAAGCTTTTGGGAGGAAAGAGGGAACAGTGGGGCAAATGTCACTCCATGCGCAGCTCCCTCTCAGTGACACTTTCCCTATCACATGGGGAAAGCATCACCGTTGTGGAGAGACCTGGCTCCAGTGGAGTCTCCCGTGTTGGAGTGGAAGCATCCAGCGACGTTTTTACTCCTGTTGGGGGCATGGCCTATGTTGGAATTTACACATTGTGTGATTTCTGGCATTAGTTTCTGTCTCCCAGATGAGGTGAAAGCATCCTAGGATGCTAAAATCATCCTGTCTGATGAGGCTGAAAGTTAACTTCATTATAATTTAAAAGGTAATTGTTAAAGCAATGGCACAAAAAGTTTTAAAAGTGTCAAACCACCAACCCTATTAAAACCATACTTTTCTAAAGATTCTATGATTCTGTTTCCATGGAGCCTTGAGTTTAACTTCCACATCCTCATCTGTACTGAAGCAAGGCCTAAATGTGTCTAAATGTATTTGTTCAGATTTGTACTACTCTAATGTCAGTGAGGTCAGAATGATTACAGCAATTTAAATGATGGGTAAGATGTGCTGTTGTGTGTACGGATTTGGAAATGTCAAGTTTACAAATATCTTAAATTGTTATATGGCTTTAATTTTTTTTAAAAAAAAACAAACAAAAAACCCCTATTTTCTCTATCCAAGATTTTGTTTAACACGGTGAAAATGTTAATAAATTATTAATAATAAGGCTTTCCAAGACTTGGGTGCTTAAGTAACTTGTTTGCATTGTCACTGCATTCAAGCTGTTTCAGACTTAGGACGATCCTAAGTCTAAAGTTTAGGGCGAGGGACATATACATGACCCTGGAGGACTGCATCTGGCCTTAGTTTGGGGACCCCTGCTCTACAGTATCATCTCCCACTGCTTCTTCTGTCCAGCAACTCCCCTACTGGAACATTTTTACCACTTATACTATTGGTGTTTTATGCTGTTGCAATCTTTAATTCTTTGAAGAGAAAAAATATATCTTAGACTGGTGTCTTAAAACATTCCAGCATGGGTGATCCTAATAGAATTCTTGATAGAGTTTAGTGTCCTCACAAGTACTCTTAGCTTCTGTGACACATTCATCCAACCTCAGTATGTTAGTGTGTATCTGAAGATAGGCCCAGTTTAATAATTTTGTATCAAATTGGCCATGATTTGTTGTAGGTCTCCCTATAGGCTTGTTTGATCAAGAAATGGTTCAAAATTCATTTCGGATGTAGGGGGCACTGGTGGTTAGATTCTAAAGTCAATTCTGATTTTCACAGAAAAAAATGTTCAAAACTTTTTGAAACTTCTGAGACTTTTGAATCCTTTCATTAATGGTTTGGAAGTGTTATTTCCTGTTTCATTGGGTGGTCTTTACTTTGAAAGTAGTTGTTTTACTCCAGGAACGGGGAAAAGCAAGCAGAGGAAATTCCTTCTCCAGTTTAAAACTGGCTTCTCTGGCTTGAGGCAGAAGTGGGGAAAGCAAAGGGATGAAATTCAGCCTTCCCTGGTTTAAAACTGGCTTTTCTGGCTTGAGCCAAGGACAGGGACCAGAATAATTTCCGGCTCACTTCCTGAGTCAGAAGAAAAATGGTGAAGCTAGCTTCGGAAGGGCAAAGGGACTTCTGCTTTCCTAAAAAAGTTCAAAATTGCTTCAAAAAGGTAATTTTTCCAAATTTATTCTGAATTATGAAGATTCTGACTGGACCTAACCATGCCTATCCCCCTACATGCGTCTTTTTGGTGGCTATGGTATCTATAGAATTCTTCTCCAGTACCACATTTTGAATTTTTAATAGCTACCCTGTATACCAGAGGTTACAGCAAAAAAACTGAGTAAGTGTGAGCCTTAACTTTATGAATATTTTAACAAGTCTTACTAAAAAAAGAGAAGTAGAGGCAAGATCAACCTAGTGCTCTTTATTATATATTTTTTCTTAAACCCATCTAACTACACTCATTCTTTGGATACACAGGAGAGGACGAGCTCCTGATTTTAGAAGTGAAATTGCTTTTTTTCCCTGGTAGATCTTCTATCAGTTGGATCTGGGCTATAAATCTAGGTCTGATGAGTCATTCGACCATATGGTAAGTGTGGAGAAAAAGAGAGAACATGAATGTAGTTTAGTAAGCACAGTATTTTCATTTTGGTATTGACATTTTCTGAGTACATATAAATAAAAACAACATGTTTTATTTCTTACCTGCCTCCCTTTGTGGCTCAAAGTGTATTGCAACATAGTTAAAACACATAATCAATGTAAACTTTCTATAAAATACATATTATTTTAATTATTTAATTTTTTGTGTTTGTTTTAGCAGGATCTTATGTTTATGTTTTATGGTGTTTATTTCATTTGGTTGTATGCTTTTCCTTTTTGGCAATTGAATGTTTTGTCTCATGTTGGAAACTGCCCAGAGTCCTCTTGGAGAGATAGAGCGGTATATAAATAAAGTTTTATTATTATATTAAAATACACAGAACAAAGATGTAGGACCTCACCACATGGAGGTTGAGAAGCCAGGGAACAGCGGGTGAAAGCATGGGCTAGCGTAAGGCTTCGTCCCCTTACCATCGGTTGTTGTGGGATCCCATCCCATAATATTTCCACATTGACTGTGGCTTCCTCCAGTTCCTTAGTGCTGCTGGCACACTGCCAGCATGGAACCCAACTGAGTCCTGCCGAAAATAGCCCTGAGTCATTTGATGGGTTCCGGTGGATTCCATGCTGGCAGTGTTTCAGCACCACTGAGAAGCAGAAAAACATCAATGTGATTAGGTGGTAAAACCCATAGTGAGGAATTGAAACCATCATCATATGCAACTGAATATGAAAACAATGGAGGTCGTATACATATTAAGTTGTCATTGTCAGTGGCCATGCTACAGTCTCAGGCCAGTTGGTATATTAGAGATCAGTCCAAACAGAAATTGTCTATGTTGCTAGTCCATGGTGATCATTGCTGGTCAAAATTTGAGGATAATGTTACAGTAGCTGTATTGAGTACATTCTGCTGTATCCATTCTGCTTATTGTGTGTGGGAAATCTAACAAAACTTTTACTCATTATAATTTATGGAGGTTTGAATTAGTTATTGCTGAAAAAAGAAGGAAACAATGAATTTGAATAGGTCTACTCTGACCTGAAGAAAGGATTTAGATACATAAAACTTTGGGAATTAATTAATTTTAATTCTGAAAATGCAGGGAAAAATAACTGACTCTCTTTCTCCAAGATTTTGACTAACCCCACTTTTTCTGAGGTTGCTTTTGAAAATAGCATATGATCTGATCATGAATTGTACTTTCACACCTGCCTTTAGCAGACACACCTACCGTTTTACCTTTAATCTCCCTTGAAATCTTGAAAGCCCTATTCAGGGTATGCTGAAAAGTTTGTAGATATGCTACTGCTCATACATTCCATATCCCAGCTTTTTTGAATTCCACACTTAAAGGTTACTTTAAAAGAAAGGTTGCCATGTCTCTCAAGTGAGATTGCCACTATTTACAAAGAGATGAAGAAATTAGATCTCGTCAGGATGTATAGTATTTGGTTGAATTTTCTGTCCTGCCTGGGAGTGTTACAAATTGCCCCTGTCTGAATGTTCTGTAAATAGATGTCCCTGTTTGCATCACTTGTCTAATAGAAGCTGTGAAGAGCTCTTTTATGGAAATAAATGTAGAGATCACAGCCAGCAAAGACTTCAGACCATACCTGACATTTCTGAAGTTATCTAAAGCACCTGCTTTGAGGAGGAAGGCAATCAAGCAGATAAAAACCGTGTCCTTTGCACTTTGCTTTCTTGCTTCTTGGAAGAAGTATTGCCATATTGTGTGAAAACTGATAATGTATCAAATTGGAAGATTTAAAGAAATATTATCTGATTCAGTATACCTGAGAGATCAAAGCAAGGAGGCTCTATCCTTTGGCCTAAAAGGATCCTCACCCAGTGCACTGCAAACTAATGGAAAGGGAAACTATTCATAGGTTGAATTTAAAGAACCATGTTGGAAAAAAAATCACATGTTATTTTCTACACTCCTTTCTCCACCTCCCAAACTTTCCTGTTACCTCAATCCAAAAGTGGTGATCTGGGACTTCTCTTGACTTTTTGCTGTTGGAACTATCATTTCCACCTTTCATCTTCCTTTATATCCTTAAAGCATTTATTATCCTAGTGGTTGCTTTTAGTCAAAGTTCAGAACTGAACTGGCTTTTAGTGTGTTCATATTTCACACTACATAATTATAGTGCTGATTCCACTTCGTAGCAATGACTTCAACCTATACATTTCTATTGAATCCCAAGGTTTGTAGTTTGAGGAGGCACTAGAGCAGGGGAGCTCATTAGGTAGATCGTGATCTACTGGTAGATCTCGAAGGGCGTCCTGGTAGATCCTAGGCAGATTGCAGGCACAGTGTGTATGGCTCCCATGCCATTTGTGACGAATGCTCAGGGCCTTATTATACTCACATTTAGTTGAATTCAGTCTTAAAATGGATTATATGGCTCTCACTGAAATAAATTTCCTAATATTTTGCTTTTATGGCTCCCTGAGTAGTGGGTAGGTAGATCTTTGGGACTTGGTTGTTTTATAAGTAGCTCGCATGCTGGAAAAGTATGAGCATCCCTGCACTAGAGCTCCCAGACCGACAATTCTAAAACTGTGCATCGTAGTGACCATGACATAAATATGTGGGATAGGAAGGGACAGTGTTCCACAACATCCCAATTTAACTTGTGCTACTGATTCCCTACCTAATAAACAAAACTTTCCTTGTTTAAGCAATCCAACTGGCCTATTCAGAATGTGTCTTCCAAAGATTGAAGTATTTTCTCTCACACTATATCTTACCTTGTCACAGACTATTCCATTTTAGTTGGAACCCTCTGCTCTCTGTGCATCATGAGAAGTGCTAAAGGAGTTGAAATGGGCTGGGGAAAATTGTTCCAGCCATCACAGTTTCATGTGTGTAAATCTAAATCTAAAATAATGTTTATGGGCTTATTTACTTATTTTAAAAAGCTAGGCACGAGATATTTTAGTTCAAGTCTGTTTCACTAGAGTTCAGTGTTACAGGTTAAGCACAAACATTCCTTTTCCAGAATTCTGAAATCCAAAATACTCAGGATAATGACACCATTGCTTTCTGACGGCTCAATGTACGCACACTATTGTTTCATACACAAAATTATTTAAAATACTATATATATTTCCAGATTATGTATTTAAAGTGTATATGAAACATACATGAATTTCATGTTTAGACATGCATGCTATCTCCAAGATATATTATAATGTATGTATGCATATGTAATACAGGTATTCCAAAATCTGAAAAAAGAAATCTATTCTGATTGGATAAGTACCATTCTACTTGAGGGATGGGGAGAAGAAAGAGAATGGAGTCTTGCATATCTCTGGCTCAAAATAGTAGTTTTGTTTCTTACTCCTCATTAATAAAGCTTGCTTTCTTATTGTCTGGTCACACTTTTTTAACTACATGTGGCTCAGCTACATATTGTTCTGGTTTTCAACTGTAAAACTCTGGAAGGTGTGCCTTTTTACCAATAAAGACAAGGACTCTTTTTTCTATAGCTAAGGGGTGGGGGCCAGCTCTAGTTACTCCTAGGATAGACGAGCTCTGAGAAATGCCAGGTAAAGGATCTTATATTTCAGATGTAGACAAGGGTAGTCTACTTCAGAGTAGTCTTTGCCTTAAAAAAAACACCCTGAAACCCATGAGGTTGTCATACGTTGACAAATATCTTTTAAAAAAATAAGCTATGCACAAACAGCTCAAATTTCATTTTAGCTGAGCGGATGAAAGGGGGAAAGGGAAAAGGGTTCTCTCTTTTGAGCCAGTTCCTCTTTCCATTGCAGCTTCCGGCAATGCTTCTCATGCTGTTCTGGGGTCTTCCAACTCTCTGGAACAGTTTTGGGGCCCTGCAGCTGGAAATCAGAATTGCCAAAAAAAATCTCCCGCCTCCTATTAGTAGAGGCATCTGCTGGATCAAAAGCCATTCTGTAAATGGAAGAGCAAAATTGCATTCCACCTTTAAAAAATAAACATGCTGATAAAATGACACTGAGTAGAAATGTGGCAGTGAAGATATGCTAAATTGAAGAGGCTTGATAAGACTCATCCGCCTGAAATGTCACTGCACATGTCAAAGCTATTCCTTCTCAAAAAGATGGGAGAGCAGCACTAAGGCAATCCGTTCCTGCCAGCATTGCACCGTCATTCTGTTCTTTCCCTCACAAAAGTGAAGTTTTATAAATTCCCAGAAGAAACAGAAGGAAAATATAGGAGAATAATGATTTAGCATCTTCTTAATGCAAGTGGTCTGTAAACATGAGTCAGCAAAAACTAGTCAGTCTAAATCAGTGTTTCTCAAACTGTGCTCCTCCAGATGTTTTGAACTTCAGCTCTCACCATTCTTAGCAGCTGGTAAAATGGCTGGGATTTCTGGGGGATGAATTCCAAAACACCTGGAAGAAAACAGTTTGAGAAACACTGGTCTAGAGCAAGGATGTCAAACTTGTGGCCATCTAGGTGTTTTGGACTTCAGTTCCCAGAATTCCTGCCCATTGGACAAGCTGGCTAGGGCTTCTGAGGATTGGAGTCTGAAACTGGAAAGCTGCAACCCTCTGTTCTAGAGTAAATTACTAGGGTGGAAGCACCTAGGTAGATATGAACACATTTGTATATGGCCTCATACAAAGTGTATTTGTTTATGTATTCAGTGTTATTTAATTTAACCATGCGATCAATACCTCCAGTTTAATTTATCCACTTCCCACAAAATATTGTATCTCTAGGTATTTCCTAGGTCATTTGACATGACTCTGAGGCATTCTTGGGGGTAGAAGTCCTTCATTTCAATAGGCTTAACTATTATTTATGGGTTTGCATATCCATGTCAAGTCTCGAAACATGTTCCCCATGGACACAAGGTCATTCTGTTTGTTGCTTTTCTCCTGCTATGAGACCTGTGGTGGCTTACAACCAATAAAAATCAAAGTGCAGCTGAAACCTATTTGATGGAAAAGTTAAAGATCATTAAACAAAGCACTCTATTAAAATACTCAATTAAAACACATTAAACCATAGTAAAAAGGATAAAAAACACAATATGTTCTATTATAAAACCGTTCTGCCACAGTAATTTAAGAGCGAAAGGCTTGCTTAAATAAAAAAGGCTTTTGCTTGCCAGGAGATAGCAACGATGGGACCAACCAAACCTCTCATGGGAGGGAACTCCATAGCTTGGAGGCAACCATTGAGAAATCTTTCTTCAAGGTGTTTACCAGATATACCTGCGATCTTGATGGAGTTGATAGAAAGCCTGGCCCTGGAGACCTTAATACACAAGAAGGCTCATACCAGCAAATAGGTCATCTGGACCCAAGCCATGTAGAAATTTAAAGGTCCTAACCAACATTTTGAATTTTCCTGGGAATAGAGTCATAGCCAGTGAAATCCTTTCAACATGGGAATTCTTTGCAACAGGGCCCAGCCAACTGTCTGGAACCATTCCAGACAGATTCCAAAGGCAGCCCCAGTCAAGATTGATACTGAAAAACAGGAATATTATTCCCAGTGTTGGGTTTCATCCCTGACTGCACAAGTCTCCAGCTCTCAATGAGCAGTTAGCTTAGATAGGTTAGAGTGAGGGATTCCTTCCTCAATTTCCTCAAGCAAGCTTATCTTAAGAAGGGGCTTAGAAGAGGGGTTGTCTTTAAAGGTCTGTAATATTTTTGTGGAATCATAAAATTAATTCAGCTTAATTCAGTTGCTGCAGAGAGGGTTATTTTGAGCCTAACAGCTCGTGATTCCCAACACCCAGCTGTGTGTGTGTGTGTGAGTGAGGAGTGACTTGAGAAACTGCAAGTCACTTCTGGTGTGAGAGAATTGGCCGTCTGCAAGGATGTTGCCCAGGGGACACCCGAATGTTTTTTTTAATTAAATATTTTTATTAGTTTTTTTAGCAATTATAAAAGACAGGAAATTCAAGGAGGTAATACAGGGAAAGGGAAAGAGTACGGGGTATACGGGGAAGGGAAAGGGAGTGATGGGGTCAAGAGAAGACACAACACAAATAGATAGATACAACACGGAACATCTTCCAGTTCGGGTCCTCGGAGATATTAAGTACTTGAAATACAACATTTAGCTTGTTAATAACCTTTGCCATTGGAGTTCGTAATGCATGGTCCTTCATTTAACACATCATTTTTTCCAGGTAGAGTTTCACTGGTTGCCAATCCACCCTTTTGTTGTCACTTCTCTCATAAACTTTACAGTACAGATCATCTGATTCCATTAAATCCTTTAGTTTATTAAACCAATCTTCTGTCGGTGGGATATCCTCCCTTTTCCAATTTTTGGCTAGCACTAGCCTAGCGGCCGCCGAGATATCTTAAAGCAATTTAACCTTGTTCTGGTCTAGTCCTTCCTCCATTAAGTTTAATAAATAAATTTCGGGTTTAAAGTCGAATTTCTCCTTCAATTTTTTTGGGTATGCTTATGAATAGCTTTCCAGAATTTTTTAACTTTAGTGCATGTCCACCAGCAATGAATATAAGTCCCCAACTGCTTATTACACTTCCAACATTTGTTGTTGGTATTTTTATAATATCTTGCAATTTTCTGAGGGGTCATGTGCCATCTATAAAACATTTTATACCAGTTCTCTGCCGGTGAGGTAGAACCCAAGATCTTAATGGTTCCCTTCCATGCCCTCTCCCACTCTTGCAACAATGTCGTATGGCCAACATCTTGTGCCCATTCGACCATCACATGTTTCACCAATTCTGTCTCCGTGTCTAGCTCTAGCAGTTTATTATACAGTATTTTTATATGTTTTTTCTTTTGCTTCAACACACACTCCCATATGTTCTCTTGCACATTCACTTGTTTTTTTAAGATCTGTCCTGAAATAATCTTTTAGTTGAGCATACTGAAACCATGAGATTTCAATCCCAGATTCCCTCAAGTTCTCTAGCGATTTCAATTCCCAGTTTGTATTTGTTTTCTTGATCAAAGATTCATAAGTATACCATTTGGACATAGGTATTTCCTTTTTATGTTGGGCTTCCAGGGGTGAGATCCAACGAGGGGTCTTCGTGTAAAAGTGATCCTTGTACTTGTCCCATACTTTTAGTAGAGCTGCCCTAATGTGGTGGTTATTGAAGGCTCTTTCTACTTTGGCTTTTTCATACCACATATAGGCATGCCAGCCTCTATTGATATTGAAGCCCTCCAAGTTAAGTAATCTTGTTTTTTAAGTAACGCCCAATCCCTGATCCAGCTAAGGGCAGCTGCCTCGTAATATATTTGGAGATTTGGAAGGGATAGTCTCCCCCCCTTTTATCCGTAAGGATTTTGTATTTTATCCTGGGCCTCTTTCGTTCCCAGATATATTTTGTAATGTCCCTTCTCCAGGTCTTGAAATCATAAGTTGTTCTTAAAATGGGAATCGATTGAAACAAAAAATCATTCTGGGGAGTATGTCCATTTTTACCACCGCTATTCTTCCTAGTAGATTAAGATTTAAAAATCTCCACCCTTCAAGTTTTTTCTTTATATGTTTCCATGTGAAGTCGTCGTTATTTTTTAACAATTGATTGTTCTTCATGGTTAGATGTATGCCTAGATATTGAACCTTCTTTGCGACTTGTATTTTGGTATTGTCCTGGAGTAGTTCTATCCTTTCTTTTATCCTATTTTTCGTAAGTATTTTAGATTTGGAGTAATTAATTTTCAATCCTGCAACCTCACCATATGCTTTGATCTTCTCTAACCATTTTGGCATCTTTTCCACCGGTTCTTCAATGATGCATACCACATCATCCACGAAGGCATGCAGCTTGTACTCTTCTTTCTGGAGTTTGAGGCCCTTTAGGTTATTGTCTGTCCTTATGTCATCCAGAAGTATCTCCAGCATCATGATGAAAAGTAGCGGGGATAGTGGGCAACCCTGCCTGGTACCCTTCTGAATTCTGATTTGACTTGACCTGTTACCATTGACTATAATGTTTGCCGACTGTTCGTGGTATATGGCTTGTATGGCATTTGTGAATGCAAATCCCATATCCCTCTCTTAAAATTTGAAACAAAAAATTCCAATTAGCATTATCGAACGCCTTCTCGGCGGGACGCCCGGATGTTTTGATGTTTTACCATCCTTGTTGGCAGCTTTTCTCATGTCCCCACATGAGGAGCTGGAGCTGACAGAGGGAGCTCATCTTTGCTCTCCCCAGATTAGAGCCTACGACCTGGTGGTCTTAGGTCCTGCTGGCACATGGGTTTAACCCATTGTGACACCAGGGGCTCCTATTCCCAGCTGAAGAAGCAGGATATGGTTGCAGGAAGTTGTTTCTAGTTGGTGTAAGTTTCAGTCCTCTGACCAATTACTCTGAAGAAAGTCAATCAGGTTCAAGGCTAGTGTAACAATACTTTGCTTTAATGATTTCATTGAAAAGGTAATACAGTTAGGGAGTTGTTTCTACCATATACACCGGATAGCTTTTCAAGCAATATTCCGCTCACTGCCAGATTTATGTTATGTTGCAGTCAAGGCTACTAAGACTTCGCAATATAAATATATGATATGCTGATGTAACCTTTACAAGGAGAAGAATATAGGATCTGGTAGGGTTTTATCACTTTGCAATTAAAATAAAAACCTTGCTCTGATTAGATTATGTTTTCCCTGGTAGCATGTACCATGCTATCCTGCTCCTTTCCTGGAATAGCTGTGTATTTTTATGAGGTCAATATACTAAGCAAGAGAAAACAATAATGGTGCACTCTCGGGACATTAAGAGAGTGCTTTTGTGGTGGCAGAAAGTGTTCTTTGACCTTGTGCTTGAGCTTGACAGGTATTTTTTCACATATTTGGTGTCTCTTCTTTGGCATATGGACTACAGCCAAGGCTAGAAAATATCAGATGCTATGTACAGATATGCAGATTTCTCCCAAGGCTGGCAACCTTTCCACTCTCTAGCAAGTGATATATGATCGAGCAAATGTTGGTTGGTTTTAAAAATAAAATAAAATATTAAAGAAGATAATGAACTGAAATCACTTTAGTTTGAGCCAAAGACAGAAACATGTGACGTAGCAAGGTTATTGGTAGGACACCAAATGTTTTACAGGAGATTATGCTTCTTCTTTGCAGAAAATGAGACTGCAAAAAAGGGCCTATCATAAAATGCTGTTGTGTAGAAATGAGGCATCATTTTCTAGAGCTTTAAAAATCTCTTAGGCTCATCTATTCTTCTTCTCCATTTATAAATAATATGATATGAGCAGAAAGTAGCTGGACCCAATGTGATCCTGCTGTCTTGGCTGTTTGTCAAAACCCATCTAAATTTTTCCTCCTGTACATATTCATACACTCTTCCCTTTTGGCAGAGGCAGCTTCAGTTATTACTCTGCTCTTCCACATTGGGCGTGACTTTTAAATGTCCTCCCATTCTCTTCCTTGGTCTTCAGCTTAATTCAGTTGCTGCAAACTCAGTTCAAAGAGTTTGCAGCAGTAGGAGGGAGAAGAGAGGCTGGGTGGAGATTAGCCTAGTAATCCAATGACTTATTTTTCATGAATATATTTTGCTCTCTTGGCTATACTGTTTGATTGTGCTCTGATGTGGCTTGGCTACATGTGTCTTGGTTTTCATTATTGAAATGGAGCCCCCGGTGGTGCAATGGGTTAAACCCTTGAGCTGGCAGGACTGAAGACCAACAGGTCGGAGGTTCAAATCCGGGGAGAGCATGGATGAGCTCCCTCTGTCAGCTCCTGCTCCCCATGTGGGGACATGAGAGAAGCCTCCCCACATGTATGATAAAACATCAGAAGCATCCAGGGGTCTCCTGGACAATGTCTTTTCAAATGGTCAATTTTCTCAAACCAGAAGCGACTTTCTCAAGTTGCTCCTGACACAGAAAAAAATCCTTTGAAATATTGAAAGGTATATATTTCTTTACTTATAAATAACAAGATGACTTTCTTTCTCCATGGTGACCCATGGCTCAGACTTGGTGCGTCTTTAACCTTCTGAAAGCCAATTGTGTAATATTTCCTAGGATTTTAAATTCATGTGCTGAAAAACATTAAAACCTGTATATTAGGATAAAACTATAAAATCCTAACATCAAAGGTTCCTGAAAGCTATCCGTGTGCCATCATATATCTATATCAATAAATCCAATCAGCTGAAAACATTCTTAAAAAATAATGTTTAAATACCTTTTCTGAACCCGAGGAGGATATAGGCAACTCTAATCTCTCTTGGGAGGGCATTCCACATTAGGGGCACAGCCCCGGAAAAGGAACTTTGCCTCGAAAGCTCAAGGTGTAGATTGGAAGAGGCTATTGTCAACACCAGGATCTCCTCACTAGATCTAAGAGATCTCCCGGGAATGTAGCGAGGAAGACACAGTCTCAGGTAGCCTGGACCAAGGCCATGTAGGGCTTTAAAGGTCAGAACCAGAACCTTGAATTTGGGCCCAGAAACCGATAGGCAACCAGTGAAGCTGTTTCAGCAGTGGAGTAGTATGATCTCTTACCGCTTCTTGCTGGTAGTTTAGCTCCTGCCATCACGTCATGAAAGGACTTCTTGCTTGGATTCATATGTTTAGCATTTGTCATTTAGTCCCTCTGGGTTAGAAGTAACATAGTACACTTTTATGGCACCCCAGTTTTAAGCTTGTAGCCATAACTAAATGAGAGGATGTTGATGTGAATGGAGCAATACACCAATTCAACTACAGCTGTTCCCTCAATTGTAGTTGTTACTCCCGTGAGCAGTTACAGTCATTGGAAATTATAACACTATTTACTAGGCATGAGAAAAATGAAACGGAAATTAAAAGGATTCGTAAGAGATTCGTATGAAATGGGACTTTTGAGGTTTTACGGATCGCTGCCACGAACCAGGAAGTAGACTTCCTTTTACGGTCCTTCAGGTCAACAATATGCGTTAAGTTCGTTAGAAATTCTTAAGTATTAATTAATTAATTATTGTAGTACTACTCACTTCTCCCTGTCTTGTCTTCTCCCGCTCATTTCCTTCCCGCCTTCATTGCTTCTTCTTTTCCCGCATTTCTATGGGGAACTGGAAGTGACGCTGCTGCTAGGCAATGCATTCTGGAAACTGTAGTCCTCCAGGCTTCCCCCCCTCCTTCTCCTTCTCTTCCCTGTTGCTCTGCCTTCATGGATCGAGGCTAGAGAGAGGTGAGGGGAGCGATGGCTTTTTCCAGCTGAAATATAAGCCGACCCAAGCCTGGGTCGGCATATTTCAGCTGAAACTACGCCCCTCTGCTTCTCTCTAGCCTCGATCCATGGATCGAGGCTCAGAGAGAAGCGAGGGGAGTGATGGCCCCTTTCCAGCTAAAATATAAGCCGACCCAGGCTTGGGTCGGCTTATATTTCAGCTGCTCTCTCTGCCACTCTCAGCCTCGATCCATGGATCGAGGCTGAGAGTGGCAGAGAGAAAAGACGTGGCCCCTTTCCAGCTGAAATATAAACGACCCAAGCCCCGGCTTTTTAGCTAAATTGAGGCCCCTCAATCGGAGGAATTTCCTCCTATTTCCCAGGCTGTCCCTCCGCTTCTGAGGGACAGCCTGGGAAATAGGAGGAAATTCTCCGATTGAGCTGAGGCACCCCTTTCAGCTAAAATATAAGCTGACCCAGGCTTGGGTCGGCTTATATTTTAGCCTCTCTCTGCTTCTCTCTAGCCTCGATCCAGGCGAGAGAGAAGGCGAGGGGGGTGAGCGAGGGCACCGGCGAGCACAGGGGGGGACGAGGGGCGAAGAAGAGAAACGAAGGGATGGGGAACCAAAGAGCAAAGGAAGGAATGAAAGAAGAGGGTAGAGAAGGAAGAAAGGAGGGAAAGGGGAAATAATAAGGGCGGGGGGAGAATCGTACTTCACTTTCTGGTGTCCTGAGAGCTAGTAGCTAGTAGCTACTACCTCTTATATTTATGTTATACATTACAGCTCCACTTAATTGCACTGCAGAGGTGAAGGGAATGTTCCCCCTTGATTTTTAACTGTTTCCCTGCTTTTCCTACTTTAGAACCACTTTAGAATTTCGTTAGTACTTAAGTTACATTTAGCACTTTTTGGAAAAATTTTTGTACTTCTTTGATATACTAATCAAAAAACACATCCCCCCCCCCCCATTTGATTTTAGAATCCCGATTTTAGGATTCTAAACCAACCCTACTATTTACAATCATATTTTATTCCTTGTGATTTTGACAATTCACATGTAGGACAATTTAGTTCCATGGACTATGTTCACACCTCACCTTAATAGCAGTATCTTTCAAACAAATCTATTGCTACCAATAGAATGGTGGGATAAAACAGTCTCTATGATAAACATTAGGTAGTGTTTGCACAGCAGCTTCCCACAGTGAAGAACAGTTGCTTGGCAGAGAGCTAGAGCTTGGTCAGATGCTGGAGAAGTTCCTTGAATTGAATTCCAGCTCTCAAAATCCTCCATGTTGCAGGTCCATTATGGGGGTTACTGTTCAAATAAGGAACATTCCAATATTTAGTTTATCACCTCCTGATTTATAGATTTCCCGTCATGTGGATATCCTGCTAGTCAAAATGCCCTAAGGCAGTGGTTCTCAACCTATGGGTCCCCAGATGTTTTGGCTTTCAGTTTCCAGAAATCCTAACAGTTGGTTAACTGGATGGGATTTCTGGGAGTTGTAGGCCAAAACACTTGGGGACCCACAGGTTGAGAACCACTGTCCTAAGGCATCAGATCCTATATGATCTTGGAAACTCAGCATGGTCGGATCAGTACTTCAATGGGAGGCCACCAACAGGTGCTATAGTCTGTATTTCAGAGAAAGAAACTCATAAAATCATATCTTGAATAGTTCTTGCCTAAGAAAACCTTTTGAAATTCACAGAGATGCCATAAGTTAACATGTGACTTGAAGGCACATACAGCCACACTTTTTTTTGACTTGGCACATCAATTACATACTGGACTAGATTTACATGAGTTAAGAACCTGAGATATGTTACGTTTGAGTTCTTATAATATTAACTAGATACATTGATGGAGAAGAAAGAGTGCAATACATAACTCTGTATTCCCAGAGTCAATAAGCAGACCTAGATGTGGCACATAAGATTAATGATCAGTTTCTCTTGTGATTTAGAAGTTCAAAGCCACTGCTAATTTGATTGAGGAAGTGGCCGTGGGGTAATGTGGAAGCGTATGTCCTTCCTCCTGTGCCATTTTCCCAGTCAAAATCCTTTTGGTGTTGCCATTTCCCCAGGAGAAAACACACTGCCACAAATAGAAGCTTCAGAAGGAGAGAAATTTAAATTGAGAGAACAGCATGGGAGGAAATGGCAAAACCTCTTTTCCCCAGGCTACCTCCTCAGTGAAATTAGCAGCCCAATATATTTTGCGCTTTGAAGTTTATTTTTTAAATTAAACACTGAGAGATTCTGGTCACTGATCTCCTACGTCACAGAGTGGCAAGCCCTATGATGTTGGAATAGTGGAAGGGTTCAACAGCTGTTTCAGAATGCTGATCTGACATAATGGGAATTTTCCTTCTGGAACAGCCTTAATCCACAAATGTGTATCTGCCCTCTACTCATTAATCCTTCCTTCATGCATGTGAAGTCCTGCTGTGTTTAATAGATTCAATAAAAGAGTGAGGTGTTATTCTGTACATGCTAACGTCACCTTAGAAATGGCAGTTTTCATGTGCTGTATACCACTAAATGAATCAAAGCTACACGTGCTGGGGATTTAACTTGCCTATAGTTTTTATTACAATTGCCTTCAAAACGACTCCAGATTAAAGTGAGTAGAGGTCTGAGTCCCTCTATGGAGGTAGAGAAGATCAGGATATAAAAGTTTTAAATAAATAAATAAATAAGATAAGTGATGCTAACATAAAGTTTTGTAGCCAAGATTGCTTCAGATGAAATATGGCATTGCCTTTCTCGGAGGCTTTTTTTTCATGTCAGGAGCTACTTGAGAAACTGCAGGTCGCTTCTGGTGTGAGAGAATTGGCTATCTGCAGGGACGTTGCCCAGGGGATGCCCGGACGTTTGATGTTTTTACAATCCTTGTGGGAGGCTTCTTTCATGTCCCCACATGGGGAGCTGGAGCTAATAGAGGGAGCTCAACCTGCTGTGCCTGGATTCAAACCACTGATCTATTGGTCAGCAGTCCTGCTGGCACAAGGGTGTGAGGCTGAAAGAGTGTGACTTGTTCAGGGTCAGGGTCAACCAGTGGGTTTCCATGGCTGAACAAGGATTCAAACCCATGTCTTCCAAAGTTCTGAGCCAACATTTAAATCACTACATTACACAAGCTTTAGGACATGCTCACTCAGGAGGTATTTTAAAAATGCTATCTGAAGATGGCAACATCCTTGCAGATGGCCAATTCTCTCAAGTTTCTCAGGTTACTCCTTTTAATGGAAGTTATCAGGATGACTTAGGGATGGGGGTCCAGTTTTTCTTTTGCAGCCAATTGTGTGCATGTGCATGTGTGTGTGTGTGTGTGTGTGTGTGTGTGTGTGTATGTGTGTGGGAGGGAAGGTTTGTGGCCAGGAAGGGCAGCCCACCCTTTAAACCAATGGCAAAGATACATTTCTCTCATCACACAGTAAAATGTGCTTTGTAAAGCTGGATAAAAGTGGGTTCAGAAGCCAAAAGACAGAGGTAACTCGTTTTTATTAAATACAAGTTTGAGATGACTTGAAGCTTGGTTTGGAATGAGATAAGAACATTATGTGGTAAATAATGTCTTTATTCATGTCTAGAGGAGATTCCACCTGAACATTAGGAATAACTCATTAACTGTGAGAGCTGTTCAGCAATGGAACTCTCTGCACCAGACTATGGTGGAGGCTTTAAAACAGAGGCTGGATGGATATCTATTGGGGGTGCTTTGAATGTGATTTTCTGATTCTTGGCAGGGGGTTGGACGGGATGGTTCATGAGGTCTCTTCCAACCCTATGATTCTAGAGAAGCTCCAAAACAGTTTACAGACTGATGTGATAAAGTCCTAGCTCTACATTTGATTCCCCACCCCTCCATTCATTTTCTTTTGGGAGAAAATAGCCATCGCAGTCTGGGTGTGAGCCTGGACTCATCGCTGAGCCTGGAACCCCAGGTTTCGGCGGTGACCAGGGGAGCATTTGCACAGTTAAAACTTGTGCGCCAGCTGCGCCCATACCCTGGGAAGTCTGACTACGCCACGGTAGCCAACGTTCTCGTTACATCCTGTATAGACTACTGCAACGCGCTCTACGTGGGGTTGCCTTTGAAAACTCTTCGGAAGCTTCAATTGGTCCTATGGACAGCAGCCAGATTACTAACAGGAGCTGGGCTCAGGGAGCATACTACTCCCCTGCTGCGCCAGCTCCACTGGCTGCCAGTCTGCTACCAAACACAATTCAAAGTGCTGGCTTTAGCCTATAAAGCCCTAAATGGTTCTGGCCCAACTTACCTCTCTGAACACATCTCCCCTTATGAATCATCTTGGACATAAAGATCATCTGGGGAGGCCCTGCTCCCGATTCCATCGGCATCGCAAATGCTTCTGGTGGGGACAAGAGACAGGGCCTTTTCAGCGGTGGCCCCATAGCTGTGGAACGCCCTCCCTGGGGAAATTAAATCAGCCCCCTCGCTCTTGTCCTGCCGAAAAAAGGTCAAAACTTGGATGTTTGAAAAGGCAGTGTAACTGACATAGGACTGGAACAATTGGACCATGAGACTGGATTATGTTTTTATCTTGGAGACTTAATATTACTATTATTGTCATGTTTTAAATTTGCTAATGTTTTTAACTGTTTTAAACGCTGTTTTTATGATGCTGTTGGCATTCAATTTGTTGCCTTGTGAACTGCCCCGAGTCGCCTTCAGGCTAGAGGGAGTGGTATACAAATGTGCTAAATAAATGAATAAATAAATCTGTAAAACAAAAAGGTTGCAGATTTTGAATCTGAGTTGACAGAGGAAGCTTGTTGTTTCAGATGAAAATATATTGCTGAATAAACATTCAGAGGCTCACTACTATTAAACAGAGTTTGAGAGAGGCAGGAATTTGAACCCCAAAGCCCCAGAAGAAATGCCTAACTTTTCTGCTTTGATATAGTCTTCTTTTCCATAGCCTATTATAGCAAAACTAAATAATGCCAATTACTTTTATTTTTTCATAGGTTGGGTCACTTCCTTTAGAGATGCTGTGATGCTGATTTAGTGCATAAGTTGCAGTAAATTTCTCTTTCAATGAATGTAAATGTACAGCACAAAGAAAAGAAAGTATTTAGGCTGCCTTACCAAAAGTTGTGACAACTCAAAAGAGACATTCAGAGGAACTAACAGATATATTTGTTCTAGAAGCTATTCTGATGCCATCTACTGGCAACATATATATATGTAGATATAGAAATTTTGATGTATGTGATATTTTCACAGGTTAAGAGCTTCTCTTTAATATCTGTATTCACTTCTTAAAATTCAGTTATTACATTAAGACTTTTAAAGGTTCTGGGTTTCTTTTGCTCTTTAGAACCTACACACCTAGAAAATATTTGGGAGAGACGGCAATGAAGAAGTTGAACAGTTCTAGAACTCAGATGCCTTTCGAAAAAGATTAAGGGCTCAGTTGCTATTTAAAGCAAAAAAGATTAACTTTATATCCTCTAAATTAAACACTTTTTCATGCACCAACCCTGAGCGCTGTAAAAATGTGATCATATAATTAAAGACCATGGAAGCAAACTAAGTGAGTTAGCTGTCTGTTATTTAGGACCACTGAGCAATTGTGCGCTGGATGTTGGGTGGTTTTGGCTGAATGCTTTTAGTGTATGTGTCAATTATGCTCAATTACTTGCCTTTTTCTCACCACCACCCTCTTATTAACAATGCACAGTAAACAGAATAAGCTGCATCAAGTAGTCAGGTCTTGTCAAACAGTCAAAATGATATGCTTGCTGTTTATGCAGTTGCAGACTCCTGAGGCTGTTTAAGAATACCACTAGAATTGAGCAGATAAATAGCCCCATCTAATTTGGGGGGGTTTTTTGCCTTACATTGTCCATGCAAAAATACTGACGCACACTGACAATCCTAGTATATGTATTCAGAGAAAGAACCCTACAACAAATAATGTAAACACCAATTTTGTGTCATAAAGATACCCTGTCATTCTCCATAAGTGGTGGCCTCATAAAACATATAATATGAGAATCTGCCCTGGCAGTATGTGCAGATACATCTACAGTATCGTATTAACAGAGAGGCAATTTCTAGATGTTTTGTCCATTCATGCAGGGAATTATTCTATCAACTCATGTATAAGTCTAGGCATTTTGGTCAAAATATCAACCCCCAAAGCCTGCCAAGTTATCCATAGATCAATGTCAATGCACCTTAACACTTAAATACATATATTTGAAAAGGAATCATCCCCTTCTCTGGATAAAGCAGCAAAAGCAAGAGCTTCATTGTCCCAGAAGAACATGTTGCACCCTAGCACTGGGACACACCTTTCACCCAGCACCACACCAGTGTCCAGTTAGTCAATAAAATAATGTTTATTAAAGAAAGCATATAAAACGGGGGGAAAGTGACATTCAGTATATAAAATGTATTACATAAAAGAGGCCAGAGTTCAGTAGCACTAATCCAAAAATGGCAGGTTGAAAACCAAAACCAAGGAATCTAATCCAAGAATTAATCCAAAGTTATATCCATGAACATGAAAACAGGAACTTCTCCAAGATAACTTCTCCAAAGGTACATGGACATAAACAGGAACCAGAAATCTTGACAATACAGGAACCATGAACTTGGAATCATGAATAGGAGACTGATCCCTAATAGCCACGTTGTCTTCTCTCAGAGACCTGGAACCAAACCACTTAATTTAAGCCTTCTAGGCACCCATGACATCATACCTAGCACATCTGGACTTCAAAGTCTTATAGCAAATTCTCTGAGAATATCTAGTTTGCCTGCTTTTCACACCCTGCATTCTCAGGTCTAAGCTACACTCCCTTGAAAACTCCTTGGTTTCCCAGGCCTTTTCTCAAGGGGGCTGCTACTTTCAATTTCCCCTGTTGCCTGGGAACCAGGTGAGGAATTGCAAACATCAGCCTCGTCTGCCTGCAATGCTCCCTGAACATTCACAGACTCCTCACTTTGGAACCCATAATCCCCTTCATCCTCTGAACATTCAGAAAAATCATCTGATGCTTGCTAGACTACAACAGAACTTAGAAGCAGCACTGACCCCTGAAACTCTCTGCCATGGCACCACTTCTGGCCATTTTAAATCCTTGGGTTGGAAAATGGCAGTGACTTCCAGGGGTGGCTGGACCCCTGAGACAGCCTTAATGATTTTCCCTTGACTTATCTATAATTCATATCAAAATCCATATTTTGGTACTAAAACCTCCTCTTGACTTATACATGAAGTCAATTTATATGTTGGTGTATGTGATAAGATTTTGCTTTAGAATACAGACTGATACGTATGAAAGAGAGAGACAATTATGCAAGAAGCTAGATTTCCAGTCCATGTTGTAAGTGCTGTATTTACAGTTTGGACTCATAGACACCAAACCAGTGTGTTTTTATATCTATATTCATTATCTTTATTTTTCTGTCCAGCCTTTTCTCTATCCACAATTCAAGACATTGTATAAAAGTTAATACAGATACAGCTAAAGAATTAATGTCATACAAAGGTAAAATTATAATTGTATTATCAAAGGATTTAAAAGTAGTTAAAAGTATGACCATTAAAAATGGTACAATATGTTCCAAAAGATGCTTTCCCCCCAAGCAGTATGTTTTAAAAGAGAGGCTGCAACAAACTATTATTGTGGCAGAGTGGTGGACTTAGATATATCCACTAGATAAAGATAGGAAATGTATGCCAGAAAGGCTACAAGTTCACAGTACAATCACCCAGTTGGCAACTAAAATCACCTACATAAAATAACAGAAATCTCGAAAGACAAACCTTGGCATTTGTTAACTTTTTAGTTACACTTTTTATTTTATTTTTTTAAAAAATAATCAATTGTAATCTTTTTTTTTAAGCTAGCTAAAGTTGTCTGTATAAGGCACTCCTTGCTGTTATTATAACACTTTCTAGAGAGTTGAAAATGACACTGGCTCACCAGTCGTAGAAATGATATTTCAGTGGCTGATACAGCCAATCATAAAACAGCAGAGAGAGAAAATAATTATCACACTATCAACTGGCCATTACTGAAATTTATTTGGTATTATTGATATCTAAACTCTCCTTGAAAACTGTGAAAATTCAGTGCTTCCCTTATGTCAGAGAGGTTCATAATTCAGCTTTTTTCAGGTCAACTGCTAATATTGTCTGTGTATGTATCAAGTTCAGACCCTTTATTTAAAAGCCCTTTCTTACTCATTGGATCTTAAAGATTAGCACCAAAACCCTTAAATGTATCTTTCGCGTGCTGCCAAGTTTCAGATAGATTCATTAAGACGCGTTCACAAGGCAAGTCATAGGGCAGGGTAGGCACCTGTGGCACAGCCTATTTTCATTCACATCTTGTTTGACAAGCTGCATTGCTGCACTGTTGGCTTTAAATGTGATCCAGAAGGGACCAGAAGTCAGCTTTTGATTTTTAATTTGGGAGCAATTTTCAAGTGTTTGTGTGGGTGGAGTGGCTGCTGTTTTTAAATTGTTGAGGGAATTAAAAATTGAATGTTTGGGGAATTGAAATTAAAATGGGAGGCTGTGGGATCTTGTGGAGGGTTGTTAATGACAAAAGAGAGTTTGGAGCTGCAGGCTTCCTGTATGCGACACTTTCACCAGCCCATCATACAACCCACTCTCCTCAACACCCAATTAATGATTATCACGCACAAACCCGTAATGACTTTACTTCTCTGGGAACACAATATAATAATCCCCATCTATTATTTTAATTGAGATGTTGGGGATTTGGGTATGCCCACAGATGTTACTTCTCATCTAAACTTGCTATAAATAGAAAGTCTTAAAAAAGGTTTGAGGTTCACTAGGGCAGTTGATAAATAGGAAATCAACCTTCAAACTCCAGAGAGGACATACGAGCTGAGCTTCCTGCCTCCAAAATAATTTATGAAGTAGAGCATTATTCTCACGATGGACAAGGCTCTCTGTGTGCTTATATAACAGTATGAGTGCAGTATAGTGCTGAATACTAGTTGCTGGAGAACAAGAACAGGAGATGCTTATGGTCCTCATTTCCCCCATTGTCATTCTGAGGTCCCTTCTGTTGGGGGTTGTAGATATAAATAAATATAAGCTTTACCACAGTTTTTGAACCAAGATATACCCTGCAGTATAATAAAGTGTCACTCGGGCTTGTGTAACAAGTAACAGTATCTTTACTTCAGTTCAGAAGTCAAACAGGGCAACAATATATACAGCAGTTTCTCTGAGTTCACACAAAGAACAGAGGGAATGGACAGTCCTTTCAAACAATCTTTAAATTATGCTTCATGCCTTTAAAATGATTAGACTTCAGAAAGTTGGCAGCCATTTCCTTCCTGGCTGTTTCCAGTCAGTGCTCTCTTGACTCTCCAAAGTGAAAGTGACAGTTAAAACCGTTTGTCTCAGCAGCAAGCCAGAGACAGCAGCCAATCAGAACTCTGGCCCCTGGCATGCTCATGGTGTCTCTTTCCAAATTCTCACACCTTTTACACTGCCATATAATCCATATTATCAAAGAAGATAATCCATATTATCTGCTTTAAACTGGATTATACGAGGCCCATTCTACACTACCATATAAATTCCAGATTATCTGCTTTGAACTGGATTATATGGCAGTGTACACTCAGATAATCCAATTCAAATCTGATAATGTGACATGCGCCAATTTTAGTCCTTTGTGATGAGGCGGTAAGTCACAGTAAAGTAATTCAATATCCAATGCCATTGGAATTGCTGGAATGTAGTGAGTGTCTTCTTATTCTTATCAAGAGTGAGGGCTGAAACATAAATCCAAAGTGCTGTGCACTTATATCTGTCTATTATAAGAGCTTGAAATATTTCAGTTCATTGTGTAAGGGACTGAACAAGGGACCTGTAATGCAGCGTGTGATGCAGAAGCGTGAGGCACGAGAAGTGATTATGCTTTTCAACTCTAAAATGACAAAGATCACTGAACATAAAGTCTAGACTATGATGACTCAATGACAGTATTTCGTGCATTAATATGTGTTAGAATGAAACATATTTATTAAAAGGTGTTCTACTTTGACATTTTACTTTGCACATTGAAGCAGCTGTAAGACTAAGCTGCCAAATTTATTGTTGGTGTTAAGCAGTCAACCAAAGGGCATAACTTCTGGTATTTGTCTCTCCTTTTGTTTTCAGTTCCTGAAGTGAGATTTCTTTCATGGCAAGCCACAGTTTGACTCACTTAATGTTCTCTTTATTTCTGCCTAAAGAATACTATTGTAAAGTGCAAAAAGAGCTATAAAAGGGAAGTGGTCGTGCAATGAGGCAAATGCACGCCAAAACTACATTTCCCACACACACACAAAAAAACAGGGCCACCCATCCGTACCCCGAGGTCCATACTCCACCAACGAAAACACCCCGAAACACCACACAACACCCCCTAAACATCCCCCGAAACACAGCATTACTACGCATACGCAAAAACCCCTGACACACAAAATGGCCGCAATCAAACCATCACAATACCGAGCATGCGCAACATCCGAGGCCATGCCCCCCTCCTCCGCCACTTCAAAAACACTCCTGAGACCAAGGAGGAGACCGGCACGACCCGCGTTCAAAACGGCAAGGGGGAAGGCCGCGACCGGGACACGGCGCCACCAGCACATCCCGGGTCCGGGACCCATAGGGAGGCAGTGCAGGAGGCCGAACAGACAGCGGAGGAGTCAGCCAAGACATGCGGGGTCTTCTGGGAAATATAGTTCCTTCGTGGCGCCTACTTTTCCCGCCGTCTCTCTACAGTCTTTGGACCTGGGTTCCGCGCCCGGCGTCCTGGCCACCTCCTCCGCCGTCTCCTCGCCCTCCTCCACTGCCACTGCTCCTAACTCGCTTTCGAGAATAGCACAGGAGACGCCTACGCTGCTTAGCAAAGCCTGGCGCTTGCGTGCGCATGCGCCTTGAAGCCTTCTACACCCTTTGCGTGGCTTGGCGCAAGTCACCTTCCAGAATAGGAGTAACTCAGTATAGCGGCATACGCACCTTCCAAGAAGCCTGGCGCTGGCGTGCGCATGCGCCTTGAAACAACCCTCTACGCCATTTGCGTGGCTTGGTCTTCTCCTCAAGGCGCAAGTCACTTTCGAGAATAGGAAAATCTCAGTAGCGGCGTACGCGGCTTCCAAGAAGCCTGGCACTGGTGTGCGCATGCGCCTTGAAGCCCTCTACGCCCTTTGCGTGGCCTGGCGCCAGTCACCCTCGAGAATAGGAATACCTCAGTAGCGACGTACGCGGCTTCCAAGATGCCTGGCACATGCGCCTTTCAGCCCTCTACGCCCTTTGCGTGGACTGGCTTTCTCCTCGAGGCGGAAGTCAACTTCGAGAATAGGAGTGCCTCAGTAGCGGCGTATGCGGCTTCCTCGAAGCCTGACGCTGGCGTGCGCACTACGCTTACGGACGTTGCGTAGCCTGGCCTCCTCCTCAAGGCGCCTACGCCACGTTCAGACACTGCACTGCCCACTCTCCGCCCTCCTTCCCACTCACCAGAGACAACACGGAAGAACACCCTAAACACACAGAGAGGAAGGCACGCTCCTGGACCACGCCCCTCCACAGGCAACAACGCAAACCCCTCCTCCACAACTGTCCTCCTACCGAGGGTTCCCCTTCGGGGCCCCCCTCAAACAAGGAGGTACCGAAGACAGACGAACAGGGAGCAGAAGAGACAGCCATCACAGAGGCAAGCAAGCTTACAAAACCCATTACACAAAAAAAAACCTTACAACTCCTACAAAACACAACCCAAAAACACACATATGCAGACATACACATATACACACACATATACATACCCATATACATATAACACACACACACAAACAAAAATACATACTCAAACACATACAAACATATATATACAACAATAAATACACAACAACACAAATAAAAACACTAACACATATATAAGCACACATACATACACACAAACACAAAAAACTCACATACCTATATATACACCCACAACTATATACATACACACATACACATATATACACACACACACATATATATACATACACATACATACACAACAACATATATATACACACACACATACCCCCAAATAAACACACACACACACACACATATACACACACAAAACACATGTTCACATCATTAAAAACCCTTGCATACTCAGACTTCCTCACATCTACTACATAGGGCACAGCAACGCATGCCGGGTTCAGCTAGTAAATATATGAAATTGGATCCATGGCAGAGAGACTGGCAGGAGCCCTGAGTCCAGCTGGTCAGTCAATCAGAGGAGCAGAAGAGCCTTGCAGCAACTACCAGAACCAAGAATACTTTCTATTGAAACCCCTTTCCTCCCTTTCTTACAAAGTAACCCCTCAATAACCATGCTCTTTGGTGTGTTATTCTAACTTCTGGTTCTTTGTGTCCTTTTGCCTCCTGTGTCTTTTTTGCTCCTCTTTGCCTCTTGCAGCTCACCCTAGTAAGTGCTTGGCCCCCACAGCTCTAAGAGTGGGGCTTCGTCTCTCTTTCTCCCTAGAATATTAACCTCCTTTACCCTAACTAAGCCCAAGTCAACCTTCTCCCCCATGGGTACCTTGGCCACCACAATTTAGTGCCCTGGTACCCACTAACCCCCTTGTGTGTGTGTAATATATAATGTTTTCTGTTTTATACAAACTTTTGGAGATATGAAGCCACTGATCAAGATTCACCGGTACTTCTTGATCCTGGGATTCTCTCCAGTGTTTTCCCAGTCATCACACCAAAAATGGACTCAAGCACCCATCACCTCTGGAATCAATTCATTGCTATTGATTCCCATAAAATTGGCTGTATAAGGGATAACAGGATGCTGAGTGGTTGGGCTGCCCTTCCTTTGTGTAGTCACATGGGCACAAAAAGAGTATTAATTACCTGACACTCTTCCCTGATACCAGAAGGTCCTGCGCTGCCTTTCAAGATGCCATTTCCCCTTTCCCAGGGACGGATTTCATAATCCCATCACTTTGGACAATACCCTGACCTGGACACCTTGATGGGTCACCCACAATACAAAGGAAAAACCCATAATCATCAAGGACCTGGTGGCCTCACTTTGTTCGTTTAAGTTAGAGACAATATGATTCATTCAAAAATGATGTATTATTTTGTTTCATGGGTCATTCTGCCCCCTGTTGGCCATTGGAGAGCAGAAATCTGCATCAAAAGTGGGGAACGCTCTCTGATTGGCTGGTGGGTGACATCGTCTCACCTCACAGAGGGAATCCTTCCAGCTGGCTGTGATGTCAAGACCAGCTTTGCCAATCAGTGCAAAGCCAGCCCCAGCTAGGCATGAGCGGGGAAAACAAAAGACTGTATGGTATAAAAATTTAAGTTTTGCTTGTATTAAACATGTCAGCTTTTTTGAGTGGCTTACTGCTAGCAATCCTCCTTTCTGGCAGGACTGAATAAACTCCTCGGTGACTGCTTCTTCAACTGGTGAGATTTCTTTGATTGGGGAACATTAGGTCACAGCTTTTCATCTTGCCAGAACTCTCAGCAACTTGCTGCCTGGTTTTGTTATCCGTCTAATGGATCTTGATACCTGGGTATTGAGTCTTGCTATCCATGGTCCGGATCTCACTATCTGCGACCGTATTAAATTGCTCAGTTTCAATAGATTCCAAGTTTCAAAATAATTGATAAATGTTTATTTAGCAATCTAATTCCAAGATACTCAAGTAATCTCTCACCCATGAGGTGATTTTTAATCTGCTCTTTATTGCAGTAGTCCCCAACATATGCTCCAAATCTGCTCCAAATGATATATAAACTTCTGGAGAACCAATAACAAGGGACAACAGAGTCTACAAGGGACAGCAGATGGAAGCAAAAGTCGGTTCACTAACAGTGCCTGCTTTTTTGGTGGAAGGACATTGTTGGGGCCAACACTGAAAGTTCTGAAACAAAAACAATATAAGTATTTACAAACAATCTCTTTGATGCTTACAAATACACACCCATAAACAAAGCTGGTAGCATCTGAATGATCTCATTGAATCATACATTTCGAAGAATATTGACTGTCTAGTTTTTAACTCTTATCAACTGCTTCTTTTCAGTGCCAGAAAGCTAATGCAAAATTATTATTATCACACAAGAGGCCTCACCATTACTACCTCATTGCCTCGAAACCAGGTGACAACAAGAGTGACTAGTTTCGTGAAACCCTCTTATAATGCAGAGGCAACGGGGATGTCAGGAGGGGAGAGGCTGACTACCCACGAAAGATTACTACTACCACATCAGCTCTAGATTATTAAGTATGTTTTTCTGTGGGCGAGGAGATGGCAATTACTGGATGGCATATATTCTGTATCAAAAACTAGAGCTGATGTGGTCTATCCAATGCAATTTTCTGAATCAGCACCCCAAATAACCAAACTGAATCTAAAGTTGACCAAAAACTGATTTGTAATCCTTTTGGTACTAATGTTAGAGAGTGGTCCCTGGTCAATGTGGTCCCTGGTAAAAGATAGGTTGGGAGCCACTGATGTAGAGCCAACATGTTCAGAAGATAATGACAATAAAGAATAGACAAGAAATGATCTCAAATAGCAAGTTCATGGTGATGCTCTTTTAAATGTTGTCACATCTATCCATAGTAGAGCAAAATGTGAAGAGAAATAGTCTGTAGCTCAATATCATTATGAGGTAGGTGGAAATCTTGAGGAGAATCCATAAGGGGAAGCAAAAAAGAAAAAAATACATGTGCTTGACATACAAAAGCTAGCTAAGAGTGAAACATTTTACTGGAGATGGAGAGTTAGTAGATGAACTGTTGCCAGCAAACCCAGAAGCATGAAAGATGAAAGGAAAACGATAGTGACAGATGGTGACTCGGGAGAAGTTGGAGCAAGAAGGAAAAGCGCTTCGGCAGCTAGCCGTTGCTGTACAGTCTGAGGTACAAAATGTTCTTCTACTACAAGCAGATGCAAACTGCCACCAGTGATGTCAACCAGTGCAAACACATTGTAGAGCATTTCACAATATTTCAACAGAAGAAAAACAAAACAAAACAAAAAAAGCAAATGCTGGTGATTTGTAAAAATGTATTAAAACAGTGGTCATATTCTGAAGAAAAGGGTAGTAAGTGCGTGTTTACACATAAAAAGCATCAGCATCTTGTATGTAAACATTATGTTGTAAAGCATTGTGGTTGATTTAATTTATTTTGAGATTAAACGAGCATTCTTTGTCTTTTTAAGGAGATGCTTACTCTTAGAATGTTTTCATCTTTATAATAATAATAATAATAAAACTTTATTTATAACACGCATCCATCTCCCCAAAGGGGACTTAGAGCAGCTTACATGGGGCCGTGACCAAACAACAAATCAGAAAAAAAAATCAAAAACTTTATATTCAGGAAGGAAACATTTTGGTGGGTCATTGTAGGTTTTTTGGGCTGTACGGCCATGTTCTAGAAGCATTGTCTCCTGATGTTTCACCTGCATCTGTGGCAAGAATCCTCAGAGGTTGTGAGGTAACCTCACAACCTCAAGGATGCTTGCCACAGATGCAGGCGAAATGTCAAGAGAGAATGCTTCTAGAACATGGCCATAAACCCGGAAAACATACAATAACCCAGTGGTTCCAGCCATGAAAGCCTTTGACAATACAGGAAACATTTTTTAAAAAAATGTCAGCATCACAAGGAAATGGCATGTTAACAGCAAACGCTAAAATAGTAATTGAAATAACTAGATTCTTAACATATTTTGTTCAAGCAGCTATTAGAATATCATTGTTCTTTTTTGGTCTGTGCAATAATAAAAAGGTAAAGGTTTCCCCTGACATTAAGTATAGCCATGTCTGACTATTTGGGAGTGGTGCTCATCTCCATTTCTAAGCTGAAGAGTTGACGTTGTCCATAGACACCTCCTAGGTCATGTGGCTGGCATGACTGCATGGAGCGCCATTACCTTCCTGCAGAAGTAGTACTTATTGATCTATTCACATTTGCATGTTTTCGAACTGCTAGGTTGGCAGAAGCTGGGCTTAACAGTAGGAGCTCACCATGCTTCCTGGATTCAAACCACCAACTTTTTGGTCAGCGAGTTCAGCAGCTCAGCAGTTTAACCAGGTGTGCCAAAATTAACAGAATGAAGCAAAACAAAAACCTTCTCAAACATTGTTCCTCCAGTTTTTTTTTTAATTCAACCCTCCAAAAAGCTCAAGAAACTTGGCCTATCTGTAATTTTGAAAGTTTGGAAAAAATAGATCTACACCAAACAAATGACAATCATTTCGCCCCAAATGCATAAAGAACAGGCACTCTATTTGTGTCTAATGGCTACAAGTGTTTTTGGTTTGGGGTTTTTTTTTTGCTTCCTGAAAACTCACTAAAGGGTGACATTGGTCCAGGGAGCTGGGAGCACTTTGAGCAGCAGTGATAAGCTGAATGTTTCAATTTTAAGATACAAAATGTAGTCACATAGTTTGACCAGCAGATGGCACAAATGTAAAAACTTGATAAATCGAAGTAGAGAAAAAAATTAAAGGGATCCAACAATTTGGGGCTGTAGAGACTTGGCCTAGTCCTTGCAGTCTAGACATACATAGCTCACAACCTACAAATCTTTAAACTGCAAGAGACTTTAATTGTTATCATCAACTTTATTAATAGTTTCCAAACTTTCAGATTCAGGGAGCTTTTTTTTACCTTCATCCATTATCTCTTGTGATTCAGTATGATCATCTTCAAAACTTTTGTTGTTTTTAGTTCGCTTGGAAGATATCTGTGCATGTTTTTTTTAAAAAATGTGTGGGGATTGGTGCACAGCGACCAAGACACAATCTTCCCTGGAAGAGGTTCTAATCCAATGGCATGGATACCATGACAATTACTGACTTCCTATCTTTTGCAGCCTTCATCCACCTTCGCAGCCATTGTAAGATGTGCCATGTTATCATCCACCTGTTCTGCCATCGAGGATGTCCTCGGATTGTTCTATGTAATGCGCAAGGCACGATTTAGCGGCGTCTTGCTAGCTGCCTCCCTCCCACAATGGCCAGTGGATTACATTAATTATATCTATCATGCAATACCCACACTTCTTTTTTTGAGACCTGCAGGACGTTCTAGTGATGTATTTTGTAGGGTTCTTTAAAGTAGTGACTGGGGCCCCTTCTATACTTCCATATAATCCATATAATCACATCAGATAATCTACATTCTCTGCTTTGAACTGGATTATATGAATCTAAACTGTCATATAATCCAGTTCAAAGCAGATAATCTGGATTTTATACAGCTGTGTAGAAGGGGTCTGTATGGTCACTTACCAGAATGTTATAACAGAGGATTTCTCACATTGGAAAGAGTTTGGATTAGTTGCACATTGAGGTCACTTTCCATAAATATTAACTGCAATCTAGTATGTGAACTCTAAATTCAGATGAAGTGACTAAAGGACAAAAAAAGAAGTAAACTGCAATGTTTATGGGATTATATTATACAAATGTGCTATAGTGATGGGTGGAGGTTAGCTAATTCTCTGTTACTACCGTGTTTCCCCGAAAGTAAGACAGCGTCTTACTTTCTTTCCCCCCCCAAAAGTCCCCCTACGTCTTACTTTCGGGGTACGTCTTATATAACCCAAGACGTACCCCGTCGCCACGCTCACGCCGCCGCCACCGCCGCCGCCGCCTGTGACGCGTCATCGCTTCTCCCCGCCCCTGGCTCTCTTCCTCCTCCCTTCCAAGGGTGGGGAAGAGAGAGCAGGGGGACGGGGCGGCGATGCGTCACTGTGACGCTGCGATCCTCACCACGCCCTGGCTCCTTTCCCTCTCCCTTCTTTCCTCAAGCAAGGGAGGGGGAAAGGAGCCAGGGGCGTGGTGAGGATCGCAGCGCCACAGTGACGCGTCGCCGCTCGTCCCGCCCCTGGCTCCTTTTCCCCTCCCTTGCCTGGAGCCCTGGCGAAGAGGTGTGCCGCGGAGGTGTGCCGCAGGTGTGCCGCGCACACCTCCGGTTGCGGCGGCGGCGGGACGAGGTACGTCTTATATATGGGGTATGGCTTATATAAGCCGACCCCCCAGACACCCCCGATACGTCTTACAATCGGGAGTGTCTTACTTTCGGGGAAACACGGTATTCTTCACCTCAAATATATGGTGAGCTACTATGCTATTCCTATTACCTCCTAGCTATTAACCAAGCTGATTGGATCTGTTGGGGACTGGAATGGAAAAATTGGCAGAGGAAAATACACTCCTGACCCCCTTGTCCTTGAAGAAACTTGGTTTGGCTTTCAAGGAATCTCTGGGTGCTCTGAAAAGCAATTAAAGAAACCAATTGCTCTAAGACTAGCAGGCTGAAGTCTGCCTTATGGGATTTTTAAATGGAATTTATTCCCAAATGAGTGAAATGAGTTTACTGTCCAGGTAATTCTCGGAACTGTTTCTTTGCTAGAGTAAAACAAAAAGTAGACAAAACATTGCTTTTCTTACACCGTGAGATAGATGTGTGATATTGTTCTGCAGATTGTTTTAAAGAAAAAGCCTGGCTCCATCCCAGATAAATGGATATACAACAGTGAGTCAATGAAAGGTTATTGGTTCGCATCTATTCACTAAGTAAATAGATGGCAGATCAAATTGGACAAATATGCTTATCTGTTTACTCAAATATTGGAGTCCAATAATCCCAAGTATCACAATTGACCACATCACCGGTTCTCGGAATGTAAGCTATGATTTGTTTCTGGTCCAACGCAATTTATTTGGAAAGCTGTCATCACAAAAGCGAGAAAAATGTATTTACTTTCATTTTTAGCAGCACAAAGTAACTTTCTCAACACACTATTTTTTAGTGTTTTGCTATAAATCAGAAGAATCACTGGAAGGTGATATCTTTAATTATTCTCCAGCCATTTAATTATACTTACTTAGGTGATCCCTTGTAGCTTGAGGATGATGGTCCTCCACATGCAATGCCTTGGCGGTGGGTTCGTAGGTGGCTGTGGAGCCCTATTCTTGATCTGCATGTTCTCCCGCAATGAAGACATCGGTTTCTAGTCAGGGTTTGCTTGATGCACTTTCCTCTTGATACATTTCTCCCTTTCACCATTCATTCATGCCTCTTTGAATTCTGCAGTACTGCTGGTCACAGCTGACCTCCAGGTAGAACACTCAAGGGCCAGGGCTTCCCAGTTCTCAGTGTCTATGCCACAGTTTTTAAGGTTGACTTTAAGCCTACCTTTAAATCTCTTTTCCTGTCTAGCAACATTAACTGGATTACATGACCCATTAATAAGCATCCCCCCAATCAGCTATTGTTTTATTAAAACTCATTAATTAACTTTTAATAGATAAATGGCAGTAGACTATAGAAAATGTGTACTGAAGAAACAGTTGTTGTGCTGTATTTGAAAAGAGTTTCTATGTGAAATATTAACTTTATTCAACTTGTTTTACATGATAGATGTTATGGCTATCACTCGAAATAGTAAACTGCTTACCTTGTTGTTAACAAAGTAAGTGCGTAGCTGTGTATGTGCTAACTAGAAATGTTAGTCAAAACAAGCTCACCTAACAATATTCTCATTTTCTAAAACCGGTGGTTGAACTGTTGTTTCAGAATCCAGAACTCATTGTTGCTCTCTAGTTGTAACAAAGAGGAACACCTGGTTTTGCTTTAGTCCTCTCTGTTTCATTTAGATTAATCAAATAATTTGGTTTCATATTTACATTCTGCACAAGACAAAGTGAGAGTCTGTTTGAAAAATGAGAATAATGTGCAGGACTAACTTCTGGGATATTCAGTTTTATCTGTCTCTCATTTTTTATGACTACACCAAGAATGTAACAATCTGCAAAAAGGCCTATAACGCCATACAATTAGAAGCATCTGAAACAACATGTTGTTTTCCCACCTCCACCCTAGGGAAAATATTCATTTCATTCACCTTTAATGAGTAGGTCTCTGAAGAAATCTTGCCATTGTTGAAATTCCAGGCAGTTAATTGCAGAATTGGAGTGGTGGAAGGGACACATAGGGTCATGTTTTGGTTTAGTCTCATAGTCTGAGTTAGGGCTAGTTAGTTATGTAACAGACCATTTCTTCCTATATAAGCCTGGCCAAGCTCATTGTGGCGCCCCGCACGGGGCTGGTTTTACATCTGTATTTTGTATTTGGTTGCCCTTTACCTGCAAGGCCTTTGTTCTATTGTCCAGCCATGTGGGCTTGATGGGCGGAGTTGTGTCTTGGCTCCAAACCTGGCATCACCGCCCTTAACTCCTCCTTTTTACGGAGTTTACCTGAGAGGCAGGACTTCCTCTCTGGCCAAATTCCAGAGATCACACGGACATAGCAAGGTGGAATCAAAGCCATTGCTGCGACCAAGCATCTTAGTTCACCTACTAAACCTAACCTTCACTCTCAACCGAAGCCTGCAGTACAAAGGAGGACCTGTCCTCAACACAGACTGCAGATTTTGGAGCTTCTACAGGACTTTGTGGGCCTACCAAGCCAGAGGGCAACAGGAAACCTGGGATCAAAGAAAGACACAATCACTCTGCAAACAAAGAAGCAAGTGATAGCTTCCTTTTTTAAGGACTTCCTTTTGCAACCAACTAAGCATTTTGGGCCACCAGCATTTTTACTGGTTGTTATTCAATAAATCTTGTTTGGTTCACTATTTTGAGTCTAGCACTCATTCTTAAAGATATTCCAGGTCCCCCTGTATGTGGGATGGCTTTTCTCTACCTTCAGGGCCCATAGCTTGCAATGTCCATCCTTTTAAAGCCCATTTTTAGGCCCTGAAGGCAGAAGACTCATGCCTTCAGAAAAGTTCTTTTTCACACTCAGGTTTTCACAGGCATGTTTGTTGGCAACACAAGTCATGGCTTTCTCAGTTGCTGCTCTCAGGACTTCATCCCATACAGTATTATGTGTCTTCTCTCTGTTCTTCACACTGCCAAAAGGGAGTCTCATGGAGACCATCACATGATGCAAGGCCACTTCTGGTTATTGCTCATGGAACTCCATTGAGCAGTGCAGGGAAACAGAGGGAAGAGTCCATTTTCAGAAGTCAGGTGCTACCTGATTCCCAATAACAAAAGCTGGGGAGAAGTCAGATGGAGGCGGGGGAAAGACATGGGATGACTGTCATTCTTGAATGTTGATTATGTGTTTAATTTTTACTGTATTGTTTTAATGTTGTATGTTTATGGTTTTATATTGTATATTGTATATGTGGCATCAAATTGCTGCCTTTGTCAAGCTGCTCTGAGTCCTCCCTCGGGGGTTGAGAAGGGCAGGGTAGAAATGTTGTAAATAAATTTTAAAAAATAAAATTTAAAAAAGATGGCAAAGCACTGTGAGAAAAGAAAGAAGGTGGTTCCCTACACTTTCCCCTTCTTTCTCTGCTTTCACATAATGAGGTCCTTTGGCTCCTTGCAGTCCTTTTGTTGCAAAGACTTATTAAAGATCTTAATGAATTTTGGGGAAATGGATATTTGTAGAGAGAGGTCCTTTAATGCAGTGCTGTTTTTAAACTACTTACTGGGGTTTTTTTTAGTATTGTGTTTTACATTGTTTTTATGTTATTAAAAACACTGGGATCTAAAGAGCTTTCAATTGAGCTTAAGATATAAAAGGGGCAACTCCAAGAAATGGAAAAAGGAGGAAAGTACCAAGGAGAAATTCAAATGACTACCCAGCATATGTGGAAAGTCAGAAAAACTAAAACACTGAATGAACTTGGGCTTGCTACAGAGGTTAAAAACAGTGAAAATGCCGATGTTCCTGGGGGGCTGTCTACACCCACTCCAGAAAGTGTGCACTTTCTTTGGTGGGTGTCCAGATGCTCTCACGGGACTGGCCCATGAGAACATCTGGAGGGAAAGCAATTCTCCCCCCCCCTAGCACACCATTTATATGCACAGAGAGAGCTCCAGCTAGAGTCTACTGGACACCTGGTATGTTTTCCTTACTTTTCAAAGGGGCTTGGGAGCTGTGGGGAAGGGGAGTGAGTATTCCCACTGTTTTCCGGACTAAAACTGTGTAAATGGTATCTGGACTGCAGTATTCTGCAGTCTGGAATTGGAAATAGTGGGCTTATTCCGCACCTTCCAAGAAGGTATGGAATAAACCCACTATCTAATGAGTTTGTTACAAACCAGCATTTTCCTGGTTTGTGGTGAATTAATTTGAGATTATCCAGCATGTCATCTGGATAGCCCCTTCTTTATTGCAGGAGTTACCACAATAAAGGGGCTGTCTGGATGCTCCCTGAGTGAAGAAGATCGTGAAATGTTAAAAGGGGATAGAGAAAAGGCACAACTACTCAAATTTTCTTTGTCCAGTCTTTTGTTGTTGTTGAACATTTCGTTCAGTCGCTTCTGACCTCATGGACCATCCCACGCCAGAGCTCCCTGTTGGCCATCACCTCCAGTCTTTAGCCTGATGTAAATGGGACAGATGGTGAAGTGGAGGAAATGCAGCACAGAATAAAGGAAGAGGCAGTGCAAGAATACCTGGCTAGTCTAAATAATTTCAAACTTTATGTTAAATGAATTCTATCCAAGGGTATTAAAACAATTGGAAGAAGTAATCTCATAACTACTGGCAATAATCTTTAAAAATTCCTGGATAACAGGAAAATTCACAGCTAATTGGAGGATAGCAAATGTGGAAAATGTGTCACATTTTATTAAAGTCCTTCTTTGGTATTCATTATCCATCTTCATCTTGGTGTGTGTAGGCTGATTCTCTCAGAAGTTAGTAAACATCTACCATGGCTGCCGTGTTCCCTATAGCCACTTTACACCTACCTCTTGGTTGTACCATCGCCGCCAGATGCATTCAGAACTGTCCTCCATTGCAGCTCCCTCAACACCCACCATCTTTGATGACAACTGAGGAAGATTGGTCTATGGACCTGGGCTACTTTGGGAGTGGGAGGGTGCCTTCACATTGCACTTATTTTTATATACCAATCTAATAACTTGTAAGCCAATGCAATAACTTGTACACATAACTTGTAAGCCACCCTGAGTCCCCTTCAGGGTGAGAAGGGCAGCATATAAATGTTGCAAATAAATAAATAATTCAATTCAAATTGGGAAAGAGAGAGACTAGGACTACACTTACTGCCTTGTTCTTTCTTGTCCACTTCATATGCTAGGGCTGACACTGTAAAATGGTGTGCTTGTTGTACATGTGAGAAGCGGAATGCCAGGTTTTAAATCGTATAAGATGCCTTTATGTACAAAGCACAACTTTAGCTCATTTGCAAGGGTTGGATATCAACATGAGACGAAGACCTCTGAGCTTAGTCCTGCTTCGCCTCCTTGTATTACTGAAATCAGGTGAGTTATGAACATCTGAGCAAGTGTATATTCAAAAGCCATGATCTTTAGTTAATTCATTAAAAATCTTTTCTAGATTTGTGTTTCTATCATACAATAAACATAGGAAGAGAAAGATAATTGTTTTCATGATTAAAAGAATGGCAACGGCGGACTTTTGCTTCTCGCGTAAATCTTTCTCCACTCCCCTGCTTGTATTATTTGTGGGCTTGAGGGATTTCTAATAGTGTTTTGAAATCGTAGACTTTCTTTTGTGAAGCATCAATTTTCAGCATGCTTCTGCATTCTGGCAGGTGATTAAAATAAAAGTCAGCAGCATGGTATATATCTATCATGTTGTTCGTGAAATGCCCAAAAAGGGTTCTTCTTTTGCTTTAAATAGCTCTCAAGTCTCATAATACATTTTTCTCAGCCAGTGCTAACACAGGACTAATAAATCAGGAAATGTTCTGAAGCAGATAAGTTCAATTTAATTACACAGTTTTTCCATCCCTGTTGTGAAACAAATCTGCAAAGAGACCTGGCGCAGAGGCTGAATTTACAGCTCCACCTAGAAGAAGCCTGAGACATGTGCCATTTTAGCAGCATTGAATTAGAGTTAGGTCACTGAATTAACCTTCTGGATGCACTTACTGTAGGTCAGTTGACATGACAATTTGTGTGGGGCAAAGACTCATCACCAGGTCCATTCCATTTCTCAGTATTCACATTACAGTTGGAGGGTTCTGTACCTGAACAAAAAACTAAGAAATAAGGAGTATTATTTTTTTCCAGGACATCAACAATAGCTTTGTCAGATTTGAATAAAGGCCTGCCTACTCCAGCTTTTTGTTCCCCATGAGACTAGGCAGACAAAATCAGAGGAATTGCTGTTGGTTCTATTTTTACAACCTCCTTAGAAATACCAGCAATGCCTTTGATTTTTGTCAGAGTTATTCATCTTGTCTTTTTCTAATAAAAGACCTTACATTTGTTGAGGTTATGCTATCAATGGAGATAAGAAGAAATTCATTAAAAATGGTCCTAACTAGAAACGTGAATTAGTAAAATTTATTTACCATTCAGCAACTCAGAAAGCCTATCAAGAAAGATTCCACGGCCAAAAGCTAATGGGAGAATCAGCAGGACCACAGTCCCTCTGTCCTTCTCCTAATACAGGTTGTTGCAGTGGAGCCAGTCTTCCATAATTAGTATCACTTTGGATAACCTACTCCAGACACGACTGCCAAATAGTGTGAGTTAGCCTAAATATGCCCTAAGGCGGTGGTTCCCAACCTTTAGTCCTCCAATTGTTTTGGATTTCAACTTCCAAAAATCCCAGCCAGTTTATCAGCTGTTGGGAATTGTGGAAGAAGTCCAAAACACCTGGAGGACTAAAGGTTGGAAACCACTGAGGGCCTAAAGGTGTGAGATCCCATCCCATTGCATTTCAGAAGCTATGCAGGGTCAGTCCTGGCTGGTATTTGGATGGGAGACCACCAATGAATACCAGGTGCTATATTTCAGAGGGAGGAACTGGCAAACCCACCTCTGAGTATTTCTTGCCTAAGAAAGTCCTATGGAATTCATGGGGTCACCATAAGTTGACAGGTGACTTTGATGAAGGCACAATGAAAATCCATAATACATATACTGGAAAATATATATTGGGTGTAACCATATTAGAAATATGAATCAGAAAATATAAGAAATCACAAAGGGAAATGCATATATGCATGAACTTCACATGGTAAAATATTCTCTTCTTAAAAGCTGCAAATTAAGAGGCTAGAAAGAGGCCAGAAAGAGGTCTATGGAAAGGAATGTCTAAGGCATCTGGTAAATATCATGACCTGTACCAAGCAAGGCTTATCGTAAGGTTAATGAGTCTTACTATCAAGAGGCTTCTTCAAGAGGGACTTATCTTAAGATGGATGGAAGTCCTTGCTATCAATAGTCGGGTACAGACATTCTGGTGCTATGGGGTACAGGATGGTCCTCTTAATGAGCAGCGCTTTAGATGAAGTTGCTTAATGGAAGATTAAAGGTATTGAAGTTAAAATATGCTATTGAAGTCAATGTAAAAGTGGAATTTTGTGACAGACATTGTGATGCATGCATATTATTTTAAAGGGTATATAAACCAAGGCAATTCTTTTGTTCAGCACCCTGTTTCCTGAAATACCAGCAGGGTCCATATCCGGTTGGCGCCATCCGAGAATAAACTGTGCTTTTACAGACCTCAGGAATTCTCTTTTGTCTCTTCTCCTCAAATTTTCTTCCTGCTATTTCAAAAGGCACATTCACACAAATGATCCGTAGAAGTCTTCTTCAGTTCCTCATTTCAAATAAGCTGATTCTCTAACTGTTACATTTTTTACTATCCAACTTACACGCCCATACATAGACCTTGAAAATACTATGATCCTGATTTTGGCATTCGATTATATAATTCACCTGGCATCTTCTTTTTTGCCTTTCTGTTGCAACATTTTGGCTTTTGGAATGGGTTGCTAATGAGGTCTTATTTTTCTCCTGTTTATAAAGAAGCTTTTTTGTGTGTGGAAAGGCTAAATTTTACTATTTTGATGGTACTAAATTGTATCATATCTTCATGCTGTGTTCTATTCTCAGCTCCATAAGGGACCCAGAAAACAAATGCTGATGGGCAACATTTGTTTTGGTTGATCAATAAATGACTACATAAATGAATGTAACTTGCCCAAAGGCACAAATTGAGGAAGGGGAGGAGGGAATATGTTACAAACATTAAGCCCACAAAATCCTCTTCAATTAATCTCCACCAAAATTTCAAGTCCCCATCAATTTCTCACTAGTCCTTCTACGACTAGAGCAATTAATTTCCAGGTGTTTTCCTGAAAAGGTATTTTCTCATCTTCTACATTTGTTGCATATAGCAGATTCTGGCTTAGCTGCCTGTAGCCTGAAGAGGCAAGGGTATCTCTGTAGGCATGAAGGGCAATGTAATTAGCAAGCACCTTTCTTTGCCCTCATGGACATATGGCTTAATTGTCCTTTCTGTGGTATGCCTTATCTTAAAGCTGATCTATATGGACAAGCAGGAGATATCCTTGGCAAACACTTCTTGTACCTTGCCTGTGTTTTCAACTTGATATCAAAGGCATGGAGTCTTGGATCGATCACTGCTCCCAACAAACTTAAGCATGTTTCTTTTTATGGTAGGGATTATTGTTGCCTTCTCTTTGACAAGGGCAATGTATTGCTTTGTGTATCCTGTAACATCAGAATGGGCAAAGTGCAGCTCATGGCTTACATGTAGTGAGTGGGCCATCCAAGTGTGGTCCTGACCAATCCCAACCCCCTCCCCAAACTCCAAAAATATTGAAAATTAGCTCAAAGCTCCTCCAAACAACCAAAATGCAATGTTTTGTTCCCCCAACTGCATGAATCCTAGGGAAAAACATAACCAAATTGTGCCTGGAAATCACTTTTTGTCAGTTTCTGTGCACTGAAATGTACTTTTGAGACCCATTGGACTTATGTAGGGAGAACTAATTGCATAGTTTGTTTCCAAAAGATACCCAGTCCAAAAAGAAAAAAAAGAGAAATGAATCCTATATTGTTGGCTAGCAGTGGAATATTATGGACAGATAAACACTATTAAAAATGTGTCAAATCACTTTGGTACAGGGCTTGAAATATTACATTTTTATAGCAAAAGAATGCATATTCTCAGCAAAAATAATCAGTTCCTGTAAAACTTGTTCACATAGTTTGAAACCTTTTGGAAATGATACAACTGTCTCAATCCTCTCTGCAGATTATCTGCCCTGCTGTAAAGGAACTTTAAAATACATTTATGGTATACTTATTGAAGTCTTAGACCTGAATCCAATTTTTAATGCCAACTAAGTGTTCGTTTACCAAATTCCCACCAATTGGGTGGATTTACTTTAGCTGGAGCTAACAGCTGGATGTATGATCTAAATGGCAGGGAAATAGAATTGTAGCAGAGAAGTGGGGAAAGTGCTTGGCTTAGTTTGGTTACAGAGATCACAACAGGAGAGAGACTGGGAAAATGCTGAATGGAAACAGGAGGTTATCTTGAGTGGCTTTTCAGTACAGCCTTTCTGGGCTCTGTTGTGAAAGGCAGCTTGTTGCCAGTGCTGTGATTTTTACTACCAACATTCAGTGGTAGAGCATGGCAGCAAAAGAAAAGTCTATTTAAACCAGAGATTTACCCCTCATAAACACCAGGAGACTATGGAGGCAGTTCAAGGTCATTAATATGGGCTTAGTAGGCCTGAATTGGGGTCAACAGCCCAAACCTCCCTCTGATTATTCAACTTTTAAAGGGTTTACTCTCTATTAATATATAAGCATGTTTAGGGTTGCCTTAGAACAACTCGTGCGCTATCAGAGCAGAACATCTGAGTCACTCTCTGCAGGGAAAAATATGTTTTAAAGGGATTGATGCATCATTTTGTCACTCTCTGTGGCAAAACCCTGATGAAATTGAATAGTGATTTGACAAGATCTCATTTCACAGAAGGTAAGCTAATGAAGCTCGGAGATATGTAACTGGGCCAAAAAACAGAGAATGAGGTAGAGGTGGGATCTTTGTGCCCCCAATGCCAAATTGTGTATTGCCAGCACAAAGCACGGTAACGAAATCAAACTGGTGATGATGAGGGAAATGCACAAAGGAGCACATACAGGGTGGAATGAGGGGCCTGGACACCAATCCAAACTCAAATGAAAAATCAGGGGAAAATTAGAACATTACAAGAAGTGAACCAACAAAAGGCATTACTCTCACCTCAGCATTCCCCTTAGTTCTAAGGATGCTATCTGCCTCTCCCAGAATGCTTTTTTTCTTTTGTCAGAGTGTCTGGAAACACTTCAAAAGAAAGTGTTGGGCGGCAGCTGCTCGCTATTTCATTTTCTGGGTCCTGTTCTCACTAACAAAGACCACAATAGACTGTACTCCCATTATTTATTTATTTATTTATGTATTTATTTATTTAATTTTGTAAAAAAAACCAACAAGTTTTAATCTTTTTCAAAATGTAGTTACTGTTGTGTCCCATGAAGCCCCTCACTATTTACCCCTAGTTAAGCCCTTTTTGCTTTGAGAGATTAATATTTTATGTACAGTTTCTGGGGGGTCAGTCTAGATAGCCTCTTTGCATTTAAAGCCTCAGTTACCCTGCCCCCTTAAGAATCCCCTAGAGGTGGAGCCTCAGGCAAAGCACTTCTGGTTATTGGAAGAATCAGCCTTTTGTGATTGGAAGGTGAAGAGAGAAGAAGGCCAGGGGGTCTACATATAGCACATCCGGTCAGAGCTGTATTCAAGTCCAGACATCAAATTACAAATTTTCAAGTCAAATCCAGTTAGTGTTAAATATTGAGAACATGTTAGAGATAGTTGAACACCATACAAGAAAGAGACATTAGGAAGAAATAAAGATTCAAGAGCCTCAGTTTGGTCAGAACTGGGTCTATCTCTCAAAGACTTTACCTCTCCTCATAAAGTCTTTGTAGTGAGACTCAGGAGGAGAGAAAGTCTAAAATTCTTGTCGGTTAATATATTCTTGTTTGATTCAACTATATAGTCTCTGACTGGTTCCCTACGCAGGCAGTTCACCTTCCAAGTAGTTAAGATCGTTTGGGGGCAGAACAGTTACCCATAGACACCTTGCAGAAGACCAGAATGAATATGAAGAGGAAGACAGTGAAGAGAGTTCATTGTTGCTTACTAAATGATAGGTTGCTGAAATACTAAGGCAAAACTTTTCATTCTAGAGTGGGTCTTTGGTATCTGCTGGATTTTTGGTTCCAGGACCCCCTGTAGATATCAATATCCATGAATGCTGAAGTCCTATTCTATATAAGGGTATAGTAAAATGGAATCCCTTATATAAATGCTGAAGTTTTTGGTACAGCTTTTTAAAAAAAATCAAGCCTTGAAGAGTTGAGTTCTTGGATACATAATCTATGGAAATTGTGAGCTGATTGTATCCTTATCTAGCCAGTTCTAAAGAATAATATGACTCAGATAGTGTAACACAAATAAACTTAAATATTTGTGACACTTGGGTAAAGATTTATGTTGTAGAGCTACATTTTGTATCTGTCTTAACCCTCTTGCTTTGCTATTGTGGCATTATTTGTGACTTTGGAGTTCAGCAGGCACTGAGAGTGAATGTGTTGACACTGCAACTTTCAGTTCCAGGCCATCAAGCTTTGTTTCTTGAGCAATACACTTCATAGCCTCATAAAAAGAACTGTAAGGGACCAGATGGCCATTATGCAATATTACTCCCTGCTTCAGAACTGGACCATCTGCCCACTAACTCCCTTCAGGACAGGCAGTGCAATCTCTAAATGCCACCATTCTGCATAGAAGCAAAGTCCCTCCAGAGCAAATAGCCCAAAAGGGTAGAAATGAAACTGTCCCAAGCATCTTGGTTAGTGTGCTAATGAGTGCAAATTATGGCTTTGTGTCTCATCATTAAAACACAGCATCACAGGCTGGCTCAACGAAATCACTTTGTCAGTGATGCTTTCTGTAGATATGTGATATATAATGTGACAAAGCACCATTCTGCCTTGTTTCAGTGTATCTTATATGTGTGTTCTGTCTTGGAAATATAAACAAAAGATAATCTGAATATTTATTTCAGAGCTTGGAGTATGAACACAGGATAGTAAATTTTCCAAGCTATGCCTCAACGTCATTAGGCCAATGCTACAGATAGACAAATGAGACACTTCAAGTCCCACCCCATACAGTCACATTTTCCAAAAGTCTAGAACAGTGTTTCCCAACCTTTGGTCTTCCAGTTGTTTTGGACTTCAACTCCCACAAATCCTAACAGCTGGTTAGATGGCTGGGATTTCTGGGAGTTGAAGTCCAAAACACCTGGAGTCCCAAAGGTTGGGAACCATTGGTCTAGAGTAATGGTTCTGAACCTGTGGGTCCCCAGATGTTTTGGCCGTCAACTCCCAGAAATCAGCTAGTTAATTGGCTGGGATATCTGGGAGTTGTAGGCCAAAACATCTGAGGACCCACAGGCTGAGAACCAGTGCTCTAGAGGAAATAGAACTGTCAAGGGTGGGTGCAACTTCTCTTGTTTTCAAGTATGCATTTAGACTGAGCATTCAAGACTTAAGAGTGTTGTCATACTATGAATGCTGGAATATACTTTGGAGACCAGGGCTCCTTTGACAAAGCTGAATAAAATCCCACATTTTCTGCTTTGAACTGGAATATATGGCAGTGTGGACTCAGATAACTCAGTGGACTCAGATAACTCAAATATTGTGGGATTTTCTGCCTTGCTAGTCTAGGTTATATGACTGTGTCGAAGGGCCCTAGGATCCAAATCCCTGCTTAGCCATGGAAACCCACTGGGTGACTTTGAACAATTCACAATCTCTCAGCCTCAAAGGACAACAAAGGCCCTCTGAATAAGGTTCACTTTGGGGTTGCCTTTAGTTAGAAATGACTTGAAGAACAATATCAAAAACTCAAGACTGAGACAAAAGCTATGACATTGGCAGGCTAAATCAAACTATGTATTGCTCTCCTTTCGGTTGTTGCAAAAGTCAGAATATTCTGTCTTCATTGTGAAATAACCCAATGAATGGCTTGATGGAAGTTCCCAGGGAAACCACCATTATCTTCTCACTTATCTTTCAGACGAAGAGGTTTCCATGGCATCTTTACTTAGGCCCCTTCCACACAATTGACAAAATCCCACATGTTCTGCTTTGAACAGGGATATATGACAGTGTGGAATCAGATATTCCAATTCAAAGAAGATATTGTGGGTTATTCAGCATGATATTCTGGGTTATATGGCGGTGTAGAAGGGTCCTTAAAAGTCAGGTTGGCTGGGTGAATATTTCCCAGTGCCCCTTGCACCTGGGATGCTGAGATGTTCAAGAGAATGGGCAGTAGAGAGGAATTGAAGGCTTGAAGAGACACGAAGAATAATATTACTGTAATCACTAGGCAAGGTTCAGGGGAACAAAAGGGAAGGGTGGAAGAAAAGGCTTTCAGGTCTCAATGCTCTCAATTATATTATTAGGTGGATAGGGCCTGCATTGTGCTATTGAGCTCAGACTATAATGAGTTTTCTCTGTCATATTATTCTCCCCTGGAAAATGAATTTGCTGAATCCAATTCTCAGTCAAGCACCAGTAGCACTGATGTTATTTATGTTTGCATTTTAAAAACAGTGAGAGCAATGCACGGGCCTCGTGGAATTTAAATATAATGTTAATAGAATTTTTTTCTAAGTTGTTCAGATTGCTCAGTGTCTGTGCAGTTACTAAAATACTGAAAGTATGTTTTCTTGGGGGGGAGGTGTCAGTTGGAGGGAAGGGAATCAAACTATTCACAGTCACCTCGACACAGAATTGTCTGTATTTGCAAAGAAATAAGGACTCCGTCTGAAGGTCTAAAACAGACTTGCACAACCTGTGGCCCTTCAAGTGTTTTGGATTTTAGTTCCCAGAATTCCTAACCATTGGCTAGGGCTTTTGATAGAAGGGAGTCTCAAGCAACTGGGGGATCACAGTTTGTGCAGACCTGGTCTAAAGTAATTGTTCCCAAACTTTGGTCCTCTAAAACATGTGTTTTGCAAAACAGTACAAATTTGAAAACCACTGTTCTAAGGGAATTCCTGTTTGTTAAGAACTTTGTTCAGACTCTCATTCTATTCCAAAGAGCTAAGAATACTAGCTAGAACCCATAAAACCCTCCCTCCTCCTCTTACAAAACAGGTGCTTACTTAAGACATGTATGGTGATATCAAGTAGACCATAACATGCTGCAGTATCTCAGGACCATAGGATTTAGACCAGAATCATAGTTTGGCTGAATGCAGGTTGCTTAAACTTCTGTTTTGACTTCCATTGAATTGAAGAGAGTGCTACAGAAGTCTCTTCAATTGAAATGCTCTCATACAAGTCATAGATAAGAAAGGGTGAAGTCTCTACCCTTGTGGAATTTTTTTGTGGATTGAATAGTAGTTGCTTTCTGGAATGTCAACATTACTGAGTAGCAGGTAAAACTGTGCACGAGTATGCACATTTCAAATGTATGCAAGAAGACCTCTTTTAATCCAAGAATAAAAATTATGTAGCCCTTCATATATGGTTGAAATGCAACTGCTATCATACTTCACTATTATATATGTTGGCTAGTGCTTCAGAGACGGAGGTAGGGGCACTCCTTGATTCCCAACTTTGCTATATTTAATGCCAACAGAGAACACAATATGAAACATAAGACACAGAACTTCTAAGACAAGGGAATGTCCTGTAAAAAGGAACCTGGAAAGTAGTTCCCACTGAATGCTGAAGAGGGCAAAGGATGAAAACTGCAGGTGCAGTCTTGTCAGATGAGGCATCCATAGTCACCGGTCAATCAACTATGATTCTCATTACATGTCATATCATTGCTTGATTTTATCGCAATGGTGGCTAATAGTAGTAAATCATCTTGTGTTTATACTGGCTGATTTGCAATGTTATTACACAGAACTTACAGTACATAGATTTTACATGGATGTAAGTTTCACTGAAAGTAATTGTCCATATGCTCCAATGGATACTTTAGGTTTGATTGGTCTATCCTTGTCAGAGAAAGGGGCTCCCCAGGAAGCAAAACCTCAGAAACAACAACTTAGCATACTATTGCTGAGATTATTTATTTTTGGTCAACTTCTAGTCATAGAAGCTATTCAGTTGAGGGCCAGTCCTCAGGTTACAGTCATGGATTGAAGCTGCTAGAAATGCTTCTGTATACTGACAGCTCCATAGGGCTACCATAGCATGCAAAAGCAATTAACGTATCATGCCAGTCACCTGCATATCTTTGGTGATGGCTGAGACAAGCACAGAAATCCTTTTCATCATCAAAGCAAGTTCTTTCCCATATGAATACTGCCACATGGTGCTGACTCATACAGAATACAGTGGGCTCCAGTTGTCTCAAAACTTTCCTTAATTCTCAGATTCTTCAGTAGTTAAAAATGCAGGTTATGAAAAAAATTACTAAAAGAAAAGATCTTAAATTAATTTGTAAATGTTCAGTTCCAGAACATCAAAGTTTTTTTTTCAATTCACACATTATTGCTCATAACTTTTATAAGTTTATATGACAATGGGAAAAAGTTCATACTGTTTTAAAATCCAGCTATGAAGCCAGAACACATACATAGTCTGTGATCCCTCAATTAACAGTAAGCACCTGAATGTAATCCAATCCTGTATATAGACTGGCATGGGTTGGCTATGCATACATCTGGTTTAAACAACCTGATTTCAAACATTTCGACAAAGCTTCAATCTAAATGAGGTGAAATGGTTGGTCTTCCAGATGTCTGGGACTACAATCACTTATCATTGGCCATGCTTGGCTGACTGATAGAAATTCTAGCCCAAAATTTGGAGGACAAAATATTCTTATTTCTTGTTCTAAGTACTTTGCAAATACTACAGTGTGAATTATCCACTTGTTACAGTCAAGCTGTATATATTTTGTTGCATTGTTTAGCACCATAACAGTGATATCAGCTAAGGTTGATTTTATGCATACATGTCTATCATTCAGACTGTGATATCAAGAAATGTCTGGTGTGTCCAAAGTGGTCATTAAGAACTGAATACCAAAGACATTACTTCCAAATTGCCACATATAACATTACACGTACAGCTTTCCAATGACAGTATTGCACGCAGTCAGGTGACAGCCATCAAATGTATCCCTGTGTGATGTAGTAAGGGAAGGATAAGCCTATGGAAATCAGGACTAAGCATCACAGTTATTTCTAATGAACCAAAGTCATTATACAACAAGTTTGCCTCATTACTAATGTTTCTTGTAAACTCAGTACAATTATGGGACAAACTGTTACTGGCAACATCTTGAAGCTTATTACAAATCAAACTTCTCGAGCCTTTCCTTTGATTTCATGAATATATGAGTGGATGAAATGGATTAAAGTGATAGTAAAAACCCTTCATTTCATTAATGCTATATCAGGATTGAACTAGGCAATCTTGTGTATCTTGTATGCAGGTACCTACAAATCATTTCCTTCAGTAGGAGATTCAAAATAGTTTTGTTTAGAACCAAATGCAATGGTCACATTACAATCTGATCCAAGCATCTTTAGAGGCTGCAATCTAAAGGATGCCTCATTCAACAATGTACTTTGGGCCAAATGTAATTGTTTTAATGCACCAATGTGCATTTTGAAGAATAAGTCAGGGTCCCTGAGCAGCATCAGGACTGCAGGAAACAGGAGGAGAGAGACAGATCCTATCAACTGATGCAAATAGCAACTACTGGTGGCAATATTTTTACTGGTTCCATGGAAAAGAGAGAAGGGTTAAACATTACCTTCCCACCTCTGTGTTCCAGATGCTGTTGCTGCTTCTATTTACATTTTTAATTTAATAATTCATTAATTGTATTTACACAATTAACATGTCTTGTTCTGACTTTACTTTGGAAGTAAGCATGCACAGGATTGTTTCCTTTCTTTCATTAGAATTTTACACAAATGTAACTTTGCCCCCTGTTTAAATAAATCTTATGATATTTCCCATCTTTCGTCTAAGTTTTTACTAGGGCTGCAATCTCATGCTCACTTACCTGGAAATAAAGTCCACCAATATCAGCAGGACTTGCTTATGAGCAGATAAGTAAGATTAGCTTACTTTAATCATCTACACTTTAAGAAATATTTGATGGTTACTGCCCTGATTTCAACCCATATAATTAATGTTTCTGCCTAAATGGGGAAAACCCTTTGGAGACAGTCACTGAAAACAAGACTTATTTCATTTATAAGAATTTAGTAGGAAATAAAACATTACCTAAATATACTTTGTTATTGTAAACATATTTTATTTAATTAAAAATTGCTATTAATGCTCCTAGTTTATACATGTGCAATCATACTTAAGAAAGTATTCATTATTTGAATTTAGGAATGTAGGAACTTCAGCAAGCTGGCCACAGTGCTATCCATCTCCCATCTTTCTTCCTGATGCTTCAGAAATTAAAGCTCTGAATTTCCCCCTCATCTTTTGTCATAATACTTCATCTGTTAATCTCTGCAAAATGGTACTCTGATCTAGCCAAACATTACAAAAGAGATCAATCTTCCTGACTTAAAATCCATTTCTGTCTGAAGCTTGGGGAAGAGGGGGCAGTTCGTGCCATGGCAAAAGCCAAGACACACACAGACGAAGGGGGGGGGGGGGGGCAACCAGGTTATAAAAAAATAAGTAAAGTGCACAATTATTGTCAACATGTTTTCTTTCCTTTGATCCAAAGAATTTACTGGACTGTCAGTGTGAAATACAATTTGGCTTGCATGGAATACAGACTGACAGCTGAACAGAACAAACTCCTGCCTTGTGTTTTCATTTTTTCCTGAAGACTTCTTTAGGAATTTATTGATGCAATTCAAAAGGATAACACACTTCAGCGCTTTGGATATTGACTGGTTTCCTAGATCCACAAGGGGGCAGAAGGATTACAAATTGTTCTGATGCTTATCTCCATTTTAGTTTACTTGATTGAAATGTCGGTATTTTCCAGGTCTACTTCCTCCAACCCGACAGTGGTGTCTGACCTGGAGATCATGAAAAGTTTCTCTTTATTTGTGTACTGCCTCTGAATTCTCAAAGGCTGTTTTTCTGTTTGTTCTCTGCTGGTATCCTTTGAGGAAGCCGTGTACCCACTGGAGCTCCCTTTGCAGTCCTGGATTTTATGGGCTGGCGTGTTGGCAACAGATTCCAAAGAAGTGCCCGTCTCCTCCAGTGGGGTGTAGCCCTTATTGCTTCGGTACTGATCACACTGAGAGCCCTGGGAATCTTTCCTAGCCGCCGCTGGTGTCAGAGGGGGAGAGTCTCCCAGATCAAGGGATTTGGAAGATGAATCTTTAACTAAAAGGCTGGAGTCCAGATCTGTGCTACTATCCAAAGTCTGAGAGGGTTCAGGGGTAAGGGATCTCCTGGCATCGGGGAGGCAACTTGTGCTTTGGCGTCGGAGAACTGGCTTCCTCTTGCCCATCCTGGGTACCACTATATGCCCTCGCTCTGAGTCTATATAGCTGCTCCTGAGATCCGTCAGGCTGAGCTCAAACTCCCCCCGAGGGATTTCCCTGGCCCCTCGTTCTCCCAGGGGCCTTCGCCAGCCACCACGGTCTCGCTCTGCCACTTCTCCTTGAGCCAGAGGCAGCAAAGTAAAAGTGCTGAGCGAGGAACCCACAATGGAACTGGCAGTACTATGTTGGTCCCAGCCATTTGGGGGGCTACAAGGTGAACTACCAGCAGTCCTAGCCAAGGCTGCTCTCTCCCGATAGATACTGTATACAGCCTCTGCCAAGCTGGGGGGTGGGTGTTGCTGCTGTTGTTGAGGAGAGGAGGAGGAGCAGCGGCGCGGTGATGAAGCCAAGTCTGGAGGAGAGAGGGGAGCACTAACCACTGAGTGCCAGGCTGTCTTTGTTAAAGTTTCCCCAGAACTGCCACCAGGTTTCAACTCCAGACCTCTTGGCTGCACATAGTTAACAAAGCCATTAATGGGAACTGGGGCCACAGAAGCAGAGGGCGGCCCATCCTTGGTCCGAAGGCTGTGTGCATCTATGACGGTGGAGTACAAGTCCCTCAGATTGATAATCTTGGTCTTCTTGTCACGGTTCTCATGAAGCACTGCATTGGCACAAATGAAGAGGAAGATGCCAATGCCCATGATGAGGGGCCCAAGCACCTTTAGTTTGTCGGAATGCAGACACTCTGAGAAAAACTGAATGAGGAAGCTTTTGGAAGTGGGTGAAGGGGATGGTGAGGAAGGGAGCCGACTCTTCTTGCTGTTCATAAAAGAGGAATTGGTCCCCAAATCTTCCAAAGGAAAATCTGCTTGGTCTTCTGTTTGGTTCCTGGAATGGCTTATGATGGCACTCCCATGTGGTGAATGATGCCTGTCCCCAAGCCGCCCTGCCCGGTAAAATGGCTTTGGCCAGTAGCCCATGACTGCCAAGGCAATTCCCACAAGCAATACTAGGATGCCACAGAGAGCAATGAGGCCTGAGATGGAGCAGAGCTTGAGCTTTCCCTTCACCACCACCACATCGTTCTTGCGTTTCTTTTTGGCCTTGCGCTTGCGTTTGGGGACGTCGCTCTGAGGCCTCAGGGGATCCTGTTTTCTGGCTGAGATCCGCAAGAGGCCTCCAGTGGCGATCATGGCTGGCTACCCTGGGCACCGCTCCCCCCAGTGACTCCGGCTCCTGTGGTAGAAGGAAGAAAAAGAACATGAGATCCCAGAGCAGAGTTCAGGCTGCAAAGACCCATTTTAATTTACAAATGGCAATTTGTCTCAGTTTTTCTTAAATTTGCTCAGTCACCAATGACGAATCACTTCCACACAAGGAGGCATGTGTGAGACACAAGTTCCAGCATAGCTAATTCATTTTGTGTATGTGGGAGAGGAAAAGAAATGTCTCACAATAGCCTGCAGATTTCTGTATCGCTGGCTGCAAACAGAATGCCACTGACGTCATGCTTTAACTATATCATTCTTATATTCACTGAATAGGAATTGGGCATGAACCTTGGGAGGGGAACAAAAGTAGCATGGTTGCAATTTGAATGTAACTAGTAAGGCTCTTGAGTTGTTTTGCCAAAAAAGAGAAAGAGGAGAGGAAAAAATAAAAAAAGGAAGAAACTATTGTGTTCTTGAAAAGGAGTATAAATATTCTCCTACTCCCAACTGAAACTACTTGAATCTTAATACTTTGGGAGTCTGCCTGGGGAACTGGTGCTCAGATTCTATTCTGGGTCAATAGTCTGAAATGAAATTCAGACAAGATGGAACTGTTGGGGATTCTGTCATTTATGGGGCTGTACAGGAAAGAAACAAAAATACCAGTCCGCAAGTGCTCCTGTACCTGATGTTCTCTCTAGATGTGTAGATAGTAAAAGTAGTTTAGGGGAGTATTTTGCCAGCTATAGCTGCAAATGTAAATGAATGTAAATGGATATTCCGATGACTTGAATACAGACACATTCTCTATGTCAGTGGTTCTCGGATGTTTTGGCCTTCAACTCCCAGAAATCCTAACAGCTAGTAAACTTGTAGGTCAAAACACATGAGGACCCACAGGTTGAGAACCACTGCTATATGTGGAACTGCCCTTAAAGATAGCCCAGAACCTGCAGCTGATGCAAAAGGCAGCTGCCTGGATGCAGATAAGTGTGGAGTAATGTAAATAGACTAGCTGTATTGATTCTCAATCAATTCCTGAATCCTATTTAAACTGCTAGCATTGATGTTTTAAAGTTGCTAACAAACCAGAACAACATTAGCTTTTAGTCATGTAAACCTGCCAAAACCTTGAGACAGCTCCAGTGGACATTTTGCCAGGACTGCCCACTCTGGCCATGTGATTTATATAGTGCAGCTCTTCTTGTAGTGGTAGCTTTACAATGGTGCATTTTTCTAATGGGTACATTAATTTTTTTCTCATGGTCAGTTGTGCGGTGAAGATAGCTTCATTTTACAAAACAAGTTGCCATTTTGCTTCCCCCTCCCCTAAGCAGCATCTTGGAGAAGAACCGAAACACTTCTTGTTCTTTTGGCCCACTTGACCTGTTCTGCATGCCCTTTGACTAGGTAAAGTTCAAAGAAGCAAAGAAATAAGGCATTCACACATTCGGAGTCAAAGTTTTGGTGAATACAGTATTGTTAGGAATAACTATGCTGAGCTGCTGTGGACACAAAGAAGAAGTCCTATTAATGCCCATGTTTTGTTTACTGAAAAATTGGGATTTTTTGCACTTAACAACAACTTATGATAGGCCCCCTGGTGGTGCAGCAGGTTAAACAGCTGAGCTGCTGAATTTGCTGATTGAAAGATCAGTGGTTCGAAACCAGAGAACGGGTTGAGCTCCCACTGTTAGCCCCAGCTTCTGCAAACCTAGCACTTCAAAAACATGCAAATGTGAGTAGTCCAATAGATATTGCCTTGGTGGGAAGGTAACGGCGCTCCATGCAGTCATGCTGGCCACAGGAGGTGTATACGGACAACACCAGCTCTTTGGCTTAGAAATTGAGATGAGCACCACCTCCCAAAGTTGGACACGAGTAGACTTAATGTCAAGGGGAAAGCTTTACCTTCACCTAACTACTTATGGTAGTTCAAAAAAAACCCGATCTAAAAAGTTTAACAGCACGGAGTTTCTATATGACTCTACCTTATGTAAGAAAGGAGGAGGAAGAGTAATATGGCCCTGTTGAACTGCATTTCCCCAAATTCCTCATGGATAGAGCTGATGGGAATTTCAATCCAGCAACACCAGGAGGAGCACATGAGTCCCAGCCCTTGTCTACAGCCATGGAACAAACAGGTTTCTCGTGGGACCTAAAGCCCAGGTCAATTTCTGTTTCATGACCTATGCAACATTCCCTGTGGTGTGCAGGACAAAATACCAGCAAGCAGAAGGCCCTCACCATGATGTTTCCCAGAATTGGAGAGGATGGAACCAATTTCACATAGTCAGTGAATATAACGGATATATGTATACTGGTGTATGCATGCACTCACTTTTACAAATCTGGCATGTGTGTGTGTGTGTGTGTGTGTAGATAGATAGATAGATAGATAGATAGATAGATAGACAGAGTGATTTGGAAAAGGAATCCCACTGTTCTGGGATGTGTCCAGATTAGGGAGATTAAAATGATCAAGGGTCTGGAGAACAAGCCCAATGAGGGGTGGCTTAAAGAGCTGGGCAAGTTTATTCTTCAAAAGAGAAGGCTGGGAGGAGACATGATGGCCATGTATAAAAATGTGAGGGGAACTCATAGGGAGGAGGGAGCAAGCTTGTTTTCTGCTGCCCTGGAGACTAGGACACGGAACAATAGCTTCAAACTACAGGAAAGGAGATTCCACCGTCCTGAGCATTAGGAAGAACTTCCTAACTGTGAGAACTGTTTAGCAGTGGATCTCTCCACCTCAGACTGTGGCGGAAGCTCCTTCTTTGGAGGCCTTTAAACAGAGGCCAGATGGCCATCTGTTGGGAGTGCTTGGGGTGTGATTTTCCTGCTTCTTGGCAGGGGGTTGGACTGGATGGCCCATGCGGTCTCTTCCAATTCAGTGATTCTATGATTCTATTTCTGCCTCAACCCAAACATTATCAGATATATAGATATGTCAGAAATGCATTCCAAAACACATGAAGTAACTGAAGAGATGTATTTGCTCTTGAGAAGGAAATAATTTTCAATGCCATTTAGCACTGAGTCATAGCCTAAAGGCACCAAATCCCATTAAATCTTTGAAGCTAAACAAGTATCTGGTTAGGTCCAGGACGAAAGATCATCACTAAGTACCATCACGGTAAGCTACGTTTCAAAGGAAGGAACTGACAAATCACCACTGAGTAGTACTTGCCTAAGAAAACCCTATGCAATTAATGGGGTCAGCAAACATCCACAGGCCACTTGAACTAAAACAATTTCACAGTTAAATTTACTCCAGGTAAGAAATATATGCTCAAAATTTCCAATGTGGGGGATATGGGTATAAAAGGGGGAATGAATTCCCATGTAAATGCAAATTTAGCTCACTGCCTAAAGTGATGCACATTGTAGCACAAAATACCAACTGCACATTTAAACCAATCTGTGCAGGTACTGACCGAGGGAGAAAAAGATTTTAAGATTAATAATAATAATAAAACTTTATTTATATTCCGTCCTTTCTCCCCATGGGGATTCAGGGCAGATTTGAAGATCATGGTGCCCTACTGGATGAAAAGGTTAACCTGATGATAGCTGTTTTTAAACCTGTAAATGTCATTGGCTTTATTCTTAACTGCAAGTAAAACTACCACATGCTACAAATTGATTATTCAACCACGCTTGAAATATTGTGTACAGTTCCAGAAACCACACCTCAAAAATAATGTGCCAAAGAGGACAACTAGAATTATCAAGTAGCTGGAGATCCCCAGTGAGGAAAATTGAAATACAACGTTTGGAGTTCATTAGCTTTTTTAAAAAAAACTAGTCCATACTTCAGGAAATAAAGTCTGATTGCTCATTAAAGGGAAGGATAGTAGAGGCAAAGATGAAGTACAGGATGAGAAAACAGGAAAACTTGGAGAAAACCATGATGCTGGGGAAAATGGAAGGAAAAAGGGCCAACCAAGGGCAAGATGGATGGATGGTATCCTTGAAGTGACTTGCTTGACTCTGAAGGAGCTGGGGGTGGCAACAGCCAAAAGGGAGCTCTGGCGTGGGCTGGTCCATGAGGTCATGAAGAGTCGGAAGTGACTGAACGAATAAACAACAAAGCTTAAAAAAAAGAGGAATGCAGTAAAGTATATATGGTTTAAAGAAGCATTTAGGTAGGTAGAGGTTCCCCAATTTTCATAATAATAGAACCTGCATTTGAATGGTGGGATGTTCAGGGGCCCTTCCACACAGAAGGAAATCCCACATTGTCTGAGTGTGGACTCAGATAACCCAGTTCAAAGCAGGTATTGTGGGATTTTCTGGCTTGATATTCTGGGATATTGGGCTGTCTGGAAAGGCCCCAACACAGATAAAAAGAAGTACCTAACAAAACATAAGAGGTAAACTGTGAAATTCATTACCATAAGATGTAGTGAAGGTTACCAGTTTGTGTGGCTTTAAAGGGGAACAGAGACATTCATCAAATTTAGTGATAAAGTTGTGAAATTTTCAAGTTTAGTGATAAAGTTGTGAAGTTTTCAAAGAATTAGCTGTGTTCGTCTTTTGCAGCATAAAAAGGAGAAAGGAAGGGGGGTTAGAAAAAGGATCATATTTTGCATCTTTTTGGGATCTATTATGTTCTTTCTCACTCCTACAACAGTACAAATATGCTTTATACCTAAGGTCCCATCTACACTGCCATAAAAATGCAGATTATCTGCTTTGAACATATAATCCAATTCAAAACAAATAATCTGGATTGTCTGATTTGATCATCTGGATTTTATGGCAGTGTAGATCCAGATTTAGACGTTAATACAATACAGTACTACAATACAGTGCTGCATGCAAGGCCCCTTCTACACTGCCATGTACTCCATAATATCAAGGCAGATAATCTGGATTCTATACATCTCTGTAGAAGGGGCCCAAAGAAATGGGTTTATGCCCGTGAAAGCTCACATAAAAAATAAAAACCAATTAGTCTATAAGGGGATGCCTCATTTCTTCCTCTTCCCTTTTAAAGTTGTGAAGCTTACGTGCAAATGATTTTTCCTCAGTGTGGGAGAGTGCATATTTAATTTTTGAAAATAATGCAATATTATGCTCTTTAGAATCTAAAATATAATGCATTCTGTGCAAAAATAATTTCCATATATATTCCTGAAATGTGAAAAAGAGGTTGAAAGATGAATTTAATTGAATTTAAAGATGAATTTAAACCTTACACAAGAAGGAGCAAACTTTTTAAATAAGTGAAGATTGACATTCGTAATCAATGAATATTAGTGAGGATGGATGACTACACACACACAATTGCAGGCAGGGTGTCTGGATATATCAGTTGTGGGGTAAAGTGAGTAGCAGGTTGAATTCCATAACTCCTTTGTTCATGTCCTGATTGTGACCTTGCCAGATGGTTGATCAGTATAGGGCCAGACTGGTGGTCTAGACAGGCCTCTGCTCTTGCAGAGCCCTAATTATATTTCAATACATGGGTCTGGAATAGGATTGGAAGATATACAGTATACACAGGGGACTTCCATAGACTTCCATAGATACCTAAAACTATGAATAATAGCCAATGTATGGATAATAGCCAATCCTATATCTGGATTATATTTATGTCCAAAGCATACCATAAAATTACCTTGGAGGACCCAGTCAGGCCCGCAAACACTTCCTGAGGAGGGGGTATTTTGGGGGAAGATATAGGTAAATGAAGCCATAGATACTGAATATATGGATGGGAAGGTCATACTGTCCACATTCCTTTTCCCCTCCTCGGTATTCACTGACAAATTTCAAAAGGCTTAAAGTATAATCCGAACAAGTACTCCTAGATACACATATTAGAGACAGATGGAAAAGCATGCTGCTTCTGGGATGGATCTTTTGTTGCTGTACTTTTAGGAATTCATACAGTATGGAAAAATATGAGATATTTTATTCAGAAGAGAAGGCATCACCTGACTAAAAAAGGGGGAGGGGGGAGACGGGACCAAAATTTCCAGAGACAACAGTTTAGAGGAGTGGTTCTCAATGTTCCTAATGCAGTGGCCCCTTAATATAGTTTCTCATGTTGTGGTGACCCCCAACCATAAATTTATTTTCATTTCTACTTCATAACTGTAATTTTGCTATTGGTATGGATCATAATGTAAAAATCTGATATGCAGGATGTATTTTCATTCACTGGACCAAATTTGGCACAAATAACTGATACACCCAAATTTGAAAACTGGTGGGGTTGGAGGGGGTGTGTGTGTTATTTTTTTTCATTTGGGAGTTGCAGTTGTTTGGACTTATAGTTCACCTACAATCAAAGAGCATTCTGAACTCCAGCAATGAGGGAACTGAATCAAACTTGGCACAAAGAACTCCCATGACTAACAGAAAATACTGAAAGGGTTTGGTGGGCATTGAGCTTGAGTTTTGGAGTTGTAGTTCACATACATCCAGAGAGCACTGTGGACTCAAACAATTATGGTTCTGGACCAAGATTGGCACAAATATTCAATATGCCCTGGTGGAGTTTGGTGAAAAATAGACCTTGACATGTGGGAATTGTAGTTGCTAGGATTTATAGTTCACCTACAATCAAAGAGCCCCTTTAACCCCACCAACAATAGAATTGGTCCAAATTTTCCTCACAGAACCCCCATGACCAACAGAAAATACAGTTTCCTTGTGGTCTTTGGTGACTCCTCTGGACCCCACCAGGGGCCCCGACCTCCAGATTGAGAAACACTGTTTTAGAGAGACAACAGATCCTTTCTTTAAAGTTCCTTATTCAGCTCTTCCTGTTTTACGATGCTGAAGATGTGACACTATTGCTTGGTTTTAACTGGGGTCAGTGTGGGGCTTGATGAGGTTTTACTCATAGCTTGAGATATTGCCTCAGTTTAATCATCATTACTGGTCCCTTCTACATTGCCATATAGAGTCATATAATCCAGTTCAAAGCAGATAATGTGGATTGTCTGATTTGATAATCTGGTTTATATGGCAGTGTAGAAGGGCCCATAGCTTCATTCTAAATACATGCATAGCTTCCTGTTTTTGTTACAGAAACTGCTACACTGTTTTCTATCCTCAGGCCATTTTCTCAGAATGAGGCCAAAAGGTTCCTTTACCCAGGGGCTTATGAAAGATGATCTGTTATGGAAAATAAAAGAGAGGCTTTAAAAAAAGAAAAATGATGGGGATTAAATTTTAAAAGGCTTCATTAACTGTTTTTGCTGAAACTATTGGTATATTTATATATGTACACATATGCCAGCCCCCCTGACCAGGTTGGGAATTTAAACATAGGGTTTCTCATTTACTGCAACCCATGGAGCAAGAAATAAACACATTCTAACATCATTAGATATGAGTTCCTTTGAAAGACTTCCTTTTTCATCTTTTCTCAAGCTGCAGATAACCCGTCCTGCATGCTTCGGATGTGGGCTTATCCTCCGGACATATGCCTGATTTGGAATCATGTATGATGTTCAAGGTAACGGGTTATGTAACACTAGTCCATCAATGTGAGAATGTAATGGGAACAGAATGCTACTCTGCTAAACCTGGCATTTCTTAGAAAAAGAAAAGGTTGGATAGCACCACTTTGAATCACTGGGGGAATAGGCTGTGCTGTCGTGTTGACAAAGGGAGCCAGGTTTTATTTACATCACAAGGTTTATAATCTGTGTATTCAAGTAATGAGGCTACAACTGCATGTTCAACAATTCCTTGCCAACTGTTTAGAACAGTCTGAAAAAAAGGAATGACGAACAGTCGTTCATTACTCTCCTAGAGTGTCTGAAATAGATTATAAGACAGAAAGAGAAAAGCAATCAGTTCGACATGCAGCATAAAGTTAAATCCTTTGCCCTGAAATCTGGTTAAGTCAGCCTCCTGGTTAATCTTATTCCTCTCATCAGCTAAATCACGCCATTTCCCACATATCCTTGGATTCAGCAATTCTCTGATTTGTTTAAATTCTGTGTGTTTCCTGCATAAATGTCCTTGGTTCTTACATTGTGCTGAAAGAAATTCAGCCACTGGACTTGAACTTCCTTTTTCAAACATGGTTGTTGTTGAAGGATTAATTCATGAGATGTTTATTAGTTTTAATTACATTTTTGTTGTAATTACATTTCACCCTAGGGCACCAATAGGCAAGAGTCTATATTAACTAAGATGGGGAAACATATGCCAATAGCTTGACCAGAACAAAGCTGGTGCATAGGAGAAAAAACAAACAAAACAAAACAGGAGCCAGAGGTGAGTTTCCTTAAAAAATACTATTCCTTCCTTTCTAATCAAGGCAGCCAATTGCAACATTCACACTTGCCTCAAGCATACAAGAGCTCTTTATCCCACCCTGGATATTCCACAGATATATAAACTCCACTTGCCTAGTTTCCAACAAACCTCACAACCTCTGAGGATTCCTTACAGAGATGTGGGCGAAGCATCATGAAAGAATGCTTCTGGAACATGGCCATACAGCCCGGGAAACTCACTGCAGCCCAAAGCTAGTCCTCTCTGGACAAGGAAATACACCCTCGTTTTGAAAAGATCCCAATTTGAAGGAAACTCAGAAACAAACAAACAAAAAACAACAACCAGAAATTGTTTAAATGATATTTTCCATTCTAAAACCTAGGCAAAAGCATAATAACAGAAATTATAATTTTTATTTCTAATGTTTGTTACTTGTGTTTTGTCTTATTTTGCTTGCTTTTCTATTGATTATTTTATTATTTTATTTTCTATTTGTTATTTTATTTTATTTTATTTTATGTACTTTACTGTATTTATTCATGTTGTGAGCCGTTCCGAGTCCGGCAGGGTACAAATAAAGTGTATTATTATTATTATTATTTTACTGACACAAAATGCAGTATGACACAGCAAATGAGATATATGCTGGATTTTGTATTATTATTATTATTATTAGATACACAACAAGATTAGTACACAGCAAACAAGATCACTATACTGGCTTTTGTATTTGATCACACGTCAGATACTTCCCAAGTGTCTAGGACTGTGTGATGCTGCTGCTGCTGTTGTTGTTGCTGTTACACTGTAATATTAATGCAGTCTGACACGACTTTTACTGCCATGGCTTGATGTTATGACATTCTGGAAGCTGTAGTTTTGCAAGGAATTTCATCTTTTCTGCCAAAGAGAGCTGTTGCCCCAAGAAACTTCAAATGCCATGATTCTTTAGCATTAAGCTTTGGCAGCTATCACAATGTCAAACTACATTCATTCTGCAATGTAGATCAGGCTTGGGCAAACTTGGGCCCTACAAGTATTTGGGACTTCAACTCCCACCATTCCTAACAGCTTCAGGCCCCTTCCTTTTCCAAGTCCAAAACACCTGGAGGGCCCAAGTTGGACCATGCCTGGTGTAGATGCACCCGACCCAAGGACACTTGCTTCCAAGTTTTCTCCACTGTGATTTGAAGTTAAGTGTGCGGAGGATGTGTGAGAGATCCACTGCTGCTTGAAATGGAATTAGCCACTCGAATTGTCGACTCAGGCATATCCTACCAGCCATAAGAGAGTTGAAGGCACCCTGGCAATGTCCAGAGGCACTGCAGTGCCATAAGGTCCCAAAGATCCTGCCATGAGGTGCTGGTGCTATTGGGGAGAGTTCAGGGCAGATGTGGGTGGCACGAGCCCTGCCTGATGGGCACAGCTTGTGCCTGGCAGGGGACCAAAGGGCTGAGGCTGGCCAGAAGAGAGAAGTGTCAGGGTTGGCATTGCCGCACTGGCCAACTTTTCCCAAGCCAAACTTGCTCTCTGGAAAGGTGCATCTCTCCTGCCCAACGAATGCAGTCTGTCTGACACCACTTCAAACTGCTATGGCTCAAACCTTAGGGTTGTAGTTTGGCGAGAAGGGGAAAAGACCTTGTGTTTACTACCCTCATAATTCCACAGCACTGAGTCCTGGCAGTTAAAGTGCTGTCAAACTGCATTAATGTAATTGCACAGAGGCAGCCAAAGACATCCATCAGAGGGAGACTTGCAACCCCTCCTCTCCATTCAGCCATCCCTTCTTTGAGAACCTTCAGGGGATTCTGGCTTCTTTCTTCTCTTCTCCATCTTTTCTTTTCTGATCCCCAGCCCCTTTTCACTGTGACAAAGGACAATGGGAATGGATGCATGCCTTGCAGCTCCATCCCTTTGCAGCAAGGAATCATAGAGGTGGAAGACACCCCCCCCCCAAGTCCAACCCGCTCCTGTCACGCAGGGATACACAATCAAAGCACTCCTGACAGATGGCCATCCTTGCAACCCCATCCCTTTGCAGCAAGAATTAGACCCTAGAGGTGGAAGACACCCCCCAAGTCCAACCTGCTCCTGTCACGCAGCGATACACAATCAAAGCACTCCTGACAGATGGCCATCCTTGCAACCCCATCCCTTTGCAGCAAGAATTAGAATCCTAGAGGTGGAAGACACCCCTCAAGCCCAACCCCCTCCTGTCATGCAGAGATACACAATCAAAACACTCCTGACAGATGGCCATCCCTTTGCAGCAAGGATTAGAATCTTAGAGAAGGAAGACACCCCCAAGTACAACTTGCTCCTGCCACGTGGAGATACATAATCAAAGCACTCCTGACAGATGGCCATCCCTTAGCAGCAAGTATTAGAATATAAGAGAAGGAAGACCCCCCAAGTACAACCCCCTCCTGCTATGCAGGGATACATTATCAAAGCACTCCTGACAGATGGCCATCCCTTTGCAGCAAGGATTAGAATTTTAGAGAAGGAAGACACCCCCAAGTACAACCCCCTCCTGCTATGCTGGGATACACAATCAAAGCACTCTTGACTGATGGCCGTACTTGCAACCCCATCCCTTTGCAGCAAGGATTGGAATCTTAGAGGTGGAAGACCCCCCCCCCCAAGTCCAACCTGCTCCTGCCACGCGGTGATACACAATCAGAGCACTCCTGACAGATGGCCATCCTTGCAACCCCATCCCTTTGCAGCAAGGATTGGAATCCTAGAGGTGGGAGACAGGCACCCCGCAAGGGCCATCCAGGGAGGCACAATCAAAGCACTCCTGAGAGATGGCCATCCCGCCTCTGCGTAAAAAGCTCCCGAGAAAGAGCCTCCGCTCCGCCGGGTTCAAAATGGCAGCTTTGGGGAATCGCCTTCTGACGCCTTACCAGGGGAAATCGGAGGACCTCAGAGCCGCAGGGAAGTTCCTGGGAGCCCGGAAAGAAACCATGGAGAAACTTTGCAGGCAGCTTCAGCCGAGGCGGAGGAGAAGAAGCCACCCTGGAGAAATAATCCCCTTTAGAGCAAGAGCAGCAGCAGCAGCAGCGATGGCCCGGCTCGGGGAGGCTGTCGGATCCATCCGGCCCAGGGGGAGAAAGAGGAGGGCTTTCCCCCCAACGCGGTGGCGGCGCCCCAACTCGGCATCCTTTCGCTCCCTCCGGGCCAGGGGAGAGGTGCTCGCTCCTTGCTCCTCGCGGATGCCGCTTTCCTCGGCGATTGTGGCGGGATGATGCTCCTCTGCCGCGCTGCTCCTCCTCCTCCTGCTTCTTCTGCCCCTGAATGGCTCTGGGCGCACAAGCTCTCGCTGCTGCTGGCTGGACTCGCTGCGGTTGCTAGGAGACCGGAGCCATGACACAGGGAAATTGCGGCAGGGCGGCTGGCTGGCAAAGCGCTTACCTTCCCAACTCTCTTCGGGGAGAGGAGACCGAACCCTCCTCGCCGGCCTCGCGCATTCTCCACCCGCCCCCCCCCCCCTCCTTGCTTTAGTTCCGCCCCCGTCCCTGCTTTTGACAGGCGAGGCGCGACGTTCCGAGCAGACCACCTGCGGGAAGAAAGGGGGTTCGTCTCCTCCCGGGAGCCTAGTCTCCTCCCGGGCATCCAAGCCAGAACCTGTGCTCCGCCGCCTGATTGGGGAAGACGGGGGTTTCAGGGTGAATCTGCCCCCCCCCCCCCGAAGTTGTTTCCTAACGGATTTGGGAGTTTCTTTGAACGCCCCATCCCTTCCTATTGCTCGGCAGACTCTTGCTTGGTGGTCTTGGAAGCTCTTGTGATGGGTCAGGCTCTAGACAAGCCAAGTCCATAAACAACCTCATTGGACTACCGAATAACCTAACGGATAACCTCATTGGACTCCTCTTTCTAAACTGGACTTTGGTCTCACTTACCTGAACAGTGGTGGAGATGTTTGATTGTTTTAGACCGCATCATTCTGGTTTGAAAGCCGGCATGGGCAAACTTGGGCCCTCCAGGTGTTTTGGACTACAACTCCCACAATTCCTAACAGCCGGTAGGCTGTTAGGAATTGTGGGAGTTGTAGTCCAAAACACCTGGAGGGCCCAAGTTTGCCCATGCCGGCTTTAAAGGATGATGTCCGATTTTGATTGAATGTTTTGTTCACTTTTCACTTATATGAATTGTTTAGTTGCTTGTACTGATTCCATTTAAATTAGTTATTGGTTTGTTGTTTTATTATCATTGTTTTAATTTGATTATTGTTGTGTTATTTATACTGTCGTAAGCCACTCTGAGTCCCCTCAGGGAGATGGGGTGGGGTATAAATAAAGGCCACAGGTTCGAATCTGGGAATGGGGTGAGCTCCCACTGTTAGCCCCAGCTTCTGCCAACCTAGCAGTTCGAAAACATGCAAATATGAGTAGATCAATAGGTGCTTCTCTGATGGGAAGGTAATGGCGCTCCATGCATTCATGCCAGCCGTATGACCTAGGAGGCATCTACGGGCAATGGAGCTTAGAAATGGAGATGAGTGCACCAACCCCCAGAGTTGACACAACTGTCAGAGGAAAACCTTTACCTGTTGTTGTTGTTGTTAAAGAAATGGGCCCCTGGCTGGCACAGCAGATTAAACCACTGAGTTGCTGAACATGCTGACCAAAAGGTTGGCAGTTCAAATCCGAGGACCAGGGTGAGCTCCCGTCATTAGCCTCAGCTTCTGCCAACCCAGCAGGTCAAAATCATGTGAGTAGATCAATACGTACCGATTCTGCGGGAAGGTAACAGCTCTCCATGCAGTCATGCCAGCTACGTGACCTTGGAGGTGTCTACCAACAATGCTGGCTCTTCGGCTTTGAAATGGATATTAGCATCTCCTACTCCCAGAGTCAGGCACCTCCAAATTTAATGTCAGAGGAAACTTTTATCTTTACTAAGTCTTTCTTAGACGGCTCCATCTTTCTCCTTCTCCTAATATTCTTTTAAACTTTTGTTATGGGGCAGGCTCTAGATCAGCTGTCAATAAAGAAATATTAGTCTTTCTTCAAATATGTTTTCTTTCTGAAGTTTATTATGGTTGTTGTTATGGTCTTCTTTTCAACTTTTGTTGTAGGGCAAGCTCTAGATCAGTGGTTCTCAACCTATGGGTCCCCAGATGTTTTGACCTTCAACTCCCAGAAATCATAACAGCTGGTAAACTGGCTGGGATTTCTGGGAGTTGTAGTTCAAAACATCTGGGGACCCACAGGCTGAGAACCACTGCTCTAGATAAACTAAGACACATTAACCGGGCAGAGGCCACAAGGGGGCACTAGACATAGAAATATAGTCTTTTTTTTGGGGGGGGAGAGCAGGGTTTGAAGGAGTAAAACCACTCCTCCTGTTTGCCTGTATTTATTTATTTATTTATTGCATTTGTATACCACCCTTCTCAGCCCTCAGGCAACTCAGGGTGGTTTACAGCGGCTACTCGATGCCCAAAAACACTGTTAAACAATTAAAAACATTAACACATAATAAAAACCAGAAGAAGAATATTAAAAACATAAATCGTCTACGTCTCCTAATACAAACATTATCCGATCTCGTCGTCTAGTTATTCCAATTCCTATATATTTACCTTGCATTTTCGAACACTTGCTCAAACAACCAAGTTTTGACTCTTTTCCGAAACGTTAAGAGGGAGGGGGCGATCTAATGTCCCCGGGAAGGGCTTTCCATATCCGGGGGGCCACCACTGAGAAGTCCCTGTCTCTCATCCCCGAGAGCAGGGCCTTCCCGGACAATCTTAAAGTCCTAGCATGTTCATAAGGGAAGATGCGTTCAGACAGGTAAGTTGGGCCAGAACCGTTTAGGGCTTTATAGGCTAAAGCCAGCACTTTAGGCTAAAGCCTTAATAAAATGAACTGTCTATCACCCCCTTTTGGCCTCTGCTGGGATAATGCAAGCTACAACAGTGGTTCTCAACTTCCAGCTGTTAGCTTTCTGGGAGTTGAAAGCCAAAACACCTTTTTATGGCATTTAAAAAAAACTTTTGTTATAGGACAGACAATAGATAAGCTAAGTCAATGCTGGGTTTTCTTATACTGTTTTTTCCTTATGAAGCTTCTTCTTGTTGTTGTTGTTATGGTATTCCTTTAACCTTTCATTATGGGGTAGTCTTTACATAAGCTAAGTCAATAAATAAATGCTAGGCTTTCTTAAAATATGTCTTTGTTCTGAAGATTGTTGTTGTTGTTGTTGTTATTATGGTTATGGTTATGGTGCAGGCTTTAAAGAATCTAACTCAATAAATAAATGCTAGATTTTCTTAGAATATGCACATCTTCTCCTTCTTCTGGCATTCTTCTTTTTAACAAAATGATGTGCAGCCTTTGCAAAATATGCTTTTTAAATCCAAGCAAACTAAAGTAATAACCTCTCTGGACACACACACAGGTACAGTCCAATTTGCACCATTTAGGCTGCATCTGCTCTGAAGAATGAATGCACGTTGACCCCTCTTTCACTGCTGTGACTCAGTGCTATGGAATCCTAGCAGTTGTCACTTCACAAGGCTCTTGGCCTTTTCTGCCAAAGCATGCAGGTGCCTCATCAAAACACAACGCTCAGAATTCCATAGCACTGAGCCATGACAGTTCAAGCAGTGTAGAACTGCATTGATTCTACAGAGTAGATGCAGCCTTAATATAGAGTGCAGAAATAACAAAAGTGTCTTGTTAAAGACTATCCTGTTTATTATCCCATAAGCTTCCATGGATTAAAGTTCTCTTTTTCAGATGCTTATAACTGCATCATTAAATAGATTCCAGTCCATGAAATCTTGTGACATAACCAATTTTGTCTCAGTCTTTAAAGTCTCGCAAGTCTAAGAATTGTTTATGTTTCAATAGACAACCATGGGGCTCTTGTTAATTTCGACTGCCTTCCTAAATACACTGTTTGAAAAAATGGATTGATATAAACTGGTATATACCCAGGCTCATTGCACTTCACATGCCCTAGTTCAGGGGTGCTCACACTTTTTCAGCATGCGAGCTACTCTTAAAGCAACCAAGTCCAAAATATCTACCTGCCCCCGCCGCCATGCGCTCCCGCGGGCTCCTGCCGCCGCGCGCTCTTGCCACCGCACGTGCTCCTGCTGCTGTTTTCCGCCCGCGCAGCGCTTCTTCCACCTGCAGGGCATTGCAGGAAGGAGAAAGCATGAGGCAGGGCATCCAGAGGGAGCGCTCCGCCCTGCCTGTCTCGCTGGCAACGGAGGCTGCACAGCTGCTTCTGGATGAGAGAGAGGCAGGGCGCTCCCTCCAGAGGCACCGCTTCGTGCTTCCTTCTTCCTGCAATGCCCCACAGGCGAAAGAAGCACCACAAGAGTGGAAGCCAGCAGCAGGAGCGCACGTGCGCACAGGGTGTGTGCGCGCATGGCAGGAGTGCCCCATCCGCTGGTGAGGCCTGAAGATCACCTGGAAGAGGGCCGAAGATCTACTAGTAGCTCTCGAGCTACCTAATGAGCACCCCTGCCCTAGTTTATGGGCCTGTTGATGGAGTCTGACCTGTTCACATAAATAGATTGGAAATCAATCTGACTTTGCCAAGGGGTTTCATTTCTCTCCCAGAAGGCCATCATATGATTTTCTTGAAAATCCTAGGAGATTCTGTTTGACTGCTTGACTTTTCTTGGGGTTTGTTATAAAACAGTTTCAGGTTTGTAAACTGATTGTCTGAAAACACCTTGATTCCCTTCCTCCATCTCACTATTCCGCCTCAGCCCTCCAGGGCACGTGCGGCCATACTACTTTCAGAAGCTCAAATTATTATCTGCTTGGTGCCAGCTGAGCGAGGATCCTGTCTGATCAATTGCCTTCCATTTTGATAAGTAGCATATTATGACCAGTTTATGGGGACGTGTGCAGTAACCTAATGTCAGCTGCCCTGCTTCCAGCTTGCTAAGCTCTGGAAAGAGTATTTTGAATTCCTCCAAAAAGAAGCAAGATTATCAGCCACAAGAAAGAACCACACAGAGAAAGTGAATAGATTTGGGCAGATCTATACCTGCTAGAGACAATGTCAGAGAAAAGAGAGGCTGGTGCTGCCTTTATCTACTGGATGCAAAGCAGAGAGAAAGTGTATGCATGCGTGTGTATGTTATTTTATTTTATGTGGAAATGAGACTGATTAAATAAATACCAGAGGCATCATTAAAAAAACAACTGGGAAAAAGACAAGGGATCAAATTATGGGGAAAGCAGCCACTGAAGGGATGCAGAAGAAAGTAGATAAATATAGGGAAGAAGGCTCAAAAGCTATAGGAATTGGCCCATGGGCAGAATGCATTTGAAAGGGAACAATGTAATTCACTTCCAGTGTTTCTGCAGTTTCACTAAGATGCTGTCTGAGAAGCCCAAGATAAGGAGAATGGGATAAATACAAGGTATTTGTGCAATTGTTCTGTAGAAGGCATATCTATTCAGAATATGTAAATGCTCAAGAAATACCCAACAATACATCTAAGGGATGGCTCCAACATCAAAAGCACACATCTTATTTCTGTGGCAGTGGGGATTTTCTGGGAAAGGAGGGCTCTAACTCCCTCCCCCTCCCTCCCCCGCATCCCCATGAAGTCTCCCCAATTAGCTATGGGCCTGGCCACTACATATTATAATGATGAGTGATTAAAAATGTAAAACCCTTTGCATGCCGGGAAGATGCTGATTAATCATTATAGAAATGATTAACTATAGTTACAACCATATTAATAGCACTTCAATTACATAAATGGATGGAGAGTTAGTCTGGAAAATGAAAATGTTCTTATTTATGCAGGGCTATGCGCAGTTTATTTTGCGGTGGGATAAAGGCACTCGGAAACCTACTTTGGAGATTTCTTGAAACAAATGTTCGCTAGCGTTTCTCTCTTGAAACAAAATACTGGCCACAACAGCTGCTGCTTTATGTTTATTGCAAATACAGTAAGCCTTCAGGGTAATAGTGGATTGGATTCATTATAGCTACAGTGTGATTCAGTAGCATAGGATGGGGATGGGAAAACAGTACTTTTATTGCTTGCAGCCTAACCAGTCCATCTGATTGACCTGTGAAATACAGATCTCTACAAGGTGAACAGTGATTGTCTCTATAAACACTACGCTATTATTCTGAATTGCAGGGCTTCCTGGGAAAAAAAAGAGAAGAGCTGGCTGCATTTTCCTTCCATGCAGACGGATGAGAATCCAGGCCACTGTTCTGGCTGCTTTTCCTTTCTGTCTCCACTTGGTCTCTTGTGAATCTTGCTTCTAAACATGCTGTGCTATTCAATGCCAGATAGAACCTAGAAATGAGACACTGTTAGCACCATAGTTCAAACAAAAGGTGGAAAATACAGAGCATCGATAGGAGAAGGAGGGGAGATTGACATGTCATTTTTCTATAAGATTTTTCCAATTGAATAGTGCAGCCTACAAATTGAAATGGGATTGTTTTTGTTGGAGAAAGAAGAGTTTTAATGAGGTGGGGGTTGAAAATTCCCAGGGCTCCTTGGATCAATTGCCAAAGCTTGCTTGTGCTTGTTTTGTGCAATATCACCAACAGAAAATGTTTTTTGTGGAGTAATATTTAAAAACAGCAGAACCACTTGTTCATACCTAAGGTTGTGTTGGTCACCTGTTTCTCAGACAGGAGGTTCCCAACATTGTGTTCTAAGATTGCCTTTTTAAACAGTCTTTAGGAATCACATCTGTTTCAAGTCCTCCAAATTCTCACAATCTGCACCATAAGAATAAAATTGGCATTTTGTCCTGTAAAACACTGCAGCATGGAAAAGCAATCATTTATAGAGTCTGTTCAATTGCACTCTCTGCATGTTATTTTGCAATGAGGACATCAATTTCCAGATAGACGGTGGTCCCGGTCAAGGTTGGCTTGATGCCCCTTCCTCTTGGTAACAGCCGATCCCTAGTTAGAACATTCAAGGACCAGGACTTCCCAGTTCTCTGTGTCTAAGCCACAGTTTTAAAGGTTACCTTTAAGCCTATCTTTGAATCTCTTTTCCTGTCTACCAACATCCCATTTTCCATTCTTGAGCTTCGAGTTGAGTAACTGCTTTGGGAGACACAGAACCAGAACTACAATGTCAGCATCTTGCAGCATCCTTATCTGAATTTTACAGCTTTGCAAGATTTTTCATCCTTGAGCAAGAGATAACCACAAGCATTAGGAGAAGGTAACCTGACATTCTATTGCCATGTAAATAGTTTATGCAAAAACAACATTTTCAGTGCAAAACCATTATTTTTTTCACAATTTTTCATAAAAATGTTTACAAAAGACACAAAAAAATGAAAAATAATTCAAAGATGTTTTGAAACTCTTGTAATCTTGCCCTGTGAGGAGAAAAATGATGAACATTGAATTCTTACATGAACAAATGAAATATGTTGACAATCTAAATCCCTATAACATATGAGAATGGAATGTTGCTGGGTTTTTTTTAAAAAAAAATCTAGTCTAATATAAGGAAATTGTTTGGAAATTGGATTTACATAAGAAGATTTACATAACTCTAAAATGGATAATGAAGAAAAGATATAGTCAACAATTTTGTGTACCAAGGCTAAATGGTTAATCACAATGGAGAATGTAGCCAAAATGTCACAACATATTTAGGGTGCATCTTCATTGTAGAATTAATGCACCACTTTAATTGCCATGGCTCTATGCTATGGAATACTGGGAGCTGTACCTTTACAAGATCTTTAGCCTTCTCTGCTAAAGAGATCTGCTGCCTCACAAAACTAAAAATCTCATAGAATTGCGCTGTGCCAGTTAGTGTCAAACTGCATTAAAGACCTTTCAAACTACACAATTCACTGTTCAGTTTTCACAAAAATACATAGAAACTGGAAATAGAATTGCATGGCTAATTCTGCCTGTCATATCTAATTATATATTTGAGGACTTCATCTACTTTCCTCCAAATCTGTTTTTTCAAGTGTAAACAGTACAATCAAGGTTTACTTTTTGGTAATTATTTTTTTTATATTGTGGATCATTGAATTCATTGATGTGGAGGACTCATTGTATATTTTCGAGATATCTATGTGTATCGAGTTTTATTTTCATTTATGGTTGGCTTAGGAAAATGCTGAGTATTCTTTGGTTTATGAAATAAGTATGTCTCACACATCAGTGTATTTTGTTATAGTTTCATTTTTATGTTCAGATATGATGTTTCAAATCTAGCTTTATTATACTCAATCTTCAAATGTTTATAATTTCCTTCTTTTTCAGATGAGTAGGATATAACAAGAAACTGGAAACATCTGTTTTCATAGGAGACTTCCATTACATTAATAATTCAGCATGGCCAGACATTCCCATAGGGCACTTGACTTAGATGAGTACCAGCAGAGGCTTAAGGAAACGCACCTGCTAAGCAATCACATTTTTGCCTTTAGATCAAAGCAGTGGTTCAGCAGACACCTCAGCATTTGACATCTTCTATTTCTCTGTGTTTCAAGATACTAAATGGCTTTCGTTCCACAGATATCATTCTGATCACACCAAGCAAGGGTATTTTAGTGCTGGCAAAAATGAAAATGTCATCAACAGATAAGACATTGGGAATCTAAACACAGCAGGCTTTGATTGTGCCCTCTAAGAAAATCAATGCTGCAATCATAGATCTGATTTCAGATAGAAAGTGTGTAATGCTGAAAATATACATCACGATGGTAATACAGCCTTTTCATAAAAGTCTTATTTTATCTTTTGATGATACATTTACTATTCAGTTTTCTTATTTATTTTTTTATCATTGCTAGGGAAGAGTCAGGAGAAGGTATATCTTAAATGATTTTCAGTGTTCCGTGACTAAGTTAAGAATTACTGGCAACTTTATTAATGTTGTTTGCATTGTTTTAAGCCTTATTTATATCCAACAATGTTTAAAATTAGTTATGTGAGGAGAAAAGTAGAAAAAATATTCAAATGCAAGATATAGTAAATATTTGTTTTTGTTTTAGTAGATTGGAATGCAGATTTTTAGACTTGTTCAAGGACAGTCAAGGGACATTTGTTTGAAGTGCATAGATTGTCATTGCCTTCCTCAGAAATGAGGAGCTGCAGAGACTCACGCCGAAAGCATACTCTCAATGTTCCTAAAACTACTTTAATGACATTGTTTAAATCAGAAGCAAATATTTGTTCGTTATATATGTCTGAGGTCTTGTGTAAATTAATAACTTGGCCTTAAAGTACTTTTCTTTATTTGAGTTGATCCTTCTTCCCCCAAAATACACTGTTAAACACAGAGGAGAAAATGGGTGCTTGCAGTTGTCAACCATAATTTGCATTATGAGATTGCCTGAGGAAAGTGTGGGCCATACAATTGCAATTGTTAGTTTTGCTCTAACTATGATGGGTGAGTTAACACATATCACTAATGATGAAATTAAAATCAACTACCATATATGGAAAAGCTGGAGCATCATTTTGGAGTTTGACAAAACTTTTTCTCCCAGCCCTCACCAGGGTCTCACCAAGTGTAACTATTAGAATAATTTAAATTCACTGAAAGGGATCGTACAGATCTGCTTTGAAGCAATGGGTTGAAACTCAGTGATGATTTTCATTTCTGGGGGGGAACCCCCCCCCCCTATTAACATGGCTGGAGAGAACTCCTTGTTTATCATTTCTCTTAAGAAATTGTTTAATTGAGTGATACATACCTCCAAGCAATGAATGTAACTCAAAGGTCAGACCTTCAAAGTCTTCCAGTTGTATGTAACATTAGACCCAGAAGCTTTGGAGTCTTTGGTAGAGCTGTCATCTTAAATAACAACAGCCACCACCACTAACAAAAGAAACAAAAACCCTACAAAATAATCATAATCTCCTCTCAAGAGATAGAATGTCCTTCTTCTATTGATAGGGGAACATGCTTTGTTTTTATCTACTTGTCAAATAGTAGAACTGCATATTCAGAAGTCTATTTCATTTCACCAGACTTCCAAGGCATAAGTACCATATGGGCCAGTGGTTAATTTGTAAGACACATAATTTGACATGATTTGATTTAATACTTGAGGTCATTAAAGACGGCCTGAGGTCCCAGCTCCCCATCCGGGCAACCGGACAGCGTCTCTCAGAGTTCAGCCCCCTAACAACGGAGGAGGTGAGAAAGCTGGTGACCGGGGCGAGAGCGACGACCTGCCCAACGGATCCCTGCCCATCACATCTAATCAAGTCCAATACTGACATCTTGTCCGGTGCTCTGAGGGACCTGGTGAATCTCTCTTGAAACAAGTGCCTTTGCGGACTCCCTGAAAGAGGCGAGAGTCACCCCCCTCTTGAAAAGACATCGCTTGACCCCGAGGTTCCTGCTAACTACCGCCCGGTTGCCAACTTACCCTTCCTGGGCAAGCTCCTTGAACGAGCAGTAGAAAGCCAAATTCGGGTCTTCTTGGATCAATCCGGTGGCTTGGACCCGTCCCAGTCGGGCTTCGCGGGCCACGGAGTGGAGTCCGTTCTCGTGGCAATCACTGATGACATCCGTCGACAACTGGATCGGGAGGCTCGGCAATCCTAGTCCTCTTGGACCTTACGGCGGCCTTTGATACCGTCGACCACGACCTGCTTCTCCATCGCCTGGCGGCCTCCGGGATCCAAGACAGAGCTCTGGCCTGGCTGGAATCGTTCCTGCGAGGCCGCCGCAGCGGGTCGAGTGGCAGGGGTCAAGTCTCTTTGAAAAGCAGGTGGAGTGTGGAGTTCCTCAGGGTGCCATTCTATCTCCCACCCTCTTTAATATCTACATCCAGCCCTGGCTAATATTGCTAGGAGCCATGGGTTCTCCTGCTACCAATACGCAGACGACACGCAGCTGCTCTTGAAGCTTGACCCAGGGTCATCATCAGTACCGGACAGTTTCAGCCTAGGATTGAGGGCGGTGACGAGCTGGCTCAGGGCATATAGACTCAAGATCAACCCGGCTAAACGGAGATCCTCTGGCCGGGTCGTCCCGACCCCGCCCACCACTTCCACTCTTCGAGGGCGAGTCCCTGGCTCCAGCCCGGCGGTGAAAAAGCCTGGGAGTGATCCTAGGCGAAAATCTCACGATGGAGGCCCAGATCCAGGCTGCAGCTAAGGGCGCCTTTTTCCATCTCCGTGGGGCCCGTCGGCTGGCTCCCTACCTTCCACCAGAGGCCTTGAGAACAGTGGTCCATGCCACTGTCGTCTCACGCCTCGACTACTGCAACGCCCTATATGTGGGCCTCCCAGACAACAACTAAGAGGCTGAAACGTATCCATAACGCCGCAGCCAGACTCATTACTGGGTCATCAGTGAGGGATCACATTTCCCCCATTCTTAAAGAACTTCACTGGCTGCCCCTAGAGTTCAGAGCCCTTTACAAACTCCTGGTGCTCACCTTTAAAGCCCGGCACAACATTGGGCCTTCCTATCTGAATGACCGGCTGACGGCCCAATGCAGCGAGAGGCCAGCACGCTCCATCAACGGTGACCGCCTGACTACCCCTGGAGTGCGGGAGGCTAGACTGGCGGAAACTCGGCGGAGAGCCTTCTCCGTCGCGGCCCCTTCGACTTGGAACTCACTGCCGCCCACCCTCAGAGCCTCTCCGACTCTATCTGGATTCCGGCCAGCCTTGAAGACCTGGCTCTTCCGCCTAGCGTTCGGGACTGGCTCGGTACCCTGGACTACCTGAGCCACCCCTCCTGTTCATATTCCATGTTTTTAAACTGTTGTACATTGTTCACCCTAGGGTTTTAACTGTTGTAAGTCGCCCGGAGCACCGCCGGTGGAGGGCGACTCACAAATATTAAAGTATTATTATTATTATTATTATTATTCCTAAGGAAGCCTTTCCTTGGCCAATGCAGGCATGATTGAGATAGAGTGAGCCAATGATTTGTTGACTCTATCAGAGGCTGGATGGCCATCTGTCAGGGGTGCTTTGAATGGAATTTCTCCGCTTCTTGGCAGGGGTTTGGACTGGATGGCCCATGAAGTCTCTTCCAACTCTATGATTCTATGAATCCAATTGTGACCTTTTACACCAGTCTTGCTCCCATTATGGATGGCACGTTCCACCAGTTCTATTTCATAGCTGTTGTCTATCCACCTTCTTTGTACCTTTCCAGTCCCTCCTTTTGTGATGATATACATGCATGTTATAACCATGTAAATGCTTTTCACTCTACTAGCTACATCACCATTCTCTCTGATAGCACAGCAACTACTCACAACTTACCCTTTTTTTCTCAAATACCACATTCAGCTCTGAGGGATGAGCTCACAAGGCAGACCAGATGTCACGGTACTGAACCTGCCAGCTCCCTTCCCATCCCATTCAGCTACTTCTGTTGGGACTCTATGGCTAAACTACAGCTGAGCTGGCATATACCATTGTGGTGACAACACAGGTGCCTTCCTGTGTTGCATTGGCAACATTGGGGGGGGGGAGGCAGGTGGCAGACCCCTGTGGAATGGGTTTTCTGGTAAGTCAGGCAATGTGGGTCATGGGGCAACAGGTTCCCCACACTCCCTGATGGGCACTGCCAGATTCACAATTATTTGTGGCGATTCCAGAGGCCAATATGGCGAGGTTCTGAATGACTGTACTCTAATCCTGATGTTTTCTATCCCTATCTCCAAAGTGGAAGGCTTTAAAGGAAATACCCTTGACCTACATTGGTCTGGGCTATAAATCATCTAACTTTTCACCTTTAGCTGAGCTGCTGAGAGCAGATGGGAATTGTAGGTTGGATCACACAGATTTATCTCTCCAAGAAGTGCACTGCGGGATTTGGCACTCTGGCTCCATGGGTTCTAAAACTCTTGAAGATCAGGATCCTGGTAGACTGCCAAAATGGCTGATGTTGGTAGGCTCAAGGGTCTCAGACTTGAGAGACTGAAATATCTTAGTTCAGTGGCCTCTGGTTTCACAGTGATGCTTTGGTTCACATTCTCTCTGTTGGCAACATCAATTTCTCTGTCTCTGGGTCTCTATCTAGGACACTGCTAGACTGCAGGATAGTTACATCACAGCATCTTGTTTGGGAGTAGATGACTTTTTTCCAGCTGTAAACATCAGCATTCAGTTTCATATTTTGCTCCTTTATCATCTTTATTTTCTTCAGACCAATGTGTCCATGTACTGCATGTGACCACTTTTTTGCACTAGAATTGTGATTTATCTAAAAGAATAATTTCCTTTATTGATGTAGTAGCCAAGAAAACTTGTGATATGTTCATTTTAGTGTCACCATATGTTAGAAGTGATTTGAAGTCACACAACAACAAAATATCAAGACAACCAAAGATAGCGGAACAGACTACAGGTGAAAGATGAAAGATACACAAAACATTCTCCAGTTTATCATAATAAATTTCTTTTTTTGGTCATGATGAGCGAGGATAGTGAATTGACACATTCTATGATGTGACAACATTTCTATATTACCAGGGTAAAACTTTTAAGATGGCATTCATATGAGGTCAGCTGATAATTGGAATGTATTTTTGCTTTAAGAGGAGCATAACCCATTGTTTTGGACAGCTGTATATGTCTATTTATATATAGTTTGCTAGGATGATTAGAAGCAAGGTCTGACCCAGGGAGCAGTGAAGAAGGAGCATTTGACTCTAGATGACAAGACTTCATTTTCTCATAAGACCTTAGAAGGATCACGAAAGTGCCCTCTAGATTTCAGTCATTTTTTAAATAAAGATGAACACTGTTTTCTGCTAGGAGCAAATGACTATGTACCACATAATGACCAAGGGTTAACTTGTCTTTTATTAGATTTCATTTACAGAGACAAGCATGTCTAAAGACAGTTACAGTGCAGAAGTGTCGTAGAAAACAAACATTCCTTCATCTGGGATTTCTGAGAGTTCTAAAGTGAAACCTTTGCACTAACTTTATTCCACATTGTGTCTTGATATTGTAGATTAGCCGGGAGAGTTCAAGGTGACAACCAACAATAGCAAAAACTATGAAACATCTCAAAACATCCCTTATCCAAACATTAAAACAGAAGCATAACATAGGACTTATTGATTTCCTGTACAAGATGTCTTGATTTGATATTAAGTCTGGTTGAGTCCAACTCTGGGGAGTAGTGCTTATCTCCATTTCTAAGCTGAAGAGCCAATGTTGCCTATAGATTGCTCCTAAGTCATGTGGTTGACATAACTGCATGGAGTGCAATTACTTTCTCGCCAAAGTGGTATCTATTGATTTATTCACATTTGCATGTTTTCAAACTGCTAAGTTGGCTGAAGCTGAGGCTAACATCCCGTTCTGTGCATTTGAAATGCTGGCCTTCCAGTTGGCAAGTTCTGCAGTTTAGCAGTTTAACCTGCTGTGCCACTGCGACCCCTTGATTTGTGATAGAGGCCAGTAATTTTAAGTTTTAATGGTGTTGAGCAAGGTAATACTGTGCCTTGAAAACAGGACATAATATATTCTTAAGCATATTTTGCCTATATGGTCATAGAACTGACCTTAACAATTATGAATGTGGCCACCACTTGCCTTCTATATGCCCGATTTTGAAAAATATTAACAGTACATGAATGCTAGGTTGAGCATAATTATCCAGAATTCCAAAATCTGAAATACTCCAGGATCACAATTTGGTCATGTGGGTGCCTGAGATGTGGACTTCCATTGCTTCTCTCAGCAGGAAAGATGTAAACATTTTTCCTTGGTGGAGATAAATAGAGGGGCGGCTCTTCTTCCCTCCTCACCCTCTTTACCTTCCTCTTATTGCTCCTCATTGCTGCCGGGGCAGCAAGAGGCTTGGCAGCAAGAGGCTCTGGCGGTGATGAGGAGCAGGATGGCGAGGGCAAGGGGGCAGCCTTCCCTTGCCCCCTTTACCTTCATTTTGCTGCTCCTCGTTGCTGCCGGGGTGAAGCTGCAAGCGGTGTTGCCGCTGCAGGCGATGATAAGGAGCAGGAAGGAAAAGGTAAAGTGGGTGAGGAGCAGTTTTTCCCCCTCCCAACCCTCTTTACCTTCCTCTTCCTGCTCCTCAATGCCGCTGGGACATGCTTCTGGCGGTGCTGCCGCTGTTGGCTGCAACAAGGAGCAGGAAGACAAAGGTAAAGAGGGCAAGGGGGGGTCTTTTCCCCTCCCCTCCCCCTTTACCTTCCTCTTCCTGCTCCTCATCACCGCCGGGGTCTCTTGCCTCTGCTTGGGCCTCACGACGCCTCTGCTACCTCCTCAATTGCAGGGCCCAAGTGATGGCAAGAGGCCCAGGCAGCAATGAGGTGGAGGAAGAGAAAGGTGAAGAGGGTGAGGAGGGGAGGCAGCATCCCTACTTTGTGGTTTTTCACTTATCGCGTGTGGTCCTGGAACATTACCCCTGTGATAAGTGAGGGGCCACTGTATATGACTCCATGCAGCCAAGGTTCCTACCAGATTTGGTCACCAGGGAGCAGGCTGCTTTTGGGAGCTCATTACAGCCCCTCCTCCCCCTTTGCCCTTGCCTTTGTCCAAGGAGTATTTTTTCATGTTGAAGCCACGTAACACAAATTTGTATATTATGGGAGCCTACTGTAGACAAGTTCTAAAATTCAACAAAATTCAAAACACTTCTGATCCTGATCATTTTGAATGAAGCATACTCAGCCTATACAATCTTCAGTTCTTATACTTGTAATGATTTAGAAATAATATAGTTAAGTTTTCATGCTATTAAATGTTTCAAATCTGGGGGCAGTTTTAGTGCTTTAAAGCTGTAGGAGTTAATGTATCTCTTTATCACAACTCATTCTTCAGGAAAACAAAGCATGTATTGTGTTCATACTTATTTTGGTGACAATAAATTCCAATCATTTTGATATATTCGGTCTAAACACTTTGTCATTAGAAAATATGGTTAACATTTGCAGAGAAGTGATTTAACATTTGGGGAGCCATCTACGCAAAACACCTGGAATCATTTAGATTTTGCCTCTAGCTAATATGCTATGTGCAAGGAATTAAAATCTATTCTCAGTTACATTTGTGAAAAGCCAAGGAGTGGCTTGAAAGACAAGGTGACAAAAATATGGAATAAGAATCTTAAAAAGAGAACAGGACCAGCATAGTTTGCAAGCCCCAGTTTGGTTGTGGAGCACAACTGTTGATGGTCTGCCTGTGCACATGGTCTCTGCTGGCAGGGATGATGAGGAAGCTGGAGGTAATCCACAGCAGCATTGCTCAGGTGTACTTTTCCAAGTGAAATGGCAGACATTTTTATATGGGAGACCAGAAGTAAGTAATGCTGCTAATAAAGAGTCACTGCTGAAATGATTACTACTTTTCCACTTCTTTTTGTTAAAAAGGGGGTGGGGTGGTATGTTACTCCCCCAATAGTCTATTACGCAGACTGCAGGTGATCCACTTGCCCTATGGAATTCAGTGGGAGCCACTAACTAATAGTCAAGTCAACTTCTTTCTGCCCCTTTGCTGTTTAAATTATTTTTGGCACAATTTTCAATGCTCATCTGGTGTGTTTAATATTTCAGGAGACATGAATATATGCCTGCCAAGTATGATTCATCACCCCATTACTCAATATTTGACCAGATTGATTGGAAGTTATGCTAAAGTGGTGAAGATGGATAGTTAGGTAGTTCACATAGATGTTTGAAATTTTCAGTGGAAGACCTGTTTTGTGTCCAACAAACTTTAGAGGTGAATTTACTAACTACATATAAGATGCAAGGTTTTTTCCTTTTAATAATAATAATAACAATAATAACAACAACTTTATTTGTATTCTCCCCAAAGGGACTCAGGGCGGATTCCAACAGATAAGAACATAAGAACATAAGAACATAAGAAGAGCCATGCTGAATCGGACCTCAGCCCATCTAGTCCAGCATTCTGTATCACACAGTGGCCCACCAGTTGTACACGGGGATCTCGAGCAGAAGGGAGGGCAAAACCCTGACCTTGCCCCGACCCCCACAACCAGTACCCAGGGACATCCTGCCTACCTCAACCAACTCCGAGGTGGCACTTGAATGTCCTTTTCAGTAACTACCGATACACTTGGTATCCATGAATCTGTCTAATCCTGCCTTGAAGTTGTTCAGGCTGACAGCTGTCACAACCTCTTCTGGAAGTGAGTTCCATAACCCAATGACCCTCTGGGTGAAGAAATATTTCCTTTATTAGTCCTAATTTTCCTACCTTGGAGCTTCAGGGAGTGCCCTCTAGTCCTAGTGTTTTGTGACAAAGAAAATAATTTTTCTTTATTCACCTTTTCTATCCCATGCATGATTTTATACACTTCGATCAAGTCACCTCTTAAACGCCGTCTTTCAAGGCTGAAAAGACCAAGGCGTTGCAACCTGGTTTCATAAGGGAGCCGCTCCATCCCTTGGATCATTCTTGTTGCCCTTTTCTGTACCTTTTCCAGTTCCGTTATATCCTTCTTAAGGTGCGGAGACCAGAATTGTACACAGTACTCCAAATGTGGCCTTACCATAGATTTGTAGAGAGGTAATACAACATTTGCTGACCTATTTTCGATTCCCTTTCTGATCATGCCTAGCATAGAATTTGCTTTTTTCACTGCTGCAGCGCACTGGGTTGACATCTTCATTGAGCTGTCCACCAAGACCCCAAGATCCCTTTCCTGGTTTGTCTCGGAAGCTTTGACCCCATCAGTTGATAAGTGTAGTTGGGGTTCTTTGCCCCGATGTGCATGACTTTACACTTGTTTAGGTTAAAATGCATTTGCCACTTTGTAAAAAAACATAGAGGCAAACATTCAATGCCTCACCCCAAGTGAAAACATAAATACATTCATGACCCACCCAATCCCAAAACAATGCAACATCAAGCAATCAATTATTAAAAGAACCTGAAATTACACAGTTACATTATAAAATCATATCTCACCATAAAAAAATAAAATATTTATAACCAAACAAACATGAACGTCAGCTTGAAGAGCACCTGAAGGTTCACTGCAAAATTTAAAATTCAAAGTTAGCTACAATTGCCATAATGTCCAACAGCTCTGACCGACCCACTAAGGCTAGATAGCAATGATAATAATTGAAAATGAATTAACTGATTGTTGCTCCCTAGTCCTCCTCCTCTCCATATTCTAAAGAGTATAAGTGGGGTTTTCATTTATTTTTGGAGGAGTAGAAGGAAGGGACTGTTTTTATCTCTTTAGGGAATGTATTCCCAAGGTGAGGGGTGATTGCGGAGAAGGCCCTCTCTCTTGTTTCCACCAGCTGTACTTGGGACAGGGGTGGTAAGGCTCGAGAGTAAGGCCTCCTCCACTGACCACAGGACTAAGATGTGGCTCTTCAAGTAGCCTGGACCCGAACTGGTAAGGCCTTTAAGGGTAATGACCAGCACTTTGTATCTAGCCCAAAAGCAGACTGGCAGCCAGTGGAGCTGCTGCAACATGGAAGTTATCCACTCCCTGTACGGAGCTCCAGTTATTAATCTGGCTGCCGATCTCTGCACCAGTTGAAGCTTCCAAACCATCTTCAAAGGCAGCCCCATGTAGAGAGCATTGCAGTAGTCCAAGTAGGATGTGATTAAGGCATGGAGTACCATGACAAAATTTGGCATCTTAAGGTGCAGGTGCAGCTGGCGTATAAGCTTTAACTGTACAAAGGCTGTCCTGGCTACCACCGACACCTGGGGTTCCAGGGTCAGCAATGAGTCCAGGAGCACCCCCAGACTGCGAACCTGTAGCTTCAGTGAGAGAGTGACCCCATTCAGCACAGGCTGTAACTCCGCACCCTGAAGAATTGCGCAAAGGAGCCCTGCTGAGCTCTCCAGGGGGCGAGGAGGGCCTTTGCTTCTAAGCTCCTCTTCCTCCTCCTGACTCCCTGCAGCCCTGTGGGAACAGGAGGAGGAGGAGCGGACCTGGACTGCCTGGCTGTTTCTCCGGCACAGGGGCCGGCAGCCATTTTGAGCAGGCTGAAGGGGCGGGGCCAACCGAGGCACCTTTGTGACCCCCCGAAAATGGCTCCGCGACCCCCAGGTTGAGAACCACTGCTCTAAGCCTTTCCCCTTAAAAAATAAAACTGATTTAATTCCAGAACTGCCAAACTCCAGTTCAGAAACACCAGTTTTCAGCAAATTCCGAGAGCTTTATTCAGGAAACAAGAATTGATCATAGCACACAATTGTCAGAACTGAAAACCTTTCAGCTACACAGTATACTGAAAGCACAAAGCAGTTTAAATATTTTCATGGTTTTTTCCCTGCTATTTGTCAACAACTCAAAACATTCTGCCTTCCCAGGCTTTACCTCCCTCCTCTCATACCCCACATTTCTCATAGGAACAACTTTGCAGCTCAGTTTTCCTTCCCAGCACATCTTCACATTATCCTAAGCTGCAAAACAATTCCATTCCCCAGCATCACCAGTTGTGTAGCATTTGACAGAAAGGAAGAAACAATGAAATGAACAAAATCTGGCTACCAGTATTTTAAAAACCCTCTAAAATCATAACAGTAAATAAAGAACAACATTCAAAAACAGGGGAATTCCAGACAAGAAACTATCAGGGCCAGCTAATCACCTCTCAACAAAGGACCCCTTCAGGCAGTAACAAGCCATTAAATGCAAATCAGGATGGCCAATTGAAACATTAACACCTACCTTAAACAAACAAAAAATCTTTCTCTCACCCTGGACATTCCACAGATATATAGCCCCAATTTTCACAGTTTCCAACAGACCTCACAATCTCTAAGGATGCCTGCCATACATATGGGCCAAACGTCAGGAGAGAATGCTTCTGGAACATGGCCATACAGCCCGGAAAACTCACAACAACCCTGTGTAGTATATCTTATCATTCTGTGTTACAAAGCACATGACAGGCCAGCATAGCAGGACCTATGATCCTTACAAGTACTAGTTTAGCACCATTGAGACCTTTCCTATTTTAACTGAGTGCCTTCAATCAAGCTTTTCCTTTATATCTTGAACCACTGATGTTTTTGCTCCTTTATTAGATGTTCTAGCTACAACAGAACTCTATATATTCTATATTGTCATGTTGTAAGGCATTCAGCTTTTAAAATGGTTTTCAAGTTTATTCCTACGGAACGTTTGTTTCTGTTTCATGTGTTGTATTGTTATTCTATTGTACAATATCATGGGACCCCAGACTGGGGACAAAGGTGATTTATACATCCTTTGAATAAATAATGATTGCTGAAATAATCACAGTTTGTGTAATGTCTGAAAGGAATGGCTTTACACCTCCTTCACACATTGATGGATGTAGGAGTCAGATGTCTGCCAGCTCATATTTCATTGTGGTGCATAGATGTCATTTCGCTCTTCAGAGGATGCAGCTGAAGTGTGAAAAGTAAACATCTCTTCTACCAGTGGATGCATTTCAGCCCATCCAAAGAGCTTAAGCTGATAGAGGGTTTTCTTTTTCTTGCTGGTTTAAAAGCAGAAAGTATTCCTCTAAGACTGAATTTAGACTTTCAGTTGAATTTCTGATGAAAGCAGGGAAAATTTCTGTAGCAAGGGGCTTTTTACTGGCCACTGAAGATGGATCCTGTTGAAACATGCTGGCTTTTGTAAAGTATTTGATAGTTGCTTTCATCTACTGTTATGCTGTATTCCCTGCTGTATTTCATCAAATATTGATTCTTGCAGTTGCATTGAATTGGCTGCTTATTATCTTACAAATGCCTGACTACCTTTGTTGTTTAGACTCATATTTTTCTAATTTCTTTGGTTTCCTGGTAGTAATTCCGGAGTCAAGCTTTTCTTTTTTGACATACCAAATGGTCACTGATCCAGTGGGACTACCAATAATTTCAATGATCTCGTTTTCAGGTTTAAGGGGTCCCTCTGAAAAGTGTTTTCTTTTCCAGCATCAGCAAACCTGCTTCAGTGTGGGTGAAGCAAGGGAACTGCAGTAAATAACACCATTCCCCTGCCAATGCCTGGTGAGTGAGAGCCATGTTTTAACTCCCCATGTGGCCTACTAATCTATTTTTCTCTGGGACACTGTGGGGAATGGAAATAGCATCCTATAGAGATTTATGTGCCCAGTAGTAATAGGGGAGGAAAAGACTAAGGCAGGTGACAGGTACAGGTCACTTTGTGATGCTGCATCCTAAACAGTTGCCTTGAAATTCTATATGATAGAATATAATAATGTTATGAGTAAAATGCATTTCTTATCTTCAGCAAGAACATCAGAAACAGAGGGGTAATATCTTTACTGAAAGCAGTGGTTCCCAACCTTTTTTTTTTTGGACCACTTTGACCAGGGACCATTCTCCAAAAGGGTTATGAATCAGTTTTTGATCAACTTTAGATTGGGTTTGGTTATTTGGGGTACTGGTTCAGAAAATTGCATTGGATAGACCACATCAGCTCTAGTATCTGATACACAGCATATGCCATTCAGTAGTCACCATCTTCTCACCCACAGAAAACCATATTGAATATTCTGGAGCTGATGTGGTAGTAATATGATGTCTAAATACGTTTTATGCTTTGCCTGTGATTCTGTGTATTTTAATTATTGAGCAATGACACACATGATCAGGTTACAAACAGAGTCGGTGGGAGACTGAGGAACTGGTATTTTCATTGTAATACTTTCTTTGAGATCCAGTGTAGTGAAGCTTGAGTGTTGGACTCCAATTTTGGTGACTCGTGTTTGAATTCCTCCTTAGCCATGGATATTTACCAGGTGGACAGTCACTCTCTCTCAGAGGAAGGCAACAGCACTTTTGAATTTTCTTTTGAAAAAATCCCTTTTGAAAAAATCTTGCCCACCAAAGAATTGCCAGAAATGGGAGAAATGATTTGAGAGCAGACAAGAGCAACCACAATATTACTTTCTCCAACTCTCAAGTTATTGTTCCTTTTGAATAATTTCTCCCATTACAAACTTAATAACTGTAGCCGAATAGTTTCTGAAGAAAAAGTAGCAATAGTAAACCTGAAAAAGTTTTACACAGACTACACATTTACAGCCCAAGACCTTGTGCAAACTATTAGTAAAAAGTGTTTTATGTATTAAAGAAAGATACAAACATAGCAGCAGCTAAATGACTTCTGGCTGCTAAAATGAAAAGGGGGGGGGGGAGGGATTTAACTCTGAAAGATTTCTTCTGTCTAGGCTTCTTCATGGTGTTTACATTCAGTGCATGAAATAAAATGAAAAAGTCTCATTGTATCAACATTCTGAACACAAGCGTGACAAAACGTTGAGAGAAAGTGTGACTGTCAATCACTACAAAGAAAATAGCATGCCTTCCAGGTGAGAGTCGAGAGGGACTGTGAGTCATTGTTTTTGAAGGAAGGTGTAATTTCTGTCACAGAGAACACTTTGATATAATGGTAGGGGTCTTTTCACACCACACCTTTATAGCATTATGATTCCACTTTCACTGCCATTGCTGCATCCTATGGAAGCTCAGAGTTTATAGTTTCAGGGGATGCTAGAGCTCCCCGGAGAATTTACAACATTTCTCCGTAAACTGCAAGTGCCAGAAGTTCATAGGAGGAAACCATGGTAGTTCAAGTGGAATGATAGTACTACAGAGCGGTCATATAAAGGGCCATACTCAAAACATGTAGACATTGTGAAATAATATATTCAGAGTAAATAAATGATCAAAATTCAGTTTTGGGGGACTATTTCAGTTCTGGATTTCCTCATGGCTGGATCTACACAGACAAATAAAGCAGATTGAACTACATGATATGGGTCTACACCAGTGGTTCCCAACCTTTGGGCCTCCAGGTGTTTTGTACTTCAGCTCCCATAGTTCCTAACAGATGGTAAGATGGCTGGGATTTCTGGTAGTTGAAGTCCAAAACATCTGGAGGCTCAAAGGTAAGAAACCACTGGTCTACACTGTAGAATGCAGTTTAAACGTCTTTGGTTGTGTAAATCCAGAGATCGAGCAAATCCAGAACTGTGAATTGTCTTCAAAAATTGTATTCTAATAATTATTTACATTAGGGAAAACTCTCAAAATACAGCAGAGCATCCAACATATAAATAGGATAAAGCTTAGGAGGCAAAATAGTAAGTACATTTCTTAATAGTAAAGAACTGGGTCTGAGCCACTCTATACTCCATCTCCTCTAGGGTTCAAAAGAGAGAGAGAAATCTCCAAGCACTACATTTCACCTGACACACACAAGCACCAAGAAGTCTCAATACACATAGCACACAAGTAGAAGTTGAAGACAGAAGGCATGCACCTGCAAAGTATCCATTCTACATAGCCAAATAGAATGAAAGCAGAAAGAGAGAGAAGAGAACAAATTGATACATTCCAAGGGATTCCCTCAGGGCCCTTCCCCACAGCGCTATATCCCAGAATATCAAGGAAGAAAATCTCACATTATCTGAGTGTGAACTCAGATAATCCAGTTAAAAGCAGATATTCTGGGATTTCCTGGGATATTGGGCTGTGTGGAAGGGCCCTCAGTCTATCCTAAAGCTAACTAACTGTTTCTCATTGAGGACTGCAGACTTAGGCAGTGTGGGTTGAATTTCAACAATTTACAGTTAGAATAAAATGCTAAAATTATTTATTGTTGTAGGTCATAATAAAATTTTCAAAGTTTTATATCCCCATTCCAGACCTGGGCAATTACCAGCCCTCTGGGTGTTTTGGACTTCAACTCCCAGAAATCCTAGCCAGTTTACCAGCTGTTAGGATTTCTGGGATTTGACGTTGAAAACACCTGGAGGGCCGGTAATTGCCCAGGTCTGCCCTATTCTATTTTTTGTGACTTTTCCTCACGTACACATATTAATTGATAAAACAATGCAAAAAGTAACTCCAATGGGATAACAAAAGAACTGCATACTTTCTTTTATACTATGTTCTACTGATCTGTATGCTTCTTTATATTTACTACAGCACAGACTCACCCGCCCATTGATCAAATGATGGCAGGAATGAGCATTTGCTCCATATAAAATGAAGTGCATTTTGCAATCTGGTATAATTTGTAGATCCGTTTCATTTTTATGTGCACATTTGGTAAGACCAACAGTTCATTTCTCTCCAGTTGTAGAAGATCATGTATGAAGAGTTGGGGGGGGGGGGGTGTCTAAAAACCCATTGGACATAATGGAATCTGTCACATTAGAAAATATTTTATAGTAAGGCTAGGGATGTATAACCTGGGGAAATCCACATGAATATTCTTCTACAGTGTTGTCCTCATGTTCTCCTCTCTCTCTCTTCCGGCCACATATTAGCATGAAACTGGCAGATTACACAGGGGACGACATATCATTTCACAATTGCCTTAAAGCAAAGTGAGCTGTACGCACACAATAGGCTAATTTTCCATTCCTGATCTCCTTCCCACACGTTGCTCCCATCAGTGTGCCAAAATACCTTTTCTTCCCTGTCTCCTTCAAAATGGTGACTGGAAGTGACATTGCACCCCTTGAAGGAAAAATAGAGGGAAAAGAAGATAAGGCTTGGGAGTTCGGGGGAGTTGGGGAGAAGGATTTGAGGAACCATAAATGATACCCAATTGTTTTTAAAAATCCAGTGAGACAAAATTGAGTTACAAGGGTTCATACAGCTGGTGGGTCACACACCCCCTCCCCCGTCCCACCACTACCACCACCACAAGAATATCTATCTAATAGGAGACTGCACTTGCATCCGTCACCAAAATCATTCAAAAGCCCAGATCCCATTCTCAGGCAGGATATTACATAAAAGCATACAAAGGAAGCAGGTGAGGAGGAGAATATTAGTTCAGAAGTCACTGTGAAAATGGGATAATGAGTCTAAAGCAGGCATGCACAAACCTAAGCCTGGGGCCCGGATGTGGCCCCTTGAGCTCTTTTCTCAGGCCCTCCTCTCTCTCACCATCCTATCCTTCCTTCTTTCTCTCTTTCCTTCTTCCATATTTCCCTTCCTTCCTTCCCCCTGTCTTTCTCCCTCCCTTCTTCCTTCCCTTCTTCCCCCCTCTCTTTCTCCTTACTTCCTCCCAACAATCTGCTTAGAGATTTTCTGTTCTCTCTTTCAAAGGAGCTTGTGAGACTTTCAGGCTGGATCTACACTGTCCTTTATCCCAGGATCTGATGCCAGATTATCTGTTTACCCCAGATTATCTGGCAGTGTAGAATCATATACCCCAGTTCAAAGCAGATAATATGGGATCAGATCCTGGGATTTAGGGCAGTGTAGATCTAGCCTCAGTGGCTGGACTATTTTTCAACTTTTTTGTGAGGAAGAGGGGAATATGTCATCAAAATAGAGAATGAATGTTCAGTTCCTTTGAAGGCTTTTCCTGTCAAGTTTAATATTAGAAAATATGTAAAGTTTATGCAATTAGATGTTAGCAAGACAAGGTGATCTAAAACATCAGAGAGAATTATATAACGAATGGCACACTATATTACTCACCTCCATTATGTCATGAATAGTTGTGTTAAGTTAAGAAGCTACAACAATTTCCTGATTGCCTTCTAATATAATGCATTATCCTACTTACAGAAACCTGTTGTGTAAGTCTTACTTAGAATGAGCTTCGTGTATTGCAAGTAGATAAGAACATCACTGGATGTGTTGCAATTGCAGATTCCCAGATTAGTTTAGTGTTTACACCTCAGGTGATATTTGTCTTTACTGTTCTAATGTAGCACAAATTCTATGTAAGCTCATACTACATATTTTGACATTAATACTGAAATCTGAAATATATACAGAAAATATTTTCATCTGCCATTGCTGTAGAATTAGGCTGAACTCCACCTTCTTTGAAATGTAGCACACTTAGCGTGTTAATTTTTTATATTAACACTTTATTTTGGACAGTCATATTTTCTATAACTAGTTTCTGTACTAAATAAACTATATCTCAGATTTCATGCATTAGTGAAAAAGAAATAAAAGGACTGGTCCAGTGGCCCAATGGATAAGGCACCAGCCTCCAAAGCTGGGGATTTTGAGTTCAAGTCTCACCTGTTGGATTGTTTCTTTGGGGGTTGGTCTTTGTGGTTTCTTCCATCTCTGTGATTCCATGAAATTATTAATTGGGAGGACCAATAGTTGTAAACAGCACATGGAAACAGTGTGCACATCTGTTGACTCCTCCAGTCTGAATTTTTTATATACTAGTCACCCCCTGCCACATGTTGCTGTGGCCCAGTCTGTGTATATTTCAGGATTTTACCCTGAAATATGTGTTTTGTGTGTGTATATATGTGTATATATATGTTTTTTCACATTGTAATGGGTTTTTTTGGCTTTTTGAGTCTCTTCTGTTGTGTTTTTCAGTGTTTTTATGAGTGATGGCCACTCATTGGCTTGATAGGTGTATTGTGTCCAAATTTGGTGTCAATTCGCCCAGTGGTTTTTGAGTTAATCCCACAAACGAACATTACATTTTTATTTATACTGATTAATTTTCCTATTACCATTCCTATCTTGCATTAAATAGTTTCTTATTTTTGAAAATTGATATACCTTGCTTCTTTTTCCCAGATATAGTAATGCAAGAAAAGAAGGCTGGATCAAAATCTCAGAAGGTATTTTTGTTTCCTTACCTCTTTTGTATTACACTTTTACAATGATAACTCTTTTCTTAAAATGGAAGTGATGACTCTGTGATATTGGTTATGGAAAAAAGAAAATCTGCTGCTGAGTTTGCCAGACTTCACTCCTGCCTGATGGATAACAATTGCAATGATTTACATGAATCTTCCAGTGGCAGATGTTACCAGAAGATTTGTGTGCTGTTCTGGAGAAATAAGCATGATATTGTATGAGGTTAGAACAATATTTGTATGTATATATATATATACTTTCTGTTGAAACCAGGCTGGACCTCTGTCTTATTAATCTCAACCAAAAGAAGGGTTAAAGCTTTTGAAGGCTATTAGTTAATTGCTTTCCTCTTAAACAGCCCAAGTCTATTCCATTAAGTATTACTTCAGCTTCACACATGGCCTCCTTGATTTTATGGGAGTCAATTGGGAAGCAGTGACTATCTCAGTTTAGTATAAATTGACATTTTGACATTTTATTCTGAGTAGATTTGGTATGGACAGTGCCTTAAGTCTGGCAGCAAAATTTAACCAAATTGAATCTATTTAAGTGATATGGCTTTTTCTGTATAAATCTTACGAGGCATACTTTTGTTCTGCTGAGCTCACCCTTAATAATATGCCTTTCTATTCCATTGGTTTTTATCTTAGCTGTTTTGGTTAAAAAGTGCTGATTTAACTGACTCCACCAGGTAGTTGTCTCCGAGTGTGGAACAGTTGGCTTAATATGCAGATAGTCTGTTGTTTTCATTACCACTTCAACTACCTCCTTCTATTTATGGTTCATAGAAAAATAATGCTATGATAAACTGCTGTGCACAAATGAGTAGGCACTTGGAGAGAATTGGTAGCAATTTATGAGATGTTTGTGTAGAAGCTGTTTTGTGTATATAATTATCTTTCTCTTCATGGTTTATAGCAGATTCCTGAAACTCCTTGGTCCATCTGGTTAAGTCCTGAAAATGCAACATACATTTTACATAATGTACTTAAATCATTGGGCCTAATCACACTGATATCCAAAGAGTGGGCAATAGCAGGTGATAGACGGGAGAGGTTTGCCTAGTAGCATGGTGAATTCGGTGGGCAACAGGAGAAACAATTTCTCTGTTCCCTGCATTGCCCCCTTACCCATCCCAGGGGGAAAACATCACCACCTGGCTTCCAACTGTGCTCACCCTGTTCTTGTTATTCTCTGAGCTGTGTCCTAGGACATGGCCAAGATGCTGGAAGCACAAAGCCCCATCAGATGTAGCCCTATGTTATCTCATGGGCTCTGGCAGGCTCCGTGCTTCCAGCATCCTGGAAGTATCCTAGGACATTGAAATGTTCTAATGTAATGAGGCCCATTAAAACTCATGCACAAGGTAATAGTAATTATGTGTGTGCGGCCCATACAAATTTCATACATATTGTGAACAGTAGTACATCACAATTCTACCAGAATTCCCTGCTCCCCCTTCTGCCAAAGAGATGCAATGATCAGCTAAACAGAGGTGTTATCATTGAGGTTATACAGCTTTGAAATGCTTTCCCTTTAGAGACCCTTCTGGCTCCTAACTTTGTAGCATTTCAGTACCCATAAAATACCTTTTCCTTTATCTGGCCTTTTTGGTCTCTTTAACTGCAGAGTAGTATTTTGCTTTCTCCTATATTCTGTTTTATTTTGAATCCTCAAGTTCTTTCCACTCACAATATATATAGTAGTTTGTTAAAAAATAAAATAAATTGAAACAGAAATCTCCCTTCTTTGCACATGACACATTAAATTAAACATCTCAACAAATCTGGGTCTTACTGAAAGGCCCAGGTTTGTTGAGGTGCTGGGTCTGTGGAGACAGTTCTGAGGGTGAATCCCCATCGGTATCTCACTTTTTTGGGCTCCAAAAAGCCTGGAGGAGCAGGATGGCATACCAGGAGGTATATGGAGGGGGGGGGGGGAGGAGGGATTTCCCTCTTCCTGACATGTCATTTTCTCATGCCAGGAGAGCTGTAGGGGAGGTATGTGTGCTGTTGCCTCTCCACTAAGTTTGGGGACCCAAATGGGAATTTTTGGGGTGGCTTCATGCCATCCTGATTTGACTCAGGATGGCATGTAGCCACCTCCCAGCCCCCGAAAGCCTGAGGTTTGGATTGGGGATAGGGAGTAAAACCTGTGCTGAAGCAGGTAACTTTAATCCATTTTGGCATGGGTTTATCTATCTGTGGAAGAGCCCTCATATTCTCACAGTTTCATGCAGTTTAGTGTCCCCTTAACGGTCATGGCTAAATGTTAGAGAATTACGTGATCTGGAATTGAGCCATGGAAGGAAAAGGGGCATCAAGCGGCATTTGTTTTACAGTGTAAGTGCATCCACTTAAACATTTTTAGAAACAGGGCTGCCACATGTCTTTTTATGCAATATTCATATTTTATTATAGTTTTGTTTGATTTTAAATATTTTAGTTCTTCCTTTAAGCTTCCAAGAAAAAAAACTTTGTTATATGATGCTTTAGAAATCTAGTCTATATAGAACAGGATGGCCCATGGCATATTTTATTACCTTGGCAGAATATCTTTGCATTTCATAGAAAGAACAGAGTGGAATGTATGTAGGCTTGTATAAAACTAGATCATTTTTTAATATCTCCTGTGCTAAGTAATAAAGATGACTGAATGTATATGAGCAGTAAAATTGCAAGCTACATTGATTGTGGCACAAATGGCTCTTGACCCCTAATTAGAATATTGTGTAGAATGACTGGTGGGACAGTCATCTGAGAACATCATAATTGGAAGACCAATCCCTTTCTGCCTCCTCGCAGCAATTCTGAAGTGCTCCTCAGGCCTTACATTGCTTCACTGATTAATATAACCTCTCTTAAGACTTCTACGCAATTGGTAATTATATCCGAAGGGAATGGTAGCATCTTTAACAAGAGTTTGCAAGAGCACTGCAAATATTCAGTAGAGTACAATTTACCATCAGAGCAAGCATTTATCTATGTCAAAATTGCTCTGCGTCCCACCGGAGCCCCCGGTGGCACAGTGGGTTGAACCACTGAGCTGCTGAGCTTGTTGATCAAAACATTGTAGGTTTGAATCCGGGGAACAGCATGAGCTTCCACTGTCAGCCCCAGCTTCTGCTAACCTAGCAGTTGGGAAACATGCAAATATGAGTAGATCAATAGGTACCGCTCCAGTGGGAAGGTAATGGCACTCCATGCAGTCATGCTGGCCACATGACCTTGGAGGTGTCTACAGACAACGTGGCTCTTTGGCTTAGAAAAGGAGATGAGTGCCAACCCCCAGAGTCAGACATGACATGACTTAATGTCAGGGGAAAACCTTTACCTACCCTACAGTCAAGTATCTTTCTTCAGCTGCAAAAAATGTTATGGCAAGCTTCTAACACAGAGTATGGAGTGGGAGGAAATTGTGAAGCCTTACAGTATGAATAAAAGCAAGGGTGACCCTAGGTTTGAGCAAGTACTTTGGGGGGGGGGGGCGGCTCTGCAGTATCCTCTTTGGGAACTTGCCAAGTAATGGTGGTGACAGCTGACTGCTGGAAAGAAGTGTAGAGATAGGTTACAATTCTAAAGATTCCCTTAACCTATATGGCCCACAGGCATGCTGAATATGATTTTTGAAAGTGATAAGCTGGAAAAATATATTTTCCAAATTATGATATGAGCCTGCCTGGAACTGAGGCAGGATTTATTTAAGACTGTAAAAGATACTTTAGACTAGAGGCTTTAGTCTAGCGCAGGGCTGTCCAACTGGCGGCCCGTGGCCCGTATATGGCCCCCAGCCCCTTCCCCATGGCCCCCTACCCTCCTGCAAGATATCTGCGTTTTTTAAGATTTTAAAAAATATTTTTTATTATTTTTTGAATATTTTTTTGAATATTTTTTGAATATTTTTATTTATTTATTTCGTGTGGGGGTGAGGGGTGGGGCAGGGGGGGGGAAGAGCAGGCTCCCTTCCTCCTCCTCCTCCTCCCCTCCCTCCATGAGGCTGGGGATGGCCGGCTGCGGCCTTCCCTTTCGCAGCGGCCACAAACCTGAAGAAACAGGCAGGCAGGCAGGCAGGCAGGCAAGCGCAGGTGAAGGGAAGGGAGGGGGAAGAAGGGGAGGTGGCAAATAAAATGTGTGTGTGTGTGTGTTCGCCCTCCTCGTGCGGTTCCTCTCCCTGTTGCCTCGGCACTCTTTCCTGTCTTCTTGTTTCTCTCTCACACTCTCTCCCCCTCCCGCCTTCTCTCTCTCCCCCTTTCATTCCTTCCTCCTTGCACCTCCTGAATGAAAGAGGGAAGGAGAGAGAGAGTGCACCAAGCGAGAGGGGGCGTGGCCAGAGCAAAAAGGGGCGGGGCCGAGTTCGGAGTGAGTGGGGGGGTGCTCTTCCATTCCCTTTCCGGCTTCCTCCTCTTCTGAGGATTCCTGCCAAGTTTGGTCCTGATCCATCATTATTTGAGTCCACAGTGCTCTCTGGATGGAGGAGAACTACAACTCCCAAACTCAAGTTTCAGTACTTTCTGTTGCTCTCATGAGAGTTCAGTCTGCCAAGTTTGATTCAACATGGCTGAGGAATGCTTTGATTGTGTTTTCCCCTTATGGCAGAAGGAGATTGGACTGGATGGCCCTTGGAGGTCTCCTGTTCTAGGGACCCATTGTAATTATTATTATTATTATTATTATTATCATCATCATCATCAGAGGCTGAATGGCCATCTGTGAGGAATGCTTTGATTGTGTTTTCCCCTTATAGCAGAAGGAGATTGGACTGGATGGCCCTTGGAGGTCTCCTGTTCTAGGGACCCATTGTAACTATTATTATTATTATTATTATCATCATCATCATCATCATCAGAGGCTGAATGGCCATCTGTGAGGAATGCTTTGATTGTGTTTTCCCCTTATGGCAGAAGGAGATTGGACTGGATGGCCCTTGGAGGTCTCCTGTTCTAGGGACCCATTGTAATTATTATTATTATTATTATTATCATCATCATCATCAGAGGCTGAATGGCCATCTGTGAGGAATGCTTTGATTGTGTTTTCCCCTTATAGCAGAAGGAGATTGGACTGGATGGCCCTTGGAGGTCTCCTGTTCTAGGGACCCATTGTAATTATTATTATTATTATTATTATCATCATCATCATCATCATCAGAGGCTGAATGGCCATCTGTGAGGAATGCTTTGATTGTGTTTTCCCCTTATAGCAGAAGGAGATTGGACTGGATGGCCCTTGGAGGTCTCCTGTTCTAGGAACCCATTGTAATTATTATTATTATTATTATTATTATCATCATCATCAGACGCTGAATGGCCATCTGTGAGGAATGCTTTGATTGTGTTTTCCCCTTATAGCAGAAGGAGATTGGACTGGATGGCCCTGGATGGCCCTTGGAGGTCTCCTATTCCAGGAACCTGTTGTTGTTATTATTATTATTATTATTAGCAGAGGCAGAATGAATATTATGCCTTATCATTCAGGGTTATAGGCCTGTGTGGAAGGGCCTTGGCTTCTTATTTGACTTCCTTTCCACACATCTGAATAAAATCCCATGTTATTTGCTTTAAACCAGATTATATGAGTGTGGACTCCGATAATCCAGTTCAAAGCAGGTATTCAGCTTATCAACCGCTGACTCCCGAGCAGGTATTCTGGGTTATATGGCTGTGTGGAAGCGCCCTGAGTCCACACTGCAATATAATCCAGTTCAAAGCAGGAACTGGGACTTGAGACTGGGATTTTGGTGTTCATCTCTACCTCCAAGTCAAAGCCCCGGTGTCGTCCACAGACACCTCCAAGGCAGGGATGGGGCAGAGCCGGGGAGGGGGGGGGGTGGGGGGTGGGGGGGTGGCGCCAGGGAGGGGGCGGAGCCAGGGGCGGAGGCAGACCCTTCGGCCCCCCAGGTCATCAGTAACCGGAATTCCGGCCACAGGTCCGGTAGAAGTTGGACAGCCCTGGTCTAGTGCAGTTGTCTGTGTCCCTTAGGTGTTTTGAACTTCAGTTTCCAGAACTCTTGATAGTTGACCAAATTGCCTGGGACTTGTGAGTCCTGAAGTTCCAGACACCTGGAGAACCAAGGGTTGGAACTTTTCTTCTAGTAGAGATTCTTTTAATAGTTTTCATAAGGCAAATTGCTGACGTAGGCTATTCCCTGAATTTTCCCAGCAGTGTTAACAGTCCATCAATGGGATGCTTAATCATAGCTTCACAATCTCTCTCCTGCTGAGTATCTTTGTCATCTCTGCCAACTCATGGAATTATGGTAGTGCAGGCATGGTCAAACTGTTCCTACAGATAACAAATACTGTTTCATTTTTAGGTCTCCAAATGGTCCTAAAATATTTTCAGTCACTTCTAGTCATTAAAAAACCCTCTCCTAAGCCTAAAACGATCAAGTATAAAGGCCATTCAAGAAGAAGTGTCCACAAAATTGCAGAATTTTAAGCTCAATTATCTTTTTTATGAACTGAATTCTGTAGAGCTTAGGGCAAATCTGAAATCAATTAAACAAATTATGAATATTTTCTGGAGAATGACTTTTTTCTTTTTCCTCTGTACATCTTGGGGCTGGCACAAAATCAATAGATGAGGCTTATCTATCTAATATACCCCCCCCCCACCTCCAAATATTGAAATTTAGTGATATAGAGAAATGTCTTGCATTTCCTCCATTGTCCATACTTGTTTCAAACATTTTGCAGTGAAAATCAATACAAGAATTGAAGCACTGGCAGCTTCTAGAAACTGATGAAAGATGCTGTGTTTATGTATTCATGAGCCCTTTGACCCTCAAAACAAAGTGGGAGATAAGCTTGCTTTCTACTGTTCCAAAGGGTTGGACCAAACCAGTGGACTGAAGGAATGGATGAAGATGGTTCTTCATTAGAACAGAAAAAAGAAAGCAATAAGACAAACCACAGAAAAGAGAAAACGGACAGGGATTTGAGAATTGTATGCAGTGAAAGACCTTCCCTTGGGTCCCAGTTTCCTTCTACCCGAGATCAAAAATCCACTTACTTCCCTCTGGGCTAAAATTTGCAGGTCATCCCCTCTTGATTTCTGACCTATTTCTTGGGAAGAACATGTTTTAAAAAGTGCTTGGTTTATTTTCGAAGCATCTTTCAAACCCACCCCATCTTTGTCCTTTCTCAGGAGGAGGAACAAAAGGGGCAAAAAAAGTCTGGCAGTCCTGCTTGGAAAGACCTGTTTAGAAGCAAAGGCAAGACAAATTCCAAGATAAGGAATGAAGCCAGTGAAAAGCCCAGTCGTTTGTTTACTCCTGGTACTGAGGGAGGAAACTAAGAAAGTGTTGAGAACACAGCTGGAACAAAAATAAAGGTGGAACAGACCCAGACTGAAGTTTGCTCGTCCTACAGCCTACAAGTACAGTCAAATATCTCTGCTTGACTTATGAGCAGCTCTTGTTGCTGCCAGGGAGAAAAATCACCAAGCAAAGCCAATTTGCACAGGTGTGTATGGAGAGGTAAGAGGGAGGGGGGAGATGGCAGAAACAGCTTGAGGAGAAAATTGGGACTCTGCGAGGGCAAACTTTACAGCAGGGCTTAATTAAATCCCCCTGGTGGCTTTCCCCTATCTGTAACACTCGGAAGGTATAATTCAATAATATAGCCATGTTCGTTTGAAATATAGGGTATACAAAGTGATCTTATAGCACCTAAGACTGAGAGAATGAAGTTGATAGCATTAGCTTTAAAACCCAAATTATGCATCTGAGGAAGTAAACTTATGGCTGGCCTACTCTGACTTTTAAAAAATCTATTTGTTACTGCAGTTTCTTGGTCTGCATTGCCCTGCTAACACCACACACATTGTGGTGAGGTTGCCATAAGTGGTCACACATTTCTCCCTAGCAAGCCCACCTTGGTAGGGGTGGGTATTTTTGGAAAATGAAAATCTCCAGAATGTTTTTGGAAATTTCATGTTCTTTGCAAAGGGATGACCTTGGTAGAAGTCACATCCTTTTTGAAAATGATGCCATAACCTCTTGGTAGAAAGCATGACCTATTAGAGTCATAACCTATTGGAAAAATGGCATTCACCAGCATTCACACAAATCTATTAGGTTTCTCAGCTGTTAAACTAATAGCCTAAATGTCTCTTTGAACTGTGGGAGACAAAGATTTGTCAATGTATAAAAAACATATATTCAGCAGTGTTTCAGAAGTGTCCAAAAACATTTACTTTCCCTTAAAATATATTTGCTTTGAATTCATGCTCTCAAGAGATAAAAATAAATAGACTTCTTTAAAAATAACACAATTGGTTTACTCACGAACTTCATGTATTCATCATACAGGTACTTTGCTTATCAATCAGTTGCAAGAGGATTTAAAGTAGTTTCTCTGTGTAGGTAATACAGAGCAATTGGTTTATATGGTAAAAGGAAGGAATTCTAAGTGTTGGCACTGTAATATTGAAAAAGGTACTTATTCACTTATGTGGTGGGAGTGTTCTGAAATAAAAAACTTCTGGCAAATGATACAAGGAAAAATACAAGAGATATTCAAGATAAATATTCAAATTAATAATGATTTGCTACTATGGGGAGTGTTGGATCATCCAAGTATAAAACTAAATTTCAGGAGTTATTTAAGGTAACAATAAAAGCAGCCCATGCAGTGATTGCTAGAGGATGGAAAGACAAAACGAAATGGACATTAAGTAATTGGAATGATTATATGTATGATCAAGTGTTATTAGACATTACGGGAATTATGACTAATCAAGCAACAAGAACAGACAAACAAAAGGACATCACAGCTAGATGGATGCTCTATTTCAACTGGGTGAAAAATGGAGGAGCCAACGTTCACATCATACAAAAAACACAAAGACTTTACCAGTGGCTGGATCTGCAAGATTCGTAGAAATATACTGTGGTTGAGGAGGGAGGGAGGGAGAGGGAGAGAGAGGGAGGGAGAGAAAAATGTAATCTATACCAATGTAATGCACTATAATGTCTTTATTATTTGTTGAATAAAAGACCCCCCAAAAATACAGGGCTTCATTCTTTTATAAGCAACAGTCCAAAGTATGTCTCTGTTTTGAGAGTCTAATGGGGCCTCTGTCCAGTCTTAAGCATACAGTTCCTGCATTGAAGACTAAACTGGAATGTTGTTGCAGTCTTCTAAAGGCACACAGTTCCAACTGAAGTCTCTACATTGAAGGTCTAATGGTTTCTGGAGTCAGACCCCTGAACAATTCCAGTTCTGATCACATATGAGTGAAAACTGCACACCAATACTCTCTCGGCATTACTTCGCGAACGAAGATTCTTAGGAAGGACTCATCCCACGCTTTTTACAAGCACACTGATGACTAAAAAGGCCAATCTGAGATAGGCAAGTTCAGTTGCAGAAAGCACAGCAAAAAGTCTCCTTGGGTGATATTGTTTCCAAGTTGCAGTTCTTTCTGCGTTGTCGTTTCTCTTCGAGACCCATTCGGCGTGTCTTCTCGAAAGAGGCTGCAACATTGTGGATAGTGCATCTCCATGCCTCCCGATGTGAGGCCAGGGTGGACCATTGTTGGTGATCAATCTGGCCGAGCCTGAGATGTTGTTTCAGGGAGTCCTTTTATCTCTTTTTGGAGGCGCCTCTCTTGCGCTGACCCGTGGTGAGTTCACCATAGAGTAGTATCTTTGAGAGGCGGTGGTCCTCCATTCTAGAGACATACCCTGCCCAGCACAGCTGTGTTCTCAATAGCATGGCCTCAATGCTGGTGATCCCTGCTTGCTCAAGGACAGCAACATTAGTCACCAACACACACACATACAATACAGTAAGCAATTATATACATAACAAATAACTAGTGGAGGGTTGAGAAGGTTGCGATTTCCAACATGTATCCATGCTTCATAGTCTTTGCATTATTTTGGTCATACTGTTATGCACGTGAACACACATTTTCTGTTAAACAGGGGTGTGTTAATACTGATATGTAACTATCAGCACAAACACACACTTTCTTTAGACAAAAATCAATCCACGAAAGAACCACAATGATCATCTCCCGCCAACCAATTCTACTTCCCTCTAGCAAAGTGATGCTGCCCAGAGGGTCAACAACAAGCCAACCCCCCCCCCCTGGTTTTTCTCTAAAGATGAAGCCCAAAAGGCAAGGTTTTAAACCATGTTAAAGCTCAGAGAAGCACATTGCAAATGAATCATCAAGAACATATGTCAGGTGAGTAGTACACTGTTTTTCTACTGTGTAGAGAAGCCCTATGAAAGTATACACTCTTTCGGTTCTTTCAGTTAGTTGCTAAGGTGCTATAAGGCAGGGTATGAATAGGGTAAATAAATAAATATAAGATCCTTTACACTTTGAAGTATGTTGTTGATGATGAAATTGTTATATGCAAATTGTTCCAAAGCACAGCAGGCTTAAAGGTTTACAGGAAAAATTCAGCTATCCCAGCCAAAAGGGAAACTGGAGAAGGACCAGAAAGAGCAATAAACATCATAAATAGAGAGATCTGTAAACTACCAAAAAACCAAAATAAAACAAAACACCAGGATTGTGTCCAATGTAATCTCGTGCGTATCACATTGTTCTTGAATTGTGCTAGTGAAGGATTCTAGATCGCCCTCAGTTATGTATTGCATAATCTGTCCAACACCAATGAATTTTAAAGAACCTAAGATTCTCATTGGTACGGGATAAAGGTCAGAGTAGTCTACATTCATATCATTTTGCAAAATGGAGCTAGGGAATTTCTAATTCATTTACTGGAAACCTCTTTAACACAAAGCCAGAAAGGTCTTTGCAGAGCAGTCTGCTGGCATGAAAATATAAACTATCACAGAATAGAGAAGGAAGAGAATGTTCCTATAGCATTGGTTCAGATCTCTTTGATTTAATTGAAAACTGTATAAACTGATTTTTCCTCATTATCTCACAAATGAAACATGCCTCAAAGCAATTCAGTTATCAATTAGTGCAGAAAATATCTGATAGCCTGGCTTTATAAAAAAGAAAGTTTTCAATGTCCAGTATAATGCTTGGCTATGGCTATGCAATTAAAGAAGACAGAAAAGGCTTAAGTAAGTGTGGACATTTTCCATACGTTGGCCATTTCTGATCTAGCCAATAAGGTGTTTATTGGATATTAGATAACCTTCCTGTTCCCTCCCTACCCTGCTGTTTTTATTCTCCCTGATGTATCAATGTATTGGTGTTGCTTCCCTTTGTTACTGTCTATGTCATTGTCATTTTAATCAATAAATAGAAACCTTTTAAAAAATAAAATAAATAAATAAGGTGTTTATTAGATATTTAAATAGTGGCACACCAAAGGCAAATAAGAGAAAGTAAGATATCATGTTAAGCATGTTGATATTTGGGTGGACATTGGTATGTTTATAGGAACATCTATCTAATCTTCCATATTAGTGATCAGAGCAATGGAAAAGTTCTTATTTGACACACTAACAACAGCCGAATTACAGGATTTCTGCTACCGCATGTTTAAATAAGTGTGACTAGTTCCTTTTTCACATATGAGAGATGCAGCTACTCTAGAGACCTTTTCTATTCCTCCTCCCCTTCCCCCATTCATCCTTTTCAGCAAAACGTATTGATGGAGAGAGAGAGGAAGGTGAGAAAAGCAGAAAATGGGTCATGGGCCACATGTGCTACAGCTCTGTTTTCCCAACTCAGAGGCATTCAGAAACCTCTAACAACATTTTATGCTTCAGCAAGGATCACTGACATATGAGAAGGCAGAGCAGTGGAGGAAAGGAAGAAAAAATTTATGATAGGGATGGAAGTTAAATCCACTAATCAGATAAGGATTAGGTCTATTGTGGATTGCTTGCTTGCAATGGACCTTGATAAAATCCAGGATTTTAGAAAATGAATATTTTTGTAGCAAGCTATAATGAGAAAAGTTATCAAATACAGTAAGGCAAGCATCAGCATTATATTCAAGGAAAATGATAAATTCTACCTGCTGTCTAAAATGTTCTACTTTCGGTGATTCCTTTTAAGTAGTCTTTGGAAAATAATATATTTGTTTAGTTTCATTAAAAATTTCCAGCCACTGTCAAGACCCAACAATACTGTTCTGCTGATATCACTGTTCCTATGGAACTGGATGAAGAAATGTTCCCTCTAACCAGCATTCCCCCAACACACCCCAAATTTATTCCAGTAGGCAGCACCCTCCTCTCTAAGTATCTGGTTTGAAGGGTGCGTGAAGCAACATGATGGAGGAGAAAGGAGGAACATCTCATCATGTAGAATCATGGAATCATAGAATAATAGAGTTGGAAGGGACCACATGGGCCATCTAGTCCAACCCCCTGCCATACAGGAAAAGCACAATCAAAATATCCCTGACAGATGGCCATCCAGCCTCTCTTTAAAAGTTTCCAAGGAAGGAGCTTCTGCCATACTCCAAGGCAGAGAGTTCCACTGTTGAGCAGTTCATACGGCCAGGAAGTTCTTTCTAATGTGCAGGTGGAATCTCTTCCTGTAATTTGAACCCATTGTTCCTAGTCCTAATTTCAAAGGCAGCAGAAAGCAAGTCTGCTTCATCTTCCTTGTGACAACTTTTCATATATTTATACATGGCTATCATGTCTCCTCTCAACCTTCTCTTCTGCAGACTAAACACACCCAGTTTTTTAAAAGACACTCCTCATAAGGCTTGGTCTCTTGACCTTTGATCATTTTAATTGTAAAGGATACCTAATAATATTATGATGGATTTAGATCCTGAATATGTTACCACAGAGATGAAAAAAATGCAGCTTATTGTCTCCAAAGTGGAGATTATTGTTTTACTCAAAATGCAATTTCTTCTATGGGCTTTGGGCAATTTACCTTCATTGGAGTATTTATTTAGAAACGGGAGCATCTTTTGCTTATGTCATGGTTTTTAAAATGCCTCTTCTAGGCCTAAAACAAGCACCTTAGATTGGGGAGTTGGTGAAGTTGCTCACTACAACACATATTGGATACTGTGGTGTAATTTTAATAGGAGGCAATGTGGCCCCTTCAGTCCAATTAAGACCCTTTGTTTACAGCATATATGAAATAAATCTTGTTCCAAATAGCTTTCTGAAGAACCTTACATGAATAGTCTCTTCCAATTAGAGGGCACTTGCAAAGCCTCTGGCTGATGCAGATAATGCTTATTCCAAAACAATTCATCAGTAACTTGTCAAAATGATGGGGTCTCGTCCCACAATTCCTCTCAGGCTGGTCAGTAACATCCTAGTTATTGGGAAGAAGATACAAGTCCTCCTTGGTACACCATTAAAGTATCAAAGTCAAATGGCCAATTGATACTTTAGCAAGAAAAGAGGAAGGAAATCACCAGTAGGTAATGAATGTTGATGGGCAACTTAAAAACTGTCTCTTCTAATGAATCTTTATAAGAAAACAGGGCATTGGTTGGTTCTGTATCCTGTTAACTATGAATTTGCAAGTGGTTCAACAGAGAACTCTTTCAAACAGAAGACTCTCTTCTGATAGCTTCTTAGAGATCTGTTATAAGTAAAGAATACAATGCTATCATGAAAGTTGCATTGTAGTAGAGTTGATTAATAAAGGATACAAAAAGAGAAGAGAAACACCCAACCTAAATATCAGTTGAGTTCACCTACCCTGTTTCCCCAAAAATAAGGCATACCCATAAAATAAGCCATATCAAGATTTCTAAACATTTTCGCAATATAAGCCATACACTGAAAATAAGACATAGTGATAGGTGTGGCTATACAGCGTACAAGGTCGGCTCCCCCTGTCAGGTCCCGGTTATTCTGTGTGTGCTGCAAGATGAGGCATAGAGGGAGACATATGTAGAAAGTAAAAAATAAAAGTCTCCTCAGTGAAGTGAGGAGCAGAATGCTCTGCTTTAGGTATTGTGTGTCCTCAGGGGAAAGAAGTAAAGCTGTGGCTGCCATTTTACTCAGCATCTTGGGTCTCTCTCCCCCAGCACTAACCAGCAACAGTCTGTGGGTCCCTTTCACCATCCCCAAACACCAGTAAAGCCGCTGTTCCCCAGCACTTACCAGCAACGGTCTGTGGGTGTCTCTCACCCAATACAAACACCAGGGGATAGGGGGAAAACTTCAGTAAGCAGTCTGCTATTGATCCCGGAGAGATCATCCCATAAATGCAGATTGTTGTAGCATACATAATAAAAATAAGACGTCCCCTGAAAAATAGCCATAGTGTGTAGCAACCCAGTTCCCTTTCGTGCCTGGGGGGCAGGGGGCAGCACCAGGGGTCCCACTTGCATTAGGGCCAGCTGCAGTTGATGAGGATATGGAGGAAGGGGCTGATGAGTTAGCTGGGCCTTCCTCTCCCACAGAGAGCTTGGCCTGGGATGATGAATGGCCTGACGGCTATGCTAGCTGGGAAGTTCAGGCTGACCCTGAGAGTGATGATTCTGATCATTATGAGAAACCAGGTGGTTACGGGTCGCAGGAAAGGATCAGGGAAACAGTGGAGGATGAGCCCATGGAAGCTGAAAGGGAGTTCGGCTCTCATGAAGATAGCGACCCAGGTGCTGGGAGGCAAGGACGGAGCTTTGATAGGAGACGGAGCATTGAGTCCAGCAGGAGGGATTGGCACCGTAGCCTAGAGCGCCAGAGAAGTGCTAGATCCCATAGCACAGATTGGCGCAGAAGCCTAGAGCGTCGGGGGCCTCGCCAAGGGGATTAAGTATAGGATCCGTGGGAAAGGATCCTCAGTAGCTCGGCCACTTCTATTCTAAGAGGAGTGAAGCGAGCGGAGTTCCAGGGAGCCAAGTTGCCAGCTCGAGCCTTGCCAAGAAGTTTCTTGGGATTGTTTATGAACTTTGCCTTGTTCTTTGCCACGGACCAAGTTCTTGATCCGCATAGTTTTGCGGAGCCTTTGCCACGTTTGCCTTTGGATTTTACTTACGGACTCTTTACCTTTTTGATCGAACTTTTTGATACTTTTTATGGACAATTTACCTTTTCACCTGTTTCTTATTATTCAATAAATAGTTAGCTGATTACCGTCTCTGTGTGTGTGTGATTAAGGGGCTGGGCCGAGACCCTGCATCGTGACATAGTGTGTCTTCTTGAGGAAAATAAATATAAGACAGTGTTTTATTTTTGGGGAAACACAGTATGCTGGAGAATTGAGAAGGAAATCAGTAAGGCAAGAAATACTCAGAGGGAGGCATGTAGCCAGGGGCTTCAGCCCCCCCCCCCAACATTCTCAGGGTGGTCCACAAGAAGGCCTTACTGGTACATTATTTAAACTGTTATGTTTATTCATATAATGATCTGACCACCATGCTCAATATATCCCATATGCATGGGGGTATTGGGCTAATGATACAAAAGGTGTGGTGTTCCAGCCTAGTCAGCCCAGTGGTCAGAGTCAGGCACCGGGGGTCCCAGCTGATCAGGGTCAGGTCCCAACTGATCAGGGTCAGCTTGAAGATGATGAATGGCCAGATGGGTATGGGTCTCCAAACGAGAGTTTGCAATGGGATGATGAATGGCTAGAGGGATATAGGACTGCAGATGAGTTTACTGAGGATTCCATGGAAGCTGATTCTGAATCAGACTATGAGAGGCCAGGCAGCCTTGGTTCCCAAGAGAGAGTTTCTACTCCCTTTCCAGATGAGCATTCCGTAGAAAGGGAGTTTCCTGCTTCTCACTCTGATAGTAATGCACCTGGGTCTGCTAATGAGATGGAATTTGACCAAAGGGCTAGTATCAGGGATTCTAGGAAAACATGGAGCTTGAGGAAGGGGGTGCGATGGGCACATCAAGACTAGTCCAGGAGATTCTAGTCAGACCTGAAGCTACGTTCAGCTTGATCAAGTCTCCCGTTCAAGTCTCCAAGCTCAAGCCAACCACCGGAGCTTTTTGGACTCAAGTTCATGTTGACTGCCATTGCGGTTTGCCTCAAGTACCACGTTTGACCGCCGGAGCGGTTTGCCTTGCTTTGGAACTTTTGTTTTCCTTGGGATTTAAGCCGCTTGGGTTTGCAGCTACAGAACTTCATTGGACTAATTTTGATTGCTTTATTCTTATTTCCTTGGACTATTCTTTATCCTTTATTCTAAATAAAAGTACATTTATTGCATCCGCTTGTGTGTGTGTGATCTAGGGGGGCTGTCCACGATCTGAGGTGCAACAAAAGGTTTGCTACGGTAGATCCTCTCTCACTCAGAATCAGCCCTCCCCCCCAAATCAAAATCCTGGCTATGGGCCTGCTCAGAGAGATTTTACCAGTTCTTTCCTACAGCATTTGATATTCATTGGCGATCTCTCATCATAGGCCTCAAGATCAGACCGTATCTGGTGCTTTTAGAAATAAGGAAGTCTCAGCTGTGATGCTGTCACGAAAAGATTTATTATAACTATCAACAGCTGGTTCATTTCAGGGAAGAACTTACTTCCTTCATAGGCTCAGTCTCTGCAAATGCAAGTCACAGAGGTTTTCCTTACCATCTGGCTGGCTGTCGTTTAGAAGCAAGAGCCTGTTTACATCATCCATGGGCCTCTTCCCATACATGAATTCTCTCTGCCAGTAAAGGCAATCTAAACATAAGGAGTAGACATTTGTACCAGTTTACAGCCAGCAAAGCAATTCTTCTATCTATCTATCTATCTATCTCTATCTGGATTCACATACTTGCCTCCATTCCCTCATATGCTTACAGATCACATATACGCATTAATATATTAAAAACCTTTGGGAAATGTATTCTCAAGATGATCATTTAGCAGATATATAATGAGGCTTGTCATCTCTGTAATTGCTCTTCACAAGAATTTCAGTAAAATCTGGTTATTTATAATCCCATTCTTGGTATGATTCCTATTAAATTGGTGCTATAATTCAAGATAAAACAAACATGTTGTCATTTTGATATTTTTGTCTATTGTTTGTTCAATCAAACAATATAACATGCCTATCTTTGTTATCCTCTACCATCCTCACCCACTAAGAATGGGATTTCCAAAACATTTTATAGTTCTATTCATATATCATTGATAGTTGTTAATCAGTGTAGAGTCACCTACATCTATGAATTATAGATTTCCAAAAGCTTCAGGCAACAACTCCAGTTTGCAAATTTATGGCTTTGGGTTATTTAATAAAGTTTATCCAGCTGTAATATAGCCTTACTCTTTTCTGGCTGGCTCCCATTTTAGCAAGCATTATTGTCTGTTCTAATGAGGTATTCTTGGGGGTAATTTCACAAAAAAGGAAAAAGCATTCAAAACTACTAAAGCAACGACAGCAGCAGTAGCAGCAGTTTAGCAGGTCAGAAGCTCTCGTGCCAGCAGTGGAGTGATTGAACTTAAGCAATTCCAGAGCAGATTCAACCCTTCAAAGTTATAAAATACATTATTCAAAGAACTAAACCTATCTAGATAGGAAAGTTAACAGGGCCTGGCAATCTAACCTACTCACAGAAAACATTTTGCCTCTCCATGCTGTAATGGTCTGTCGATCAGAGCAAGTAGTGCTTTTATCTCATACCCTTCCAACAGAGATAATCCTCATCAGGTGGTGGCCTTGGATACAGGCACAGAGCTGGACATGAGCCTTAGGCCACACCACACCAACAAGAGTAGCATTGATTAGCATATTGCTATCTCAGGAAGAATATGATGCAATCTCTCATGTACCTTGCAAGTCATGGGGGGTTGGGCCTTGGGTATGATGGACAGGTGATGGGTGTGTGGTTTGTATATAAGGAGTGTTTGTTCCTTGTGATGCCAGTTCTGGCATCAACAGTGTTATACCTTCAATAAACCTCGTGGGATCAAGTTGCTGTCTACGCATGGTCTTTACAGGGTGTTGGTGCGTTTCCATTACAGAATGCCAGAACAGCAAAGAGACCTATCGTGGAAGGCTTTCCACTGAGGGTGAGAGAGTGAGCTCAGCAGTCGAGGAAGGTCCGCGATGAGACCCTATTCAGGTGTGGAATGGGTGAGTCCCGCTGACTTCTGGGATAGTGAGGATGAAGATGAGTACCATTGGGACTATTCTGGAGAAGACTGCGAGGGGGAATATGAGGAGGGTTTCGGAAGCCCTTATTCCCTATGGAGGCGGCAGAGGGGGGTCAAGAAGAGAAGAGGCCCCATTCCAGGCCTCTAGGAGCTAACAAGCTGCGGCAGGAAGGAGTGGTGAGTGGTGGAAGGCTGGTGTTTGGGATAAGGACGGTCCCGTGAAGATGGCAACGTCAGGTGTTTGCCAGGCCGTACGTGTGTACCCCAGCAAGACCTTAATTGTTTCCGGAGGGGAGCAGGGGGCCTGGGCCTCTGACGAGGATGGGACTGGACGGAAGGAACCAGGGGCCAAGAGCCAGCGCCGCCGTGGTAGAAGACGAGCCGAAATAAGCCTGCCAAAGCTGGTAAGAGCTATGATGATTCGAGAGCCCCGAGTGAGGTGGAGCAGCAGCAGGCTTGGAGGATCCTGCAGGGCTTGTTCCCTCACTGGGTGATGGAGGAATCGTCGGATGGCGCCCCTTCTTGGGAGAAGAAGGGGGGAAAGGAGCTCAGAGAAGCGGACTGGCAAGAGTTCGTTCAGGTGGGCTCAGGATCCAGAGAAGAACCCAGAGAAGCAGAGGCTCAGGTGGGGTCTCAGGTGGACCGAGAGAGTGTGGCCATTGTGGTTGGAGGGGCCATGCAGGAGGAAGCTCAGTCCTCTTATTGGACCAGGAATGAGGTGGTCCAGGAGATACAAAGAAGCTTTTGCGAGCTGCAAGAGTTAAAGAAAGCCCTGCATTGTGGGCAGGAAGATGTGGGAGTATTGCTGAGGAAAATGGAAGCTTTGGAGGAGAGGGTCCGGAGGTTTCAGGAGATTATGTTATGTTTCCCAGCAGAGGAGGAAGAACGTTATGAGGATGCTCCGGAAATGGAGGAGGTCCAGCCGGAGGCATGGAGCATGTCTGGAGCAGAAAGTGGGGCTAAACCAGTTGCAGAGGCTGCCTTACCGAGTGGAATCGAGTGGGTGGTTGAAGATGCTGGAGAGTGTCCTGCTAAAATGGAAGAAGGCACCTTTGTCTTGGAGAAGGAGGCCCAGTCAGTTGTTTTGGAACCCAGGCTTCCTGAGAGAGAAACGGCAGAGGAATACGGTGTGGAGAAAGTTGTGCAATTTCCAAAAGTGGAAGGAGAGCAAGCTGCTGAGGAGATAATGCGGCAGCAAGATAAGCCTGGAATGCCTCTCATTCTGGAAAGTGAAAATGCCAGTGAGGGGGAAGGGAGGCAGGAGGTTTCTCAGCTTATAGAGGAAGAGGTGTCTGGCTTGGCTCTCAGTGTTTTGATGACCTCCGAGGAGAGCAACTTAAGCAACCGGATGTTCCCTTTGGCCGTTGCTTTTGTGTGGGTCGGAATCCTTTATGGCTGGCTTCCCAAGAGTGATGAGAGGAAAGGTGAAGTTGCTATTGAGGGGGAGAGCGTTGCTGCCTTGATGTTGGCTGAGAAGGGAGAGCCATGGAACGCGGCCTTACCAGTGGAAGTGCCAATCGAGTGGGTTGCTGATGAGTGTCAACAGGCAGATGTTCCTCAGGAGGAGTCGGTCGAAACGGGAAGTAGTGGAGTTGTAGAGTTGCTGAATGGAGAAGATGTGAATGGGAATTCTCATCCAGTAAGAGAGCCCCCTGAGGTGCGTCCAGCAATGGAAAAAGCTGCAGGAAGGCCCTTGCTGTTTGAGGCTTTTCCTCTTGAAAGAGGGAGAGCGTCGGCCATGGTGCAGCGGAGCGGAGATTTCCGGTGCGAGCAGTTGGCGAGGTCCATGATGGCTGGAGCGACCGGGTGGCGACCGTCAGATGTTCCCCTGAAGGAAGATACTAGGAATGCCCAGTTGTTGGAGTCTTTGCCTGCTGAGATGGTGTTGGTTGATCCTGTCCGGAACAAAGATTTCCAGTGCGGTGAGGTCCTGAATTCGAGAGGAGCTGCTGGATTGGAGATGGTGCTGGCTAGTTTTGTTTTGAATAAAACCCCAGGGTTGCCCCCAGGGTTACTTGGTCTCTCGGAGGGTGGGAATTCGTTTGGGCCTGAGCAAGGATTTTCGAGGAAGGTGGCTGAACTGTGGGCGCAAACCTTTGCTGTGTCGAAAGACAGGCTTCGGAACAAGCTGAACCTTGGGGATGAACTGTGGGCCAGTGTTCCAGTGACCAGCATGTTAATTTGGACTTTGGGGAAAATCAGTGACCTAGTGGTAATGTGCTTATTGAGGGAAATACTGTTATATGGGGGAAGTGTCCTTAAAAGGGCTGGAGTTGGGATGGTTTCAGGATTAGGATGTGGTGTTACTTGAAGAGATATCCCATGTTTAGTTGGGCCCGGAATGATGGTACCGAGATCAGGTTTGCATGACGCTGAGGCTTAGCCTATGATTATTAATGTAATCCTGCAGAGGGGTTTGTAAGTATAGAAAGCTTTAGTATTGTGGGGATTTGTATATTGGATGGGATATTTCTTGCTTTAAATGAGTACATTACTGTGTGTACTGATAGAATTATCTCAAGTGCATTATACTGTATCTCTGTCTTTAGCTGTGTTTAGATGTATAAGTTGCAGTTATTGTTAGAAATGTTAGAGTTGCCTCTGTTTAGCTGAGGAGGATATACCTGCCACATGGAGTGATGGCTTGTTGAATTTTGGGGGAGAGCAGGATTTAGAGTTGGTTTAAGTTGGGGTAGGGACTCCTGGTGGATTTGCCAGGAAGTCAGGTTTTGTGGTGTTTGACGTTCCATAGATTGGTATTAGTGGGGAGAGTTCAGAGTTAGATCATATTAGGTTTAGATAAGTAGTGGCTTAGTACGCAGTTGATAATTGCCTGCGTGGGGAGTTTCAGTGTTGTTGGTTCCTTTTTGGCCAAAGTGTGGCATGAAGAGAAGCAAGAGGATTGAATTACTTAAGAGGTAAGGTTTTGAGTTTGTGTTATTTAACTTTGATAATGTGTGGAATTTGACACAGATGATTTATTCCTGTGTAGATAAGGCTGAGCTGGTTGTGCGCAGAGGGGTTTTGTTCCTGTGTCCTGAGACTGTGAGGTTGTTAGTGATGTGATTTATAGTTTCCTTGCATCTCGTGGCTTGGTGCTAAGAGGGGTAGATTGTTAGAGTGAAGGTTTGTCTCCTGACTTTAGAGGGGTTAGGTTGCAGGGGGATTGGTAGCCTTTGTTACTGCTTGCTGAGTATAATTGTATAGAGAATTGTAGTTTGGTTAGTACCTCCTGCTATCGCAGTAGAGGGAATTGTAGTTTTTCCGAGTGCCTTTTGCTAAGGGGGCAAGGGGATTGGATTTCTTTTGGGTGATTGGTTTAGCACAGTTGACTTGGTCCTGTGTAAGGGGTTCGACTTGTTAATGGAGTTAAGGTTGTCTAGAGATTTAGATTGAAGTGTGGTTTTGGTTTGTTAAAGGAAGAGTTTGGATAAGCTTGGCACAGAGGGTTTTCCCCTGTGTGAGGGTTTGGTGTTTAAAGTATAATTGTATAGAGAATTGTAGTTTGATTAGTACCTCCTGCTATTGCAGTAGAGGGAATTGTAGTTTTTCCGAGTGCCTTTTGCCAAGGGGGCAAGGGGATTGGATTTCTTTTGGGGTGATTGATTTAGCACAGTTGACTTGGTCCTGTGTAAGGGGTTCGATTTGTTAATGGAGTTAAGGTTGTCTTGAGATTTAGATTGAAGTGTGGTTTTGGTTTGTGCAGCAGAAATGCGCAACTGATTTATTCTGGTGCATTGGTTTATTAGGTTAGATAAGTTAGGCCGGTAGGTTATTTTCGCGTAGTACATTCCCACGTATGGGGTTAGCTTGTTGGTTGGATTAGGAAGTGATAGTTTTGTAGTGTAATTTGGTTGCATGAGAATTGTAGTTGTGTGGGTATGCCTCCTGCTTTTGCAGTAGAGGGTTTGTTAAAGTTGGTTAGGATTTTGAAGTCTTGTGCCAGGCAGTTGGGGTATGATGAGCTTGATAGTAGACAGGGTAGAATGCTTAGAAATGGTTAAATGTAGGAAATTGGCCTTGAACAAGCTGGACCTTTGTGTAAAGAAATGTCTGATTACCTGAATGAGGGGGAGTTCCAGATTGACATGTGTAGAAGATGGAAAGGTTTTGTCCCAGAGTAAGGTTGACTGGGAAAAAGTTGAGGAGGATTCGCTTTGCTTTGTGGGTGATGGGATTGGTTCTTATCTTGGATGAGGAGAGCTAGTTATGGTTTTGTTTAGAGTTGAGCTTGGGTAGAGACGTTGGAGTTGAATGGTAATTTTGAGTCCTCTTCCTCACAGGGGGGAGGGAGGGGAGCATTTTGTAATGGTCTGTCGATCAGAGCGAGTAGTGCTCTTATCTCATACCCTTCCAACAGAGATAATCCTCATCAGGTGGTGGCCTTGGATACAGACACAGAGCTGGACATGAGCCTTAGGCCACACCACACCAACAGGAGTAGCATTGATTAGCATATTGCTATCTCAGGAAGAATATGATGCAATTTCTCATGTACCTTGCAAGTCATGGGGGGTTGGGCCTTGGGTATGATGGACAGGTGATGGGGGTGTGGTTTGTATATAAGGAGTGTTTGTTCCTTGTGATGCCAGTTCTGGCATCAACAGTGTTATACCTTCAATAAACCTTGTGGGATCAAGTTGCTGTCTACGCATGGTCTTTACAGGGGGTTGGAGCGTTTCCATTACACATGCTCACAGGAGAAGAACAAAAGGAGAATAAAATGGAGGACTCGGGGGTTTGCCATGTGCTCAGAAAAAGAGCCTTGTCTCTGAGAAGTATCAGTGTAACAAATAAGGTGATTGGAGGAAAGAACAGAGTGAAGGACTTTTCCCTGTCTACTAATTCATCTGCCTGTGTCCTCTCGAGGAGATAGGGAGGAATACAAATAAATGTTATATCATCATCATCATCATCATCTAATGATCTCATCTCATGAGTACTTTTCGATTGCATTCACTGGTTTGTCAATACTTTTGTGATGGGGCCTGCTGGCTCCCATCCCATGATATGGAGCAACTTCCAGTGGAACTCCATTGCCAAAGGATTGGTGACAACGGAGGGCAACAAGGGAGGCTTCCTGTGTTGCATTGAATCAATGGGGATAAGCCAGGGTGCCCAACGCTTCCCCCTGTAGCATGAGGCAATGGATGAGTCGGGCGATGTGGGGCATGGGGCAACAGGTTCCCCACATCTCCAGATGGACACAACCAGATTCGCCACAATGTGTGGCAATTCTGGCAGCAAGTCTGGTGAGACCATTAGTCCCTGATATGCGGGATGTAGTTAAGTTCCCACAGGAATATATCATCTCATGGTATGTCAAAAGTACAGTAGCCTTGGTTTAGTTCATTTTGGCTTCTAGAGAGATTTCAGATTTAATTTCCTCTAAGACCTATTTCTTTGTCTTTTTACCAATTCATGGTATCTGTAGAATACTATTGCAACACTGCATTTCAAATGAGTTGAGTCTCTTGCTGTCAATTTTCTTCCCTGTCCAACTTTCACAACCAGTCACAGAAATCAGAAATACAAGGGCATGTGCTATTCTCATTCTGCTATTCAATAATGTATTTAAGTGTCTTATCCACATAGGATGGGCATCATAGTTATCTGTCCTAGTCTTTATATGACTTTTGGATATCATCTCATTTTATAATGATATCAGAAATCTTATTATTTTGATGTCTTCATTACCCTCTTTAAAGTAATAGAAATTACTTGTTATTGTTTTTGCTTTCTTAGTATTCAATGTACTTTTTGCCATGGCTTTCCTCAATAGTTGATGTTTCTTGCCTCCTTTGTACAAGTCTACTTCATATTCCATTGTGATATGCTCTGTGTTGAGATGCCTTAAAATAATCATCTGAAGTTGGAAATAATGTGATTGTTGTGAAAACAATGGTAAAATGATGAATATTATATATTTGAACACACACACGCACATCTGCAAAGAAGTGGAATAAAAATGTAAAACCCCTTTATTAAGGTGCTTGTTAGGTCTGCAGTCACACCACTTCTACTATACAACAACAAAAATAACAACTTTTTTTATTTATTACCTGCCTCTCCGTTCATTTTCAAAGCAAATATGTGTAGAGATATGTTAGAACAGGGCTGCCCAACAGGCGGCCCGGGGGCCGTACATGCCCCCCAAGCCCCTTGGCTACGGCCCCTTACCCTCCTGCAATAAATAATATATTTTTAAAAAAATATTTTAAAAATATTTTTTTCGATTAAAAATATTATTATTTTTTATTATTATTTTTGGTCCCGCCCCCTTGGCTTTCTATTGGCCGCCTCCTCTTCTCCTGAGGGAGGGGGCCAATGGGAGGGAGTGGCGTCTCTCAGGCCCCGCCCCCTTGGCAGCAAACAGGAAGCGAGACCCGGCCGCATGGTCGCTCCATGTGGCTCGGCAGAGCTCCTTCCTCCTTCTCATCCTCCCTCCCTCCCTTCCCAGGGAGGAGTTATTGCAAGGAAGCATTCACCGTTATGGTGAGCACATTTCTTCTCCCTCCCTCCTTCCATTCCACCCTTTCATTCTTCTTCCTTCCCTGCCCCTTCCCCCCCTCTCTCTTTCTACTCCCCCCTCCCTTTCCTTCCACTCTTTCCTTCTTTCCTCCGTCCCTCTCTTTCACCTTCTTTCCTTCCACCCACCCACCCACCCACCCTTTCGTCCTTCCTTTCAACTGTTCTCCCTCCCTCCTTGCCCCTCTCTCTTTTACCTTCCTTTCCTGCCACCCTTTTATCTTTTCTTCCTTCTCACTTTCCCTCCTCCCTTTCCTCCCTCCATTCCCTTCCATCCTTCTCTTCCATTCATTCCTTCCTTCTCCTGTCCAGATCCATCATTGTTTGAGTCCACAGGGCTCTTCTGGATGGAAGGTGAACTACAACTTCCAAACTCAAGGTCAATGCCCACCAAAGCCTTCCAGTATTTCCTGTTGGTCATGGGAGTTCTTTGTGCCAAGATTGTTAATTCCATCATTGGTGGGGTTTAGAATGCTCTTTGATTGTAGGTGAACCACCAATCCCAGCAACTACAACTCCCAAATGTCAAGGTCTATTTCCCCCCAAATCCACCAGTGTTCCCATTTGGGCATATTGAGTATTCATGCCAAGTTTGGTCCTGATCCAACATTGTTTGAGTCCACAGTGCTCTCTGGATATGGGTGAACTACAACTCCAAAACTCAATACCCATCAAACTCTTGTAGTATTTTCTCTTGGTTATGGGAGTTTTGTGTGGGAAGTTTGATTCCATTCCATAATTGGTGGAGTTCAGGATGCTCTTTGTGTGGCAACTATAAATCCCAGCAACTACAACTCCCAAATGAGAAAAGCAATTTTTTGACTGATGGTCCCTCCTTGGGTTAGTATTAGTATGTTTTGTGGCCAAATTTGGCAGCAATTTGTCCAGTAGTTTTTTAGTTATGTTAATACCACAAAAGGAGGAGGCAGCCTGCACAGCTGTCTCCTCCTCTTGGGGCGGAGCCGGGGGAGGGAAGGGGGCGGGGAGGGGCGGAGCCAGGAGAGTGGAGGGGGCGGAGCTGGGAGAGGGGGTGGAGCCAGGAGAGGGGGCGGAGGCAGACCCTAAGGCCCCCCAGGTGATCAGTGACCGGAAGTTAGGCCCCCGGTCCGGTAGAAGTTGGACAGCCATGTGTTAGAAGATATAGGAGTCAGGCATGTAGCCGGGGGGCTAAGGGGGCTCCGCGAAAAGGCCTTACTGGTACATTATTTAAACTGTTATGTTTATTCATATCATGATCTGATCACCATGCTCATTATATCCCACATTAGTGGGATTATTGGGATAACAATACAAAAGGTTTGCTAGGGTAGACCCTCTTCCACCCAGTCTCAGCCCCCCCCCCCCGAAACAAACTCAGCCCCCCCCCCAAACAAAATCCTGGCTACGGCCCTGATAGGAGTGCACACATAATAGTCTCAAAATAAAATATGAACACACACATATCTACAAAGCATACAATTACTTTTAGTTACTTACAAATCCCCAGCATATTTTCAGTGTATAACTGCATATAGGACAAAGAGAATGCAGCCTTTTAATGGGAAAACTCAATTGCAATAGCTCCTTAATATTATGTATGTGTGTATACATGTGCAATGTGCACTATTATTTCATGAACTTTTGATTAATAATATACTTAATACACTTTGTTTATATTCCACTCTTCTCACCCCGAAGGGGACTCAGAGCGGATTACATCACACATACGGCAGATAATCCCTGCCGGAAGACGTACAGATACAATACAACACATACAATTTTTGAAGGATTTCTTCTGGCTGTCACAGGGTACGTCATTACGTCACAAGGGGGTGCTGTTGCTTCATCCTCATGACGGAGGGCCTCTCTTCCTCTGTTCCGCATTCCACCTTCCGACAGCCGATCTTTATTTATTCAGGTGTTGTCCTTACTGAAAAGAATCCTTCCCCGCTTTTGGCAGGTTCCCAGTTCATCTAATCACAGCTGTTTTCAAACTGCTGGGTGAACAGTGGACAGGGCTCACAGCTGGGTGTCCAAGCCAGCTCGGGAATCGAACTTGCAACCTTCAGATTGCAAGCACAGCTGTTCTTACCACTGTGCTATCTCTCCGGCCTTGAGAAGGTTAAACTACACAGTAGTAATCGAAAGGAAAGGGTGGGTTCTGACTTTAGTCTAGTTTTCAATGGCTTGAAGGAATAAAGTCAATTATTTCAGAAATCTAAGAAGTGTATTTTTGCAAAGTATCTTTATATTGTGTTAAATTCTACCTTGAATGCTTCAGAGAATAGCCTATCTGGCATGGAAGCCACTTCTGATCTCCCAGGAAACATGTCTATGTAATGTCTAATAATGGTGATGATTTCATCAACATGTCAATGTATAAATGGGCTGCTGTAACTTTTTTGGGCTGTATGGCCATGTTCCAGAAGCATTATCTCCTGATGTACACATGCTTTCTGGAGCTCCCACAAATTAAATCAGATTATCTTCCCTTTAATATATTTAAGATAGCTAGGATGGCTTGGCCTTTCACATTGGCTAGGTTCATGTGATATAGCAATCTGAGGAACCATGGGAACTTGGCATGCTATGAAAAAGTAGTATGTTGCTCAGTTACTCATGTTTACTGCAATAGCAGCTAATTTAAACCATGGAAATCTGCCCCAAGGTTGGCTTATTATGCCATTTGACCATAGCTCTTCCTCTCTTTTTCCTCTCTCAATAATGTTTTGTTCCAGGAAGAAAGTTGTGAGATGTCTAGCATCTCCCATTGGAAATGATGAAGTCATGTACACCAAAACATTCTCCATGCATGACAATTCAGGACAGCCATGGAACCCTAATTTATTTTTCATGCAAACAAATGCAATGTCTGTAAAACTTCTGAACATCTTGTTACCTTGATGATGCTTACAGTCACAGATTTTACATGGAAACATTCAGGAACTCTATGATGCTCTGCTTTTTATAGAAAGGGTCAGCTCTGTCTCGGTGTGACAGCCTAGAGGTGTCTGCAGTGGATTAGCATATCAGATGTGTGTGTATTTGCAGCAGAGAGATGGAACTATGTGTGATGATATATTTCAGCAATGTCTCCTCCTAAAAATAGCATTTGATGCAAATTTTCATTTCTGCTGCATTTCTTATTGCATATCTAAACTAACAGTGATTTTACAAGAATATATATATATCAGTAACCAAGGAAGTTTTGGACATAGTTTTGGACATCGCATTCAAAAGTGCGATGGGAAAAAGATATCTGAGTCACAAACCGCAATAAAGAGTAAACATTTCTAATAGTCATAATTAAGGACCTCATCAGACAGAGGACCATAAACTGAGGGACAGTGAGGGAATCCATGGGGCAGCAAAGCAAATCTGTGGGCAGCAGGAGAAACCAAAAGGCAGCACCCTGCATCACTCCCTTATCATCACATGACATTTCCCATCTGCCCCCGGCTTCATCTCTCACGATCCATGGCTTCTTAAATGAAATCATTCATTGGTGGGGAACTTCAGTGGATCTGAGGCTAACTTACTGTCTAAGGAACCTCCATGGGAAGTAGAAAATACCCCAAAATGACTCACATGTGACCAGAGCTCTATTCCTGGTTTTGAAAAATAGATATGTTTTGATGTTAAAAAGTGCACCATGAATTTGAAACCTAGCTAAAGGATTAATTGCTTCCAGTGCTGTGAACTGACCTTTACCCCATTTTTTTCTGGAAAAAGGATGATCTGAGGATTCTCAAGATGTCAAGGAGTACAAAATAAACTTTGCAGGCCACAAGTTGATTTCCAAGAACAATTCAGAGTGCTGACATGATTGATAAAGTCTTATATGGCTTAAGCCTCGACTGTTTGAAAAATGGTACTGGTTGAGCATCCCTTATCTAAAATCTTTGAACCAGCTTTTTTTTGCACTTTTCCCAGATTTGTAATATTTGCATCTACATCATGAGTTACCTTGGAGATGGGACTCAAATTTAACCACAGAGTTCATTTATATTTTATGGAGAGTTTATATTACATAGCCTCAAGGTTGCTTTATTCACAATATTTTGTGCATGAAACAAAGTTTGAGTATATTGAATCATGAGAAAATAAAGGGTTCATTCTCTCCGCAACTGATATAGACCATTTCAGATTTTAGTGTGCTTTGGAATCCTGGATAAAGGATGTATATTCCTAAATGAGTTGCCAGAGCTTTAAAATATTTGTGGAATGCTTAATTTTGATTCAGTTATCTTACCAGTTTAATATGGACATGGAAGAAAGCCTTGATTGCTGTGGAATTCTCTCCCTTGGAAGACTTTGTTGGCCACTCATTGCCCTTCTTTTACCAACAGATATAAAACCTTCTCATTTGAAAGGCATGTGGCAAAGGTGTCCAAACTTTTTGCAAAGAGGGCCATATTTCGTGAGGTGAAATGGGTGGGGGCCAACCCATTAACATTAAATGCAAATGAATTATTTTATGATTTTTAATTGAAAATGGCATACAAATAAATCTAAACATTGTAAGTCACTTTTAAGAGAAGAAAAAGCAGCATATAAATAATATCTATAATTTTTCTGTGCAAGTGCATATGGTATATACACACAGAAACACCCATACATGTATGTGAATTTTTGAGTTGCATTTTAAAACAGGAGGAATAGGAATTAAGCACCACCTTTCAGGCTCATACATTTCAGCATGTGCTTTCATGGATTTCAATCCAATCCTTGGACATATTGGTGAAGTTAATACTAAAGCACCATGTGAGATAGGAGCATAATAGCATACAGAAAGTCACAAACTGTGATTATGCTAAAAACATCAAATATTTGTATGAAAGATTGAACTTTTAGTGATCTCAAAATTTGAAAATACCTAACGAACATGCATACCTAGAGGGAGTTCCCTGGAAGACTGTAACTACTTTGAGGAGAATTCACTTGTTGCTCCTATTCGAGGCTCCACTGGAGCATATGCATGAGAGTGGCTGAGAGAGTGCGCTGTGAGAAAGAGAATGATGTGGGTCAGCTGGTTAGTTGAAGAAGAGAGAGGAAAGGGGAGGTAGCGGGCTCTGAGGCACTGGTTGACTTGATTGGCAGCTTAAATAATAATAAATAAATGACTTTATTTATATTCTGCCCTATCTCCTTGAGGGGACTTGTTTTCTGTTGAAATATAAAATTGCTTTTTTGTACACATATATTTTATATTTTGGTCAACACACAGTGTTGGCAGACCACATGTTATTGATTTTATGACAGAGGCTGCGGGCTGGTAGAAATTTGAACAAGGGCCACAATTGGCCCCTGGACTGGACTTTGGACATGCCTGACATATGGTGACTCACTGTCTACTCAAAAAGTAGCTTAATAGTATTAGGGATGATTTGCTGTATTTTATTGTTATTGTATTGTTTTCATGCCTTTGTCATTTTATTGCATTAATATTTTAATAAAGTACCTTTTAAAAAACTTTTGTCATTAGTTTTGACTTTTGTCAGCTTGTGCTGTGAGCTGCCTTGGGTTCCATGTTGGGAGAAAGCTGGCATATACATTAAAGAAATAAAGACAACTTTGGTGCTAGCTATTTCAACTGTATCTAATCTACAGATGGAGACAAAATGCCATTTTTGTTTTGCCAATTCTTTATTTTTATGTCTTGTTTGCTTTGTTTTATATGGCAAGGACAATATTATTATGTGATGTTAACAAACATTTTCTAGTCACTATTTGAAGTTTTTAATGTATATTAAAATAATAGGCTCTGACATTTTTGTTGTTCTGAATTAGGGAATGATTTGGCAGAAAGAGATGGCACAAATGTTTACTTCCGTAATAGCAGACTTCAACTTCTACTTGCTAGAGTTTTATGCCATGACCTTTCTGTTATTATTTATGTATCTTATATAGTCCCATCAGACTGCACAGTGCATGAAAGAACAAAAAGACAGTGTGATTTCTTGAGAAGTCTGAGATTTGACAGAGAGGAGGCAATAGACAAAAAGAAGAAGAGAGGAGGCATGACTAACAGAGAGGAACATGTGCTTATATAATCACTATAAACTAATTGGTTTAGCCCAGTAGACAGTGAATCTTAAAGGAAAGAGCTGTATTTGTGATAGAGAAAAAGAGACACAGATAAAAGGAGGTATGGAGAGAACTGGGGTTGCTGAAAGTATGTAAGTCCTTGTTTGTCTGCATGTGCCTTCAATTCACCTGTCAACTTTGGTGATACATGATTTTCATATTGTTTTCTTGGGCAAGGAATGTCACAAGGTAGTTTGTCAGTGCCACTGCCTTTCTCCATAGTGCAGCCTACAACCCTAGCATTCCTTGGTTGCCTCCTATTGAAGTACTAACAAGACATAATCCTTCTTAGATCAAACAGGATCTAGTGCCTTTAGAGTATTTAGGAAGACAGGTGAAAAATGTGGCCTTAAAAAGCATGTAGCCTTCAAACTGTTGTTGCAGCTTTTGACTCTCAATTCATTGGAATGCCATATTTGGCCCCCAAAGTGTGGACTGCCTTTCTTGAAAGCCTCCAGGACAAGGATTAACCTTTGGAAGAAGTTGCAGTTTTTACTTCATACTGCTCAACATGTGGTGGTGGTCCTGGAGGAAATACCAATTTTTCAAAATGAGAAGTGGACTTCCAACCAACAACAGTCATAGTGTGAGGAGGAATCAAAGTTGCCGACCAAGATAGCCAGATGCAGACTAAGAACATCTTCCACTAAGATTTGCTGAGGTTTTCCAGAGGTGTCTAAAGAAGATGTTGTCAGCCTTCCTATGTCTTTCTCTTTTTTCTTCCACTTCTCGAATGGCCACTTGGGGTTACTATTGGAAAAAGTGGGGGAATTGTGAAAAGTTCTGATCATTGTATGTGGAAGGAAGAAAAATCCAATCTATAACACTAATTGTAACACTACGATTCTGCTTTAACTGCCATTATAACATCCTACAGTAGCCTGGGATTTGCAATTTAGGGAGGGTTATTTATAATTCTTATGCAAAGGGCTCTAACTTCTCACCAAACAAAAAACTTCAGGGTTCCCTAGGATGTTGTTGTAACAGTTAAAGTGTAATCGTAGTGTGGCATGAACCGGCCCCAAATCAAAGATCAACACCTGTCTATAAAAGCAAATAAAGCAAAGTTTGCTTTTTTATTTTAAAGTTTGTTACAGCTATAACAGGTTTTTTTTTTCAGGAAAGGAAACTTGTTTAATAGGGAGTTACATAACTGGAAGTGAGTGTGGTACAATGTGGTACAATAGTTGGCGTGCTGGACTGGGAGTTGGGAGATCCAAGTTTGAATCTATGTTGAGGTAAGAAAATTATATCTTGATCCTGCTCTGGGCAGTTTTAGATATAGCTATTTTTCCTCCTTGAACTATTTTTCTCATGTTAGAAAATAGTTGAAAGGGGTGGAAAATGTGTCAGGTTTGCAAGGAGGGGATGATATCATGTTAAGCTCCCATAAGATTCACTGAACAAAGCAGAGTGGTGCTGCAGTGAAATACTTGCCTGAAAGCACTATACAGCTCAATCCAAGGCCAGCTGAACCCAAGGATCTCAGTTTGATCTACCCCCCAGGTTCATTGTGACAATAAAATGACAAGGGAGTTACATATGCTGTCTTGCACTCATGTGGAGGAAAGGCATGATACAAATCTAGCAAATAAATGAATGACAACAGTTGTATCTTTCAAACCATAAGCTATGAGGTGAAAACTATCTGGCGGAACAAGAGATTCATATAAGCAGCTTACCGACTGCTTGGAGTATCACACATCCTTATTGCTAGAAGAAAATGCTGTTATCATAAAAGAGGGATAAAGCACTAAATGAAAAAAGGGATGAGCAAAAAACAATGTGTAGAATATTACCACATAAGTTTTTTTAAAAAAAACACCTACCATATATTACAATCTGTGATTGCTACAATAGTATTGAAATGCATGGAATATTATTTTATGATGCTTCTGCTGGCAGGAGAACAATAGTGATAGTTTCTATTTCATTAAATCATAATTATTAAAATATTTCTGTCTCCAATGGGATGTATAAACCAAAGAACAGTTTTATACTGCTTCAATAACTGTGCAATTTATTTTAAACTTGATTAACTTATTTAAAGTATTTATACCCAGCTTTCTAAAATAATCTAAAAATATAATAAAATATAATAACAAATGCAGAAAACATTAAATTAAAGAGAAAATGTTCAAGGTTCTTCTCCTCAAGGCCAGCATTAACTGGAAATGGAAAAGGGAAGCCTTGGCACCAAAGAATCATCTTTAGGGAAAATCACAAACACAAATACTTTTCACCAGAAAATAACATTTTAAAAAATGAGGGGGAAGCTCAGGAGCTAGAGAAATATGGCTTAGCAGCAACATACGTCCCATGGGCCACACTTGATTTTAGGCTTTTTAAGCCCATTTCAAATATTTCAGCTATAGCTGAAAAGGGAACATGAATGACCGCTGATCCTTTAGCACTATAGTAATGTGCTGAAATTGGTAAATCCCATTTAATAATGCGGCATCTGGAAAACTAGCTGTAGCTTCTCAAGTGCTTTTCATGAGCAAAATACATCCACAGCAGTCCAAACTGGAAGTTAACATGGCATGAGCAGGAATAGCTTGTTAAACTAGGTCTTTCTTATTTAGAAAAGTTCATTTTCAGTGCTTGGTTTATCAGAAGTGGTTAAACAAGTTAGCAAATAGCTAGCCATAGTATTTACTAACTGCAATCGTCAGAGTCTTCAAAGACTTACACCTTATACTATAATCTGTTATCCTGGAGTATACTAGAGATTAGACCAGAATGTGACTGCACATATATGATCACATGATGTAATACTCAATAAGGATGTAGATGTGTATTTAACAAAATATAGAACTTTGTTTCTTTAAACAAATAAATAAATAAACTTGAGTTTCTTAATAAGAGCCTTACTGGAGCAGAACAAAGGCCTATCTAGTCCAACATTTCATTCCCAAAGTCACCAACCAGCTGTTTATGAGAAACCCACTGGCAAACTACACAATTACGGCCCTCTGTTTCCACTTCAACAGCCATGGGAGACCATGGTTGGTTACACGGACCAAGGAACTCCTCTGCTGAAGTAGGTTACACCCATTTTCAGGAAGAATTTAAAGTGCTGTTTTTTTTAAAGCATTACATGCCTTGAGTTTAGGCTATCTCAAAAACTGATTTCCCTACATCAGCCAGCTTTAGTTTTAAGACCTGCAAGGAAGGGCTTTATTTATTTATTTATTTATTTATTTAGGACATTTATATCTTGTCCTATCTCACCTCCGCAGACAACTAGCACAGCATGGTGCCACAACAAAGCATACAGATTAAATAAAAACAGTATAAAATAATATAAAACATTCAGACAATCACCAATTTAAATCATCATCCTAAAAGCAGTCCATCCAGTCCATTCGCCAGCACATCAGCCTAGACCACAAAGGCCTAATCCCACAGCCAGGATTTCACTTGTTTCTGAAAAGTCAGGAGATATGGGGCAGCTCTAATTTTGCTTGGAAGAGAGTTCCACAGCTGAGGGGCCACCACAGAGAAGGCCCTGTCTCTTGTCCCCACTAACCGTGATTGCAATGGTGGGGGACAATGGTGGATCGTAGCGAGAGATATATTCAGACAGGTAAACTGGGCCAGAACCATTCAGGTCTTTATAGGCCAGAGCCAGCACTTTGAATTGTGCTAGGAAGCCAATAGGCAGCCAGTGGAGCTGACGTAGCAAGGACGTTGCACGCTCTCGATATCCCACTCCCATAAGCAACCTGGCTGTCGAACGTTGGACTAATTGAAGCTTCCAAACAGTCTTCTGAGGCAGCCCTATGTAGAGTGTGTTGCAGTAATCTATTTGGGACGTAATCACCTTTATCTCCCCACTTTTAACCTCATCTCACTAAAAATGAATCCACTTTAAATCCGATTGCTGCCTCCTGCAGTATTCTGGGGTTTGTAGTTTGGAGAGAAGCCTTTAACAGTGTCACTAAACTACCAGCTACTCAGGTATTTTAGGTGGAAAGACAAGAAATTGCTCTCCTCTGTTGCTAATCCCAAGCGATGGAACTTTCTATAGAATATCCAGTTGACCTTCCTGCTTTCTTTCTGCCCATAGTTAAAGACCTTTTTATTTTAAATGGTTCCATCCTGTGGAATCACTGGATTTGCAATTCAGGTGGGACCAAGCATGTAGCCTGGGAGGGGGCTTGAGGGGCTTCAGCTGCCTCCCCCGAAATTCTCAGGGTGGTCCACGAGAAGGCCTTAGTGGTACATTATTTAAACTGTTATGTTTATTCATATCATGACCTGATCACCATGCTCAATATATCCCATATGCATGGGGGTATTGGGATAACGATACAAAAGGTTTGCTAGGATAGATCCTCTCTCACTCAGACTCCCCCCCACACCCCCAAATCAAAATCCTGGCTTTGGGCCTGAGTAGGACCGTTTCAAATTCTTAACCAGAGAGCTCTAGGGCACCACTACAAAATTCAGGATTTCATAGGATGCAACCATGGGAATTATAATTGTGTAGACTGAAAGAAACACTTCATATTGCACTTCTTCTCAACTGATAAATAACCCCATACTGTCTTTGATACTAAAGGGTATATATAGTTATCCTAGTAAGTAGCCACAGGTGGCTTTATCCTCCATTAATTTATCCAGCCCTCTTTTAAAGCCGGCAGCATATTTTTGTGAAGACCTACTTTGTTTTGTCAGTCCTGAATGTCTCAAACATTCTTCTACAAAACTCCAGAATTCTGGGAGAGGGAATAAAACTTTTCTGCATCTTACAGAGGAAATGTGCTTATTTTGAATAATAAAAATTGTCTACTTCCATGTTTCCATACTATGCATGTAGCAGCTTGCAATGAAAAAAAGCCTCTCAAGTGAAAATACCATATGTCAAGAGCACAAAATGCACTTGATGGAGAAGAGTTGCTATTCCCAATGCATAACCATTGCTGTGTTAAACATATGTCACATGTACAGGAAGTGTTTGGAAATAAATTGATATTTTTCGCAGTCTGCATCCTAAACCTGTCTTCTTTAGTACATAAAACTGGGTACAACATTGTGATGCTGAATACAAAAATATAGCCTGGTGTATTTTGAACTTCTTGGGCTTTATATAGAAAATGAGAGAGAATGCAAACCATAGGCATTGTTCTATATGACTACAATATGTGGGTTGGTATTTCAGGAGTCTCAAACAACAATATTCCAACATCAAACTATATTTCATTCTTACTTCAATAATAATGTAGAAACTATGTCTTTTTGAACTAAAACTTAAACACAGATGACGAGAGGTAGGACATGGTAGGCCTTCTACAAATTCTCACAAACAGCCAAAGTTGAAAGTGCACCAGAGAAATAAATATAAACGTCTGTACGCAAACGCTAGAAGCCTTCGAACAAAAATAGGGGTCCAGGTTATAAACTGTACAGGAAAGACAGGAGAGGGAAAAATGGTGACGGTGTGGCCCTGTACATAAATGAAGAGCTAGAATCTCATGAATTAGAACTTCAAGAAATTTCAAACTCACCTACAGAAACATTGTGGGTAAAAGTCCCAGGACAAAAAACTAATCTAGCACTAGGGATCTGCTATCGCCCTCCCAACCAAACTCCAGAGGCAGACTGCTATCTGGAAAATGAAGTTAAACAGGCCTCAAAAAGAAATACATTAGTCATAATGGGGGACTTCAACTATCCCCAAATAGATTGGCCAAATTCTTGTTCTACGCATGAAAGAGACAAGGTTCCTCGACATGTTAGCTGATTATTCCCTTGAGCAGATGGTCATGGAACCAACCGGGGAAAGGGGATCCTGGACTTGGTGCTAACTAATGAACAAGATCTCGTTCAAGATGTCCTTGTAGCTGAGCCCATAGGTACCAGTGACCATAACACAATAACCTTCAACGTAAGTTTGGATAGCAAACTGTCAGTGAAAACTAACACAGAGACATTAAACTTTCACAAAGGGAATTTCACCAAAATGAGAAAAATTGTAAAGAACAAACTAAAAGGAGCAGTAAAAAAATCAAATCCTCAAAATGCTTGGAAACTGTTTAAAAATACCTTAAAACAGGCCGAACTAAAATGCATTCAATAAAAGAAAGAGGCATGGAAAGTCCAAAGGACACCAGTATGGCTTACAAATGAAGTAAAAGATGTGATTGGAAAGAAGAAAAACTCATTTAAGAAATGGAAGGCTCTTCCTACTGAGGAGAACAGAAAGGAACACAAGCTCTGGCAAACTAAATGCAAAGCAACAGTCAGGAAAGCCAAAGAGAGATTTTTGAGGCACACATAGCAAAGAATATTTTTAAAAACTTCTTTAAGTACATCAGAAGCAGGAACCCAACTAGAAAAGCAGTTGGGCCACTCGGCGACAATGGTCAGAAAGGGAAAATCAGCGAAGACAAGGAGATTGCTGAGCGGCTAAATGACTTCTTTGCCTCCGTTTTCACACAGGAGGACAGACAACATATGCCTGCAGCTGAGTCAGTTTTTCAGGGAGGGAATTAAAAGAATTAAAACAGATAGAGATAAACAAGGAGGATGTTCTCATATGCCTTACTAAACTAAATGTCAACAAATCACCAGGTCCAGACGGCATCCACCCCAGAGTTCTTAAGGAACTCAAGTGTGAAATTGCTGAACTTCTAGCTAAGATATATAACCTTTCTCTAAGATCAGGCACTGTACCCGAGGACTGGAGGGAGGCAAATGTAACACCGATCTTCAAGAAAGGATCAGATGTGATCCAGGAAATTATAGACCAGTCAGTTTAACCTCAGTTCAGGCAAAGTGATGGAAACCATTATTAAAGAAAAATTACTAGGCACATAGAAGAACAGGCATTGCTGAAAGAAAATCAACATGGTTTCTGCAAAGGCAAATCATGTCTTACTAACTTGTTAGAATTCTTTGAGGGTGTAAATAAACACATAGATAAAGGGGACCCAATTGATATTGTTTACCTTGACTTTCAAAAGGCTTTTGACAAAGTCCCTCACCAAAGGCTCCTAAATAAGCTCTTCAGCCATGGAATCAGGGGACAGGTCTTGTCCTGGATTGGAACCTGGCTAAACTGTAGGAAACAAAGGGTGGTAATAAACGGACATTTCTCTGGGTGGAAAGAGGTGAGAAGTGGCGTACCCCAAGGTTCAGTTTTGGGTCCGTTACTTTTTAATTTATTCATTAATGATCTGGATGTAGGAGTGAATTCTGAGGTAGCAAAGTTTGCAGACGACACTAAATTGTTCAGGGTAGTTAAAAATGAAACTGATTGTAAAGAGCTCCAGAAAGATCTCTCGAAATTGAGTGAATGGGCAACAAAGTGGCAAATGCATTTTAACCTAAACAAGTGTAAAGTCATGCACATCGGGGCAAAGAACCCCAACTACACCTACAAATTGATGGGGTCAAAGCTTTCGAGACAAACCAGGAAAGGGATCTTGGGGTCTTGGTGGACAGCTCAATGAAGATGTCAACCCAGTGCGCAGCAGCAGTGAAAAAAGCAAATTCTATGCTAGGCATGATCAGAAAGGGAATCGAAAATAGGTCAGCAAATGTTGTATTACCTCTCTACAAATCGATGGTAAGGCCACATTTGAGTACTGTGTACAATTCTGGTCTCCGCACCTTAAGAAGGATATAACGGAACTGGAAAAGGTACAGAAAAGGGCAACAAGAATGATCCAAGGGATGGAGCGGCTCCCTTATGAAACCAGGTTGCAACGCCTTGGTCTTTTCAGCCTTGAAAGACGGCGTTTAAGAGGTGACTTGATCGAAGTGTATAAAATCATGCATGGGATAGAAAAGGTGAATAAAGAAAAAATATTTTCTTTGTCACAAAACACTAGGACTAGAGGGCACTCCCTGAAGCTCCAAGGTAGGAAAATTAGGACTAATAAAGGGAAATATTTCTTCACCCAGAGGGTCATTGGGTTATGGAACTCACTTCCAGAAGAGGTTGTGACAGCTGTCAGCCTGAACAACTTCAAGGCAGGATTAGACAGATTCATGGATACCAAGTGTATCGGTAGTTACTGAAAAGGACATTCAAGTGCCACCTCGGAGTTGGTTGAGGTAGGCAGGATTTCCCTGGGTACTGGTTGTGGGGGGTCGGGAGCAGGTCAGGGTTTTGCCCTCCCTTCTGCTCGAGATCCCCGTGTACAACTGGTGGGCCACTGTGTGATACAGAATGCTGGACTAGATGGGCTGAGGTCCGATTCAGCATGGCTCTTCTTATGTTCTTATGTTCTTATGAGGAAAAGAGAGAAAGTGCACTACATGTGGGTTGATTCAATCAAGAAAGCCACAAACCTGTGATTGGAAGACTTGAGCTCTTGGAGGTTGATGACCAGGGCTCTTAGAGGTCTATCGTTCATATAGTTGCTACAAATCAAAGCTGATTTGACAAAACTTAAAGTATCCTATACTCCCATCCACCACTGTAGACTTCCCCTAGTCATCTTCTCTAGTCATTTTCTATTACAACGGGTGGATGAGAGAAAACTAACTTTGGCCAATAGTGTCACCTGAGCCTCTTAGAAAGCCAATGTGATGTAGTAGTTAGAGCGTATACTAGTCATGAAAGGGCTCAATTGCCATCAAGTTGTTGGCCTCTGGGATGATTGAGAAATGGTTTAGATTTGCTGCTGGCATACAGAATAAGTGGGAAAAAGAATTTTTTTGATTGCTTGGATTGAGAGTGCCCCCGCTTTTAGCTTGCTATATGCTTACCTTCATGTTTTCCCTTGGTACTCATCTGAATTGCAAGAAAACTGCCATATTATTTATTTTCTTGTGCTTATATTAAAATGCATATTTCAAGTAGAATTTCATGATTGAATTCAGCTAGCAACCCAAACAAAACTATTGCTTCTTTTGTGTTCAGGAATTCATCCTTGAGTCCCATAGAATGCCATTAGAAAATTGACTGCAGTGGTTTTGAGTGACTTTTACAGTTATACTAATATACATAGTAAACTAGAATTATTTGTGAGAATAAGTTCCATGAACTACTCTTGAATTCCTCGAATGACATATTCATTTCATGCATGATTATATGACATTGCAGTAACATTATGGATATCACAATTCTGCAAGAAATGAGTTTTTTCTAGAATTATTGCCTAATTTCACTGAAGTGAAATGGATAGTATGATTTTTTTTCACTTTTGGTTTTGTGTCACATTCTTCTGTTTTCTTTTCCTCTTACAGATATTTTTCTTAACTTTATATCCTGTTTATATCCAAATTACTGATCATTTCTTCCAGTCAAGTCAACTGCTGCAAAACGTATCTAAACAAATATTACATTTATCTAAACAAATATTTTGAGAGTACTCTGGAAGTTGAAAATAGCAAGATAAAAATGCAACAAAACGATCACAAACCAGGGGAAAAAACATGGGCAGTCTCTGCAGTGATGAGATAATGGATCTTATCATACTGGCTGCCAGAACCACAGAACCATGAGGGGAAGTATTTACTGCCCAGCATCCCCCCACGGGAAGCTTCCTGTGTTGCCATGGCAGTGGCATATGTCTGTTCCACTATAGCTTAGACACAGAACTCTGCTGGAAGTAGTATTACATCATGGGATGAGAGCTGCTGGCCTCTGTGGTTAAACTATAGCTGAATCAGCATATGCCGTCGAAATAAGTCCCGTCTGATTATATTGATTGGTCAGACACTTGGTCAACAGCAGTGGCTGCTGGTGGCTCAAATATTGCTGGGAGAAACAAAAATTGAGGAGAGTCCAATGGAATTCACAGAAGAAACAAGAGCTATAAGATGCCCAGAAAACAGTCTGTAATATTAGTAAAAATACCAACTGGTGTTCAGATGGCTGTATAGGTATTAGGCAGTCCCCAAGTTACAAACATTATACTTATAAATGACTCATAGTTAAAATGGAGACAGGCCCGGATCATGGCCTTTAGCCGCCCAAGGCCAAAGGCACTGCCCCCGCCCCCAGCTCTGCCCAGCCACCAGCTCCGCCCCCGCCCTACCCCTGCCCCTCCCTCGGGTCTGCCCCCCGCTGGCGTGAGGAGGAAGGAAAGCCCCACCCCCGGAGCCGATGCTGCACATGCGCGGCAGTGGCCCCAAGGCGGGGGCCTCCCGCCCTTGGGAGGGAGGGGCTCGCCCCTCCCTCCCAGGGCTGTGACATGCCGGCCACCTCAGATTTCGCCACTTCTGAGGCGGGCGGCATGCCGCGGCCTTGGGAGGGAGGGGCGAGCTGTGAGGGAGCATCTCCCCTGCGGTTCGCCCCTCCCTCCCGGGGCTGTGACATGCCGGCCGCCTCAGAAGCGGTGAAATCTGAGGCGGGCAGCATGCCGCGGCTTTGGGAAGGAGGGTTTAGGAGCGAGGGCTTTAGAAGGGAGGGACGATCATTGGCACTTCTGCACCTGCGCACAGGGGGTGCCATAAATTCGCAGACGCAGCGGAACTGTCTCTGAAAGTCTATGGCACCCTGCGTGCAGGCGCATAAGTGCCAAAGATGAACCTTTTTTTAAAAAAAAATATTTTATTTTGGGGGGTCCAAATCGGCTGCCCCCCCCCAATTCTGCCGCTCAAGGGCATGGCCTCGGATGGCCTTATGGGTAATCTGGGCCTAAATGGAGATGAGACAACAGGAAGTGAGAGAAATCTACCTCTCTGAAGGGAAATTCACTCCTGAAAGAGTTATCATAGTGGAAAGGTGTTTCAACTGAAGCTTGCTCACCAATCCTTTTTTCTACAAGCCAAAATTTTAAAATCCAATAATCACAAGGAAAGGAAGTGAGGTGAAATCGTCTGAACAGTGGCACGGACAGCAAAATAAACACCATAGGGGTGTTAACTCTTTCCTATGCTATCTATTTATCCACACACACATACATTACATGTACATATACATATATTTGGCTGGAGTTTCACTTAAAATGTACCTGTTCCAACTTACATACAAATTCAACTTACAAAAAACCCACAAAATCCATCTTGTTCATAACTTGGGGCCTGCCTGTATAAAATCATAAAAATACAATAAATAGAATCAAAGAATAATAAAGTTGGAAGAGGCCACATGGGTCATCTAGTCCAACCCCTTGCAATGCATAATCTATTGTTGCTTTTGTGTGCCGCCTTCTGTCTTATGGCATTTTAAAAGCGACCTTATCATGAGGTTTTCTGGGTCTGAATATGTGACTCACCCAAGATCATCCGGAGGGTTTCCATGATTAGCAGGGAATCAACCTTGGTCTCCCAAGTAGTAATCCAATGCTCAAATCACATCACCATGTGTGATCTGAATACATGTGTATGATACAGGAATTAGACCATTATTTTAGTTGCAGTGTAATCTTACTGCAAAATACATACATACATAAATATGTATAGACAGACAGATATATACATACATATTAATGGCATAATTCCTGTTTTAGACTTATAGTCACAATATAATGGTTATTCTCTTTCTCCTAATCTGTTCCTTGAAACCCACCTTAACATCCACCCATCTTTTTTCCATGTCAGGAGCGACTTGAGTCGCTTCTGGTGTGAGAGAATTGGCTCTCTGTAAGGATGTTCAGTGCTGAGGAGTGAGATACTGAAGGATGACCTGTCCAGTTATGCCCCATCCATGATTGATGGTGTGTCAAGCAGCAGCAGTGATCCCTATGTGATCCTCTTGCATTGTCAATTGCTCATAAGAAGGGACTGGACAGGTCATCCATTCACCAATGCTACATTACACCATCCCATGATACATCTGGGTGGATTTTAAGATGGGTTTGGGGCCAGTTAAAAGGTAGTTAGTCTAACTTATGATACCATAACCTAAATCTTGATAAGCTTTGAACTTTTAAGGAGCTATCCAAAGTACTGAAATCTGCCCACAAAATAGGTTGAAGGCAGCTTTTATGTAATTCCAAATATGTAAACTCGAGGAGCTTCATGGCCCACCGATATTAGAGCCATTGACTGCCACAGGCCAGAATCCTGTCAATGCATTCTGCCAGAGTAACTATACCTGCATAGGATGTGGCTGAGAAGGAAAAAGGTCATGGGCACAGCGACCATTTAGGGAAGAAAGCCATGGAATAAATATCCTATTTGGTACCAGCAGACCTTCCCTGATTTCCCTCTCCACCATCACATAACCCTGGAAACAGTATAACGCACCCACAGGATTCTTGCTCAAGGACTGAATTGCTGTCAGATGAGATCTGAATCACAGACTTATTGTATTCATCCAGCACTTTACTCAAAAATGCTCCTACTTTTTCCTGTGGATCTAGAAGGGGGTTTTGCTCCTAGACATCTCTCGGCATTACTTCGCGAACGAAGATTCAGGAAGGACTCATCCCACGCTTTTTACAAGCGCGTTGATGACTAAAAAGGCCAATCTGAGATAGGCAAGTTCGGTTGCAGAAAGCGCAGCAGAAAGTCTCCTTGGGTGATGTTTTTCCAAGTTGCGGTTCTTTCTGCGTTGTCGTTTCTCTTCGAGACCCATTCGGGCGTGTCTTCTCGAAAGAGGCCGCAGCATTGTGGATAGTGCTTCTCCATGCCTCCCGATGTGAGGCCAGGGTGGACCATTGTTGGTGATCAATCTGGCCAAGCCTGAGATGTTGTTTCAGGAGTCCTTATATCTCTTTTGGGGCGCCTCTCTTGCGCTGACCCGTGGCGAGTTCACCGTAGAGTAGTATCTTTGGGAGGCGGTGGTCCTCCATCCTAGAGACGTGTCCTGCCCAGTGCAGCTGTGTTCTCAATAGCATGGCCTCAATGCTGGTGATCCCTGCTTGCTCAAGGACAGCAACATTCGTCACATAGTCGGTCCAGTGTATATTTAGGATTGTGCGAAGACAGCGCTGATGAAAGCGCTCGAGGAGTCGAGGTGTTGGCGATAGGTGACCCATGTTTCAGACCCATAGAGGAGAATGGACAGTATGATAGCTCTGTACACACTGATTTTGGTGCTTTGTCTCAGGTGCTTGTTGCTCCAGACTCTTTTGTGAAGCCTTCTGAATGCACTATATGCCTTTGATAATCTGTGATCTATCTCTTTGTCAATCTTGGCGTCTGAAGAGATGATGCTTCCCAGGTAGGTGAACTGCTGAACGGACTTAAGCACAGATGTGCCTATGCTGACGTGAGGATGGTGGTGTTCTTCCTGTGGTGCGGGCTGGTAGAGGACTTCTGTTTTCTTCAGGCTGACTTCCAGCCCAAACAGCTCTGCAGCTGTTGCAAAGCAGGATGTGAGGCGCTGCAGGGCTGCTTCTGAATGGGCGACAAGGGCAGCATCGTCAGCAAAAAAGTAGCTCACGGACTAGATAGTTTAGAGTCTTAGTGCGAGCCCTCAGACGGCTTAAGTTGAACAAGCTACCATCAGTACGATAGCGTATATATATGCCGTCTTCTTCTTGTAGGTCTGCCATAGCCCTTTGGAGCATCATGCTGAAGAAGATTGTAAATAGGGTTGGTGCAAGAACACAACCTTGTTTCACTCCATTAGTTATGAGAAAGGGCTCCGAGAGAGCATCGCCATATCTGACTTGACCGTGCTGGCCCTCATGTAACAGGACAATCATTTTGAGGACCTTGGGGGACATCCTAGACGTTCCAGGATCTGCCACAGACCTTTCCTGCTCACAGTGTCGAAGGCTTTGGTGAGGTCGACAAATGTTACATAGAGTCCTTTGTTCTGCTCTCTACATTTCTCTTGCAGTTGTCTAAGGCAAAAACCATATCTGTGGTGCTCCTATTTGCTCTGAAGCCGCATTGGCTTTCAGGGAGAAGTTCTTCTGCAATAGCCGGAACTAATCTGTTCAGGAGTATCCTTGCAAGGATTTTTCCAGCAATGGAGAGCAGTGTTATACCTCGATAGTTTGAGCAATCGGATTTTGTTCCCTTTTTCTTATACAGGGTGATGATAACTGCATCTCGGAGATCTGATGGCAGTTCACCTTTTTCCCAGCAACTCACAAGGAGCTCGTGGAATTTAGCATGCAGTACATGACCTCCCTGTTTCCAAGCTTCAGGTGGGATTCCATCGATCCCGGCTGCCTTGCCATTTTTTTTTCCTAGACATATAGGTTTAATATTTTCTTATGTAAGTATCAAAAGCAAGGGTAACCGAGATGGGAAAAAACCCTACTTATTCATCATGAAATGAATCACTAGATATTTTTACTGGAGAAAACCAAGGTCAAATGAGAAATTATGAGAGTAATGTCAGCTTTCCATATGCTAGATAAAAGATAATACACATGATTTACTTTCTATTGTTACGCTTTTTCTAAAGTGCTGCATTATGTTCATTTGGTAATTACAAGCCAGGCTGCAATAATTGTGCAGTCTCATTTCCTGAAGAAAACAAGATTCTCTGATTTTTTTTAAAAAAAGAATTCAGATGAGGAAAATTAAGCCATAATAAATGTCTAAAGCAAGTTAGTTTAAAATTATCAAATGATGAAATATCATATAATTGTATCTATGTTATTCAACCTGAACATTAGGAAGACCTTCCTGACTGTAATTGCTGTTCAGTCATGGAACTCCCAGCCTCAGAATGTAGTGGAGGCTCCTCCAACTCTGATTCTATGAAAAGAAAATACACAACAACAAAATTATTCTCTCTAACTCCATAAAAATAGCATAGGATTTGCAAATAGGTTATTGCTTCCTTAATGTCCTAGATATACCGTGTTTCCCCGAAAGTAAGACAGCGTCTTAATTTCTCCCCCGAAAAGTCCCACTACGCCTTACTTTCGGGTACGGCTTACATTGGGTGACGGTAAGCCGTACCCCCGGCCGCCGCGTCACTCGGTCCCGCCTCCTCCTCCTCCGCCGCCGCCACCCTCCCTGCGGCTGCCTCTTCTCTGATCGGAAGAGAGCCAGCTGAGGAGAGCCCTCTGCCGCCTCTGTTCCGTTCCCCGAAGAGGGGGCTGCAGGGAAACCGCGTGATCGCCCCCTTGCAGCCCCCTCTTCGGGGAACAGAGGCCGCCGCGTCACTCGGTCCCGCCTCCTCCTCCTCCTCCTCCTCCGCCCTCCCTGCGGCTGCCTCTTCTCTGATCGGAAGAGAGCCAGCTGAGGAGAGCCCTCTGCCGCCTCTGTTCCGTTCCCGAAGAGGGGGCTGCAGGAAACAGCGTGATCGCCCCCTTGCAGCCCCTCTTCGGGAACAGAGGCGCAGAGGAGAGCCCTCTGCACCTCTCTTCCATTCCCGAAAAGGGGGCTGCAAGGAGAGCGATCGATCGCCCCCCTTGCAGCCCCTCTTCGGGGAAGGGAACAGAGGCGCAGAGGGAGCCCTCTGCACCTCTCTTCCATTCCCGAAAAGGGGCTGCAAGGAACCGCTGCGATCGCCCCTTGCAGCCCCCTCTTCGGGAACAGAGGCGCAGAGGAGAGCCCTCTGCACCTCTCTTCCATTCCCGAAGAGGGGCTGCAAGGCTGCAGCGCGATAGCCCCCCTGCAGCCCCCTCTTCAGGGAAGGGAACAGAGGCGCAGAGGAGAGCCCTCTGCACCTCTCTTCCATTCCCCGAAGAGGGGGCTGCAAGGAGAGCGATCGAGCGGTTTCCCTGCAGCCCCCTCTTCGGGGAACGGAACAGAGGCGGCAGAGGGCTCTCCTCAGCCGGCTCTCTTCCGATCAGAGAAGAGGCGGCCGCAGGGAGGGCGGCGGCGGCGGAGGAGGAGGCGGGACCGAGTGACGCGGCGGCCGGGGGTACGGCTTACTTTCGGGGTACGGCTTATATTAGCCGACCCCTCTGACACCCCCGATACGTCTTACAATCGGGGGTGTCTTACTATCGGGGAAACACGGTAGCAAGCAGAGCTCTAAAAAAAACCACAAAAAAACTCATCATGGAATTTCTCTAGCCCAAAGGTCATCCAACTTTTTAAACAGAGGGCCAATTTATGCTCCCTCAGACTGTTTGGAGCCAAATTATAGTTTGAAAAAAAATTGAACAAATTCCTATGTACACTGCATATATCTTATTTATAGTGCAAAAATTGAAATAACAATACGATATTTAAAACGAAGAACAATTTTAACCAATGTAACCTTACCAGTATTTCAGTGGGATGTGTGTTGGCCTACTTTTGGCTGATGAGATTGACAAGTTAGTTAGGATTGTTGCTGTTGTTGTGTGCCTTCAAGTCATTTCAGACTTAGTGTGATCCTATGTCTAAAGTTTTGGGCGGGGGCCTGGTAAATGACCTTGAAAGGGCCACATTTGTTCCACAAGCCTAAGTTTGGGAACCTCTGCTCTAGCCTCTAAGGGTCCTATATTTGAGGATCTTAATCCAAGGTTTTCTGTTTATCCCAGATTATCTGGCAGTGTGGTTTCATATAATCAAGTTTAAAGGAGAAAACCTGGAATCAGATCGTGGAATATTGGGCCAGTCTGGAACGGCCCTCAGAGTCCATTAAATACAATAATAAATTGTAACTAAAATTATATAATTCCTTAAACTATATATTAAGTAGAGAGTATTGTACACTGATGCTGGAAATGACCCCCCACCCCACCCCGCAACAGTGGCCTTGCCCAGAAACCTGATCTGGAGTGCCAAAACAACAAAAACAAAACATCCTAGACCAGTTTTTCATACCAGTCAGACTGAAGTGGGAAGATGAGAAGAGGGTCTGAGTCTCATGTAAGTGAATATCGAAGTATAGCATTGCATCTTAGGCTGTGGCCATAAAGTAGTTACATTTACAGTGTTGATAGTGCTCTTGCCCCAATTCATGTAATACGTACAGTACTTTAATTCCCATCAACCCCAATATGTAGTTTATCTGAAATCGCTTATAGTTTAAAACATTATCACTACTAACAGAAATAACAAAGCTGTGAATATTATAGATATGAATATCATCACATCCATATTTGTGTTGCTGTGTGTCTCCAAGTTATTTCCACCTTGTGGCACTCTTAAAGTGAACCTATCATGGAATTTTCTCGGGCCGAGAGTGTGATTTGCCCAATGGATTTCCATGGCCAAGCAAGGAATTGAATCCCTGGTCTCCAGAGTCATCATCCAAAACTCAAATCACTGCACCACACAGGCTCCATATTTGCTCACAAGTCAATATAATTTCAAGAAACCAATTCATATTTCCTGTAACAAGTTGCTTTGCCATTTGTTCAGGGGATTTCTTTAATCAAAATCTTGTCTGTAATAAAATGGCATTCCTATTGACAGAGAGAAGTCAGGATATTTGTTGACCATCATCACCGTGGTTGTAAAGTGTTTGGCATATCTTGGAAAAGCTACCTTTTGCACTAGAACTATCCCAATTCCCAGCCAGATGTGTTAGGTAATACATTCTGAGGAATGAACATCAAAAACAAAAAAAACCCTTTCATAATTCTGGTTTATTTTTCATCTTCTCTGCTTGATTTGACAGCTCATCTGGTAGAAATTGCCTTTATTCTGCCTCTGTCTTTGCATTATAATTTGCAAGCAAGTTGACCTGAAACCTTTTGGCTAATCCCACCTAAACTAGAACCACTGAATCAATTGTTCAACTCATAGTTAAATGCTATTGATTCAATAAGCCTACTCTATTTGGGAAAGATAATAGGACTTGGGCCAATGGGTTGCTTTGTAAAAAGAATTCTAGTTTCAGCTGAACTGTTTTAATGGAGTTTCAAATTGTTAAGGAAAGGAGTCTGAGAAGTCTACAGCTACCTTCAGAAATAGGTCATAGCTTGAGTGTTTTTCAAAGAATCAACAGTAATGTGCACAGATAAAATACTCAAGTATTTTTTTAATCAACATTCTCACTACATAAATGCACATACAGATTCAAATAAGCAATTTTGCGGTAATGAAAAAGTCCTTTTGCTGCATCTATGGTATTAGCCAAGGCTTTAAGTATATAGTTCCTATTATGCAAATACTGCAATCTTGAGCTAATTGCACATTTTAGCAGATGGATTGATGCCACCACTTTCTTCACTTGTGTTCCCACAGACGTACTTATCATCAGGAAGGTTTCTAACCTGTGAATGAGCTTGCCAGCCACCTGCTTAGCTGTGAAACGCCACTCTAATATCTCTGCAGAAAAACTGTGGGCTCATTTAAGAAAGACTTGTAAGTGCACAAGAATAAAATGGTTCCTTCCTTACATATTCCTGTGCCAAGAACCCTCACTATCCTTTCTCTGGCAAAAAGGAGTGAAGCTTCTGGAAGCAGCATTTGCTTTTTAAATACATTAAGAAAGCTTTTTGACACTGTTTAACAGTAAAATATCATTTTTTTAAAGTTAAAAGTGAATTATTTCCATTGCAATGGACAATTTTGGTTGTCTATAATAGCCCTCAGGAGCCAGTGTAGTGTCATGGTTCAGGTTTTAGACAAGTACTTTGGGACACTAGGATATGAATCCTTATCTAGCAATAGAAACCTATTGGATGACCTTGACAAGTTACATTATCTCAGCCTCAGAAGAAGACAATGGCAAGCCAATGCTCCAGGTAAGCACCAATTTGAAAGCACATAGGAACTATGGCCAATGAAGTGTCTTGGGTGCCAAAAGTGACCTGCTTTTAATCTACATGAATACATATCCATTTTTCTGAGATCTGGAATACAATACTTTTGATGAAAGCATACAATAGTGAAGATACAATACCTGGTTCAGTCCTAGATCCTAACAAGCTGTTATATCTTGGGAATATATATCTATTTCAGCATTGACTAATGATTTAGAGAAAGGGGTTTTGAAAGGAAAGACCTGCTTTAAGCTAGAAGTGGGAGAAAGAAGAGAATAACCATTAAAAACCCAGAAGATAAACAGAAACTAATTATAACTAAGCTTTGTACATTATATAAGACCTGTGAACCAATTACCTTTCAAGGACACATTTTAAAAATACTATTGGAAAACTTGGAATAGCTTATGAGAAGGTATAATGACAAATAGGCACAAAGATGTACCACAGATAAGAATAATATGGGAATATTCAGAAGAAACCAGAAAATTGTATTGTTGAAGGCTTTCATGGCTGGAATCACTGGGTTGGTGTAGGTTTTTCAGCTGTATGGCCATGTTCTAGAAGCATTCCTTACTGACATTTTTCCTGCATCTGTGGCAGGCATCCTCAGAGGTTGTGAGGTCTGTTGGAAACTAGGAAAATCGGGTTTATATGTCTGTGGAAAGTCCAGGGTGGGAGAAAGAACTCTTGTCTGTTGGAGCTAGGTGTGAATGTTTCAATTGGCCACCTTAATTAGCATTTGATGGCCTGACCAATTTTTAGGTGTGCCCTGTTACTGCCTGGGGGAATTCCTTGTTGAGAGGTGATTAGCTGTTCCTGATTGTTTCTTCTCTGGAGTTTCCCTGTGTTTGAGTTTTGTTTTTTATTTACTGTTATAATTTTAGAGTTTTTAAAATACTGGTAGCCAGATTTTTTTCATTTTCATGGTCTATATAAAACCAATTTTCCTAGTTTCCAACAGACGCCTGCCACAGATGCAGGTGAAATGTCAAGAGAGAACATGGCCATACAGCCTGAAAAACCTACAACAACCCAACCAGAAAACGCTTTCCTATTTGTTATGATATGGATACCTTGGGTTACAGCTCATTCTTACCCCAGCCACTGATCAAGATGGCTGTGATGATAGGGGCGATAATCCAACACATTTGGAGAGCACCACATTATATCTCATACCAATGCATCAAGTTAGATTTAACACAGATATTTTTTGGATTCTTATTTACCATATCTTTTGAGAATAAAATGCATCTTATATCAAATGGGGGGTTGTTTAGTAAAAGAAAGACTTACAAAAAATTCCAAAAATTTCTGAAATGTAACTTAATTACTTATGAAATTCGTTAGTAGTTCTAAAGTAGGCAAAGCAGGGAAACAGGACTGATACTGTTTTAAACACAGGCAAATCAAGGGGCAACATTTCCCTTGGTTTCCTTTGCAGGAGATATAAAGCATTAATATATTATTATTATTATTAATATTATTAAAGGACAGGGTTCCTTTGCAGGGACACATATAATGCATTAATATATTATTATTATTAATATTATTAAAGGACAGGGTTCCTTTGCAGGGACACATATAATGATAAATATTATTATTATTAATATTATTAAATAAATTTACCTCTGGTGCAGGTCTTGCTAATCTGTAGAGTTCTACCTCACCTCATCTTTTTCCCCATTCAGTTTTACCATAGTAAATAAATAAATGGAACTCTATGGATTTGTTGTGAAATGTAGTTCTTATGTCCTCCTACTCTGTCCTTCTATCGACTTTTCCTGGGTGTTTAAATCGCTTGTTGACTGTTCTGCTGCCCACCTTGGAATAGCGAACAGGTAAGGAGAAACTATTCATCAGGCCAAGGTTAAGAAACTTTCCAGGTTTAACCCAACTGATGGGTGGTGACTTCCCATCTAAGGCCTCTTTCATGAAGTCTTCAAAACCGTGGGGGAGGTTTTGAAAGCCTTGCGAATTAGGCCAGTTGGGAAGCTGTGGTCCTCTGTCAGTTGGAAACAGGCATGTTTGACTGACGGGTGCAGGTATATGTGCATGCATGATTCTAATGTGCCACTGAATCTAATGTGCACCTCATTTTGGACTATGTAAATTAGGCAAAAAAGTTATGCATTAGATTCATTAGATTCAAGTAAATATGGTATTTCATGGAAAGCTATTTGTACTTTGGTATATGTATCTGTGCGGACATATACTGTACATGTATACAGAAATCAACACATCCTCCTTTCTATAATAATATTTTCCAATCAATGCCAACAATACATATTTAATTTGTTTGGAATTAAAACCAGCACTACACCAGACATTGTGAAGTTAGGTTCCTAATTTGCAAATGTAAAAATGGAATAGTCACTTATGATTTAACAGAAATAGAGAATTCTTTAAAACAGACTGTAATATGCATTGGAGCATAATCTGAATTATGCTCCAAAATATACTGAATCACTTCTGTGCTGATCCCAGGCAACATGAGTCACAGAAAGAACAGCTTTCTTTCTATAAATGAAGCAGGAGCTAGGTACAATGGTCATGTTCTTTATTTTCTCCTTAGAGTTGTATGGAACGTCACCAAGTGATGTTAGAGTGTTAAGAAAAGAGTACCACAATGGAAGACTGGTCTCTTTGAGTGCTTTCACACAGGATTTAAATAATAATAATTTAAATAATAATAAGTTTATTATTATTATAAAACTTTATTTATACCCCATCACCACCTCCCCGAGGAGACTCAGGGTGGCTTACATGAGACCAAGCCCAATGACACATAAACCCATTCCAAAGTGGGTGTAAGTCCCCACGGGTGCCCAAAATAAACAGGCTTTCCCAGAGGTTGTCCCCAGTCCAGCGCAGTAACTACCATGCTGGAATTGGGCCCCTGAACCCCCAAAGAGACTTAAAATAAAAGAAAAAAGGGCAACCATATCAACTTTTTGGATTTTCCTCCTCGCTCCACCTCCTGGTGTGTCATTTCTACGTGCCAGGAGGCATCCAGAGAGGTGGCATGGTGGCCTGTTAAGCTTTTACTTTATTTTAAGACTTTGGGGGTTGGGGTTGGGGAGGGAGTTGCTATCCTCCTTGCTTCTCCAGGTTTTTGGAAGCCTGAAGAGAGATGAGTGTGAGGACTGACCCCTGGGAGCACCCAGTAGTCAGTCCCCACAGGCCTGATACCCCATTAGACCCAGGCCTTTCAGGACAAAGCAGAGCTTTCCTTCTTTGTCCCAAATTAATTCACTTTTACCTGAGACATAATTTGGACACCTCAGGTAAAAGTCCGACAGGGCTTGCATTTTGGGCCCTGTCTGGAAGACCTCTTTGTTAATGGAAAGTAGTTTTTAGTACATAGCCAGAGGAAGTAACTGAGGTGCCTGTCTGCACAATCTTATGAGATTATTTTCATCTTGTTCAGCCAGATGACGTGGAGGGGGTCCTTGGGTCTGTGAGGGTGACCACTTGCGCTCTGGATCCTTGCCCTTCCTGGCTAGTTAAACTGGCCAGAGAGGGGTTGTTGGACTAGTTTGTTGCTATAATAAACCCTTCTATGGGCCAGGGGAAATTCCCGTCCTGCCTTAATCAGGCCATGGTAAAACCATTATTAAAAAAGACTTCCCTTGACCTGATCGTATGTAACAACTACAGACCAATTTCCAACCTCCCCTTTATGCGCAAGATTCTGGAGGAGGTGGTCACCTTGCAGCTCCAGGGATTCCTCAATGACATCGATTTTCTGGATCATTTGCAGTCTGGCTTCAGGCTTGGGCACAGTACCGAGACGGCTTTGGTTGCCTTGGTGGATGACCTCCATAGGGAACTGGACAGGGGGAATGTGGCCCTGCTGGTTCTCTTGGACATCTCAGCGGCTTTTGATACCATCAACCATGGTATCATTCTGGGGAGACTCGCTGGGATGGGACTTGGAGGCATGGTTTTACTATGGCTACGGTCCTTCCTGGAGGGTTGTTCCCAGTCGGTGAAGCTGGGGAACACCTGCTCAGACACCTGGCCACTTACCTGTGGGGGCCTGCAAGGATCTGAAGTTGCTCCTGACATGAAAAAAGTCCTCCAGATTGTAGCTGTCACACTTCAAAAAATGTTTTAAGAAGATTCTGTGGTGTTTGTCTATCCCACTTACTTACCTACCAATTGGTAGGTGTATACCTGCTACACCATATCTCCCTCTTCCTTCCTTTAACAGTTTGGACTCACTTGCTGCTGGGTCAGAACTCCAGACAGCCATATCTGCCATCTTTGGTGTTCTGAAGTGCAGTGTGCTGGGAAATTCAGATGGTACCAGTAATAGTCTGGAACCTCATTGTGCAATGGTATGTTTCCTCCATACAAAGTTTGTTTTAACAAAGAGAGATTTTTTTTAAAAAAAATCCACTGCATGAATTTCTACTGATGGGATGCTGTCATTTGGGAGTCCTCTGTGCAACAGGGGTTCCATAACTGCCCCTGCAAATATGACCTGCACTGAGGTGAAAGTGGAGCATGTACAGTACTTTGTGTGCAGAATATTGTAAGTTCAGTATTTGTTATCTCCTGTAAAAATAATGTGAAGGGGATGATGTCAGCTTTAACAGTTGGAAAACTTCTGGTAGTCCATATAGACAAGATAGGATCAAAGGGAAAAACCATTTGTGTGGGTATGGTTGACCACTACCTCCTGCCAGCCCAACCCAATGAAAACACACATGCAGAGTTGGGATAACAACAGGCCACAACCTGTTTATTGGTTACAGAATAGGAACAGGGTTGGATGCCATGTATACATCCTGGATTATGGATCAAACAGCCTGCTGCTGACCAATACTACTTCCCACATCAGTGGGTGCTGCTGGCACAATACCGGGACACCGTTACTGCTGCACCCTGGTAAACCCCCATACACTTCCCCTCCTCCAATACAGGGGGGGGGGTAAGCAAGCTAGATCCAGGGCCTATGCCAAATGCCAACCTGCAAGTTGTGACAAAGGAACAGATCTTAATAGAAACCAAAACAGTTCAGATATATGTAGGGTGGGTGGGATGGTACAATCGAGGAAGGCACGCTGGCAATGAGTGACCTAGGCAGCCTTAAATAGGCTGTCTGAGGAGGTGAAACAGGGAGCACCACTGATTGGCCCACCAGCCGAGCAGTGGGAAACTTTCCTGCTGTGCAGTGGGCTTTTGGTAATGGGAAGCCCCCCACAGGCAACAATGGTGGGCAGGAGGGCTTCAACTACCACAACGACACCACCCAGTGAGTCACCTCCTGCCTGGGGCTTGGGAATTGCATAAAGACTCTTCTCATTTCAAGGAGGAACTCGGCAAAATGACAAACAAATGTATATAGCCTCTTATGTTTTACTGTGGCTAATCATTTAGCAAAATATTAGCAAATTAATCTGGCTTTGTCAGGCATGGTAGTCAGCTATAATATGGAAGATAGGATTTTTAAACCTTTTCTTTACAGAATTGTAGAGTTGGAAGAGAGCACAAGGGCCATCCAGTCCAAACCCCCCCCCCCCCATGTAGAAAGCGCACATATCAAAGCAGTATTAACAGATGGCCATCCAACTTTTGCCTTAAAACCTCCAGAGGGGGAGACTCCACCACACTCTGAACCAGCAGTGTATTCCACTGTCAAACAGCTCTAACAATCAGGAAGTTTTCCAAATGTTTATTATTATTATTATTTATTTGCTTCACTTGTATACAGCTTTTCTTAACACCGGGGTGGGGGGCTCAATGAAAATTTAATGCCTCACGTACATATGAAACCTAACATAAAACAACAATAACATATAACTATTGATTAGATCGGGCATCGTCAAACTGCGACCCTCCAGCTGTTTGGGCCTTCAACTCCCAGAATTCCTGACAATTGAACACGCTCATTAGGGCTTCTGGTAATTGGAGGCTCAAACAGCTGAAGGGATACAGTTTGAGGATGCCCTGGATTAGATCATAAAAATGTAACAACATTTAAACATTAAAACATGGAGTTAAAAACATATTAACATAAATATTAAAATCACATAATCCAAAAAACCATGTTCCAAATATCAAAATATCAATTGCACATAATCCCTGATCATTTTGTATTGCTTACTGCCCCAAAGCTTGATCCCATAGCCAAGTTTTTACTCCCCCCCCCCCCTTGAAGGCCAGGAGGAAGGGTGCTGATCTAATTTAGTTGGAGAGGGGGTTCCATAGTTGAGGAGCCACCACTGGGAAGGCCTTGTCTCTCATCTCCAACAGTTGCACCTGTGAGCGGGGTGGGACCAAGAACAGGGCCTCCTCGTATGATCTTAACTTCTGAGATGATTCATAGAGGGAGACACATTCACACATGTAAGCTAGGCCAGAATGTTTAGCTGGAGTCTCCTTTTCTGGAGTGTGAATCCGAGACAGAGTTGGCTGTAGTATAATGCATGTGTAACATTCTCTAAACCAAGGTTTTAGCTTATTCCATTAGCATGCAAGCTAATGCAATTAACACCCACACAAATTTTAAAAATAGTCACAAGATCTCCTTAGGATTTGGGGGGCAGGATCACAAGGTTAGAGGACATTAATACCTTCCTCCATTGCTACATTAAGCTTTTTCCAAATGCAAATATGAGTTTTTGCTTGGATGGTGGTGCAGATGGGCTTAAGCTCTTCCTCATTATTCCAGTTGCCTTGATTCCGCCAGTTGCCTTTACGTTACTTTTCAAAGTGCATATTAATTTTGTTGACACAATTAACAATATGTCTAGTTTAGTTCTCTTAATTCAAATGTTTAGATGGAGGCAATTTTAAGTTAATAACATTCTTCTGTCTATTCAGTATAGCTGTCTATCCAGAATGTTATGGTTGCCTTCAATGTTATAATTATACTACCGGCAGAGTTGGGAAATAACTTATAAATAACTAATATTATTCATTACATTTTTGTAATAAATGCCAACATCATTACTTTTACTGAAATTATAACAATATGAATATATTGTGTATTGGGTTGCATTGCTACTGCTTTAACACACTACTTTAGCTTTGCAGATTTGTGGCAATTTTTGATATTTTACATTAATTGGGGAAGACTGATCAGTTTGAAAGCAGTACGTTAATTTGTGGCTGATGAAGAAATGTGACATGTTGCTTTCTGAACAGCAGAACAGAATAACAACAGCAAATTCATTTTTTAACATAATGATAATGTATTAACTTCAAAATTAATACCTCTGGGGCGGTTCTGCCAATATGCCTCCTGCAATGTTAGCTGAAAGGCCACTAAAGCTTAAGAGGGTGAGCTCCTACTAATCTCTAGCATAAATATTAACTTGGGCTAAACTGCTGACTCATTTAGCTATCCCTATGGATTCATAAAAACACAATTTTCCCCCAGCCTCCCAGTCACTTCCAATTTGGCATCTGCTACTCTAATCTGGCATATGTGGCACTTCTAATTTGGCATTATGTCTGAATAGTGAATACACATGGTTATATCCCTGGTTTTGGCATGCATTGGTCAGATTATTAGTTAAATGTTCTCAGCACTTACACCAGACAGTGATGAGTCATTTTAACAGAAGCATCTAACATGACAATTATGTGAGTATGAAGGGTTCTGAACAGCCTACAGCGAGATTTCAGGTTTCTTGATGAAATGACAGAAATGCCAACAAATCCTCAGAATTTCATGTCACTGCACAGGATACCTAGGTGGGAAGAGACTTGTGTGTATGTGCATATGTGCCTTCACGTTGCCTGTTGATATATGGTAACCCCATGAATTTCATAGGATTTTCTGAGACAAGGAATATTCAGAGGTGGTTTTGCCAGTTCTTTCTTCTGAGAAATAGCTTACAGCATCTGGTATAAGTTGTTGGTACTTACCTGGACTGATCCTGTTTACCTTCCAAGATCAAATTGGATTTTAGGGTATTTAGGCAGTTCTGCAAAGGAATTTGACCATAAATCAGTTAAATCAAAGGTCTACTGCTGTCAAATCAATAACAAATACCTTTTGGAGCTAATCGGATTCAGGGTAGGCTAGTCTATTCCCTCCAACAACATATCATTTACAACAGTGTTTTTCAACCTTTTTTGAGCCGCGACACAGTTTTTACATTTACAAAATCCTGGGGCACACCACCAACCAAAATGAAACAAAATGGCACTTTAACACAGTAATACATATAGTTATATGTTTTTAAATGTATTTATACACTCAGTGTGAAACCTGGGCCTGTTTCGATGAACACAACATAGATATCCTGGCAGGAATGGCAGAAAGACACACACAAAGGTCTTGCTCAACAGCTGTCAGTCATGGGAAAACTTCGGCCCTCTGGGTGCTTTGGACTTCAACTCCCACCATTCTTAACAGCCTGAGGCCCTTTCCTGCTTAAGTGGCTGAGGGGGGAAAAAGGAAAGGGGCCTGAGGCTGCTAGAAATGGTGGGAGTTGGAGTCCAAAACACCTGGAAGGTCCAAGTTTGCCCATGCCAGCTTTCGATTCCATTGCCACATCTATTTTCAGCCTCTGGCGGTTTGAATATATGTGATTATCTATGTGATTTTCTACCTTGTCGCTATGATTATGGTGCTGCTTCTTTAAATTGTCCGCAAACTGACTGTGTTATTGTGCGGATCCCGGAACTGACATTGGATAACATCGTGAGGATACACTTTGTTTTTTGCACCCACTTCCGTGATTTCATCAAATATCGCGAGTTTTCCGTAGAGGAGCGCTCTGTGAACTCGCTACTTCCTGGTTCGCAACTCCTCCGCTCTCTGTGGCGACCACGCCAAACTACCTTATGTAAGACGTTTGATTTTCTCCAGCAGGATTGGGTACTTTGAATGTGTTTTTTGTGTATGATTATGTATGATTAATTGTGCATTTTGTACTGTGACGTAGCGGCGCTCCTTTAATAAGTAAGGGTATTGGAGGTTCCAATTTCCCACGGCACACCTGATGATTGCTCACGGCACACTAGTGTGCCCCTGGCGCACTGGTTGGGAAACACTGATTTACAAGACCATTTGGACTTGAGCTCAAACCCTCATTAGTCAAATAATTGGATAGTTTTGAGCAGAGGCCAAGGTTCATGAAGCAGATTGGTGGACAAATGCATACTTATATCATCATGAGAGACAGAGGCTGCTCTGTGTTCCCCACTTCCTCCCTGAGTGTGTAGCACTTGCCAGGAGAAGGCATCTTTCATGTCCCCTGTCCCCTTGGCAGGGCCAGGGAAGTTTGGGCTGAATATCAATATCCAGGAAAGGAAGCCTAGCCTTGGACCCTGGCATAAGGCTGCTCTTTTTCCCCTGGGTACTCAAAGGCAGCCAGAATGTTCCCTGATGAACCTCTGTGACTGGTCAGTGCCCAGAGTGATAGAGCTGTTCCTTAGAGCATCCCCTTCATGTACTGTTGTGCACTTGGTGCAAGCAATGTCCTTCAAAGAGGTCCTGCATGCATATATTTTCCTACAACATCTTGTGGTAACCTCTTAAATCTCTGACACTGCAGTCCTTCAAAGCATCTGCTGAAATGGAATAAAATTGGTTTTATTCCATTTCAGGAGATATAACCACAACAACAACAAACAACAACAAACAAACAAAACAATAATAACTGTTTGCCTGCTTATATGAGGTTGCATCTCAAATTTTTGCAACGCTTATATGAGGTTGCATCTCAAATTTTTGCAAGGCTCACCATGTATTAGGATTATTTGTCTTGAACAATCTACCTTTTCTATTGATGTAGAAACAACAGCTCCTTCATGAAAATAAAGGAACATGAAAATAAAGAAGGGAAGCATGCAATTCTTCAGCACAAACATGTTGTAGGGGTCCAATTCACATGATTCCTTAGGATTGACTAGGGTTTGCGACAGCTACAAATCAACAACATTAAGAGTTACATGGTCCTCAACCCTGTATTGAATTGTCAGTATATATTACCACTAAAATTAAAACTAAAGACCCTCATGCACAATGGGTTAAACCGCTGGGCTGCCAAACTTATTAACCAAAAGGTCGCAGGTTTGAATCCGGGGAGCGGTGTGACCTTCCCTGTCAGCCCCAGCTTCTGTCAACCTAGCAGTTTGAAAACATGCAAATGTGAATAGATCAATAGGTACAACTCCAGCGGGAAGGTAACGGCGCCCATTGCAGTCATGCTGGCCACATGACCTTGGAGGTGTCTAAGGACAATGCCAGCTCTTTGGCTTAGAAATGGAGATGAGCACCAACTCCCAGAGTCGGACACGACTTAATGTCAGGGGAAAACCTTTACCTTTACCTATCATGACTAAATGACAATTCTGATCGCCTTGTTATTTTCAATCATGCTTAGTGTATTTTCATTAACATCCTCCTCTGTTCTTGAGGGAAAATAGACAGAACAGAGACAGAACTGTACAACACAAATAATCTTGGAGGAATAAATAAAATCATCTACATCTGCAAAGGTAATACTTGCCAGTTTGGCAGAGACCTGCTTTGTACTGGCTCTTCTGACTTCAGACTAGAACATGCACGCTCTCTGGCACAGGAGTCTGCTTCTTTATTTGGAACAGAGGTCACATATTTTCTCTGCCAGCTTTGGCAATGATGCATCGAGTGATGTTTAGTGGGCCACATGTTTAAAACACCAGCCACAATTTCAGAAGATGCCCTGAGGAAACATAAGAAGTAGCTTCAGGTCCTTATTAACTCTGCAATCAGAAAGACAGGTTCTGTTCCCTCCTCAGACATATCTATTTATACACTATGACACTGCACACTCCTTCGTGGCTCCTCATAGGTATTCACTCAGAAAAGAAAGAAAGAAAAAGAAATGAAACTCTGAGTATCTTTTAGTCATATCGATTTTGTTTTTCCACTCTGGAAGTATATAAAACAGGCAGCTTTTTCAGAGATAGGAGATGTGGCAGTAATGTCACAAAAATGTTCGATTTTAATGAGAGTCTAATATGTATTTGTCTACTATTTCGTACTCAACCAGACAGGTTAAGGTAGGTACTGCATTGTCTCATTATCCATATACATTGGGTTCAGATTCATGTCCTATAGCTGAAAATCCTGAGCAAATTAAGGGCTAATTATACTCAATTGAAACCATATATGACAAGCTGAAGCTACCTAGGACAGTCACAAGAACAATGAATACCACCTTTATGTTTATGTTAACAGTGACAGCTGTTATAGCATCATGGCCATTTCTATTTGCTTGAAAAAAATATCTCTGTTTAACTGTGTCGTTATTTATACAGTTTGAAGAATACTTTGTAATATTACAGAACTCTGCAGCTACACTATTGATCAAACAAGTGACACCATATTAAAACATGGTGGGCCCATTGGCTATTGATCTGATTCTAGTCAAGATTTGAAGCCCTAATTGTGACCTATAAAGGAACAAGATAAAAGCAAATGATTATCTAAAAGTTTTTCGGGCTGTATGGCCATGTTCCAGAAGCATTCTCTCCTGACGTTTCACCCACATCTATGGCAGGCATCCTCAGAGGTTGTGAGGTCTGTTGGAAATTAGGGAAGTGGGGTTTATATATCTGTGGAATGTCCAGGGTGGGAGAAAGAACTAATGTCTATTGGAGGCAAGTGTGAATGTTGCAATTGGCCACCTTGATTAGCATTTAATGGCCTAGCAGTTTCAAAGTGTGGGGGAATACTTTGTTGGGAATGTGTTTGATGGCCCTGATTGTTTCCTGTCAGGAATTCCATTGCTTTCTGAGTAACGAGTTGCTTTTTTCAACTTTTCAATGAATAATAGCAATAGGCTACAATAGACAATAGGCTACTTAGTCATATACCAGAGCAAGTAATGCAAATTAATTTCCTTTAAAAAGTAACTTGCTGATTTATTATTATTATTATTACTCTTGCATATTGTTGACAGTGGCATGGATAGTGCCATTATATAGTTTAGGCTCTGGGTGGCACTGAATTTGTTATAGGGGGGCAAGAGGTTCCCCGTTACTGTTCTGCTCATGTTTAAGAGGCAACATAGAATTTTTGTCTTGTTCCTTGACTGATTTGTCCTTTCAGTGCTCTGTATCATTTTTGACTGGCAGCAGCTCTCCAAGGGCTTCAGCAAAGATCTTCCAAGCTTCACTGCTCAAGCTATTTCTAAATGCATGAATCAGAGATATACTGGCAAAGTGTGTGTGCCCATTGCATTTGCGTGCAAAGACTAATAGAAATATCAATCAGTTACTAATAAAATATCATAGAGCAATTATGTGCATATATAAGCCATACAGAGATTACAAAGATTGGGACACTAGATTTCTTTCAAGAATAATTGAAAGGGTAGGAGCTTTTCTATACTCTGCAGTTTTTCTTCACTTGTCAACATACCTTATAAACTCAGTCATAAGTTGCTTCTGCTTCTAAAAAAACTGTTTTCAAATGATCCCATTTAGCATGCTCTCTGGAAATCGACAAAAAAGTACTACTGTTGGGATTTTTAAAAATCTTATTTTTGATAGAAATAGTTTTAGTAAGGCTCACAAGTCATGCATCACAGAGAGAATGGGAAAGTTTGCCTTTTAAAAATAAAATACTTCAACAAAATAATCATTGTCATATGTTTTTCCACATTAGGTGACAATCATTCAATTTATTTCATCACGATGTGTAGTTGAAAAATAAAATAGAATACAATGAATGGATTTGGTTGACTGCAATTTTCTTCTTCCAATTTGTGTTCATCCTTTGCCTCTTCCATTCAATCGTATTCATCATATTTTAGTTAATAGCACATCTCAGAAAGCATGCAAAACAAACACCTATAAAATGCAGATGAAATAGTGCAAGGAACAACATATTCTACAGCTGTTGAGCTTGGCGTGGATCTGGAGGTCGCTGTTTTCAATGACTCTGATGTGGGGTGGGATGCACATTTTTGGATTATTTGCTAAATTTATATTTCACATTTTTACTAAATGGCATGCCAATTGAGTAGATACAGTAAAATCAAAACAAATAAATTGTAGTACACTACAATAAAACAGTACAATTTTCAAAGCAAAACAACTAAACATGATGGGTAAAACATCATTAAAAACAACTAGTAAGAAATTTATTTCCCAATCTGCTGAAATAATAACTTTAAAATATTATTGCTGACCCCAGAAATGGAAACAGTCAAATCTCACTTTATTCACCTTCAAAGTTTGGGAGGAGAAATCTAACCTCTGGCCTAATAGCATTTGCCAAGTTAGTAAAACTGTGCAATCATAGCATTTCACTCAATCTGATTGCTGTAGGATCTCAGTCTCTGTGAGACAGAACAACCACAAAAAAAGAGATTTCTGGAACAGGAGATCTAATTGTGATAAAGTTGGAAAGACTACCATATTTTCTAGCATATAAAACTACTTTTTAATTCAAGAGAATCTGCTCAAAAGTTAAGGGTTGTCTTATACGCAGGAGTCATCCTATATGCAGGAGTAGCCTTATACGCGGGTGTGGTCTTATACGCGGGAGTCATCTTATAGAGCAGGTGCTGAAACTTCCAATCCAGATTGGAGAATCTGTGGTTGCTGCATATGATGGGGGAGCTAAAAAATGACAGTGATCGTGTCCCTGCCATATGTAGTGACTGTATGAAAGCATTAAGGGTGACACTGTACAAGTACGGTAGAAGAAAATCCATTCATCAAGATTCGTGGACTTAATGGTGAGGTGAAGTAGTGCCTCACCGGGAAGGTGTAAGTGAAAGGCGGAGCAAGCTGCAGGCATCCAGGGTGCCTGGGGTATGGAAAAAAGAGCTGGTGTGGCTCTGGGCCCAGAAAAACACACCTGCTTTACCTGTCTGGCCCACCCTTGTATCCTATAACCATACCTCCTCCTCTGCCTCTCAGATCTCGCTCCTGAAGACTGCAGTGAAGTGTTGCAGGCGCGCAGGTGCGAGATCTGAGAGGAAGAGAAGGAGGTACAGTAATAGGAAAATTACCATATTGAAATCAAATCTGATGCTTTTTAAATTTTATTTGGTGTGCGTTGGAAGAGGGGTAGTCTTATATGGCAAGTATATCCCAAACTCTATATTTTAACTGGAAAAGTTGGGGGTCTTCTTATACGCCCAGTCATCTTATATGCCGGAAAATATGGTACTTTAATCTACAATGACCTACCAGAGTGTTTCTCAACCTGGAGGTTGGGACCCCTGGGGGGGGGGGGCAATACAAAGGGAGGGAGGTTGCCTGACTGGTGATAAGTTCCAGGAAAGAAGAGCCAAAAAAAAGTTCTTTCAATATATTGTATTGGGGGGGTCGTGAGGGGGTGTCAGAGGGGTCACCAAAGACCACCAGAAAACACAGTATTTTCTGTTGGTCATGAGGGTTCTGTGTGGGAAGTTTGGCCCAGTTCTATCACTGGTGAGATTCAGAATGCTCTTTGATTGTAGGTGAACTATAAATCCCAGTAATGACAACACCCAAATGACAAAATCAATTCACCCCCAACCCCACCAGTACTCAAATGTGGGCGTATATTGGGTATTTGTGCCAAATTTCGTCCAATGAATGAAAATGCATCCTGCATATCAAATATTTACATGATAATCTGTAACAGTTATGAAGTAGCAACGAAAATAATTTTATGGTTGGGGGTCACCACAACATGAGGAACTGTATTAAGGGTTGCGGCATTAGGAAGGTTGAGAACCACTGATCTAGCAGATTGGTTTGTGAAATCTATTTTATTCATCACGTTTTGATTAGCACTGTTAGATAAAATATTATTTATATCAATTGTGTATACATTTTGCATCACTGTAACAAGTAATATTTAATATAAATGCTATATTTATTATTCATATATTTCTATGTGCCTTTATGATTTATGTTCAATATATTGCAGGGAGACTTTCATATATTAGAAGTATGAGCAAGGTCAGAGAGAGGACTAAGCACTGGTTTTTAAAAAATGAATACATGATCCTATAGCAGAATAACTGCTGCCTCTGTGCATTTTAGAAGCAGATATTTCATAACTTGTTTCCAAGAGCTTGTTGGGGTGGGGGGACCACACTGGGCTGCAAATGAGATATGCTATTTAGAAGCAGGATACAGAGGTCTAGAAGCATGTTCTTCAACTTGCTGTTTGACTTTGAATGCAACTTAAAGAAAGCAATTTAAATGCATTTTCTCCCTGTTCCCCCAGAAAGCCTCACAAAGGAAGACACAACACTGACGGTTAAAAGCTTGGCTGGAACTCCTACTGCTGTTGCCAATAGCAGAATATATTGGCAGGCATCTTTGATGCAGTTCTTGAGTTGCCTTAAATGAAAAAAATGTGACAAAGAACATCTTCTGCTAGTATTAGTAATACAGCTACTGGTTATTTATGCAGCATTTATAATTTGCAGTGTTTTACAATGGGTAGTTTATTTCCCCTCAATAAAGGACAAAACACACCCAGTCCTATTATTTATATGTTTATGATTTCTAGAGTCACTTGGTTGGTTCTAGTATAGTGCATAGCTTCCCTGCCAAAAGGATGTTTCAGCTGGAGAATCATATTTGACTGAACAAGAATTTTTGAAGGGTAGAGAATAATGGGAAGCATTCTAGTGATTTATTGGTAAAGACAAAAGGGCTGAACCAAATGTATTTTGACTCAAAGCTTTTATTGTTTTATGGAAAAGCAGTTCGGGAGAAGGGAAATAAAGAAATAATGGTTTCATGATGTAGTCATTTGAGAATTCTAGACAAGAGGGCTGCGTTACTTAACTTACCATATCAGTGGTTTACGGAAATTTTGCTAACATTACAGAAAGCATGTGGGGAAACAGTCTTCATGCTTTGTCCTTCTGTTATGTGATCTCAGCTCTACTAAAACCATGGGTTCTGGGGGCCCTGTGTATCTAGCTTTCCAGATGGCCAAATCAGACATAGACAGGGAGAAAGCAAAATTAGAGGTTTGTTCTCAATGTCCAATGAGGATGTCAGCGGAGAAAGAACTTCAAAGTACTAGCATATTGCAATTGCAAGTACAGATAATTTTTATTTCATTTAACAGCTTTCAAAAAATCCGTGCCAGCTCCTGATTGGCTCAGAAACAGTCCAGCTAGGATCAGCATCCTGAGTAGCTTAGAACTCCATTGGATGTCATCGGTGGTTAACTTTTTGTGGTAGTGGGAAAATCAACAAAGTGTCATTGAAGCATTTGAAGTGTCAGTCTATTTAATGGTCCCCCTCTGATAGGTATGCAAACCAAAAGGAATACAGTGTGGCATTAGGCAATGAGTCCTTAATGAACTTAAGGTGCTGACTCCAGTTCAAAGGGAAGAGTTAGTTCAAAGTATACAATTGGTGCTTGGGGAGGATGTCCATTTCAATAGGTGAGGCTGGTTTGAGCCATGGGAGCTGAGCCGTTACCACCAATATCTTAGATAATATCAAGAATCTAAAGAAACAAACTCAGAAACTCTGATGCAAATTCATTATGTGCTTCTGCATGTTTCCCAGTTCATTGTGAGTAAACAATAAAAATTAGAGAAAGGGAGTTCCAGGGACAATTCATACAAAAGGTTAATGTAACACAAAGCATGTACTCACTAGTTCCTAGTGGAGCTGTGGCTGCCATTTTATATAATTTTGTTCATTTCAGAATTTGGAGTCCAATTTCTTGATAGTATTTCCCTTTGTAGCATCTATGTCTTCTAAAAAGCTGCCCTGGAGTGTTGGATAATCTTCTGGAGCAACATAAAGGCTTTAAGCTAAAAGAGGAAGAGATGGACTGTGTGCTTTTTCTAAGAGGGAACGTCTGGCAAATCCAAATACCTTTTGGGTATGAAATGTCCAATCTGGGTACAGGCCAGCTCGTAAGAACAAATGTTCCTAGGAAGCTTAATTTATACCAGGAAGGTTTTCTCATATACTTGCATTTTTATTTTAAACGTAAACACGTATCAAGTTCCAATAATGTCAATGTAATTAACATGCATGCAGCTAATATTTACACATTAAACATACCTGTCTCATTGAATATGCTTTAAGATATATTAATATTAGACTATATGTTATTTTGCTGAATTAGATACAGTATGTAACATTTTATGAGATTCTTAGTCATTTTGGACAAGGGAGGTGAAATTTTGTTTCCATGTTTAGCTTTAAACAATAGTTTGTGCATAGTTCCCAATGAATGTCTTTGTCATTATGATTGAATTTCTTTATATAGTTGCAAAAGTGTTAGAACAAATGTAAACTATATTTGGAAGTGAGACATCTCCTCAGAACTGCCAAGTGCCAGGCTTGTCATGTGATGTAGATGTGCATTTGTCACATCATTTCCACACTTCAGCTGATTGCTTGCACTCCTTCCAGGATAGTCTCTATGTCTGCTGAATCCTGAATTCCCTATGGATCTGAGGAACCAAAAGAAGCAAGGTGGACTCTACATGGAATCAAAGTTGATGCTGGATATAATTTTTATGCAGATTTTATTGTATTGACATGCCAGCATGCAATTCTTATTTAAGGTTAATCTGCAGGAAGAGTGTTTTCATATTTTGAAATAGACTTTTGTCATGTACTATTAAGCTGCTATTAACAGTGATCTTAAAATCCTAAATGGCTTGGGCCCATTGACCAAGACTGTCTGCTTCAAGAACTGAGAGCAAACAAGCCTGGCTAGAAATGCAAATGTGAACTACAGAGGTGCAAAGCACAAGAACAATCACAAGATCAAAGGAGTATATCAATAATGTAATAGTATCAACAAAATATAGTAGTAAATGTCAATATAGCAGATAATATACACAAACCATACCACCCGAGGTCCGCGTCGGCTTCTTAAGTAATCACAAAGGATCTAGAGAACAAAGAATCTTAATGTGAAGTCCCACGTAAATGGTATAATCCAAGCAAAAAGTCGATAAATCCTGGATAGGCAAGAAGGTGATAAATCCAAGTCCACAAAATCCGTGGAGTAATGAAGTATCAGTGAATAGGAGAAGCGACGGAGATGGGTGGAAGGCTGGAAGAGCTTTGTCACACCCCAGAGTTCCCCTGACCCTCAGCAAGAGCAACGCCATGTTAAATCCAAAGTGTCAGAAAGGCTCAGCAAGCCTCAAAGACAGAAGGTGCATAGCGCTGCAGTTCATGCTCCATTCAAAGACATAGCTACTCGAGTTCCATCTCGAACCGATAAGCAGCCAGAGGAGAGCAGAGATGGGACAACTCCCTTTCACCCAGGTGCTGGAGTTAATTGGGCTTACATTCCGATGCCATGTGAAAGGCCTGAGAAAGACCAGATGGAGAACTGTTTTGGGAACCCGGTCCGACGCAAGGTACGTCGAAACTTCAAAGCCTTTGAGATTTATAAGAGTTGGGGTTGAGAGATGTATGGCATCTCTCGTCAACCTTCATGAACTTTGCCAGGGCTATGGAGCCTTCTTGCTATTGAACTCTATTTGCCAAGCTTTGTGTCAAGTACTCTTCCATGGATTAGCCTATTGTGGCATCAAGACTTTGCTTCTGTTCCTGACTACTTTTGTTCCTGTTTGCCAACGGACTATAGCTTTACTACCTTACTTCTCTTTGGACAATTTGCTGCTATCTGTTGCTGCTTGACATCATCAACAGACTATATCCTAGCCTCTTTACTTTAACCATTTATTCTAAATAAAGCATTTAACCGTGGCCAATCTCAAGTGGTTTACTGAGGGGTCATTCAGGTCTAAGGTACAACAAGCTTCCAACAAGGAGTAAACCTGATGGATGCGGAGGAAGAAATCGGTTCCTCTTGACCAATGGGGCTTGAAAGCTCAAGCCGATGGCTCGCAGTTGCTGTAAATCCTGGCCACAACGCCGTTTCGCCAAAGCTGACTTTTACGAGGCATAATTCAATATATAAACAGCGTCCAATGCATCTACAGGTATAATATATAATGTATACATACATCAGTATGCATGAAGACACCAGAACTAGCCACAAATAAAATAATATTGATCCAATACATACCAGGATAATCCGGAACAATTGTATAACCCTTTCCCCAATGGAAAGGGTGACCCAAAGGTGAAAGGCTCTGGAAGGTGGTCCCTTTTTATACTAGAATGGATTAAATGAAGATGGAATTGAGGCTAATTACATTGTTGAGGCCACATGGTCACTCCATATCCAACATTAAAATCCATTTATTTTCCGCCCTTTGTAATTAAGCAGTGATGTCCGAGTGCAGGTTAGGAAGTTCACATTTGCTTCAAAAACAGCCAATGAATTGGCCAATTCTCTTACTTTGTGGAAAATATCCTCTTCCTCCAGATTCCTGAGGTTGTTACTTCTGATGTGATGCAACTGTTCCGAAATTTCTTCCAACGTGTAACATCATTTAAACCATTTAAAACAAAAAGGTCTAAATTACACACATACACACTATGAAATATGGTTTCAGCCAACCATTTAATCACTAAGGATCTCATCACACACACCACAAAAAACAAACTTTTAAGTAGATAACCTGTGGTTTAAGAAGGCTAGATGAGGACTGGATACTTGGATACATATTCACCCCAAGTGACCCACCAAGTGTAGTGTTTTGGCAGTGGATACGTAGGTGGCTGTGGAGACCTAGTCTTGATCCGCATGTTCTTCAGCAGTGAGGACATCAGTTTCCAGGTGGAAGCTTGATGCATCTTCCCATTGGCATGTTTCTCCCTTTCACCCTCCATTTGTGCCTCTTTGAATTCTGCAGCACTGCTGGTCATGGCTGATCTCCAGTCAGAAAACTCAAGGGCCAGGGCTTCCCAGTTCTCAGTGTCTATGCCACAGGAGCTCTCCTTTCCAAATCCAATAAAATAATGCACATTTGACTTATCACATGACTCAGGGATAATTCTTCTCAATTCGTCTGATGTTTCCCTATATTACAGCATTTGTGTCAAAATTCCAAATGGAGTAGCCATAACAGTATATTGGAGTCATCTTTCCATCTGTCCTCCGCACCTCCTCTCTTACACATGTGTCTCTCTACTTTCTTTAAAAACTTTATCCAGTAAAACAGGGTTGCATTTTTAAGCCCTGCCTTAATCACAGAGGGTGACCTGCAGACCGGTGTATGATCATAGGCACCCAAAAAGTGCCTCTGACACGAAATAAAGGCTGAATTAAGTCCATTGTTTCCTGTTTCATAGAAGGTACTGACAACAGATTCTTTGCCTACAAGTGCCTATGGGTTATTGACAAAGCAGACCTTTTGCCATGTGATAGGACCCATAGGAACCAGTTTTCAAAGGGCATCTGAATGGGGCATAAGACTGTGTGATAAGTTCCTTAGTGACTGTTTGAACAAAGAGGGAAAGAGAATAGAGTTGGGAGCATGGATGAAAATTCCACCTTTGAGAGCAAGCACCAAGAAGGCCCTCAGTGTGTTTTATCTTTTATGATACACACATGCAGTGCTAAAGGCAGGGCCTCTAGAACATTGTCAGACAGGTTGTTATTAGAACATAAGAACATAAGAAGAGCCATGCTGAATTGGCTGACAGCTGTCACAACCTCTTCTGGAAGTAAATTCCATAACCCAATGACCCTCTGGGTGAAGAAATATTTCCCTTTATTAGTCCTAATTTTCCTACCTTGGAGCTTCAGGGAGTGCCCTCTAGTCCTAGTGTTTTGTGACAAAGAAAATAATTTTTCTTTATTCACCTTTTCTATCCCATGCATGATTTTATACACTTCGATCAAGTCACCTCTTAGACGCCGTCTTTCAAGGCTGAAAAGACCAAGGCGTTGCAACCTGATTTCATAAGGGAGCCGCTCCATCCCTTGGATCATTCTTGTTGCCCTTTTCTGTACCTTTTCCAGTTCCGTTATATCCTTCTTAAGGTGCAGAGACCAGAATTGTACACAGTACTCCAAATGTGGCCTTACCATAGATTTGTAGAGAGGTAATACAACATTTGCTGACCTATTTTCGATTCCCTTTCTGATCATGCCTAGCATAGAATTTGCTTTTTTCACTGCTGCTGCGCACTGGGTTGACATCTTCATTGAGCTGTCCACCAAAGCCCCAAGATCCCTTTCCTGGTTTGTCTCGGAAAGCTTTGACCCCATCAATTGGTAGGTGTAGTTGGGGTTCTTTGCCCCGATGTGCATGACTTTACACTTGTTTAGGTTAAAATGCATTTGCCACTTTGTTGCCCATTCACTCAATTTCGAGAGATCTTTCTGGAGCTCTTTACAATCAGTTTCATTTTTAACTACCCTGAACAATTTAGTGTCATCTGCAAACTTTGCTACCTCAGAATTCACTCCTACATCCAGATCATTAATGAATAAATTAAAAAGTAATGGACCCAAAACTGAACCTTGGGGTACGCCACTTCTCACCTCTTTCCACCCAGAGAAATGTCCGTTTATTACCACCCTTTGTTTCCTACAGTTTAGCCAGGTTCCATTAATTTGGCCTTGTTGCCAGTACTTGCAGAAGGAAGAAAAATTACTTTTCTCATCTATTAGTACTGAAATATAAATAGACTCTTACAACACAATTTGTACTTAGCAGTGCACTCCAGTTTCCAGCTTAGTTTATTCCCAGATAAATTTGTCCTCACTAGATTGAAGGCAGATATATTCAATGGCAATCATTATCTCATTATTTCTTAGAGCATTATAATTTTTCGATTGACAGTTCCTGAGGTGGGTCAGCTATATAGAAGTTCTGGTAATCAATATGGTCAGATTATATCAACTTAATGTTATGAGGAGCTGGCCGCCAGTATTTTGAATAAAGAATACTCAATACATTTCCCATTCTTTACCTAAGCAGCTTATAAAATGAAGTAATATAGTATTGGTAACTTTCAGGTATTTATCAGAAACTTGAATCATGTTGAATAATATCTAATAATGTTCCTGTTTCCCACAATGATTGTGTACTTTCATGTTTCCAAGTTATAGTGATCCTAAAGCAAACCGGCCGCTATTTCTTGGCCTGATAGAATATAACTCACTACTCTCCAGTAATTGCTATTGAGAGGCACACTGCTTGGTATTAAATATATAATAGTGATTAATAGAAACCACTGAACTTTATCTTCCATGACTTCAGCAAATGTCTTTTCAAAGCACTGATAGATTGAGAGGTCAGGGCAAAACTTATTCATATCCAAATTCACCTTTCCATAGCTTTTGTTCACTGTTTGTGCTATGTTTATTGGTTTGTTTTCATGTTTAGTTATGATAAATTGTTTTAATTATCTGTATTTAATTTATTAAATATATTGTATTTTTACTGTGTATTATATGGCATTGAATAGCTGCCATTTATGTTGTAAGCCACCCTGAGTCTCCAAGGAGAGATGGGATGGGGTATAAATAAAGTTGTCTTGACATGTCATTGTGAGCCAGTCTTTTTCTAAACAAATTGAATCTGTACTGCCACGAAAATACCACATTGCAACAATATGGGGTTAGCAAATGGATGAGTCCTTATTTTATGGATATTGAAATCAGGCTGGAGATGCACATCATGCATTTGCAGTATTTCTTAACATCCTGTAATTTTATTGCTCACTGCTGCTGGAATTTCCAAATATCTGTATTCCTATTAAATGACTCATCGTGCTATTTGTTCTTGCAGCAACTTATTTTCTTCTTGCTTGGAATGCTGCCACTTGATTCTCTCTGTCATGTTCATTTTCAAATTCACATGATAAAATGTTGTTATTCAAATACACTTTCTTCTCTATGGGATGCAAATTGAAAACATTTATGAGAGTGCCAGAACTTACCACAAACATTTTGTTTCGTACACAAATTCTCTATTCTATAAGATTCTCTATTTCTTTTGAGTGCCTTCAAGTCTCCTGTCAATTTCCAGTGAGCTCATGAATTTCATGGGGTTTTCTTAGGCAAAGGTAACTCTATCACCCCAAAATTATTACTACTAACACTAGTACCTTGTTAGTATATTAATATCTACATTATTAAGCATTAAGAAGTGCTGTTATAATCACTGTAAAAATTTCATAGCTTTATATGGGAGGATGAAGCATGCTATTTAGTTCATTAGCAAGCCTGGGTCAGGATTCACCAAAGAATGAAAAGAAGATTTTATTTCCGAAGTTATTCCATCAATGTTCAGTTATTCTCATGATTGGCTTACAAACTGGATGGCAACTATTTACAATAAATATGCAGGCACTATGCAAGAAGAAAAAGTTATATATAGAAAGTCACATCTGATGATGACATGTCCCTGCAGAGAAAAAGTAATATGAGCCAGTGAACACAGAAAATAAAATTTGACTTTGTGTTAAATGTCACTGGAGTCTTCTTACACTGTGCAGAAAACAAAACAGATGCTTCAGATGTTCCTGATTGAGACAACACTTCTTTGAGTTGGAACAAGAAGCAAACAGAGCATCATTTAAAAAGGGATCCATTAGGACAATAGCTTCATACAATTGCAAATAAACTGGATAATTCAGGCACAGTTTAAGTGCCCTACCAATATTTAATTATTAATTCCTTAATTAATAGAAATTCTTGGCATTGTCATGCAAACACATGTGCAAGAAAGTAATGGAGAATTTCAGGGGAAATGTTCACATCTGCCTACTCTCCACCTTTTCCAGATCGACATGGTCCCAATTACAGTAATTCTCTGCAATCCCACCAGATCTACCTGATCTTGGAAGCTAAACAGATACAGTATTTCATTGGGAGAGCACAACAAACATGGTTACATTTGTGATAGGCTATATTTCAGAGGAAGGAATGGGCAAAACCATCGTTGAGTATTCCTTGCTTTAGAAAACCCTATGAAACTCAAGGAATCGCCATAAGTCAGCAGGTGACTTGAAGCACATATGTGCGCGCACACACACACAGTGCACTTTTTCAGCTCTTTTTAAAATGTCCTAATGGTTCTCTACTCCTCCCACATCAATTGCTGCAAACTCAGTTCAAAGTGCAAGAGTAGTCTGCACTAGGTTAACTTAGCAGGAAGGAGGAGGCAGGTGGGGGATGGACTCTTGCCCTTTCCAATTATTTTGAGTGTTTGTGTGTGTGCCTTCAGGTTGCCTTCTGATGGTTGCTTGGCCAAACACGCCCTGGTTTTCATCTGTGAAATGTTGGAGAGTACGCACTTAACAAACTGGGAACACAACAAGGAGTTTGATAATGGAAAAGCTGCTAACACCAAACACCATACAGTTATGCCGCTAGTAAAAACATAGATATCTTGTCATCCCCGCCGTTCATGAAGAGTTTATTCATGTCCAGTTTATCCCAACAACACACCACATGACCCACTCTCACAGTTTGCCTGCTGTGGTTTGATCTTGTTATCTCAATGTCATTTTTGAGCACCAGTGGTACTATTATTTTGAATTCAGCATCTATATTTTGATGTTTAATGGAGTCGTTCAAGAGCCTTGTGTTACCATGGTGAGTTGGGTCCTCTAATATTATGATTAGCAACTGACAGAATGGCCATAACCATTTTCACCACGGGGAGTTGAAACTACCAGAATTCTACTCGCCCAAACCAATTAGTTCAAGAAAGATGAGAGGTAATAATATTAAGCAATGTATAAACAGAAATAAATGACGCTAAAAGCCTTATTTATTTCAAAGGTGTAGCAAAAACACTGTTTTTTTTCTTTGATGTCACAAAGTTGTTTTGAGAAAAGTATTTTAAGTGAATTGATTTAGACAATCTAGCTGGACTACAAAATTCATGTGCTGGTGTATACTTGCTCATTCCAGCTTGTATTCATGATTGGAAAGTACAAGATAAAAAGGAGGAAGCAGGTTTACATATGAAGGAGGAGTACATACTGTTCTCATGGAGAATGTTAATAAGAAACAAAATGCAGACAGGCCTTCAAACCTCAAAATATACCAATAGGTCTTCAATTTTGTCTTCAGATCATGCTAGACTAAATAGATGTATGATCTGTTGGTGTTAAACCCAAACTGAAGGCAATTTATAATTAAAATAAATAGAAATATAGAAAAAAACATATGAAAGATTAACACTGAAATGTAATTAAATTGCTATTAGAGAGGTGCATGGAATTAATTCCTACCCTTTGTTTTGTGTCTTCCATTTCTTTGGAAGCACAAAACAGGAAGCCCCCCTCCCCAAATAAAAATCTGCTTGACATGAAAGCCTGCTTTTGTGTGCATTTGCACTTGCCTCCTTGCCTTGGAAAGAGAATGTGTGTGTGGCGGGACGTACAGGCAGGTGGGCAGGCAGACCCTGAGCATGCTCTGGGCCTGTTTGCACACCCTGACACATATGTACTCTGAGTGTGGCGGAGCATATGCGGCGGGTTGTGCAGGCAGCACTGGGGTACACCTGCAGGTGAGTGCCTCTTACTCTTGAGTAATAAACACTTGGACACAGGCACTGGCAGGCACACATGCTTTCCAGGCCTGCCTGCGCACCCTGCCACAAACACTCTCTCTTTCCAAGAAGAATGCATGTTGTGTGGCCTGCAGACAGGCCCAAAAAGTATTCACACCTGCCAGTACCTACAGTTGAGCACCTCTTACTCTAGAGTAGAAACAGCAGGTGCCATGTAAGAAGAAAGCATGCTGGGAATGGGAGCCAGTCAGTGGGAAGTCTGCCCCCCCTCCCCAATAATGGTCCGATTTTCAGGGCCGCTGAAAACAACCCTTCCAATTTTGGGAGGCTCAAAAAAATTGGATCGGGGTCCCCAACAAAAGCCAGGAAACAAAACAGGGCAAGGTTTACCCCAGATAAATTGTGGCTAATTGCTATTGCAATTGACACAATTTACAACTGAATATTTTAAAAGCTGTTTGAAAACAGAACAGTTAAAAGCAGTTAGCAGGACACCATTAAAAGCTCTTTCTTCAAAAACACTTACTGTATATCCAGTTGGAATTTTCAAATGTCATTTTCCTATGGAAGGACAGCATGTAAGGGGCTGAAAAAAACAAACTTGCTTTCTCATTCCACCAAAATGAAAGGGAAGTATGTGCTGCTGCTGTTTTTGGGGGTTTTTTTTAGAGCATCTCTACAGAGCAACACAGATGTGTTCCCATCCACTTGCATTATTTAGAGAATTGAAGGTCTTAAACCTTGGAAGTCTTAAAATGAAGTGAGGCAAAGTTAACATTGCAGTTATCCATATTGTTTACTGGGTTTGTAATTAGCAATAAACAATGTGCTACACAAGACTTTTATAAATCTTTCATGGGCCATCTGGTGTGTATATGTGTGCATGCATATACATACAAAAGCAGGAATGAAAAAGAGAATGCACCGGGAATGTGGCACAGCTGGCTGGGTGTCAGCTGCATAAGATCTCTACTGACCAGAAGGTCATTAGTTTGAGGCCTGCCCGGGTCGGGGTGAGCTCTCAACCAATTTGTGTAGCTTGTTGTTGACCTTTGCATCCTGAAAGACAGTTTCATATGTCAAGTAGGAAATTTAGGTACCACTTTGTGGGGAGGCTAAATTTAACTGATTTCTGGAATGTTAAACTGCCTCTATGTCTGTCTATATATGTTGCATGTCAATGGCATTGAATGTTTGCTTATATATGTGCATTGTGATCTGCCCTGAGTCCCCTGCAGGGTGAGAAAGGCGGAATATAAATGACATAAATAAATAATAAAGTGAGAGTGGGTAAATGAGAGTCCTCACTACAGTATGTTACAAACATGCATGGATTCCACAATATTTGTAATGCTAAATATCATACTTTTTTGCAATGATGTGCCATTTTCTTCATGACGCTGAGCTCCAGATAATTACAATGACTGTATGACCTTGAATGTGAATCCATTTTTGAAAAACTTATTACATTTTCCTTAGTGATCATGGTCAAGAAGCAGGAGATGGGACAGTACGATTAGATGAAGGACATCAATTTCTGTAAAGGAATGTCCAACTTGAAAACATCTATATTTTATCTGTTCTCATTTGAACCTCAGTTATCATGCTCATTTTAACCTTGAGATCTGTAAATGGATAATATACAAGTCTCATGTTTCAACCCCCACAGCGCCACTCTCAGTAACAAAACATAGGAAGATGAGCATTTTGCAATGGTTCTTCAGTAGCAAAAATACATGGAAATTATTGTGACACTTCAGGGATCAAGCATTCATTTGATAGAATGTGTCTGTTTCTATGAGAGAGAGAGAGAATGAATAACAGTGGTATTAGTCATTCTCACAGGAAGGTAAAGAGGTTCAATAAAATAGATTAGAAACGTTTGAAATGGAATGGAATCTGTGCTTCCCACTACTGTTTGGTTTGTAACTTTTCTTTTTAAGTAGAATGAGGGCTGGAGGCGAAATTATTTCATTTGCTTTCCTCTGAAGGTACAAGTTCAATGAAAGTTTAAGAACATTGTTTACAAATGAGTTCTTAGAAGTCATGGAGAGAACAGAAACAAAGAAATACTTTAAAGTGAGCTGAAATACTGGATTTATTTAAATGGAGGAAAAGGCTCTTTCCTTCAGGAGCAGTTTTACTGCTGGTAAGCAACCTGCTCTCTAGGACATCCAGCCTGGGATCAAGCCTTCCTTCTGGAAGTGCCAAGGTGGGCCTGCACCAGCTGATATCACTCCCATAGAAGGGGAGAGGTTTTCAGATCACTCATTTGATTCTGGTACCATCCTGCCTCCACCACAAGTTCCATTTTCTTGTACTCCTGAGGGTTCTGCATATAGTGGAGTATCCAGTCCCTTCAACCTTGAACTCGGGGGTATATGAACTCATCATCACTGGAGGAGTCCTCTAGCAAGGGCATTATGATCTTATCAAATTACTAATTATAAGAAAGGGGCATTTTATTGGACACATTCTTAAATATTCTCTGATTCTTCAGATTCTCAGATCGTAATCACCAGCAATACATTTACCCTTTCTTACATCTTCATTATTGATCTTCCTTTTCGTAAATTCTGAAAATGAAAGTGTATGTAGTCTGTCAAATATTGTTAGGTTTCAAATCTAAGTAGGTGGTACTTATGTGTTAAAGAAAGCGTTTCATATTTTGTGTATTTGATATTTGACAACTTTTCCTAATAGACTTCAGAGGAATGATTCATATTCTTTTGGTTTTACTTTCAAGCTAAGATAAACTTTTCACCTTAATTATTATCCCAAGCATTATGCTAAATTAGAAAATGCTTTTTGAATAAGATAAGCTCATAATGAAGATCAAACCAGTCTTACAACACACACACACACACACACACACACACGAGAATGATAAAAATAAATCACTTTAGAGTTTGAAATACCAGAAAGGGAAATAAAATAAGAATGAAACTACAAGCTGATGAGTAATTATTTCAAATTGATGAGATATAACATCATAACAATCATGTTAGTTAAGTCCTGAGGTAGTTAAAAAACAGGGTACTGCTCCATTATCTGGGCGGAGCCCACAAGGGGGCACTAGACAAAGAAGAGTAGTCCATTTTATGGAGGGGGGTTGAAGGAGTAAAACTATTTCCCCCTGTTTTCCTGTTATTCCCCCTTACACACACTCACACACACACACACACACACACACACACACACATGTCCCCATCATGGAAGCAACCCTTGTGTATGACATGGGAAGTAGGGAGGGGGAATAATCAGCAAAAACAGGGGAAATGGTTTTCCTCCTTCAACTCTCCCCCACTATCCTTCTCTGCCTAACGCCCTCTTGTGGCCTCCACCCAGATCATAGAACAGTACGAAAAACAATAATGAGACAACACACATGAAGTTCAAATTAAATATGGGCTACTTTGTTTAAACTGTTACCTATTAAAGTATTCCTACAACTGAGCAAACAGGGAGCAGCTGGGGCACTATGTCTCTACTAGCTTTCCTCCCTAGCTTTCTCTTGTGAAACACCTGAGCCCATTGTAAATCAAGGCTTCTTGCTAGCTGACTATCTCCTGGAAAGGTCAAAACCCCAAGTTACATGATTTCTAGAAAGGCAAAATGTTAAAGCCATTCCTAAGGCTACTCTCCTTCCTGACTCTCATGTCATGTGATATGTCGGGACAGTTCCAAGAAATGGCCCTTTATCAAATGGTAGTCATAGGTTTTCACTGTACTCCTAGGTTTTCACTGTACTCCTTCTTTCCTCCCCAATACCTGAGGCAAATAAGGGACAAATATCAGCTTAGCCCTTATTGCCCACCAATCCAAATAATAAGACCCTTATGCCCTTTTGCAAATCTTCTAGGGATATCTGATTCCCCTCTGTAAATAAATGTAGCCTTTCATTACTCTGGAAGGAGATATCAAGGTGAGGGATAAAGTGACACAAATCCTCAGCAAGGGCATTATGGATCGTCTTGTAAAATCTTATTTGGACAATGTCAATCAATGAAGGAGATCCTCTCCGGGCCATCACTTTCTTGGAATAATGGTAGACAACACTAATTGCACTGTTGGCATGATTCCCAGATTGCTATGCAAACTAATGACCAGCATGTCACATGGTGTTCCCTGAAAAATAATGTCCAGAGGACATTGCATCTTGTCACATCATTGAACCATTGCCAATGTGTTCAAGTTCAGATGGGCTCCAAAACAGCTGGCCCAAACCTGGTGTTCAACCCAAGGGACAAGACTATAGCTGCAGAGCAGGATTCATTGCCAGATTGGTGACAACTGCTGATCTGTAACAAGAAATAAGCAGAACTGTAAAATACAAATATAGTTGCAACAAACCCATAAGCTCCAGTGTCCAATTTGTCAAATGTGTTGTGACCATAGACCCATGACAGAGGTGGTGGATGCAGCCCCTATTCTGAATGAATGAATGCTAAATTTGATATCTTAAAAACCCAATGCAGAGTTCTAGTGATGGCCTACTTAGTTAAAGACAATATGTCTGTGTTATAAAAGAAGGGACTTGAATGGAGTCTCTGAAGATATATGAATCTCTTCAAAGCTTGAACAGTACACAAGGTCACATTACCACATAATTAGAGCCAAACTACAATGCCTTTGTGTGTTTGGTCAGTTATGGAACCACTGATTTTTAGATGGAGCTTCTTTGTGCCTAAAGTGAACTCTCTGAAATCTAGTAACCAGCTGGACCTTGAACTGAACCAGTAGCTCACTGATATGTAAATCTCCAAAGCTTGCAGTTTATGAAGTTACATGAAATAAAAGCATTTCATAACATAAAGAACAGACATTAGGCCAAGTGGCTGCTAAACCTTTCAAGTCAGAATTGGTTGTCTAAGATCAGCTACTACACCCCTCTTGCTAGTCCACCTTTCAATAAATTTCTTATTCAGAAGTCACCAGTATTATCTGGGAGTCCCTTGGCCTTGAATCAAGAGGTCAAATCTAATACATGTGGACTGAGGACACAGACTTTTGACCCCAAGTCTAACAGAAACTAGTGTGAGGAACAGGAATGACCACACATCATCTAACCTTTCTTGCCTCTGGAAGTTAGTAAATTACTGCAAGGCTCTAATGTGGTCCTACCTGGTGCTTGGTGCCAGTCATAAACTGATTGACTACTTCATCTTTCCAAGTTTCCAGAACCCAACTGGAATGTGATCTGATTGTGCTGTTGCATCTGGTGCAAGCTACTTGAAGCACTCCATTTTTGTATGGAAAAGAGCATCAGATAATCCATTTTCCATTCCAGCCACATCGAATATCATGAACATGTGTCTACTGTCTTGTAAGGTGAATTCCCTAACTATAATTATAACCTTAGTCAGTATTGAGAAGTGCAAAATGCTGTGTATGGGATTGTATCTTGAAGAGGCATGCTTTCCAAGCAGCATTATCTTCTGCACTAGCATTTATGTAACTCTGATCCCCCCCCCCCCCATCCAGCACAGACACCTTTGTATATGACTGAAAAGTGTGTGCTTCATAATGGAAATGCTGAGGCAGCCTAACCAAATGGTGCTCTGCTCAGCTCAGCTGAGATGCCTGAATGCAATTATTTCAATAGCTGTAGACATATTGCTCCAGGAATAGATTTAAACAATTCCCTTGCAGCAAAACACCACACAGTGTTACACTAATAGAAAGAGAGAAAAAACCCTGAAGCAAGGGTTTCTGACCAGAAATGATACTGGTTCCTCTGAGGACTAGTATTGCAAATCCAACAATTTAGCTAAAGTTCAGAAACGGCTTGTCTTTAGCTGAACTACATCTAAATTCTTATTGTTTCCTCAAAAATGTGATGCAAAATGTGAAAGAGTAGAATAATAGTTGCCAATTGTTCAGCTTAAACTTTGCTCAAAAACAGAAATGTGAAAGTAATTTAACCTTTGGAACTTCTCGGGCTGTACCAATGAAGATGAGTCATAGATGAATTCTTCTTTGGGGCTAGTATGAAAATAACCTTGACAACTGTTGGCAGTTTGAACACAGTGGGCCTGCTACTGCATTATGTGAAAGCTTCATTTTCCATCAACCTTGCTAAGGATAGTAAACAAATCTGACCAGAAACTTTTCTTCATTTACTAAAAACTGTATAAGGTGTGTCTTCCTAGGCTTTGTCATTAAAAATACTTTTTATCTGAATAAATTAAATTCTAACTTGATGAACAAGTACAGGATTAGTTGGAAAATTATTTTATTCCTCTTTAAGAAATACATTCTCCAGAAGTCCACACATTCTCCTGCTTCCTTGTGTCAGCTCCGGTTGGTTCGTTTACTGCCATAACGGACCAAGCCGATCGCGCCAATTGATATTGACACTGCCGGGCGGGCAACCACCGGGCTCATCCCCTTTGATCTACCAGATACCTTCCTGGCCTTTGATATGTGGACTGGCCATCTGGTCAAGCCTTGGAAGGAGGGACCCAGCGGGGGGCGGGCCGGGGAGGAGGTCTTGAGGGATGTTTGCGCGGGCTTTTCTTTAGTCTATCTTTGTTTAGCCTGGAGCAAGGAGCCAATAAATGATCTATCTTCCAACCTGCTTGGAGTGAGTTTGGTTTATCGGACCCCCCCTTTCCGGAGCATTACACCTTGAGAGGTCTGTTAGACCACCAATATTAGAACCAAAGACAGTTGTGTTGTCCTTTTAAAAAGAAATCTAAAACTCGTATCAAAGCACATTTTCAGTCAAAAAAATAGCAAAAATAGACTTGTAAAGATAACAGATGGCATCTTAATAAAATGAACCTGTTACTATATTATATAAATTATACCCATCTTGCCACTCTGCAGCACATATGTTCAGGATTACCAGTGTCCTGTTCTAGGTCACCACATGTTCAAGCCTGTACCGATAGTCTAAAGGAGAATGGCAGGAAAAGAGTTGAAACACCCCAAGGCCAAAAGTACCACCATCCCTCTACACTTCTGGATTAAGCAATGTAGATTAAATTATTCATTGATTTAAGGACCTCACCACATTTTCATTTTCAGTGTCGTAGGTTGCTTTGCTCTCAGTTGAGCCACGGAGCCCCACGCCATCCATCAGACGATGCAGGCTCACTTCTGGCGGGGCTCTGTGGCTCCACTGGGGCACAACCATCTCACAACTCAGTGCCAAGAACACAGGAGGACTTTCTGCTTTCCATTCAAAATCATGGGTCAAGTGCCTGGGGAAGCCACATGACAGTGCTTTCCCATGTGTGATGGGGAAGCATCACTGCAGGCAAGGCTTGGCACAGGGATTGCCTGGCTACCCCATCAATTCACCACGGAGGCTGGCGAATCACCACAGGAGATCTCATCAATATGATAAGGTAGACCACCACCATCACTACTGCTCTACACATGCTCTCTCCAGGCTTTTGTAAATCCTCCAGCAAGATCCTATGGATAACTTCTGCCAGAAATTAACCACAGAATTACTCTGGAGGACCTAAATAAACTATGGGAACCCTGCACCCCTAACCATCACAAATGTGAAGGAACTATTGTACAGTAAAAGGAGTTCTTTGTTGTCAAAGTGCCAAGCCAACTGAGTGGTCAAGGCAGTCCAGAGTTGGCGCACAGGGAGCAGGATGACTGAGGTTAGCCTCCAAAGAAGAAAGTGCAAGAACATGCCGGAGGCAAGGAGCCAAGGGAGTAGAAAACATTAACACATGCCAACTATTGAAAAACTAAAAATGAATGCCATCCTTGTGTGTGGTTTATAGCCTAATAGGGAAAAGCTACTGAAGTTGATTAATATGGCCTGTATTGTATGGGTTTCTACTACTCAAATACGAGTACTTCTTCATAGGCGAACTTGCTCCAGCTGACATTTTTACATGCATACTTTTGATTCTGCATCTTCCTCTTTCTCCTAAGGATATGAAAGGTTTGTGCTAAAAGGGCAGGCTCTGCCTCACCTGGCCCCAGCCAGAGGCATCAGCTTTTGTCAGCCTTCTAAATCGCTTAGGAAATCATACATGAGTAGACAATTCAATTGTAGTTGTGCTATTTTTTATCCCAAAGTGATATGCATAACCTCTGAGAACTAGTGCCACATTCCAGCTCCTTCCTTCTCTTCATATTTTTCTACACACAGTTCTCAACCTTTCTGAGCACTGCCATAGAAATCGCTTCATATCTGACCTTGAAATTTGACATAATACATCATTAGGATCTCTTCTGGGATTTGGTACTCATACTGCAAGGTGAGTGCTATAGTGGATGAGTGGCTATGTTGATCAGTGGGTTCAGCATAGTAAAGGAAGACCAGTTCCAGTTTCTTACTTCATAGATGCAACATGGGTTTGCTGTTTTCTTTCATTAATACAAACTTCAGTTAAGCAAAACAAAAAAAACCTGTTTCAAAATATTTGGATTTGCATAGAAATATGTACTAAAAGGGGGTTACGGTGGCACAATAGGTTATACCACTAAGCTGCAGAACTTGATGATCAGAAGGTCAGCAATTCGAATCTGCGGGATGAGGTGAGCTCCCACTGTTAGTCCCAGCTTTTGCTAACCTAGCAGTTCAAAAACATGTAAATGTGAGTAGATCAATAGGTACCACTTCAGCTGGAAGGTAATGGTGCTCCATGCAGTCATGTTGGCCACATGACCTAGGAGGAATCTATGGACAACGCTGGCTCTTCATCTTAGAAATGGAGATGTACACAACTCCCCAGAGTCAGACTTGACTAGGCTTGATGTCAACATCAGAGAGATATAGATATTTGCTGCTCTCTATATAAGGGGAAACATTTATCTTTACTTATGTACTAAAATAGTTCAAAGTGACTCTACCTAATAATCCCAGGTCATAGTAGTGTTCTTCTTCGAGGGCTCTGTGAATGCACACTTATAAAGTTTGCGCGCCAGCGCGGGCTTCCAACGGAAACTTTCCCAGTTTGAAAAGTTTTGGCGGTAGCTCCGCCCAGCCGGCCCGGAGGGCATAAAAGGCGCCTCCATGCGCGCCCACCCCATTCCTTTGTTTTCCGCCACTTGGGCAACATCGGAAATACGGCTGGTTGTGTGAGCATAGTATGTCCACAACCAGCTTCAAAAAGTGTTCATCCTGCGGTGGCAAGATCCCGGACTGCGACGGTCACTCGAAGTGCCTGCGGTGTCTCAGAGAGGGGCACGTTGTTCCGGTCTGCCGACACTGCCAGGCCTTCTCGTCACACACCAGAAGAGCGAGAGCCCGGAGGCTTCAGGCCTACCTGACGGAGCGTGCTCTCTGCCCTCCAGAGATGGCGATGGCTGTCCCATCTACCTCCTTGGGGACCGGGGCGGCTGCTCCGGCACCCACCGTGTCGACCGCTCACCCGGCCGGGAAGAAGCGTCCACGAAAGGAGAAGGACACGAAGTCTGTCTCATCGAAGACTTTGGCGCCAAAGAGGCCCTGCACCGTGACGACAGAGACGGTTCAGCTGCCTCCACCCCGCCGGTCGTCGGCGAGCTCAATGGCGTCGGGCCTCTCCCAGAGGTCGGCCATTTCGAAGACTCCCTCCAACAGAGCTATGGAAATAGCATTCCGGAGGTCGAGTGAGGAAGCCCGTAGAGCCCAGACCAGAGGCCTGGTTCCTGTGACTCCGGGAAAGTCTCTGGAGGCCGGAGCCTCGAGACCCCTGTCTCCGAAGAGGCGCAGGACTCTGACGTCATCCTCATCGGCGTCGTGCCCTGATTCCCCGCCTGCCCCTGTTCTCGTTGTGGAGACAGGGGTAGAGCAGCAAACCATCTCACCGGGAGACTCGGTACAGACCGTCATCAGAGTTCCCCCGGCGCAGCCCTCGGTCCGACAACTGTTTGTGACGTCGCCCGAGAAAGGCAGGCAGACGGCAAGGCTCGCCATGGCCCCAGCTTCAAAGAAGCCTCCCCCTGCATCGACGGTGGTGACCGCAGTCCCATCCACATCGAGATCGGCACCGGCGTCCTCACTTCCGGCGGGACCGGAAGTGGTTCGGCCATTGTCGGAGGAGGAGATCGAGGAAGGCGAAGCCCCGCGATCGGTGATGTCGGGGTCCATCTTGTCGGTCGCCATGGACCGAACACCTTCCCACAGAGGCTGTGAGATGGAGCCATCCTCGTCGCCGACAGACTCCGCAAGAGCCTTCGGTGAACAAGTGGGTCGAATGGCAAGAGCTCTGGGCATACAAACATATGTGCCCAGAAGAGCCAGCGCCTGCCCCGTCTTCAGCAGGGTACAGGTCGAGGACGCTGCCCAGCCACATCTTCCCATGCTGTAACCCCTGGAAGAGGTGGTGAAAGCGTTGTGGAAGACCCGTCGTCCATCCCACCCACGTCAGGGTGTATCGAGGCGTGGTATAAGATCGACGAGAGGGAGAAGGAATGGCTGCACGATCACCCGACACCCAACTCGATGATCGTCACCTCCTCCCAGTTTTCAGGCAGAGAGTCTACAGCCCCCTCTGACCAAGAAGGGAAGAGATTCGACACGGTCGGTAGAAAGATCTACCGAGCCGGGCTCCTGCTAACAAAGATGGCGAACTACGGGGCGTGCATGGGAGCTTACCATCAGATCCTGTGGGAAAGGGCTCAACCCTTTTCCAGGATCTCACCCAAGAACAACAGACTGCACTGGCCTCCATCTCGCAAGGAGGCGCAGGCGCTGGCACACCACCAGATCCTGATGTCCCGCCACACGGGGGACACCTCAGGAAAGCTGCTGGCCCACGGTGTCGCCATCCGTAGACACGCGTGGCTGAAGTCGTCGGGGTTGTCCTCCAACTCGAAGAAGACCATCGAGGATTTGCCGTTCGATGCCCAGGGACTCTTCTTTGCGGGCACGGACGACAAGCTGAAGGCCAATCATGACTTCAAGGTCCTGACGGCCAAGTTAGATCGACCACCGGCGCAGCCCAGGACCCGGTACTACCAACGGGCGAAGTTCCAGCCCAGGTCGCAGTACCGCCAGTCCCCACGACCATACTCGGCCCCGCAGCAGCAACAACAGCAGCAGCCGAGACAGCAGCAGCAGCAGCAGAACAACCGGCCCCGCCAAGGCAACAAGTCGAGGCCGCGTCAGAACAACGGCAACGGACAATCGGAACGCCGTGTTTGATGGAGCGAAGGATGACACCGCCTCCTCGCTAGGTACCGCTGCCGCCATCATGCCTCCTCCCAGCCCTCGACCTCCGCCATCTCACTCGCCGTTCGGAGACCGCCTGACCCGCTTCATCGGTGCTTGGCGACGCATCACCTCAGATGCATGGGTTCTCCGGATTGTCGAAGACGGCTATGCCTTGGAATTCGACAAGCTCCCGCCAACGGGGTTCATCGTCGAGACGGAGCCGTCCGAGGTGATCTTGAGGAGGTCGACAGCTTGCTTCAAAGGGAGCAGTATCACCGCTTCGCAGAGCAAGGAAGGAGAGGCATTCTTCTCACGGTACTTCACCGCACCGGCCAGACGGTTCCCTGCGACCCATCCTGGACCTCAGAGACCTAAACGCGTACGTTTCGCCGAGGAAATTCAGGATGGTGTCAGTGTCGTCCATTCTCCCTCTTCTACGGGCAGGCGACCACTTTGCCTCGATCGACCTCCGGGACGCATACTTCCACGTCTCGATCAGACCTGCCCATCGACAGTTCCTGAGCTTCAAGGTGGCCGGAAGGGCGTACCATTTCAATGTCCTTCCCTTCGGCCTCGGGACGGCTCCTCGAACATTCTCCAAGTGCATGTCGGTCGTGGCTGCGCACTTGAGAAGGGAGAAAATCCGGATTTTCCCTTACCTGGACGACTGGCTGCTGGCGGCTCAGTTTCCGGAACTGCTACAACAACAGGTCACAGCGACACTTCAACTACTCTCATCGTTAGGCCTACGCCTCAACGAGGAGAAGTCGCAGCTTGTCCCATGCACGACCATAAAGTTCATCGGGACAATGTTCGACTCCGTCGATCAGCTCGCCTATCTGCCAGAGGTCAGATTCCAGGCGCTTCGGCACGAGGTCAACAGCTGCACCCGGCCCTACATCACGGCGAAGCAGGTCCAATTCACACTGGGCCACATGGCATCCACCGTGGCCGTCACTCCACTGGCGAGACTACGCTTCAGACCGCTGCAACGTTGGTTTCTCGACCACTTCGACCCAGTCAGGGAACACCACTCGAAGAGGCTCTCCCTCCCGGGAAAGGTCAAGGACTCCCTCCGGTGGTGGACTTCCAGTGCCAACGTTTGCATGGGGGTACCATTTCACACGATGACCCCATCCATCACGGTAATGACCGATGCGTCGCTGCTTCCCCAGGGAGGCCACACAGAGGACCTGTCGATCAACGGCCAATGGTCGGCGGTGGAGAGGCTCCACCACATCAATTACCTCGAGCTCCTGGCCATAGCCAAGACTCTTCGGGCCTTCGCCCCTCTAGTCAGGAGACACGTAGTACTGGTCAGGACAGACAACATAGTGGCCATGTACTACGTCAACAAGCAAGGCGGAACGGGCTCGAGAAGACTCCTAGCCCTTGCCCAGAGCTTGTGGGAGTGGTGTGTTCATCACCAAGTGACCCCCAGGGCCGTCCATCTCCCGGGAGTCGAGAACTTGGAGGCGGACTCTCTCAGCAGAACCAGCTGGTCGTCCCACGAATGGATGCTGCATCCGGAGGAACTCCACCGTGTCTTCCAGCGATGGGGATTCCCAGACGCAGATCTATTCGCATCGCCGGAAAACAGCCAACTGCCAGTTTTCGGTGCCCGGCTTGCCCCGGATGCTCGCCGGGGATGCCTCGGGGATGCACTCCTGCTCGATTGGACGACGGGATTCTTCTACCTCGTCCCACCGTTCCCGCTTCTTCTCCGCATCATCGAGAAGATTCAGCTATTGGGGACCGACTGCATCCTCATCGCTCCCTACTGGCCGAGGCAGGTCTGGTTCCCGACCCTGCTGCACTTGGCCGAGGGGAATTACATGCATCTCCCTCGCCGACCAGATCTTCTGACTCGGGAGAAGGGGCTGCTTGTACACCCGGACCTTCCGTCCCTGCACTTGACGGCAGGGAGGATCTCCCAGCGCCGGACGTCTCACCGGCCGTAGCGGCGATCCTGGCTGCAGCCCACAAACCGGCGACGTCGAAGGCGTACTCGGCTTGCATCGCTTGCTTCACCAAGTTCCAGACCGCCCGTTCCAGCGCCGTCTTCCCGCTCTCGATTCCGGCAGTCCTTGACTTCCTGGCCGGACTGGTCGACAGAGGGCTGTCCATGTCCTCGGTGAAGACCCACCTGGCGGCGCTCACCTGGCAGAGTCAGCAAAGGGGTGGTCCTTCGCTGTTCCAGTACCCGATGGTCAAAAGATTCCTGAGAGGGGTTAATAACACCCGCCCCCCTGTGCATCCACCGATGCCCGGTTGGAACCTTGACCTGGTGCTGTCCTGCCTTGCGGCCCCACCGTTCGAGCCGATGTCGTCCATCGACCGACGCCTCCTTTCTTGGAGGGTGGCGTTTCTGGTCGCCATTGCTTCGGCGCGTCGACCCTCCGAGCTGGCGGCGCTGCGGGTAGATGAGCCCTACCTGCTGTTCCTAGCGGACAGGGCCATCTTGCGGACGGACATCACCTTCCTTCCTAAGGTGGTGTCCCCGTTTCATGTAAATACTGACATCGTACTTCCAGACCTAGTGTCCTCTCGGTCCAGGGAGAACGAGTCGACCCTCAGAGCCCTCGATGTCAGGAGAGCCCTCTGGGTCTACAAGAGAAGGTCTGCAGACTACCGACGGTCGACTAGACTCTTCGTCTCTTATGCCACCGACAAGCTGGGCTTGCCGGTGTCGTCTCAGAGGCTGTCTAATTGGGTGGCTTCCCTGGTTGAGTTGTGCTATCAGATAGCCCGCCAACCGTGTCCCCCTAGAGTTAGAGGCCGCTCAACTAGAGCAGTGGCCACATCGACAGCCTTCCTCCAGGGGATTCCTCTGGATTTGATATGTAGGGCGGCTACCTTCACATCCCATTACCGGGTAGACACCCTTTTTGGTAGGGAGGCGGCTTTTGGTCGAGCGATCCTTACTCCCAAGAGCTTTCAGGGATAGTGTCTCACAGACGACCCTGTTTTTTGACTCCCTCTACGGTTAGATCGACAGTTCTCGGGTCGATCGGACCTCTCTACCGTGTAGAGAGGCTAAGTGTTTACCGTGCCCCGGGCCCCGGGGTCACAGTCTACCTGTTAAAGCGCGCTTTATCTAGAATTTTATGGTTCTATGCTGCACCGGTTGTGCACTGATACTGTGAGGCCTGCGTGCCTGACATGAATGGTGCTTGTTGCACTTACTGTTCTGAGGCCTGCGTGCCTGGCATGAATGGTGCTTGTTGCACTTTATACTGTGAGGCCTGTGTGCCTGACATGAATGGTGCTTGTTGCACTATGTTTACAAGTGGGAGCATGCCTTCCACTCATGTTTTTATACTGTTGATAATGTTATTTAATCATATTGCTGGTTGCAATAAACCTGTTCGGTTTTTCAAAATTGGCTGGTTTGTTTACCCCACCTCCTTTACCTTAGCTCGGTAAGTCTTCATAAGTGTGCATTCACAGAGCCCTCGAAGAAGAATGGTAGGTTACATACCTGTGACCATCTTTCTTCGAGTGGAGCTCTGTGAATCCACACGAAAACGCCCGGCCATCCCCTCTTTCTCAAACCACCCTTTCCTAGTTGCAATTGTGGCGTAGGAATGGGGTGGGCGCGCATGGAGGTGCCTTTTATGCCCTCCGGGCCGGCTGGGCGGAGCTACCGCCAAAACTTTTCAAACTGGGAAAGTTTCCGTTGGAAGCCCGCGCTGGCGCGCAAACTTCATAAGTGTGGATTCACAGAGCTCCACTCGAAGAAAGATGGTCACAGGTATGTAACCTACCATTCTCAGAGCTTCAGAATTTATGGGAAGGATCTCTGTTGCCCCCTCCATACAGCTGTATACAATCCCACATTATCTGCTTTGAACTGGATTATATGGCAATGTGGACTCAGATAACTCAGTTCAAGGCAGATATTGTCTTTATTCTTATCATTATGATATCTATTGGTATTTTTTTACAAGTGACACTTTTAAAAGAACATTTGAACCTTTCTCCTACTAGCGAAAACACAAGGGAATTAGCTGTTAACATAAGACAGAATGGGAAAGACAAATCACTAATGAATTCCAGCTAATACAGGTTTTTATTGCAGACTGAAGTAAGAAAAAGTCAATTTAGGCCTCATGTGTATAATCACCTAGAATTCATGAGCCAAGCTTCAGTGCACAAAATATCTTAATATATTCCATTCCCAGCAGTTAATAGAATAATATTAGCAATAGTAAGCATGAAAGAAGGCTGTCTAATAGTCAATGATTCAGCTTTTTTGTTGCTTTGTACAGCTTTTATCTTTTACCACTGAAAGGAAGTTCTCCAAAATTAATTTGTATCCAAAGGCTGTTTTTTAAAAAAAAAAAAAAATCGAACATTTATCTTAAGTGAAATCAGTACTGCAACCTTTGAATCACAATAAAACATATTCCCACCAACTCCTTTAAACAGTTCTTTGAGACATTTGATTTGAACATTGAACCTGTGTTTGAAGGAAACATTGTTGACCAAAGTAGAAATGCTGGAGTAGTGAACTGGAGGAAATGTTGGAGAGATGAATTGAAAGAAATCTACAATGACTGAAAAGTTTCCCAGTACAGTGTTCCCTCACTTATCGCGGGCGTTACGTTCCAGGACCACCCGTGATAAGTGAAAATCCGCAAAGTAGGGACACTATACTTATTTTAATATTTATACATTATTTTAGTAGTTATACACTACTATTGTCAGGGGAAAACCTTTTCCTTTACCTTATAAACAAAATCCTTCAATTGCTGCTCGCCCACCTGCGCATGTGTGTGTTTTGCAGTGCCGGGTGAGCACTCCAGCCAGCACTCCAGCCTACGGGCTCCTGGCGGCAGCTCCTCCTCCTTTCTCTCTCTCTTTTTCTCCAAACAGATTCCCCTCCTCCTCCTTTTGGCCCCAGGTTCTCTGTCTCACCTTCACCAGCTGGAGGCCACAATTTGAGTCTTCTCCAGGGCCACTTGTACAGTGTTCCCTCACTTATCCACCCAATCAACACCTCTGTAGCCACTTCGGGGCTGCAGTGGCACAGTAGGCCGCACTTTGTGATCAGCAGACCTCATCTGCCGTGCCTCAGGTCTGGCCCACACACCAGCCTCCCTTTCTGAGGCCCACTGGCCGCCAGGTGGAGCTGCTCACCACCCGCCACAATATAATGTAATGTAAATATTTTACATTAATATTTATTAAAAACCACGAAACAGCGAGTCCACAAAAAGCAAACCACAAAGTAGGGAGGGATTACTGTACTCTCCTCTTATGTCAGTTTTACATTAAACACTCCCTTATCTCTGAGCTTCAGACGGTTGGGATTCAACCCCACACTGCCCAAGTATCAAGTCCTCAATGAAGAACAATTTAGTAAGCTTAGACTAAGGGTTTCCTTTCACCCATGTCTCCTGTATGACATTTGGGAGTGTGTCTTTTTCATCTCTCTTCTCTCTTTCTGCTCTCATTCTGATTGGTTGTTTAAAATCGATACTTTTATATTGTAAACTTTTTGAATCTGATTTCTGTCTTCTTACACTTTTGTAGGGAGGGTACTGTATGCGCTGTGTGCTTTGAGATCTCTCTCTGCTTGTGTGAGAGATGTGGTGATTGGTGTTTCTCTCATTGAAACCGTAGAAGAGATGGGTGATAGAATAGCATAGACTCCGTTCTTGATTATTAAGAAACACAGTTATTTCTTATTATTGTAAATAAACATTTTGTGATGTTTAAAGATTGTACTCTGCATGTTTGCCTTCTAAGCTCTGAATTCTTTATAGCCACATCTTCATGCTTTGCTCGCTAATGATCTGATGCTCAACTTTTGTATTCTGTTTGATTTTTGGATTCTCTGCTATTTTAGGGAAGATTGTTGTAGGTTTTTCAGGCTGTATGGCCATGTTCTAGAAGAGTAGTTTTTCCTAAGTCTAACAAGATCATTTCTATGGCAGAAATAATTTCTTTCTCATGTAATTTCTTTGGAAGGCACCAAGGAAGCATTATCTAGGTGGAATGGACGAATTAAAATAACAAAAGGGCTAAACAATCCCACAATACATTTAATGGTTGGAGCATATTCAGATATGTCACCCCTAAATAAAAATAGGATTTGTATAAAGTGTCATTCCTTCTCTAAAATTATCATGTCTACTGATTGGAATCTAGTAAAATTCACTTTTAGTATATCCATTTCTTTCGTGTAACAATCTTTTGCATCTATTTAATTATTTCGTCTGTCTGTTTTGTTTGAGGAATCCTTCAATAATATTCTGTCTAATTATTGTTGTTGTTTTGACCAATGCATCTAATGATAACATAAAATTCACCAAAAAGGTTTGGTATACTCTTCAAATAAAGCAGAATAATTTTTTATTTAAAAAAACCCTTAATAATTACTTGCATTCCCAATCACCATGTGCAGACATTTATCCATCTGGTGTCTCATTTTAGCAATGCTTTTGTAAGAGCTTTTGTGCATGCAACAGCAAATGCTGCAATGAAATCACAGACAATATTGATCACTAGTCGCTGACTAGGTTCATTAAATTAATAATTGGAGAAGTGGCTTTAAAAAACACATGTACAACACAGTGAGAAAGAACATCCCAAGACTAGAGGTTAACAGTGTTGCAGGGTGGGGGCTGCATTTTAAAACATGCCATCTCCTTCAGGATACTGCAGGGGTCAGGAACCTTGTTGACTCAGAGAGCCATGAAAGCAAAATATTTGGAAATTTATTTCAGTGAGAGCCATATAATATATAAAATATATTTTAAAACTGAATTCAATTAAATGTGAGTATATACGTATATACTATGAGAAAAGGATCCCCCCAGAAGAATGATGGGTCACTTCAGACCTGGCTCTGCAAAAAACATGCTCAGGACTCTGGGAAGGAAGAGAAGACGGAAGGAAGGGGGAAAGAAAGACAGAGAAAATAAAAAAGGGAGGGGGAGAGGAAGAAAATAAGAACGAACTATGGAAAAGGAAGAAAAGAAAAGCAGGAGAGATACAAGGAGGGGAAAAGAAAGAAGGAAATGGGAAGGGAGGAAAGGAAAGGGTGGGGAAAAAGAAAAGAAGGGGAGTGAGGGACTTATATTTCAATGAAATGCTAATAAATCTACTAATTGCGGTTAGGTATCCACTTGTGTCTTGGTTGATGGTGGGACTCAGACCAACTCTACCAAAGTTGTAAGTTTAGTATAGAGAAGTCGAACAACATACCCAACAGCATGATTAATATGATTAATAAGATTTTCCTTCCACCATGATCTCTGTATCAATGCATCTTCATAGCAATCAAGTTTGCAAATTAAGGCCAATCACAAACAAGCTATGCATGCTAAATGCAAGGTAACTACGTGAAGTACACATTTGTTTTTGGCACCTCTTCCTACTTACCCTTTTCTTGAGACCTTTTGAAATAAGGTCAAGGACTTGAAACCAGTTTGAAACCTAGAGGTTGTCAACTCATGATTTAATTGGAAGCAAGGGTTGCTATCACACTGGGTGATATTTATAAAGCCAATGAATGCTAGCTAACATTAATCCTACTTAGATTCACTGCAATGAATGGGACTTGTAGGGCATAACTAGTTTAAATCCTGCTTATATCAATAGGTCTCCTTAAACAGGATTAATGTTTAACCTAACAGCAGCTGCCCTTAGTCTAGAATTGATATTAGCAGTTTCCCATCAACTGTAGCAATAGAAAGGGCATGAAAAAGAACAGGAGCCTCTGAAGGACATTAGTGTCTTGACAGGTACCTGTACTGATCTGGATCTGCCATTCTTGCAGGCTATTAAATTAAGCCATTGCTATAGAGTTATCCAGCTAAGTGTTGTCTTGCTTCCTTTGCTCATTCATCATCTTTGAAAGAGTCTTTATAACACTCTGCAACTGTTTGGATGAAATGTTAACAGATGATCTTTCCTCTCTGCTTACCTTTGCTTGACAGTTTGGCAGGGTTCCCCATACCTCCAAGAAAGACCAGCTGCTCTCACTCAGTCTCATTTATTCTAGACACACTGTATTCCATTCTCTTTCAGTTCAGAATGATTTACATTTAAAACATATTGTAACAAAAATGGAGCTATAAAAGCACAATAATGGATATGAATGCAGCTGCACTGGGTGAGTGGTTATTTGCAGTACTCCTTTTCTTAGCTCTACACTGGCTAAAGGCAACAGATATAGCTCAGAATGAAAAATATCACATCCTACAGCTTTTAAAGGGATGTTAATGTAAAAAAGGAGGGAGGAGCTAGCAACACTCATTTGGCTTGAATATGCATGAATACAAGCCCAGAGTTTTAATAGTGAAGCATCAAAGTCATTGGCCTACATCAATGTTTCTCAACCTGGGGGTTGGGACCCGGGGGGGGGGTCATAAAGGGTTTTCAGAGGGGCCGCCAAAGACCATCAGAAAACACATATTTCTGATGGTCTTAGGAATCCCTTTGGCAGAGAAGGCTGAAGATATCTCCACCTGTCCCTCTCTTCCTTTTTGGAAACAGACGGTGAATTCCCCCACCAAAAGCCCTCCTCCTGCTGTGATTGGCCGCCCTTCAAGTAAGGAGGGGAGAGCAGGTGTGTGCAGGTGTGCACAGCATTGTTTACATGTGATAGAGAGTGTGAAGGTGGAAGGAGGCTCGCGCTAGCGAGTCCCTTCAAGGCAGGGGGGGAAGTGCCTGCACAACATGGGACTGAGAGTGGCCCAGCAGCATCAGGAGGAGGAATAGAAGGAGAAGCATCTTAGGTAATTTGTAATGCCATTTATTAGGGGAAAAGTCAGCCTATTCTTTTGTTTTTTTTAATTAATGCTCCCATTGCGAAATGCATAAGGATGTGGTTGAACTACAACTCCCAAAATTGTGGGTCAATCTCCCCAAATCCCACCAGTGTTCACAGTTGGCCATGTTGGGTCTGTGTTGGGTCTGTTGGGTCATGTTGGATCTGATCCAGATCCATCATTTGAGTCCACAGTTCTCTCTGGATATAGGTGAACTACAACCCCAACCCCTTGGTGGATCAATGTCCACCAAACTCTTTCAATATTTTCTGTTGGTCATGGGAGTTTTGTGTATCAAGATTGGTTCAATTCCATTGTTGGTGGATTTTAGAATGCTCTGGTTGTAGGTTAACTATAAATCCCAGTAACTACAACTCCCAAATGACAAAACCATCCCCCCCCCCAACCTCACCAGTATTCAAATTTGGGCATATTGGGTATTTGTGCCAAATTTAGTCCAATGAATGAAAATACTTCCTGCATATCAGATATTTTACATTATGATTCATAACAATAGCAAAATTACAGTTATGAAGTAGCAACAAAAATAATTTTATGGTTGGGGGTCACCATATTACAACATGAGGAACTGTATTAAGGGGTTGAGGCATTAGGAAGGTTGAGAACCACTGGCCTACATGGATGCATTTGCAAGTTTCATTTTTTTTAAATGTGATGTTCCACGTGGAGAAAATGTTGCACATTTTTTATAAATAGTTTCACTCAGGAACTGAAAGGAAATTCTCTCACACATGACATTCTGAATTGCAGTCTTTGGAGCAAACTGAGGGTTCTTTAGTGCAAAAAGAGGGAAGGAAGGAATCGTTCATAATTCCTATTCTTTTAAGATGTTATAAAGCATGGGTCTGTTTTCTTTTAAGGAATGGTCTTGTTAATTTACTCACTTTACACCCCACATACCCCCTCCAAAATTGAGACTGGGGGGGGCACATACAACTAACTAAAGTGTACACAGATTTAAAAAATACAGGGAAGTACATATGCATATTTTAAAATGTTCAGAACATTGTGATTCAAATGAGATTGCAAAAAAACTGCAAATTTAAATCCAATTTTTAAAAGACCAACAGTGCAATATATTATATACTATATTGAACATCTCCATTGCAGTACAGTTTCATGTGAAGAGCCCATGCAGGCTTGATTATCGGATTCTTTTACCTATGATGCGCAATAGTAATTAAGAATTGGATGCCAACTTCAAAGCCCCAAATGACAAAAGAATTCTACAAGGATTTCCCCCGTGAATCCCTCCTAAATGCATTGCTGAATTCCTTACTGCTTTATTCAAGGTGAAAAGAAACAAGTCCTTATCCCTATCCCTTCCCTCTCAATTTCTTTATTTCCTTCTGAACTGAACGAGTAAATATAGTCCATTCTTTGGGGTTCCCCCACTCAGTGGCCAAACTGCCTAGTGTTTACACATTCATTTCCTAAAAGGTAGTTGGGAAAGTTTTTCCTTGCCAATGGAAGGACAAATACCCTCGCTGATTGCCTTTGCAGCTGCAAGGCTCCTCAATGCTAATCAAGTTTGCTAATTGCAACATTCACATTTGCTTCAAGCAGACTAGGGTTCTTTCTCTGACCCTGGACATTCCAGAGATATAGATACACCCACTTGCCTCACTAGCAACAGAACCTATGAAGATGCCATCCACAGATGCAGATGAAATTGTTTTCTGAGCACAATTCAAAGTGCTGGTCTTAACCTACAAAACCCTATATGGTTCCGGCCCAGTTTACCTGTCCGAACGGATTCTCCCCTATGAGCCACCTAGGACGCTAAGATCTTCCAGGGAGTCCCTGCTCTTGGTCCCACCATCACCGCAAACGCATTTGGTGGGGATGAGAGACAGGGCCTTTTCTGTGGTGGCCCCTCTGCTATGGAACTCTCTCCCAAGTGAGGTTAGATCTGCCCCTCCCTCATGTCCTTCAGGAGGCTAGTAAAGACCTGGCTTTGGAACGAAGCATTCCCAGAAGAAGGCTGAATTTGGTTATAGACCAAATGAATGATCACAGTTATAGACAGAGTTGAACTTGTTTAGTCAGCGATTTGGCTTTTATGTATTTTATTCTTATGTATTTTAATCATGTATTGTTGTTAAATGTTTTAAATTTTATTGTAGCATTGAATTTTTGCTGTAAGCTGGTCTGAGTCCCTCAATGGAGGTGAAAAGATCGGGGTACAAAAGTTTTAAATAAATAAATAAATGTCAGGAGAGAATGCTCCTGGAACATGGCCATACAGCTCAAAAAACTCAGAACAACCCATTTACAAAACTTTTACATTTTTCTAACTGCCCAAATTGGGCAGAAATAATTTTGAATCTATCCCCTATCATCCCACCTTTTCAACTGCTTTTGCACACTCCCAATTTCTCTCTTTGGCTCCTGCTTTCTCCCTTTGATCTCGACTTCCTTTGAGTTGAAAATGCAAAAAGGTCTGTATTCATTTAACTCAATAGCAGGAGAGAGGGGGCAGAATGCTGCCCTTTCCTGTCTTTTTAGGCAAAAGCAAACTGCTGCAGCCTCTCCTATTATTTTTTTTTGTATTCTTCCTCATTAATAACTGCTGCTGTGTTTATCATATTCTGTCATTGCTTGGCCATGTATGTCTCTGATTTCATTTGTGAAATGTCAGATGTATTTCTGCCTTATTTTGTGTGATCTTTCATCTAGAAACTAGGACAGGATGCATTTGAAAGATTCTCCCGTGGCAAGTTTGATCAACCTACACGATGCTATACTTTTCTTTCTTTTAGAAAAGCTATTTGTCTGGCAATGCTAAACAGTTTGTTGGGACTGATGCTCCTGACAACTACACATGATCATCAAAAAGGATGTATTGGCTGCTAGCTGTCATATCTGCTTTCAGTGGAAGCTTTGCCTGCTCACATATTGGCTGGGCAATTTGACTACGGAGAAAGCTTGCCAGGTTTTTGATGGGTTTATCTGTGTAGCTTTGCATAAATACCAAGACTCATACTGTGCCATCTGCAAAATGTTCCAGGAATGTATAATGCTTTCTGGCAATTATATGCTAAAATGATATTAAAGATGGATGGGAAAAGAAGACCATGTATTCAGTACTACTAAGTCTTAGCAGAAAATCCATTAAGACATTTTGCAATCCCCTTGCACCAAACTTTTATGATTAAAAATAAAAAATAAGCTCCAAAATTAGTATGATAAACATGCACGATGACATCTGGCAGTGTGCAATGGAAAAAGACCTTGATGGAAAAAAGCTTCACCACCACAGATGGAGCAAGGACATATCAATGAATGAGCATTAGTACTCTCATTGTGTTTGTTGCTACTTTGTCCATAGATAATTCTTCCTATATGATCATTAATATGTTGGTATAACTAGTTCTAAGAGTACTTTGTTTAGGCTATGCTGTATTCATTGGTAGAAGGCAATGCAGGTCCTGGGAATTTGTGATAGATGGGAATAACTGGGAGGGGTCGTTATGACAAGCCTTGTTCCACATGTCCTCTCCAGATCTAAAAGGAAGAGAGCAAGGGAAGCAAGAAGTTATTGCTCCTTCCGAGTCTGGTCACTTCCTTCAAGGGGAATATACAAGTACTGCATGAGAAAGTCCACAATCATTGAATTCAAAGATGTTCACTCTTGTTGCAAGCCGTGCCTTCACATCATGTCCTGCATGCTTGTTCCCAACAAAAGGAAACCTGTTGAATCAATAGGAACTAAACTGACATGTGTTGAATTCTATACATTCAGTGGGTCCATTCTACTTGGGCCTAACAACTGAATTTAGGCAGTTCTACTTGGACCTCTGTGGACCTGGCTTTACTGGGTGGATAATAACATAGAGCCAGTGTGGTGTGGTCATTGGAATATTGGATTATGACTCCAAAGATTAAGGTTCAAATCCTTGCTCGGCCACAAAACCCACTTGGGAAAATCACACCCTCTCGGCCTCGTCCGAAGACAATGGCAAACCTGGATTGCTGTGGGTTTTTCAGGCTGTATGGCCATGTTCCAGTAGCGTTCCCTCCTAACATTTTGCCTGCATCTGTGGCTGGCATCTGGAGAGGTTCTCTTGGCAATGGGTCAAGTGGAGAGAGTGTGTGTGTGTGTGTGTGTGTATGGAATGTCCAGGTTGGGAGAAAGAACGCTTGTCTGTTTAATGATGTTGCAATTTGTAAGCTTGAATCAGTGAGGGTATCTGCATGAAAATAGCCTAGGTGTTGTTGCCTGGAGGCATTCTATTTTGGAGGTGTTAACCCCGGTGGCACAGTGGGTTAAACCACTGAGCTGCTCAGCTTGTTGATTGAAAGGTCGCAGGTTCGAATTCGAGGAGCAGCGTGAGCTTCCATTGTCAGCCCCAGCTGCTGCCAACCTAGCAGTTGAAAATGTGAGATTAATAGGTACTGCTCTGGCGGGAAGGTAACAGCATTCCAAGCAGTCATGCTGGCCACATGACCTTGGAGGTGTCTACGAACAATGCTGGTTTTCGTGCTTAGAAATGGAGATGAGGACCACCTCAACACCTCAACAGAGTTGGACATGACTGGACTTAATGTCAGGGGACAACCTTTACCTTTACCTAACTGGCCCTTGATTGCTTGTTGTCTGGAGTTTTTTTTTTGGAGTTTGCAATGGTTGCCATCCTACTCTTCAAATATTTGCTTATTCCATATAATGCCATTGACATATACTATGCATGGCATATGAACACATACATTTTCTGAACAAAATCTGAATCATAGCATGATCATTTAAAAATCTGTTGGTGTAGAATTTAAAGATCATTTTTCACATTATCAGTATCTATGCTCACTGATAATAGGATTGCAAAAGACGATGCCTGCCAAGTTATTCTGCCTTGCCTGAAATTGCCTAGCCAGACATTAAGCAGGCAATTATATCTATAAAATGAGAACACGTTTTCAGAAAGCCCATCAAATAGGGAACAAAAGTTTCCCAAAAAGAATAGCTTGCCATTTAGTAATAATCATTGGTAGGTGAGGAGAATGAGAATGACAGTGACTTGTTATGAGAGAGCTCACATTCAAGCTATGAAGTGACCTTTCCAACATTAGTTGACAGAATTAAAATCTAGAAAAGTTTTAAAATCCATAGATCAAGAGTCCAAATGGACTCTTTCTACATACTTCTGGTAACTCCAGATGAAACTAATAGGACCTCACAACCTCTGAGGATGCCTGCTATAGATGCAGGTGAAACATCAGGAGAGAATGCTTCTGGAACATGTCCATACAGCCCCAAAAACTTACAGCAGCCCAGCGATTCTAGCCATGAAAGCCTTTGACAATACAGGAAACTAATAGTTTCATACATGTTTTGTGTTTTTGAGCTCCAATGTGGCAGTATTTGTTTATGGGTCACACATACTCTTCCTCCACTGAGAGCTTCTGGTTCATGCTGAGACCTTGAATTGCATTCTATAGCATGGATAGGTAAAGTCCAGTTTTCTGGGTTCTGATGGATTGCGACTCTTCTGAGTCCTAGCTATCTTGGCCCATGGGAAGAAATGCTGATAGTTGTCCAAACGTATCTCCCCTTATGTCCCACCTCGAAATTTACAATCTTCCGGGGAGGCCCTGCTCTCGATCCCAAGTTCATCGCAAACATGGTTGGTGGGGATGAGGGACAGGGCCTTCTCGGTGGTGGCCCCTCGCCTGTGGAACTCACTCCCCAGTGAAATCAGATCAACCTCTTCCCTCCTTTCCTTTAGAAAAAAGTTAAAGATGTGGCTTTGGGACCAGGTGTTTGATTGATGTGGAGCAGCGGACGGACAAATTGAGTATGATAGGGTTGTGTTGGCAGAGTACGGATTAGTTTGGACAGTCTATGAATGTGGAACAGGGATTATGTGGGTATTTTGATATATAACTGTTTTAATCTGCTTTTGATATGTTGTTTTTGTTTTGCTGTATGCCTTTGTTAGCCGCCCTGGGTCCCCCTTTGGGGGTAGAGAAGAGCGGGTTAGAAATGAAATGAAAAGAAATAAATAATAGTTCCAGTACAATAACATGGGTGGGGATGAGGGTATGTGGAGATGAATGATACAGGGTCTCTCCCTCATCTACATTGATTTAGGAAAAAAGCCTGCTGCATTTTGTAGACTGTAAATTTCAAATAAATAATCCATTGGATAAACTGGTTCTACATTGAATGTTAAGGAAGGTGAGTCACACAAGTCCTTTGGCAAAGGGATCCTTTTGATCTAGCTGGCTTTTCAAGTCACTGAATAGAGACAAGCATGTTTTTTGTACAAGATCACAATCATAATTTTTCATTGCTGATTTCAGTGCCATTTCTTCAGTTGCTGTGATATCTATTTCTGAGACAGGTATTTCCCTTTGTGTAATTTATGTGGATCTGCTTTGCATTTAATTGCTGTGTCACATCTAAATCAAAAACAGACAGACAAAGCTTTAATCACCTGTAGTCTGAGTTCACGCTAACTATACTTCCATCAGTCGCTTGCTCATCTAGTTTTACAATCCACGTGTCTTCCTGTGCAATTGTTACCATTGTAAGAGTCCCGCTAGTCTTTCTGCAAACTGATAGATTCTGGCTCCACTTGTCAGATTGACTTGGTTACAAGAGTGGATACAATTGTTTCCATATAAGGTCCCCAGCAGCTTTGCCCTCCAACCATGAGTGGCTAATATCTTCTATTTGTTCTTCTCAGTTTCTCTTTTGTCATTACTTTGATAACCTTCTCAACCCCAGCACCCTTCCAGATGTGATCACTCCATGATGATGGGAGTTATAATCTTTTCCACCTAGAGGATGCTGGTTTGGGAACAGGTAGTCTGCATTATTGATGCCTGTTATGATCTAGCAGCCCCAGGCATTGGAGAAGTGGGCCTCTAATGAACACATATTTTTCATGTATGTTGTCTCATACAAACTGAATAAAGAAACTATCATGGGAACATCTCTACAGTGATCTCTCAAAATCTCTGCTTCTTGCTTTCCTGAAAAGATAACATTTTCAAAAGGCACTACAATGTATGCTACATCATCTGCATTTCATTTCAACTTTGAACTTCTTTATTTTATCTAAAAGAAAGGATGATGAATCTTCCAGGTGGAGAAATAAAGGAATGTAATTTCATTTCAGCTACATAAAATATTAACATTTGTTCATATTTAGGCAGAAATGCCTCTGGGTTTTAATAAGTGGTCCTAAATACAATTGGTAGTCCCAACTAGAGTCAACCCATTTGAATAAATGAGAAATTGGGCAATCAACATTATGTCTAATTAGGGCTTATGTTTAAGCTTGAATAAATACAGAATCTTAAAAGATACTATAGGATAGGATACCTAGCCAAGAATCAGAAATTGAGATCAGACTGACAAATGAGCTGTCAAAGCCTCACCTGAAAGGGCTCTTAGGATATCACAAGAAGGTGGCAAATTGGTATAGAAGCAGCACCATCACCTATAATGATGGTTCCTATTACATGATTCCATGCACAACCCATTGCTGGTCTGCCACCTTTGGTCCTTCATATGTTTTAGACTTGTTTCCAAAATTCCTGAGAGTTGGCCAACTTGACTGAAAGTCCTTCCACACAGCTGAATAAAATCCCACATAATCTGCTTTGAACTGGAATATATGGCAGTGTGTACTCAGATAACCCAGTTCAAAGCAGATAATGTGGGATTTTCTGCCCTGATATTCCAGGCTATATGGCTGTGTGGAAGAGTCGTAAGACTTCAGGGACACCTGGAGGATGAAAGGTTGAGAACCACTGCATAATGGTCAGTGAAATCATTTTAAGAAAAACCAGAGGGCTTGGGTCAATCCTGAACTGGCATGGCTACTATCTGCTAACTCCAACGTACAATTTCAGATATAGTCTGCCTCATTTATATATATTCTTCTACTATTAATCTGAAAACACATATGTCAGGTTTCCTTAAAGATTACTGAATTAGCATCATGTATGCTCTTTGCACAGCCTGATAATGTGTTACTTCCCAAAATAAGAACTCTCAGTCTATTTATATGTCTCCGAGTAGCAGCTGCTATTTGGTCTCCCTCCTCTTTCTTTAGAAGGTTTGGTAAATAATCCAGAGTTGTGGAAAATCTATCTACTATTAATTATGGATTGCATAAATAGGGTAACCCAAGATAATGAAAAAAGACTGTAAATTGCACTAATAAATGCTTCAGAGCATGACTCAAAGGATGTTTAAAATTACAGTACTTGCCTATAAATTCAGCAGTAAAATCTAAAATAGAATTGTTTTAAAAATATCTTGAGTAAAACCCATTAAGTATTCTCAGAAGTCAACTATGAGTGTTCAAGTTGAACAATGTGGCATCCCAGCCAGGGCCTGGGAAAATGGCTTTAAGAAATGGAGAAGCTTCTATAGGCCCTGGGGGTAGCGTTCTAGCCTTCTTATGTACAAGAGACCTAGAGGTTCTCTAAGCAATGAGTTTAGGACTCAAAAAGGGTGAGCTCAGACAAGTTTATTTAGTTACAATCAGTGAAACGGAGGGCCCAAAAAGCTTGTAGTTGGTTACTAGGAAAAGTCCTTTAAGAAAAGGGACTGCGTCAACTTGCCTTTTGCAGAGCAAAGGTGCCTTTCTTTAGTTCCAGGGTTCCTTTGTTGTTCCCAGATGGTCCTCTGGCACACAAAGTCCTTGGTCCCCAAAATACAGTCTATGTTGAAGGGCTGGCCCTTCCTTTTACTGCATTCCTTGGTTTGAGAGCATTGGGTTGGCTATACGTGGACAAAGATGCGTTGTCTAAGTGAGAGCTTTAGATTTCCGCGTTGCTTCGTCCATGTGCTGGGTTGGAATGGAGGCAGAAAGGAAGTCCTGCCTCCCAGGAAAACTCAGGAAGGGGAGGAGTTCAGGGTGGTGATGTCAGGTTTGGAGCCAAAACACAGCTCCTCCCATCAATGTCCACATAGAACCAAGGCCTTGCAGATAAAGGCAAACAAATACACAATGCAGGTACAAAACAAGCCCCGTGGGGGCGCAATAAACAACATAAGTGTCCAGGATTGATCAGGAAGAGAAGGCCCATTTTCCCCGTATAAATTAGTATGAACTGTTTTACGAGTATCATGTACATTTTTGGACAGAAAGCAGTTTATAGACTGAATCAATACTACTGAAAGCATTGGACTGGTATAAATCCCCTTGTCATTGGCTGCCGGATCCATCTATATTTCTAGGGAAGAACAGTTATACCAAGGGCCCAAACATAAAAGATACCTGATACACTGGGGTATTGCCAAGCTCCAACATCAGCTCTGGCTTTATGGGGCATTGTCAGGCCTGTAGTGGGGTGGTGGTGGTGGTGATAGTTAAGGGTTCAAACCCCTAACACATACCCCTGGCTACATGCCTGGGCACCATGGTAAAAAGGTAAATAAATGACAAAGTCAGACAACTTTGGCTTAAAAATATGCGTTACAAAGAATATTTGCTTACCGATCAGTGTTTCTCACTTCAAAAAAGGATTGAGATTGAGAAATGAACAATTTTAAATGTTCTCCAACCCGCCCCCGCAGGAATGCTAGCTTCTTTGTTGTTTATTCTTACCCCAAGGATGCAAAATCATAGAATCATAGAGTTGGAAAAGACCTCATGGGCCATCCAGTCCAACTCCCTTCCAAGAAGCAGGAAAATCGCATTCAAAGCACTGCTGACCGATGGCCATCCACCCTCTGCTTAAAAGCCTCCAAAGTAGCAGTCTCCAGCACACTCCAGGGCAGAGAGTTCCACTGCTGAACAGCTCTCACAGTCAGTAAGTTCTTCCTAGTGTTCAGGTGGAATATCCTTCCCTGGATTTTGAAGCCATTGTTCCATGTCCTAGTCTCCAGGGCAGCAGAAAACAAGCTTGCTCCCTCCTCCCTATGACTTCCTCTCACATATTTATATATGGCCATCATGTCTATTCTCATCCTTCTCTTCCTCAGGCTAAGCATTCCCACCTCTTTAAGCTGCTCCTAATAGGGCTTGGTCTCCATACCCTTGATCATTTTAGTCACCATCCTGTGGACAGATTCCAGCTTGTCAACATCTCTCTTAAATTGGGTTGCCCAGAACTGGACACAGTGCTATTCCAGGTGTGGTCTAACCAAGGCAGAATAGAGGTGTAACATGACTTCCCTGGATCTAGACACTATACTCCTATTTATGCAGGCCAAAATCCCATTGCCTTTTTAAGCCATTACATCACATTGTCGGCTCATGTTTAACTTGTTGTCCATGAGGATTCAAAGATCTTTTTTCATACGTACTTCTTTCAAGCCATTTTTTCTGCCAAAGTGGAGTATTTTGCATCATACAGGGCTAGATACAGTGACAAATACCAATCTAGCCCCAGACACCCACAGAGCCAACCAGCTTCATTCACATGACACCGTGCCAGTTCTGTGGGTGCAGAGGAGCAGAACTGCAGGGCCTCAGGTCTAAGCAAGAAGTGAAGGTACCATCTCCAGGCACTTTGAGGGAAGGGGCAGTGTTTGTTTCCCTTGCTGCCACTGGCTCAGCTCCTGTGAACTCACCCCTGTCAGCAACGAGGCCCTGACTCTGCAACTTGAGGTCAGCAATAACACCTGCTTGCCACAGAGGCTGGGGCATACAAAGGACCAGAATGGGAGCTCACAATGGATCAGCATAGAAGCTCACAATGGATCAGAATGGGAACCCACAATGGCCAAGAGTTCACAAAGAGATGTGTGTTGGGCTGGAATTGGGTACCTATGCCCCCCTTTGTTGCCAGCTTCTCACTTGCTGTTGATTTATCAGCCAGTGTAGACTCACATCAAGAAAGATGACAAAAAGAAAAGTTGATATCACCATCATCTGAATTTATATCCTTAATGAATATATTCACTGTTGCAAATTTCTGCTCAATCTTAATACAAAGCTATAACCTGATTTAATGGAAACATATTTTTCTACCTCAAGCAAACCTATAGGTGCTGTGACCTTATTTATAAATGGTGTCAAAAAAGCAATCTTACAGCAGAAACACCACATGTGCACTAATAAAAACTCAGGGGGAGTCAAGACAAGTTATTTCTCTTGCAAAATGGCGGATTGCCTGGACACCAAACACAACAGAGATTTCTAAAATGGAAGTAGGAGAGAGAAGAGTTTGCATCTTGGTACATTTCAGCTATCTGTAGATCAAAAACTAACCCCAAGACTTTTGCAAAAGCATACTGACCAGAAGCAACACTGAGAATTATCTTACACTTTGAACTGAAGACATGCTGTAAGACTCCTAAAACCATGCATAATAGTGACCCCTACATTTTGACTATATTTGGACTGGAGGATTTCTCAGTTCTCAGGGTCTATGCCACAGTTTTTAAGGTTGGCTTTAAGCCCATCTTTAAATCTCTTTTCCTGTCCACCAACATTCTGTTTTCCATTCTTGTTTTGGGAGTATAGTAACTGCTTTAGAAGACAGTGATTGAGCATTCGGACAACGTGGCCAGTCCAGTGGAGTGGATGGCATAGGAGCATATTTGCTTCTTCCAGCATGCTGACATTTGTTCGCCTGTTTTCCTAAGAAATTTGTAGGATTGGAATCATTCCAGGAGTTAAGTGTGATGTCTGTAGACAGTCCACATTTTGCAGCTATATAACAGGGTTGGGAGGACAATACATGATTGGGAGAACAGGATTTCACTCAGTACTGTATGCCTAACTTGAAAAATACTGTTATTCCTCCATCCAAGCCACTACCTAGTTGTAAATGCCATAGATTGAACATAGGATCCCCACCCCACCCCTATAGATGGATTTAGCTTGGAGATAATAACAGTATCTGTCAAGGAATCTAAGTTTTGTTTATAGTTAATCATCAAAATTATTGATATTGCTTATTCATGGCAGGGGTTAGACAGGTATTCCTAATATGAAAAGCTTCATAGTGATTCAGCTTATTAATAGATAACTCACTGTCAAACACAGAGAAATTGTAGACTCTAGCAGATGTGCTTTCCATCTAACAAATGAAGACTGTCATCTGGCTGAGTAAAAGAAAGGCAAAGGAATCTGCTGATGGGAATTATAAGGGTTGGCTTTCTTGTAACTCTTCCTGTGGCTTTGAAGTTGGCACCTCCAGGGAATGTCATCAGTTTATTGCTGAATTTTTCTTCAGTTTTCCCACAAGAAAGTATATTCAGGCAATATTCTTTTTTCTTTTAGTGTCTACCTCAGTGTGGCCTTCTTTATAATTACAAGCAGCCAAGGTGAATTTTCAAAATTAATTCAGGCACGCTTTTTTCACTTTTGTCTAATTCAAGCAGCAAAGCTTAATTCTGCTGACTTTTATTGTGAACAAACTGTTAAATCAACTTAAATGTGATTGAACTTCACCATTATTTGGTTTAACTAATAATACTAAGTTTTAGCCAGTTTACTAACAGTTGGTGTTTTGATCAATAGGAGTGAAAAAAATAGCCTCGTAATAGCCTTGTTTCCCAAACTTTGGTCTTCCAAGTATTATGGACTTCCGTTTCCAGAATTCTTGATCATTGGCCAAGATTGCTGAGGCTTCAGGGAGTAATCCAAAACACCCAAAGGACTAGAGTTTGGGAATCACTGATCAAGATTGCATTCTGATCAAAGCTAGCTGTCTCATTCTCTGTAGGTGACCTCTGCAAAATCAACTCACACTTCCACTATGGGTGTCATAATTTCACTAAACCTTGCCTCTCACTCAAGGTTTTTATCCACTCTCTATCTCCAGCCAAAGAAGAAATGTTGTCCATACTCTGACCTTTGGACTTGCTCCACAGTGCTGTGGAGCTCATAGTTCACCTTGTTTTTTCAAAAATCTGAAATAGGTTGGACAAGGGCAAGAGTTCAGGTAGTGTGTGTCCTAATTGAATTCCCATTATTGAACAATGTGTGTGGTGTATAATGAATGAGCAACTTCAAATGTTTCTGGAGGAAGCCCCATTTCAGTCTGGATATGGTCCGAACTAGGCCTTAGTTGCCCTGATCAAAGATGGGTGAGGGCTACCTTACTGAATTTTGTGGATTTTGGAGCAATTTTTGATACCTTTGACAATGGACAGTCTCTGTGGGAAGCAATATGCCGTGGCAGTTGCACTCCTATCTACAGAATCAGTTCCAAAGAAAGGTACTCTTCAGCTGCTTGGGCTTAAACTGTGGCATGCCATAGGTTTCCATCTTGTCTTCAATACTTTTCAATATCTACATATAATCACATGCATATGAGCTCATTTAGGATTTGAAATGATTATACTAACTCTACTTTTTGCAGACAGAATCAGGAAGAATTATGCACATCCTGGGGCTGGGGCTGGATGCTATAATGGACTCAATGAGGACATTCAACTGAAACATCCACAATTATTTGTGCACATGTAATTTTCTAACTGGCTAGCATGGCATTATCTTCAGAAGCTGTGAGTAGTGTCAAATGAGGCCTTTAGACTGGTAACTAAAACATTGTATAGAAACCATATAGCACAGGTCTTAACACAGGAATTGCACTGCCTGCCAAAACACCTCTGGCCCAAATTCACAGTGCTCACAATAACATTTAATGCCCTAATGGTATGAGATCTTTTTACCTGAAAGAACCTTTCTCCCAATTGATGCCTCTTTGAGGATTAATGTGAAGGAGCAGTTTTTGTGTCCCACAATACATTGTGTAAGGATGTGAGAAAATGCTTCCTGTGTTGTGGGATCCTGGTTGTAGAACGGTCTCCCTATAGAAACTCAATTGGTGACAATACAGGCTTAATTTTAGCTCCAGGTTAAAACATGGCTTTTATTTAAGCCTACAGAGACTAATGATTTTAGCTTGTGGTTAAAACATGCTTTTTACTGAAGCCTACTGGGGCTAATTATTTTATCCAGTTTGCATTTCTGTATGGTTTTAACTTATGTTAATGGATAAAATAGTTTAATAGTAGATGGTATTTTTACCTTTTAAATTGTTTTAAGTTGTTTATAATAGCGTTATTGTATTGCTTCCTGAGATCTTTGGATGTGGGGTTGGATGCAGGGTTATTTTATTAAAACGAACAGTATGAATTAAGCATCTTTTTCTCCATAGACTTTTTCCTCCTACTGCAGTTCCAGATATGAATTTAGTATCTTAACAGAATTTATGATCACCTGCAAGGAAATACTCTGAACACTTGGCAGGAAAGTTCCTATATATTAATTCAGTTTGTAACTGATCCAAGGCAGTTTGCAGAACGCTATACTCAGTATCTTTTAACATAATTTTATGACATATTTTATTTATAAATTAATAAAAAGAAAAAAGGAAAGTTCCTAAGTCCCAGCCCCTAAATATCTATCTATACACATAATAAAAGTGAAAATATGTATGTGTTTGTGTGGCTGGGGTGTCCACTTACACAGACAAGCTCCTGCCTCCGCAAACAGCTATAGCTCCCACTACTCAGGAGACACCAATGGCTCTCCCTCCAATGACATTGTAGGTTATAGTGAGTGCCATGGACATGTACAAGAGCCCTGCCAATGTCCTCCACAAACACCATACTGCCCACCACCCAAGTAAAGGCTTTCATACGGGGACAATTTCATCCTAGATTGTATGTGTTTCCTGCACCACAGACATCTCAGTGTTTCTTACTCTTTTCACAGGTGTAGAATTTGCATGACGCCGCACACTGCTTCTCCCTTAGCCCTTTCCTATTATTTTTATGGCACACAGCAAACAGAGGAATTGATCAGTAACTGAACATACTAGAGAGGTTTGGGGAGAATTCACCATGATTTACAGGAGTTGTAGCTACTGGGATTAATAGTTCACCTGCAATCTAAGAGCAATCTGAACTCCACCAACAATGGACCTGGAACTAATTTGGCACACAAAGCCCCCACGACCAACAAAAAATACTGGAGGTCTTTGGGGAATATTCAGCTTGATTTGGGGGAGTTATAGTTCATCTCTGTTGGCGCCCCATTGTTGTGGGGGAGAGGCTTGCATACCCTAATGAAGTTGTGAGCTATGCTGGCGGTGGCATAATAGCCACCGGTAGGGCCTCCCATGCCAGACAGGTCACAACCGAAGGGTCTGACAAAGGGCAGATGGGCTCTCTAGCTTTTTGGCAACCATCCTAGGAAAAGGAAAATTCTGATTTCAAACCCAGGCAGATGGTGCTCATTTAACCCTGTAAGGTCAACCATCTAGGAGAAGGAAACTCGAACCAAACCTACGACCTGAGGACCTCGCTGCCACTGTCCTAAGCTTGCTAGGCCCCGGCAGATGAACCTTTGGTTTAAAGGATGAGGCCAGTTCTGTGCATGCTGCGCTCCACCAGAAAGGTCCATTGCACAGGTTCAAAGGACACATCCAACCTCCGAATCATCAACGTGCTTGTAGAAAGCGTGGGATGAGTCCTTCCTGAATCTTCGTTCGCAAAGAAAAGCCAAGAAGAAGAAAGAAGAGTTCATCTACATCGAGAGAGCACTGTGAACCCAAGCACCAATGGATCTGGAACAAACTTGGCACACATACCTGATAAACTGAAATTTGATCCCTGAATGGGTTTTGGGGGGAACTAATTTTCCTTTCTGAAACTTTTAGTTCACCCACAACCAGAGAAACTGTGACCTTCACCGACGAGGGACCTGGATCAAACTTGGCACACAGAACCCTCATGACTAACTCAACCTACTGGAGGGGGTTAAGGGGACTAACTCACCATAGAGTTGTAGTTTACCCCACAGCCAGAGACCACATTGAACCCCACTGATGATACCTCTAGAGCAAATTTGCCCAACATAACAAACTTTTAGTACTGATGGAGTTTTAGGGGGTTAACCTAGCATGATGTAAGGTGTAGGTCACCCACAACCTTATGCATTTTGTACAATTTTTAAAAATGGCTTTTTCTCAAATAACCCGGGCTATGCTGGGCACCCAAGCTAGTAATAAATAAAAAGGAAAACACATGGTTGTTATTGTCCAATTCATGGCAGCATAATTTACATCTATAATACGATTTTTATCAAGGCAACAGAGGATAATTGTTCAAACTGTACTTTCCCCAGAGCTTCTCCTATGACACTAGCAAGAGAAGATGCAACCACTGATACATGTTTTTCCGCACAATTTTTACAATTAGGAATTGGGAACAGTGATTATATTTATTATTTACATGTTACATTGGGGGACCGGGGGGGGGATCCAGAACCTCACAGATATATATTGACATTTTAGTTGTGTTCAGCTGTGAAAATATATTAACTAGACCAGTGTTTTTCAACCTTTTTTGAGCCGCGGCACATTTTTTACATTTACAAAATCCTGGGGCACACCACCAACCAAAATGACACAAAATGACACTCTAACACAGTAATACATATACTTAATATGTTTTAAATGTATTTATATACTCAGTGTGAAACCTGGGCCTGTTTCGATGAACACAACATAGATATCCTGGCAGGAATAGAAGAAAGACACACACAAAGGTCTTGCTCAACAGCTGTCAGTCATGGGAAAACTTCGGCCCTCTGGGTGCTTTGGACTTCAACTCCCACCATTCCTAACAGCCTGAGGCCCTTTCCTGCTTAATTGGCTGAGGGGTGGGGGAGGAAAAGGGCCTGAGGCTGCTAGGAATGGTGGGAGTTGGAGTCCAAAACACCTGGAAGGTCCACGTTTGCCCATGCCAGCTTTCGATTCCATCGCCACATCTATCTTCAGCCTCTGGCGGTTTGAATATATGTGATTATCTACGGGATTTTCTACCTTGTCGCTATGATTATGGTGCTGCTTCTTTAAATTGTCCACAAACTGACGGTGTTATTGTGCGGATCCCGGAACTGACATTGGGCAACATCGTGAGGATAAACTTTGTTTTTTGCACTCACTTCCGCGATTTCAACAAATATCGCAAGTTTTCCATAGAGGAACGCTCTGTGAACTCGCTACTTTCTGGTTCGCAACTCCTCTGCTCTCTGTGGTGACCACGCCGAACTACCTTATGTAAGACTTTTGATTTTCTCCAGCAGGATTGGGTACTTTGAATGTGTTTTTTGCGTGTGATTATGTATGATTAATTGTGCATTTTGTACTGTGACGTAGCGGTACTCCTTTAATAAGTAAGGGTATTGGAGGTTCCAATTTCCCACGGCACACCTGATGATCGCTCACAGCACACTGGTTGGGAAACACTGATCTAGACAAAAGAAAGGGGATTCTCTTGACTTAGAAAATGCGAAGACGCTTTCTCTTTTGAGAAGCAGTCAGCACAAATTTCCTATCATACACATATTTTTTCTGAATCTTCATATATTGCATTTTCTAGAATGCTAATAGAGCTGGTTAGCAACTGTGCTGCAGTTGCTGCAAATGAGGAAATGTAGATATTATCTGCGAGAGAGTAGGAGGGAGACTAGACTGAGGCTGCTGCTATACTGTAGAACAGGGCTGTCCAACTGGTGGCCCCCAGGCTGTATACGGCCCCCCAACCCCTTCCCCACGGCCCCCTACCCTCCTGCAAGATATCTGCCTTTTAAGATTTTTTTAAAAAAATTAAAATATTTTTTGGAATATTTTTTTGGAATATTTTTGGGGGGTGAGGGGCGGGGCAGGGAGGAGGAGCAGGCTCTCTGCCGCCGCCTCCTACTTCCCTCCCTCTCCCTCCCTCCTTCTGTCTCTCTTTCCCCTTTCATTCCTTCCCTTCCACCACCTGAAGGAAAGAGGGAAGGAGAGAGTGCACGAGTGAGAGGGGCGTGGCCAGAGCAAAAAAGGGGCGGGGCCGAGTTCGGAGCGGGGGGGTGTGCTCATTCATTCCCTTTCCGGCTTCCTCCTCTCCTGAGGCTTTGTGCCAAGTTTGGTCCTGATCCATCATTATTTGAGTCCACAGTGCTCTCTGGATGGAGGAGAACTCCCAAACTCAAGGTTCAGTACTTTCTGTTGCTCTCAGGAGAGTTTAGGTTTGATTCAACATGGCTGAGGAATGCTTTGATTGTGTTTTCCCCTTATGGCAGAAGGAGGTAGGACTGGATGGCCCTTGGAGGTCTCCTATTCTAGGAACCCATTGTAATTATTATTATTATTATTATTATTATCATCAGAGGCTGAATGGCCATCTTTGAGGAATGCTTTGATTGTGTTTTCCCTTATGGCAGAAGGAGATTGGACTGGATGGCCCTGGATGGCCCTTGGAGGTCTCCTACTCCAGGAACCTGTTGTTGTTGTTGTTATTATTATTATTATTATTATTATTATTATTAGCAGAGGCAGAATGAATATTATGCCTTATCATTCAGGGTTATAGGCCTGTGTGGAAGGGCCCTGGCTTCTTATTTGCCTTCCTTTCCACACATCTGAATAAAATCCCATGTTATTTGCTTTAAACCAGATTATATGAGTGTGGACTCCGATAATCCAGTTCAAAGCAGGTATTCTGGTTATATGGCTGTGTGGAAGGGCCCTGAATCCACACTGCAATATAATCCAGTTCAAAGCAGGTTTTGTGGGGTTTCCTGCCTGGATATTCTGCGTTATATGGCTGTGTGAAGGGCCCTGAGTCCACACTACAATATAATCCAGTTCAAAGCAGGTTTTGTGGGGTTTCCTGCCTGGATATTCTGAGTTATATGGCTGTGTGAAGGGCCCTGAGTCCACACTGCAATATAATCCAGTTCAAAGCAGGTTATGTGGGGTTTCCTGCCTGGATATTCTCGTTATATGGCTGTGTGAAGGGCCCTGAGTCCACACTGCAATATAATCCAGTTCAAAGCTGGTTTTGTGGGGTTTCCTGCCTGGATATTCTGCGTTATATGGCTGTGTGAAGGGCCCTGAGTCCACATTGCAATATAATCCAGTTCAAAGCAGGTTATGTGGGGTTTCCTGCCTGGATATTCTGCGTTATATGGCTGTGTGAAGGGCCCTGAGTCCACATTGCAATATAATCCAGTTCAAAGCAGGTTTTGTGGGGTTTCCTGCCTGGATATTCTGCGTTATATGGCTGTGTGAAGGGCCCTGAGTCCACACTACAATATAATCCAGTTCAAAGCAGGTTTTGTGGGGTTTCCTTCCTGGATATTCTGAGTTATATGGCTGTGTGAAGGGCCCTGAGTCCACACTGCAATATAATCCAGTTCAAAGCAGGGACTGGGACTTGAGACTGGGATTTTGGTGTTCATCTCTATCTCCAAGTCAAAGCCCCGGTGTCCTCCACAGACACCTCCAAGGCGGGGCAGGGGTGGAGCCAGGGAGGGGCGGAGCCTGGGTGGAGCCGGGAGGGGCGGAGCCGGGGGGGCGGAGCCGGGAGGGCAGAGCCGGGGGGGCGGAGCCGGGGCGGAGGCAGACCCTTCGGACCCCCCAGGTCATCAGTAACTGGAATTCCGGCCACAGGTCCGGTAGAAGTTGGACAGCCCTGCTGTAGAATGAATGCAGCCTGGCACCACTTCAACTGATATGACTCAATGCTATGGTATCACGGTAACTGTAATTTGGGGGGCATCAACATTCTTTGACAGAGAAAGTAAAAGACCTTATAAAACTACAACTTCCATGACTCCACTGCAAGAAGCCGGGGCAGTTAAATAGTGGTGTCGGACATTATTGGTTCTATAGTGAAGATACACTTTGAGTTATGTTATTGTTGTTTATTCCGACTCTTTGTGACCTCATGAACCAGCCCACACCAGAACTTCCTGTTAGCCATCGCCAACTCCAGCTCCTTCAAGGTCAAGCCAGTCACTTCTAGCATACCATCCATCCACCTTGCTCTTGGTCAGCCCCTCTTCCTTTTTCCTTCCATTTTCCCCAGCATCATTATCTTCTCCCAAGCTTTCCTGTCTTCTCATTATGTGGCCAAAGTACTTCATCTTTGTGTCTAATATCTTTATCTTCAGTGAGCAGTTGGGCTGTATTTCCTAGCGTATAGACTGGTTGGGTCTTCTCGTGGTCCAAGGCACTCTCAGAATTTTCCTTCAGCGCCCCAGTTCAAAAGTGTCTATCTTCTTTCGCTCAACCTTCCTTATGGTCCACTTCTTGCATCCATAGGTTACTATGGGAGTTATACGGCATTATAGGAATGTATTTTGGATACATGTGGAAATGGGGGGAGTGTTATATTTAGAGCTTTCTTTATCCATGTGTTGCACAATGCTTCCTTTGTGAACCATCTTGAGCTTTTGTAGTAGGGCAGAACAAACATCTAAACAACCTATGCACTGTTGCTAGGATGCTGTCACATTTTCCATCTGAAAAGCCACTTTACCATCACAGTCGGAAGTGCCGGACCTTAATCCTACTACCTGAAAACAATTAGCTGGCTGCTATAACATGGTAATGAAAATTTGAACTTTTTTTAAGCAGAAGGGAGGATGGGAGAGAATTGTAGGAGGAGAAAGGAAGGAAGTGAATGAAGTAGGAGATGTTTGTGAATAATAGATGAAATTGCAGTTCTTCCTAGTAAATAAAGCGCTAGACAAAAGTGATACAAAATACGCCCCACTAGGCCACTGTAACCATAGCAACAACCAGAGGCATGCTGGCTTCCTTTCTGGTGCCAGTGCCAGAAGAATAATACATATTTTATATCTCCAATAATTACTCCCTGGACATTTTTATAGCAATAGCTTGTTTTGTATCCTGTGTTTACTACAAAAGACCTTTGGTAACCTTTACGACAGTTTATCCCCCACCCTCCCTGGCAAAAGGAAGCGATGCATAAAATCAATGGCGTTTTATAAGCGTTCATTGAGTTCCTTAGAGACTTTTAAAACATTGTTTAGGAATAATGTCCAGGAGTTTCGACTCAAGAACTTTCTTTACATCCATGAGATAGTAGTTGCTTTGAGACAGAGATCTTTCTATGGTTATAAAAATAATTGTCCCTAATTCTGAATCATTGGAAAGACTAGGATACATAGGATAAATCAAACTAAATGTGCTGCACATAGGAAAACATTTCCAAGTCCACTAGTTGAGAATATCTGCCCTAAAACAATTTATGAGAAAGGTCTGATGCAGCGTAGAGTAGTTTTTCCATATATGTTGAATAAATACTGTTGGAATGAAAACTCCAAGTGGATTTGACTACTTTCAACATAGCTTTCCTGTTAAAAGCATGTGGATTTGGTTCTTCACCAGATTTGTCCATGAAGTGAAAACGTTACCATAATGATAACATTCGGTATAAAAGGATAGTGTTCTTTTTATAAAATGCTCATTTCCATGTACGGGTGTCAAATTCATGTGAACATGCAGCTTCAACCGGCAATGCTCTTAATGGCAATAAACTCTGAGAATCTCAGCTCTCACGATGTAGCGTGCATGCCGTGTTTAGTAATTCTTATGTAGTCTGGTGATCTGTGTTTAATTCTGATATTATGTATTAGGTTCAGGAAGTTTCAAACTGAGATTCTTGACAACTTATCTATAATACCACCTCCACCTCCATCTTAGCTTCCCATTTGGTGACCCCCAATTGCACATAAAAGCTTTCAATTGAGTTCTGGAGAAACAATAAATTGTGTGCACTCTTGCTGTTTCCCAATGAATGGAAGAGTTCCATTCATTAGCACAGGGCATGACTTTTTATTTTTAAAAAAACAAAACCCCTACTGTATTTCATAATTTCCAAGCAGTTTGGAAGTTTTGATGAACATGGAAAGCCCTTATTCCAACTTTGCATAACCAGCTGTGTGTTTCTTTATTCTTATTGATCACACATTCTCCACACCCATTGTCAAGCGCCTGCTCAGGTGAATAACACCTTCCCCATACATAGGTGGCATCTGAACTGGAAAATTAATGCCATTTGATGCCACTTTCATTGTCTTGGCAATAGAGTCATGGGATTTATAGCTTAGTGAGGTATCAGGATTATTTAGGAAAAAAAAGACCAGAGAAAGACTGTGGGAGCCATTCAACAATGGAACTCTCTGCCCCAGAGTGTGGTGGAGGCTCCTTCTTTGGAAGCTTTATACAGAGGCTGGATGACCAACTGTCCGGGTGCTTTGAATGCAATTTCCCTGCTTCTTGGCAGGGGGTTGGACTGGATGGCCCATGAAGTCTCTTCCAACTCTATGATTCTATGATTCTAATCTATAAAGTAATAACTCCTACAATTCCATAGCAATGCGCCATGGCAGTTAAGTAGGAGCAAACTGGACAAATCCTACAGTGTAGATCAGTCATGGGCAAACTTCAGCCCTCCAGGTGTTTTGGACTTCAATTCCCACAATTCCTAATAACCGGTAGAAGGCTGAAGTTTTCCCATGCCTGGTGTAGATGCACCCATTGCCACTAGGCTGTGCCAGTGGATATCTCTCTTCTTGGCTTTTCTTCATGAACGAAGATTCAGGAAGGACTCATCCCACCCTTTCTACAAGCGCGTTGATGACTAAGAAGGCCAATCCGAGATAGGCAAGTCCGATGGGAAGTCAATCCTAATATGGGTTGTGGTAATAGGGAACAGTAGAGAAAGAAGAAAGCAATACAAAGTCAATGATATCTTATCACTAGAAACCACTTGTCTGAAATCAGGCTGTATTTAAACTCTTACTACAGGACATTCCCAGGAAAGCATAACAACTTCCCACTCTGCCTACTTCCCACTTGCCTTTGGGGATGTGAATCATTTTGCTAGTCTCAAATAAAGTATACTACTGACATACCATTTGAATTACATGTTAAGGAATCTGATTTAGCTACATGTTGAATAGATTCAATGGGCATGTTCTCATTGGGATTACCAATAGGATTCAAGTCTTAGGCTACAACTCACAGAATCTTATTGGTCACAATGTCTGGAAATCCTATAAGCTTTAGTCCAAGAAAGTAACTTCCATGTTTCACTTACAAACTTTGTTCCTCCACTCAGAACACATCTGTCAGCTGCCATTCCTCTTCTTCTCTCCCTATTCTTAAACGCCAATGGAAAGGAGCTTCTGTCTATTCCAAAACACAGAATAATACTGTTGCTTAGCAATCAACTGACCTTCCTCATCAATTTGAATGCTGTTATATATTGCATCCTCTTCTGGTCAAATCTTCAGTTCAGTAGTCACACCTTTTGCTGCATCATTAATATTCAAAGGAGGCTGTGATAACAGCAAACTAGAAAGAAAGTTGTTGCAATAGTAAGAAAAATCAATATGTGAGAAACATTGATTTCCATTATATACTATCTGTTTTTCTTAGATGGTGTATAATGGAAATGGGTTGAGCGAGAAAGAATCAGCACAGCTTTTACCAGGACATAAGTTGAAGAGGCAGTGGAGGACTTAGGATGCAGAGACATGCCAAACATTAGGAAGACTCCCAAACTTGGCAAGGAATCACCTGTGCATAGACCATGTTTCTTTCACATTTCATAGAAAAGATACACTTGGAATAATTTGATCTATTACCCGCTAAATGTTAATAAAAAGGAGTAAAACAGATCTCCATTAGGCATAGCTTCAACTTAAAATAACTCTTACTGGACTGAAGGAATTCACATTGTCAATGCTTTCTTGTACTTTTGTTACTAAATACCCAAAAGACTTGAAGCCCTTATAGATAATGAGAAGTAAATCAGCTGAGTTTTCTTTGTGGTGTAGTCAAACTAGATTAACATGTAAGTACATTTCTTTTGGGAAGTGATGCTTCCTTTAGTGGATATATTGTCTCAGCATGTAATTTTCTTCACCTGTGTATATATTAAACATTTTTTTGCTTTTTTCCCATTGGTCATTGGAATAAAAGGTACTGTTCCATTTTCTGGGCAGAGGCCACTAAAGATGCTAGAGAGAGAAAGATTGTCCATTTTAGGGGTGGAGTTGAAGGAGGAAAACCATTTTCCCCTTTTTTGTTGGCTATGCCCCCCTTTCTTTTCCCATATCATAAAGGAGGTATATTTCCATGATGGGGACATGGGTGGGGGGAATAACAGGAAAGCAGGCAAATGGTTTTCCTCCTTCAGCCCACACTCTACCCCATAAATTGGACAATCCTTCTCTCTCTAGCACCCCTGGTGGTCTCCATTGGGATAATGTAACAGTACTGGGAGAAAATATGACTTTAATTTATAAGCGTGATTACAGAAGCACTATCCTAGAAAGAAATCTTGTGGCAGGGAAAAGTTGTTAAATGATAAAAAAGTATTTTTTCCTCTAAACATCTTGTTCTTCAATACAATTAACCTTTTTGCTTTCAGGCTTCAAAAATATATTCCTTTGCTAATAGTTTAATACATTCAGTAAAGGTAAAGGTTTGCCCTTGACATTAAGACTAGTTGTGTCTGACTCTGAGGGGTGGTTCTTGTCTCCATTTTGAAGCTGAAGAGCTGGTGTTGTCCATAGATGCCTCCAAGGTCATGTGGCCAGCCTAATTGCATGGAGCGCTGTTACATTCCCACCAGAGCAGTACTTATTGGTCTACTCACATTTGCGTGTTTTCAAACTGGTAGATTGGCAGAAGCCGGGGATAACATTAATAGAGTAACTGTGTCTAATGCATGACCATTTCAGATTTTTCTTCATACATTAATTCAATTTCTACATCAAGTTTGTTTTGTACCAGAATGTTCTCAAAGTACCAAATAATGGTAGTAGCTTTGTGAGAGGATGTAAAGTTAGAAGAAAGGGTACCTTCATAAAGGTATCAAGAGATATATCCACCTGGTACAAAGGACCCTTGTTGCTCTTCTTATATGCATTCATTTGTTTCCAATCTATGTCAACCCTTCACAGGGTTTTTTCAGAAAGATTTGTTCAGAAGAGTTGTAGTATTGCCTTCCTCTGGGGCTGAGAGAGTATAATTTTTCCAAAGTTAGTTGGTGGGTTTCATGATCAAGCAAGGATTCAAATTTGTTCTCTACAACCATAGTCCAATACTCAGACCATTATACCATTACACATTACTGGTTAACAGACTACTAAAATATATTTTATTTCTTTTGGTCTAGATCTGCAAATGTATCATCTTGATTTTCAACTGTGCCTCATAGAATAATTTTGCCTCTTCTATGAATATCAATAATAACAAAACTATAAGGTGCATTTTACAAGCAGTATTTCAAAAGCAAATACGTCTTTTTTTACTTTGTGCTCTTTCACTGAGTACTGAACTACTTACTTTCTTTTGGAGGACATGAAAACAAGTCTTATGAAACTGTCTTTGAAAACATTACTCTTCATTGTCTAATGGTTCCTTCCAAAATACCAATGGACAAAGTAGGAAAATTAGGACTAATAAGGGGAAATATTTCTTCACCCAGAGGGTCATTGGGTTATGGAACTCACTTCCAGAAGAGGTTGTGACAGCTGTCAGCCTGAACAACTTCAAGGCAGGATTAGACAGATTCATGGATACCAAGTGTATCGGTAGTTACTGAAAAGGACATTCAAGTGCCACCTCGGAGTTGGTTGAGGTAGGCAGGATTTCCCTGGGTACTGGTTGTGGGGGGTCGGGAGCAGGTCAGGGTTTTGCCCCCCCTTCTGCTCGAGATCCCCGTGTACAACTGGTGGGCCACTGTGTGATACAGAATGCTGGACTAGATGGGCTGAGGTCCGATTCAGCATGGCTCTTCTTATGTTCTTATGTTCTTATGTTCTTAAATGTAGCCCTCAGCAATAAGAAATAAAGTGAACTCTGCTGTTGTGGGTGCTGTGAAAAGAACATTGCCAACTGTTCTTGCAGCATTTGAAGAAGTCAGTATGAAGATGTCAAAAATTCTACCAACTCAAAACCCAGTGACCTATATGTTCTTCCTTCCTTTTTCTTTTCTGCTAAAATGTACACTTATTTGTACTTACTTCCACTGAAGTGCATTTGTTACTTTGTATCTTTTCCACATTTCAGAAAGTGTAATTTTCTGTTTTTAAAATTTTTTTAACCACTATAATTAATTTTCTGTAATGTACATAACATACATTGATAGTATGTACTGTTTTGATCTCTTGTGAAGAATCTCACAAGAATCTGTATACGTTTATGTTAATGTTGTTTTAATCAATAAAAACCTTTTAAATAAAAAAATAGTTTTATGTAATGTTGGTTTAGGAGGTGTCAGTGCCACACTCTGTGAATTGGCTTTTCAAAGTACAATTGAACAGTGTTTATCTGATCACCTGGAACCTCAATCAATGGCTGATGCCAGATGTCACACAGAAAACTGGTGTCACACAGAAGACTGGGTGACTTGGAAGGTGCTGAACAGACTATGCTCTGACACCATGGGATGCATAGCTAACCTTAAGAAATGGGGCTACAAAGTGGAGTCCATGACATGTGAGTATGAAGAAGAGCAAGCCACAGACCACTTAGATCTGTCACTCCTTTCCACCTGTCACCAAGGAGGCTGTCCAGACTTTGAACCGGTGCTTGGCTGCTGTGTCGGACTGGATGAGGGCTAGCAAATTGAAACTAAATCCAGACAAGACAGAGGTCCTCCTAGTCAGTCGTAAGGCTAAACAGGGCATAGGGTTACAGCCTGTGTTGGATGGGGTTACACTCCCCCTGAAGATGCAGGTTCGCAGCTTGGGAGTGACCCTGGATTCATCGCTGAGCCTGGAACCCCAGGTCTCAGCGGTGGCCAGGGGAGCTTTTGCACAGTTGAGACTCGTGCGCCAGCTGCGCCCGTACCTTGGGAAGTCTGATCTGGCTACGGTCGTCCACGACCTGGTCACATCCCGAATAGATTACTGCAACGCACTCTACGTGGGGCTGCCTTTGAAGACAGTTCGGAAATTGCAATTAGTCCAGTGGGCGGCAGCCATATTGCTAACGGGAGCTACATACAGGGAGCATACCGCCCCCCTGTTGTGCCAGCTCCACTGGCTGCCTGTCCAATTCCGAGCTCAATTCAAAGTGCTGCTTTTGACCTTTAAAGCTCTATACGGTTCTGGCCCAGCTTACTTGTCCGAACGTATCAGCCGCTACATCCCACCTCGCAACCTAAGATCATCTGGGGAGGCCCTGCTCTCGCTCCTGCCGACTTCTCAAATGCGGCTGGTGGGGACGAGGGACAGGGCCTTCTCGGTGGTGGCTCCCCGCCTGTGGAATGCGCTCTCTATTGAGGTACGGTCCACCTCATCCCTCCTGGCATTCAGGAAAAAGGTAAAATCCTGGCTTTGGGACCAGGCGTTTGCACACCAGCACTAGGCAGCATGTTATATGGGGATTTTAATGGAAATGGATGAAGAGGGCCAATGTTTTAAGGATTGAATATTGTTTTAACTTGGAATGACTATTTATGATGCTGATGAAATTGTATTTTAATGTGTCTTAATGTATTTTAATTGTTGTGGGGTTTTGGGGTTTTATGCTGTTGTGATGTTGCCATCGAATTGTGCTGTACTGTAAGCCGCTCTGAGTCCCCCCTCAGGGGTTGAGAAGAGCGGGGTAAAATCCTGAAATAAATAAATAAATAAATAGTACAATGCCGTCTGAGCCCTGCCACATGCACAATGGAGGACCTTCTTACAGTGACAACAGAGGCACTCGAAGTGGTTAGATTCTGGTCAAAGGAAATTTAGTATAAAACCAAGTTTTAACTTTGTGTTTAGCCTTCACTGTCAAAAGAGTGCTGGTGCCTCATCAAACTACAAATCCCAGAATTCCATAGTATTTGAGCCATGACACTTGAAGTGGTATCAAATGCATTAATTCTAAAGTGTAGATGCTATACAGCATTGACAACTATAAGAGGGTAGTGCAACAGGGCTTACAGTTTTTATGTGCCTTGTTTGTTGTTCGATATGATGTAAACCATCCTGAGCCAAATGGAAAAGACAGTATACAAGTCGAAATAATAAAATAAATAAATAAATAAATAAATATTTTTGCAGGAGTCATGTTCGTACTCTTTGAGCAATGTAATGCAGGGGCAGTCACATTGTGAACCTCACTTCTTGCATCCACATTCCATATGGCACCAATGTCTTCATCAACTCAACCAAAAAACCCACAAGAATCTCTAGTCTTAGCAAGAAGAGATCTCGCACGAAGACCTGTCCTTATACAGTATGTACTTCATAATTCTAATTTAATCTTTAATAATGTGTTCCACTAATTTACACATAAGAAATTTTAAGCTATTTGGAACCCCCTCTTCTGATTCTTTTTTAAAAATAGATATATATGGTCTACTTTACAGTTTTCTGCCACATTTCATCTTAGATGACATGGCTTGAATTGAGATGTCAAAAGAGGGGAAAGATGTGCCAAGATATAAGATATGAAATCTAACAACTTAATCAAGACTAATCACTTTTCCAATTGGTCTGGCTTATTTACAGAATAAACACTTCTAAGCCAAGTTATCTGTGGACAATAAGTGTCATCCAGATAAGGTACTCATTTATTGAGTTACAATTCCAGACAATGCCAACTGCAATTTTGACTGGCGGATATCTGAAAATGTCTGTGGCCCAGAGGAAATGTCTATAGATGCAGTATTGAAGATCTCTGGCACTATCTCTTTTATTTTCCTCTCTTCAATTCCTCCAGAGAAAAGTCGATATCTTACTATTTTGACATTTTTGGTGGATAGCTTCGCACAGGAAAAAAAGTGGCTGGCATCCTCTTCAAGCTAGACTTAGGCATTTGTAACTAATCTGTATTCTGTAGAACTCTTGCCACAGTGACAAATGCTCCTGCTAAATCTACTGTAAGAACCAGCAGCCTACTTTGTCCTCGAGGCAAGTAAGAGTCAAGAAGGCTTTATGAAAAGATTGCCATATTTAAAAGTTTTGATTTTAACTCACTATAATGTTTTGTGTTAGCAAATTTGGGGAGCTGTTTTAAATTTCCCTGAATAACGAGTGATTTTAGGTCTGCAAAAATCAATATTTTTTGAAAATAATTCTATGTTGCATATGTATGTTATAAATATAACGATTATATATCTTATATCTTTCATCTGTTTATGATGATGTTGTGAGACATTTTGGTCACTAGCATTAAACATATAGTCTGTACATCAAGATGGATCTTTGGTCTTACACAATATATTTAATAGTTTTGGGTATGAAACAAAGTTTGTGTACACTGAACTGTCAGAATGCAAAGATCATCCACAATTTTATATTTTGGAGTATTTCAAATATCCAGATAAGGGATACTCAATAACCAGAGCATTGCAGATTTATTTAAATTGTACCAAAGCATGGAACAAAGGGAATCAAATGATTTGAATGCTTGCCAAATAAAACTGCACTTCAGTATATTGGTGCATGTAGAGCAAATCACTCAGCAATTAGTGATGCAGCATGTTTTTCAACCAGATTCTGTCAGTAGCTTGCTATAAACACCTAAATTTAGTTTGCAGTTTTACATTTACCTGGACTTTCAGATAATTTTTTAATCTTCCATATTGCAGGTTTTTAATGCACACTCAGGCTGATAAGATGAGAGCAAAGATGATATAATGCCATATTTTAAAAGCTTTGGTCTATGCATCAAATCAGCCTGGTTGGAAGAGGCCATTTTTTTCACTTGACTGATAATTAATTTGATTTTCTTAGATTTTATCGTACTTTGTCCCTTGAATCTCATTGTGATTTCCAGTTGTCTTTGTAATGTATCAGGACAAGTAGAGTTTAATTGTGAGAGAAGGTGAAGGGAGAACACACGTATGGGTTAAAATGAAACAATATGTAATACAAAAGTTTTACAAGTATTAGACAACCCATTCCATTAAATCACCACATTTTAGATATTGATTGAAAAGACAATTAAGAAGTATAAAAGACATACCAGTATTTACTCAATTCTAATGTGCCATTGCATCCAATGCACACCTCAATCTTGAAAACCCTGAACCAAAAGAAGAAGGAGAAGGATTTGATGGCAAATGTAATGCGCAGTGGCAAAAAGTTCACTCTTTTTAATTTGGCCAAAAAAAATTGTGCCTGCTTTTAATTGCTTCTTTTAAAACAAATGTTAAAACATGAAAGCTTTCAGTGATGAAAAATAAAACCTCGGGGTGCATCATGCTGTAGAACAGGCCTGCCCAACAGGTGGCCCGGGGACCGCCCATGGCCCTCCAGCCCCTTGGATCTGGCCCTCCTACCCTCCTGCAAGAAATCAGCCATGTTTTTTTAAAAAAAAATGAAAAATTGTAGCGGCGGCACAGCTGTCCGCCATTACCTGTCCTGGCTCTTCAGCAGACAGGAAATGAGCCAGGACAAGAAATGACGCCGCGGAGCCAAAGGACTACAAGTCCCAGCTTCCCCTCCGCAGCGCCATTTCCTTTGAGACTAGAAGAGTACAGGAAGTACTCTTCTGCTGTGTCTTCGGCTCCTGCCTCTGTGTCTTCGCCTCTCTCGTGCTCCGGCTCTGGCTCCTGGATCCTCGTTGGAAGAGAGAAGCCGGACCGGAGCAAGGCTGTGTGGAGCTCCGTTTGGGCAGCGGTCGTTTTGGAAGGATACCGAACTAAGGTAGGCTGAAGCAGAGGGCTGTTTTGCTGGGGTAGGCTCCTTCCTTTGTTCCTTCCTTCCTTTAAGGCTTCCTTCCTTCCTTCCTTCCTTCCTTCCTTTTATTCTTGCTTTTATTTAATTTTGCTTTTGCTTTTGCTTTTGCTTTTGATATCGATGTCGATGATGTCGATGATGTCGATGATTTCGATGTCGATGATGTCGATGTCGATGTCTATTTATTTCCTTTTATTCTTGCATTTTTCCTCCCTCATTTCTTCCCTCTATCCATCTTCCTTTCTTCCTCTCTTCCTTTCTTTTATTATTTTATTTTATTCTTATTTATTTTCACACTGTGGCCCCCCAGGTGATCAGTGACCGGAATTCCGGCCCTTGGGCCGGTAGAAGTTGGACAGCCCTGCTGTAGAAGGATTCTACTTTAACTACTTTGGCTCAATGCTATGTGGTCATGATGACTGTAGTTTGAGATCATGAGTGCTGACAGAGAATGCTGACAAAGAATGCTGCTGCTTCACCAAACTACAAATCCCAACATTGCATAGTATTGAAATGATGTCTCTTTCTTTCCAATCACATATTTTTTATTGTAAGTTTTACATATTTAGTGTTTAAACATTCTTATACTTATCACTTCCTCCTTAATAAATTGTATAGAGAACATATATGTTTTAACACCTATAATATTTCATCTTTCCACTTTATTACATACTAGCTTGGGGACCCGGCATTGCCCGGGTCATTTGAGAAGTGCACCAGGATGTAGAGTGGGTCATGGGGGCTCTGTGTGCCAAGTTTGGTCTTGATCCAGCAGTATTGGGAGTTGCAGTGGTATCATGAAATTACTGAAGGTAGTGTAAGTCCCATCATCTGTGGTCCAACCTCCCCCAACCTGCAACAGGATGTAGAGTGGGTCATGGGGGCTGTGTGTGGCAAGTTTGGTCTGTATTTGTGAATGGATGAGGGTTGCATTGTTTGGAGGTGTGAGTGAAGGTACTTCAAGTCCCATCATCTGTGGTCCGTCTCACACAAAACTGTACCAGGATGTAGAGTGGGTCATGAGAGCTCTGTGTGCCAGGCTTGGTGTTGATCAGTCATTGGATTAGGTTTGCAGCAGTGTTAGAAAGTGAGGGAAGGTACTGGAAGTCCCATCATCCATGGTCTGCCCTCCTCCCAACTGCAGAAGGATGTAGAGTGGGTCATGGGGGCTCTGTGTGCCAAGTTTGGTCTTGATCCATCAGTATTGGGAGTTGCAGTGGTATCATGAAAGTACTGAAGGTACTGGAAGTCCCATCATCTGTGGTCCTGCCTCCCCCAAATTGCAGTAGGATGTAGATTGGGTCATGGGGGCTCTGTGTGCCAAGTTTGGTCTGTATTGGTGAATGGATGAGGGTTGTATTGTTTGTAGGAATTGAGTGAAGGTACTTCAAGTCCCATCATCCATGGTCCGTTTTACACAAAACTGCACCAGGATGTAGAATGGGTCATGAGAGCTCTGTATGCTAGGTTTGGTGTTGATCAGTCATTGGATTAGGTTTGCAGCAGTCTTGGAAAGTGAGGGAAGGTACTGCAAGTCCCATCATCCATGGTCTGCCCTCCTCCAAACTGCAGCAGGATGTAGAGTGGGTCACGAGGGCTCTGTGTGCCAGGTTTGGTGTTGATCAGTCATTGGATTAGGTTTGCAGCGTCTTGGAAAGTGTGGGAAGGTACTTCAAGTCCCATCATCCATGGTCTGCCCTACTGTAAACTGCAGCAGGATGTAGAGTGGGTCACTGGGGCTCTGTGTGCCAAGTGTGGTTTTCATAGGTGTTTGTTGGGGGCCGCAGTGGTCTGTGGTAGTAGAGGGGTGTGAAAGTACTACAAATCCCATTGTCCATTGGCAGCCCCCCCCCAAACCTCACCAGGACATGAAGGGAGTAATGGGGGTTATGTGTGCCGAGTGTGGTCTCGTTCAGTAATTGCATGAGGGTCACAGTGGACTTAGGAAGTGAGTAGAGGTACTTCAAGTCCCATCATCCATGGTATGCCCTCCTCCAAAGTGCCCCAGGATGTAGAGTGAGTAATGGGGGATGTGTGGGTCAAGTGTGGTCTGTTTTGGTCCTTTTAGGTGGCCACAGTGGTCTGTGGGAACCAAAGTGTTTGAATGTACTACAAATCCCATAATCCATGGTCCATGTCCCCCAAGCCGCAACAGTATGTCAAGGGGGTCAGGGGGGTTATGTGTCCCAAGTTTGGTGCAGGTCCATCTCCTGCGCTGGTCGCTGTGGCCTGTGAAAGTGGCAGCCAATCAGAACGCCGGCACATACATACAAACCCACCCACCCACACACATACAAACATTCCGCTTTATTATATATAGAGATTATCCAATCACCTAGCGATGTCTCCTAAATAGGAGCTTAACGTGCTCCTGAAGTTGCTTCCCCTTTTGCGTTGGCACAGCACTAAGATTACCATATTATGCAAATCTAATGTGGACTCTAATTTTGGGAAGTTAATTTAGCTTAAAAAAGGTGAGTATTAGATTCAAGTAAATACATTATTGTATTTTAAGAACAGAACACATATTGCATGTGCTTGAACTCATCAGTGAAAATCAAAAGCCTGATTCAGGACAAATATCTTTCCTTGCCAGTGAAAAGAGAGGTAGAGTTGTGAGTCATCCATGTACAGGAGACACTGAACCCCAAATCCTCAGCCAATTCCCCCATATTTATTTATTTTTAAAAATTGTACCCCGACCTTCTCATCTCCATGGAGGAACTCAGACCGGCTTACAGCAAAATTCAATGCTATACAAATTTAAAGCATCTTAAAACAGAATATTAAAATACATAAAAACAGAAATACATTAAAAACCACATTGCCATTAAAACCACATTCAACTCGGTCTTTAAAAATGGTCACTCATTTCAGATTGAAATCAATCACAGCATATTCTGGGAAAGTCTCGTTCCACATCCAAGTCTTCACCCACCTCCTGAAGGACAACAGGGAGGGGAGGTTTCATGTTTATGTTAAATAGCATGAGGGACAAAACAGAACTCTGAAGGACACCACACAGCAATAACCACTCCTGGTTGTTGACCATGAGTTCTCCAACACCTCTTCTGGGAGTGAGTTTGCTTCTCCAGGAAACAAAACAAAACAAAATCACAATCTTGATTTTGTCATTTTATATAAGTAACATCATTTTATTATACCATTGTGTATAATGGGATATGAACATCCATTGATTTTTGGTATCCATGTGGGGTACTGGAATCAAATCCCAAAAGATACCAAGAGTGCACTGTATTAATGAAATCTCAATCTATGAAATTTGCAAATTAGTAGTCTTGAGGCAGATACTTTTTTCTTCATTTTTCAGTGACAACTGCAATAATTTACAATGTAACAAACAAAGTTTCCATACATTGTTAGAAAGTCTACAATTAATATTGTCTTTTTCCTTTTGAACTATAATCATACACCAGAACCAAAATAGCTTTAAAAATGAACAATTATGTGTTGTGTGTTTAACTTACAGCTCCTATAATTAAATTTTCTCTCACAGATTAATTAATAAGGGCCTGGTTCACACAGGAGACTAAATGAGACACCATGTGTATCCAGACATCTAATTTCTATTGTAGCTATCATCACCCATAGCTCCTGAAGCTAATGAAACTCTTTTTTCTGTGCCCATTGCTGAAGTGTCATGCAAAATTCCAGCAGAAGGGCTTGGCAGTGTTTAATCCTCTTTCTTTGCTCTGACTCTGCAGGTATATATGTGGACCGCTGCTGGAGTGCTGAGTGAGCAGCAATAGCATTGGCTCTTCCCTTGCTGGGAATATGGGGAAACTCTTCAGCTATATGTGCCTGTAGCAATTGCCAGAACAGTCAGCTCAACACATGCAAATAATTTTGGCTTTTCATCGTACCCCATGGAGACACTACTCAATAAACTACATCTAAACATCTTGCTGATGATCCAAGGAAATAAACCTTGCAGTTTTTGGCATCAGGAGGTTTGAAATTCAGAAAGCTCAGCCTGAATTGAAAAATAAATTTGAGCACGTAAATAGAACTGGGGAATAAATAGTATTTTATGCTCAGGGGGAAGTAAAACTGTTTTTCAAAATTTTTGGGAGTTGAAGGCCAAAACAACTGGTGACCCACAGATTGAGAACCACTGATCTAGAGCAAGGGTTCCTAACCTTTGGTCCTCTGGGTGTTTTGGACTCCAGCTCCCACAATTCCTAACAGCTGGTAAGCTGGCTGGTATTTCTGAGAGTTGAAGTCCAAAACAACTGGAGGACCAAAGGTTGGGGACCACTGATTTCTGGAGTGATAGCCCCTATGGTCTGGTTTCATATGTATTTTTTTTAAAAAAAACATGGTATTAAAAGGATAACAAAATATAGCACTAGATCCCTTCATTCAATTTTTAAAATAAGATGTTGCAATGCTTATGAAAGCCAAATCCTGGGATATTGTTTTTAATATAATTATGTTTGACGACATCTTGAAGTGATCTTTAACTGTGCCGTGATAATGGTCCAGGATGTGCTACTCAGTTGTGACTCATCATTATTCTCTAAGGTTGTTGTCAAGATTCAGTTGGAAGATGGACGTACTGATTGAGATATGAGCTTAATTCAGTCTGGATCTATCTAAATCCAATGTGATCCTATCTGATCCCCAAAATAAAATGATATTTAGGAATCCAGATCAATAGTCCTTCTCCACTGACATCCACTGGGAAACCAAAATGCAACTCCAATTTATTTTCACACACCTCCATGCAGAGAATTAAGCAAGGATGTTCAACCAAACTGGAAAGTAAAAAGTGGAATCGGATGGACAACATGCAAATGAAAAGCAACAACCACTCACCATAGAAAATAACCAATAGACACACAAGACACTGGCCGATATACTGTATTTGCTCAAACCTAATTCTCACCGTTTTTGGGTAAATTCCCTCATCAAAATTAGGGTGCACATTAGTTTCATGTAATATGTTAATCTTAGTGCTGAGGCAAAGAAAAAGAGTGCGATACTTCAGGAGCTGCACCTGGAGCTCCTGTTTGAGGGATGTCACCTATAATGGCCATGGCTCAATGCTATGCAATCCTGGGACGTCTAGCTTCATGAGGCATCTGCCTTGTTTGGAAGAGAAGGCTCAAGGCCCTGTAAAACTACAGCCCCCATGGCTCCATAGCACTTAGCCAGGGCAGTTAAAGTGGATTCATTCTACAGCATAGATACATCCCAAGGTTTTCTTTTCCATTGTTAGAAGCTTTGGTATTCTATTTTTTTTAACACAGAAGGAATTCTAAGCAGGTCGCCACTGTAATGCACAAATTACAGAGTGTATTTTATGCAGCAGCACATTACATTCTTCAGCAAATATTTTTGTTTGGCTTCAGGGTTTTGAAATTTGAGGTGTGCATTAGATTTGATGGTGCATTAGACTTGAGTAAAAGTGGGTAGTTTCAGTGACTTCACATTATTCCTCTGCAAAGGCACTGTGTAATTGAAGACTACTTTCGAGGTCTTCCTATGACATGCTTCTTGACAAGTATAGTCAAAATATACTTGTCAAAATATACTTGATAGTTGAATCAAACTTGGATATGGTTATATGGTTAAAAATGTTTTAAATAGTTTTTAATTTAATGTTTTATTTACTGTGTAATGTTTTTATTGTAATGTTTGTATGTTGCCGGCATCAAATTGCTGCCGTTGTAAGCCGCCCTGAGTACCCCCCTCGAGGGTAGAGAAGGACGGGGTATAAATGTTTGAAATACAAAATAAAAAATATAGGTGTCACCATTATCCAGTGTCATGTATCTGGAAACTTGAAAAGTATACAGATACAGGAATTGCACTGTATGGTAGAGTGCAAAAGGTTCCAGAGTATTGATGTAATTCTTTGTTAATTGTCTTCTTGTAAAAAGCAACAAGTAATTTTAGTCATTTTCTTCTTGCTGTGGGTATTTGAAAACGGCACATCTTTAAAAGTCAAGCTATAAAATGGATGTGTTTTTTTTCACAGAAAATAGCATTTTCTTTAGAGGAAACAGCATTTTGTACAGAAAATAATGGTTATGTACAAAAATCCTACTTAAAAGTTGTTTTCTATGTAATCAACTACATGTGAATTATAATGCAGCATGTCCCCAAGTACATTTTTTTGTACAGAATACAACATTTTCTGTATTGAAACTAATAGTCCTGTAGTGAAATACTATTTTCTATCCAAACAATGTTGTTTTCTTTACAGAAAATGCTCTATTTGGGGACTTTTATGCACAAAATTTGGGGAACTTGCCTAGAAAGCAACATTTTCTGCAGAGTAAACATTTTCAGAATATAATATAAAATTAGTTTCTATGCAGCAAGTGCTGTTTTCTGTGCAATGCAACCAAATGTGAGTTAAATGCAGAATACACCCCAAACTACCAAAATTATTGTCCGTCAAGGATCTTTCTCATCTGGGTTTTATGTTTTTTAACCATGTAAAACATTTTCAAGTATTATTTCCATGCCTATCCTTCAGTCACAGACCTTGAAGTGAGTCTTAACTGAGTTTTACCCCAACCTCTAAAGGACCTGTTCAAACTGCTGAAAATAATTGAGTAAATGTTCACTCCTTGGACTGTTCTTTTGAAGGGCAGTGTAAAGCCCAGAAGAGAAATGACTCTGTTGATAGGAACGTCACCAGCACCTACTGATAAAGCAATATCCACCAGCAGATTTTGAAAGCCAGTTTTTTTTAAAAAAAAAAACCCCTTTACCCAGAAAATGGCAGTCAGGCAGAACAGACACTACAGGACTTTTGCTAGATGTGATTAGCAGAAGGACACCTTCATATGTCTTCACTTATAGCTGATACCGCTGCATTAACATTATTCACCTTTCCACTGTGTTCAGCAGGAGTCATTAAATAGAAACCTAACAGATCAAAAACTACTGTCTCCAACTTCATTTACAGATTAATGCAGCAATAACTATTGCTTTGAGGTGCAGAAGGAAGACAGGTTTGTCTGATGAGAATCATTTGAACATAAGAGCAGTAACTGAAGACTCAGCTATAACTTATAATGAGGAAGGTATTTGGAAATGTGTTCACTGAGAGTAGCTGTGTAAAAGTAAACTTGTTATTGCTTTGAAGTTGTAAAATGTTATATTTTCTTAATCACTACAACCATCTCATAGTCTCCTCAGGGAGATAGGGTGGTGTGTAAATAAAGTTATTATTAAGTTATTATTTTATGTGTTTTTAATCATGTTTTATATGCTGTTTTATGTGTTTATATGCTGTTTTACATGTGAACCGCCCTGAGCCTTGGGTAGGGCGGGTTATCAAATCGAAATGATAAATAAATAAATAAATAAATAAATAAATAAATAAGAGGGATTTAATAGTGCTTTCATTCAGTATACCTACTGTTCCCAACAATAAAGTTGGGCCTCCTTGAAGTTAGGCTGTTTTTTTTTTGTATTCTAATATATAAGATTACCTCCATATGGAAGTTTTTTTGAGAAGAGCTGGACACAGTCAGCATACTGCAGTAGTTTTGACAAGCTCTCCCAAGAACCAGTGTTTGAATACCTGCTCAGACATGGAAACTGACAAAATAATCTCAACTGAGGCGTACACTTTCCACTCAGGAGGAAGGCAGCAGCAAACCTCCCCTGAATACTAGGCATGGTTTAGAACCCAAAAATAGGAAATCGGAAATCTAATGGGGGGGGGGGGATTTTTTTGATTAGTAATAGAAAGACTTACAAAAATTTTTCCAAAAATTTCTAAAATGTAACGTAATTACTAACGAAATTCGTTAGTAGTTCGTATGCCAGCGCATGCGCATTCCAGATGGTTTTGGCCTACAACTCCCAGAAATCCTAACAGCTGGTAAATTGGCTGGGATTTCTGGGAGTTGTAGGCCAAAACTTGAATAAATCACACTGAATTCTAGATGGGACTCTCCAAATAGGAAGGAGGGAGCAAAGGAGGGAGGGAGGGGGTATTCTATTATTGGAAGCAGCAAAAAGGAGGAGGAGCCCCCCCCCTCGCTCCTCGCTGCCTCTCTCTCACCCCGATCCTGAGGGAGCGAGGGCCCAAGTTTGCCCAGGCTGAGAGGAAAAGGAAGAGGCCTGAGGCTGTGAGGAATGGTGGGAGTTGAAGTCCAAAACACCTGGAGGGCTGAAGTTGGCCCGTCATGAAGCCTCTTCAAGGCTTTAGATCCTGGCAGGCAGAAGGGGCAGAGAGGCCCACTCCTCCTGCCCTGCCAGGATCTAAAGCGCATCAAGGCTTGGCACCAACCTAAAGTATAATAGAATGAATGCTAACTTATAGAGTAAGTGCCTAAATATTATAAGTAATCCAACTGGTCATATACCTACATTCCATGCACATGCAATAATACAGCAGTAATAACAATGGGTATAAGAAGAGGTAAAATTCAAACCGAAGTATTCTGACTGTGGTCCCTCCTCAAGTGGTGCAAACTGCAAAAGGCTCTTCTCTATGAGCGGAAAAGCCAAAAGCCCGGGCACAGGGTTTGCTGGCTGGGTGCACACACATACATATTTTGGGGGGGGGGGGGGGGATTTGCTGCAGAATCCCGGGCTCATAGAGAAGATTCTGCAGCAAATCCCCCCAAAGAATATGTATGTGTGTGCACCCAGGCAGCAAACGCTGGCTTTTGGCTTTCCCGGGGCTCATAGAGAAGAGCTTTTTGCAGTTTGCACCACTTGAGGAGGGACCACAGTCAGAATACTTCGGTTTGAATTTTACCTCTTCTTATACCCATTGTTATTACTGCTGTATTATTGCATGTGCATGGAATGTAGGTATATGACCAGTTGATTACTTATAATATTAGGCACTTACAGTAGCATTCATTCTATTATACATTAGGTTGGTTTCTCACCCCAATACTTTTTGATGCTTTAGATCCTGGCAGGCAGGAGGCAGGAAGCCTGGAAAAATGTAAACAGAGAGGTTTACTCAGAAGTAAATCCACAAAGGAGGGCACTTCATCCAAAGTGCCCTCTTTGCAGATTTACTTCTGAGTAATCCTCTCTGTTTACATTTTTCCAGGCTTCCAGCCGAAAGAAGGAGCGAGTTTAGGGCTTGCCTTGCCATAATACTTATTGGCAAGGGAGGCGGGAGGGTGGTGAGAGAGAAGGAGGGTGCCCCCCCTTACGACACTTAAGAAAATCCTGGCCCCCGAAGTTCTATAAAGAAAGTCCACTTCCTGGTTGGCGTTCCAGATGCGGAAATACTCAAAAGTAGCATTTCTTACGAATTTCTTACGAATCATTTCATTTTCATAACTTTTTTCTCATGCCTACTGAATACATCTGGTTGAGAAAACCCTGGGATAGGATTACTACAAAAGCTGATTTGAAGGCACATAACAATAACTGCAACAGTTTGGCTATTTTCACTTCATAGATCTCTTAATTTTTGGTACAAGTTTAAAGACAAAGGATTTGCTCAAGACATAGTTTAGGAATTGCTGGTAAAGAAGTATTTAAAATTATGTTCTTTACCTAATCAATATTGGAAACAGCCATCTTGCTGTAGCTCTCAAACTGGCAAAGACATTGTTTAGGGACTGCTGCTGGGCATGTCATTTTCCACAAAATTAATAAAAAGTAATCCACATTTCCAAAAATGAAAATGCTCCCAAGCATTGGCAAGAGAAGAATGGGTTGTTATGGTTGCCAAGTTTGCCCAAATCACAACTTGGATTTTAAAGGCTAAACCAATGGAAGACTTTGAAAGAATGGAAACTATAGACTTTTTGACCAATTAGAAATCTAATTTCTAAATAATGTAATTGTTTGTAGTGATAGTTATTTTCAATTCTACCAGGTTTTTAGATAAACCTGTAACCATAAAGTAATATATTTCTTCTTTTGGATTTTTCTTTTTTCGTTATAGTTTGGATCAGGGGATCAGTGTTCTTTAGTATTGTAATTTTAGTTAATGTTTACTGTTTAGGTTTTTAAGTTGTTTATTGTTTTAGTTTAGAGTTTACTGTGCTTTAGATTCAATTATATTTGCATGTGTCTCACACATCTATATTTTTCTCATTTTTTGTTTTACTTTCTTTACTTTGGTCCTGAAATACATTATTTCTAATAAAATCAATCAATAATATTTAAAAAGAATTGTACATAAAATAATACATTTTGAAGCTTGGGTAAAGGGCTATCTAATGTGTGTTTCTGTGGTTGCTCCAAGAAAGCAGAATGATGTGGGTGATCCAGGAACACAATTAGCCTTTTATATGAAAGGCCATTCATGAAGCTCAGACTGATGGTAAATACAGCTTTTAATCAAAATGCTTTCAGGAGAAAACTTCAAAATTGATTTCTTATATAACACAGAGTTTTCTAAAAACAGAACATACCCAGTAAGTAAATGACTAATTTATGAGAAACAGGGAACAGATGTAGATAAAAATAGATAGATAAGATATTAAAATACATATAATTCTGCTATATTTCCAATTAGACTTTCCCTTCTATCACACAGCAAGAATTGGAGTGTGTTAGACAGATTTTCTCAGAAATTACTGGCCAGAAATGGTACCTACCTACCTATAAGTACAGTTTTGTCAGCAACCACAAAACAGGTATTCTGTTAACATGACTTTGGACAATAATGTTCCATCTGATTTAAGAGCTCACCCTGTTACACTGAATTTCGTAATTATTGAGGCTGTTACAAATCACAAGACAATTAAAATCCCAGTTAGGATCCTACAAACAAAATTGATTCCCTCAGCAGAACTAAGAAGCAATCTCATACTTTTAGCTGCCTACACAGAGAGAGAGAGAGAGAGCGCTGCACTTCTACACATGCATTATGTGTGCACACACACGTACACACAAGCAAAGCCTGATTTTGAGGAGTTGGAAAACCTCTCGAAAAGGTTTTCCGGCAATTGCTCAAAACTGTTATGTGATGGGGATGGGTAACACTTGGTAACATGACAACAGATTTTGATCCCTGTCTAAACATGATGTAAATGTATCATATAGTAATAATTGTCTTCATTCAGCACCACCACCATTTTAAACAATCCCATTGGATTATCTCAGCCAATGTTAAATGACTCAGTAAACAGAGCTTTTTCTAAACATAGAAAGCATAACAAATATTAAATCTAGGTTAAAGAAGAAATAAACACTTCAAGAAAAAAATGTTATATCTGATTCAGTTGACTGTGTTAACAGGGATCTTGTAACAGCTCATCTGTTATTTGAAGGTGTTTGAACTTAACCAGAAACATTAAACAGTTTTTAGGATTTCCCCCTTTGAAGCTTTAAAAAAACACCATCATCATCATATATAGATTAAATCAACCAGAAAAAATGCCCTGTTTTTACATATATCGATTAATAAAGATTTATTATTATTATTATTATTATCATCCTTCCAGGGATGGGAAATAACCAACAGTTATCTTACCTATTTCAGTAATGCTTCCATCTTTTATTTCAGTGCTGGATTGTTTACATTATTTTTCTTAAACTGGAGCTAACAGTGAACATTATATGTTGAGTCTTCTAAGTTGTACTATTTTAAGTCCAGCTAAAATACAAAGTAAGAGTCCACCATAAACAGATCAAAACATTAAGCCGATTAATAGTATGTGTGTATGTGCCCTCAAGTCCCCTGCCAATGTATGGTAACTAACTAGGCTTCATGTGCAAGGAACTTTATTAAACAAGGAATATTAAGAGATGACTTGTTTCTTCCTCTGAAATATACTTTCAGCACCAGTGTTCGTTAGGGTCTTTCAAGTACTAACCAGGACTGACCCTGCTTAGCTTCCTAAATCCACTGGAATCTGGTGCTTTTTAAATTCCCATTTGTTACTGGTAATTCCAGCCTTCAAATATGTATCTATATAGAGGTGCCATAAGTAATATCTCCATTTGAACAATCCATTATTGGTGCTGTGTATGTTCCTACTTAAAGCATAAGTTTACACGGGCTGTTCCATAAAAGCAGATCTGTCCTTGCAATTGGACATTCCCTTTCCCCCCTCTCCAACTCTTATGTGTCTCCCCACCAATTTGCTATGCAGCAGTGATGCACAACCTTTGGCCCTCCACGTGTTTTGGACTTCATCTCCCAGAATTCTTGACTATTGGATGCACTGGCTAAAGCTTCTGAGAGTTGGAGTTCCAAACATCTGATGGGCCACAGGTTGTGCACCACTGCTATAGAGAATCATACAAATTTCAAAGACTTGGTAAAAATCACCGGAAGGTTCGGAAGTAATCTCACAGTGATGATTATTCTACTGCGAGGGACATCATTGGATTCATCATACTGCAAAGCTTCAGTGAGAGGCCTGACTTTTCATAGCTATGATCATCCAGATTTAAGTTTTAATTCTGGACTGGAAGAAAATAATTTTGATGACACAAAGGGAATAATGCCTGTTTCACTCTTACTCATACTCTAGTGTGATGAGGTCCTTAGAATTCAAGTAGGAAAGCCATACAAAGACTTTGGACATTAAGATCTGGATTAAGACTGATTCATTTCTGTGCTGGACTAAGATGGAAAGAATATTCAAAAACATTTATAGTTGGTCAAAAATGTGTAAATAGTGTGTCAGGAAATTCTGAAGGAAAAAACTTTCTTTGTTATAATAACCACACTACCAATTCTGTCTTGCAATACCTCTTTCTCTTCCAACTTTTACCAAAGATATACCAGCCAGCCTCACATGAACTGACCTTTTCACATCTGCCTTTTCTCATCACCAGAGTCCCATAGTGGCAGCATAACCTGGAACACATTTTAAGAACTTTCCACTACTTTTGCTTTGAATGACCTTTTAACACTTTCACATTAGAGATGCAAAAATATATTCATACAACAGACTGTAACTTGCCCAAATAAAACAGTAATTAAATTAGACACACTGTAAATGAAAATAAGGCATGCTTTTGTGACTTAGTACAAGGAAGAGAAGAAGAAGGTAAGGGGAAGGAGGAAATTTGTTAAACAAATATGTTCTATTGTAAAATACTACATGTACTGTATAAAACATACTAGCATCTTCCATGAAATTCTGCTATGGTCAAATGAACAAGAAATCACGTTTAATTAAGCAGGAAACAGTTAAACAATTTTCATCCATACATGCAAATTCCAAAATCTCCACATACATTACCTTAAAGAGACAGCTAGCTGCTTCCTCTTTTACTCTAGATTAGGCACAGGGGGCTAATCTCTATCAAACTCTAAGGTAAGTAGGATGAGACATAGCTCTTGGGAATGTGTTTAAAGTAATATTTGTTTTGGTCTTGAGACAAGTCTTATCCTAAGGATTACTCATGTGCATGCCTTTCTCTTATAATCAAGCATTTCCATTTTTCACTTGGAGAATTCTATAGGACGAATGCAAAAATGATAGGCTTGGTTATAAAATCTGACTGAATACTTGCCTGAATACTAGGCAGTATGTGTTTACCCTCTCAGTGCCGTTGGCTGACTGTCTAGAAATACAACTCTCCTAGAGCAATTGATGTGATCAAAATTTCAACTGTTAACTTTTCGCCATTGTCTGTGACACTTCTAGCTACTTATCCTCACTTCCTTGCATCTCACTGGTTGCTGCTGCCTGGCAACTGCTAAATGCACCAAAAGAAGTCCAGCTGCTACCATGATTGAGCTGGGCCCAGCTGCTGATACTATATCAAAGTTCCTCGTATGGAACATTTGCCCACTGAGCAGGGACAACAATGGAGAGAGAGGGTAAGAAATGGCAACATACTAATCCTGGGTCCACCGTGGCCATCCAAGATGCCAGACACTTTCCCTGAGAAAAGTTCAGCACGTTGGTTAGTGCCTTTCATGTTAGGACTAAAGCCCAGGTAGATCCACCATCACACTGAGATGGAAGTTACCAACCACTGCAGCTTGAGACACATAAGCAGTGTGCTATGTACGATTTTATTGTGAGACTCTGAATGTGAATATGGGCCCTTTCAAACTACAAAATTGCATCACTGTCCTGTTTAATTGGGACAAGCCCCCAAGAACATATGCTTGCAATGCACAGAGAGAAAGAGTCAGGGCAATTGCAAGATAATTCCAGTGTCCACAGGACAAAGGGGTAATGAAGCAAACAGCATCAATCCAAGGGATTCTCAAAGCCACAGATATTAATCAATCATTTTATCTGTGATCCAAATATCAGAATAGCTTTGGTTGAACTAATTTATAGTTGGATGTAAATTAGTGCAGCTGGACTCATTTAAGTAGGCATGGTTTACTTAAGGGAGGGATGAGTTTCTCTTTTTGAGGGACAGGACAGAAGCATTTCTGTTCATTCTATGGAGTACTGGGACCTGCAGTTCAAGAAGAGGTGTTTAGAAATCTCAGCCTGAGAGCACCAATGTCTCGGCAAACTACAAATCCTGGGATTACATAGGAAGAGACCTTTCCAGTTAAAGTTAAATTTATGTGTTAGATCTGTGCAGTGTTAAAGGGCCCAAGATGCAAATAGTTACTTCACTGAATATAAATTAAATAAGCAATAGTTCTGAGTTTTATACCAAAGAAGGACACCTCCCCCCAGAATTAAAAAAAATAGCTGAGGAGGATGAATAGAGTGCATCAATTGCTGCTCATGCCCTCTAGGACCAATACATCCAGACACCAGAGCAATGAGGTGGTTTAGACCATTTCTTTGCACTCTTTGATAAAGTGTTTCACATTTCATACTACAAAAGTCTTGAAAGAAAAAGAAAGGGCAAGCCTTGATCTAATAGCAGCATGTTAGTGCTTTGCAAAATTCACATAAGAATATCCAATTACCTTGCCCATGCTAGACTTACCAGCTATGGGGAAGCCTAATGTGAACAAATGAATGAAGTGAAAACAGGATGGGAGAGGAGGAGAAAGAAAAGAAGAACACGTAATTGCTTACAGGACTTGACAGCCTTATAAGATCTGTTATTTTCCGTTTCTAAATCATTTGCTGTCTTTCTTTGTACACAGAAATACAGTCATCTTACATGTCTGAGATCAGACCTGTATTGAATTAAAACATTAGGCTTTGTGCTAAGACGATTTACCTTAAATATATCTAGGACACTTCTCACTTTGGATAAATGGGGTGTTCTCCTAGGCAGGGCCTGTGGAGTTCAGGTAATCTGCAGTCCCCCAACTATGTCGCATTCTCTCTGTCTTTTCCACAACCTATATGAACTAAGTTACAGCTTAAGTAATATCCCTTATTCAAAATGCTTGACACAAGAAATATTACATTTTGGATTTTGGGGGGGATTTTGGAATACCTCTATTTGCATATACACATATAAATGAGATATCTTGGAGAAGGAATCCAAGTCTGAACATGAAAATCATATATACTTATACCATATATCCTGAAGGAAATTCTGTGCACACTACAGTATTTGTAATAACCTTGCACATGAATTCAAGCTTGTGTACATTGGACCATTGGAAAGCCATGGTGTCACTGTCTCTTCCCCCCATGTGGACAATTTCAGATTTGGGGATTTTGGATTTTCTTGGACCTAGAGATTATTTCACCTTGCACTTTTATGAGGTGTTTTATATCTGTAGCTCTTGTTGCATTTTACTGATCCAAACCAGTAGGTTTTATGATGTTATGTTGGTTGTTATTGCTTTTGTGTTATTGTTTATGCACTTGTTGTATTTTGTGTATTTGCACCCTTGACTGTTTTGTGAGTCACCCCGAGTCCCTTCGAGAGATGTTGGCGGGGTGTAAATACATTATTATTATTATTATTATTAACACAACAAGATTAGTACACAGCAAACAAGATCACTGTGTTGGTTGTTGTATTGGATCACATGTCGGACACGTCTCAAGTGTCTAGGACTGTGTGATGTACTGGCAAATAATACGTGCAAATCCCAGTAGGGTGGCCTTTTGCAGCTGACAACACCGATTGTGTTTAAGTGCAGGCCAAGACCTTCAGGCACTGCACCCAATGTGCCAGTCACCACTGGGACCACCTTGACTGGCTTGTGCCAGAGGAGTCTTCTTCTTCTTCTCATTGAAAACATGCCACCCCAAATGGAGATATCTTTTGCGGGACATTCATTAGTACCTCATGCAAAGTTCAAACACCTGCAAATTCATCTTCCAGTTTCTAGGACTGCTGCTACAGCTGTTTGCTGGCCTGCAGGGAAGGGTGGTGGAGGAGAATAACCCATTCCAACATAGCCCATTCCAAGAATAGTTTTTCAGGTGAAGAAAAAAAAATGAAATCACTTTCCTGGAGCTCCATGGACTCTTCCCCATTTGCAAAAACTCCAATAGGGACAGATGCTGTCTGGCTACTTTTTAATTCCCTCTTCCCCTGCCAAATTCAATAAATGGATGTGTTAGTTTCAAAGACTCCACCTAAGGTCAGGAATACTATTAAAATATGCATGTGGAACATTATGATCTCAATTATCATTTGCCTCATTTTTTTCTATAACTAAGAAAATTCTTGAGAAGTCGAGAAGATTCTGTGACTGTTATTATCAAGTTATTTATTAGGACTACAAAATCCTGAACAAAATCTCATATTTTCATCTTTTATCCTTCTGGTGAACATTAATGAGTTTGGTTCACTTAAATGCAATTAGTATGTAAATGTATTCAGTTAAGATGTAAATTAAAAAATATTCCTGAATGACCCAGTTTTATACAAATAAAAACCAATGCGACTAAAAGAACAGTACAGGAACATTTCACATGGACGGAGCTTTTAAGACTATTTTTAAAGGTTTTACTAAACTTCCATTATATAGAGCATATTGATAAACCTGTGTATGTGTCCACACAAAAGTACGTTTAACACAGTTTAACACAGCTTATTTCACATCATTTTGGTGTAAGATTGTTGCTTTCTCGTAAAAAAAGAGGGTGAAATACATTTTCAGAAGTATAAGTTCTTTAATGAAGTACGTATTTCTAAATCTTACCAAGTGCACCTACATACATTTCTCATTGGAAAAGAGAAAATACAGGTTGGGAGGGAGGGAATTTTTTTCCCTTTGCCTTTAAATTCATGAAACACAAACTTAAAATCAAATATAATTAATTGGTCTAGATTGATGCTTAATGTATTAAACAAAATATATAGTGTTTGCATTATATACTTTCTACTTCAAGAAATAGGTTTTCAAAGCTTTATTATATTTATTTGTTTATTTAAAACATTTATATTCTGCCCTTCTCACCCCGAGGGGGACTCAGAGCAGAGCAAAACATACAAATGGCAAACATTCAATGCCAGGACATAAATAGATTATATTCATACATAATCATTAAAAACATTTATGTAGACATTAAAATCCACTGTTATATGTTTTCCTGGGAGAGAGGGACATTAAATTTCTTGATAATTTCTCCTGGATAAATTTTAATGGACGTTATCATTGACATGCTCTGCTTTCCTAACACAATGGAAATGTTTCAGTTTGTACAACCAGAAGATCTAGACAAACTCCTAGGTTTTGATGACATTGATATGCTGATGACATCCAATTCTGTTTCTCTTTTCCACCTAAATCTGAGATTATTGTTTTATTTCTGAAACTTTGTGTGATGTCAGAAATGGTGCTTAAGGTGATACAATCAAAATGTTATCAATATTATACAGTAATATGAAATCCAAAGTGAGTGCATTTCATGGGGTTGCACTTTTATTTATTTATTTGCTATATTTACACCCCACCTTTCTCTATCCCAGCAGGGGGGCTCAAAGCAGCTTACAATGGCACATACACAGTGCATCAAAACAACAAATTCACCTCAAAATAGTTTAAAATTACAACGTGTTAGACATGATTAAAATACATTCAAAGTTAAAAACACGCCATCCAGAGTTCGTTTAAGGCCATTCCAAGGTCAAATTGCACAGAATTCTATATTCAGAATACTGCATTACTCTAATTTTCAATAGCCTGCTCCCAGAGCCAGGTTTTGACTCTCTTCCTGAAGGATAGTAGTGGGGGGGGAGGGTTGATAAGATGTTGCTAGGGAAGGAGTTCCACAACCAAGGAGCCACCACTGAGAAGGCCCTGTCTCTTGTCCCTGCCAGCCGTACTTGTGATGTAATACTGTTCTTGAAGGAATAGGCTCGCAGTTTAAGTGTAATTCTGAATACAGCGTTAAGCCCTGGTTTTTCAGATTTGGTGACCAGGAGTGCTTTGCCACAATAAAAGTTAGTATGTCAGTTACATTGATTTGGAGATGTGTAACCTGGCCATATTGACACATGTTTTAGTCACATCTCACCTGATTATTATGATGTGATTTTTTGAGGGGGCTTCCTTCAAAGAATGGAAAACACCATGTTGTCCAAAATTGTTGCAAGATTGTTGAACAGGGCTGGTTACAGAGAACACAAAATTACTAAGTAAGTAAGTAAGTAAGTAAGTAAGTAAGTAAGTAAGTAAGTAAAACTTTATTTCTACCCTGTCCTATCTCCCTGAGGGGACTGGTGGTGGCTCACAACATAAAAGACAACAATAAATTAAGAAATTTTTCTCCTAATCTTCTGAAGAGACATATTGTACTTAAATCCCCCAGAATTTGAGATTGGCCTCTCAGTCTGGCACTTATGGAGGGATGTATAGTGAAAACATGAAAGAGGACCTTTTTATCAGATCTTCAGCAATTCTATAAATGATAATGCAAGGATTTTAAATATATGGGCTGAATTTCTTTTTTTGTTTTTGATTTATTTATTGTTTGTGAGAAGTTTTAAATGGCTTCAACTTAACTTGTATTTTAACAGTATGATTATATGAACCTGTACTTTAATATGTGTAATACAACATGTGTATTTTACTTAGTTTTTCACTTGTACTTGTTTTGTAATTATGTTGGAAGCCACTTTGTACTCCAGCCATAGAGGGTGGAAAATCTTAATTTTTTATTGACTGATTGAGTGAATGATTTAATGATTTAATTTGTTCATAAATATCATGAAAATACTAAATATATATTTAAATGTATCCATTTGGTGGCAGAGGAAAGTCTGAACTTCTTGATAAATCCACAACTTCAATGATTCCATAGCATGGTGTTAAACTGCATTAATTCTATAGTGTAGATGTTAGATTTGTCTTTCAACAGATGACTGGTGTGGTCTATTTCCTAGATGGAAAATGCGACAGATCATATGGTAACATAGGATAGGGCTGTGATTGGAACACTCTCCCCTTTGAAATCAAAGTAGTGAAAACATTGATTTCTTTTAGGCCTCAAGTTCCAAATGCCTTTTTGTTAACACCTCTGAAACTACCTCTTTCTATTTAAAACGTTTTAGTTGTTTTGCTTTTTTAATTTTTTAAAAAAAAAACAACTTGGTGATGTATTTACTAGGCTTTTCTTATAGATGTTATTTTATTGCTTTTATCTGGAATTGTTTTAAAGTGTTTTAGTTATTTACTGTATTGAAATCTTATGATAGAAGATGGGACACAATTAATCAATCAATCAGTTTCGAGCGTACACTTTGGAGAGGTAACCTGGAATTTAACATCTACTGAAAAACTTTACATCATATCCAATTATTGAGTTGAAAGGAGTATCATGCAAATTAGTAGTTAGGGACATCTTTTTTTTTAAAAAAAGCCAGTTAAATTGTTCATTAGAGTAATGAACACTTTGGGACTTCTAAACTGACAGCTTAAATTGTTGCCATTGAAAACGCCTACCGTTAAAGATTTCTCCGGGACAATATTTTAATTTATTTTTGTTCTTTTGGACTAGTACATTCTCTAGGACATAAATCATGCTTTGAGAAACCTTAGATTATATCAGAAATAATGATGGAACCTCTCTATCAAATGTAGCTACAAAACTTGTGCTGATAAAAACAACTACAACTCAAAATACTGAACTGGACCCATACACATGCAAGAGGATAAAATTATGTTTTTCTGGAAACACACAAGATGGTTGAAGGGAAATATTTGTACAACCCAGACATAGCCCACATGAGGCCCTAAGACGTTGTGCAAGAGCTTGTGGGTGAGTGTATGGAATAAACCTTGTTTTAGGATGAACTTTCACTACTTGGGAAAGAGATTGCAGAACAGAAGCATTTCACTGGATTCTATTGAGGATCGCTCCCCTATTTATGGAAGAGGCTCTTTGCTACGAGTAGGGCACTTTCATGGCCAGCTCATTGACAATGTACTGAAAGCCATCTTGGATCCCATTCTAGGAGAAAGTCAGGTTGTCTGTATTTATTTATTTATTGCATGTGTATATTGAGCTCTCCCCTTGCCACCCAGCAGGGCCAAATAGTATTATTTATTTATTTATTTATTTACTTTGCTTCTAGACCGCCTCTCTCAGCCCGAAGGCGACTCGATGCGGTGTACAAATAGCAGGAACTGCTCAAGACAAACAAATCAACAATTATCAATACAATTTCAACATATACAATTTAACGTTAAAAACACAATATCAGCGTCTCATTATTAAGTCGATTTCCAATTGCATCGTCGTCGTTCCTTAGGTCTCTATTTGATAGTCATACTTCATTTGCAAATGCTCGGTCAAATAGCCAGGTCTTGACCTTCCTGCGAAATGTCAGGAGGGAGGGGGCTAATCTGATGTCATTAGGAAGGGTGTTCCAAAGCCGAGGAGCCACCACTGAAAAGGCTCTCTCTCTCTCGTCCCCACCAATCGTGCCTGTGAAGCAGGCGGGACCGAGAGCAGGGCCTCTCCGGATGATCTTAAGCATCTTGAAGGTTCATAAGAAGAGATGCGTTCGGACATGTAAGTTGGACCAGAATCGTTAAGGGCTTTAAAGGCTAAAGCCAGCACTTTGAATTGTGCCCAGTAGCAAACTGGTAGCCAGTGGAGCTGGCACAACAGAGGTGTTGTGCGCTCCCTGAGTGCCGCTCCTGTTATCAATCTGGCTGCTGTCTGTTGGACCAGTTGAAGCTTCTGAACTGTCTTCAAAGGCAGTCCCACGTAGAGTGCGTTGCAGTAATCTATACGGGATGTAACCAGAGCGTGGACTACCGTGGCCAAGTCAGACTTCCCAAGGTACGGGCGCAGTTGGCGCACAAGTTTTAACTGTGCAAATGCTCCCCTGGTCACCGCCGAAACCTGGGGCTCCAGGCTCAGCGATGAGTCCAGGATCACACCCAAACTGCAAACCTGCGTCTTCAGGGGGAGTGTAACCCCGTCCAACACAGGCTGTAACCCTATGCCCTATTCGGCCGTTCGACTGACCAGGAGTGCCTCTGTCTTGTCTGGATTCAATTTCAATTTGTTCGCCCTCATCCAGTCCGACACAGCGGCCAAGCACCAGTTCAGGACCAAAACAGCCTCCTTAGTAGCAGGTGGGAAGGAGTGACAGAGTTGGACGTCATCTGCGTACAGATAACACCGCACCCCGAAACTCCGGATGATCTCCCCCAGCGGCTTCATGTAGATGTTAAGCAACATAGGAGATAGTATTGAGCCCTGAGGAACCCCACAAGACAATGGTTGAGGGGTTGAGCAGGTATCTCCCAGTAACACCTTCTGAGATCGGCCGTCCAGAAAGAACCGGAGCCACTGCAGAACAGTACCTCCAAGGCCCATTTCCGTGAGGCGTCCCAGAAGGATACCATGGTCAACGGTATCGAAGGCCACTGAGAGGTCCAGCAGAACCAACAGGGACACACTCCCCCTGTCCAGCTCCCGGCATAGATCATCCACTAAGGCGACCAAGGCTGTCTCAGTACCATGCCCCGGCCTAAAACCAGACTGTGCTGGATCCAGATAGTCCGTGTCTTCCAAGAATACTTGGAGTTGTGAGGCAACCACATGTTCCAGGACTTTGCCCAGAAAGGGAAGATTGGAAACAGGTCGATAGTTGACGAATTGAGTGGGGTCCAGTGATGGTTTCTTCAACAGCGGTTTTATAATAGCTTGTTTTAAGCTCGCTGGAATGTTGCCTTCCCGAAGGGAGGCATTAACCTCCACCTTTTCCCACTCGGCCAATCCCCCTCTGGCCTCCTTTAGAAGCCAGGATGGGCAGGGGTCTAGGGTGCATGTGGTCGCTCTCATCCCTCCGAGTATTTTGTCCACATCCTCAGGTTTCACCAATTGAAATTGATCCATCAAAACTTGACAAGCAGGTGCTCCAGCTACATTCTCAGAGACTGTCGTTAACATGGTGTCCAAACCAGAACGGATCAAAGCGACTTTGTCCACAAAAAACCGAGCAAATGCTTCACAGCGGGCTGCTGAGTTGTCAGGGCTCCCATCCTGAACGGTGGGATGCAATAGGTCTCTGACAACTTGAAAGAGCTCCGCCGGACGGTTCTTTGCAGACGCAATATTGGCTGCCAGAAAAGATTTCTTTGCAGCCTTTATTGCTGCGCCATATGCCCTTAGAGAGGCAACAAAGCGTGTTCGATTTGGCTCGCTCGGATCCGAACACCACATGCTCTCTAGGTCCCTCTTCCTTCGCTTCATCACTGCCAACTCCTCGTTGAACCAAGGAGCTGGTTTAGCTCGGCTACTTGAGAGGGGCCTTCCGGAGCAATCGTGTCTATTGCCCTAGTCATCTCCCCATTCCAGAGAGTGACCAGAGCATCAACAGGATCACCAACCGAGGTGGCGGGAAATTCCCCAAGAGCCGTCAGGAATCCATCCGGATCCATAAGCCTCCTGGGGTGGACCATCTTAATGGGTCCTCCACCCTTGCGGAGGTTAGAGGATGCAGTGAGTCTAAACCTGATCAGGTGATGGTCGGTCCATGGCAACGGAGTGATGGTCAGCTCCTCCACACTGCCACCATTCTCCCATCCCTGACAGAAAACCAAATCTAAAGTGTGGCCAGCACAGTGGGTAGGGCCAGATAACTGTTGGGACAGCCCCATGGTTGCCATGGAAGACATGAAGTCCTGAGCCGCTCCTGAAAGGGTGGACTCCACATGGATATTGAAGTCCCCCAGCACAATGAGCTGTTGGGACTCCACTACCAGGCTTGAGACCACCCCGGATAGCTCAGGTAGGGAGACTGTAGTGCAGCGGGGTGGACGGTACACTAACAGAGTCCCTATTCTGTCCCGGTCATCTACCCTCAGGTGGACACATTCGAAATTGGTTGACTGAGGAATGGGACACCTGGTCAGGGGGATGGAATCTTTATAGACCACTGCAACCCCACCTCCCCGTCCTCCGGATCTTGGCTGGTGCTGCACGGAGAAGCCTGGTAGACAAAGCTGGGCCAGATTTATGCCTCCAGCCTCATCCAACCAGGTCTCCGTTATGCACGCCAAATCTGCCCGTTCTTCCAGGATTAAGTCCTGGATAATAGCTGTTTTACCGTTGACAGATCTGGCGTTCAACAGCACCACAAAAAACAATACCCACGAAGGGTTAACAGCAATAAATCACAAAATAACGTATCAAATAGTTCTGTATTCAATATAATATTGTATATATAAAGTCACAGAAAGACTTGCATAATCAGATAGGGCATTACATACAAAACCCAAATAGCAACGGTAATCAGACCCACGCAGGGGTTAAATCCAAACAGTATTCAAACATCCCTCGCAGGGGTTAAATCAACACAAATATATAACAGTGCTCAATAGCATCTAAGCATAATAGCTCATAATAAAGAGTCCATAAATCATACTTATCCCCGGTGGGGAAGGAGAGGCAACAGGACGCGGAGGAGTAAATTAGTACTCATCCAGGTGAATGAATCAGGCCGACGGAGTCGCCATGCGTGTTATAAGGCCAAGAAATCCGTTTCACCGATAGTCCGGTTTTGTCAAGGCAAATCCAGGAAAGCGTCCAGCATCTGTGAACAGTATCAAAATCACCCTAAGGTAAAGAACCCCAATGATAATAAAATAGTAACGAGCAAAGTCAAAGAGGTACATACCATCAAATAATATCAATCATAACCCAGGCTCAGTAGCCGATCGCGGGTGACCCAAAGGTAAACAACTAGAGTACTAGGAGGAGTATATATTCATGAAGGGGTTAATGAGCTGAGGGGGATGATGTCATTTAACCCGTTAGGCCATTCAGTGTCTAAGAGGAGCATCCATTTAATTTCAGCTGATCGTAGCAGATCATTTGCATGTTGATGAGGACGTGGTTTAATTTGTTGCAAGATCATAAGTTTTAAAGAGGAAGCCTCGTGTTTTTTATCCTTACAATGTTTGTAGAATGCAGAATCCTCAGAATCTTTATGAATTTTACTTCGGTGTTCAATAAAACGGGTCCGTACCTCCCTCGAGGTCATCCCCACATAAACAAAAGAGCACCCACAGGAGATTCCGTATATCACAGATTTAGACGCGCAGGTCCCATAATCCCTGATTTTGAAAGTTCTGTTTTTGGAAATGCTGTAAATCTCTTTCTCTTGGGAGACATTGCTGCACACTGAGCAGTGGGAGCATGGTTTCATGCCAGGGCTCATTATGCTCCTGATGGGTGGTCTGTGCCCATGTGAGTGTACCACTAGATCTTTCACGTTTATGCGCTATGAGAGGGAAATTAGATAGGCCCGGAATCTCTTTTAACAGAGGCCAGTATTGTTTCACAATGTTAGCCAGGGTGTTGGAGTGAGGCGTGTAGGTTACAGGCCACACAACCCGATCTGTATTTGTGCGTTTTTTGGTGGTAAATAATGATGACCTGGGGCGAGATTCAGCTCGCATCCTGGCTTTGTTTATAATGGTGGCCGGGTATCCTCTCTGCATGAAATCCGAAGTCAACTTGTCGGCTGCTTGTGTGTAGTCATCCCTAAATGAGGAATTTCTCATAATGCGAAGAAATTGGGAAAATGGGAGATTATAGCGGAAGGCATGAGTGTGATGACTCTATTCTTCTTTACCGTCTTCCTATAATCCCTTATTTTCAATCGATGGTTGACATTGATGACCGTCACGTCTAGGAAATCAACAGATTCTGTACTGATGGTAGCAGTAAAAGTAAGTGATGGGTGCCAAGTGTCCATCCACTGTAGAAAATCCGTCACATTTGTGTCATGGTGTAGAATTAGAAATAAATCATCAATAAAACGGCTATATAGTTTCACCTTAGATGAAAAGCGGTTATGAGTTCGAGGGAACATAAAGATATCTTCCAGGTGGGCCATAAAAATGTTAGCCAAACAGGGGGCGCAACTGAGTCCCATGGATATTCCGTGGATTTGGAGAAAAAAAGTCATCCAAGAACTGAAAATAGTTGTAATCACTGACCAAGTCAAATAAGGACATCAAAAAACCAGTGTGTGGCTGTTCTTCCGATTCAGCGTTATAGAAACTGTTCTCCACAACATCTCTAAGGTCTGGTATTGGAATGTTTGTATACAATGATACCACATCCAGAGTAATTAGGTAATCTCCAGGTTCTAAAGTAAAGTTCTCTATCTTAGAAATGAAATGGGTAGTGTCTCTCAAAAATGCAGGTGTTTTCCAGACAATGGGTTGCAGATAGTAATCCAGGAATTGGGCAAGAGGTTCCAAAATTCCGCCACAGCCAGCTACGATGGGGCGCCCGGGAGGATTCTGTAGGTCCTTATGAATCTTTGGCAGACAATATAGGGTAGGTACTTTGGGATGATCTTTAATAAAAAATTTGCCCGTAATGTCATCAATATAGCCCTCCGCAACCGCTTCTTGTATAACATTAATGATGGTGGCCGCATAGGTCTTGGTGGGATCCGCTCGAAGTTTGCGATAGTATTGAGGATTGTTAAGTTGGCGCATCACTTCCGTATTGTACATAGTAGTATCTTGAATCACAATGGCTCCACCTTTATCTGCCCCTTTAATCGTGATCATGGTGTTGTTGCCTAAGGCTTGAAGTAGGGAAATATCAGAGGGAGCCAGATTGGCCCATCTACGATCCGTTTTGGGTTTTGTATGTAATGCCCTATCTGATTATGCAAGTCTTTCTGTGACTTTATATATACAATATTATATTGAATACAGAACTATTTGATACGTTATTGATTTTGTGATTTATTGCTGTTAACCCTTCGTGGGTATTGGTTTTTATGGCTTTCTGGCCCCTGAGCTCAGTTTTTTACTGTTCAACAGCACCAACCTTAATCCAGAGGAACCGCCATCCTGGGTACCCAAACCTACAGTGTCAGGAGACCGACTTAGAACTACTAATGCTCTGCCATCGTCCCTAGGCCGAATTAATGGTCTCCGTTTCCCGCATCTCCTCCTCCCCGTTATTACTCCTATTGGGGCTCCTCGGACATTGGAACTCCCCCCTCCCTCATTGTCTACTATTTCCACATTTCTAGTCCAAGACTTAGCACTAGCTCCATGATTAGATATTTCCTCCAATAGGTGTCCTCCCTTCCCTTCAGTTCCCACCCCCTCCCTGCCAGTTCTGGATTGCTCCAGCCCTCCCTGAGTCACTCTTTCCCCACAGATTATGATTAAAATCAATAACAGTAGGGCATTGAGTAGCAGCATGGGGGACAGAATTCTCTACAGAGTTCATAAAAAAGCAGGGTGATTGTACAAGTTTGTAAGTCACAATCAATATAGCAGCTATAAAGTGCTGGTGGGATCTGTAGTTCTTAAAGTGCTATTGGGATATTAAGGTGCTATTGGGATATTAAGGTGCCCTGTAGATATTAAAGGGCACCGTAGCTCAGAAGTAAAGTGCAGTCAATGGGAGTCAAATAGTAGCTGGATCAAATAGTGCAGTCAAATAGTAGCTGGATCAAAGAAGAAGGGGAGAGCTGAGCAAGGGAACTGTGAAATTATCATTTTACTACAGTTCCATATGAATTCAATAAATTTTGTTGTCATTGTTTTATGACACAACCTAGACTTTGACTGGTTTCCAAAAAGACATATATTTATTGAAAATATTTTGCATAGTCCTGGACTGCATCTCCCTTTCTGGTTCTGTTGTGCTTTTGTGTTATATGGTTTTTTCTGTATCGATGGGTGTGGCCTCATGTAAGCCACCCCAAGTCCCCTTGGGGAGATGGTGGCGAGGTACAAATAAAGTTTATTATTATTTATTATTAATGACTTGTTCATACATCCCATCCTGTTCTGGTGAGCTCTGTATTATGAACCTTCAAACAGAGGACTAAAGTAGGACTTTATGAATTCCCAGTGTGCATGCAAAAAATAAAAGTTTCTCCCTTGAATTCTAGCTACAGTTTTGAAACTGAGGGTTGGAGCCAACTAAGAATAAGGTTGGAGCCAAATAAGAATAGTCATGTAATATATAAATTTCACTGGTATGAAGCAGAGAAAGCACCAAGACAAAAAAGCCTTTCAAAGGCTTGTCCAGAACTAACTTCCATGTGGATCCTCCTTTCTCAGACATGCCTCAACCAGAGGACATTTCACTTGATTATTTGACATGTATATATTTATGTGAATTTAGTACCTACATATATGTGTTTCCCTCTTCATTCTTCAACTCACTTTTCCTTTTGTATAAAGCCTTCATTCTTCATCTCACTTTTCCTTTTGTATAAAGCTAAAGAGATTAGTGGTTCGAGTAAATTGGTGAGTAACAGTTGTGTCATTTTAGGATGACAACTCTTATATTAGGATTATCTTTAAAAATCTCTGTGTACCCATGGTTTATGTACTTCATTAATACTGATAATAACTATAGAGTAGATGCTAATTGCTTCATAGTAAATAGCTGGAAGAGAAGACATCTTCTGGAGCACAATGAAGTTTTGATCTCACTGATCACCTTAATACAGAGGATTTCTTCAACATCAAGAGAACACATACAGATGTTTTTGTATTTTTATCACCTAGGAAAATTGTAAAATAGTAAATTTCCTGCTCTAGATATTCCTGGAATTGACTTCCAATGCATAATTAGAGCAACCATTTGCAAATAATGGGTCTTTTCCATGGATAGTTGACTACTTTAACTTCAGTTGTTTCACAGCAATATCCATGCTTTGCTATATTTCTAATGGGATTCACAGAGGCTATTTATTTTTCTGGGAGCACACTGTAAATATCATTAGGCTGGAGAGATGTGTCTCCATTTCTCTTGAGTTTTCTAGTGCACCGTGTGCACATCAGAAACTGTTAAGGTAACCTAATCTGATGTGAAATTCACATTGCACTGGGAATTGCTCTAGAGAATAGTACATGGCAACTATTGAGAATACTTGAAGGATTCTGGTAACTGGCTGGTCTGTTAGGTGCAGATTTTCTTTTCAGTGTTGGCATTGTCATCATCTGAAAGTATTGCTTTGGCTTTAATTATAATGTCCAGGTTAAACAACTGTCATGAAATGAGTATACAGATATTTTAAATTATTAAATGAAGTATAGCTCATGCATTTCCTCTCAACCAAGAAATTATCATCTCTACTGATGAAATGCATAATTTTTCATAATTATTATTTGAAGAATGAAGCTAAATAGAAAGCAAGAAATCTATTTCACTTCAAAACTGAGAAGTGAGCAAAGTGCAGCCTCAAAGACCAATTGTGGAGCATTAGGAATCAAAACTTAGAGTAAACATGAAGGCATTTTACCATGTTTATTTGCTCAGGGTCATTTTTGTTTGAGGAAAGGATTTAACACAGACTTGGAAAGAAGTGGCTTCCAGTCCCTTTATTTTACACAAAAGACCTGTTCCAAACCCAAAATGGCCCAGAGAACCAAAAGAAAACCATGGCAAAAAATATTCTCCACTACTCTTCGAGAGCATTAGGGAGCAAACGTTTGATGTTTTCGGTAGGGAATGAGGTGGAGAGTGTGACTCCCAGTTTCTTGGGGGGCAGTACAGCTATCCTGTTAATTTGATTTTTCTGTCATGGAAAGAAAGCAATATGGCTCAGGCATTGGGGAATGTTGCACTACAAAAGACAATAATGCCTGCTTGTTGGGTTCAGGGCAGAAGGATCAAATCACCATTGAAATTTGAAAACAATGCAGTTGTTGTTGTTGTTGTTGTTTTAAAGTCTTTACTATGGAACTTCAAATGCAAGGAAATTAGGCTTGACCCATCTTTTTTTAAGTTTCTGCAGGCAGACCAAGAAGGTGCTATTCTTCATAGCATGACAGTTGAAATAGCTGTTTTAACTATTTCAAAATTGGCTTATAGTTTTGTTTTTAAACTGCTTCTAAATGTTTTATAGGAGTATTTTAATGGGCTTTTAAAAGTTTTTATCTTTGCATTGTTTTTATTCATGGCTTTGGAAACCCTTGTCCGCTGGGACATACTAGAGCAGTGGTTCGCAACCTTCCTCATGCCGTGACCCCTTAACACAGTTTTTCATACAGTGGTGACCACCCCAACCATAAAATTATTTTTGTTGCTCCTTCATAACTGTAATTTTTCTACTGTTATGAATCGTAATGTAAATATCTGATAGGCAGAATCTATTTTCATTCACTGGACCAAATTTGACACAAATATCCAATATGCCGAAATTTGAATACTTATTGGGTGGGGAGGTTGATTTTCTCATTTGGGAGTTGTAGTTGCTGGGATTTATAGTTCACCTACAATCACAGAGCTTTCTGAACCCCACCAACTATAGAATTGGGTCAAACTTCCCACACAGAACTCCCATGACAAACCGAAAATACTGTTTTCTCATGGTCCTTGGCGACTTCTCTGACACTCCCTCGCGACCTCCCCAGTAGTCCTGACCCCCCAGGTTTAGAAACACTGTGATAGAGAAATGTGTGCAATCAAATAAATAAATAATCTGCTGTTTGGTACTGATACCTCAAATTTTCACAAAGTATTTTTGCATAGAAAACAGTATTCTCTGCCCAACAAAAATCATTTGTGGAGTAGAAAAAAGCATACCCTCTTCTGCAATTTTTACTGTCTTTTCTCCAAAATTTAGGGGGGAAAGCCACCAGACTGGAAGACAGAGATACATCAAAAGTGACGGGGCAGGTAGTGGCTCCACTGTTCTTCCATATTGGTAATTACTGGTATGTAAGGTCACAATTTTCACATTTTTTGTGTTGGGATATTTACCTTGACTATTTTGTTTGTGCATTATGGGTATGGTTATCTGCAAATTGTGTAGCCTTCCATTTGCAAACTATGTGACAAGATGTCTCCATACAGTTAATTTACTGCCATTTATAGCCAGCAACAACATTACTGAATTGAGTGGTCTCTTATGCTCTATTAGCACTTAACATCATAGACTGGTTGCAATATAGACAATGCATTTAATGCTGTTGTAGATCCTTGTTGGTTGATTCATTCCTCTTTACCCTAGAAGACTCCTCAAGAGATTGATGCTTCTGTAAATTGTTTCAGTACAAATAGAATGATACTGTTATAAATTAAGAGAATTACCTATCAATCCCCCAGTCTATAACCCCAAATTTAAAGCCAATATATTCTGCATGAGCCAGCATGTTGCAGTAATTTGAACATTGGACTACAACTCTGGAAACCAGGGTTCGATTCCCCCACTCAGATGTGGAAACCTACTGGGTGACCTTCGGCAAGTTACACACTCTCAACCTCAGAAAACTTCATTATAAAGTCACCCAAGGTCCACCATCAGTTGGAAATAACTTGAAGAAAAACAATGACAAATTGGTCTATGCTTATATCTCCAGTAATAAGAAGAAAGGTGATAAAAACAAAAGGGGCAAGTTTTGCCTATCTCTGGAGTAATAAAATATTGATTCACTCTTGGTATTGACTTTAACATTCAAATCATTATAATTATCAGCTGGGAAGGATGATATCAGAATGCCACTAGCTGTTCAGCTTGTTTTCTTTTAAATTCCTCCAAACAATCTCACTTACTCTACAAACTAGAAATGGTTCATTAGCTGAACAATTAAAATGCAAATAAATAAATGGTGGCTTTGTTTCTCTCTACCAAGCTTGGTCCAAGACATTACCCGAAGAGCAGGAAATGTTCATCAACCCCTGTCAAACTGCAAAATAACTCCAGCTAGCCAAATTATTTTGGTATGTTAAACAGACAACCTTCAATTATTTTCAAAACAATCAGATTGCACAAGGAATTGAATAAATGTCGACGCCGGAGAGAGGTTTGTCAGAGAGATGCTGGGTTCTACGACCTGTGACCACTACGACTGCTAAAATACTAAGGTCCATGAAAACGAAGGGCCAGACACCTTCGAGATGGAGGAGTCCGGCCATAGCAGCTACATACGGAAGCCTGAATGGGCCTAAGCCAGTGCCGCGCTCTGTAGGGCTGGATCAATCCACTGTGGAATATTTATACAGAAAATATCAACGACTGGCACTTTGTCTTAAAAACTTTGGTGATCTACTAAAGAGACTGAACATCTCCCAACCTCATGATCTCAAATTAGATCCCAGAGTTTCCACTCCAAACCCTCTCCAGCAGGAATCCCCAGATTTATGTTGGGACCAATCTTGGGACTTTCCAACCGAGAAACCCATCGAAGAGGAGTCGGGAGGCACAGACGAACTACTCACAGTTCCCTTGGACGGTATTGCCAGGAAGGTGACTAAAGAGGCTGACACAGAGCGAGAACTGGGCCTGGAGGTTGGGGAGGACAGGGAGCCCACAGTTGGACCCGAACTCTCAGCCCCGGTGGCAGGTCTCTGCGAGGCATGTTGTCCTTCTGTTGTACCCAGTCCTGATTGGAGTCCTGATGCAGTAGCTGGATGTCCATGGCTGGCTGAGAGAGGCGCAGGCATGACCAGCCGCCTTGTGCCGGCGGAGTGTCCTTGGAGAGACCAGGTATCGTTGGATGTCACAGGAATCCTGGCCTGTGCTCAGAGGCCCCATCCCCAACAATGTGGCCTCTTGATGGCAGCGAGTCGGGAGCATGGAGGGCTGAGCAAGATGGCGGATGACCTTGGGGACACTGAAGGGAAGCAGTCCTCCTCCTCTTCCTTGGACCTGGACTGGAAGGGTCAAGTGCGCAGGCAGTGCCGGAAGAGAAGCCGGAAGAAGAAATCGAAGAAACACCTGACTTCCTGCCCGCCAGTGGAGAGCCCGGAGCTAACGAATATCCAAGAGACTGGTGTTCCTAAGGAGACGAAGTCCCCCACACTGAACCGAGACACCCCAGAGGGCCGCTAAGGACACTGGGCTGCCCCCATAAACTCTGATGTGGTTGATGGAAACAAGGACAGCCCTAGAACCAATATAGATAGTTTATTGGGGAGGAGCAAGTATAGAAAATATAAATCTAGGACCTTCTGGGGTTTGGGCTTAGGGAGCTGGGCCAGATCAGGCTCCCATAACCCCACAACTAAAGCTAAAAAAGACTCAAAAATCCCTGGAAATGCCACTTATGCTGGGGAGAGAAATTCCCCCCAGCTATGACTGATTCCTCCCTTAGACCTTTATGGTGGGAGTCCCATTAGAGTCAACTTGGGAAGGACATAGTGCTTCCGTTTCTGCTTCACTATGTTTCATGGTAAATTGTTGTATGCTTAATTTGTATTGTATTCTATTTGTTATGTTAGCCTTGTTTACTTATATTATGTTTGTTCTTGAATTACTGCTAACTGCTCCGAGCCCTCGGGGAGTGGTGGTATAGACATTTGAAGTACAATAATAATAATAATAATAATAACTAACCATTGCCCTTTTGTGACATTATAAGTCTGAGTTGGATGTGACTCCACACTTTGCAGTTATAGCACTTTATTGCTGTGTTCACTGCTGTGGTTCCATCCAGTGACATACTGGAATTTGTAGTTTTGTAAAACACTTTAGTTCTCTGCTAGAAAGCTATAGTTTCTAAAAACAAAACTCATTTAGAAATGTCTAAACCGATAACATTGAAACATTGGGGGTTCACAATATTACTGTCCAAATGGAATACTAACTCTCCTCAATGATACCTGAGTTGTTTTGCAGAGACATTGCTCTTGACTTGTTCTCGTAATTCTCATGAAGTTCCTCCCTATGGTATTTAAAACTTTAGGGCTGATTTGGTTGGGCTTGAAGAGATATCTGTCAAAGGATGGAGCCTTTGTTATTTGCAATGGACTGACACTTAATTGTAATGAGATATTTATGTTGGTCTTTAGGTCTTTTGTCATTTCCCTTGAGAACTGAGTGTACTCTTCTTTGCAATAAAGGAACAAAACCAATGCAGATAAATTATGGGGCTCTAACAATTGCTTGGTAGTTGAAATAGAAATCTTGTTATAAAAGAACACCTGCAAAGTATTTTGTTCTTTCCTCAGTTGAGCTAAACAGATGTAATGTTTAAGAAAGCATTGTAGCTCCCTTGTGGTAAGGCAGAGTATTATTTTGACCTCCAGCCATATATAACATATCCTCTTTGCTTTTCAATGTTCTCTTCCCCTTAGTGCTCAAAAGAAATCTCAAGATTTAATACACTGACCAAGATGATATACTTCCTTAGTTTTCATCTCTTGCACACCCATGGATCATTATTATTAACATTGCTTCAATGATTTACTCCAATGTATAAATCATTAAAATGTGACATATATCGATGGCAAGATGCACCCTTAAAATGCACCCTTTATTGTGTATTTTATATTGTATTTAATAATCTGGTTTTCATGTATTTATCTACTTGTCTTGTATGTGAAAGACCTATGGTCTAAGCATAGAATAAATACAAATTAACTCCAATGTAAGTTATTTATTTATTTTGCGTCAAAAGCATTGCATAAATTAGTAACAATATGTAAAACTGATAAAATAAAGGCAGCACAAACAGCTAAACAATTTTAGATCAAAAATGGGCAACAGTGACCACCACATTGTAGCTTTAAACAGTTCTTCCTCTGCATGAGGCATGGCAATGTGGTTAAGCATACAGATACTAAGTTGTTTATTCTGCTCCACAATTGCACAAGGTAGAGGGTTCTTCTGGTAGTGCCATTTTGCCAGGTTGTCTTTTGATCTGGCAACTCCACTTTTGAGTCTGTTCAGGGACTTTCAAGTTACCCATTCTTGGTTACCCCCTAGAAGAAGACCCTTGTAGGGAGCCATCCAGTTTGAATTGCCTGATTTTGCTGCCCATGGCATGTAATAATGAAGGACATTAAATATTTGAGTTGTAGGAAGGGAAAGATATTTGGAAATATGCTGTCTACTCCTGGGAGGCGCCACAGAGTGAGAATAGATTTTGCTGCCCAAAAAATGCATTAAATATTTGAGTTGTAGGAAAGGAAAGATATTTTTTGTGGGGGGGAGGGGAAATGCTGGGGGGGGAAATGCTAAAAATTCAAAATATATGATTAAGATGTCTAAAGAACTTAAGTTTTGTCAAGATAACATCGATAATGTTATCAATAGTATATCTGAATGTGCATAAAATTACATTGCTACCTTCATCACACATCTGTATGTATTTCTATTATGCATATCACCATAGTAACTGGGAATGAATACATGTTTCTAGTAGTGTAATAGAGTTATGTAATGTAGGTCATGTTTTATTCACCAAGACATGAGCAGCACACAGAGTTAGCTTCCTCAGTATCCTTGCATCTTTCCCTTCTCACTGAAGAATAATTACATTTTTTTAAATTTCTGAATGTAATAAACAATTTTATAAGCAGGTTTTGTTTAAGTGCATTCAGTTATCTAGCAAAGCAATGCAGTCAATGGGTTTTTAAGTTCAATGAAAATATGAACTGGCAAGTGACTCCCAGTGGCACTACCTGTCCTAATTCATAGGAAAATGAAAATAGGATGCTCTGTAAATTTTAGTTTACCCATTGTCCTTTTATAAAATATTTGTTAACTTATTAATCCTTAAAAACAGTACCTAGGGCAGAAAGTAACATTCCGGTGTTGCCTTAGATATTTTATTATCATAACAATCTGCTTGTTTGGGTAGTTTAAATATTTGCATGGGTTGAAATCATCTTTCCCTTAATACATCAAAGTCTTCGAGCAAAGTTAAATCGTTGTTTGACAAGCAATCCCATCTGAGTTAAAGCATAGTTACCAGAATATGTAGGAATATCTACTGCCATGACACACCTTTAATACTCCAGTGGAAGGTGGATCTGCTCGCCCCATACATGCTCAAAAGGGTAGTGCCCTACATGACTGTAGAAAGGAGAAGTCCACCCATTCCTTGAGAACTCTTGCCTGCTTTAAAATTGTGCCAGGTGTCAATCTATGCACAAGTTATTTTGCAGATGAGCTATAAACTTCAAATAATTTGAAATGAATTCATCAGTTTTTAAATAAACAATCCTCTAAGAGCACAAGCAGATGTTTGTCCCTTCTCCGTGGCAAGTATGTGAGGAAAATTTTAAAATTTGATGTGCTCTTTTGTTACCCATTGAGATCCCCAGCTCGGCGGGGATCTCAATGGGTTCAGCAACTTGGGAACTGGAAGCAAAGTCCCTTTCCTACAATGCCGTATAAAATCCAGATCACCTGCTTTGAATTGGATTATACGGCAGTGTAGATTTAGATAATTTATAATTCAAAGCAGATAATGTGGATTATTTGTTTTTATAATCTGGATTATATGGTAGTGTGGAAGCGGTTAAAGACTACCCTTGAAGCAGGCCTGAGGTTTTTGTTCTCACTTAGGGACTTTCCACACACCTATATAACTCAGAATATCAAGGCAGATAATCTACAATATTTGTTTTGAACTGGATTTTCTGAGTCCACACTGTCATATAATCCAGTTGAATGTTGATTTTATACAGCTGTGTGTAACAGGTCATATAAGATCCAGAGACATGGGTGGGAGTGCCTTGGATTTAATTTCCAGTTAATAGGCTTAATGTAGGCATGCACTCTTTCCTCCTTTCTTCTTTTCTATGAATAAATTTATGCATTTATTAATCCAAGGCTTCTTTAATTGTTGCAAATTGTATGTATTTAATTTACGTCCCTCCTTTCACCTGGCACAACCAATTAAATAGCTAATGTTGTATTATGCAAAGGTATAAATAAATTTAAAATTATATTAAAAGTAGAGAGTTAAATCAATTTAAGGCACATTAAAAACACAATGAAGATGTTTTTAGGAATGCATACTAATACAACAACAACAACAACAACAACAACAACAACAACATATCCCCGAAGGGACTCAGGGCAGCTCACATGGGGACCGGGTCAACAAAATTAAAATACAGCACAATAAAATATATTGTATTACAATAAATTAAAACAAAAACCATACAACACATCATAAAAACATAAACCATCAACAACCAACAATCAGTAGCTGAGCACAATGGGTATGTTTAGAGCTAAAAGGGCAGGGCAAGGACTTGTACCAACTGCTGGTCATAAAGCACAAAAGCGAGATAATTAAATTAGGGCTAGAAGGGCCATGTCAATTGATGAGCCGATTAATCAAAGCCACATTAGAGCATCCAAGTTTTCAGGTCTTTATGGAAGGTACTTAATCTAATCTCCCTGGGGAGAGAGTTCCAGAGCCGAGGGCCACCACCAAGAAGGCCCGCTCCCTCACCCCATCAATCTTGCTTGTGATGGAGGTGGTAGCCTTCTGCCACAAGAATTCATACCCAAAGTCCTGTATAAATACAAAGGTCATTGGCTACTGACAGAATGAGACCAAGGACTAAGGATTTCTTCATACTTACCAAAACTAGTGTCCTAGGATGCTTCAAGCCTTCATTGGGGATAAGTATACTTACTATGATTATTAATAAAATACTCAGAGACTGGGGGAGAGGGAACAACTTGTGATTGGATATAATTTTTAAAGTTGAGGGTCTATCCTTTGTGAATGCCAGAAAAAATGCATGCACTCACTATGGAGCTACCATTAAATAAATGCAAATCAAAACTACAAGAGCAATTGTCAATGTAATCTTAGAAGTCAAACAATATTATGCAACATATACTACTTCATCTTTGACTATGAATAAATATTTATCTTTTCTTATTTTTAGTCTACAATTATAGCTGGGTGAATGATTCTGAGAGTTGCAGTTCAATAAAAAAAATCAAAATTGGTATGAGAATCAGTGTTGATTTTTGAAAACCGTAATTTAATGCATTATATGATTATTAATAAACAAGAGCTAGGTGCCTTTTGCCCTCTCAATATTAATGTTATCTCAGTGGACAGGTAAAATTAAAATATATTTTTGGAAATCGAATTGATTTTTTAAAAAAGTAAATACATTTTAAAATTGCTTAATACAGAGAGACAGTAGGTGTAGGCTTTTTTGCATTTCACCACTGTACAGATTAGTATAGGGAATACTTACGTATACCACTACAGATGTTTAGATTTTACTTTCAAGGACTCAGTGGTAAAAAATGTGTTCTGAGATCAAATATTGCAGAAACTTTTCTCTGTTAGCATGTGTAAAGAATCTTATTTTACTGTTCACCTTTATTAAAACGTGGCAGGGCAGGCAATCCCACCGCTGCCACCAAATGTAAAGATGTCCCCAATCCGTGAGGAAACTGTATATCTAGCTGCCACCAATTAATACTGAGGTAACTATTTGACCACCGTTTGTAAAGAGAGATGATGTGTTAATCACTGTTAGGCTTCAGAGTGAGGCTTGTCTTTTATAATATAAACACCAGGAGGCTTATGAACCAAGAAACTGTAACAAGTTTATTTTTAAATGTGAACTTTAGCTTGCTGGTTACGAAGTTTCAATATTCTCTCTCAGAGGTACAATGCTTAACGGTTATTCTTCCACAGAGGTTATTTCTTAAACGTTACACAGTCTTAAATTAGGCTTTTCCTGCCACTTTTATGCATCAGCATAAACTACAGGTTGGCTCCCCCAGCCAAACCTCTGAACTGTTCCTTTTAACTGATAGAAGTTATCCTTAACTTCTTCCCTCAGCTTTTATCCTAGGCTGAGTATCCTAACACCTTCTCAACTCCTTGAGTTGGACTGGATTAACTATCCACCTCTCAGCTCCTTGAGCTGGTCTAAACACAACTGCTCTCTCTGAGCTCTCAGCACCCACTCTGCTCACAGCAGTTGGCTAACTCCCAACTGTCATTTTTTTAACTTCACATTCTAAAGCTAGCCTTGGCTGGTTCCGCCCACTGTTACTATGACAACACATTCCCCTAGGAGGGGAAATGCCTTTACTATCATAGTTAACCCTTTAGGGTCTGTCTAACATTCAACCCCATTTCAAATACAAATGTCCCTTCTAAACCATATAAACAAACATGTGATCAACATACAGCACATGCATTTACACATAAATATCCACCTCATCACAGCATGACCTTTGCAAAGGCACTCCTACAGCATGCTTGAATTCCAGCTGAGAAATATGACTCTCAATGAATGCAGCCATCTGGGAGAAAGAACATCTGACCCTTCCTGACCATGCAGACAAGTGCTCCTTTCCCCCTTGTGATTTATATGAGAACAAGTTGAATGAAAATAAGGCCAGAAAAAGTACTTTGTAGAGGATGGAATGTTACATTTAAATAGGAAGTATTTACTCATTACTTTTATCATCTAATTGGTCAATGCTTGCTATTGTTGGTAAAGTCTCAAAAGCTAACTCACTTAAGGAGCATCCATACTTTACAAGTAATAAGCCCACCTCACAGCTGGATGCTGAAGTCCCCCAAGCATGAACAGTATATTTTATTTACTCGTGATTCATCTGATTTTGAAAAAAATTAATTCATCTGATCTTCCTGGTATTGATTTGCATTTTGGAGCAAAGCAGTATGAAAAGATAGCAGAAATTGTACTTAGTACGTGGCACACAATCCGTCATACAAGCTGTTTTATTTTCGTAGCAATCCAAACTGAAGATTAGGAAGAAATTGAGTACTTGATTGTACTTTGTTTTGTTTTAAGATAAGGGGATTAAGGTGAGGCTTAAACACGTATTTCCATTCACCTCCCCCAGGCATCCCAATCTTTAGTAAATAATTGTTTTGATCCTTTCTGAAAAGGGCAGTGTGAGACTTGTGCTATTTCAAAATACTTGAGCAAAGAGATTTTGCTGCTGCAGTAGTATAATATATAATATAAATTGATTTGATTTGATCCAGAGATTCATTTTAAGTTCATATTTAAGGAGAGGGATTGATTTTTGACAACAGTTTTACATGGACTTTAGCCTTCTTAGCAAAAGAGTGCTGGTGCCTAACCAAACTACAAATCGCAGGATTCCATATTATTGAATCATTGAACCATAACAGTTATGTCGGGGTACATGAATTCTACAGTCTGCAGCCTTAGTTACTCATTACCAACATGTTAGTAATTGTGCTGTTGGAAAATCCAGGATAAACTTTCTGGTTCCTCCGGGTGGTTGATTCAAATATTGTATTTTGGAAATTCTGGTGGGAAACGCACAAGACACTGCAAAGCAATTATTCCCAGCTGCAGCATGTGATGTTCTTTCCATCCCTTTAATTGCTCAGACTGAGTCAAAACATGCCCACACACTGTTGCTATTTACTTTCAAATCAGTTTCAAAATATGACAGCCCTATGAATGAGAGACTTCCAAGAGTCAGTTCTTGCATACTCAGAACCACAGCTTCCTTGATTGAATCAGTGCTTCTGTAATGTGGTCTTAACTTTCCCCTAATTTGCTCTCTTTTATTTAAGACTGAGCCATTCTTTTAATTATTTCACTGTCTTTATGATCTGCCCTTATGTAAATCCAATGCAATCATTATTTCTGTTTTCTTGATATTCCACTGTATCCCCACACCTTATTCTTTAACTTTCATCAACTTATTCCAAGTCTTTGCTATTTTCTATTAGGAATAGGTATCACCTACATATGTTAAATTGTTTACCCTACTCCCAGTTTTCATGTTTCTTTGCATCAAATCTAATTCTCCTTCTCATATGATGCTTTTTGTATATAAATCAAACAGGATGATGAAATGCACTTTTGTTTGATCTCCTTGGCAATTGAAATCATTCAGTTTCTCAATATTCTGATCTGACAACAGCTTCATGGACAGAGTATGTTTTGAAGCAATAGTGAAATGCTGTAGCACACCCATTTCTTTCAGAGTGAGCAATAGTTTTACATAATATGCACAATCAAATGCTTTGCTATAACTCAGGTTGATTTTTGTACATTTTATTATTTAATACATTTTATTAGCCAACAGAGTTCTGCCATATGATCTTTAGTGTTGGGGTTTTTTTTTCTTGACCCACTTTGAACAGCTGCCATTTTTGTTCCATGCATCATAAGGTTGTAAAATTTTGAATATCACTTGTCCTGAATGGGAGATGAATGCAATGGTTGGGTCATTGCCATAATCCCTGGTTGTGTTTTACTTGGAGTTTGAAACATATATTTCATATTTACAGTCTGTGGGCCATTGTTTTGTTCTGCATATTCTTGTCAGGTTTTAGTTAGAATATGAATTGGTTCTCTGTATCTTCAAGCAGTGCTATCGATATGTCATCTGTTCTTGGGCCAACTGCCTCAGACCTTGAGGTAGAAAAACTGAGTCCATATCCACCACCCATGTGCCAGTCTGTGACTAGGGCTTCCAGATTTCACAGTCCTGCCCCCATCACCACTCACTGATCATCATAGGACTTTTTGTTGGTTAGTTTTATTTTTCTTGGAAAATGCTTGTGCATGAGTTTTTTTTATGTGTGGAGGTCAGTGCACAGCCGATCAACACACACTCTTCACAGAGTGAGGTCCCATCCAGTGGCATGGTTAACACAACAATAGTGGCTTCTCAATCTATTGTAGCCTTCTTCCACCTTCACAGCATTGTAACATGTACCATGTTATGCTCCGTCTCCTCTGCTGTTGAGGTCATTGGGTCTTCAGATTGTGCTTGGTCTGGAACCTCCCCTGCGGCCACTCCTGGGAGTGCATGACTCCAGTTGTTGCGCTCGCAGATTCATTGGAACATGCAAGCCCCCTCACCACGACAAGGTGACAATCCATCGAGGGAATTTCAAGAACCGAAAATGGAATGTTGGAGGACAGGAAAACAGATTTAAAGATGGGCTCAAAGCCAACCTTAAAAACTGTGGCATAGACCCTGAGAACAAAAAAACAAAAAACCCCTGTGGCATAGACACCAAAAACTGGGAAGCCCTGGCCCTTGAGCACTCTAGCTAGAGGTCAACTGTGACCAGCAATGTGGTGGAATTTGAAGAGGCGTGAATGGAGGGCAAAAGAGAGAAATTTGCCAAGAGGAAGGCGCTTCAAGCCAACCCCGACCGGGACCACTTTCCACCTGGAAACTGATGTTCTTGTTGTACCTTAGACCTGAAGGATCCCTCAGTAAACCACTTGAGACCAGCCGTGATTAAATGCTTTATTTAGAATAAAGGAATAGAGTAAAATAGGTAGAAATATAGCCCATTGATGCTCCCAAGCATCAGGGTATTGCAAAGCAATAGTCCAAAAGTAAAACAGGATCCAAAGGTAAAAAGAGTCTTGATGCCCCAATGGGCTAAATCCAGGGATAAGTTCTTGGCACAAAGACTTGGCAAATAGAGTCCAAAGGCTGGAAGGCCCAATGGCCCAGACAGAGTTCCGTGAAGACCTGGCTTGAAAGCTAAACATTGGCGAGAGATGCCTTGAGCCAAAGGGAAGCAGCTTAAGTAGGTTTTTCTCCTTGAAGACACAGACTTCAGAACTTCTTCCCAGGCTCGCTTGTGGGACTTGCCCCGCCTGGGCCTCTCGGCTGAGATTGTAATGTCAGCTTGTTAGTGAAGACACCTGGACTTTTGGGAGGCACCACTGCTTTGTGGTACCAGGCCTTCTTATTGGTCTAGGAATTAGAAGGGCTGCGTTTGCCCTTGAACGCTTGGTGAACTAGGGGCCTCTGCAGCATCTTGCTTTTAGGCCTCTCTGAGGCTTTGGATTTAACATGGCGTGAGTCTTGCTGAGTGTTAGAGTCAGGCTGGGGCATGACAGTTCTCACTGCAGGAGAACATGCCTATGTACCTACTGCCAGGACACCGAACTTGGAGGACACTCTTACTCAGACCACGAGAGACTGCCTAAGTAAGTAAGTGTTCTTGGTTACTTATATCTTTCCAATGCTTTTAATACTTTGTCAAAATGTTCTTTGTAGATGGAATCTATCTTCTTTTTATCTCTTTTATGGAATTCTTCAGTTTGTTGCTTCCATCATCCTTTCAGTTTATCCAGTTCATAAAATATGTTCCACTGATGCCTAAATGCATCCCAGCTCTAGGTTTACATTTCCAAGTGGCAATTTATATCAAACATCAAGCAGAAAATATATTCATGTTCTACTAAAAAGCAAAAACCAGTGCTATTCAAAATGGTCGCCCATAGATAGTGCCAGATTTAGGATAAATGAGGCCCTGTGCTAGTTAAGTTATGAGGCTTCTGACTTGGGCCCTAAAGGAAGAAGGTCCAGAAAGCTACACTGCCAACTTTGTAGCACAGTCCCATAAACTATCACCTCTATCATTATGTCTGGAATTGTTACAAAACAGAATGTCTTCATATTTATAATTGTATCACATAAGCAAAATCATTTTTTTTTAGCAGGAAGATGTGCCCCCATTGCCAACAGGCCCCTGTGCTTAAGCACACCTAAGCACAACGGTAAATCTGGCACCACCCATAGACTACCGCTTGTCCCCAAACCATTGATTGCTGGTTCCTACCAGGTTTTCAGGAAATAAAGACACAATTATAGCCACTTTCTTTCTTGAAAACCCGATGGAGAATCTGGACAGAATCACAGTGGATTCCATTTTATACTATTTCTCCTTTCGACTTGAATAGAAGTTGAGTTACAGGAGAAAGAAGGAAAGACTCATTGCTTTGAGCTTCCACTTTAAATTGCTACTTGCTATGTTAGGGATATTGTCAATTTTAATCTCCCATGTTGTTCCATTAGTACAGTGGTTCTCAACCTGCGGGTCCCCAGGTGTTTTGGCTTACAACTCCCAGAAATCCCAGCCAGTTTACCAGCTGTTAGGATTTATGGCAGTTTTTTTTAAACATTTCATGTTTAAATTAAAGAACTAATAAGATCCAAGGTTGAACTTGTAATTAAAATTAATGAGCATTCTGTTTTGAATGACAATATATGTAGATTTTCCCCTACATTTTATGTGCATTGTGTTTTTGTAGCATCCTTAGCATATCAGTGGTGGCCTGCTGTTACAACCTCAGAGGAGCTCTCGTTGAGTGACTGAAAGCATTATGACATGTTTTATGCTCTCCACATCTTCTCTTTTATGTTGTGAGTAGATCCCTGAACTAATCTATAAGAATGCTATCGCCTTGGAAATTTGCCTGAAACCAATTTCTAACCTTTTATGTATGAGAAATTGAAAAGTAAAACTGAAAAGGGAATTTGTATATAAAACTTAAGATGATGCCTGGGAGATTAATGGCTGTTGATTTTTTAAATTATTATTATTATTTGCAAAATGTTTGAGAGAGAAGAGCTAGGGTATTATCACACCATGCTGTCATACCATCACAGTGATGCATTAGTCATGCCTTTGACTCATCTTTATTGTACAACATTGAGCTCTCCAGTAATTGTTGCATTGCAGGTTTGTTGAAAATGTGTGTTTTATGTAGGAAATAATCCTTGTTCCTGCCATAATCTGAATGCAGACATCTGGTAGCACTTTCTTTAGTGAATAATCCATTCGTGGCTGCTCTATGGATGTGGTCAGGTTATCTCTCCCTCAAGGATCCCCAAGGAAATCTTGGGCAGAGGAGCCTCAGACCACATAGGGCATTTCCAGACGGGGGGAAAGCCCATGACGAAGTGGGTTTAAAAAACCAGCTTTGGCATGGGTTTAAAAAACCAGCTTTGGCATGGGTTTTTGTCCCCACACCTCCCCCCCCCCAAAAAGCTCTTAAAATTAAAAAAAAACCTTACCAAGCCACTGTTAAACAGTTCCAGCAGTCCTCCTGGTGCATAGAAATGATGCTCCAGGAGGTGGGGAGGAGCAAAATTGGTCCTTCCCCTGTATACATCCTGGTGTGTCCTTTCTAGACACCAGGAGGACTGTTGGAGCAGCTTAATAGTGGCCTAGTAAGTTTTAAAAACATTTAAAGAGCCTTTGGCTGAGTGCTTCAGGGAAGGGGATCAATGCCATCTTGCACCTTTGGGCTCCAGGACCCCAAAAGGTTCAAGATGGCCCAAACCTAATGGGGTATCAAATTAATTCAGGACAAAGCAAGATTTACCTGCTTTCTCCCAAATTAATTCACTTTTATCAGAGGCATTGTTTGGGTGCCTCCACTAAAGGCCTGACATGCCCTGCATTTTGGGGCATGTCTGGAAGGACCCTTACTTCCAATGTTCAGGTGGAGAAAATGGCTTTTCTCCTAACCTCTTCTTCTGATTTCTGTGGTTTTTTAATGCTTGCTATTTATTGCCATAATATTATAGCATGCTCTACCCATTATAATGACGTAAAAGAATAGATTATACCAGTCATGAAGTGAGGAATGGGATACAGGGGTCAGTAATGACACTATTTATGTGGTTGAAAGAAAAGGTGCTCTTAAAGTGGAAATGTGGCAAGGATGTGATACAGATTGCCAGCAACTAACTACAACTAACTACTCACAACTGAATAACATGGCATAAAGAAGTGGTGTGATAAGGCATTCACTTCAGTGAAGTTACAAGTTGTCTGTGGATGATGCAAACAGTGGCAAAATTGACCAAGTGCATGCTGATGATTTGGCTTGTATGGCTCTTCTCAACTGCTTCTAAAGACATCATAGAAAAAAATGAGACTCCTGTGATTATGTCACTGCTCTGATGTGCGGCTTTGGCTGTTATCATCCAGGCATTAAATTGTCAGATAGACATGAAACAAAATGGCAAAATCAGTGCAAGCTTGATGACTCCTGGCAGCCTAAACTATAATGTCCGTCATGTGTGTAATACAACCTGTCTTTATTCCAACAAGGGAGTTGTTCATTAAAGTAATGTTGAGAAACATATGAGTGACTAAATATCAGAAGAAATGTAAAGTTGTTTCAGTCAGAAGCTGTTAGCGTCTTCCTTATGGGAAGCTCCATTCCAGATATCAGACACAATACTTTCCCTAAATGTTGTACGATACTCTTTAAGCTCTAGTGTGATAAAGCCCTATATCTGTATTAGAGGAGACATAATGTGATAGCAGACCTGAGAATTTGGTATTTTGAAGATCAAGAGTCAAAAAATTTATGCCAGTTTTCCAAGGGGAACTGGTTCAGATGCTTCCTAACATGTACTTAAATAAAATATTCAAGCCAATGAATAATATTTTCTTTAAATATGAATTGGTCTGGGTGATAGTGCATTCTGTCTTACAGGGATGACATGCAATTATACAATCTTTGAGAATTAAAAGATGTAGTCTTTCATTACTTTATCCTCATTTTTGTCAGATGAAGAAAACTGCTTGCTTACAAGTGTAAAGTATTTTTAACCCAATGATAAATAAATTATTAGGAAGGTTTTAAAATGTCATTTGTCAAATAAATTTTCAAGAGCGCAAAATCAATGCTATTCTACAAAGCCCAACATCCAGAGCCAGAAAACATATTTTCAGCTACATTTATTTTGCGAAACTGTCCGTCTCCCTTGTTTGAAAAAGAAATGTAACAAATACAAAATGTAATAGATTTGTTGAAAAAAATTAAACTGTCTCAGCTGCTGCTTTGTCTTTAAAATTTTATTCATCTGTTCCAGAGTACAAACACAAGTGTTTGTAGCTGTCATTCAGCTAGAAATACATTAGTCTCCCAAAGTTATTGGTTTTGTTGTGGAATTCACACAGAACTCAACTTAGAAGAAGAAGAGTTGCTGGAATTCAGTGACAATGTCACAAAATGCCCTTATTCTAAGTTGAGTTCTGTGTGAATTCCACAACAAAACCAATAACTTTGGGAGAGTAATGTGTTTGCACTCTGAAACAGATGAATGGGCCATAAGAAGGAGCCATCACTGCTTCTTTCCCTGTTGTTAAAATCTGTATTATATAATAGGCATTACCTCTTCCACTCAAATGCAGACATCATCCAGTAAGCTTCCATCTCATTTTGGGAGTTGGTTATCCAGAGGTAGTCTAGCATGCAATTTCTACAATTATTTAGAATTTATATATAACTTACCTAACATTATTTCTAATCATTATACAGACTCACAAGTGCACAATGAATTTGTGGCTGGAAGTGGAGTAACATACCCTGTTTGTGTTAATAAAAAAGGCTTCCAAATAAATACATACTTTCCCACTTTCCAAGAGGTTCTCATGAAGGGAGAGGAATCGCCTGCTCTTCACACTTTCCCTAACCCTAACATACTTATCTAGTAGCTAGCAAGAAGGAGGGGAAAGCTGAGTGAATTGGTAGTTTTTAGTGCAGTTCCATACAACAGTGTTTCCCAACCAGTGTGCCGTGAGCGATCATCAGGTGTGCCGTGGGAAATTGGAACCTCCAATACCCTTTCTTCCCCCTCCTGCTGAACACTTTTTCTTCTCCACTTGGGCTCCCTTCTTCCCAGCCTCACTCTGCTCGCTTTGCCCCGCTTTGCTCTGGGGCGAGTCTGCGCAGTAGCGCCCGCACGGGTCACGCCTTCCTCCCTCCCCCCCCCTCCCCTCCTGAACACGCTCACGCTATTTTCCCCAAACTCCATCTGTGTAACATTTGGGCATATTGAGTATTCATGCCACGTTTGGTCCTGATCCAACATTGTTTGAGTCCACAGTGCTCTCTGGATATAGGTAAACTACAACTCCAAAACCCAAGGTCAATGCCCACCAAACCCTTATAGCATTTTCTCTTGGTTATGGGAATTCTGTGTGGGAAGTTTGTGTCTTTCGACCATTCCTGCCAGGATATCTATGTTGTGTTCATCAAAACAGGCCCAGGTTTCACACTGAGTGTATAAATACATTTAAAAACATATTAACTATATGTATTACTGTGTTAGAGTGTCATTTTGTGTCATTTTGGTTGGTGGTGTGTCCCAGGAATTTGTAAATGTAAAAAATGTGCCGCGTCTCAAAAAAGGTTGAAAAACACTGCCATTCAAGCATACACATTTGACAGATACAGTACAGAACAAATACAGTTAGTGCATTGGTTATGTGGGAAAATATGTGGGAGCCTGATTAAATTGCCTTGCAAAATTGGAAGTCTAAAATAGAGGTGGAAATGTATTCCCTACACAGTTAACTGTATTGTAGGGAAAGGAATGGAGTTTACACATGGCTATTATAACAGGAAAATTGCTACTAGAGAAAATACAAAGCTCAGATGTTTATATAAACACAACAATCCACAAAGAATGTGGATTATAAAGCAAGCTAAAAGCCCCAAGAGAATGTAAGGTTTTAAAAATCCTCCTTCAAACAATCCTCTTCATCAATACCTTTTTATAGGCATCTCATTCCCATTTCTTCCCCCATTTAGTGACATTCTGTTGCCTTCTTGGTTCTTCTATTCCCTTCTGAAAATAAAAATTGCAGCTTCACAGCTTTATGCTGCTGGGAAAGCCAACCATTGTTAATAGTGTTAAAACTGCCTCTTGATTTCTCCTATTGAAAACACAAATCCCCCCTTTAGACTCAAGCTGCTCATAATGATCACTATCAGTTTCTGCTCAGAAACTTCAGAGGGATTTTTCCCCACCATCACAAACAAAGAAGGCTTCTTAAAACTGTTGTTTTGGCAGATATTATCTTGGGGATTATGTTATCTAAATACATGATGTCACCACATCTCAGATGCTAAGAAGAGGAAAGCAGGGGCAAATCACCTCAACATTCCTTGCCTGAGAAAAGCCTGTGAAATTCATGGCATCACCATAACTTAGATGAGACTTCAAGGCAATTACTTCACTTTTATCTTGTGGATGGTATATCACTTTACAGCAATTGGTCTAGGAAATCTAAATACAATTCTTATGCCTAGTGTCATCTTGGAAAAAACACCTTGCCAGCAACTACTATGATTAGGGTTTTTTTAAAAAAAGAAATTATATCCTCTCACAAGTTGATTTATTGTTTGCATTGTTCCATTTTGGAGCCCGGAGGAATGGGACCATAGACCAATCCCTGACGTATGCTAAGTGGTTGGAAATGCAACAAACTATAACTATAATAGATGGTGAAAAGTTTGAGGCAAATATAAAGGGCTAACATTCTAATTCCACATTTTGTAAATCTTATATGTATATTGCATGTCTTGCATATCTGATTCTTTTATCTGTGTTGCATTTCTTTGAAATACATTGATTTTTCTCTCATTTATGGTATACTGTGCACCCCAGTGAGAAAATTCCTCATGTATTGTGATTTATTGTAATGTGAATGAATATTTAAATCAGTCGTATCTTTGAATGTTAGACTTGGTTGATACAAAAAGTGGTTCAAAACTCATTTCAGATGTAAGGGGTGGTTCGATTCTAAAGTCACTTCTGAAATTTTTTTAAATTTCAAAACTTTCCAAAACTTCCAAAACTTCCAAATTGCTTTGTTAATGGCAGACATGCATGCACAGTAGAAAACAAAAACCAGTACTGGCACTGGGGAAATTTCAGGGGAATCTCCCTCCCTCATTTTTAGGCCAATCCTGGTAGAACACATGGACCACTGTTAGCTCACCAGATTTCATTTTTGGTGATTTTTCAAAGTTTTTATATTTAAAAAAACACCTTTTTAATAATAAAGAAAATCTGTTCCTGATTTGGTAGTGTCATTTCCTGTTTCATTGGGTGGTCTTTACTATAAAAGTAGTTGTTCTACTCCAAACACTTTGTGTGGCAAATAATTTCTACCATCTTGAAGAACTTTCTGAACAAGGAAACCAGGGTGACAAATACTGTAAAACAATCGAGAAAGAATGTGTATCAATTTTCAGAGAATCATATAGCTGAAGAAAGGGAGTCCCTGGAGGCACAGTGGGTTAAACCACTGAGCTGCTGAGCTTGTTGACCAAAAAGTCACATGTTCAAATCCGGGGAGTAAGGTGAGCTACCGCTGTTAGCCCCAGCTTCTGCCAACCTAGCAGTTTGAAAACATGCAAACATGCAAATATGAGTAGATCAATAGGTACCATTCTAGCGGGAAGGTAATGGTGCTCCATGCAGTCATGCCGGCCACATGACCTCAATTTCTAAGCTCTTTGGCTTAGAAATTGATGAGCACCACACCCCTGAGTCGGACATGACTGGACTTCATGTCAGGGGACAACCTTTGCTTTTTTCTAGCTGAAGAAACATCAGGGCAGTCCAGTTCAACTCCCTGTCATGTAGGAATACAAAATCAAACACTGTCAACAGACGACTCTCCAGCTCCTGTTTACAAATTTCCAAAAGAAGGAAACTCCATCACACTCTGATGGTGCTTCCAGACAGTCCTTTATCCCAGGAGCATCCATGTTTTAAAAGCGCAGGTGTAACCCCCAGCCCAAAAGCCCTAAATCCCCCTTTAAAAGTAAGGAAAATCGTACACACCCCCACCTGGAACGCTGAAATACCATGCCAGGAGAGCTCTGGCAAGAATGTAATGGAGGCCGGGTAAGTTTTCCTTACTTTTAAAAGGGCTTTGGGGGCCTTGGGGGAAGAGGTGGGTGTGATGAGGTAGTTATTTATATGTTAATCACATGTTTGTTTATGTATTTAGAAAGGACATTCTTTAGAAGCTGCAGAGAGTGAGCAGTAGAATGTTTGCAGCAGCAAGCTGTAAGCAGAGGCTGCTGCCATTACAACAGAGGCCACTCTGGCTTTAGAATGTTCAGTTTAAATTTGACAGTTGGAGAATGTCAGTTGGCCAGCAGCTCTGAGCAGAGTTAGTCTGGAATTGACAGTGGCTGAAGCTGCAAGCTGTCTGTAGGAACTGCAGTGTGCAGTTCAGTTCTGTGTGTGGGTTTAGGGAAACCCAAGTGTGTGGGTTTAGAGAAACCCAGGTTAAGGACAAGTGTAGTCCTAGGGTTGAGAGTAACCCAGTATTAAGTAGTTACTTGTGATAGTAACTGTGTAAGGGGAAGTTAGAACCTCGGTGTTATATTGAAACCACCTAAGCTTTGAGCCCATTTGTGTAAAATAAACTGCTAAACACTTTCAACAAAAACATCTGTGGAAGTTGTTTATTCACAAAGACCCTCACATCTAGTGGTCAAGCATTGACAAATGGTGGCAGTAAAAGTTAATTAATAATAAACAAGCAAAACATTGAGTATTTATTGGTAGCAGTGGTCAGTCGCCCACAGTGAATCTAGTACGAGGCTTAGGAACTTCGTCACATTTGGTGGCAGCGGTTGGTTAACAGGATAGCCTGCCCTGCCACATTGAATAAGAGTAAACGGGGTGAAGTTTCATCCATCGTTACAGTGGGATTTACACAGTTTTCTGGACAAATTTAGTCTGGAAAACTGTGGGAATGTGGTCTGGACTACCAGAAGTAGTACATTTTTCCCGTGCCTTCTAAGAAGCCACATAATAAATCCACTATCTAATTAATTCACCATAAACAGGGTTTTCCTGGTTTGTGGCAAATTAATTACGGGGTGGCCATAACGTCATCTGGACAGCCCCCTTTTTATTGCGGAAATTTCAACAATATAGGGGCTGTCTGAATGGGCCCTGAGGCCAAACAACTCTTTCCATCAGGAAGTTCTTCCTCAAGTTTATGTGGAATCTCTTTTTCTGTAATTTGAATGCACTGCTTCATGTCCTAGTCTCTGGAGTAGCAGAAAACAAGCTTGCTCTGTCTTCAATATAACATCCTTTCAAATGTTTAAACATGGCTGATTTAATCCACTTAAGTCATGAGTGGGTGTTCCTCATCACTAGCAACAAAAAAAGTAGTTACATTAAAATTGTGTCAAAAATGTTAGCATCTCTTTAGAGAAGTCTGCTTGAGCTTTGACAGAGCCAGTGTTATTTGGTAGCTTCCATTGCAATGGGACAGTGAATCTGGTATGGGTTTAGTCCAAATTTTAAAGATGTTATTCAGTTGCTGGGCCTATTTGGAGGATAGAATTTCAAATATTGGATAGTGCATTTGAAGTTCAAACACATTTCCAGAGTATATTTACTGTTCCATTGGCATGTGTGACACTATACTAAGTAAGAAAAATAAGTATTGGGAGGTGGGAGGGAATTATCTGAGGGAAGGTTTTGTGTCTCATGCCTGTTAATATAGTCTTGGATTTCATAATTATTACTTTATAATGATGTTATTTTGTACTGTTTGACTTATGGGTATGTTTTTTTTAACCATGGCATTGAACGTTTGCCTTTCTTTGTTGTCTGGAAGCCACCCTGAATCCCCTCGGGGAGATAGAATGGCCTATAAATAAATTTATTATTATTATTATTATTATTATTAAAAGTTTTTCAAGATATTTATGATAATTGAATCATACCTAAACAATGTTAACATGTTAATTACTTTTTGACATAAATGATCTAATTTACAGTCAAAGTAATATGCCATCATAATAATGAAACAGAAGAAAAAGAGGGGGGGTCAAAGAATGATAAACAGCTAATATTCAATAGGAGTCTGACTCCTTCAATCCTAAGGATCCTATCTACACTGCCACATAATGTGCGATAGTAATCACATTAGTCTGGGCATCCAAACAACATGCCAGGCTAATGTGACATAATCTAGGATAAAATTATTAATGGGTTTTTTCCTGGGTTTAAAAAACAACAGCAAATGTCTGGATCTTTCAAGAAGTTCTAGACGTTTAATGGTGCCATAGCTGCAGAGACTGCTATTGGGGGTAACCATGCATGATCCCTGATAGACATCTTTGCAGCCATCCCATACTCCCTAGGCTCAGGCAGCACAAGGAGGTGGGATGGTAGTGGCACCCTTCCCTTCCTGCACCCCATTTTGCTGCCCAATCAAAGGCACAGTGTGTTTACTGATGCAGGAAGCTTCCCTGTTGGTCCATGGCACTCAGGGATGATGCAAGAGAGCTTTGGAGAGGTGGCTGGGGAAAATTCTCTCTCCAAAGTTTTGTCACGTAGTCTCCTGAAGCTACATGGAATCCTCCTGCATCAATAATCAGTTTGTGCTTTTGTTTTTGTGGCAAAACGGGGTGCAGGGAGGAAAGGGTGGCACTGACCATGCAGGTATGTCTGACCACCCCTCTGTGTCGCCTCTAAATTTAGCCCAAACCAGCATTTTTATTGCCACTTCATGTCACATTTTGGCCCGTGCTGATGGTCCATAAAAGAGAAACAAAAATAATTCTCCCATTATAGAGCCAGCTAAATAATTCTACTGAAATGTCTAATAATTGTAGCCACAGATTATTTCTCCATTTGATTTCTTGTTGCTTTAGAATTCCATAAATTGTTTTCTGTCTTTCAAAAAGTTAGCAATTGGTTTATCCTTTAAAACCCATGTTAATTTGGTAATATAAATCAACTCCGCAATTTTAACAATCCATTCTTCTATTGTCAATACTTCAATCTGTTTCCAAGTTTGAGCAAGCAATACACTTGCAACTTTTGTCAAATAGCAAAAAAGCCATATGTATTTCCTATCTATTTATTTATTCATTATACCCAACAAAAACATTTCTGTGAAAAGTACAAAATCGACCTGTAAAAAGTTGGGATGAACATATAGATCTTAGACTAGTAACCTTCTTACAATTTCCCCAGACATGCATACCCAACATTGGTTTGAAATATTCTGGGACATTTTCATCTTATTTGGGGTTTGATACCATCTATACACATAATCTTATACACATAACTGCACAAAGTTAATGTTATCATTTTGTGGATTAGCCTGGAGCAAGTGAAATGTAAATTGCTGAAAATAAATGTAGATTACTATGATACCTTTGACTGTTTTCTAGCCACAGGTTGCTAATTTGTGCTCTGTGCTTATTATGAAGAGTGTAAAACAACTGTCAATAAAAATGAATATCAGTGCAAAGGGTGTTTACTATTCAGAGCCATGTCAAACAGCAATTTGTGTAATCAAGAGTATGGTAACTTTCTTTTCAAAGGAGAAGAATAGTCTTGTAATGAAGGTGCTGGATGTCAGCCAAACGTGTCTCTAGATATCTTGTTTAGCAATGGAAATATGTTCAATTTCTTTCGGAATACGTATTACACAGAATCATAACAATCATAGAGTTAGAAGGGGCCACATAGGCTATCAAGTTCAAAGACACTGGGACCGCCTACCAATACAGAAAAAAGTCTTTGTTGAATTTGTACAGGAGGGAAATAAAATAAATAAATAAAATAAATAAATAAAAACAGAGCGGATAAATAAAAACAGAGCAGATTTGGAAAATTTACAAGACTAAGAACCTTAGACACATTAAGGCCCCTATTCACTATGGATCATGATGAATCTGACAGAATCAAGGGATGGGCATGAGGAACCCATTGCCCCATGCCCTGCATTGCCTGCCTTTCCCCTCACCTCATTCCACAGGAGGAAGTGTTGTCACCCAGCTTCCCCGCATTGTTTTCTGTGCAATACAGGAAGCCTCCCATGTTGCTACTGCTATGCTGATTTCACCCCTGTTCAGGTACTGTCTCACCACAAGCCCCACAAGCCCTTGCTTCCCATGAACAATACTGCAGCCATGAAGGATTTAAAATCCCTTCCAGGCCAGCCTGTCTCCCTCATGATGGTCTGCCTGCTTGCTTTTCTCGTGAGAGCCTGGCACCAAGAATGCAGGATGAACTGGTCAAGGTTAGCAAAGCAGGCCTGGAAGATAAGCGGGGAGGCCCAGGCCGGAGACAGGCTTGACTCTCCTTTACATCTGGAGATGCTAATGAGGTTTACATTCTCGAGAGGCTGAGGTAGCTTAAACAACAGCTGCCATCCATCATGCCCACTTTGACGTCCGACGCAGACCTACGTTGCTTAGATCAAAGGGTTGAGACAGTATAACCGTGTAGAGTTGGCCCGGAGCGGTATCTCGTGCCAACATCGTATTCAGGATGATGCTCCTGTGAGAGAGGCCACTGGGCCTTCCAGGAAGACTTTGCCAGTCAGCTTTGGCTGCCTTGATTTCTGCCCACTTGGGTGAAGTATACTTTCTTGCTAAGTTCCTATTTGTTCCTGAAAGGTTTTTCATTGCCTTTACACCGGCTGCTTTCTAAAGAGACTTCCTTGCATTTCAACCCAGCTTTGTTCCTGATTGCATCCAGCTTGATTTCTGGTTTACCACAGGACTATTTACTCAATGCTTTGTTCCTGAAATTTGCTGCTATTGGAAGCACTATAGTATTGCTTCCAACCTCTTTCCTATAAACTATATTCTCAATAAACCTGTTGTACCTTAGCTGGTCTCTGTGGTTTATCAAGGGAGGTCCTGCCCAAGGTTCTAGAGGGTGATAGGTACAGGGCCCCAAGGGAAGTAGATCAATGTCATGGGATAGGAGCCAGTGGGCTTTATTTATTATTTATTTATTTATTTATTATTGCAGCTTTTATGCCGCCGAACTCCCAGGGGCTCACGGCGGCTCACAGCAAGGTTAAAAACATCAATATCGGCATAACAGTTAAAACAATAACAGTAGCATTAAAATAACAATTAAAATACAGCATAACAGGAACAAAAAACATCACACCAGGACAGACACCACAGCGTGCCACAGCGCCTGCTCACTCACTGAAGGCCTGCCTAAACAGGTGAGTCTTGCAGGCCCGTCTAAATTGGAGTAAGTCCCTCAAGGCCCTGGTTCCGGCCGGAAGGGCGTTCCATAGCGTAGGAGCTATAACCGAGAACGCCCTCCGGCGGGTAGATGTCAAGTGCGCCGACTTTATTGTTGGTATCATCAGAAGGTTGGCATCCTCAGATCGGAGCGGTCTCGGAGGGCAATAGGGGGTGAGGCGGTTTCTCAGGTACGCTGGCCCCAGGCCGTATAAGGCCTTAAAGGTGAGAACCAATACTTTGAAGGCGATCCGGTGCTCAATAGGCAGCCAGTGCAGATCCTGCAAAATTGGTGTTATACGGCAACCTGCTGGAACCCCAGACAGGAGCCGGGCGGCAGCGTTCTGCACCAGCCTGAGCTTCCGGATCGCCGACATAGGGAGGCCAACGTAGAGCGTGTTGCAGTAATCTAGCCTAGAGATGACCGTGGCTTGGATAACCGCGGCTAGGTCGCTTCGGGAGAGGTAGGGGGCCAGCCTCCTTGCCTGGCGGAGATGGAAGAAAGCAGCCTTGCTGGCCACGGAGACCTGAGCCTCCATGGACAGCTGGGAGTCCAAATGGACACCCAGGCTCTTCACAGACGGCGCTGGGTGCAGCGCCGCCCCGTCCAGGGTTGGAAGCCGGACATCCACCTCGCCCGGGCGGCCCAGCCACAAGATCTCCGTCTTCGCCGGATTCACCCTCAACCTACTGGCTCGCAGCCATCCAGTAACGGCTTCGAGGCAGTGCTGGAAATTATCGGGGACGGACTCCGGTCTGCCCTCCATCCTCAGAATGAGCTGGGTGTCATCAGCGTACTGGTGACAGACCAGCCCATAACTCCGCACCAGCTGTGCAAGCGGCTGCATGTATATGTTAAATAACAGAGGGGAGAGGATGGCCCCCTGAGGGACTCCACAAACCAATGGGGAGCCCTCGGAGACCGCCTCGCCCCTCCTCACGCGCTGAGACCGCTGGTGGAGGAAGGAGGTCAGCCATTTAAGGACAGTCCCCCTCACTCCAGCCATGGCCAGGCGGTGGATCAAAAGATTGTGGTCGACCGTGTCAAACGCTGCCGTGAGGTTTAATAACACGAGCAGCGCAGACCCGCCTTGGTCGAGCTGGCAGCGGAGTTGGTCTGTGATGGAGACCAGGACCGTCTCCGTCCCATGCCCCGAACGGAAGCCGGACTGGAAGGGGTCAAGCCATGTTGCATCATCTAGGAAGGACTGCAACTGCTCCATTACTGCCCTCTCAACCACCTTGCCCAGGTACGGAAGATTCGACACTGGGCGGTAGTTGGGGGGAACCGCAGGATCCAATGACGGTTTCTTCAGTAATGGAGCTACCACGCCTCTTTTAAGCACTCTGGAAAGACTCCTTGCTCAAGGGAGCTGTTTATGATATTCAACAGAGGCCCACGTAACCCCTCCAGGCAAGATCTAACAAGCCAGGAGGGGCACGGGTTGAGGGAGCAGGTGTTAGGGCGAGCTGCAGTCACTATCCTATCAACAGCATCTGCGTCCAGTGGCCGAAACCGGTCGAGGGTGGGCCCGGCGGAGGGCCACGGGGTCTCCAGCTCTTTAACTGTATCAATTGTGTCCGGAAGGTCCCGGCGGAGGCTCAGTATCTTGTCTGTAAAAAAGCTCTGAAAGACACCGGCGGTAAGGGCCTGATCACTATTTTTTGGGACGGTAGGGACCGTCGTCAAAGACCGAACTACCTTAAATAATTGAGCTGGGCGTGAGCTAGCAGACGCTATCAAGGCAGAGAAGTATTCATTTTTGGCTGCCTTGACAGCCTGCTCATAAGTCTCTTTAAATAACTTATAAGCTGATAGCGAGGCTCCGTCACGGAGTTTCCTCCACTCGCGCTCTAGCTGTCTCCTCTCCCGCTTCATGACCCTAAGGTCCCCTGTATACCAGGGGGACCGATGATTGCGGGGTCGGAGAGGGCGCCTAGGGGCAATCTCATCGAGAGCTCTAGCTAGTGAGGTGTTCCAAACCTGAACCTGCTCATCGACTGAGACGCTGATAGACTCCAGATCCTCAGCGCATTCAGGAACCTTTCAGGTTCCATTAGTCCCTTTGGGCGAACGAAAATCCGTTCGGCGCCTTTGCATGGGGGGGGGGGGCGGTTGCTCAACCCGGACCTTTAGAGCACAGTGGTCTGACCATGGTACCTCTATTACGGAGGCTAGGGCCACTTGAACCCCTGCGCTGAACACCAGGTCGAGGGTGTGCCCGGCCGAGTGTGTGAGTCCCGAGCTGCAGAGGGAGAGGCCCAATGTCGCCATAGTCGAGATTAGGTCCGCGGCTGCAGATGGAACGGAGGCTGCGTCGGCGTGGACATTGAAGTCACCCAGAACAATAAGTCTGGGAAACCTCAATGCCCACTCCGACACAGTCTCAAGCAGCCGTGCCAGGCTCTCCGTCGGTGCGCTAGGCGCACGGTACACCAACAGAATCGCCAGGCTCTCCGGGGACTCCCACACCAGGCCGGTGCTCTCCAAACCTGCGGTGACAAGCGCAGGGATCGCTCTAAGGTGTAATCCGTCACGGGAGAGTATTGCCACCCCCCCGGCCCTCGTTCCGGTTCTGGTGCGTGGCAACGTAATCAGGGGGAAACCAATACTGGAGGCAGGTGGCATCGCTCTCCTGGAGCCAGGTCTCAGTGATACAGAATAAGTCCGCTTTAAGGTCTTCACAAAATTCTCTGACGGTGGCAGTCTTATTCCGGATGGAACGGGCGTTAACCAGCACCAGAGAGGAAGGGGGGAAAGCAGGATGTCTATCAACAGCGTACCTGGGGATAGGACGCAGGTCAGAACCAGGTCGAGTCCGTCTTTGACTTGGTCTGGTTCTCGCAGTTAAGCTAGCATTCGGCCTGCGCCTACCTTCTTTATGCCTGAAGAAGGATGAAGTTGGCATAGAACAGGAAATTTTGCCTGTCTGGTCAGGTGGAAAAAGCTCTATGAGAGATAAGCAGATATTATTTGTTTACAAAGATTCCTCACTATTTAGAGATACTGCATAAAGGGGCTACTAGGAAAAAATGTCAGCTTGCACTGGTGGAAACCATTTTATTTTACAGAAGCTCCTATCAGAGTAATGCCACATATTTCTAGAATGTTTGAGGAAACTGTTAAACCACCTCACAGCAAGTTTTTTCCACCTTGTTTCCAAATTTCCTGAAATCGCCCTGTCCAAGTGATCCTATGGATAGTGCTGTTTGTCATTTATGAGTGAGGCAGCAAAAAGGCTATGTGCATGTTTGTGGATTTAAGTTCAGCTCAAGCTTTATGTGTTATCCATATTATACTCACTGTTCCTCACTATTTCTTTTTGTTGCTCTTGTTGGACTTTTTCTTCCATTTTTGTGTCATCTAAATTGCTTGTCTATCATTCATTGAAAATGGCAATTCCCCAAGCTTCTGAAAACTGGGAGTTGTAGCAGGATGTATAATTTGATCGGGGAGTACATGGTCACAAAAGTGAAAGCAGCATATTTATGACTGTGCTTGGTGAGTGTCTCACAAAGAAAGCCAAGGACAGTTTCACCATATGTCCAACTTCAGTAAGATTGACTTGCTTCTTTTGGCCTTTTTTGGCTTATGTTTTCTTTTTGGCAGGCTTAAGAGAAGTCTAAGGAATGATTTTTTAAGACATGATGAGCCTTGAACTAATGGGAAATCTTTTTTTTCTTAAGATAGTGTAAAAGCATATGTTTCAACTAAATGAAAATTAGTGATCCTACTAAGAGACACTGTAGTTGTTGACAGATATTACAGAATTGCAAAAATGAATACAGGAAGAAGAACCCTACTGACTTCCATTAATTAAAATTATAAGCATCAAACTTCCAAATGTGGTTTAGCTAAGGTCTTCGCTATTCCTTTCAAATCATGAAAAACGAACAACATAGCAGCCATTATTTTCTTCATGAAATAGTTTAAAACTCATATTTTCAGTTTCTTGACTACATTGTTAATTTTTTTTTCAAAAGAAGGAATTAACAGTAATACTGCTTCAGATAAATCTGATGACATCTGAATAGATTTAAAATGTAGGAAATCTCATGGCTCTACTTCTCCCCCCACTCTGATTCTGCTGTTACTTTTGTGGCATGCAATTGCATAAGCAGTCATAATTATTAGGCTTAAAAAGAAGTAAACGTATGTATAATAATGAAGTCAAAGAAATACTGGTATTAAAATGTTTGGATTTCCATGCTGTAGATCTCACAATATAGTTCCTCTCATTGCATATAGATTATCTTCACTGAAACCTTTTCTTTATTAGTTTTTAGGATTTTTCTAAGCTATTTTTTCATTTATTTTTCTTTTAAATATTTTATTTTTTTAGTATTCTTTCTGTGTTGCAGGATAGACAATCTGCCTTAAGAAAGAATGAATAATGATATCATTTATCTCCTCCTTGTTAAAAAAAGCTGTTAATACCTGTGCAATTTATGAAGATCATTCATAGCTCAAGATGTATTATGTACAACAGAACACTTGTTGGGTTTTTGTGAAAATGTTGAATGGGATTGAAATTTTAGCCGTACTATGTCCCCAAGGGCAGACATGGAACTGGGGTGAGCCCTGAACCTGGGCAAGAAAACAAACAGGCAATAAATAATAACTTTGGTGAAATAATTCACCAGGACTCAACACTGCTTTCAGGCCAACCTGCTGATATCATAGTACAAATAAACCTGTATTTTCTGCACGGAAAACAGGTTTTCTACACAGCAAATAGGATTTCAATATGAAAGACAAATTTTCAGCATGTAAGAATTATTTTTTGCACAGAATAATTCCTAAATGCTGAAAATTGTCATGCATCCAGGGTTATCCTTATCAAGGTGATCTGACATTTGAGACATCCATTTTACAGCCATTTTTGGAATAATTTCAAAACTTTTTCCCTTCTATTGAGATACTTTTTATGCAGAATGATCTGCCGTGCCTAGGGAGATTAGTTGGGACCAACTGCTCCACCATCAAGCAAAGATTAATTTGTCCATCCGGGCATTTTCCTGATTATTTTCCATTTGAATCCCCACTGCAAAATAAAGAAACAAGACATTTATTGACCTATTTAAAACTGGTAATTGAACGAAATAACTAGTTGTGGGGGGAGTACTGCAACATGGGCAATGGCATGAGGCCAGGTACCATTTTCTGACTACCTGCCAAGCCAACCACTGGGCAAAGCACCTGACCTCAGGGGCACTCCAAGTAATGGTTAGCTATCCCAGCCTGTCATTATTGGAAGGCCATCCCTGGGGACCTCCATTCTGAGTTCCAGAACCCAATAGAAAAGAAGTAAACCCCCCAGGCAAGCCCCAAAGGAGATATGTCTCAGAAGAACATTGGTCTACTCTACTGGGGGATTCAAAGACTCCCCTCCAGCCATATGGCAGGCCTCCTGTCCAGAGGTGAGTGTAATATTTCAAGTTACTTCTGATTTTTGGTAAATTTTTAAACAATGTTTAATTGAAATATTTCAGATGTACTAATATTATACAAATATACAAAAAGAAGGAAAGAGAAAGATAAAGCATAAAATATAAAGATTGAAGATGAAAGAAAAAAAGACAACTTCCATGTTTCCTTTCAACAGTACATACATATACATTCATTTTTTCAAGCCTGTGTAAATAAAAATCCAACAGTTCTCTTCTTTCTGTTCCATTACAGTATTTTTCAACAGCCAAAGATATTTTTTCCTTCTTCTAAAGGTTGACATATTTAGTATTAAATTAGTCATTATCTTTCAATATCTCTGTCAGACATCTAAGCCATTACAATATCTTACATCATGATAAGTAGTCTTCAATTTTCATGCCTTTAATAATTAATAATAACAGCAGCTTAATAACATAATTTCATACATTTCATACATTAGATTGGATGCAGATGTGATCTCAAAAAGGATTTTATAAGATGATGTTTATTTAAAATACTAGAGTTAAAATATATAGGAAATTTTAGAGGTGTGAGAGAGTTTAAAGATAAAATGTGTTTAGACTTATTTTCTCACAACAATCATGCAAATAGAAACATTTAGGTATGGAAACAAAAACTTTCCCACCTTCTCTCCAATAGGGCTGTGCTGCTGCTTCGGAAATGCACATTCACACTATCAGTGGACCCCACTTTCATCCTTGTGTTCATCCTAAATAAACAGTGCCTGCTATTTATTTATTTTTTCCTTTTTATGCTGCAATTTCACAATTACACAGTTTCAGTGTTTCTCACAAATGGAGCCATAATTGTAGCATTTTGATCACATATACCATATTGCAGCACAATTGCACAATTATGGCAAAGTGTTGTTTTTCTAAAAAAAAGAAAAAAAGAACAAGGAATTGAGTAAAGCATCATGCTCTCAGCCTGTTTGATGATAAGGAATAAGGGAAGAGAAGAACCATGCCCATTCATACCACATAACTGCTGGAATATTGGAACTGCAACAGAATTTAATTATTTTCAGTACAAATGGTCTACAGAGAATGCGTGTTTAATATCACAGCTGAAGTGTGGACCTCTGCATTTGGCCTTGAAGAAATGATGTATCACCAAACAACTCTACTTCCTAACCCAAGGACCAACCAAAAGATTTCCACCTATACTGTAAATGGAGAACTTAAAACTTTTCCATACCAAATACCAAGCAGATTCCCAACTCTGAAGAGTATAAGGAGCTGCCTTAAGGTCCCATGTAGAAATTATAAGTCTATGCTTGATTGCAGCTTCATAGTTGGAAAGAAATTAAGGAACGCTTCCACTTAGAGACTAAAGATAGTAATGCAGCAAAAATATGGTATATTTTCATTATCTAAAATAAATTAAACCTTGTTAGAAAAATAAAAGTGGCACACAACCATATGATCCCCTCAGTATCCATGCCAAGTTTTCAGTGTTTTTAGATTCTGTGGTCTTTGAGTTGTGACATAAACATACAGCGACACCCATTATTATTTATTGTTATAGCTTGTTCCAACACATTTAACTAATACTCCTTGCTAAAGTAAATCTAGTAAGTTGTTAATACTAACATGAAGTTATTCGGGTTTTTCTTTCTGGCAAACAAAAACAATCTGTTTTTTCTTATTCTTGATATATGTAAATCTGTAAATTATTAATTAATTTTAATGCATTTTAGTTCCTTAGTATTTTATTATGCTGTAAGTGTGGTTGATTTAGATCTATCATGTCTACTTAATTAATTACCTTTTTGGCTAGTTACTATAAGTGTGTATTGATGTGTTTGCTTATTGTTTTGATTTGGTTTAGTTTGTTTCTATTGTTTATTATGGCATTGAATGTTTGCCAACTGCCATCTTTTGTTGGGAACCACCCTTAGTTGTCCCGGGGAGATAAGGCAGGTTATATATAAATAATAATAATAATCTTAAGCTAAAATTTTCAGCTCTTTTGAATAACTATAAATATTGGTTGCTTACCAGTAACTGAAGTTCCCTGAGTGGTCCCTGTGAATCGTACTTATGGTATTTCCCGCGCCTGCGCGGACAGTTCGGAATCTTTTAAAAGCTAATATCTCTTTAAATGGAAGCCCCGCCCACATCCCCTCCAGCATATATAGCCAGTGGGAGGGGCTGCCACCTCAGATCCGTTTACTCCGCCGCAAAAAGCAGCTTGAAGGACTGAGGCATGACATCAGTGGGGAAGGATGGGCGGGAATGTACGATTCACAGGGACCACTCAGGGAACTTCAGTTACTGGTAAGCAACCAATATTTCCCTGTCGTGGTCACTGTGAATCGTACTTATGGTAGACTAGCGAGCTAATTATCGTGGCTGGTGGGCGTCATGCCACCGTAAAGCAGAAAGGGCTGCTCTACCACCGAGTGCCCTTATGAAAGCAGGTATACTTGTCATGCATGATAAAGGTAAGTAGAGTAAATAAGTAGAGTATCTTCCTAACAGAAGACTTGTTATTTCGAATAAGGCTCTCAAAGAGTAGTTGGGTTACCATAAATTTTTTGAAATGATCCCCAACCTGCTCTGGTAAAGTACAACCATTGAAATGGTAAGTCCGAGAAGCCACTGTGACAATCCAGAAAAGTATCCTCCCAATAATTCAAGTCTAACCGTACTATGCATGATGAAGACCCGAAGCCACTGACTAACTGAGGTCTTCTACTGTCACCCTTTCTGTACCTCAGAAGCACTTTTTATAAATTTTCGTATACACGTAGCTATCAAGACTATAAACTAGGGCCTAACATATAGTATATGGAGACTCAGCCCTAGAGATGTTGAAATTGTCCAGGACCATGCTCACTTCCAGGACTACGCTTGTTCACCACAGCATGACAGTCAAGTTATACGTGGAGGCCCTGTTGTTCAGAAATAATTGGGCCACCCTAGCTATTACCCAGGCTTCTGTTACATCTGAAAAACTAATGAGATAAATATCTATGTTGAGTCACCAAAACAAATGTGCTTGCAATGTAGAAATAAGAATTTTCCTGGCAGTAATATGTACAATGTCCGGAGAAGGACATAGTAGGAGAAGTGTCTGGATGAAACTACGGTATATACCGCGATATGCTACCAAATATATTAATATTTCTCAAATCCATACTGATATAAGGATGAGTATGCCTGTTATTAAGTAAAATATATCAAATCAAAGTAAACATATGATGTTTCATCATTCATGGTGATGTTTCATCATTCATGGTGATGGTTCATCAAGTAGTGAATAGATCTGAACAAAACCTTCGAACGAGTTTTAAGTTCTAGCTATTGATCTCTTCCGAGAGGTAATGTCACTGTCTCCCTGACAACCTTGCAAGGTAGGGTGCTCAAGACATGTTCAAGACCTACTCACCTGCTAGTAAATAAAGGTTAATATTCACCTCCTATTCTGTTAGCTATTCATAAGAGGAATTGCATGCCCCATGTTCCCACCTTGAAGTTTCTTGTGACATCCCGGTCACTAGCTTCTGTAGGATTATAGAAATTTAAACTTGCAGTAAACAAGTGCAACGCTGGAAACAGAGACTTATGTAAACAGAGACTTATGTAATCATAGATAATTTTTAGGACAAACTACGAACCAAGCAACTACTCTGTGCGCATTTTCCACCAGGCATTTTAGTGGTGCTTTGCAGAAATGCTGCATGGCTGCACCTGGCATTATCTTAAGACTAATCATGTTTACAGAATGCTTCAAAGCATTGATCCTTATCCAGTCACCCATAGTTGCTGATAATATTTATTTATTTATTTATTTATATTTAATCTTCTGGTGCTCTTACAATTTAATTGTTACTGCTTCAGCGCCATTCCATCGGCTGCCATATCTACATGCTAAAAGGCTGAAGGGCACAATGCACAGACGTCTGATGGCCTGACCACACTATTGATTGTGAGGTTCATAACCGAAATATCCTAATAAGAGGAAAACATGCCTATATTGTCCGAAATAGGACCATGCATGAAGAGTAGCGATTGTGAAGTTACAAATTCCACTAAATCAGATATGAGAAGGAATAGGAGCTACGATTAGTCACTATTATCCTGTTATAAATACACAGATAGCTGTCATGTCATAATGGGTTAACATGGCACATTCAGGGAAACCAAGTGAATCCCAACTGATATGCATCAAGGACTGGTTTTATATAATGAAGGAAAGATCTACTGACAATAAACACTCCTGAAATTAGTTTTACAAATGAAGTGTCATTAGTAACAAGGAAGAATAGTAGAAATAATAATACTATCCGAAGTTGATAATACTATCCGAAGTTGATAATAAGGATTCAGCAGGTGCTGTTTCTTAGGTTCAACACAGGTCATTAGACCTTATTCCTGTTAGGCAGTCAGAGGTAACTGAAGAAAGTGCAAGAGAAGAGCACTAATGGATATCTGTGGTCTGGTGACAGTAGTATCCATTCAAGATTGATATACTCTGCAATCAGTGTCCTGAGAATAACCTCATGTGACATCACATGGAGGGTAATGCTAATAATATTATTTATATTTATGTATTTACGTTATTCATATTCCGCTCTTTTCTGTTCAGTCCCAGGGAACTTCTAGCGGATTGCACATATATCGGCAAACATTCAATGTCATTGACACATATAACATATAAAGACAGACATAAAGGCAGCTTAACATTCCAGAAATCAGTTCAATTGATACTCATCACAAAGTGGTGTTTGAACTTACTACATGATGGATGCAACTGCTAATTGGGTTGCAAAGGTTGACAACAATCTACACCATTTGGTCGAGAGCTCACACTGATCCGGGTAGGCCTCGACTACATGACTTCCAGATAGTAGAGATCTTATGAATCTCCACATGCTATTTGAAGTTCCCTAGTCATTATGTCTATTAGTAATCAATGTATTCATGCCATTCTCCTTCACGTTCATCGGATGGCCAGATGTGCTCCTTTTGGATGAATATCTTCCATTTCAGATCTGCTCTCTCTGTTGCCTTTTAGTAGTCTGGTGAATACTTGGATAATGAACCAAGCTTTCCCAGATATCTGAATGTTTGACCACGTTTACCGAGTGGAATTGTTTCAATTGCAATGTGGTTTCAAGTATTTTAATATATTGTTCCAGCTGCTTCCAATTTGTATAGCACTGGAATCTCAGTTATGCCTGTTTGAGTCCCTCGATAGACGCGGGAAGGGTACAAAACAATATGAGACATATTGTGTCAGTCCATGTAACATTTGTCCTTTAGTCCATGTAATGTTTCAGTAATTCATTTCCTTCATTTTATATGGTCAGGTGAGACCTGTTAGTTTAATATCAAATGTTTATTAAATAAATTGTTCTGCTCCTGATACAAGAAACATATAAATACTCAGTAACATATACATAAAATATGAATATACGATTAATGTTGCTGTCCTTGAACAATCAGGGGTCACCAGCAATGAGGCCATGCTATTGAAAACACAGCTGCGCTGGGCAGGACGTGTCTATAGAATGGAAGAAATCGGTTTCCAAATATTGTCCTCTATGGTGAACTTGCCCCAGGTCAGCCCAAAGAGATAAATGTACTCTCTATAATAAAATCTCAGATAAATGCCTCTATAATAAATTTCAGCATGGCCAGATAGATCACCAACAATGAACCCCTTGGCCTCACATCTGGAGACAAGACATCCATATGTCAAAATAGGTGTCTTAGAGAAATGACAATGCAGAAAGAAACGCAACTTGGAAACAATCTAATCCAATGGATTTCTGCTGTGCTTTCTGCAAGTGAACTTGCTTTCCTCAGGTTGGCCTTTTAGTTATCAACACTCTTGTAAACGCGTGTGAAGAGTCCTCTTAAGAAGTCCCAAGGGTGATAGTGACCTGTTGTAGTCTCGAGGAGGGTATGAGGAATGTCCTCCTGGAATTAAAACATACCCTTTGGTTTTTAGTTAGAGCCCTGCTAACTCTACAGTTTCTCAATTTATGCCTGATTCCAATTATATAAGGTCAGAAGCACTCCAGTGCCCTCCAGGACAAGTAAATTATTATAATTATGTCAGGTCTTGTTTTTATTAAGTTGTTTTTATTATTACTATTTCGCTATTGCATCTCTAATTGGTTTTGAGAGCTGTTGTTGCTCTCAGACACTTTAAAGTCCTACTGCTTTGCATGACAGCTTGGATTGCTGTTATTTCCCATCAGAGCAGTACCTATTGAGCAGTACCTATTGATCTACTCACATTTACATTGATTTAAGTGCCATCAATAACAGTAAGAATATCCTTTGCCAGCGCCTCACTTCCTGTTTTGCCGTTCAAAGAGCCCTGACTGGCCTGCCATGCGGGGCTCATCCAAGCCCCGCCCCAGGAGTTCTTGGCCACGTGGAGCCTGTTTTGAAGCTGGGGCAGAGAGAGAGAGCCAGCTGATCGCCCTCTCTTGTTCGCGTCAGCGTTGCCTCCAAAACGCTGCGCCTGAGTGGAGTGGAGATGGGCGCGCTCTCCATCCCGAGAGCCCGAGTTCCTGGCCATGCGGAGCTCATCCAGGCCCTTCCGGAGTCCCTGGTCCTGCCGATGTCGGCAGCAACGTCGGAAGCCGCAAGAGGTTGCTGGACGGTACGCCCGTACCGCAGGAGCAGGTCCTGGCGCGCGCGTGTGTGTGCGCGCGCACAAGCCCTTCCTCCTGAGTTCGAGAGCAAGAGGCTGCCGGACGGTACGGCCGTACCGTAGGTGCAGGTCCTGGCGCATGTGTGTGCGCGCGCGCACATGGCCTTCCTCCTGAGTGGCCGTACCGGAGGGGTGGTTTCTGGCACCAAAGCCATGCCTGAGAGCCCATATCGACAATAAGGCTTGTGAACGGTACGGCCGTATCGGAGGAGTGATTTCTGGCGTCGAAGCCATGCCTTAGATACGGAGGCGCCTCTAGAGTTGCAGGCATATACATAGGCTCTTTAGTGGGTTAGAACTCAACGGAGGGCCATTGATTCTTCTGTTTGGCCGCTTTCAAGGGACTCCAGTCCCAGCCGTCCTGCGCATGATCCCAGTGGGTCAGAGGCGCCATTGGGGAACTCCAGCCCCGACGGCCTCGCGCATGCTTCACACCAGTAGTGGAGCAGAGGCGCTCACCTCCATGGTGACAGGCTCATGAACTCAATGACAGTTGGCGGCCATTTTTGCAGCATTTATCCTCAGTCTTCTTCCGTTAGAGCTGCCATCTTGGTAGCCAACGGACACTCCGATGTGTGTTTCATTGCTTCCAATCACCAAACTTCCCATTGCCTTGTAGTATTTTCCTCCAATTACCAAATTACCAATCATGTTAGCTTTCAAGATCATATGGAAATAGGGACTGACAATAGAATGGATTCAGTCTGACAGTTGAGTTCAGACAATCAACTGTCAATAAGCAATATTTCTAACATTAGTTAATATAATAATAAATAATAAATCTAATGTTATACTATCCAAAATTCATGAGAAACCTTCTCAATTAATTATCAATTTAACCATGAAATAGAGATAACGATTAGTCATCAATAATAATATTATTAATAATATTAATTGATAATAATTAATATTAAATGTCTTCTAATTAAATTTTTATAGTTATTATACGCTAGTCAAAGAAATATTAAAAAAGAATATTGGATAAGAAATATTATACGCTAGTCAAAGAAGTATTAAAAAAAAATTAGATAAGAAATATTAGACAAGATTCCTAGCTGTCGCAACGACGGCGGATAAAAGGATCTGAGGTGGCAGCCCCTCCCACTGGCTATATATGCTGGAGGGGATGTGGGCGGGGCTTCCATTTAAAGAGATATTAGCTTTTAAAAGATTCCGAACTGTCCGCGCAGGCGCGGGAAATACCATAAGTACGATTCACAGTGACCACGACAGGGAAGCAGTCATGAAAAACACAGTAGACAGAGAATTGTTAGTTCGGTAAAATATAATGCAAAATGAAGCTCTACCTATCTGCACTTTTGTAGAGTTCAACCCCATTTTAGGATCTTGCATGACTCCAGGTTCCATCCAGATGTGTAAATAAACAGATAAATTGCAGTCATTAATATTCCCAACAAAAGTAAATAGGGGAAGGTTACTATTCAAATTTGTAAATCATGATCCACATCCATTTGGGGAATTTTGATAAGTCTGGATCAATCTGGGGCTAATTGAGGTATGAACTAAATTACCAAAATGTGCTCTGAACAGTTCTGAATGATTTCTTAAAACTAAATATAGCATTTCCAGAGGTTTTTTCCCTGACAAATAGAAACACCTGGCACCCAGTAATTCATTCTAAAGAAACAAGAACACATAATAATTGTAGGGGGTGTGCATCTTTTGATTTTTTTTCTTTACATTGCTAAAAGCAAAATTAACACTGACATGAGGTTAATTTATAAGTTATTAGTGAAGAATAAATGACCGCATCAAACAGTTTTAGTCACGAGACTTCCTGTAAGCATGTGTCTTATAAAGCTATAGTTTAAAATGCCTAATTATTGGTAGCATTACTGTCTGTTGCTATATCGGTACAGGGAGCCAGTTTGTTCTAGTGGTTTGAGTATTATGTTATAATTCCAGGAGACCAAGGTTTGAATACCTGTTCAGCCATGGAAACCCATTGGGTGACCTTGACCAAGTCATACTCTCACAGCCTAAGAGGAAGTAACTGCAAACTTCTTCTAAAAAAAATCTTGCCTAGAAAAGTCTACAATAGAATCTACATAATATCATCCACAAAATTTTGATACAAAGACACCTTTAAAGTGGATTCTAATAGTCTATCATGAAACAGGCTGACTAGTGTTTTTAATTCACATTCACAGCTGTGATTCCAACAAATGTGCAAGATGCATGTAATTTCAATTGTCTTCAAATCAAATTTGGGGTTACATTCTGATGCATGCAATCTGATCCCCACTAGTCATTTTTGAATTTTATTCAGAAGAAGGCTGTCATGTCTATGATTCTATGATCCCAAGTCTTGAAATTTCTGGTTCAGAACCAGATATTCAGGGATGAGCCCTTGTAATATCTTAGACGAAGAGCCTGTTGATACCATTAAGCATGAACCACAGATACTCATAGCTTTTCATTCTAACACTTATGCATTTAGAAAGAATCTATTTTCTTGTCTGGAAATTAAATGTCAATTTAAATCAATTGTTTGCAAAGTACAATAACAAGAACTGGCTAGAAGGTTATTTGACTGACTAGGGTTTTCCAAACAGCCTTGTTGCTTAGCTTGAGCTGAACCCATAACAACTGGAGAGTATGAAAACCCACTTGCCACCTGAAGGGGTTTTGTGTCTGTGTGTCTGTGTGTGTGAGAGAGAGAGAGAGAGGGAGAGAGAGAGAGAGAGAGAGAGAGAGAGAGAGAGATGAACTTGAGAACCTGCAGCTCGCTTCTGGTGTGAGAGAATTGGCTGGCTGCAAGGACGTTGCCCAGGGAACACCTGGATGTTTTGATGTTTTACCATCCTTGTGGGAAGCTTCTTTCATGTCCCCACATGGGGAGCTGGAGCTGACAGAGGGAACTCATCCACGCTCTCCCCGGATTTGAACCTCAGTCCTGCTGGCACAAGGGTTTACCCCATCAAAACCACAGACTCGAAGCAGCGCCCTGTGATCTAGCGCAGAAGGATTATTGGAACTGGAAAATTATTATTTCTTTATTCACAATTCCCTTTTTCCACGTATAAGCAGTAGGCATGGTTTCGAATCCAAAAATGGCGATTCTAAACTCAAATGGGGGGGGGGGGATTTTTATTTTGATTAGTAAAAGAAAGACTTACAAAAAAAATTCCAAAAATTTCTAAAATGTAACTTAAGCACTAACAAAATTCGTTAGTAATTCGTATGCCAGAGCATGCGCATTCCAGATGGTTTTGGCCTACAACTCCCAGAAATCCTAACAGCTGGTAAATTGGCTGGGATTTCTGGGAGTTGTAGGCCAAAACTTGAATAAGCCACACTGAATTCTAGATGGGACTCTCCAAATAGGAAGGAGGGAGGGAAGGAGGAAGGGAGGGAGGGGGTATTCTATTCTTGGAAGCAGCAAAAAAAGGAGGAGGAGGCCCCCTTGCTCCTCGCTGCCTCTCTCTCACCCCGATCCTGAGGGAGCGAGGGCCCAAGTTTGCCCAGGCTGAGAGGAAAAGGAAGAGGCCTGAGGCTGTGAGGAATGGTGGGAGTTGAAGTCCAAAACACGTACCTGGAGGGCTGAAGTTGGCCCCTGCGATGGGGCGTGGCAGCAGAGCAACGTGGAAGAGAAGCATCTGAGAGAGCGCAGGGAGAGAGAGGAGGAGAAGCGCGCGCGTGCGTGTGTGTGAAGCTGGCCCCTGCGATGGGGCATGGCAGCAGAGCAACGGGGAAGAGAAGGGGGGGAAGCGTGGAGGACTACACTTTCCAGAATGCATTGCCTACCTAGCAGCAGCGTCACTTCCAGTTCCCCATAGAAATGCGGGAAAAAGAAGAAGCTGAATGAAGGCGGGAAGGAAATGAGGGGGAGAAGACAGGGAGAAGTGAGTACGTAGTACAATAATTAATTAATTAATAATTAAGAATTTATTACGATCATAACGCAAATTGTTGGCCTCGAGGACCGTAAAAGGAAGTCTACTTCCGGGTTCGCGGCAGCGATCCGTAAAAGCTCAAAAGTCCCATTACAGGGAGAGATACAAGTAGAGGTTCTTCGTGAAGACCCCCCTTTGGGTCTCTCCCATGGAAGCACATCAAAAAAGTATCCTGGGATGGAAGGCATGGCCAAGATACGAAGAGCTCACCACCAAGGTGGCGGGGAGGAGAAGCCTGAAACCGCTAGCCCAATTGCAAAGCCGATATGATCGGCTCACATGGCTACAATACCTCCATGTCAGGTCCTGGTACAAAAAGGATGAACAGATCGGGTTTGAGGAGAAGGAGACCTTCTGGAAGGCCTTTCTACGAAAGGAACGAAAATTGGTCACGAGAGCCTATCAAAAGTTGTTGGAATGGGCCACGGAGACCGAAACGGTAAAAGCCTGTATGGTCAAATGGGCACAGAATATAGGACGCCCCATCAGCCTATATGAATGGGAAAAGATCTGGAGGAAACAGCTGAAGATCACCTATGCCACAGATCTAACAGAAAACTGGTATAAGCTGTTTTTCCGGTGGTATATGACACCACAGAAGTTGGGGGTGATGTACAAAGAGGCGAAATCGACGTGCTGGAAGTGCGGGAGGCACCCTGGAACTTTCTTCCATATGTGGTGGACCTGCACAGAAGCCACAGCCTATTGGAAAGACATCCACAATGGCATTCAGAAAGCTCTTGGCATCACACTTGAAAGGAAACCGGAAAGCTACCTGCTGGGACTGTTGTCAGAAGAGGAATTGCGGGAAGAGAACTCGGAACGCCTGTTTGTATACCTGACTACGGCAGCAAGGATGGCTTACGCGAGGAGCTGGAAGGCCAAAAACGTACCACGCCTCGAGGACTGGGAGGCCAAAGTATGGGATGTCATGAGTATGGACAGGCTCTCTTACTATATGAGTGAGACGGCAGGTGGACCTATAAAAAAGACGGACTGGTCACCATTCCTGGCATACATGAAGACCCGGGAGGACCCGACCTCCTCAAAGACATGAAATCTTCTAAAGGTCAACACTCACCGCTCGGATCCAGAGACATTGGCCCTCTGCTCCCAAGATTTTCGACAGAGCGGAAAGAGACTAATAAAGACAAAATGGGCTAGGCCTCCAAAGAGGTCAATTGGCCCCCTCTACATCAACTGCTGAAGATGATCAACCCCCTCACCCCCCTCTCCCCCCCTCTCCCCCCTCTCTTCCCCTCACAAGGACTGTGCAAATGAGACTATATAGTAGTGCCGGAAGCCTACAAATATTGCTCCCCCCCCCGCTTTTCCTCTCCCCCCCCCCAGTACTACCACCCCCCTCCCTCCTTTAGTCTGCCCCCCTCACCCCCCTCCCGAACCAAATCCCCACTCCCCTCTCTGTCCCCCCTTTGTTCCTACTGTCCTATACTGACAATTGTTCCCCCACTTTTCCTGTTCAAGATAAACTCCAATAAATATATATTTTTTTAAAAAAAGTCCCATTACATACGAATCTCTTACGAATCCTTTTAATTTCCATTTCATTTTTCTCATGCCTAGTAAGCACACAAGTGAAAGGGAGAATGTGACTGACAATTTAGAATAAAAAATGAATAGACAACAAAAGGGTTGAACACTTCTTCCTGTGAACTTCAATCCCACTCAGTTTCAGGAACACTTATAACTCTAGCAGTGGAGCTGGTGGAGGAGAGGATGTTTCAGCTCAACGAGTTCATCTCAGGACAGCTTTGGAACTGTCACTCATTTCTAGTAAGCAATGAATCAAAAACACATCTCCTTGGTCCAAAATTGTATGCTTCTCGGAGCTGCTTAATTATTGGAGACAGGTATCTTACCACCTCATCAGAAGAGCCGATTTGACATTGTACACTGCTTCACCTCACTTTTCAGCATAGAGCCCTTCACAATGTAAAGGAACTTCCATGCCAAAAAGGAAAATGAAGCAGCACCTGCCACCTCCACAGCAACATGATATCTTCAATACCATTGACCATGGTATCCATCTGGGATGCCTCGTGGGAATGGGCCTTGGAGGTACTGCTGTGCAGTGGCTCCGGTCCTTCCTAGAGGGCCGTTCCCAGATGGTGTTATTGGGAGATGCCTGTTCAACCCCTCATCCATTGTCTTGTGGGGTTCCTCAGAGTTCAATACTGTCTCCCATGTTGTTTAACATCTACATGAAGCCCCTGGGAGAGATCATCCGGAGTTTCGGGGTGTAGTGTCACCTGTACAACTATCCAACTCTGTCACTCCTTCCCACCTACTACTAAGGAGGCTGTTTAGGTCCTGAACCAGTGCTTGGCCACTGTGTCAGACTGGATGAGGGAGAACAAATTGAAATTGAATCCAGACAAGACAGAGGTACTCCTGGTCAGTCAAAAAAGCCAAACAGGGAATAGGGTTACAGCAGCTTGTGTTTTGGTGTGATCCTGGACTCATAAGAACATAAGAACATAAGAAGAGCCATGCTGAATCGGGCCTCAGCCCATCTAGTCCAGCATTCTGTGTCACACAGTGGCCCACTAGTTGGGTTCTCGAGCAGAAGGGAGGGCAAAACCCTGACCTTTGACCCCCACAACCAGTGTGATCAACTCCGAGGTGGCACTTGAATGTCCTTTTCAATCAATCAATCAATCAATCAATGATTTATTATGGTCTATGACCAGCACATAGAATGGGGCACAGATACCCAAGGAAAGGGAATCGTAGTTCACAAATAGGTCAAATATAAAAGCAGATTAAAAACATGTTATAAAAAGAAAACAGATTTAAAAACAAGTTAAATTACAGTTTAAAGAGCAGATATGTGTCTAAAGGAGGGAGGCGGCTAATAGGAGATGTCAAGTTACTGGGAGGTTCTGGAGGGGGATGAGAAGGGAACATTTACAGCATTTCAGTTATAACAACTTCCTCTAGCTGTATTCCCGGCAGGAAATTGCCCTGTGAGGTCAGTCATTGACCGTCTAATATTAATTGCTGCCGCACAGAACTTGGCAACACTGTGAGTTATCCTGGACTCATCGCTGAGCCTGGAACCCCAGGTTTTGGTGGTGACCAGGAGAGCATTCACACAGTTAAAACTTGTGCGCCAGCTGTGCCTGTATCTTAAGAAGTCTGACTTGGCCATGATTTTCTATGCTCTGGTTACATCCCATATAGATTACTGCAATGCTCTCTACGTGGGGCTGCCTTTGAAAACTGTTCAGAAGCTCCAATTAGTCCAACAGATAGCAGCCAGGTTGATAACAGGAGTGGCACTCAGGGAGCGCACAACTCCTCTGTTGCGCCAACTCTACTGGCTGCCAGTTTGCTGACTGGGCACAAATCAAAGTGCTGGCTTTAGCCTTTAAAGCCCTAAACGGTCCTGCCCCAGCTTACCTGTCCGAACGCATTTCTCCCTATGAACCATCTAGGTATTTAAGATCATCTGGAGAGGCCCTGCTCTCAGTCCCACCTTCTTAGCAGATCTGATTGGCGGGGACGAGAGACAAGGCCTTCTCAGTGCTGGCCCCTCGGCCATGGAACGCCCTCCCTAGGGACATTAGGTCGGCCTCCTCCCTCTTAACATTTTGAAAGAGAGTTGAAATGACCTGGCTGTTCAAGCAGGCATTTGCAGACGAAGTATTACTGTTTAATTGAGATTTATGGAATGATATGACGATGCAATGGAAAACTATTTTAACGATGAGACGCTGAGAATTGCATTTTATGGTTTTAATTGCTAATTGTATATTGTTTTATATGGAAATTGCATTAATTGTGAGCATTAATTGCCATATGTAAACCACCTTGAGTCGCCTACTGTCTGTGCCCCTGTTCAGAAGATTTCACATCACTTTCTTTCCCTGAGATAATTGGATTTTGAAAAATAAAATGGCTTATTGTGGAAACAAGGATTGGTGAGAAAGTTTTAGTGGAGACACCTTTCCCCGTGATAACTCTTTCAGGAGTGAATTTTCCTTCTGAGGGATAGATTTCTCCCACTTCCTGTTGTCTCACCCCCATTCTTAACTATGAGTCATTTGTAAGTTGGGTGTTTGTAACTCAGGGACTGCCTGCATATGTGTATGGGGGGGAGTCTGAGACGGCATGTTTGCAGGTATGTTAGTAGTTTGCCACAGACTGTTTTTACCCTTGAATTTCTAGAAGACTTTCACATAGATAAAAGCTTTCTTCATTTCTGTTTTCTTTTTTGCATATGTTAATAATTCATAAGACATAGTGCTTTCTATCTGCCAGTGAAGAGCTCATATGGCAGTAATACTTGTGCATCTAAAACTGAACTGAATATCTTAGGGACACTCTGCTACTGTATAACACATAAATAAAGGATTAAATATGCTTTTTACTGCCTCATTTAGACAATGGCAATACATAGGCAACCTGTTTCTGAAACTACCGGTAATAAGGTTATGGTTACTGCCTGAGAACACCCTCTAGGGCAGCAATTAGGGCTGCATTACATAGGACTTGAACCATTCACCAATACATCCTTTACCTGCATCAATGGCTCATGTGTCCCAATTACATTTAAATCCACTACTGAAAAGAAACAATTTTCCATCTCCCGAGAGTGGCAAAAGAACAGAGAGCATCTTGCCATGGAAATTCATATATTTCTGATGGTTGAGAGGAATTTTACAAGGCAGGGGAACATATACAAATCAATGTATAAATTAATGGGCAAAATTTAAATGTATACTTTTTGAAAATGGGTATGAACAAAATAAATACAAAAAGGTACGTATTAGAAAATAAGCACAGAAATATAAATAGCCATAGGACAGGGGAAGTCCCATAAATCAGAATGGGATGGGATTCTAAGAAATGCAACAGGAACAGGACTAGTGGATTTGGTGATCTTAAAATGTAAGTATCCTGTGTATTGGGCCAGTGCAGAAATTATAGGCCTACTTGAGTGCACTGTTGTCATGTCAATGTGACACTTCTGTCATACTAATGCAAGAATATTTTAGCATAATTGGGTTAGTATGGAGCACCTACATGATTATATTTTTCAAGTAGCCTTTCCTACTTTTTATCTTCATTAGTGCTTACAAAAGAGAAAGATATGCCTTTCTGTGTTTATCTGACTAATCTATATTGGGCTACTTCCTTTTTATTCAATCAAACACATTAAGACTGCAGTCTTATTGCCATTTATCTAAGAGCAAATTTCATTTTTACTCCTGGATCAAATTACACTGCATTGATTAATCGAAAGAATACATTAAGCACTGCCAACCAAGAAAAGGCAACGTGATAAAACATGCCCTTTGTAGCTGATGATGAGTAGTATTCTTCATTACAGTCATAGAGTTGCAATCTGAAGCTACACATCCATAACTACTTTGTATTCGCTAATGCTACCATGTTCCCAACATGGCACCATTTCCAAAATTGTAAATACTATCTCAAACATACTTTACCAGGTAGCACCAAAATCATGCGAAGGATGCTTTTTTTCAGCTGTTGTTCAGGGTGTTGCACTCCAAGACAGAAATAACCCTCTGATTTTAAAACACTACATGTAGAGTAGGGGAAAACAATCATTTTATTGAAGGTAAGTAAAAAGCAACAAAGTAAAAAGGCACTTTAAAGGAATAGGCAGATCCAATTAGGAAAGAAGATAAGCAACAAATAAGCAACAAAGAAGATAAACAAATTAGTCCAAGATAGGGTTCAGCAATGTCCAAAAACAAAGTCCACACTTCTTTATCAAAAATCCAAAGAACTAGGAAACGTTAATCCAAGGCATGAATATGTACTCACAAGAGATAAAGAGTTAAACCATGGAACTAGAAATCCTTAAACATGAATCTCCCAAGCAAAACTTCCATGAGACAAGAACAAGAACTTAGCAGGATTCTAAATGATCACTATTACCATGCTCAGAACTTTTATTTCCTCATTAAGCCATTCCCAGCACTCAGGAATTGATTTTGCTTTCCCTTTATCTTTTTCTATTGGAGCTTGGCTGAACGGCAAAGGCCTTGAACGACAAAGGTCCCTCTGATGCACATAATAAATAATTCCCTGGAGCAGGGAATCTTTCCAGATGCCCTGAAAGAAGCTATAGTCCACCCCCTCTTAAAGAAACCCACCTTAGACCCTGCAATGTTGATCAACTATCGGCCGGTCTCTAACCTCCCGTTTCTTAGTAAGATGATTGGACGTGTGGCAGTGAACCAGCTTCAGAAATTCTTAGACGACATGGATGGCCTGGATCCATTTCAATCTGGCTTCCGTCCCAGACAAGGGACCGAGACTGTTCTGGTGGCCATCTCTGATGACATCCGTCACCAGCTAGACAAGGGAGGATTGGTACTGCTGGTGTTGCTCGACCTCACCGCAGCTTTCGATACAGTAGACCATGATCTACTGATCCAACAATTAGCTGCTATTGGAATTCAAGGATCAGCAATAACGTGGTTCAACTCATTCTTGGGAGGGCATAGCCAATGAGTGGAGTGGCTGGGCCAAGTATCTGAGAAATCCCCTCTCAGCTGTGGAGTACCCCAAGGCGCTATTCTATCACCAATGCTGTTTAACATCTATGTTCGACCTCTCGCCAAGCTAGTCCGGAGATTTGGATTAGAATGTTTCCAATATGCTGATGACACCCAGCTTCTCCTAAAACTAGAACCTGGAACAACTTCAGTACCAGATAAATTCACCCGGTGTCTTGGAGCGGTGACAAGATGGCTACGTGCCCATAAATTGAAAGTGAATCCAGCAAAAACTGAAATCTTGTGGCCTGGCCGCCCATCAGAATTGGTTGGCCTATACCATCTTTCGAAGGGGAACCGTTAGTTCCATCCCCCACTGTGAAGAGTCTCGGTGTTATCCTGGATTCCAAAATGACAATGGAAGCCCAGATTGCCTCCACTAGTAAAAGGGCCTTCTTTCATCTACGCCAAGCGAGGCAGTTGGCGCCTTATTTACCAACAGAGGCGCTGGCTACGGTAATCCATGCCATGGTTATGTCGAGGCTGGATTACTGCAATGCTTTGTATGTGGGCTTACCTCGAGCAGCAATTCGCAAGATCCAAATTGTACAAAATGCAGCTGCTAGACTCCTCACAAAAACATCAATGAGGTGCCATATAATGCCTTCTCTGCAGTGCTTGCATTGGCTGGCAGTTGAACACAGAATCCTCTATAAGACCCTGGTCCTAGCATTCAAGGCTTTTCGAGGTCAGAGTCCTTCATATCTAAGAGACTGTTTAATGCCACTCCACCACCAGAGACTGCCACGGACAGCTCATGAGAATCTCCTCTATGTCCCTGGCCCTAGAGAGGTTCGTTTGGAGTCCACAAGACAGAGTGTCAGAGCTGGAAGCCCGCGGCCTTGGTGAGGCCGGCGGGGATCGCAGTCTGACATAGACAAAACAAAGAACGACTGGGCAGCTGTGGATGATGCAACCCTGGGAAGGATTGCTAGTTCATGGAGATGACGTAATCTCTATGAGGCCTACTGAGTCAGAGGGGATATGATGCAACCCTCCTAGACATTGCTGGTGGAGGGGGAGGGGTTGTTTGTATATAAGTGGTGTGTGGGTGATGGGAAGTCGCTTTTGACTTCAAAGGTGCTGATCCTTTAATAAAGCTTGTTGGACCTACCGGAGGATTCTGCGTGATTCTACAAGAAATTAAAGTGGCCTCACAGAAGTCAAAAGCCCATTCAACTTTCTCGGGCTTGGAGAAGTTGGCGATGGAGGAAGAGGCACCTTTTGGAGGGTGGTGTTTTCCTCCGGAGGAAACCCGAAGGCTGACGGAGTGGAAGACGTTAGACCAAGTCGGATTTCCAGATGAGTCCAGAGAAGTGGCGGCATGGAGTGCGTCAGCTCAGGTGGACCTTCAAGGAGCCGGAGAAGGGTTCAGAGAAGCGACGGCTTGGAGTGCGACAGCTCAGGGGGACTCTCAGGCGACTCAGGGAGGTGCGATTCGTAAGAAGGAAAGACGGCCCTCTGGTGGTAGTGAAACTACAGAACCAGCCTCTCCAACTGAACTAGAGGTGTTGCAGTGCCGGATGGAGGCTATGAAAACTACCTTCCGTCGCATGTCCCATGAGATGAGTAAGCGGGAGCAGATGTTGGAGTCCATGTGGAGTGTCCCAGAAGGAGGTGACTTCACCTATTATTCTTGGATGGGTGGAGAAAAGCCGGATGTGGGATTGCGTGGCGATGGGTGTCCTAGTCTCCCTGCAGAGGCCGGGTCGGAGGAAGAGGCTAGAGCTCGATCCACCAGAGTGAAGAGGCCCCTCAGTGTGGGGTTTGGAATGGGTACTTTCCCAGAGGAAGAGGAGTGGGAAAGCCAGCGGCCTCAAGGTGTGAAGCAATTGTCTGGTCGGCCAGCGTCTTCGGCTGGTGTGGGGAGAGGCATCTGGCAGCAAGAAGTGCAGATTCCCCGAGGAGTGGGTCTACGTGGATGGCCCGAGTTGCCTAGATGGTCGCAGGATTATGGGGACAGGCCGAGAAGAGAGCCCCTCAGAACGGAGTTCAAAGGGGAGGCCTGTAAAGTAGCATTTTTGTGGCTACTGTAGGGGATCATATGGAGGACTATGGACATTTGTATCCCAGTGAGACAAGTCATGTTCGGGCTGTGGGAGCTGCCTTCAAAGGACGGGCTGCAGAGTGGTATGTTCAGTGCCACGATCGTCAAGACCCTTGCTTGAGAACGGTACAAGGGTTTCTACGAGCAGTGAGAAATCGCTTCAGAGACCTGCTGAAGAGAGTGAAGGCTAAAGAGGCACTCCGTTGTTTGACACAGGAGGCCCGTTCTGTGACAGAATATTCAGAAGAATTTATGAGTTTGGCTGGAAAGGTTGCTGAATGGTCCCATGCTACTCTATTGGAACTGTATAAGGATGGCCTTCGGAGGGATATCCTGGAATGGTGCCTTCATAGAAATGACCCTGGGGACATCGATGGCTGGATCCAACTAGCAGGGAGTGTCGAAGGAATCTTAGCCCAGGTACAACGGAGGAAGAGCCAGCCGACGCTGATGGGAAGGTCCCGTGGTGAGCCCAGGTGTGGTGCTGCAGTAGGGAAATCCCGAGGAGAGCCCAGGCGTGGTGCGGTCGATGGGAGATCCAGTGGTGCGAAGAGGTCCACAATTGGAAAAGGCCTTTGTTTCATCTGTTCGAAGCCGGGTCATTTGGCGGCCCAGTGCTGGCAAAAGAAGTTGCCGGACCCAAAGCAGTCTACAGTTGTTGGGGGAGCTTTGGGGGAGAAAGTTGAGCAACCAGTCGTTGGGGTGAGTTCAGGCCCTAAAAGTATTCATGTAGTAGATGAACTATGTCGAAAAGGGGACTACAAAGACTATCGAGCTTTTATAGACTGTGGTTGCTCAGAGAACATTATGTCCCCTAATCTTGTAAGGGATTTGGAATGTGAAACTAAGCCCTTGCCAGTCCCAGTACATTTTGCACAGTTAGATGGTACTTTGGTGGGTGGAGGACCATTCCCATTGAGTACGAAAGGGCTGAAAGGTCGAGTTGGTCCCTGGAATGGGGTTATTGATTTTGTGATAGCACCCATAAATGAACATAAGATTGTATTGGGAATGCCTTGGTTGGAACAAGCTAACCCTGAGATAGACTGGAAGGCTGGGATTGTTTCATGTAAAGGGGGGGGGGTTCGCATGCAAGTCTTTCTTCGAAGAAGGGGGAGGAGTGGCGAGAGGAAACAAGCATAGTACAAGCTGCAATTCCGGGGGAATATAGTGATTATGCTGATGTGTTTAATCCAGTATTTGCAAGATGTCTCCCCCCCCCCCCCGTGAGAAACGTACAATGCTGGGTGGAGATTAAGGAAGGTGCTACGTTACCTAAGCCAAAGATTTACCCCATGTCTGTACGGGAAAAGGTGGCTTTGAGGGAACAGATTGATGAATACTTTAAAAAGGGTTTCATTGAAAGATCTGAATCTCTAATTGCAGCGCCTGTGATTTTCCGAGAAAAGAAGGATGGGAGTTTGAGATTATGTATAGATTATCGAGGTCTCAATGCAGTGAGCACTACGAACTGTTATCCCTTGCCCCTAATTAAAGATCTGATGGGTCAATTGGGGGGGGGAGATACTTTACTAAGCTGGACTTGATTGACGCTTTCCATATGGTGAAGGTGAAAACTAGTGATAAATGGAAAACTGCTTTCTCCTGTCCTCTGGGTTTATATCAATAGGCCGTTATGCCATTCGGTTTAGCCGGAGCTCCGGGCATATTTATGCAATTGATAAATGAGGTATTGCATCCCCTATTATATAAAGGAGTATATGTGTATTTGGATGATATTGTGGTGGTGACTCGGACGAAAGGGGAGCATGTTAAGTTAGTGTGGGAAGTGTTAGAGCGGTTGAGACAAGCCAAATTGTATGTGAAGCTCAGCAAATGTGAGTTTGGGAAGACTCAAATAGATTTTTTAGGATACCGAATCAGTAGGGAGGGGGTTTCAATGGATCCCACAAAAGTAGAAGATGTGTTGGGATGGGAACCGCCGCAAACTAGAAGACAGCTGCAAGCCTTTCTTGGTCTTGCAAATTTTTATAGAACGTTTATTCTGAAGTTTGCAACTCTCACACTTCCCCTTACGGAGTTATTGAAGACGAAAAGGAGAGGGGAAACGAAGAAGGTGAAATCCCCAGGGGCTAAGTTGGTTTGGACCGAGGATTGTCAGGTGGCTTTTGAAGGATTGAAGCGGGCCTTTACTAGTGAGCCTCTATTGTTGCATCCAGATACAGAAAAGCCTTTTGTTGTTCAGTGTGATGCGTCCGCTTGGGCTTATGGAGGAGCGTTGCTGCAAAGGGATGATAAGGGAGAACTGAGGCCATGTGCTTTCTTTTCTAAGAAGTTTGGGGATCAGGAGAGGAAGTGGCCGGTGTGGGGAAAAGAGGCGTTTGCTGTGCGTTGCACATTACAGATGTGGCGCCATTTTCTGGAAGGGGCGGTACATCCTTTTGAAGTTTTGAGTGATCATCAGAATTTACAGTATTTGAAGGCTCCGCAAAAGTTGTCGCCTAAGTTGGTTCAGTGGGCGCAGTATTTTGCTAGGTTTGATTTCACACTCAGACATATAAAGGGTAAGGAAAATGTGGTGGCCGATGCGCTTTCTCGCTATCCCTCGATGGGGCCCAATCCTCCTCCCAGTTTGGGGGATGTTTTCACTAAGAGTCAATGGGGATTGGAGGTTCAGACGCGAGCTCAGGCTAAGTATTGGGAGAACGAGTGGAAAGTGAAAGCTGGAAGTTGGCAGGAGAAGCTGCAGAGTCATTATCAGGAGGATGATTGGTTAAACAGTCATAAAGAGGAGTGTAAGTTACAGGAAGGATTGTGGTTTGCTCGATCAAAGTTGTATGTTCCCGAGGGATGCGGAGAGGGAAGGTATTGGAGCAGGGTCATGATCATAAGACGGCAGGACATTGGGGAGTGACCAAGACCACTCTGGGATTGCGAAGTCGGTATTGGTGGCCAGGATTAAGAGCTGATGTGCGGAGGTATGTGCAGGGATGCGAGGCGTGTGCTAGAGGGAAGGCTCCCACAGCAAAGCCTCAGGGTTTGATACAGGTAGTGGCAACACCAACCCGGCCTTGGACGCATGTAAGTACCGATTTCATGGGGGAATTGCCGGTGAGTTGGGGCTACCGGTATATTTGGACGGTGTTGGATTTGTTTTCAAAACAAGCCCATTTTATTCCCTTGGCGAGGTTGCCCTCCGCTGAGAGGTTGGCAAAGTTGTATGTTCAACACATTTATCGTTTACATGGATGTCCCGAACAGGTGATTAGTGACCGAGGGATGCAGTTCACTGCTAGGTTTTGGGAGAAGTTTTTGGAAGTGTTGGGGGCTGAACGAGGTCTAACTTCTGCTTATCATCCTATGTGTAACGGAGGAGTAGAATGAACTCAGAAATCGTTAGGGAGTTATCTTCCTATTTATACGAACAGGCAACAGAATGATTGGGCTGATCTATTGCCCTATGCCGAGATGGCGTATAATGGTTCTGTGCATTCTTCGACTGGTCGGACTCCATTTTATATTGTTTATGGGCAAGAGGTAGTGCCGTTGCCCCAGCTCCCTGCAAGCCGGGGTGAGGTTGATGTAAAGGAGTGGAGTTCGAGAGCGAGGGAAGAGTGGAGAGAGGTGACCGAGGCTTTGCGAAGGGCGCAGTGCTCTTATAAGTGGTTTGGAGATAGGCGGAGGCAAGAGGGGGAGGTTTATAGAGAAGGCGATTTAGTTTGGCTGTCAACTCAGAATGTGAAGTTGGGACTTCCCTCTCGTAAATTGGGTCCAAAATATTTAGGCCCGTTCCGGGTGGCTCGGGCTGTGAATCAAGTTACTTATGAGCTCATTTTGCTGAAGGGGATGGGCAAGATCCACCCCACAGTTCATTGTAGTCTCTTAAAGAGGTACGTGAGCCCTGTAGGACCAAAGGACTGAATACTATTTTGTCTTCGCAGGGGGAGGACGAGGTGGAGGAGGAGATTCTGTCAGAACTGGAAGCCCGCGGCCTTGGTGAGGCCGGCGGGGATCGCAGTCTGACATAGACAAAACAAAGAACGACTGGGCAGCTGTGGATGATGCAACCCTGGGAAGGATTGCTAGTTCATGGTGATGACGTAATCTCTATGAGGCCTGCTGAGTCAGAGGGGATATGATGATGCAGACATTGCTGGTGGAGGGGAGGGGTTGTTTGTATATAAGTGGTGTGTGGGTGATGGGAAGTCGCTTTTGACTTCAAAGGTGCTGATCCTTTAATAAAGCTTGTTGGACCTACCGGAGGATTCTGCGTGATTCTTCAAGAAATTAAAGTGGCCTCACACAGAGATCCTTCTCCATTGTAGCCCCAATCTTGTGGAACTCCCTACTGCCAGACCAAAGAGCCACTCCTGATCTACATACATTTTTAGGGGCACTTAAGACATGGCTTTTCAGAAGAGCTTATGATTGTTAACTAACAAGCTGTGACTATGTAACCTGTTTATTTTTATTGTATAAGTCGCCCAGAGCACCTTTGGTGGAGGGCAACTCATAAGAAATAAAGTTAGTTAGTTGAATGGGTTTTCTGTTTTGGGTCATTTCTACCCACCTGTCTATATGCTCATTAGTTTCTGCAGGTGCCAAGTTGTTTTCAAGCCCCAAATCCTGGGAACTCTCTGGGAGCAATTCAGGGAGCAAACAATCATCCCTATGCCCTGTAGGAACATTTTCGTGGGAAACTATACTTTGAACAGGTTGAACAGGTGTCTCTATGCCATTCTCTGCATTAATACCATTGTCATCTTTAACCTCATTGACATCATTCCCCACATCCAAAGCACCCTGATCCTGAAACACAATCACAGGCTGAACTCCAACATAGGGTACTGGAGGATGACATTTTCATACTCTCCCATCAGTGAGTAAGGACTCATCAAAAAGATGCTGGATCCCTATTGCAATTCCTTGTCACAACCTTGCTCACTGATAGGAGGAAGGTGGAAATATCCTCTGGCAACTTGATCATCAGTTGAATATACCTCCTTCACTCAGTGGGGCTGCTACCTGGTAAAGTAGATTTGCAGAGTTACGGACAGGATCCAAAGGATACATTGTAGGATGAGAGGTGTATGAGCCATTACATATACCTTTTGGAGTCATGTACATCTGGAATCCAAGTAACAATTCAAATTTATTGGAAAATATGTGTATTTGAACAATAGTGTTGGCTACTCTATGTGTTATTTTGTGCTTGCTTTGTTTATTTTTCCATTTATGAATGAAATAATGCCACCTAGTTATTAGTGCACTGTGTTAAGTTGGGGGTGGTTACAAGGATTGTAAAGCTCCCCTGTTACAACAACTCCACTTGCTGCCAATCTGTTTCTAGAATAATTCAAGATGCTGGTAATGCCTTTATATTACTTTTGTCCAGAGTCTTTTTCAGTCAATTTCTCTGTATATGAACCTGCCCAGGCCCTGAAATCCTCAGTATAGGACTTTCTCTCAGTCTCAATTCACTCCAGTCATTTGATGGGGATGCAAGACAGGACTTTCTCAGTGGCTGCCCTAAATTCTGGAATTATTTTAATAATTTTAATAGGATTATTTAGTTGGATATGTAATGGTAGATTTTTCCCCTCTACATTAAAGTCAAGATTGGTGGATTAAAACCCTACTGGGTATCAGTCATATGCCTTTCTTTACTCCCTTCCTTTTCTTCTTCCTGTGTTTTCATTTTACCATTTTCTCTTGAAATAATGAATATTTACCTGTCTCTGCAGCAGCAGCAGTTTCACAGCTGGTCTTCATAAATTTGTTCTTGTGTTCTGTCATTGTTGTTCTTATAATATAAATGCCTTCAGAGATTCAAGCTCTGAAATTTAAAGTAGCACCTTAAGATTAAATGAGCCAGATGTTTTCATAAATAAATAACTCCGGAGAGAAATATCATTGCTTTTTTATTTATTAACAGTACATCTAAATGTATAACATTAAAAAAACATGTTCAAGCCTTATTGATGTGCATCCTTGGAAGTATTCCTATTTTCAGGTTCTTAATACAGTTCTAGACCTTGATTCTCTTTATGCAAGCGATACAAGTGCAAATTTATGAAAGCCATCTGTGAAACCTCCGCTACTGTAGAGATAAGGGAATATGCATTATTTTAAGAGAAAGAAGTTACAACCACATAAAGATGGGTTAAAGAAAGGCATACAACTAATACAGTGAAGTTCTAATCCCCAAAAATTACGAATAATCCCAAAAACAGATTATTACATTTTTAAGATTTCTTATTGCTCAATAAATTCATAAATTGTTTACAATATTTCAAAAAGTCTTTGATTGGCTTATCTTTTAGATGCCATGTTAATTTGACCATGTGTGCTAACTCAGCAACCTTAAAAATACATCCTTCCATCATAGGTGCTTCAGTCAGTATGCATAATTAAATTAGAACAAAAATGACTTTACTATAATTCTTCAGTGAAAATCATGACATCACAACTGGGATCCAGATTCTACCTATGATGGAAAAATGGTCATGAAAGATTTTGGAAATAATTTTTGGTGATCTACTTACTCCTTATACATATCTTCCTCTGAGTGATTGTGGGTTTTTTTTCAGGGGGTAAAGGAACAGTTAAAAATACAATGGGAGGGAGTAGTTTCAGCTTTCACATCAATGATTTTTTTTCCTTCGAAAGTAAATGAAAACATTTCTTATATATATTTCAATGTCTTTTTAATTTTATTTTCAAATTTTTCAGAGCAGACAAGATCATATGGCAAATTGCTTGCCTTGGGATAGTAGTCTGAATGTTTGGTGAGAGGTCAGAGAGACCAAGGTTTGAATCCCTGCTTAGGCATGAAAACCCACTGGGTGACCCTGGGCAAGCCACACACTGGCAGTCTTAGAGGAAAGCAATGGCAAATCCTGTTTGGAGAAACCTTGCCGATATGTCCAATAGACCCGTCAACCTCTGAGGATGCCTGCCATAGATGTGGGCAAAACGTCAGGAGAGAATGCTTCTGGGTCATGGCCATACAGCCTGGAAAACTCACAGCAACCCAGTGATCCTGGCCATGAAAGCCTTTAACAACACTTGCCAATATAATTCTAAGGACTCGTTTACACTGATTGATTAATCCAATTAATTCAAGGTTAGTCCAGAGCAGTTCGTGCATACTGTTCTAAAACTGTGGTAGCTGCAAGTTGGAATGCAGCCAGTCCAGCTGGACCAAGATCACATTGACTCCACTGAACCATCTCCTTTCCATTTCATGCACACTGTCCTGAAACTGCAGTAGCAGCAGGTTGGAATGCAGCCAGTCCAGCTGGACCATGATTGCATTGACTCCACTAGACCATCCCCTTAACATTTTCGTTACCACTCCCAGATAGCCCCACACTTTGTGAGAGCTCCTAGCTGTTTTGGTCACCCCATGATGGCATCATCAGATGCCCTTGAATGACCAGGAAGAGAGAGGCTGAAGGGTGTAGGACAGCCAGGATCAAATGTACAGTGAGCAGAGTTTATTAAGTCCATGTAGACAAGCCCTAAGATAGGGTCAACTTAACTGTGAGCTGACTTGATGGTGCAAAATGACAAGATGATCGTAATGATGCTTCATAACTGATCGTAATTGATGTAAAAGCTGAAACTATCATCATCATGACGGATGATGATAACAATGATAACAATACTCTTATCCCAACAAATATTTGATCTTGGTGAATATGTTTACTATGAACTCGAATCACTGAAAAAAGTATTTTGAAAAAACTCACTTCCTCCTACAGAAGGGACTTTTAAAAAACCACCACCCTCTCTTGCTCTTGTTATTGTACAAGCATGTTGACAGGGACATGACAGTGCAGGTTAAAGTGACTTCTCTCTCAGGGACTACCAGTCTAGTTCCATGCCCTCAATTCCCAGCCTTCATCCACAATTGAAAATCTTGCACACAATTCTTTTATATGTATCCACTGAACTAGTAATGTCTTTCTCCAAAGAAAAATGGGAGGAACAGAGATCCTAGCTCAATTAAAAACCTCTACACTAATATTCCATCTCATTGCTGGTATTGATTTGAACATTTTCTTTTTGGAGAAGCGACATGGCATTTCCTATTGATTATTTTGCTTTGTACACTGAACAGTCTTTACCTCCTTTGATCATAATCCCTCTGGTTAAAAATACAGGGAAATCAAATGAGTTATTTTCCCTCCCTCTAAACTGCCGTACATTCTCCATTTAATACCTCTCCATGAGTAAAATTCCTACCAGTATTAGAACAGTGACCACTTTAGCCTCTTAAAACTTACTTCCAATCTTCCTCTCTCATGAGAACCTACAAATCATTCCTTTATGGCACTAGTTATTACACGAAGAGCTCTGACTTCTGCCCTTCGATTGAGGTCTATTATATTCATTTTCTGAATACACTGTCCTGCTCTCCACCTCTTTTTTTATCATGACATATAACATAGGTAGCCAACATCATCCATCATGCTTGTGGCTGGTTTCTTGGAAATGTTGTGGCTTAGCTGTAATGATACTTCCCTGAATCTAAGTTTTGCTCTCTAACAGCCTTAAGCACGGGCTTTAGCTTCAGCCATTCTCATTTCACATTGATTTTCAGCTGAGAAGAACCTAAAATATGGAAGTAGGTTTAGTATGCATTATGCCTGAAGCCATATCATAAAACCACAAATTTAAAAGCAATATATAGGACCTTATCAAGAGTGCATAGGGTGTAGATGGAGGGCAAAAGGAGGACATTGCCCTCCCACCTATTAGATTTCTCCCTCATAAATGAATTTATCCTTCAGTCCCCATATTTCTAGTATTCTTGAGTAAGGCAATGAAAATCCTTCAAATCCAGGACCTTTGTATTTGGTGTGTTTACTTTACCTTGGTAACTTTGCCAGAATGAACTGTATTTAGTGATAAGGCATTAAAAGAGGCATAGATGAAACAGGGAGAAAAACCTATCCTAGGCCCCTTCTATACTGCCATATAAAATCCAGATTATCTGCTTTAAACTGGATTATATGGCAACATAGACTCATATAATCCAGTTCAAAACAGATAATATGGATTATCTGTTTTGATAATCTGGATTATATGCAGTGTAGAAGGGGCTCTATAGAAATGGTGGATAAAAATTGTGTGATGCATTGATCAGAAACATTTCCATCCAAAATCCAAACAGAATACACCTTTTTCTATCCCCTTTCCGTTAAGTATTCCATTATCATTGTCTCTCTTTTCTGTGTATTCTTATGTTTTTTTATATTTATTTTCTCCTTGGATCAATAAAACAACAGTTTTTACAGCTACTGTAGAATGAGAATTAAACATAATTATTCAAGTTAATACTTAAGAAACTGAAAAGTATCTTTTTTAAATTGTTTTTAAATAGTTTTAAAGTGGTAGCTGTAATGATAGTTCACAACTTTGAGGAATCAAATGGTACTTTTTAAAAAACAACTTTCTGAGCTCTGGGCAGAAGCATTTGTTTGCAGTGGGTTTTTTATTTTAAAAAACTCCCAAGGGAAAAGAATTATTTCCATCCATCTGGAAGGCGTACACAAGTACTTACTTCTTATGAAGCTAAAAGAAAAAGATCATTGACATATGGTTCTTCAGAGTTTCTACTAAAGGCAAATAGAAAATTAGAAATTCTAACCAAAATCTTCTTTCCCTGTTCAAAGTAAATTCTCTCTCTCGGCATTACTTCGCGAACGAAGATTCAGGAAGGACTCATCCCACGCTTTTTACAAGCGCGTTGATGACTAAAAAGGCCAATCTGAGATAGGCAAGTTCGGTTGCAGAAAGCGCAGCAGAAAGTCTCCTTTGGTGATGTTTTTTCCAAGTTGCGGTTCTTTCTGCGTTGTCGTTTCTCTTCGAGACCCATTCGGCGTGTCTTCTCGAAAGAGGCCGCAGCATTGTGGATAGTGCTTCTCCATGCCTCCCGATGTGAGGCCAGGGTGGACCATTGTTGGTGATCAATCTGGCCAAGCCTGAGATGTTGTTTCAGGGAGTCCTTATATCTCTTTTGGGGCGCTCTCTTGCGCTGACCCGTGGCGAGTTCACCGTAGAGTAGTATCTTTGGGAGGCGGTGGTCCTCCATCCTAGAGACGTGCCCTGCCCAGCGCAGCTGTGTTCTCAATAGCATGGCCTCAATGCTGGTGATCCCTGCTTGCTCAAGGACAGCAACATTCGTCACATAGTCGGTCCAGTGTATATTTAGGATTGTGCGAAGACAGCGCTGATGAAAGCGCTCGAGGAGTCGTAGGTGTTGGCGATAGGTGACCCATGTTTCAGACCCATAGAGGAGAATGGACAGTATGATAGCTCTGTACACACTGATTTTGGTGCTTTGTCTCAGGTGCTTGTTGCTCCAGACTCTTTTGTGAAGCCTTCCGAATGCACTATATGCCTTTGATAATCTGTGATCTATCTCTTTGTCAATCTTGGCGTCTGAAGAGATGATGCTTCCCAGGTAGGTGAACTGCTGAACGGACTTAAGCACAGATGTGCCTATGCTGACGTGAGGATGGTGGTGTTCTTCCTGTGGTGCGGGCTGGTAGAGGACTTCTGTTTTCTTCAGGCTGACTTCCAGCCCAAACAGCTCTGCAGCTGTTGCAAAGCAGGATGTGAGCGCTGCAGGGCTGCTTCTGAATGGGCGACAAGGGCAGCATCGTCAGCAAAATAGTATCTCACGGACTAGATAGTTTAGAGTCTTAGTGCGAGCCCTCAGACGGCTTAAGTTGAACAAGCTACCATCAGTACGATAGCGTATATATATGCAGTCTTCTTCTTGTAGGTCTGCCATAGCCCTTTGGAGCATCATGCTGAAGAAGATTGTAAATAGGGTTGGTGCAAGAACACAACCTTGTTTCACTCCATTAGTTATGAGAAAGGGCTCCGAGAGAGCATCGCCATATCTGACTTGACCGTGCTGGCCCTCATGTAACAGGACAATCATTTTGAGGAACTTGGGGGGACATCCTAGACGTTCCAGGATCTGCCACAGACCTTTCCTGCTCACAGTGTCGAAGGCTTTGGTGAGGTCGACAAATGTTACATAGAGTCCTTTGTTCTGCTCTCTACATTTCTCTTGCAGTTGTCTAAGGGCAAAACCATATCTGTGGTGCTCCTATTTGCTCTGAAGCCGCATTGGCTTTCAGGAGAAGTTCTTCTGCAATAGCCGGAACTAATCTGTTCAGGAGTATCCTTGCAAGGATTTTTCCAGCAATGGAGAGCAGTGTTATACCTCGATAGTTTGAGCAATCGGATTTTGTTCCCTATTTCTTATACAGGGTGATGATAACTGCATCTCGGAGATCTGATGGCAGTTCACCTTTTTCCCAGCAACTCACAAGGAGCTCGTGGAATTTAGCATGCAGTACATGACCTCCCTGTTTCCAAGCTTCAGGTGGGATTCCATCGATCCCGGCTGCCTTGCCATTTTTCAACTGCTGTATGGCCTCAAGGGTCTCTTCCAGAGTGGGAGCTGTGTCCAGTTCATTTTTCATTGGTTGTTGTATCATGTGTTGGATAGCTGAACCTTGGACTACTCGGCTGGCACTAAAGAGACCCTGAAAATGTTCAGCCCATCGGTTCAGGATGGAGGTTTTATCAGTAATTAGTGTTTGACCATCTGTACTGTATAAGGGGCTTTGGACCTGATAAGTAGGTCCAAACACTGCTTTGAGAGCTTCATAAAAACCTCTGTGATCACCGAGATCTGCACAGCGTTGTGTCTTTTCTGATAAATCAATCCACCACTTGTTCTGGATGTCTCTGAGTTTTTGTTGGAGTTTACTACATGCGAGACGAAAGGCTGCTTTTCTTACATGGCAAGATGGCTGGGCGAGGAATGCCTGGTGAGTGGTTCTCGTATTCAAAGTAAATACTACTATATTATATAGATGCACATATGTCAGATTGCTGAACATTGACATACTAAACAAAACTCTCTTTGGAATGTAAGTATCATTGTTCACTATTATCCATGGTTTCAAGTATGCACAGAGGGTTTTGAAATATCTCCCCTATAGATATGGGGGTCATGCTGTACTAATCAGGCCTTGGTTTCTGAGTAACAGAATTTCATAGAATTTGGGGAAGTGTGCAAAACAGAGATTCACAAAAAAATTTCACAGTCCCCAGTGCTGGCATCTAACACAGCAAACTTTATCCTTATAAAAATTCACCACTAAGAAAGCTTTCTAGTTATAAGGATTCCTAGTCTAAATCACAGAGATATCCTGGCACAACCAATGCTACATTGTTGGCATGTTCTTTTCAGAGATTGGCAACAAAGGAAGGGGCAAAGATGTGGGAATGATGAATGAGATTATACTATTATGAAAAAAGCAACTTTGTATTGAATAAATTTTTGTTCTTGTATTGGCCCCGAAAAAGCATTTCATTAAGTTTGATCAAATGTACATTAAAATGTGTGCACATCTCAATCCAGAAAGCCTCTTGGTTACCCTTTTTTTGCACAAATCTTCCATGCTGATTTGGAAATGTCACAAAGTATCTGATACAATCATTGTTTGCACTAGTTGCTACACCAGCATTCAAGAGTAAACGCTCAAATGCCAAAATGTAGCTTTTTCTTCTTACATCTTTTGTGAAATGAATCCAAAAGTCCAATGAATTTCAGGTTGTTTGTTTCAAAGCTCAATGGGAGCCATTGTCTTGGTGCTGTCACTGCAGGTTTTCAGAAGACTAGAGGAATGGCAAGTTCACTTTGTTGAAATATGTAGGAAGCTGGGAATGATGGAAATAAAATTCCCAACTCCACCTTAAAAGGAAAAACACAGCGGCAAGCGGAAGAACTTAGGACACTTGAAGTTTCTTGTTGCAAAGGTTGACTTCAGTTCTTTAATGTTGTAAAATTCATAAAGTATAGTCCAGTCAGCAAAATATATCCACTACAAGATAAATTCTCTTGCATGGCAGTGCAAAAAACACAAACATAGATACAGGAGGTTTTGTTTGCTCACGCTCCGAGACTCACAGATCCTTCTGCTACAGTAGTTTGCATCCATGAAGTGGTTCTCCAGAGAAAACAAAACTACCACAAAACAGTAACAGGATAAACAGAGTCTTCAGTTTTCTTTGTCATTAGCCTTGGCAAAGATATCAGCGTGTCTTTCGGTGAGGAGGAGTTCGAGTGCAGGACATCCCTGGATGCACGCATCAGATACCGGAAGCTGGAGTATTTGATTGACTGAAAAAGGCTTTGGGCGGAAGAGCGTTCCTGGACGCCGGCTCGCGATGTCCACGCCCGGACATTGTTGCAGTTTCACATAAGTACCCTGACAAACCCAAGTCTCGCGGGCGGCCTCGGAGGGCCCCTGAGGGGGGATAGTGTAGCACAGCAGTTCTCGTTTGTGCCTGGGGGCAGGGCCAGGACCGGGGTCCCCATTGGCATTGGGGCCTGCAGCAGCAGAGTTAGATTCTGAAGAGGATTTAGAAGGGTTAGCAGAAGGAGAGTTTCCCATCACTGGGCCTCCTTCTCCCACAGAAAGCTTGGCTTGGGAGGAAGGTTGGCTTGACCCTTACGGCCGAGACAGATAACCAGGTGCAAATGGAAAGCAGTGATAGCGAAACTTATGAGCGGCTGGGGAGAGGTTCACAGGATCCTGTGGTGAAAACATGGAAGAGAGCGGCTGGGAAGAATCTAGGGAGGAGAGCTCTCATGGAATAGAGACCCAGGTGCTGGGAGGCAAGGCCGAACCTTTGATAGGAGACGAAGCATCGAGACTAGCAGGAGGAATGGTACCATAGCCTAGACAGGCCGAGGTCTGTCAGCAGATTGGAGATGACGAAGCCTAGGCGTCGGGGACCTCGGCCGAAAGATTGATATAGGATCCCGTGGGAACGAATCCTCCAGTACTTCGACCACGTCTCTTCTGAGCAGACGTGAAGCGAAGCTGGTCACGGAGCTAAGTTGGCTAGTGGCCTACCAAGTCTTGCCTTGCATCTTGTACCTTGCCTTGTTCCTGATTCCGCATTGCCGTGCGGAGCTTTTGCCAAGTCTTTTGGATTCTTTACCAAGCTGTTTTTGGACGATTGATTGCTTTTGCCTTTGGATTTGCTTTTGCTATTTTTATGGACAATATTCCTTTTGAACTGTTTTTATATTCAATAAAGTAGTTAGCCTTCAGTCCGTCTCTGTGTGTGCGATTAAGGGCCAGTCAAGTCCTTGCATCATGACAATAATTCGGCAGCTCACGAGGGTCCCTACCATTCCAAATAATGATGATTGGGCTCTTACGCCGAGGCTTTCAGAATCATTTGCAGACAAGATTGCGACGCTCTGCCGGGATCTGCCCGCCACAGTTGATACAGTACAGGAGCTTGAGACTCCGTGGCCCTCCGCCGGATCCACCTTCGACCGGTTTCGACCACTGGACGCAGAGCATGTTGACAAGATAGTCGCAGCTCTTTGACCTACCACCGGCTCCCTCGACCCGGCCCCTCCACGCTGATTCGATCTTGCATGGAGGGATTATGTGACCCTCTGTTAAATATAGTCAACTGCTCCCTTGAGCAAGGAGCCTTCCAGAGGAGTTAAAAGAGGCGGTGGTAACTCCATTGCTGAAGAAGCCAGGGTTAGACCCTGCGGCTCCCTCAATTACCGCCCAGTGTCCAACTTACCGTACCTGGGCAAGGTGTTGAGAGGGCAACAATGGAGAGCAGCTGCAGGCTTTCTTGGATGATGCAACCTGGCTGCCCCCCTTCCAGTCCGGCTTCCGTTCTGGCCATGGGACAGAGACTGTCCTGGTCTCCATCAGAGACTTACTCCGTTGCCACTTGGACCGAGGCGGATCAGCGCTGGTCGTGTTATTGGACCTCACGGCAGCGTTTGATACTGTCGATTACCAACTTTTGACACACCGCCTGGCGGTGGCGGGGGTGAGGGGCACAGCTCTCAACTGGCTGCCTGAATTTATACAAAGGATATTGGGTATGGATACACTTTGAAACTAAACCATTCTAGGCACCTCTTCTTCCTGGTGCCTAGAATGGTTTAGTTACTACATGTTGAAGTTTTGGGGCACTAGGGAGGAAAGAAAATATGGAAACCTTAGAGGCATCTAATGGAACCCATAAATGAATTCCTATGCACACTGTACATATCTTATTTGTAGTGCAAAAAACACTTTAAAACAATACAATAATTAAAATGAACTCATTAGTATTTCAATGGGAAGTGTGAGCCTGCTTTTGGCTGATGAGATAGGATTGTTGTTGTTACTGTTGTTGTTGTGCGCTTTCAAGTTGTTTCAGACTTAGGTTGACCCTGAGTGAAGGGCACTAAATGACCTTGGAGGGCCGCATCCAGCCCCTGGGCCTTAGTTTGAGGACCTAGGGATTTAGACTAGATGGCTATCGCCCTCTAGACCCTTGGGCAAGACCTCCCTTGATAAACCACAGAGACCAGCTAAGGTACAACAGGTTTATTGAGAATATAGTTTATAGGAAAGATGTTGGAAGCAATACTATAGTGCTTCCAATAGCAGCAAATCTCAGGAACAAAGCATTGAGTAAATAGTCCTGTGGTAAACCAGGAATCAAGCTGGAAGCAATCAGGAACAAAGCTGGATTAAAATGCAAGGAAGTCTCTTTAGAAAGCAGCCGGTGTAAAGGCAATGTACAACCTTTCAGGAACAAATAGGAACTTAGCAAGGAAAGTATACTTCACCCAAATGGGCAGAAATCAAGGCAGCCAAAGCTGACTGGTAAAGTCTTCCTGGAAGGCCCAGTGGCCTCTCTCACAGGAGCATCATCCTGAATGCGATGTTGGCACGAGATACCGCTCCGGGCCAACTCTACATGGTTATACTGTCTCAACCCTTTGATCTAGCGACGTAGGTCTGCGTCGGACGTCAAAGTGGGCATGATGGATGGCAGCTGTTGTTTAAGCTACCTCAGCTCCTCGAGAATGTAAACCTCGTTAGCATCTCCAGATGTAAAGGGGAGTCAAGCCTGTCTCCGGCCTGGGCCTCCCTGCTTATCTTCCAGGCCTGCTTTGCTAACCTTGACCAGTTCATCCCCCATTCTTGGTGCCAGGCTCTCACGAGAAAAGCAAGCAGGCAGATCTTCATGGGGGAGACGGGCTGGCCTGGAAGGGATTTTAAATCCTTCATGGCTGCAGTATTGTTCATGGGAAGCAAGGGCTTGTGGGGCTTGTGGCGTGACAATGCCCTCCAAGATTGTTTCAAACTTGCTGGTGCAACAAGGCCACAAAACTTGCATAACAATTTGCAGTACAACATTTTTCTTTAAGATTGATATATTCATATGACCCCAATGGAATGCCATGTCCTTATTTAGCACAGGAATACTGGAATGAAATTTGATGCATCTATTTATCTAGTCTATTATTTTGCTTAAAGTTTTAATGTCTGTTATGGAGGCAATGACAAAAATTACGCAGTCAATCATATTACAATATTAAAATCAAATTTTAAACTACACCCTTAGTCATAATGCCATTAAAACAACAAGCATATAATTTATATCCACAGGCTCAAGGGTAATGAATACATTTGTTTCACTTTAAGAAAAAAGAATCTGTACCTCTAGCTTTATACAGTGTGCCATTTTATTACCAACATATTTTGAGTAAGGTATTTTAAACACTGGCTTTGTGCCCTTGAAGCAGGTTCAGAATTTGTTGACTTTCCTCAGCAAATCAATACACTTGTTTCTGTCTTACAGTTTTCCACTCTTTTTGGAATACTTTTGATTTTTTTCTTAATCAAAAGGGACTCCATTAAGTAACTTTTAAAATACCTCATTTTACAGCAGGGGAAACCAATACAGCAGGGGGATTTGGGCTGTGGGTGAATTGTTTGGATGTATGAACAAGGTCTGCATATGGGGATCATGCTTCTCAAACACTTCTAACTTCAGCCAAAGAAAGGCGTGTTTACATTCTAGAATTAATGCAGTTTGACACCCACTTTAACTGTCATGGCTCAATACTATGGAGTTTATCATTTGGTAAGGCACCAGGATATTTTGGCAAAGAAGACTAAAGGTCTTGTAAAACTATAGTTCCCTTGATTCATTATTATAGAGCCGTGGTAGTGAAAATGATGCCAAACTACATTAATTCTACAGTGAATATACACCCCAATAACCTCATTTAATGTGCTGCTGGAATCACATGGATCATGGCAATTCTGGCGGTGCCCATCAGGGGGCATTGGGAATCCATTGACCTACGCCCCGCATTGCCCAACTCACTCAAGTTCTCATCCTATGAGGGAAGTGTCCCTCACCTGGCTTCTCCCTGTTTATCTAAGGCAACACAGGAAGCCTCCCATATTGCTGCCATGGCAGCATGTGCCATTTCACCTTCTTTCCCACCAGAAGTTGCAATGTGTTCTGGGAGGGGAGATGGCGGGCTCCATCATAAAAGGAAAGGAGAACCAGCGCATGTCAAAGATTTCACCCAATCTGATGAGGTCATTAGATGCTTGTTCCTTATTTCCACCTCATGGAACTATCTGAATACATACATGCTCCAAGTAAGCTCTCTTCCACAGGGTAGAGGGATATTTTTGCTATGTTTTAAAGGCCATCTAGGCAATTTTGGGTTCTAGGAGTCTTTTTTAAAAGAAAAAGGAAATGTCTTCTGATTTTTTAAAAAGAAAATTCTCCCTTGAACATAACATGATCCACGGGAGCCTCAAAACATGACAGAAGTCCTCCTAGAGGGCATTTTGGGACAATGTTTCTTACCTTTGAGGAGCTCTTAAGAGGCCACAAAAACAGCTCCTTGGGCCACATGCAGCCTATAGGCCATTTTGCCCACTTCTGTGAAATTCTTTACTGTATATAGAGTAGCAAAGAGAAAGAAATGGGAAAAAAATGGTGTAGCCAGCAGCAACTAGTTGCTCCCATGTTTATGGAACAATGGATAATCTGCTCCCTGTTTTAGCTTGCAGGGGAAAGAGCTCTCCAAGGTTTTGAACCTGTTTGAGGGGCAGGGTAGCATTGATATTTTGAATAGTTCTTTAGTCTGAACTAATACTCAGAGCAAGTTGTCCTGATACAGGAGGAGCAGCAGCGCCAATAGCAAAATTATTATTTTAGGGCAGAATAAAAAAGAATGAGTATTACTAGTATTGTTCCTTCAACATTCCTTCGCCATATATTGAAAACATTGATCACAAAGAATGTATAGTCAGCCTTGTTGTATATTACACTTGTAAATTCTCTTATTTAATACAATGCACTGCTTACAAATAAATGGCTAAATAGCTTTCCTTTTCAAAGTTTGCTAAGAACGGTTTTAATAGTCTAATCCATTACTGGTAATTCAATTCAATAAATAATCTATAACTTCACAATTCTCATGGAAGAGTTGCCTTTTCTTTCGTTCTATTTATTTATCCTGCAACCATTACTTACAAAGCTGGAGTTGGCATTTCACAAAAAATGATCAAATAAATTCAGTAAAGAGGCAAACAATTCGTTCTTTGATCTATAGAGAAAAGGAATGAAAAACTGAACTTCATACAAATAAGCTATTAGAAGCTTCTGCCTATAATGTATAATTACTAGCTCCAAACTGTGTATATCAAATTCTGTCTTGATGTCTGCATTCAATTTGTTGCACACATCTTTTCCATTCACATCTTTTCTGGTTGCACATTATTGTTTGGTTTCGTTTTTTCAGTTCTTCTAAGTTGGTAGGAACATGCTCAGAAGTCTTTTAGAACCCCCCAGGGTTTAATTTAAAGAAAGGAATAAATCCACACTCCACTCAGTGTTCTTGTTGTTTTTTGGGGGAAATGCAACAACTTGACAGGGGACACAAGAAAAGAACATTAATAACTACTGCAAGGTAGTTTCTTTAGGCCTTACTGTAGAACAAGAGCTTATCTCTTAACTAGCTCTGCAGTCTTTTCACTTCTCTACTAGGAAAAGATATCATCAGTCCATTAGGAACAAGAAAAGCTATGATTATCATCTTGAAGGTTCCAGCAATCGGTCAGGGAGAAATATCTTCTAACTACTGCCTCTCTTGTGAGGAACACAAGAGCTCTGGGCATACAATGACCTTTGAAAACCCACTTCACTTGTCTTCTGTTCACTTCTCCAGGCTCAGACTACATCCCTAGCTTGTTTATGCAATTCTTCTATCTCCCTTCCTAGCAAACAGCTGCTCTTTAAAATTACAAGCAAGAGCAAGATATGGGAAGAGACAGTATGGGCAAGTTTGAGAAGATGAATGACCAGAATGACATTGATTTAGGAGAGATTTTCACTCCACACTTTTCATTCTTAATTGCCTGAGTCACACAATTAAATATCTGAGCCAAAGCAACCTTGTAGCAAGGGTTTTACAAGGCACCAGAAGGAGATCTTTCCATTTTACTCTGTAAGAACTTATTATCTGAAAATCCTGAACACTTCTAGATCTCATTAAAGGTTTCTGTATTTTGTCCCATAATTTGAACCCAGTCAAGGACTGAGCACAGTACACTGCCAAATGTAAAGTTATATGTTATTACAGGTCTAGCATGCATGCCTGTGAGTCGATTCATTTTGGTGGTGTGTCATTCTTCTTTACAAAGCACATAGAATTAATAACATATACGTTGATAGCATATTTTTTATGTTGCTGTTCAAGATGTACATTGACAGCAATAAAAACAGTCAAGTAGTCCAATGCATTCAAGCATTTTAAGAGAATCTTCTTTGAGCCTTTGAAGGGATTTAACTTATGTAAGTTGATTCTTGCATTAGTACAAGATACTTAAGTTGTCTTCTAGAGAATAATTTATTTGTCTCTATTGTACATTTTCCACAGATTGATGTAAAAAGGGCATGACACGGTGGCCCATTTCCCACTGATGTGATAAATTCTTCTGGAAGACCAATTTGTACAAATTGTTGATTTCTCAAGAGCTTAGAAGAGCTTCACGCTCCTAGTCAGTGCTGGATTTACCATTGTGCTTAGGTGTGATTAAGTGCAAGTCCACTTTGGCCAGGGGGTCCATCTTCCTGTCAAAAAAATTATGATGGATTTTGCTTATGTGGTGCAATTCTAAATTTGAAGGCAACCCCAGACATAATGATCGAGTTGATGGTCTATGGGAGTGTGCCACACAGCAGGCAATGTAGACTTACCAGGTTTATCTCCTTCAGGGCCCAACAAGGGGCCTCCTAACTTAACTAGCACAGGGTTTCATTTCTCCTAAAACCGGCACTGCTCCTAGTGCTTTCCAGATATCCAAGGACCTTATCACACTAGAGAATAAATCCACTATAAATGCGGTTTCTGCCTCCTGCAGAATTCTTGGGTTTGTAGTTGAGGGAGGAGCCTTTAACAGCCTCCCAAAACTACAAATCCCAGAATTCTGCAGGAGACAGAAACCGCATTTATAGTGGATTCATTCTCTAGTGTGATAAGGTCCTTAAACTACATTTCTCATCATCTCCAACTAATGGAGATGATGAGAATCCAGGTGTTCTAATCTGCAATCCAGGTGTTCTAATCTTGAAGGGATGTGGATATTGTAGTCCCATTCACTTGGAGGGCAACAGTAGAGGAATCTTAAGATAAAGTATATCCACTATACATTTATTATGTCTGAATTAGCTAGCTTGTTTTCCTTTTCAGCTTTGAAAAACACACGTAATGTCAGATATACTGGGTGAAATTCATATAACATTAGAGTTTATCCTCCACATTTAAAATATATTTTGGGCACAATGTTGAGAACTGTGCTTTGAAGCACATGTACTAAAACTGACGCCATACTATTTGAAAATATGTTTAGGAAACTAAACCAACAAATTTTATTATATCTGTTGACTAATGAGAAGCAGTTTGGTAGTGGTTTGGGTTTTAGACCTTAGACCAGCTGCTTAGCTAAGTAATATACTAGCATAAAGTATATTACAGCACATTAGTTTAACTAGCATAGTAGCTTAACTAGCATACTTAACTCAGTCCCCAACTACACTAACCATTTGATGAATTTTCAACCCAGTATAAAGGAAAGTGCTTTAGCTGTGCAGAAAACTGTATGTAGGAAATCCTGAAACCAGTAAAAGGCCCAGATGATGATTATACAAATTGCAGTGATGCACATCATGAACTTTTTGTGAGTGTCTGTTATCTGGCCATTACAGTTTGAAGCTAGCTATGAATGCATTAAACAATTAATGAACATTGGGCCTCAGCAACTCTTTTGACTGCTTACCCCATCCCATTTGCTTGTACTGCTATCAATCAGGGAACACCATACTAAATTTTCTGTTTTCCTCCCTTCAGCAGTGCTGGTGTGACATTTAGAAACAGGATCCCTGTCTTCTTTCTTCCACTGAAGATTGCTGGAAGAAGTTGGGTGGAAGTGTCAGGACATTATCATGATTTGTAGCAAAACAGACCTCTGATCTTCAGTAAAGCAGGATTGGGGGATTTTTGAAATCATAGGAATAATACCAAGCTCATGAATATGTAGGAATAAATGAATACGAATCAGTAACAGGTACATAGTTCTCAGCCATCCAGTACTGAATTCTTTCTTGGGCAACTGATAGAAACACTGTGGGATCTACAATGATGCCAATGACACAGAATAAATCTTGATAAATCAGCCACAAAATTCATATATTGGAACTTCACACATCAACTCTTAATATATTCCCAGATTTTTGTTGCCCTTCCTGTGTTTATCAAAATATGTATTGAACATGAAATGTTAGAAAATGAAGTATCTCTACTTGCCTTGCACAGGAGGGGACCCTAAGATATCAAGCATCATATTGTTCCTTACAGTTCTCTATTATTTTTAGTTCAAGCCGCATTATGTGCAACATGACACTGTTATCAATTGGTTTTGATTGCAGTTTCAGCAAGAGACTTAGCACATATACTGCCACCTTATGGGAAAGAAAGATACCCATATTCATTGAAAACAGCAATAGCAACATCAAGAGTAACATGTTTAGTAACAAATGCGTGATTCTCTACCTTTGATGTATCACCAATATGACGGGACTTCACCTAATGTAAAAGACAGCGTTGTCTTCAAGTTGCTTTCTTTATATGAAATGCTTTGTTGAAAGTATGGACAAAATATCAAAACAAATTATACAAAAAAATACCTCTTTGGATCTCTACGATTGAAGCTTTCAGAATTAGAGAATTAGGAAACAACAATTGGGTATCATATAAGGAACTCATTAAGTGGAATGGAACAAAATATATACTAAAATCCAAGGAAGAATTAGAGGAAGAAGGGATCGGAATAAATTGGTTTTCATATCTCCAAATAAAAAAGGATGAGAAAATAGGATTTGAGGACCAAACCAATGAACTAGAAGACATTATATTTGGAAAAGAACAAAGATTTTCAGGGAGAATTTATAAAGTCTTATTAAAATGGGACACACAAAACAGTTTGACCATGGATCATATGATAAAATTGTCCAGAAATATTGGATACAAAATAAATAAAGGGACCTGGAGACGAATTTGGGGGGAAAAAAGGTAAATGGTACACTCTGTTTCTCATATCAAGAAAATTGGATCAAAATGCTTTATAGATGGCACCTACCACCAGAAAAATTGGCTAGAATTTATGGGAATGTTAATCCAAAATGTTGGAATTGTGGGGATAAAAATGGCACTTTCTTCCATCTATGGTGGACTTGCCCCAAGACCACGAAATTCTGGAAGATGATACAAAATGAAATAGAAAAAATATTAAATTATAATATGGAGAGAACACCAGATTTATTCATTTTGGGAATAATAGAGTATAAACTTTTGAGAGTGGATGAGAAAATATTATTATTAATAACAACTGCTGCCAGAATCTTATACGCCAAATATTGGATATGCAACAAGACTCCCACAAGAGAGGAGTGGTTTATCAAGATTCTGGAGGTAATACAAATGGATTGGCTGACAGAGAAAATTAAAAAAAATAAGGGCAAAGAAAACCATGAGGAAAATGATTGGACCAAAATTAGACATTATTGTAGAATGGAATTTAATGTAAATTTATATGAAAGTTAGACTTAGAACCTATTCTCCATCTTTAATACAGGAAGTAAAAAACTCTCAAGAGGATTGAGAAAGAAGTGCCATAAAGTTACATAAGATGACCGGGTCTGGAATATGTATAAATCAGTTAAAATCCCTCCTCTTTCATGCATCATGTACCACTTTCATTCTTTGGAACTTTCCTTCTCTTTATCTCTCTCTCCTACCCACCACTATTCCTTTCAACCCGTATAAATTTCTACTCTTCATCTTTTTATTCTTATAGAAAGTAATAAGACTCCCACCGATCAACAGTTTCAACTCAGCTGCTAATTCAAATATTAGTTTTATTTCTTTTTTCCTTTCTTTTTTTAATGTACTATTATAACTTTTGTATGTACTTTATTTCTCCCCCCCCCTGTATAAATCAATAAAAAACATTTTTTTAAAAGGTTGCTTCCTAGTACCTATGGAGAACCTATTGTGGGGTTTCTTGTCATTATTTGTCCAGATGGGGTTTTCCTTTGCTTTCCTCTGAAGCTGAGAGAGTATGACCTGCCCAATTTCATATACTGGGCTCTCAAAAGATAACTTACCATACAACTAATATTGGTTTATGAGAATTTGATAGTTTCTTATCAGTATTCTGCAGTTGCCTTAAGTCTCGCTATGGAAGAAAAGTGAGATATAAATAGAATAAACAAAAAAAAGTGTCAATGCAGTACTTTTAAGAGATATTAATAATGTCTCAATTCTTTATAGGCAATAATGTTTCAACAATGGTTAACAATACAGACAAGAACAGATTTTGAAGGAGATAATGATAGAATCTTTTAAAAATGAAAGTCTGCGCACATTTGCATAGAAATAATGCTTGAAAACAAAAGAAACCCATGAACAGAAATTGTGAATTTCTGTCAAAGCTTGGTATGTTTTTCACATAATCCAGGTTGCTGAATAAAATAGACTAAAGGAGAGTAAGAAATCATCAAGGAATTAAATTTATAAACTATAGATAATTTTTCCTCATATTTGTATGTTTTAAAAATACAGTGGACCCTCCAAATCCACGGGACCGGAATCCACAATTTCTAATGACCCTGAATTGTTGTGCTTTATATTAATAAATTGCAATGATGTGCATGTGGGATGTGTGCATGTTCATATTATGTTTGTCATATATGCTGGAAACCACTCTGTGTCCCTCCTCCTCCTCCTCCTTATATACATAACAAGATTAGTACACACAGCAAACAAGATCACTATGCTGGCTTTTGATCACACATTGGACACTTTCCAAGTGTCCAGGAGTGTGTGATGTATCAGTGAATAATGCGTTCAGATCCAAGTAGGGTGGCCTTTTGCAGCTGACAGATGGTAATTTTGTCATCGCCAATTGTTTTTAAGTGCAGGCCAAGATTTTTAGGCACTGCACCCAGTGTGCCGATCACCACTGGGACCACCTTTACTGGCTTGTACCAGTGTCTTTGCAGTTCTGTCTTTAAATTCTCATGTCATGTAAGCTTTTCCAGTTGCTTCTCGTCAATTATGCTGTCACCTGGCATTACAACATTGAGGATCCATGCTTGTTTTCCCGCCACAATTGTGAGGTCAGGAGTATTGTGCTCCAAAACTCTGTCAGTCTGAATTCAGAAGTCCCAGAGTAGATTGACGTGTTCATTTTCTGTAATTTTTTCATTATTATTATTATTATTATTTTACTGCCATTAATTAATCTGGGGTGTGATCATCCATGTTCTACAGCTCCATGTACAGGTCCATTTGGAATGGTGAGAGAAGCCCCTTCCCCTGTGACCCAAATACAGTCTTGTTCAACCTTGACAAATTTATCTAAGGTGTTCTGTCTGGAAGACCCCAGCAGACCTCAACTGAATGACTAATTACTTCCATATTTTAGTGATTTCCCTAACCCCACCTAGGTCACAAAATGTGGAACATTTAGTATTATGTGCAAAATTTGCTTTCCTCTTATACATTTTCCTCTCATGGCGTCCTGCCATATCACAGCATCAGTGAGCAAGGAGTGTTTTTTTAATCATGCGCATCCAATTAGGAGCTATGGAGTGATATGTCTTTTCATTTTTTTTCTGCCTTTGTCTCCTGGTGCTTTAAGTGAAAGTCCTGGTCTACAAAGTCTAAATAAAACCCAAGTGCAGCAAAATTACTGCAAAATACCAAACACTTCTTGGCAGATAATATATCACTTTAGTTGTTATGACTCACGGATTGCTGCAATATTATAAACGTAGCCTGTTGTAATTATGCAACTAGCTATATACAAAGAACTGCAAAGATATGCTAGCAAATGAGAAATTGCATTTTTGTTAAGTTGGACTAAAGTTACACATTTGCAGTGTGAGCCTCATCTACACAAGCCACTTAATCCAAGGCTGACCTAGAGTAACAATATTCAGGACCAACCCCAAGGGCAGCTACACTACCCACCCTGGAGCGTTGAAAGGGCAGAGTTCAAACTATCCAGCAGGGTCAAAACCAGTTTGGCCCCACTGGATTATCACCTTACCTTGGCACTCTTTTGCCACTCACAGGCTGCCACAGAGTTCCTCAGCAAAGATACCCAACAGTGGCCTGGAACCCAATCTATCCCCTTTCCCCCTGTGCCCTGGATACAGGTAAATGGGGATTGAAGAACCAACCTATATGAACAGTGAACCAGTTTGTATTAGGGCCAGTCCAGATGTCCACACTAACCCCAAACTATGGGGCTGCTCCTGGATTTTTCTGAATGCTAGAGTATTACTTGACTTCTTGACTTCTCCTAATGCAGGGTAAAACTTGGTTAACCAGTTTTAGTGTTATAGACCTGAAATTCCTGGGCATCATCTAGATGCCCTGGAGTAGCCACTGGTTTGATGTGGGGTAGAGACCGAGTGTAGAAAAGTCCTTGGAGAAGAATCTTCCGAAAGCAAAAACCATTTAAAATAAAATATGAGCTTTGCACAGGACAGGAACATCATGGAAAGCTATTTTTTCATGACCATGGAGACCTATTCTGGATCCACATGGTCTTTCACAATGAGCCTCTTTCCATCTGGATAAAAATTTCCAGATGGAAAGAGGCCACAAGGGTTTGCTTGATTTGCCTTCCTCTCAGCACATTTCTTCTTTTTTTCTTCTGTTTGTGCTTGTTTGTCAGTAGTCCCCACATATAACAAAGGGAGTGACCACTGCCTGGAACTCTTTCTATACCATTTTAACTGACAGCGTGTCAGATAAAATGTAGGTCTGTGATTCTAACATTCTGGGAGCTGCAGTCCAAAAAAATGTTTCCAGACTCTAATGGGAGAGCATATTAGGAATGATGTCTCTTTGAATGTATCCACATTGTAGAATTAATGCAGTTTAACACCACGACTCAATGCTATGGAATCTTCGAAGTTGTTGCTATACAATGTCTTGAGCCATCTCTGCCAAAGAGTGCTAACGATTAACCAAACTACAAATCCCAGGATTCCATAGTATTGAGCCTTGACAATGAAAGTGGTGTAAAACTGCCTTAATTTTAGTGTAGATGCACCCTAAGATTGACTGAGACAAAACCTTTAATTATATTGTGCTTTAATCTTCTCATTCCAAACCAGTCAACAGACCTTATCAATGTTGTTAAACTATCTGCAAAGGTCTGTAAATTTCCCCCCACTCCTAAAAAAAACTTAGCCATAATGTGTTGTTGTGAGTTTTCTGGGCTGTATGGCCATGTTCCAGAAGCATTCTTTCTTGGTGTTTCACCTGCATCTATGGCAGGCATCCTCAGAGGTTGTGAGGTCTGTTGGAAACTAGGAAAATTGAGTTTATATATCTGTGGAATGTCCAGGGTGGGAGAAAGAACTCTTGTCTGTTTGAGGTAGGAGTGAATGTTTCAATTGGGCATCTTGATTAGCATTTAAGGGCTTAGTGGTTTCAAGGTCTGGCTTCTTATTGCCTGGAGGAGTCCTTTGTTGGGAGGTGATTAGCTGTTATAGAGTATAGGTGATTAGCTGTCCCTGATTGTTTCTTGTCTGGAATTCCCATGTTTTTGAGTGTTGTTCTTTATTTACTGTTATGATTTTAGAATTTTTTAATACTGCTTTTGTTCATTTTCATGGTTTTTTTCCTTTCTGTTGAAATTGTCCACATGCTTGTGGATTGCAATGGCTCTCTATGTAGCCTGACATGGTAGTTGTTAGAGTGGCCCAGCATTTCTGTGTTCTCAAATAATATGCTAACCATGAAAGCCTTCGACAATACTTAGCCATTTTATTCTGTAATATTTATACAGATGTTTGACAGTGATGCACCCATGTTTAAAATATTTTGGCACTTCTTTGTTTGTTTTACTATCTATACTTTTTCCCTTTTCTACAAAAGCAAACAGAATGTGATTGCAAATAGTTTACAGACAGCTGCTAAATAGTAAAAGGAACAGCTAAAGAATAACACAAATTTGCAGTTGCTAAATTCCCTTGGTGGAAAATTAAAGTGTCCGTTCAACACTTCAGGAAAAAAACATCCATCAAGTTACTGTATATACATCTAGGCTAGTATCTTACTAACATTTATGGCAAATGTAGAATAATAGTGGTTATTATAAATGTATTCTGGAAAGCTCTGGACAAAAAAACTATGATCTTTCCTCTAGGGATTTCTACATTCTCCAGCACGACTGTATGGCTGACCATAGAGTTGCCCTGGAGGATCTAGAGATTAGCAGAAATAACATAAGATTATAATCACCATATATATAAAAGCTTAATATGCAAATGTGGAGGGCCAAACATTCATAGTTTAGCTGAATATGGAGAAATTATAGATCTGTAACTCTAGAATGTAAATTAGTAACTGCTATATACGATGCCAGTTTCTAGAAATTACAAGCAAGTCAGCTGCCCAATGTTACATTCTATAAATGGAGTTTGGATATTTGTACGGTGTACTGTATAAAACATTTTAAAACACAATACAGAGGACACAAAAGCTCATTGACTTTCAAGGCTCATTGACTTCTTAATCAGAGAAAGAAAGTAAAACTTTCTGAATTGGCAGACTTGCCCATTATACATAAATGTATCTTCAAACCTAGGAACAGGGGACCTTTTAAGGAAGAACTCTGCCAAAATAGGTTCTTTTGCTTCACTGGACAGAGTCAGAACAGATCTCAAGAGGAGGGACGTTATGACTGCAATGGTGAACTAAAATTTTATGGGCTTCTTTTATTGCCTTTCTCCATCATTCCTTTACTTTCCTTGAGGAGGGTTAACTCAGCTTGCTGACTCCATAAAAATACTCATGTTGTGACATCCAGTTCCACAAGATGCCAATTTTGCAGACTTTTATGGGTTTAACTGCACCTCTCATTTCCACTACATGGTATTTTTTTTTACCACAATAAGACCAGTGCAATCCACAGCAGATTATTTTGCAAGTCAGGGCAAAATTACTTTTTTTGGTAATCTCCTATATTTTCCCAACTATATCTATTTCCATTTTTATTCCCTTCCATTTATCTTCTATATGAGTTAGATATGATTCCTTCTCCTTTTTCTTTCTCAAAACAACCCTGATAGGTAACATGGACTTTATTTCTCCTATCAGAAGCGGATCAAGAGTACAGTTGTAATGTATTTTAAAAAAACACAAGAATTTTAAAACTTGGCATTATACTAAATGTCATTTGACCAGAAGCTGTCCAATTGGAGTGCCTCTGGTGTTACTGTAAGAAGGTCCTCAATTGTGCATGTTGCAGGGCTCAGGTTGCATTGTAATAGGTAGTCTGTGGTTTGCTCTTCTTCACATTCGCATGTCGTGGACTCCACTTTGTGGCCACTTTGTGGCCCCATAATCAGAAAGGGAATCGAAAATAGGTTAGCAAATGTTGTATTACCTCTCTACAAATCGATGGTAAGGCCACATTTGGAGTACTGTGTACAATCCTGGTCTCCGCACCTTAAGAAGGATATAACGGAACTGGAAAAGGTACAGAAAAGGGCAACAAGAATGATCCAAGGGATGGAGCGGCTCCCTTATGAAACCAGGTTGCAACGCCTTGGTCTTTTCAGCCTTGAAAGACGGCGTTTAAGAGGTGACTTGATCGAAGTGTATAAAATCATGCATGGGATAGAAAGGGTGAATAAAGAAAAACTGTTTTCTTTGTCACAAAACACTAGGACTAGAGGGCACTCCCTGAAGCTCCAAGGTAGGAAAATTAGGACTAATAAAGGGAAATATTTCTTCACCCAGAGGGTCATTGGGTTATGGAACTCACTTCCAGAAGAGGTTGTGACAGCTGTCAGCCTGAACAACTTCAAGGCAGGATTAGACAGATTCATGGATACCAAGTGTATCGGTAGTTACTGAAAAGGACATTCAAGTGCCACCTCGGAGTTGGTTGAGGTAGGCAGGATTTCCCTGGGTACTGGTTGTGGGGGGTCGGGAGCAGGTCAGGGTTTTGCTCGAGATCCCCGTGTACAACTGGTGGGCCACTGTGTGATACAGAATGCTGGACTAGATGGGCTGAGGTCCGATTCAGCATGGCTCTTCTTATGTTCTTATGTTCTTATTTCTTAAGGCTGAAAGTTTGTGAGTGGTTCAAAGTCATCTCCACATCATAGACAGTTCAGATTTGAATATGATAATGCCTGTTACTGTGTGCATTTGGGCAGTCAGAGTAAGATGGAGATAACACAGAGCTCACCTATACAACATATTATGTTCCTTGTCTTAGGTTAAATCACTGGACAAGAACAAAAATACCTTGGTCTGGGCCTTATTGTGGGCAGGCATAACCTTTCCATCTCTACTTTCGTCCCACCACAACCTTGTGAGTTTGGTCAAGCTGATGAAACGTGATTGGCCTAAATTAAGCTAGTGTATTTTATGTCTTACTGGAGATTTTGAAACTGAATCTCCCAAGTCCTAGCTCAACACTCTCACTACTATATACCATTTTCTCCCTTCTTAGTAAATGATGTTGCAGGACTAAAGAACCTGCAGAAAAAAACAGCAGAATTATTGATGTGCCGGAGCAACTCCTTTAAGAATAAAAGTTTTAATATTTTGATTTCTTAACTTGGAAAATGTCTAAAATTATGAGCTAGGAAAAACAGAATAGAAATGTATGAAATTATGCATGGTCCAGATAAAATGCAGAGAGATAAAGGTTTGTTTGTTTTTTCTCTTTCTCATATTACTGAACATCAGGATTGTGCAGTGAAGCTGTATGTGAGAGATTCAGGTCAGTTCAAAAGAACGGTGCTCCCAAAAATACATAAGAAGATACCTCTCAGATGAGGTCACCCAATAGTGCCTGGCTGAGTCTCAGCCCTAGAACCACTGGCTCATTTGGTGGGTCGGTTTTCAAACCTTCTATATCCCAAAACCCATGTTATATATGAAACGTTAGTAATAAAATAACATCTCAAAGGCTAGATGAGGGTAATATATCAAGTATCATGAATCTGAGTTTGTTGTATACCCATATACCTCAGGAGGCATTTTTTGTAGACATCCAACTAACTCTGGACAGGAAGAAATAAAGCATCCCCCATACTCTATTTGGATGATATAGGCCTTACAAAAATGAGTAAAAATTGACAGATAAAGGGAATAGCTATGGCGTTCCTCATGACTCCAAAGGTTGCCAATTTGTATTTGAAGAATTTGAAAGAGCAGTCACATGTCCCAACGAAGAATTGGAAAAAAAGCTGGTATTCTGCATAGGATTTTTGAATAATGTCTTCTATATTTGGAGAGGTTATGGTGGTTATCTAATATAATTTCACAGGACAGTTAATTCTATAAATATAAATATATAGACGTCAGAAGTTCATTCTCTGGATTTCACAATTAAAAGGTCATATCATTACCTCACCAGATAGAACACCGACACAGATGTTAACAAATATCTAAGATTTGATAGCTCTCATCCTAAAATGTTAGGATGTAATATCTCCCCTATGGCCAATTCCTCTGTTTACAATGTAGTTGTTTTCATGGAGAAGGATTTTAAAATACATTTCATAAGAAGCCTTCAAGTGGTCTCTAGAAAATTCAAAATGTTTTTTTTCCTTATGAAAGGCTTATGTGATCATATAGTTAGTTTGAATAAAAAGATTGCTGAAACATATTGAGATGTTCTGTGTTTCTGGGGACCCTTCCACACAGTCTTATATCTCAGAGTATCAAGACAGGAAATCCCACATTATCTGAGTGTGGACTCATAACTCAGTTCAAAGCAGATATATTGGGATTTTCTGCCTTGAAATTCTGTGATATAGGGCTGAGTGGAACGGCCCTCTCTGTGTGTGTATTTGATGCAGGAACCTATTCCTCTTCTTTGCATGCTATATTTCTGTTATTTTTTTATTATCTGAGCTACACATGTACTAAGCAATGATACCCAAGAGGCCCTATTAGATATTACAGCTGTGAGGACTTTGAAGCTCAGAGAACATGCAACTTAACAGGAGAAGGAGGTCCCCACATGCAGGAGGGCTGTCTTACTTCAAGTAAATCTTCTTGGCTTTTCTTCATGAATGAAGATTCAGGAAGATTCATCCCATGCTTTCTACAAGTGTGTTGATGACTAAGAAGGCCCATCCGAGATAGGCAAGTCGGTTGCAGAAAGCACCGCAGAAACTCTCCTTGGGTGATGTTGTTTCCAAGTTACGGTTCTTTCTGTGTTGTCATTTCTCTTTGAGACTCGTTCGGCATGTCTTCTCAAAAGAGGCCACAGCATTGTGGACAGTGCGTCTCCATGCCTCCCGATGTGAAGCCAGGGTGGACCATTGTTGGTGATCAATCTGGCCGATCATGAGATGTTGTTTCAGGGACTCCTTATATCTCATGGCAAGTTCACCATAGAGTAGTATCTTGGGAGGTGGTGGTCCTCCATCCTAGAGACGTGCCCTGCCCAGTGCAGCTGTGTTCTCAATATTGTTCATGTATTGCCTCTGCGTATTATTGCTTGCCGGGATCATTTGTGGGGAGGGGGCTTTTGATCTTTTATCCCGCTCTGCTCAGAGCGGTCTACCAAATCGAATTTATAAATAAATAAATAAATAAATAGCATGCCCTCAATGCTGATGATCCCTGCTTGCTCAAGGACAGCAACATTCATCACATAAGTCAGTCCAGTGTATATTTAGGATTGTGTGAAGACAGCACTGATGAAAGCGTTCGAGGAGTCGTAGGTGTTGGCGAAAGGTGACCCATGTTTCAGACCCATATAGGAGGATGGACAGTACAATAGCTCTGTACACAATCATTTTGGTACTTTGCCTCAGGTGCTTGTTGCACCAGACTCTTTTGTGAAGCCTTCCGAATGCACTGTATGCCTTTGCTAATATGTGATCTATTGCTTTATTGGCATCTGAAGAGATGATGCTTCCCAGGTAGGTGAACTGCAGAGCTGTTTGAGCTGGAAGTCAGCCTGAAGAAAACGGAAGTTCTCTACCAGCCCGCAACACAGGAAGAACACCATCATTTCCATGTCAGCATAGGCAAATCTGTGCTTAAGTCCAGAGAACTTCCGTTTTCTTCAGGCTGACTTCCAGCTCAAACAGCTCTGCAGCTGTTGCAAAGCAGGATGTTAGGTGCTGTAGAGCTGCTTCTGTATGAAGTCGGAGGACAAAGGCAGCATCGTCTGCAAAAATCAGCTCATGAACTAGATGGTTTAGAATTTTATTGTGAGCCCTCAGACGGCTTAAGTTGAACAAGCTACCATGAGAAGTCCGGCAGCCCTCTAGTGGAGGCAGGGTAAGTTCTTTTTGTGTGTGTATGGATAAGGTCCCAGGAACATCCGTGTTTTTAAAATGCAGATGTTTCACAGAAAAAGTCATGGAAATGCATAACAGCTTAAAAACCAGAAAGAGAAATTTGTCTGTACAGCTTTGTGGCTGCATGCATTACAATTGCCAAAGATTGGAAAGGGGAGAAAACATTAAGCATTAAAAACTGGAAGGATAAACTGTGGGGTTATGCACAGATGGGTAAGATTTATAGCAATTTGAAATATGAAAATGAAATATTTGAAAAAAACTGGAAGCTGGCCTTAGCATACTTGACAGAAGATTTAAAGAAATAAAAACAAGAGGAATTTATTAAGCTAGAAGTATAGAGGTTTAAACAAAATGTGCATGAACTCTGGGGATCAGTGATGGAAGCCAAAGTGGTGGGTAACACTAGGGGTGGGTTGAGGGATAATTGTACAGTGGTGGCGCATTGTCTTTGTGTATATGTATATGGGTATATGTCTGCAATGTATATGGTCGGTGTATTACCTTTTTAAAATTAAAAAATGCATTACAGCTTGAGCATACCTCAGTCTCAGAAAAAACTATTATAATTTCATTTTAAGGTCACTGTAAGTTGGAAATGACTTAAAGACATACCACAACAAATCATAGGGAGTTTGTTTCTACTTAGCAGTAATTCTCAAATCCCAACTGAGTGAAAATTATATGAGACCAACTGATGTAATTTCTGCATCTATGTGACACAAAGCCTTTTAAAACTAAAATGAGGCCACAAGGAAGGACTTCCCGTGCTACTGCTGTGGCTGTTGCTATTGCTAGTGTCATATCTGAAATCTGGAACTCTCTGAAACTCCACCAGAGTCAGATTGCCTGTGTCATTAGATGCAGTTTTCTTAAGTAGCTAGTTTGAATGGCAGGAAATGTTTACTTTAATAACTTCGTTGTTTCTATAAATGTTTTTCCCAAGCAGAGAGGAACAAGTTCCAGCCTCATGTGCCAAAACATCCTGGTTCGCTGAATTCTTTGCACCTCCCATTCATTCGTTGCTGAATATATTCCAAATACATCAGTTTATTATATGGGATATAGATGGCCTTTGTGTTTCTTTGGCTATTACTGAGATTTTGACCTTTGAGGAGAATTTTCTGTATACCACTATTTTCTAGATTTCCCCCTTACATCCCTTTATATACCGATTCATGGAGAACCTGTTTGTTTTTTTAAAACTGTCTGATGCCAACTATTTCAAATGTTACATTTCATACATTTTGCTTAATGCTATATTTTTATGAATTCCTTCTGTTATAATAATTAAGTATTAATATTTAAATTGATTGTGTAGTTTAGTAATAATTCATAGCCTCCAGAATAACAATGCTAATTTCTTCCAACCTAAGCCCTTTGTCAAAGTCTTCATGCTGCTGAATATTGCATTAAAACATGACTTTATTACTTGGAGAAGAGGAGAGGTGAACAGCCAAGTCAGTTTTCTGATTGGTAGTAAATCAATACCCTCAAGGAACCAGATCCCTCTGATACAGGAAACTCAACTGATATGTAGAAGGGGAGGCCACCAAAAACTATGGTCCTTTCTACACTAACATATAAAATCCAAATTACCTGCTTTGATCTGGATTAGATGGCAGTGTAGACTCATATAATCCAGTTCAGAGCAGATAATGTGGATTATCTGTTTTGTTAATCTGGGTTATATGGCAGTGTAGAAGGGGCCTATGAGGTAAACCACCTCACCTTAAAAAACATATAAAATTCATGAATTGCTATGTCAACAGGAGATTTGAAGGCACAAACTTTCTTTTTTGTTTAAAGTATGTTTGGCAAGGTCAAGTGAACATGATTACTTTTTAAAAGTTTTTGTTACTTACCTTTCTGGTTCTGGCCTTTCTGGCCTGCAAAAACCGCTTGCACCAGTCATTTGGATTAAAATTCTTCACCACATCTTTCTTGATTGTAAACAGTTACAGAGCTTTAAAGTAATTAGTTTGTAGCTACTAGCTAGCTATCAAGAGCATATTGCAGTTACAATAGATGGGAATAACAAGGATTGTTTTCTAGTTATGTTTTAAAGTTTGAAGTCACTTTAGGAACACAACATTTTATTAAATTACTTTTGTTTGATATAAAATAATTTTGCTTAGTATGTTAAAGAACAGTTCATTCAGACAATAATTGCAAAGTTGATTCCCTTTTTAAATGTACAGGCCTTGAACTATAAGGTACCTCTTGGGCATTGCCAGCTTATTAAGAGCTGAAAAAAACAATAAAAACAGTTGAAGTCATAAACAATGATAAATTAGAGAAAAATAGTATGTCTCTTCTCTTTCTTGATAGTGTAGAACAGTTTTACCAATTTTAAAGACCAATAAGGAAACCAACACCAGGAAGCTCAGTAACCAGGTTCTGTACATTGTCTTATAATATGCGATTTTCTTTTCGAGAAATAATTTATGGGAAGTAAATATATTAAGAGCTTCTCTGAAAATTTATGAAAAATAGGAAATATTAACGAACCTATTTTCTTTTCTTTTTTTTTTATCTTTCCCCTCAAGTTTTCTAGTTAAAGGCTTTAGATAAATGAGCATGAGGTTGGGTTTGCTCCAGAAATTTCTAATCCTTTCCCTCCCCCTTCACATTTCTACTTATGGATTTGTTTCTGTATCATATGTTTTCTATCTGACATAGTTCATAGAAGTCATGCCAGTTACTGTATAAGCAAAGGAATTATACAAAGTGACACACATGTACCATGTAATATTGATATACCAGGGAAAGTGAAAAAGCAATGTAATTTAATTTGCTAATCTTGTCAGTGGGGGTGGGAGAGCCTTCCTGATCCCCTAGTAGCTCATAAATATACATCTATGTAAACCTGCACCAAAGGAGGACGGGTGGAGCATGTTGCCTTGACCATAAAGCTCAGCCACGGAGAGGCAAATCTGTAAAGCCTCATCTATTGTGGAGTTTCCCACTTTTGCTAAGATTTGAGCCTTTGTCTCGGAAAGCTTTGACCACACCTACAATTTGATGGGGTCAAAGCTTTCCGAGACAAACCAGGAAAGGGATCTTGGGGTTTTGGTGGACAGCTCAATGAAGATGTCAACCCAGTGCGCAGCAGCAGTGAAAAAAGCAAATTCTATGCTAGGCATGATCAGAAAGGGAATCGAAAATAGGTCGGCAAATGTTGTATTACCTCTCTACAAATCTATGGTAAGGCCACATTTGGAGTACTGTGTACAATTCTGGTCTCCGCACCTTAAGAAGGATATAACGGAACTGGAAAAGGTACAGAAAAGGGCATCAAAAATGATCCAAGGGATGGAGCGGCTCCCTTATGAAATCAGGTTGCAACGCCTTGGTCTTTTCAGCCTTGAAAGACGGCGTTTAAGAGGTGACTTGATCGAAGTGTATAAAATCATGCATGGGATAGAAAAGGTGAATAAAGAAAAATTATTTTCTTTGTCACAAAACACTAGGACTAGAGGGCACTCCCTGAAGCTCCAAGGTAGGAAAGTTAGGACTAATAAAGGGAAATATTTCTTCACCCAGAGGGTCATTGGGTTATGGAACTCACTTCCAGAGGAGGTTGTGACAGCTGTCAGCCTGGACAGCTTCAAGGCAGGATTAGACAGATTCATGGATACCAAGTGTATCGGTAGTTACTGAAAAGGACATTCAAGTGCCACCTCAGAGTTGGTTGAGGTAGGCAGGATTTCCCTGGGTACTGGTTGTGGGGGGTCGGGAGCAGGTCAGGGTTTTGCCCTCCCTTCTGCTCGAGATCCCCGTGTACAACTGGTGGGCCACTGTGTGATACAGAATGCTGGACTAGATGGGCTGAGGTCCGATTCAGCATGGATCTTCTTATGTTCTTAAGTTGTTTAGGATCACACTTCACCATGTGACAGCCCATAACCTGTGATGGCAACATTTCTGCTGGTTGTTCCGGTTTGCACAACTGTCTCCATCCATAGGGAGCATGTTTGGAAGGGCACTGTGCTCAGCTTTACCACTGTAGAATCAATCCACATATCCTCAAATCACCCTGCTCCCACTGCTCCTATGAATAATCTCTTTGGATTAAAATGAAAATGTCAACAGCTTTCTTCCTGGTGTCAATGTGCCCAGCCGTTAGCCATACGGATAATGTTGTCCAGTTGATTTCACAGGAAAGCAAGGAATTTCACAAAACGCAGAAGATGGTTTTATCAGCTCTTTCACACGAACTGTTTCCTGTTTCCTGAGCTGAAAGAGATGTCCAATATGAGGAAATGTAAAGTGCTTCCTCATAATGTATGATGCACTTAGATTCAAACAGATTTAAATTAATAACCCCTCTCTAGTGATACAATACACTACAGCAAATTGTGGGAGTAAATATATGCTGCACCAGAGCTATCTCTACAAAGGAAACAAGAAAAGAACATAGGAATCTGTTAGTAGATTAAAATCTAATTCCCTACCCCCACTCACAAATATGCTTATTATTTAGCACCCAGATCTAGTTGCTGAGGAAAAAAAACTAAGTAGCCCCTATAGTCATAATATCTGCCCACAAATATCCATGTAGGTGTCGAGTGCATTAGAAATTGGGGAGAGGGGAAAGAAGTGATGCTAGGAAAGTTTACCACAAGGATTTATTCTTATTCTCACTTGAAAGTAAAAAGTAAATTATGCAACAATTGTGATAATAGTTGAGGTCCTCTATGGAAAGATAAAGATAGAAAATGCTATCCATGTGGCAGTCAGGAATTAACTTTTTGGATTTGTTTATTTGCAGAGATGGAAGTAAAACAGTTGATTTTGTGCCTTGTGATGGCACATGATTGGCCAGAATTTTTCGAATAATTCATAAAGCAGCTGTCATCTTGTGCCTTACTCCCTTTGGATTTTTTGCTCACATTCATATTTAATCGTTCTTTTCCTTGCTCTACAGCTTCTCTGTCCAAAATAGGGAAATGTCTAGAAGGGACCGGGTATAAAAGAAATATTCTATTGGTACATGGGTAGTCTAGGAGTGATCCTGGACATATCGCTGAGGCTGGAGCCCCAGGTCTCGGCAGTGGCCAGGGGAGCTTTTGCACAGTTAAAGCTTGTGCGCCAGCTGCGCCCATACCTTGGGAAGTCTGACTTGGCCACGGTGGTCTACGCTCTGGTTACATCCCGAATAGACTAGTGCAATGCTCTCTATGTGGGGTTGCCTCTGAAGAATGCCCGGAAGCTGCAATTAGTCCAATGCTCAGCAGCCAGGTTACTAACAGGAGCAGGGTACAGGGAGCACACAACGCCCTTGTTACACCAGCTCCACTGGCTGCTTATTAGCTTCCGAGCACAATTCAAAGTGCTGGTTTTAACCTATAAATCCCTATACGGTTTCGCCCCAGTTTATCTGTCCGAACGTGTTCTCCCCTATGAACCATCAAGGATGCTAAGATCTCCTGGAGAGGCCCTGCTCTCGTTCCCACCATCTTCGCAAGTGCGTTTGGTGGGAACGACAGACAGGGCCTTCTCTGTGGTGGCCCCACGGCTATGGAATTCTCTCCCAAGCAAGATCAGATCTGTCCCCTCCCTCCTCTCCTGCAGGAGGCTAGTAAAATCCTGGCTGTAGAAGGAAGCATTCCCAGAATAAGGACTGAGATTGTTTTTGGACAAAGTTAATGACCACACATACGGATTGAGTTGAACTTGATTTTATTTGGCGATTTGGCTTGAATGTATTTTATCTATATGTATTTTAACTTTGTATTGTTTATGTTTTAATTGTATCACTTGCATTTAATTTTTGCTGTAATTTTTGCTTCCTTTAGAGGCTTTGGGGCTCCCAAGGACCAAACCGGACACTCTGCTTAACTCAAAGGGTTTATTTTTAAATACATGAGTTGTAAGAACTCAGGTTCTTCTCTTAGTTCCCTAAAACAAAGTAGAAAGGCTTTACTTTACAGTTTTTTGTGCAGATGTGGTCCTGGAAGCTTCAGCTGGTTGGCTCTCTAATTCCCCCTCCCTCCCTGACCTTGAGGCAAGGACGCTCAAAGTCCCAGTCAGATGGCCTATACGAAGGCAGGAAACCTTCCTCTTGGCTGCCAACTGACTGTTTTAAAAGCACTCAAGATTACTCAGCATCACCCAACGTTCCAATATGTTGGGTATACTGTATGAATCTCAAGATGTGAAGAAGTAGTACTGGAAGATAGCTTGACCAAGGCCTGGCTAGCAAACCTTCCAACACGTCCACTCTGTAGAAGCTCTGGTGATCTAATAAAAGAAAAAATTGCATCCTTCTCCAAATTCCTGGGAAAGGGGTGGAGCGAGCTTGATTGGGTTCTGTAAACGATGATTGGCAGGTGTCAAGGACCAATGAATGCAGCCAAACCTCAAGAAAGCTGCAAACACATTAAAACAAAGCAGAACCCCTTGCAAAATGTAACAGTTTGCAAACCATGCAAACTGTTACATTACATCAGTGAAAACCTTTGCAACTTAAAGTTTCGTATAACACACACAAGTGGTGCTTGCTGCGCCGTCACACAAAAGCCACTTATTTTTCTGTTGTGGGTGAGCAAGGATCTTGCAACGCATCCCTGCCACTTTGGGGATCAATGGCATGGGGCCAAGCCAGCATCATCTGATGGTGCTCGGCAGCCCCATTCCCAAAGAGGAGCAAGGGGCCACAAGCCCCAAGTGTGAAAAGGTCCTTAGTGAGACAGAATCCTCTTCTACACTGACATATAATCCAGATTATCAAAATGGATAATCCACATTATCTGCTTTGAACTGGATTATATGAGTCTACATTGCCATATAATCCATCTCAAAGCAGATAATCTGGATTTTATATGGCAGTGTAGAAGGGGGCAGAGTTTCATTTTACAAAACTGAGTTTGCCAGCTTTGTGGCTATGAATAGATTCAAAAGTTATACAAATCTTAAAGTAAACAATATTATTTTTTATAATGAATGTTTTGTCTTTTAAAGAATACAGAGGTTTTTAAAAAAAAATCAGCAAAAGACCTTACTTTGGTCTATTTAAGCACCAAAAGATCCAGTTGCCTGTCTCCCTGCTCTATTTGAAAACAAACTTTCTTCATAAAAAGGAAATAGTGCCACCTATCTGGCAATTTTGAAAGATGAACAGTTGATTCCTGCGGAAATGTAACTTAAGTCTAACCCTGCTCTCAGATTTGAAAACAAACTTTCTTCATAAAAAGGAAATAGTGCCACCTATCTGGCAATTTTTGAAAGATGAACTTGTAACTGTAATGTATGTTTAATATGACTGCTAGCCATATACATACATACAGTCATTATTTTATTAACTGAGGATACCATGATTTCATTGTCACATCTGAGTATTCCTATACAAGGCTTCCTATACATATACTACCAAATTAAATCATTCTATTGTACTATTGTGATTTTTTTGGGAAATAATTTCAATTTATGGACAGATTTTCTCATTGCCTTCCTGTGAAGGGAGTATGACCTGCCCAAGCTCACCAAATGGGTTTCCATGATCAAGCAGATACATTGGTCTGACAGAGTCCTCTCTTAGTTCTAATCCAACATTTTCCCATAAAAATACACACATATGATAATATTTGCTGAAATGGTCCTTTGGACTCATAGGTAAATGTTCTCCTTTTCTGAATTAAAAAAAATCACACTCAGAATTATAATATTATGACATATAAATGATGCTCTGTAACTCTAAGCAATGTTTTTTTAAAAAAGAGCAAGGAGGAAGAGAGGATTTTTTTATATGTCACAGAAATTCAAAGGGATGTTGTAGATGGTGACATGAATTATCAAAAAGACTCTGGGACAAGATAACTTCTATTTGTATATTTATATTTTAAAAACCCACCGCAACAAGAATTACTTTTTTTAAAAAATATTTTTTATTGAAATATAAGATAAAATTAACAGAAAAAGCAACAAGAATTACAAGCACCCAACACACTTGCCCCATGTGGTGGAGACAAAGGTCTAACTGTTTTTGATCAGGTGATCTTTTAATAAGAACTCATCAAACATTAAGAGTACAGCTATATTGTAGAATTAATGCGGTTTGACACCACTTTAACTGGCATGGCTCAATGTTGTGGATTCTCTGCTCTTTGGCAAAGAAGGCTAATGACCTTGTAAATTGATGGCTCCCATGATTCTGTAGCATTGAGCCAATGCAGGTAAAGTACTATAAAACTGTATTAAGGACCTCATCACATGAAGAATTTTTAGTGTCCTAGGACACTTCTGCCCCAGTTGAACGCTAGAGCCCCATGCTGCCCATCACACAGTGTAGCCTCACTTACAGCGGGACTCCATTGCTGCACCAGCAACACAGTAGCCTCCTTATGTTCCTTTAGGAACAACAGAGCTATCATAGGGGGAATCCGTGCAGAGCTATCATAGGGGGAATCCGTGCATAGCAGGAATCCGTGTGTGATGAGGAAGCATCGCTGTTGGCTGGCTGTGGAGCTGGGTGCTGGGATTGTCTCGCTGCCCAGCTGATTCACCACAGAAGGTGGCAAATCAGCACGGGGACTTCATCAATGTGATGAGATCCTAACTGTACAATGTACATCCACAGACCGTGGTCCTACTCAAGTATCTGCCATGAGATATTTGGGAACGATGGAAAACTGCATATAATGCACATATATTCAATTCTGAATATTTTTAAATCAATGCAGTACGTTGATGAAACTAAAGGGATATCCCTATACCACCGTTCAGTTTACAGAGAAACTTACAATAATTTTGAAACCCAACATCAATTTCACTTTTTGAGATTCCCAGATTTTCTGCAGACTGAAGAGGGGAAAATTCACCAGGAGTTGCAAAACTTATTTTTGGTCATGCCAGCAATAGGGCTTCTGCAAATTATGGAGCAAAAAAATAAAAAGTTCCGACAGTTTTAACTTTATTTTTTCTTCCACTACAGGATTTTCCCCAAGAAAACAGCAGCATGCAAATATATTTCTGTAACATTGGAAAATTGTCTTAATCACTGAAACAAGGATAATACATTTGGTACAGTGCCTAAATACTAAATGGGTTACCTAAATTCTACTGATGTTCCATTTCCTAGCTGTTTTTGTTTTAATCTGTTTCATTTTTAGCCCTAAACTGTTTATAGGCACACAGTAAACACTGTCAAAAAGCGATGGCAGTATTTAAATGCTCCATTAACCACGACCCCCTAGACATTCTACCACCAAATTCATTTTCACTGGCTCCTGGGTATCCTTGTAATAATGCCTTAGTTCCAATAAACTGAAGCTGTGTTGTAATAGGTTTAAAAGGGAAGCTCTGAACACTCTGTACTAGAAAGTTTACAAGTGCTATCTATTAACTGGACTACATCATGTTTGGGTTTTTTTCACACTAAGGTAATTCAATTAGACTAAAAACCCTAATAAAGAGGTATTATTAAAATGTTCCTTCTGCACCTTAAATTTGACTGTTGAAAGTCTGGTTAAAAGTGAAGCTCTATGATTTTAAATCAAAGGAATACTTTTGGGAAGCTCCCACTAAATTTAGATTTAGGCAACTGTAGCTAGCCTCATAGAAGCTGCCATACTGCAACTCCATTATCCACAGTGAGCATAGCCAATGCTGAGATGGATGCAATCTACCTCAGAAATGTATATGTAGAATCCCACACTTACTTACCCCATCCAGCAATATGTGAAGAGCCACACCTTCCATACCACAGCATCAATGGCAGGTTCACATAAGAGTTCAGGAAAGAGGAATTTGTTAACAGGGAGATGTGATCAATGCAATGATATGTCAACTGGCACACATTATCCTGGATATACTCTTTGTGCAACCTCTTATCCAACTGTTTGGTTTCTAATACCGGTTGTAAAATAGTTTCTTCTTTATCTTGTCAGTTGACATATTAACTTGCAAAGGTGAACTTTTGCACATCTTTGCAGTATTTGCAATACCAGCACACTTTTTTTTTGTCAAGGATAGCATTCTGGTGATATTACTGTATTGCTAGCTTATGCAAATAGCTCAGACACTACTTACCAAAGACCATTTTAAAACTGCAGAACTAAATATTATTCCTCTTTCATATGACAGTTCTATTAAAACAAGCAGATTATGTTCAAAAGAATTTCATTGTACCCTTCACCAGGTCCTTTTACTATCAAGTTAGGAATGTAGCTACAAACTCTCTCAACAGTATGTTTTAGCTTTCATTGTAATTCAGCAACTTTGAAGCTGTTCCTTTTAAAATGAATTCTGAAAATATCTGATAAAATCTACACTCTCTGAGAGATTTCATTTCATCACATGTTTAAAGCGATGCTTTTTGTTTTATCTTATTATGGGGGCAGTAAAACAGCTTTTGAATTCTTGGCTCTATACTGAAGTGTTGGAGTTGTGTAGCCTTCCAGAGAGTGTTGGATAGCAACTAGCCAGTGAGGGCAATGGTGGGGCATGCTGGGAGATGCAGATTAACAACACATGGAGAGCCACACTGTTCTAACCTCTGTAATATATGGTTTAGCGCAGGGACAATAGAAAGACAGGGGGCATCTGTCACCTTCACAACCCCATGGAGCCTACACTGGGGCACCAGTTATGGCCAGAAGTGACATTGTGTTGTAACCAGCTTCATATTTAGCTGATTTTGGCCATAGCTAGTTGGGTTTTAAAGAATAAAGCTGCCACATGACGGTGGTTTTGAGCTGTTTTGACTAATTGGGGCAAATTATTTGGAGGAACTGGGGTTGGGGGGGATTCTAAGGGCAAGGAAATGCATTTAGTACCATGTGTGTATATTTTGTAGATAAAGCATACAATTAAAAAGGAGGCAGGGATGGGAAGGGGGAAATGATTACAGCAGCACCTTTAAGGTTAACTGCTTTTTCTTTAGATATAAAGTTATAAACCCACTTCTTTGGATACAGTACAGACTCAAAGCCTCCAGCATAAAGCATGTCTATACAGTTGTGAGAGTAGGACAGAATGCAATAGAATCTAGAAAGATGCAAATTATGTCCCTTAGCCTAATTTCTCAAAGGGCTGCAAAAGGTGATACAGATCATTCATATTTTTAAGTGGTCAGTTATTGTTGATGTAAGGAAACAATACATTTTTTTACAAATTTAGTTTCAAACTCTCTCTGAGAAGATTCCTTTTGTTATATTTCTAATAGTGAGGAAATGTGTATTTATGTAGTGTGCAATGAAGCCATTGAAACAGCATTGGGGGAGGGAGGTATGAAAATGTCCCTATTCTGCAACTGTTTTGTAAATATTGCAATTTCTGTTGTCAGCTTTGTGTCCACTATTCCTCTTGCATAGAGACTGTCTTGTTTGCCTAATGTATATATCACATTGGAGTAAGAGCAAGTAAATGTTCTGATGGGAATGATATTGCCCCCTATAATATTTCTACCAGAGTAGACATGGAGGTAAAATAGCTCTTGTTCCTGTACTATCATCCATGTTATGTATCTTGTTGTAAAGCCTGCCTCCCAGAACTTGTGAGAAGTTAATGATGCATTTGAGTAGTCTCCGCTCAGGAATGTAGGTAGGTACCCTTTAGGGGAGTGCTGTTATTTTGTATTTTCGATTTGTCTTGTTATAAATGGTTCCTGAATATTAATCTTGCCTTCTCAATTGGGTTTTCCCCCTCCTTAGCTGGGTATTGCAGTTTGAGAAATATCCATTGCAAACCCAAGAGTTTTGAGTTTCTGTCATGTGATTCTTAGCAAATATGGTTGTATCAGAGGACCTAGTTAGAAATAATAGATGTAGTAGTATGTTTTGAATGGAAACTGGAGGCAGGTAAATATAAGAGAGATCAAGAGGGTTTCGTTAGAGCATGGCACTTTGAAGTCCATTGTGAAGTTGCACAGTGGTGTCAAGAAACTGATTTTTGTGTGTGGATTGTTCCAGGTTCAGGATGATGGTAGGGTAGAAGTTGCTAAAATCCTGGTGGAACATCTCCAGTGATTGCTTTCCATGTGAACAAATTACAAAGATATGATCAAAAGAACATGGGTGGGGAATTCTTTGGGTGCATATGTTGAGGAGTCATTGTTACAGGTTAGCAATGAAGTTGTTTGCATGCTGTGGTGCCATGTGGGTGCCCATGGCAAGACCACTGACTTAGAGAGACATATTATTTCCAAGAGTGAAGCTGTTATGAATAAATCCAAAGTGCCCAAGTTTGGTGGCCACATCTGGTGTAGTTTTATTTGGGATGGTATTCCCAATGGCTTATAACCAATCCTGATCTGGGGTGTTGGTATATAAGGACTAAACATCCATATTGGTTGAGATGATGTTTTTGGTGGTGTTGTGGATGGATTGTATTTTGCTAGTTGTACCTTTCATGTAGCTTTGGGAATATGGTCTGAAAACTGAATCCATATATATATAGATATCCCAACAGTCAGAGTTCTAATGCTTCAGACAATGCTTCTTCCTGGATTGTCTCATTTGTATATTTTGAGTAGTAAATAGAAGGTGTCTACTTTAGACTTCTGGAATGTATCCACTTGCTTTTGGTTTTGTACACAGTTTGGGTATTTTTATTATCCTGAATAAAAGAAAATATTCAATAATTACTATTTCACAATTAAGATAGTTTATTGCTTCATTAGAACAATAGGTAGGTATCCCCAATGCAAACATAAATGACAGAAATCCGAATGAGTAACTTCCATTTTCCAGAAAACATTTGATGAAAATAATAAAGTGATACATAAGCATTCATAAGTAGCAGTATTTCAGAGAAGCATGCTCCCTGGCTTCCTTGCTTAGTCTGGTGAGTTGCATTTCTGCTACTCAAAAATGTGGAAAATCTTTCATAAGGAGAGTAAAAAAAAAGCTTTGACTTAGCTCATCCTGGGTCATGAATAGATGAAATCAATGTAGTGCAGTCTCAAGCTCCTGCTGATGTTCCACCCTGTTTTTGAATTGCATTTTAAAAGTGATGATAAATGCAGTTTGTGGATAAAAAGTCCATTTTAGCATTCTACAAAAACTGTAAAATGCCTTTTCTAATCGAGCACATAATATTAAAATGGAAAGATTATATGCAAGTTATATTTCAGCACAATGTCATCCTTGTATGTTTCAGCTCTAATGTTATTTAAGCTTGTGATAACCTTTAAGGAAAGATTAGTCTATTTTGCACATAGCTTTTGAGCAGGATTGCTATATAGCAAATTAGGATGCCTGATATGGTTAATATTATGGAAATCACTCAAATGATGCATATTATGATAACTTGCATTATAGTGATGCACATTGTTATAATTTTAATTTGTATTACAGAAATTACAACTAGTTGTTGCAAATTTCATTACTACATTTAAGTCTTAAACACATTTAAGTCTTAAACATTTTTATGATCCAAGAAAACCAGTGCAAAGCGATGTTTAAAGTGATGGACTTGGAAGAGGAAAACCTAAATTCTTGCTTGATGATGCAATTTACGATCACTAACACTCAGCAAAACTACCATAACGAATTGTTGTGGGTATCAAAAGGGAGTACATGAGATACTAGTTCTGTGGTTGCAGTCATAATGGTTGTAAAGAATGGAGGAAGATATGGAAAAGAAAGAGAGAGATGCCTTAATTGAAGTGACAGGAATGGGGAGCTAGTTGTCTCTAACTGTCCAACTTAGATAGTATTGAAAATGTAGCTGGGGAATGCCAGATCTGGCTATGGAAAGTCAACTGCCATTCAGGACTTGATCCTGGATGAGCATGTCAACCTCACAGGTAATATTGAGGCATGGTTGGATGAGGTGTAATCTCTCTCATCTTTTTCCACCACGGTTCTCAGTTCAGCAGCAGGTGAGATTGGGGGTGGGGTCAGAGAGGTGAAGCTGCAGAACAAGGGTTTCAAACTACAGGAAAGGAGATTCCAGCTGAATATTAGGAAGAACTTCCTGATTGTGAGAGCTGTTCAGTTGTGGAACTTTCTGCCCCATAGTGGGGTGGAGGCTCTTTCTTTGGAGGCTTTTAAACAGAGACTGGATGGCCATCTGTTGAGGGTGATTTGAATGCAATTTTCCTGCTTCTTGGGAAGGGGTTGGACTGGTGGTGCCAAACCCATGCCTTGGTTTTCCAAGGAGTTGGTGATGAAGCAAGTGAGAAGGCAAGACTTGTTATTGTTGTGTTCCTTCAAGTCATTTGTCACTTATGGCAACCATAAGACAAACCTATCACAGTGTTTTCCTGGGGCTTTGAGTGTGTGACTCACCCAAGGTGATCCAGTATGTATCCATGACTGAGTGGGAAATAAAATCTCAGTCTCCTGAATTGTAGTCTAATGCTCAAACCATTAAATTAATATCCTGGGCATATTTACTTAAATATGCCACTTATTTAGCAAAGAAAAATATATGTGTAGGTATGCAGTTGAAAATAAAAAGTAGTTTATTTTTTCTTTATTGTTGTTTGAATCCATTTCCTCAAAATCTCACTATTCACATCAAAAAATCTCAATAAATTTCTGTCTTCTCCTTTTGCCATTTCCAAGCTCCTCCTGTCTTCAGAAAGAGATGCTAACTCAATGGCACTGTTATCCCTGCCAACACTACCTTGGCTTGGCCAAGGGTATGGCCAGTCAACCCAAGAACAAAAGTTATTCATGAGGAAGAATACCCAACTCTGCAGTATTTTTTAGGACAGTATGATATTTAAAGATGCATGAGAAGTAAACTGAGCACAATATCAATATTTTTTAAAAGATAAAACAATCAAGTCATACACATATTGTACACTTCCAAACTCTCCACAAATCCCTGAACAGATGAAGTGAATCATGGTGGTACAATTTAAATAATATTCTGTTGATTAATGGATGTGTGGGTGTGAATATTTAAGGAGCAATATACAACTTTTGTACTCAAGTATTGTGCTACAACCACTAGGTGGCATGGCAGTAACAAGCTAAACTTACTAAATACCATCCAATGCACACACTGAGGTTATAGGTCACCTCTACACATGAACAATTTAAAAACTAACAAACAGGATTTCTACTACTGTTTGCTAATTTATTAAAGTTCTAATTGTTAGTCTCTCTTCCACTCTCCATTTCTACATTCTGTGTTCAGCAATCAGTATTTTACTTATGAAATGCATATAATAACTTTAGAGACTCTTTCTACTAGAATGTAAAAAAACCCAACTCAATTAAGAATGGTTTGTAGAGGTTTTCTGTTAAAAATAGAACTGCCCTTGAAGAACATTATCCTAGCTGAGAGGAAGAGACTATAATTAGCAAAGGAAAAAGTCTTCTTGACATGTCAGTCTTCATCAATGTTAAGGATAAATGTCCCATATCACTGTCATTCATCATTTCCTATGTATCATTCTTCTACATCTGGAAGTATATGCAGTGTTAAGAAAGCACTGGGGAGGCTGCTGCACTAAACTTAATGTAGAACAACAGAGAGTAAAAAAGGGGGAGTTATTCAATAGCGTAGCGAATGCTACATCAAACCTGAGGTAACACAGGTATCAGGTACCTCAGGTTTGATGTAGCATTCGCACTTCATACTCCTTGTATACATGCTACGCTATTGAATATGTCCTCCTTTTTAACTCTTTGTTGTTCTAGGATATACAGTGTTCCCTCGCTACTTTGCGTTTTGCTTATTGCCGACTTGCTGTTTTGCAGATTTCAAAAAATATTAATTTAAAATATATATCATGGTATTTCCACTGTTTTGTGAGGTTTTGCCGTTGCTACTCTCCAGTAAGTGAAAAACCACGTTGTAGATATGCTCTATTTATTTTAATATTTATACATTATTTTAGTAGTTATACACTATTTTAAGTCTTTATGAACATAAAATAAAGTGAAGGAAAGAAAAGGAAGGAAAGGCCCTTCAAGGCTGGAGGGAGGGAAGGAGTACTGAGGAGGGAACGCGCCTTGGAGAGCAGTGACGGCAAAACCCCACAAAACAGCAAAAATACCATGATATATATTTTAAATTAATGCTTCTTAAATCCGCAATAAGCGAACCGTGAAGTAGTGAGGGAACACTGTACATGTATTATTTCAGTGTTTCCCAACCTTTTTTGAGCCGTGGCACACTTTTAACATTAAAAAAATCTGGGGGCACACCACCAACCAAAATGACACAAAATGACACTGTAACACAGTAAAGAACGGCTGGGGCATGGTGACCTGCTGGGAGTGCAGAAGCTGGGGAGGAGCCAGGCCATGCCATGCCCCGCCCCCTCCCCAGCTTCAGTTCTCCCATAACTTTGCGAGCCTTGAGGGGGCAGTGCCAAGCCAGCATTGTGCTGGCTCTGCCACCGCTGGCTTGGCACTGCCCCCTCAAGGCTGGCAAAGCTGTGGGAGTGCTGAAGCTGGGGAGGGGGCGGGGCATGGCATGGCCTGGCTCCTCCCCAGCTTCGGCACTCCCAGCAGGTCATGCCTCCCCCAGCTTCAGCTCTCCCACAGAGGAGGAGCATGAGCGGTGGACGGGCTTCAGTAGGCAGGGCTCATCCGCGCGGCTTCAACAAGCAAGGGGCGGGAGTCATGGCGGGAGTCATAGCGGATTGGAGGCTGGTTGGGGAAACGGCCAAAGGAGGTGGTGCCCCGGTCCCTTCTTTTTCTTCGCCGCCACCTGGCCCTTCCTCCTCCTCTCCCAAGCAGCAGGAGTTTGGCAGGAGGAGGGGGGAAGGAAGGGGGCCAGAGAGCTTTTCTCGCGGCACACCTGATGATCGCTCATGGCACACTAGTGTGCCATGGCACACTGGTTGAGAAACACTGTATTATTTTACTTATTGTTACATTTATTATTTCACTCTATTATTACTGTTATTATTACATTTCCATTATTTCACTCTATTATTATTACATTTATTATTTTACTCTATTATTATTGGAATGATATGTAAGCACATTTACACCGAAGGTTAGAATAATGGTTTAATCAGAGCTGGGTAGTCTTATCTTAAATTACAGTTTTATATAAATATTCAAAAACATTAAACCTACTGATGCCTCAATGAACGTAATTGTCTTGGTATCTATTTTTATTTTGAAATTTACCAGTAGCTGCTGCATTTCCCACCCTTGACTTATACTCAAGTCAATACGTTTTCCCGAGTTTTTGTGTGTGTTAAAATAAGGTGCCTCGGCTTATATTCGGGTTGGCTTATACTTGAGTATATACAGTATTTGCATGAAGATTTCGAAAATAAAATCAGATTGTACAGGAACAAAACCTAGGATTTTCAGAAACCCTTTTCTCTTCTGAAATGAGTTCTTTGGTGTGTGAAACTGGAACTACAGAAATTCTGTGGTTTCAAGGAATGTGCCCAACGCTTCAAAACACAGGAAACTGCAGTTATGTACTTTGTTACCTGTACATCCTATTGAATGAAAGCTGATATGATGTAGTGGTCTGACTGTTGGAAGACCAGGGTTTCAATCCATGCTGGAAACCCACTAAGTGACTTTGTGTAAGGATCTCATCAGATGGATGAGGCCCAGCACTGTGATTCATCAGCCTCCCAAGTGAATCAGGGTGGCAGTGAAGCAATCCTGATGCCCCAGCCGGCAGCGCATGCTTCTTCATCACACATTGGGAAGCATCACCACACAGTAGGGTTGGTTGATCCATAAAAAATTGGTTCTAAACTACTAATGGGGGAGGGGGGAATTTTTTTGATTATTTACTTACAAAATTTTTCCCAAAAACTTCATGATTTAAACGTTATTAATAACAAATATTCATTATTATTCGTGACCTCAGCTGAGAGGGAAAAATGGAGGGCAAGCCGGATCAGTCCTAAACATCACTAATAACATGATAGAAGCAAGCTATATCAACAAATAATCAATTAATACAAATGAAATGCACAGATAAAGTATGAGCTTCTTCTAACAGGAATATTTATCTCTTCCAAAATTGCTTTTCAGGGTCACTTACAGACATCAGAGTGTTGTCCCTGCCTTCTACCAGCTCCCAGGAAAGAGGAAAAACACTCGAAAGCTTTGCCGAAAACCACAGACCCGAGCAATGGATTGCCAGAGCAATGGATCCGATCCATTCTCTCTGGCAATCGATTGCTCGGGTCAGCGGTTTTCGGCAAAGCTTTCGCCCTAACCAGGAAGTATAATTTCGGTAAAGAGGGCCTGAGGGTCGGTAAAGTAAGAAAAAACGAATTTCAAATAAATTTAAATAGGAGATAACCAGGCCCACCACACAGCTTAATCCTGCAGTATCCTCTTTGTTCATAACAGAACACAGGGGGGCTACCTTATTGGCAGTGCAGCGACCTAGCACACTGCTGCCCCAGTTTAGCCTCAGAGCCCTGTTGGAAGTCAGCCTATATCTTCTGATGGACAGTGTGGGGCTCTGTGAGTGGACTTAGACAGAAGCATCCTAGGATGTTTACTTTTTCATGTGTGATGAGGTCATCAGTCTCTGTCACTCTTAATGGAAGGCAATGGCAACCTTCCTCTGAATAAATCTTGCCAACAGAACCCTTTGATAGGGTTGCTTTATGCTATTATTCAGAGGAAGATAATAGCAACACCGATTGCATTCAATAGAGCTTACTTCAAAACAGACACATTTAAGATTGTCCTGCTTGCTATCAGATCAGAATGTCCACAAGGCTTGATCTCAATGGAAGTCTGGTCCTGGATGTTGCTGCCCTGACTAAGATTGGTCCTCTGCACATAAACCTAAATTATGAAAGTGGCAGTGGTAGATGCCACTAACAGCTGAACAGTAAAGAAGCATAAGGCAATCGCAGCTGGATGAGGAGGAATATCAAAACAGAGATTGGAAAAGTGACTCCCAGGCAGCAAGGGCAAGTGGTGGCAAGGAATTGCAGTAATTGTTGTCCAAAAAGTAACCTTCCAATCGACCTGCCAAAGACAGGACCAATAGAGGTAACAGAAGCAGTACCAACATTAATAATTGGAAGGTAGAGTCTTCCACCATTGGGTAGGCAGCAGCTACAAAACGCACTTTCTAATTCAAATTACTTGTTCCCCTGCACAACCCTTCCCAGCCATGTATGATGGGATGCTGGCAGACAAATGGATAATGGTAAAACAAAAAGAACTGCAGTCTCCCTTATGGTTTGTTTTGATTTTTCTGAAGCTAGTTGCTTTCATATTGTTATAAGGAAATGATTGCTTGCACATCCTTCCTGTGTTTACTGGAGGATTGGCAGAATTTTTTGATTACAGTTCATCGCTGACTGGAAAGGAGGGAGTAACAGAAACTTTTTTGAACTGTCACGCATGGATGGATTGAGAAACAAATCATCACATGCTTCTGAAGGAGTGGCATAACTTTATGCAGCAAAGTCAAGTGACAAACCCACCTTAATAGTCAACAGGACTGGTATCCCCCCCCCCCCCTTTTCTGCACTAAGCTGTATTGAATTTTTAAAGTTCACTCAGCTTCAGACCTTGGAATTACTATCTTTAGACAAGGTCTTCCAAAGTTTTAAGTGTCATGGGCAGCCTCATCTTACTCGATATTTTCACCAATAGTTTTTCACTTGATAAATGACTAATTCAAAATGATTGGAACATTTCGATCCAGAACTGAACATTTCTTTAAGCAAAGTGTGCCACAGACTCAGGTGGCAGTTGCTGAAACAAGATACTTGCAGGAAAAGTCTTGCATCCCACAATCCCTGCATTATCCTGATGTGGTTTCTGAACAGGCCTCCCTATGTTTCACAGTTAGGATAGGCTGTAGTGGCTTTAATGACAGAAATTACCTCATGCTGCAATCCATATCCACAGATACTGTATGTCATGTCTTCATTTTCAGCTGAGGCATGTAAATATCCTTCCTTTCAAAAGAGGTGTGGAGGTTGCTCAAATCCTAGAAGCATCCGTCCTTTCCAGGTATAATGAGAGATAAAGCATTTTTAGACTTCCTGCAGTTTGGGTTTTTCCAGGACTAGCCCAAGACACTTTGCAGAGCAGTAAATCAGGCTTTCCAGCCACTCAGATCAACACTCATCACACGTAAGATCAGCCACATTAATTTGATTCTTGGGAAAACTCCTCAATCATCCCTTCCTTTGAAGTAATTATAAAACCACATCAAATTTAAAAATTAACAACTATAGATGGCAGAAGTACTTTGATATCACTTTTCCATTAAAAACAGTACACAAGGCTGCTGGTGCACATCATATCATAAAAATGTATGTGTGTATATATAATACAATCTTTGTGTTCTGCTGTAGAGAGACAAAACCATGGATAATAACAAACTCTATTGAAATGAAGGATTTTAAACCCAAGAATGCAATAATGTAGTGCTGGAGGACTTAGAAAATGCTCAGAGATTGCATATTTTGTTGGGTGTGGATAAATGAAACTGCAGGTACCAGTCCTGCAGATACAAAGCCATACTCTGTGTGTATTTGTGCATGTGCTTCACATCATGCATTTATATATACTAGCCTAGGCACCCAGGATTATTTTTAAAATGCATTATTTGTTTTGGAGTGTTAGGTAATATCATTTAGTTAATTGGTAACACTATTTATTAGAAAAAAGTCAGTCTTTAATTTTGTTGTTTATTAATGCTCCCATTAGCAAATACATGTGGGTGAACTACAATTCTCAGAATTGTGAGTCAATCCTCCCTAAAGCAGGCCTGTATGCACAGCTGGCCATGTTGGGTCTGTGTGCCAAGTGTAGTCCAGATCCAATTTCAGCTGGGTTCAGGGCTCTCTGGATAAGGATGAACTACAACTCCCAAAATCAAGATGAATTCCCACAAACCTGTGCAATATGTTCAGTTGATCATGGGGTTTCTCTGTGCTAAGTGTGGTCCTGTTCCATTGTCAGTGGAGGTCACCGTTTCTCTGGGTGCAGGGTAAACTACAACTTCTATCCCGTTGAGTCAGTCCCCCAAACCCCACCAGTCTGCTCAGTTTCTGATCAATTCCTCTCTGTTTGCTGTGTGCCATAGGAAAGGGTAGGAAAGCATTAAGGGAGAGGCAGTGGGAGGGGTCATGCAAATTCCACACAAGGAACCCTGGGATGCCTGCCTGTGGTGGAGGAAACACATCAAATCTAGGATGAAATTGTCCTGGAATGAAAGCATTACTTGGGTGGTGGGCCATAGTGTTTGGGGAGGACATTGGCAGCATTTAGGCTACATGTTCATGGTGCTCGCTATAACCTTTGGAGGCTTCTCAGCACTTGAAACTATAGCCTGTTTGTGGGGGCCAGAGGCTGTCTGTGGAAATGGGCACCTCCACACACACACACACACACACACACACACACACACACACTTCACACACATACACATTTCTCACTTTTATTATGTGTACTGATGGATCGATATCGGTTACATTTTTTACAAAAACCAAAAGAATAAAGAGTGGGCATTGTTTCCCATTCTTAGCTATTCTAATCCTACATACAAAAGTAAGACACCAATTTGAGAAAGGCTTCTGTCCTGTAATATGCCATTTCTATAACATTTTAAGGATCTTAGAAGACATGGTACCTATCTGTGCAGGCAAAAACTCTTCACTGTGGGATATATCTCATCTGACAGTACAGTAAACATTTCTCCATGTCTATTTACCTATTTAGAAATTCCTAAATACTTTAAACATTGCTTAAAAGCAGGGAGGTGCCAGTGCCTAGACAGGACAATTCTTTATTCTGAATAAAAGCAGTGAAGTTGACATGCAGCTAATGGAACAAAAACAACTCAGCGGGAGACTCCGCTATTTTGTTACGCCAAAAGGGAAGGCTGAGACCAGATTGACTGAGCTCATGAGCCAGGAATAACAGAAAAGCTCCATTTTACATCACATTGCTTGTACAAACATCTCAAGTATTTGTTTTGATTATTCACTAATTTGGCTTGTGGTAGAAAGCCATCATGTAAGTAAACAGACAATAAGGAAAGAGACCAACTTCACAACTGGTAGTTAATCAGGAAGTACAGTACTTTATTGGAGCCAGAAAGATCACTATTGCCTAGCAGGAAGGCCTTGATATTTTCTGGTGCTGCTTTTGTAAATGAAGTGCTGACTTATTTTTTTCTGTGCAGAATGTAATAATAAGTATAATAATTACAGCAGGCCAGTCTCGGCCCATCTCTTCTATGGCCCTGGATTCACCATTATTTTCCAGTCCATAATAACCTGCCTGTTTCCTGGTCTTTTTCAGACTACTTTCTGAATATGACAGCAGTGATTTCTTGCAAATATGTTTCATGCAAAGAATTAAGGGGGTTTGCGCATTTTAAACAAATTTACAGATATTTTAAAATAAAAAATTGTTATTTTCCTTCAAGCTGTTCTGAAGAATGCATTTTACTTTCTCCATTTTATTGTATATGATAAGTGAGCTAAACTGGAATAAACAATCCAATACCTTCTGTTATTGCTAAACCTCTAATGTGGTACAATTTGAGCCAATGTTTTTATTAAGAACTGTTCTTATACATCTCCGTCTGCTTTTTTTAAAGGAGGAGATTTGATTTCATAGGGCCAGCGCTGTCGAGACTCACTTCCGAAGTTAAGCCTGGAAGGAAACCTGCTCTTTCACCCTGGAAAAAGAGCAAAAGAATGTCTCATGTTGTGTCTGTGCTTTGGAAACAAAGGTCAGGAGGATGTTTGGAGGACTGTTTCAAAAAGAACTTTTATTTCAGATTTACTTTATTACCCAAATGACTATATTCAATGCTTAGAAGAGTGGGTAATATATCTTTGGAACTAAAGCACTATGTACTAGTTTCAGTTAAAAAAACCCGATTATGTGTGCTGGTGCATAGTTAAATGTAAACATAAAGAAGGTCAATGGAACATCTTAACAGCACAATTCTCTAGTCTCTGGGAAGGCAATCCAAGGACAATAGTGTGTTTTCCTTGGACACCTTTCCACAGAGGCAGCAGAAAGGCTTGCTGTCAGTGATCGAGCAGTAGAAAAGGCAGAATGGAAGCTTCAGGGGTGTGTGCCAAAGACTGTTCAGACAAAGATTCAGATGCACTGACTCTAATACCCATCCATTTTTCTGACAAATTTAAGCTGACATTCTTCTTTCACATTCTAGCAGGATCAATCAGATTGGTTTTCTTTATTTTAAAGGTTAGATAGAGAACGCAAATGTTTTTCTCTGGGTGATTCCAGACAGCACTGTAATGCGAGTGCAATCAAGTTTTAGAAACGCAATTGCACTCACCTTGAAGTCTACCCCCCCCCCCCCCCAAGAAAGCACATCCTTTTCTGGGTGGGGGGTATCCATGTGCCCTGCTGGACTTTTCAGCAGGCAAAAACGATGAAGCCAAAGGTATATGATGCAATAAATCAAAATTTATTAAAGGCTATTATAGCTGATGAGTAAATACTCAAGAAAAATCAAAAAAGAAAATAGGTTACGGGCACCTTCTAATCAAAAAACAAATAGTAGGAGGTCAAATGACACCAGCTGTGAATCTGAATACTGTGCCTTTAAGAATGATGGAACTCACTCTTCGATGCGAGAAAGTCATAAAAGAAGCAAAATAAATGGCACAAATGCCAAACTGATCTTGATAAGTAGTCACAACACATATAGCACGCTGAAACATTCAAAACAATGTGTGATTTGTAATCCTGGGGCCGATGCCCGTAAAGTAAAGGAAAGGAGCGCGCTGCCCGTTTTTGCCTAGTATTCCAGTGAACATTGGATATATTTATTCATTTGCTGACTTGGACTTTTCAGCAGGGCACTGGAACAGAAAAGAAAACACCTTAGAAAAGCCTTTAAAAAAGGAAAATAATTCACCCGACAGGGGCAGCCATTTCCTATTCTCTGGAGTTCTTCTGGGTCATATCAATGACACACGAAGATTGTGGGGGTCAAGAACGACACCCCCCCCCAGCACATCATGGGTAAGATCCAGGAGAACTCTAGAGAAGGGAAAATCTCTGACAGGCGAGTTATTTTTGTCTTTTAAAGGCTGTTTTAAGGGGTTTGTGGGGTTTTCTTGGGTTTCTTGGGCTCCAGAAGTCCAAGAAACCTGAGACAGATTGTGTAGGTGGGCACCGGAAGTTGCATGGCACGATCCCTGGTCCCATCTACACAGCACCCACAGCTGGAAAGACACGGGCCTTCTGAAGACCAGTGTCTTTCCAGCAGTCAAATTACCATGGCTCAAAGCAGTGTTTTCCTGCTTTGTGCCAAAAGCATTTGTATTTTCGTGGGGTGCCATCTGGCCACCCCACTTGAAGAAGTGGGAGGGCATGAGTTTTAAGGGCCTACATGGATGGCCCCCGTGTCTATCTTTCCCCCTAAGACTGATGATTCATGAATTCTCCCTCCCCTGCTCCTTTTGTAAGGATGAGGAACACATGATCCATGCATGAGACCCCTCCACTCCTTCACTAGTGTCTTCACCATTACTATAGCACAACAGTAGTGACTGCAATCTCCCCTCTAATTTCACTTCAAAATACAATGCCTGTAGAGTTTAGTCCTGGTTTTAAGTTAAAGTGTCCTGGTTTTAAGGGGAAGTAGCATGAAGTTGCCCCAGTAGAGTCAGAAAGTTATTTAGAAGACTCCCACCTAGATAAAAGATGTGTAATAGAGGTATATGTAGTATAAGTTGTAATTGGGGAAAGTTAAAAACTGCTAAGAAGTGTGCTTAAGGTGTATTTGATTTCCTTATTTTTATTTGTGCGAAATGTGGCAAACTGCATTGTCCAAGATACTGTAAAAAGGGGAAAGAATGTATACTTATACATTTTGATTGATACATTTAAAAGGGGGGGGAGGAAGCCGAAAAAGAAAACTCCCATCAAAAGTTGCCCCAAAGTCTACACAATTGTATCCCACTGCCTGTCAAATAGATGAAAACACATTAATGACACTATGCTCCCCAAACAATGCTCCCAAGGTTTATTGTTATATCAGGCTATTGGTTTGCATGCGAGTATACGTAGAAATCTCCAGAGACACTCAAATTTTGCAGAATTCATTTAGCTTTATTTAGATGACCACTGAGTGTGAAATATTCCTGAAGATGGAACATTATAGTTCTTAATGTCATGACACCAGCACAATGTGTGGAGAAACATGTATTTCCCAGTCTAAAAAGGAACACAAGAAAGGGATTTAGCCATTAAACCTTTTAGAATAAAATACATTAATGTCCATATGGTGGTCTGACCTCCAAAACATCCTCTCCATTTGATGCATTTACTTTCTTGCAACTTACCATATTCTTCAATATTTAATGATTAGCATCTTGGCTTTTAAGAGATTAATAATTCAAAGGTATTAAAAGATGTTCAGCTTTGTTTGCTATCTGAAAATTGCATTGCTCTAATTATCTTCAGTTTGTTTTCTTCCAAATATATTGTTTAATGTGTTAATAAGCAAATCAGCAAATTCACAACTATTTTTGTACTCATTACATGTGCTCAAATATATGAGGACCCAAGGCCAATTTTATTTAAGAAGCCTAAATAAACGAATGCCTAAAGGTTACTCAAATGATTCATTAGTATAAACAGTTAAACATCATGTAAAAAACATAACATATAACTTTGATTTTTCCCCACTTGTGAATTCAATACCATAAATCAAAATCATTCTTTCCGTAGATGTAAAGAATTTCAGAAAATTTGTATCATCTATAAGGACTAAATCTATTTCATTATTGTCACTCAGCTCATTTGCAAAATCCTTAATTCACTGCATTGTGACTCATTGTGAATGTCATAAGCTGGAGACTATTGAACAGACAAATCTATCCTGGGGCAGAAACTGGTATAAATAATACAGCATTTAGTATTCAACAAAAATGCTGGTTGGTGGTCTCATGGTATAGCAGTCTCAGAGATAAAAACAAAAGTGATGGTATATGCTTGCATACATCTAAATGTTATCTGCTGTTCCCAATAACAGTGATGATCTTTGACATTTTCCCCTACAGAATGGACCCACCAAATATGACCTTTGAAAAGCTGCTATGCACCAGAGCGGGGAGCTTCCATTGCCCCCAAGAACGCTTTATTCCCACACCAAAAGTAGCTTGGGCAATAGTTTTTTTAGTGGGATTACAATATCAGTTAAATCTTTTCCTGTATGCTATTATTCCTGAATGTTTAAATCTTGTTCAACATTGTGTCTTCTTTTGTTTCAAACGTTTTAAGCTGTGCTCTTGGGTGAGATACATTCTAATAGATCAGGGCTGTCCAGCAGGCCCTCCTCTCTGTAAAAAAAATGCAAAAAAATTTCAAAAAAAGTGTGCATGCGCGTGGTTTTGCCTGCTTCTGATGCTGGCATGATGCTTTGGGATGGAGGGCGGAGCCATGGGGAGCCCCCAGTGGCTCCTCCCTCTCTCCCAAAGCGTTACACCAGCCGTGGAAGCCGGCGAAATTGCCGGCTTCCGCGGCTGCCGTGACGCCTTGGAAGGGAGGTCGGTCCCCCGAGGCGCCTCCCTCTCTCCCAAAGCGTCACGGCAGCCGCTGAAGCCGGCAAAATCACTGGCTTCCGCAGCTGCCATGACGCCTTGGAAGGGAGGGGGTACCCCGCAACGCCTCCCTCTCTCCCAAAGCGTCACGGCAGCCGCTGAGGCTGGAGCTACGTGGCCAGGGGCGTGGCCGGAGCTACGTGGCTGGGGGCGTGGCCAGGGGCATGGCCGAGTGGCCCCCCAGGTGATCACTCACCAGAAGTCCGGCCCTTGAGCCGGCATAAGTTGGACTGCCCTGTAATAGATGGTCTGGTGAATGAGATTTTTAGCATTTCTTTAAATGAAGAAGAAAAACTTCGCAATAAAATACACTGAGTAGTAAAAGATACTGTTGACATTATTTTGAAAACAACTGCTATTGAGAACTTCCATTCTTGTCATTAATAGCAATACATATTACCTCACTTCTATTCTGCAGTCCATATATCAATATTTCTCAGTAATTCTATTTCCCTCTCCCTTTCTCTTTCTCTCCCCCCCCCCCCCAAGTCAAAAATGTTCCATGATTTCCTGAAAGGATATAACTAAGTCTGTGAAACATAATCTCTGCTATAGAAGATTGTATATCTTATCTAGCACATGTTTTCCATGGATGTGTTAGAAATGACACAGAAACATGAAACATTTATTTATAATGAGTCTATATTTATTTTTTTATAGTTTCTGCAAGTATTCTTCTTTAAATTGAAAAATGTTTTCACTTCCTCCTCAGCCCTTATTCACTTAACAACCAGTCCTTTGTGTCATTATAAGATATATGGGCAACTTCATCTGTTTTAAATACTGTTTTTCTAAGCTGCACTGATGGTTCATCTGGACCTTTTTTTGGGGAGAAAGAAAGAAAGAAAGAGATGAAAACATGCATCACAGTACAATATATGAATAATAAATAAATACTACAGTGATAGGATATTAAGGATTTGTTTTATAACATTTCATAAATATGACTTTATTTACATTGGGAAATGCTATTTAATGTAGTCAGAGAAGGAAAAATTTGCATGCTTAATATGAACCTTTAAGGGTTCTCATGGTAGCAAGTAATAATAACAAAAGACTAAAATTAAACCCTGTACAGCCTTACTTGTGAGCAGATCCCATAAATATCATTATTGCTTGCTTCTGTACAGATGTGCTTAGAACATGCTGTAAATTATTCTAGTAGGTCTTTGTTCTAATGGATAGATTTGAATAGAATTATTACTCAGGAATTATTATGGTGGTGACGATGAATAATATTAATACTTGACACAGATTGGGGAGCTTGAAAAGTTCTGTTTACTCAAACTTGTTTGCTAAGAGTGCATACATTCTGGTTGTACTAGTACAACTTAATCCTCCAAATTCTTTATTTGAGAAATTTGATTCCACAGCTTACATGGTAGAAATTCTTGAGCAAGGTAAAACAGTCTTTTGATATTCCAAGACCATTTTATATAATATTTTTGAGAAACAGAGAAACTTCCAAAGATTTTTAAACCCTTCATTCAGAGTATTATGCAAAGGTGAAATGGAGAACATGTTACCCCCAAATATTGGAGTGTAACTCCCACTATTCTCCATCATTGGCTATATGCCTGGGAAACTTGCAATCCACCATATCTAGAGGATCACAGATTGCTCACATGCCATATAAAAAGCAATAAGCGGAAGAACCAGGTAAGAAATATTCAAAAATAGCATTGGATCTCATACACAATAGCAAAAAAAATGTTAAGTAAACAACAGGGTGTTCTTGAAAGTTCATGAACCCATGCACAACAATAGTCACCAATGCTGCTACGTCTATATGTTGATATATTTCTGTATTTAACATTCCAAATGAGATATTGACCATCACTGTGATTCAGCTAAAAAAAAAGATACAGAACAGAGTTGGCGAAGACATTAAACACCAGTCAAAGGTGGCAATGCTAACCAGTATGCCAGAATTGAATGAGTATGAAATTCCCAAACTCTTACATGTTTGCTGACTTTCAACATAACCTGTATGCATACCAAGGAATCATGAATTCTTCCCAGAGGAAAGTGGCAGGAACAAAAAATATGAAGTATATTGTGTCCCTTACCTATGAAAACTAATTCATCTTCCAAAGAGAAGAAATATTGGATTGTCCAACTGTACAGACTGAAAATATAGCATCAGCCTTAATGCACAGACCACCAAGAGAATTCATGGCTCTTATGGGAGCAGCTATGCTCATGCATTAAAAACTAATTTCCTCCTCAATGTTGGAAATGTTTTCCTAAAAAAATGAGCAGATATGTACTAATCAGGCATTTTAGCTAAAATGTTGGCAGTTCGTTGACTTCTTGCTTCTTGCTTTATAGATAGATAAATGGGTAGATGATAGATAGACAGATAGTGAAACTCCCCTTCATCATTTAAGTCACATTTTTCTCTATGTATAAAACAAACAAAAGAAATTACAATTTTTCAGAGACTATCCAGAGCATGACCATTTTGGAAGTTTAAGGAGGAACAGAAAACTGGTTCTGTTAAGTTTAGACTGTAGACAGATATATATATTTAAAAACAGTGAATTTCACTAGATAAAATAGAGGCCTTACCAGTAGTTCCTCTGACTTCAGTGTCTAATGCAAAGTAATGGAGGTACTTAATTACTGAAAAGGTATGGCATGCAGATGTCTCCTCCCTTCAAAAAATCATGACCCTTTTACTTTCTCATAACAAAAAAGGACTAAATGGGGAAAGTGAAAAGATCATCCTTCTTAAAGTTGTGAAGTACATCACTGCTAAAGAGTGATGTTGTCTTTAGTAGGCAAAGGACCAACCCAAAATATACCTGGAAAGTAGCATTTTTAAGCAAAGCAATGTATGTTTTCTTTAAGAAATACAAATGAACACATATGTATGAAACCTGACAACCAGATTTTAAAGGCGCTTGTGGTGGCTCCTACAAGACTTTTTTATTGGTGTGTTGGGGGGGGATGTATACCCAGTATCCAGAACTGTTACAGCAGGACAGAAGCCTAGGACCTTATCACACAGTCCTATTACCCTGTCTCGTGCCCTTTTGCTTACTAGTGCCTATGGGTCATGTCATATGATGCAAGGTCTGTTTTGCTGGATATTCATAGGCACTAATAGGCAAATAATCTATCACAAATACTTTTTGAAAAATGGGAAGTAATCTGCTTTAATCAGCTTTAATTTCTCAATGTGTATCCAAAGTGTAGCTTTCTGTGTCAGTGTTGTATCTTTTGGGATATATTTTGGAGGCAGTCTTTTCATCCCACTTCATTCTCCTTTGCCAAAATGGCAAGTGGTACACTTCCAGTGGCAATCAGAGAAAGACTGTGAGTGAGCTTCCTGCTTCCCCATTATTACTTTTTCAGTTTCAGAACTGTGCAACTCCATAAGAATATTTCTGAGGTGTGTGTCATAAGGCCCTTAGTTTTCTGTTGATGAAACAATAAGATAATATATTTGTTCAATTGTTCATCTCTGATTGTTTTTCTTTGAAATATCACAGCATGGAGTGGGGGTTGGAATATCAGACTATAACTCTACTCAGCCATAAAAAATGCTTTGAGACCTTAGACAAGTCATACGCTCTTAGCCCCAGAAAACCCTGTGACAGTTTGTTTTAGAGTCACTATATGTCAGGAAAAAATGAATGCAAATACACAAATGTCATGTTACTATAAACTTCAGCAAAAATACTGATTAGAATAATGATGAAAATACCAAACTAACTCATATAGTACACAAGTGTTGCATTGTATTCATAGATATCTATGTAGTTAGATAAAAAAATGGAAGGCATACACAACAACAGCAACCAGAACCGGATGAAGGTAATTTGAAATGGTATGCAAACCTTCTTTTGGCGCTCCCTCACTCTCCGTGCACACGCGTGCCAGTGGTGCGCTAGTATGCGCATGCGCAGGCCAGCTAGTTCTGTGCATGCGCAGGGCCAGCTTCGCGCATGCTCGCTGGTGTGTGCATGCACAGGGCCAGCTAGTTCGGCGCCTTCGCCATTCACGCTGGCACGACACCAAGTGGATGGTGATGCAAAACGCACTCCGGGAGGCCAAAAAGGAGGGCATTTTGTAGCCGCCATGGCGCGGCATGCGCTGAACCTGGCGGCTGCGGCCGGATGCGCCCCTAGCCCACGTGGCGCCCTGAGGCAGCCGCTTAATTTGCAACATATGTTATAGATCAATATCCTGTCATTCAATACATGTATACATTTTCTCAAAGATACATTTTTTTGAAAGCTCTAGAGCTATTTCCTGGAAAGAATACTAATTTCTATGAAGTGAAATGCATTAGGATATGAAGATATTCTTAAAGACTAAGCCTGTATCATCAATTGTGTAATGTATGCAAACTACCCAAGACTCATAGGGCATAAGATTTCTATACTGTTGACATCGTACACACATACATACACTTCACCTATAGCAGTGATGGCAAACCTATGGCATATTTGCAAGATGTAGCACGCAGCAGCCTTTCTCCTGGCACATGTGCCATTGTCCACCCCCACCCCCCACTTATTTGGGCACTCTGTCTCTATAGTAATGCGGAGAAATCCTTGCCTATAGATTGGTCTCCATGCCTGAATGGGGGAATGTTGTAGCCAACAGTTCTGCCAAGCTTGAACCACTGCAGCAAAGAGACAGTCTTACAAATAGGAGTGTTCATGTAAGTGCACAAAATGAACCACATTTTTCCCACTACTTCAGGCTTCAATCACTTTAACTTTGGTGCAGACACTGAATGAGGCTTATTAGTTGTCATCTGAGGAAACTGTCTTGCATATAAATAATAAAATTATTTATTATAAATATTTTAACACTTGATATTGCCCTGATCTGTCTCAAAACAATGGAGGATGGTGTACACTGATTAAACACAATACCCGCCAATGTTCCTGTCTGCATTTATTACCAATACAGCTTGATTATTAAGTCAGCATTTGAAGACATTCACTGGTACATTGACAACAAATGCCTATCATGTGATGATTCAGAATTTCTGCATTCCTTAAAAGGTCAGATAAACAGAGCCTCCTCTGCTCTCTCAAGGGAACAGATTGCAAAGACAGAACATCTGAAGTCCCTCCAAGTCACAACAAACTCTGGGTGTTCCTGTATACAATCTGCAGATGTGCAAATAACATTTGAGGTCAACTCATGCTAAGAAGACTCATTTGTAAAGATAAACAATGTCTCTCTCTGGCATTACTTCGCGAACGAAGAATCTTAGGAAGGACTCATCCCATGCTTTCGTTTTCAGAGGTTGGATGTGTCCTTCGAGCCTGCGCAATGGATTTTCTGGTGGAGCACAGCGTGCACAGAACTGGCTTCACCTTTTAAACCAAAGGTTCATCTGTCAGGGCCTAGCAAGCTTGGACAGTGGCAGCGAGGTCCTCAGGTCGTAGGTTTGATTTGAGTTTCCTTCTCTAGATGGTTGGCCTTACAGGGTTAGACGAGCACCATCTGCCCAGGTTTGAAATCAGAGTTTTCCTTCTCTTAGGATGGTTGCCAAAAGGCTAGAGAGACCATCCTGCCCATTGACGTTCTTTGTCAGACCCTTCAGTTGTGACCTGTCTGGCATGGGAGGCCCTACCGGTGGCTATTATGCCACCGCCTGTCACACACCAGCGTAGAAACCTGAGCCCTTAGAATCCAAACATACAACTTCAGCTGAAGAAAATAGTCTTTTATTGAAGAAAACAGCAAGCAATAAAGCAATACAAATTACCGTATATCAAAGCAATGAAAGTTCAATCAATAATCCAAGGAAATGTTCCAAATGCCATAGGCTGAGTAAAGGTATAAAGTTCCTTATAAATCCAAGCAGGTTAGTTTTCAGTAATGGATAAGTCCCAAAAGATATCCAAGGCAAAACAAAGTCCAGACTTCAGTCCAAAAACACATGAGACTGGGAACATAGAAAACTAAAAGCAGGAGCAGAAATTCATGAAGCTTAATTGCAAAAGTTGTCCTGAATCTGAAGATTCAAACTGCAAGGCATGGCTGTTAAAAACTAGATTTCCCTCACTCCCCTCCCATACTCTTGGAAAACAAAACCACTGCGGGAAGGATGGACCATGAGCTGCCTATTAGCACATTCCTTCTTGCTATCCAAAGTTACACAGGCAGGTGTGTTATCTGTCTGATTCCCAGGAGAACCAGCCTCCCTTACAGCATTTCCCAAACACTGTCTCTGGAAGCCAGATGCAAAAGTTTCATCTCTCTCATGAACTGTGGCTGCCCCAATCCCTTGCACAGTAGATCCCAGAATCCCTACTGAGGACACAGGCCCAACACCGCCAGCATAGCTCACAACTTCATTAGGGTACACAAGCCTCTCCCCCACATCAAGGGATCCGCCAGTGGAGAGGACACGATGTAGGTTCACAGCATAAAGCTATGTATCTTTTTGAACTGTAAAGAAATCACCGTGGTTATATCTCCATTGGCTATAGCATGAATTTAACCTGCATTTTTAATTTGTATTGGGGGAGGGGGGAGGTAAACGAGAATACCTTCTCTGTTCCTGTACCCCTGCTGAAACCTGATTCAAGTTTTGTTTGTTTGTTTGTTTGTTTGTTTGAGGATGAACAATTATTGTGGTGAAAAGGAAGGGAAATATGTTTTCTTTAGGCTCAATTTCAGTTAAAGGCTTGCCTTTAACTGAAATTCCGGATATTGTAACCTGTCCATTGCTTATCGCTTATGGCATTTTATGGAATTTTATCCACTACTTGTTGTTTTATTGTTATTGTTGTACATTATGTGTTTGGTTTGGCTGTATGTGAACCACCCCGAGCCTGCCGGAAGGAGCGGTATACAAGATTGAATAAATAAATAAATAAAATAAATAAGTTTTAAGTGCCTTCCACCATAGATGACTTTTTCCGTTTGCTTAATCCAATGCAATTTAAAGAAAGAGGATCACTGTGGACAAATTGCATAACTTTCCCACCCCTTTATACACAAACATCTTTCCCAGCTCAAAAGTCAACATTATCACACAGACACACAAAATAGAAAGTATGCATCACATTTAAAAGATAAGAAGCTAAGATAAGCTTCTTCTTTTTTTACAGCTGGGGGAACCTACAAGTGCTGGAATGATGAAGGAAAGGTGATTAAGAATTACAGATGGTTTCAATTTACCAATCGGAAGAATGGGCACTATTCAACCCTTTCCTCTTTCACGGATCTTTGTAGGAGAAATAAGATGGAAGAAGTAGTGGAAAACTGTAATAGAGTTGGAGATAGTAGTCTTTGAATCCCACTCTCCCAAAGTCCATGAATTTAGCCCAATAAAAAGGTTAATCTCGGTTTTGTGTATTTTAATATGTATTTTATAGAAATGTGTGTGTGTTTGTGGTATTTTTACAATGTTTGTGTTTTAATTATTCTTTGACCCACCTCGAGCCATGAGGAGAGGTGGGTAAAAAATATTATAATTATTATTAATCTGTAAGTGTCCCAAAAATGTACAGAATAAGCTGTTTTGAGCTATAATGTGTCTTGTGAGAAATTTATTCATTTATCTAAGGAACTAGAAAGCAAAAGTTTCCCAGAAAACCTGGGAAATCCATGCATGCATTACCAGAGAGGCTCCCATTCATACATTAAGGTCTTTTGTGTTGTTCAGGTCAATAGTTCACATGTAGAGATCTGTCAAGTGCATAGGATCAAGGAGGAGCAGATCACATTGAGCAGAGAGGCAAGTGGCCAAAGGTCAGGCAGGTCAGGCAACCATTAGGCCAAATGAAGGAGGCACACATCCCTATGGAATGCTTTGGCCCATAAAGCCCTTTCAACATCACAGATCTGAGAAACATGCCAATTTGCAATGGAAACTAATATACCCCCAGGTATATCCTTTGCTGCATCAAATTCTGTGTAACAAGAGTTGAGAAATTATGATATTCACATGCAGAAGGGAAATGGTACATTAACTAAAATAGCAAGGACATGTATGAATGATCTACTTAGTTCTAAACAAAAAGCTATTGTTTTTAATAACCATTCTGGCCCTTTGGTGGAACAGTTGTGAATGTCCTCAGAGCCAACTCTTCCAGAAAGCATTTGATTGTGTTGTATGTTTTTATGTTTCTGTGTAATATGCATGGAAATAACATATAGCTTTTAAATGCTATATTTAAAATCCATTTCTTGCCTCAATCCAGAGCCCCTTGTTTCCTTTCTCCTTTAAAAATTCATTTAGAAGTGATAATTATTTTGTAATATCAACTATTATAGTTTATAGAATCAAAAATCATAGAGTTGGGCCATCCAGTCCAACCCCCTCCCAAGAAGCAGGAAAATTGCATTCAAAACACCCCTGACAGATGGCCATCCAGTCTCTGTTTAAAAGCCTCCAAAGAAGGAGCCTCCACCACACTCTGGGGCAGAGAGTTCCACTGCTGAACACCTCTAACAGACAGGAAGTTCTTCCTAATGTTCAGGTGGAATCTCCTTTCCTGTAGTTTGAAGCCATTGTTCCGCATCCAGGGCAGCAGAAAACAAGCTTCCTTCCTTCTCCCTATGACTTTCCCTCAAATATTTATACATGACCATCATGTCTCAGCCTTCTCATCTTCAGGCTAAACATGCCCAGCTCTTTAAGCCACTCCTCATAGGCTTGTTCTCCATACCCTTGTGCATACCTATCCATTGCTATCATTTCTCTACAGTCGTCGTGGCTACTATTGCAAATGTTTTCTCTTGGAGTGAGATTTGTTCTTTTCTAGAATGTAGTTCAGAGCATATGGTTCTGCAATTAATGTTTAGCTACATATGACATGCTGAAGTGGGTTTTTTAATCTTACAAATTGATCACCACCATAAATGCTTTTCCAACATATGGAAAGTTGTGTTGGGGTTTGTTTTTTTTATAGCTTAGATGTAATTCCTTTATATAGTTTTCTTTCTCTTGTGGTTCAGAAATTATTGAGTACTTAGGCTATTTTACATGCCAAGAAATGAATAGCATTATCTCACTTTTTTATATATTTGCAATCTTGAAAGCTGCCAAATGCTATGTGTTATTGACATTGCTAGTGATGTCATTGCTCAAGATTTCTTAACATGCTTCCTAAAAATCTCTGTTGCTCTATTATTTTAGATACTTTTTATTAAAAAAATTTAACCCCTCTTTATCAGTTTCCAGCTAAGCCCATGCTGCCACAAAGCGTCATTTTCAAAACTTCCTGTGATCAAAGTTTGGTTGTCTGTTTGAATTTATCATGCTATAATGAAAGTGTTTTAGATAGATTCTGATCAGATTGATTTTGATACGAAGCTCCATCAAATCCAAAGAAACTCAGCATTCTCACTGTATCCCTGTTTTGTTTCAGGATTTTTTCCCTCCTTTGCATGGAATTTACATTTTTAATGTGCATTTTCCATAATGTATGCATTTAATACAATTTTTTCATGCAACATTTTTGTACACGTATCTTCCATTAAATAAATATTATCAAATGTGCAAATTTTCACACATTTGAACTTTCTGCAGAAAAATATACATTTATTTAAATTTCTGGAAAAAATAGGCCCTAACATTTATCTGTAAGCTGTCATATCAGGCAATTTTGCATTAAGAATTCAGTATAAGGCCCTAATTTTCGATTCTTAAGTGATTCAATCTGTTCCTATTTATCCATGCACATGATATTTTGAATATGCATGGTTTGGGGGGGGGGGGTTGAAAAAAATAACTTAGAAAAAAAATTTAAAAATAAAATTGAACATCAAGCATACGGAAATGTAATAATTAACATTTTCGCATTTTCCATTAAGAAAATAAAACTTACAAGTATTTCAGAATTTCAACCAACTGAAATAAAGTGAAGTTTCCATATGATGAAAAATTCCACCAGAAAACCAGGTGGAATTTTGTCTTATGCTGTTTTACGTTTTCTGAAGATTTTTTTAATCACTCTTACACCCTCTGAAACAAAAGCTCTTGACTTATAAACCTGGATATTTCCATCCCTTGTTGTGCTTGTTGTTGTTGTTGTTGTTTTGTCAAATTAAAATACTCTCATGCAACAAAATAAAATAAACACAAAATTTAAATGTGGGCATTTTTATAATGTACATAAATATTCTTTCATGAAAAGCTGAATTTGTTTTTAAAGTAATTATTAGTAATAATGCACACAAAGGTATACATTTTGGGAGAAACACACAAAAAATATCCACAGATATTCATGCTGGGATGTGGAGAAAGTCTCACAACTCAATACAGAACTGGAAAGGGACAAGAATGCAGAAGGGATTGTGAGAGATGCAATAAAAATCACATTAAAATTAACATATCTGTACAGCTCTCTTGGACTGAATTTCAAAGTCTGGTTATATTCATTAAATATCACACCAAAAGCCCCACAAGCCCTTGCTTCCCATGACCAATACCCTAGCCATGATGGATTTAAGATCCCTTCCAGGCCGGCCTGTCTCCCTCACAAAGATCTGCCTGCCTGTTTTTCTCGTGAGAGCCTGGCACCAAAAATGCGGGCTGAACTGGTCAAGGTTAGCAAAGCAGGCCTGGAAGATAAGCAGGGAGGCCCAAGCCTTTACATCTGGAGATGCTAACGAGGTTTACATTCTTGAGGAACTGAGGTAGCTTAAACAACAGCTGCCATCCATCAAGCCACTTTGATGTCCGACGCAGACCTATGTCGCTAGATCAAAGGGTTGAGACAGTATAACCGTGCAGAGTTGGCCCGAAATGGGATCTCGTGCCAACGCTGCATTCAGGATGATGCTCCTGTGAGAGAGGCCGCTGGGCCTTCCAGGAAGACTTTGCCAGTCAGCTTTGGCTGCCTTGATTTCTGCCCATTTGCGTGAAGCATACTTTCCTTGCTAAAGTTCCTGTCTGTTCCTGAAAGGTTTTTCATTGCCTTTGCACCGGCTGCTTTCTAAAGAGACTTCCTTGCATTTATAATCCAGCTTTGTTCCTGATTGCATCCAGCTTGATTCCTGGTTTACCACGGAACTATTTACTCAATGCTTTGTTCCTGAGATTTGATGCTATTGGAAGCTATAGTATTACTTCCAACTTCTTTCCTATAAACTATATTCTCAATAAACCTGTTGTACCTTAGCTGGTCTCTGTGGTTTATCAAGGGATGTCTTGACCAAGGGCCAGGAGGGCGACATTAAATCTGAAGAAGCCTAAGAATTATAGGGGTTTCAAATGATGATCCCAAATGATAAGTCTTTAGGTAATCTTAGGTTTAGGTTGCTATCAAAATCCCAATCTAGAATTCCCTCATGTTTGGGCAAAAAATCCTAGGTAAAGGTAGACGCCTAATCCTGAATTGAGGCTTGCTAAATATCTCCCTGACTCTTGCTCTCACAAATGCCAGGTGACATTCTAGTTAGATTCCAGTCTATCCCTCTGTGTTGTGAGTATATATGTTAGCCTGAGTAGCTTCCATTTATCTGTCTGATTAACTGCCTGTCTGCCACGTGTATTTTTCCGCTTTTCACCAGTGCTCCTAACAAAATTACCACACTGCATATATTATATATATATATTCATTTATAAGTCTGAAAGTTTCAATTAAAACGTAGAGTGGTAAAAGGCATTTTTAAATATCTGGACAGAAAAATAGCCATTACAGTAATTGAGTAGGGGGTGACCCTCTGAGGTAGTGCTGGCACTTTCCCCTCTCCATGCAGTGATTTTTATCTTAGTCATGGGTCATATCAAAATCTATGTGTTTAACCCCCAAAACCTTCCTTCAACTTCTACCTGAGGTAGATATGGATAATTGTTTATTGTAGTTTCTATAAATACAAATATAGTCACATGTTCCCAGCCCTACCAAAAGCGATTTGACATAGCTTTAATGAATCCTGGCTGATTTCCCCTCTCTTTTTATGTTTCCCAATGGTGGCCTGATAGGCAACTTCAAAATTCTCCCAGAACTTGGGATCTTCCCTTATCTTTGAGGATTGGTATATATGAAGACAAAGGATGTCTCAATCAAGCAGAACCATGAAAGCTCCCCTGTGTTGACTGAGGAATCTGGGTGCTTAAAGGGAAGATTGGAAAATCTTTCTTCTCTCCATTGCCAAGTAGTTGCAAAGACTTTAGCCTAGTTTTGCCAAACATTGCTGACATGTAATTCTTCCTGCCTCTGGGCTATATGTTATGTTTTCTGCATCCCACAGTTCAACTAATCTTTGATTTGCACATTGTGCCAAGACGCAAATGTAACCCTATTTCCCATTCTACAACTGCACAAGAGCTTAGTCAAAACATTACAGATGGATTTGCCAGATTGAGTTGCAGATTATAAGGAAAACAAAGTAGGAATAGACGAATGATAGATGAGGACAGAGCACTTTCAAGGATGCAGAACTCAGAATGAAGAGACTGTTGGAGGAAACAACTTCAGCATGTGCAAAAGGAAGTGTAGATTGTGCCAACCTGAGTGTGTTGGACACAGGAAAGAAATGTATATGCATAAGTAAATTAACTCAAGAAAGGTCAAGGAAAGAGTCAGCCAAAGGCAGTGTCAATACTACTGCTGCTGACAGTAGAGGGGGGGACAGTGCATATAACATTAGGATTAGTTCTAAAAGATAACAATTTTCTTGTTCTTCATTTTGATGCTCACAAACACATTTCTTTATCTCTTCTCTAATTCAGCATCAGCCAGATCTCCTTGATGCTTTGTCTGACAGTTCCCCCTTCTAAGATGAAAGGGAAAGAGACATAGTTTTCCTTCCTAATATGTGTGCATATGCTCATAAGCCTCAGTTTCCTATTTCCAGATATGTGTGTGAGAGAGATTATCTGCATTTCAGTTTTCTCCTTCACATCCAAAAATCTTGCTCCTAATTTTTATGAACCTTGGAAGACATTTTACAAAACAAAGGAGGGAATTTAATATATGCTTGAGGTGAAAATTCATGTATTCCAGGTATGTCCCTGGAGAACTTGGCAGCCTTAAGGCTATGAATTGGCTGTAAGCAAATTGTTCCCTTACACTCAACTCCTCTGCTTAGTGCCAAATTTGACATACATATTGTGTGATATTTATTATTTCCATTTTTTACTTTGACAACAAACTTCCTTTCCCCTGGAGTTCTAAACTATGTGACTGAAAGACTTTTAGAATAAGTAAATGTGATTTTCATATGGAAGGGCTGTGACTTCAATTCACTTTTGCATTCAGAACAAATTTCAGAAATCTCTAAATGTGTTTGTTTGCCCTGGACTCCAGTGCCCATGAGAAATCTAGTAAAAAGAAAACAGGTTTCTCAGATCTGAAAACTGCCCAGTTCAGATTTAAAAGTGAAACCATCACCCTGTTTCTTAATAATAATCATCATCATCTTTATTTATACCCTGCCACCATCTCTCAGAGAGATTCAGGGTGGCTCACAAATCACTCAAAATGCAAACATGCAAAATACAAAAAGTGCAAAGACAATAACATAAAAGCAATAACACCCAACCGAAACATCAACCCCCCGGTTAAAATCATTAAATAGCAACAATAGCCTTAGGAATAAAACAACTGCAATCAATATAAGTCTCATAAAGTGCATCAATAATTCTTTTAAAATGCAGCACCAAAATAGTTATGCAGCACCAATAATCATCCCCCATAGAGATATATAGTATATTATCTCAGCTACTTCTCAATGGTTTTTGATAATTTATTGTATCCTTTAAGATACCAGATTTATCATATTGGCTGGAGATGGTGGAATATGTAATCTGAAAGATATCATATTAAGAAAGACTACATAATGGAAGCAATGAATGTCTAGGAAATACTGATATAAAACATATACAATTCTTTTTTTAAAAAAAACCAAAAACAAACATTTCCTGGCAAACGGTTCTCCGGAATGATAGTTTAATAAACCCTCAAGATTTAGTTCTCCTTTCCTTGTAACCCCTTTTTTATGGTAAAAGTGGAAGAAACCAGCAGTAAAAATAATTTTGAAGTGTGTCCATAAGCTCTATCAAATCAGGCCAAAAGTTAAGAATAAAAATGAATTAGGAAAGGGGACTCTTGACGTGTTTGAAATAAACAAAGAAATTCACGAGTAAAAATCAACATTTCTAAGTGCAAATAATAAGGCGGAGAAGCATGAGAACCTATCTGCAGCTTTCCTATTATTTTCTTTTCAACACACTTGGTTGTCCATATGGCTTCTATATCCAAAGATTCAACTAAAAATATTGAGGAAAAAATCCACAACCAAAGCTTGATTTGGACACATGGCAAGAATGACACTAATGTGAATGCATATCAGCCATAGCCTCACAGATCCACAGATTCTCTCCAGTACTTAAATTACTTGTTTGGCATGTGTTATAAGGAACACCATTTTACTATATCATTGTATATAAAAGGACTTGCACATCCATGGATTTTGATATCTAGGAGAGGTACTGGAACTAAACACTAGCAGATACTGAAAGTAACTGAAATAGTTTTGCTCCCTTTTTAAGGGCTACATTTTCCCCTCTCATTAGAACATAAACTATAATTCCTCACATCTATAATCAATGATGCAACTGACTGACTTTTCTAACCCACAGTCCTAGCAATCTAGTGTGACATCAGAAGAAGGATCCTTGTCATAATTCTGCCTCACACTGGAGTAGGGTGAAAATGTGGGTATTTTGTGTCCTGTTACAGAGAGAGAGTCCTAGGGTCTTCATAGTTGACACCAGGACCACAGGTATTGGTGAAAAAGAGTCTGTATGGACATTGAAGTCCCCTAGAACAATAAGCCTGGAGAACCTCAGCGACTAATCCGACACAGTCTCTAGCAGCTGGGATAGGCTATCTGCTGGTGCGCTAGGCGCACGGTACAACAGCAGAAAGGCTATACTCTCTTGGGAATCCTACACAAGACTGACACACTCAATGCCAGGCATGTTCAGCACAGGAATCACCCTGAGAGAGAATCTTTCACGGAAGAGCATCGCCACTCCACTCCTGACATAAGAACAGACCCCTGTTCACAGCAACTGCTGCCTGATAAATCCAGACTAAAGGACTTTCAAAATTCCTATCTTTTACCCACTTTGTTCATATAGAGAGAGGGTGAATATGAACCAGTCCTGAATGCATAATTCCAGTTTATGAATTAGTCACTGTGGCTTCCCGCCCCAGGTTAAATATCCAAAGACAAAACAACCAAGGGAATGCAACCGTAGGTGTCTAAATTTCTCAAGAGATGCTGCTAGCAAGAGTACAAAATACAGGGCTATATTAACCAATTATTTCAGGCTATAATGATACTTTGTATGTACATATATGAACTACAACACAAAAATAGTTGCAAGAAGACAAATATGTAGACAAGTATGGCAGCCTTCCTGTTTTCCTGCCTAGGCTAAAACCTGACAACAGAAAGTGTAAATATACAATTTGAATGCTTGTTCATATTAAAGTACATATCTCTCTACTTTCTCTAATAACATCTTATTTAGTTTGAGGCAAAATCCATGGTATATTTTCTTAACTCTTTCCAAGCAGCATATCTTGGTTTAGTAGCAGCCTGGCAAGCAATAAAATTCAAGTCTGTGGTCTCTCATATACCATAAATGTTTCTCTCATGAGATATTAGACTACTTCACTTGCATTGCTGTGGACTCTAAATTAATGCCTTCCAAATTCCTTGAGTATATATAAAGATCAGTTCCTTTGGTTGCTGTCCATAGTGTCTTAGCAGCTGTTAATGCCTTCTCAAGTATTCCTCCATCTCAGCTCTTTACATGTATTAATAGATGTAAGTAGTGGGAGGAAAACAAGGACATCCTTTTCAGTTCATTAACATGCTATGCATTGGTTTTCACTTCTGAATGACTCCACTCCATAACTTTGTTGATACAATGATTTATCCTTGACAATTACGTTTCCATGGTTATTCTCACCTCTCCTTCTACCCTGGCAGATTATTTATCTCGCCCATTTGCCTAGATAAAGCTATTTCAAAAGCTATTGCTATTGATCCAGACTCTTCATTATCAGAGATAGATATTCAACAGAAGTGGGTATCAAGACATAGCAATGGTCTTGGAACTATATAAATGCAAAATAGAGATAGAAAACAAAAGAGTTTCATAGTCTTTTCCAGTCATATATGAACTGTTCTCAGGCAGGTGAGTAGCTATGTTAATTGTGCTTATTTTCCATATATTTAAACTTTTGCCTCAAGTACCACAGATCATATTTTGGAAATTTCATATCCATCTGACCTCAATCTTTACTTTTTTAACCCTTCTACACACATATTCGATATCTACATGTTAACTGAGAATAATTCTTCATGCATGAAATGCACTTGTGCCCATGAAAGTTTATATCATAATAAATGTGTTACTCTTCAAAGTGCCAGAACATTCTTTCTGTTCTCATCTCTCAATCTCATACTGTTATTAAGCACATGGGGAATGTCATTATATATCCACAGCTACATTTATCTTTATATGGTTCCCAGGACTCTCCAAAAAGCTAGGTGTGCTCCTTGTTAGTAATCCAGCCATACAAATTTAAACTAATTTGATTGCTGAAGTATATTTCTAGTCTTATGATAATATCACAAAAAATCAATCTGATTTTTTTTCTGTGCAAATTGTACAACAAAATGTGACTATGGCTTTATGTTCAATTAAAGGAAAGTGAGTTTTTCTTTAGGATCAGCTACTTGTCACTTCCTCTGAGGACATATGCTCCTAGAATTAGCCCATAAACCAATTATTTCCATAGTATAAAGACTACTATGGATGGGAAGGAGTCCACCATAAAAGACTACCATCAATTTTCATACTTAGTATATGTATGGAGAACATATAGCTCTCCACTTTAAAAAAACTCATCCCATACCTCACCATTAATGACACTGACTGCAGATCATGTGAGCAGTAGTCCAGCAACATCTGAACAGATACACATCTCATATTCTGCATGTTCCCAAGACAATTGAACAAGATTGGTTTTACATGGTTATGCAAAAGCTTAATTGGATTAGCTGTGATAAAAATCAGAGTATAAATTCCTGCATTGTGAAAAAAATTAAGCATATTGGAGAATCCAGTGGCTTTTCTATAGCCTCATTTTTTTCAATTTAGCAGGGACAGGTCCAATTTATTGTTTGTCATCCCATTTTCTCATGTGCTTTTAAAATGTTCCAGTATCTTTCTCCTTTTTCCCCTTTCCCCCTCCCCCCCTGTATATTTCAGTACATATAAAGGGAGTTCAAAATGAAAAAGTAGATAGTGCTCAATAATCTGGCAGGGAAGAACAAAAGGGATAGAATCTTGCCCTTTCCTCTAAACTCAAACAAAAGCAAACTGGTGCCACTTTTCCTAAACGTGTGTGTTCTTCCTCATTTATGGGGCACCAGCAAGATGCCATATCACACCAATCCTCCAGCAACTTCACTGGCTTCCAATAGTGCACCGGATTGCTTTTAAGGTGCTGGTGCTAACCTTTAAGGCCTTCTATGGTCTAGGGCCTGTGTACTTGAGGGACCGCCTCTCCCCACATGTTTCCCAGAGATCTCTGCGTTCCAAAAAACAAAACCTTCTCACTGTCCCATCTGTCCGGGCATACCATCTGTCCACAACTAGGCAAAGAGCTTTCTCGGTGGTGACACCAACAATGTGGAATGCCCTGCCTGATGAAATGCGAGGAATTACAGAACTATCCTCCTTCTGAAAAGCATGTAAGACGGTCCTCTTCCGTCAAGCGTTCTCACTAGAGTAAAGCCTTATCATCTTACTGTTAGTCCTCATTTAAAGTATAATAGAGTGTAGAGATTTAGTTTAATATGTTTTAATGTACTAATGTGTTGATTTTACTATTATGTGTGTTTTATCCTGTTGTAAACCGCCCCGAGCTTCTAAAAGGAGAGGTCTAAAAGTTGAAACAATAAATAAATAAAATATAATATATTCCATAAATAAATATTGAATCCCGGGGTTTGCAACTACATTAAGGAATTGTTTTGAGAATCTCAATTCATCCAGAATGTCACCAATCTACAAACTCCAGGATTCCATAAGAGGCAGCCATGGCGGTTAAAGTGGAATCATAGTGCTCTAATTGTGTAGTATGAAACCTCTCCTAGTTCGGAGAATAATACATAGAAGCCACCCTATCCCTGCTGCTCTTAAATGTATGTCTGCCACAAGAAGTCTTTCAACCTGGGGGGGGGGGGAGAGGAGAGAACAATGTAAACATTGCACATCTGTTTTGCTGACTCAGTTAGGTGTCTACTGACATTACAACAATTAGCAGTCATTTTACCAGGCCTAGAATTTGAACTTGGGCCATTCCTGAAATATCACCCCCCCCCCCCCAGTCCTGAAACTACACTCACATTTTCCACAGTAAAAATGAGATTGCAGGAACTGGATTCAGAGTCTGATTGTGCCGTCTGTAGCAAATTCCTTCGTTTCACCAGATACCACATCCTTTTACAATTTGTTCTGCAGGGAGGAAGGGAAACTGGAGCCCTGCCATTGATTATGTTCTTCCCTAAAAACACAGGTTATAGTTAGATCATCTATTGTGAGAGAAGTGCCAAAAACAAATTCCAGGCTTATCTCTCCCCACATCCTTCCCCACTCTTACTTTTTAGTAAGAGAAATACAGAACTAACTTGGTTTGCTCTGATCCAACAAACACTTCTACATATATGTTGTGGGTACTGTGCATACAGTTCTCGGTGCTAGATTTTAGCATTTTATAACTGAAAGTATATTTGATGTTATTGATTTGGAAGCCCATAGATAATGCCAAAAAGATGTCATGCATTCTTAGTTTGTTGTTGTTACACTACTGTGAAGAGCCTCTTCATTTTCCTATTTCCTCACAGATTTTCCTATGGTTCCATACCCATGACTAATGGCTTTTTTGTTTTTTATTATTGTGAAAATGCTGTCTACCTTACTAAGAACTACTGTCTTTGCTAGCAACCCTGGTCTTCTCCTGATATTACCAAAGTACAACTATCTGAGGTTAGATATTTTGGCTTCTAGGGAGAGCTCAGGCTTATTTGTTCTCAGACTCACTTATTTATCTTTTTAACAATCCATAGTGTCCATAGAAGTTTATCCAGCACCATCTGTCACATGAGTTAGTTTTGTTCCTATCGACTTTCTTTGCTGTCCAGATTTCATACTCATGCATAAAAATGAGATATATGTTGGAATAGATTGTCCTAACTCCATATATGGTAAGAGTCTTTATTATAAAAGGTTGAGCATCACTTTGCTTGCATGGGAAATTAATGCAATGGCCCTGTGGTCACTGCAAGCCCTGGTGTCCCCTTTCTTGGGAACTGTAATGTATACTGAACATTGACAATATTGACCATTGTTTTCTTTTCCATATATTTTCTTTTCCATTTATTGACAGATTTAGGTAGAACCACAGCATCTTTATCCCCCCCCCCCCCAAATGAAACTGCATAATGAATGAATAATGGCAGAAGGTAAGTACTCTACCCAGGCTAACATCAATATACTGTCATGAATATAAACAGTTTTACATTCACTCTTCTGTCTCTTTTTTGTTAGGATTAAAAAGGTTTTGTCCTTTCTTCACATAACATAAAATAAACATAACATAAAATAAGCAAATCTCATCCATGCCAGTCAGGGCCGTAGCCAGGATTTTGTTTGGGGGGGGGGGGGGCTGAATGTGAGTGAGAGAGGATCTACCGTAGCAAACCTTTTATAGAAAAAATTTGTATCTTCATCCCAATACCCCCATGCATATGAGATATATTGAGCATGGTGATCAGATCATGATATCAATACACATAACAGTTTAAATAATAAATGTTATTTATTTACTTTCATTAACAAAATATTTAGAATACTTTTTAAACTTATTTTTTACTTTACAGCAACAGTCTTCTTTTCTTCTCCCCAGCCATTTTGTCAATTACTTTTTCTGGTTTGATAGTGATGTCCCAATGGATGGAAATCATTGCTAGTCCACTAAGTCTTTAGTCTGTCATTAAACTTCTAGATACACTTTTCACTCTCTTCATGGTTGAAAACGATCTTTCCACACTGCATGTTGTTACTGGTAGAGTAGCTAACACAGTCAAAAGGAAATGTATTGACCGATAGTAGGTTTTGTCACACAGTTCCAACACTTTAAGTACCTCAGTATCTTTCTGAATTGATGGTGTAATATTACACCACATCATATACTCGGCCTTGACGGAAGCAAGTGCTGAATCATTTTCAAAGTATTCTGACAGTTGTTCCATATGGTGAACTTTGTCTAGACTTGAAAACCCAGGGAGGAGAACCTGGAAACTGGTTAAAATGTCTTCATTTGTCATGAACCTTGCAGTAATGTTCTGTATGAGTGAATCAACACATGGTATGAACACCGCAACTCTGAAATAATCTTCTACAGAAGTAGTCCCTGGATTTGCCCGATGCACCTGTCTTGAACTTTGCCTTGGAATAGTCAAGTTGCTTTGAAATATGTTTTCAGATGTTGTTCTTGCTAAGTCAAAGAGTTTTTTAAAATGACCTTTTGCATCTGCTCTCAACATCTCTAAAGACTTCAACAGTGACTTAGCATGGTTTATGGCAGATGCTATATCAAGACTTTTTCCTGAAGAAAAACTGATAGGGGCAAAGTAAGGCTGAAGAGTTGTTCACAAACAAACAGGCTAACAAGGAAATCACTTTTTCAATTGCAGTCAAAAAGTTTGAAGCTGAAGAAGATATTTTCCATGGTTTCTCTGAGATTTCTTCTAATGCAACTACAATCGGCTTAAATAGTTCAACGAATGTTAATACACTTTCATGCCTCTCAATGAAACGAGTCTCGCATAAACGTGTCAATCTTTTTTTCTTTGTTTCTGGCACATGAACACTAATATTAATCTGCAAAATATTGTTAGCACTTGAACTATTTCTGAAGAAATTTGTTATTTCTTTTATTGTTCCAAGACAATTTCTGACCGAAGAGCTTGAAAATGTATCACTCAATGCAAGGTTCAGTCGATGACTTGCACAATGAAAATATCTTGCTTTGGGGTATGTTTCTCGAATTCTTGTTTGAACTCCACTTAGATGGCCAGCCATGGTGGCAACTCCATCATAGCCCTGCCCTACACACTTGCTCATATCCAATTTCAACATGTTGCATTTTTCTAGGATAACTTTAGTGACATTTTCTGCTGATTGGTCATATATAGGTATAAATCCTACAAAATCTTCTCGGATGACTGGTAAGTTTTCCTTTAAATCTACATAGCGAAGACATAACGAAAGCTGCTCTGTTGCCGATACATCCATAGTTTCATCAGCCAGAATGGAGAAGCAATCAGACTTGTTGACTCTAGCAACAATCTCTTCTGTCACTAAACTGCAACTGATTGAAATTATCTCATTCTGTATTTCAGGACTTATGTATGTAGCATTCTTGCCACAGTTAATAACATGTCTCCTTAGATTTTCGTCTCCAGAGCATGCTCTAAATCGTAGTAAGGCTCGAAATTTCCCATCTTTTTTGGAAGGTTTTTCCAAGAAGAGAGGACCACTGTCTACATTTCCTCTAAGAGGCAACTCTTCCTCTGCACAAAAGAGAATTGTTTCTATAATGGGAAGTAGAGCAGCTCTGTTTTCCTCCTTCTCCCTTGCATGTTGTGTTTCTAGTTGAGAGCAAATATCTTTTTGTTTTCCTGACATTATCTTAGTGAAATTGTCTGCATGTACAACACAAGCTTTGTGATATTCTGTAGCAGAGTGTTTCATAAATGTCTCTTTGGCTTTCTTCCAGTCTCTAAAACCACACGTAACCAACTTTCCAGGAGCCTCATGAGTTCCTTTTCCTATACCATGGGGATAAAACAAAAAACATGGTTTGCAATAAACTGCATCTTTTTTTAGAATAGGCCAAGAAAGCAAATCCTGAGGTGGGGTCTGTAATCCATTTTTCTTGAAATCTTCTTGTTTGATTTTTACTTTGGGTTGAAGGAAAAGTGTAAGGCTGTTTTGGGAGGAGAACTGACTGAAGAATGTTTTTCTTTGTGTTTTCATCTATCTTCTCTTGTTGAATGTCTCCTATGTCAAAAGACTCTGCATGCCAGTTATAAAAACACATCTTTGAAAGTTCTGATATTTTGTCAGCTTCAGAAGTACGACCACTTTGTTGGCTTGAGCAATGGGAGGCTGATGTGGTACTGCTCGAAGAAGGAACAGTATTATCCTCATCTGAAAAAATAATACTACTTTTAGTACTATAAATGGAATAAATCTATTACTGCAAACATTGTATTGTTTTCTGAGTTGCTGTGAGTTTTTCAGGTTGTATGGCCATGTTTCAGAAGCATTCTCTCCTGATGTTTCACCCACATCTGTGGCAGGCATCCTCAGAGGTTTGAGGTCTGTTGGAAACTACGCAAGTGAGGTTTATTGTATACTTGTATAACAATGTCCAGGGAGGGAGAAAGAACTCTTGTCAGTTGGAGGCAAGTGGGAATGTTGCAATTATCCACCTTGATTAGCATTGAATGTCCTTGCAACTCAAGACCTGACAGCTTAATGCCTGGGGGACTCCTTTTGTTAGGAAGTGTTAGCAGGCCTTGATTGAGAGAGAGAGAGAGAGAGAGAGAGAGAGAGAGCTTTCCGGAGAGCCTGCAAGACTGTCCTATTCCAACAAGCTTCCGGCCCCTAAATATTTGTGACCAATCTGAAATAGCCCTTATATTGCTTTTATACTGCTTTATATGTATTTGATGTACTTTTATATTGTTCGTTTGATCATTGTTGTAAGCCGCCCCGAGCCACGTTGGGAGAGGCGGCTAACAAATCCAATAAATAAATAAATAAATAAATAAATAAATAAATAAAAATGTCTGCAATTTCTGATTGTTGTTCTTCATTCACTGTCCAGATTTTAGAGTTTTTTTAAAATACTTGTAGTCAGATTTTGTTCATTTTCATGGTTTCCTGCTTTGCATTGAAATTGACCACATGCTTGTAGATTTCAATAGCTTTTCTGTATAGTCTCACAGCAGTAACCCAGTGATTCCGGCCATGAAAGCCTTCGACAACAAATTGTATGTTTTATATATCCAAGATTGTTCTACAATCATTTACAATTTAAATGTACAAAAGAAGCTAGTGAAATTACTGTGTGTACTCAGTGCTGCTCTTGTGGCAAAACAAAACAAAGGAGAGATAATTTAAGGCCTACTAGCCTAATATATATAAATGCTATTATAATATTTAAAAAGATGCATCAAAATCAGGATACCTACAAGTTTTAAAAGAAAAGGGATTGAGCAAGCAGTGTATTATACATAGTTAATTTAGTGTTATTCTGAATAAAACATAAGTTACCTTTAACTTTAGATGAAATGTTTTCCTCTCTGGGCTTTTTGAAGAATAAATCTATGCTCTTTTGGCTTCTTTTCATTTTAGCTTTTCTGTCTTCCTTTCAAGCAAACTCTCTGCTAATTCTAAACTACCCAGAAATCCCCACTCCAAAACCCAGAATTCTAAAGCTAGGGCTCCTGACTCCTCCCCTACTCTTAAATATACAGGCTCTAAATTACATATTCTGCCCTTGGAGGCAAGATATTAGTAGCATAACTAACTTCATTTTAATGTAGAATAACTGTTTTTAATAATAATAATAACAACAACAACACAGGGCATTGAACCGAGCCCATGATGGATCTGGATCAAACCTGTGCATACAGGCAGGAATTGGGGAATGATTGCCCCTTTCCAAATGGACCACCCTGAAAATTTCGGGGGGGCTGAAGCCCCCTTAGCCCCCCCCCCCCCCCGGCTACATGCCTGATGCCAGTGGATGTGATTAAAATTCACATTATAGACTACAAGGACGCTTCCAGAAAAGCTTTAAATCTCAAAACATTTGCTTCTATGTATCTCAAACTGCTTTCCCTCTAATAACCACACATCATGCCACCCTTCTGCATTCTTGTGTATTAGCCATGTGGACTAGAGATGATAAAAGTTGTAGTCCATAATATGTGAAGGGCTCCAATTTGAGGAAGTCTGTTCTGTGCCATCAGATTCCCCCCCCCCTTATATGTTGCTTTTCTCCAATCAAGAAATCCAAGTTAGTTTTGATACCTGAGTCATAAATACACAGGAATTTACCCACTGCGTGTGGTAAAAGCAGAAGAGGCCTTTGTTGTGTAATGCCCATGGCTTAAATTTTCCAACTGCCCCAGAAAATAGGATAGAAAGAATGAAGAAAGGTATGGGTGCTTGAAATCTAAATTATAAGTAAGCACAATATGTAAGACTGTAAAACAAGTTTCTTTTGATACAGTTTTTCAGTTAGTTCCTGATTGTTTAACTTGCCATTTTCATGCATTTTGGCACACAAGTAAATCAGTAAGCACCTTAACTGTTCTATTTAATGGAATGGTATTAGGGGGTTTTTTTCTTCCTGAATTATTCCTTAATTAGCTTGCTTGTATTACCACATGAGCCAGAAAATTTTAATAATCTAATCCTTGTATTATTTTCCACTCTACCTTTTATAGTGAAGCTCTTATAACAATAAAAGGAAATGTTGACATGACTGCCTGTTGAATTCATAACTCATTGGGGCATGAGTGCAAGATGTCTCAGAACTTGACAGAGCATTCCTGGCTGTCGTTGAAATCTTTCTGCTAAAATCTAAGTCAACATTCCAAGTATGTTTCTCCCTGGAAGAAACTAAATGGGGAAGACCACCCATGGTCATGCCTACAGTGGCCAATAAATCTGGGGCTAGTTCAAATGCTCTGGACTAACTCTGGAGGCAGCTACACAAATCCTCTTGATTCCCCTGTGGAAGTGGGATAGAGTCACATGGTTTAGCCATATCAACACTACATCAGCCTTAATGGACCATCTCTTGGACATTTTGAAATCAACGGAGCACCTTCTGCTGATGTCAGTGTGGCTTGCTCACAATGTCCAGGAGTTAACACAGAGTTTTCCAACTGGCTGGAAGAAGCATTAGCAGCAAAGGGAATGATTCATCCTTTGTTCCATGTACTGATCAATGCAGGGAAAGGGTGATGATGGACAGCAGATGAAACCTGATCCCACAGTCCCAGATTTAGAGCGGATGTAGACAAATCTCAGGAGACAACTTAGGCAAACCTTCTCTGTACAAATTTTTGCCAAGGAAACCCCATAACAGTTTTGCCTTATGGTTTCCATAAAACAGCAATAAATTGAACATTCACAGCCATGAATATTTTGATAGGCACATGGGCTGATGGTGAACTTGTGGATCTGGATTTTTCCAGCATTTAGATAAGATACTTACTCTATACACATGTATAAGACTAGAAAATTTAGTTGAAAACAAACAAACCAGGGTCAATTTATTCATGGTTCAATGTGAACACTTTAACTTAACTTTTTTTTAAAGGGGGAACCATCCTCTTCTACGAGTAGACTGGCAAAGGGCAAGAACTTAGTTCATCCTGGGAAAATTTTCAAAAAGCATTGAATCTCCTCTACCCTCTTTTATGGTGCTGCTTCTGGCCGTTTTGAATGAGTCCTCCCCTCAGGGATGAGAAGGGCAGGGTAAAAGTATAGGAAATAAATAAATAAATACTAATGTGGGGAAATGGTGACAGTGGCTAGGAGTGGTGCTTTCTAACCTGGTGCTTTTTTCACACTGTTCCTTGACTTATCCACATGTCCATATCCATATCAGAATCATAATTTTGATCTCAGACTCACATATGATGTTGACTTGTACATGAATATATATATATAGTACCTGCCTATACTAATGTCAGAATATGTGCAGAGTAAAATATTTCCTTTCACAGGAGCTTGCCTCTTTTGTAACTATTATATGTTTTAAATTCAGCGGCCACTATGTTAACCAGTTTCAAGAGTATCTGGAACTAGGCTTTTTAAAGGTTAATGCTTGCTTTGTTTTACTAGGAAATCCTTTGTGGCAGATTTACAAGTATGTGACAAATAAATGTCTTACCCCAAAACCTGTTTTGCTGTAATCACAGGACTGATCAAATGAATAGTTATAATTTAACATTTGTTTTATTCCACCTCCTCAGTGGCTTGTTCCTGTGATCCAATGTAATGGAGAATCACTCTCTTTTTATACTGCCCCTAGTTTTTATAATTTGACTTCACAATGCAATGTCCCAGTTTGAGAATATATTTTACTTTTGCATGAAATGGATGGATTCATGAGATTTTGGCAAGTTGACTTTTCCAGTTATTTTGTATCAGGAAGGTGAATGCGTCTCAACTTCCTAAAAAGTCATCTCCTCTTTTCTTCCTTCACCCTGAATCCGACCTACCTCATGCACGTGTTCCAAATATAAAGTGGAAAAGAGGAGAGCCATATACACAACCACAATCATCTCATTGGAGAAAATATCTAATATCAGTGAAACTCACAAATAAATATTAAAGCAATACAAGACACATTTACAATCCCTTCAAAAAGGGTTTTGGAATAAAACGTTAAATAACCTCAAAACTATCTAAAAACAAATGTGCTGAAAGAGAAAGAGGCAACTGTGTAAATCAGAGTAGAACATCCCTGGTACGAAACCCATTTTCCCATTTTGTCACAACTGTGAAGTCATGCAGTTTGGGCAATCTCATGAGATCTTCCTGTGTTTCACAATATTGGGAGGACATTATTTCACATGAAAGAATGATGGAAGAACAGCAATTCATAGACAGGTTTTCCCTCCTGCCTTCAGAAAGAAGGTAAATACCTGGCTGTGAGATCAAGCCCTTGGGACAGTGCAATAAGGAAATAATAGGAAACCCACTCCACTGACTGGAGCCAGCATGGTGTTTTGAGATGGTTTTAAATAACTGATTTTAAAGTAGATATAATTGATTTTAGTGTTTGTGTATATTTATAGTTATTTTATGCCCCGGCATGGAATGCTTGCCATATATATATTGTGCTCCTCCCTGAGTCCCCTTCAATGTTTCAAATAAATAATCGATGAAAAGGAAAAAAATGCAATCACAATTCAAGTACGAATACAATTATGAGAGCAAGACAAAATCGTGCAAGAAGCTCCATCGAAAGGTGTGTTTATCCTGCCATTATTATGCTGTATCAGTTTCATGTGACAAAGTCCTATGTGTCATTTTAAACCATAGCTTACCTTTATACATTCGAGTTCTGGCCAAGGTTTAGGTTTAGCACAAACCATGATTTGTTTTCATGTCTGGACTGAATCACTATGATGAGAAACGGATGATTATAGAAGGCATCACACTTGAAGAGAAAGTCAAAAGTTTTTTTTTTCCCAGACAGAAGCAAGACTAATATACAAAGGCAATTTAGAATTAGTAAGATCCTGAAAAAGAGAACTGTTGAAAGAATATAAAAACTAACAGAACGGCAACTGAATTACAAACTCTGTAGGCAGCATGGTATGTTTAATTGTTTGTGGCCTGGCTTTGGTCGTAAACACAAATTGAGAAGGATAGACACTGGAAAAACGTGAATGTAATCCACTGACTGCACATACCCAACAGGATGTATTTCTATGCATACATTGAAATAATATTTATTTATTTATTTATTTCTAGACTGCCCTCTCTCTCAAAAAGGACTCAGGGTGGTTTTCATACAGAGACAGGCAAACATTCAATGTCTTACAAAGTACAAGCAACATCAGAAATAATATAAAATAATGCACAATAACAATAGTAAACTTATAATAAAAATATTGAAATGAGAACTAGGTAGCAATAAACCAATTAGACAATTAAACCAAGATGTAAATGAACATTAAACATATTTCCTTAAAAGCAGTTAAAATAAATTTCATTTGAAATGGCTAACAGAGGTGTTTATTAAAAATATATCATAGCTGTCATATAGTGCAAATATTTTATCAATGTTCCGGTGGATTAAAGTATTTTAGTCATCCTCCTCTCCATACATAAAGGTGTGTAGGTACATTTTCAAAAGTTTCTTAAAGGAGAGGAGTGTAAGGGCCGTTTTTATTTCTTTAGGGAGGGAGGGAGTTTCAGAGACAGGGAGTGATCACAGAGAAGGCCCTCTCTCTCATTCCCACCAGCCATTTTTGATACAATGGTGAGACTGAGAGCAGGGTCTCCTCCACTGACTGCAGTGCACGAGATGGCCTATATGGGAAGATGTAATTGGACAAAAAGCCTGGACACTAACCATTGGTGAGCTAGCCAATCTGGCTTATAATTTTAAAAGAAAACAAAGTTGATGTTTTCTTTTTAAAAATCCCAAGGCAGTGTGTATTTGGGGAATAGCTCAGCTAATATTCATAGAAGAAGACAAAACAAAGATAATTGCAGATAGCAAATGCAAATACATGTTTGGACAGCAACAGCAACTTGGCCACATCTTTACTTAGTATTTTCAATCAATAAACAAATCATGATAAGTCAAAGAAGCAGAAGCATTTTCCCTGTAAACAATACTTCAAAGAAGGTGAAAAAGCATACCTGCCCTTGATCAATCAAGATGGGAAAAATTAAAATCCTTCCTAGAAACAACAAATAGGCAAGGCTAGGTGTGTGCCGAGCCAGCTGTACTGATGACAAGTCCTGAGATAATCAAAAGGATAGAGCTTTCAGTATACATTTCCTCAAACCTCATTCTGAAATCTGTTGCAGTCATAAAATCCCATGCCTTTTAAGATATCTATCTTTTGACCCCATTCTTGTGGCAGCTTGACACCTTTAGTCAGAGGCTTTTTTAAGCCCCCCCCCCTCGAGGCACACCATGTCCAAGGACCACCAAATTTTGGTCGCACAAAACAATTTCAGTAGTAATTATATAATAATAATAAACTTTATTTATACCCCACCAGCATCTCCCCTAGGGGACTCGGGGTGGCTAACATGAGGCCAAGCCCCAAAATACCATACAGCAAAATAAAATAAAAAACAATGAGAAATTCCCTCACAATAATATATATATTAACAAAATAAAGTAAACAGTGCAAAATAACATGATAAAATATTTAAACACAATGGGCAGGCCAAATGACAAATAAAATGACAAAACCATGGATGAGAAGGGGAGGGATGTATTTGTGGGGAGGAGCCCAAAAAGGATGAGCAGTGGGGTTTGGCCTACATTAAGGATGGGGGGGGGGAGTGCATCATGAAGACAACATATAGGTGGAGTAAACAAAAATGGGATATGTGGTCACTTTCCAAAGGCGCATCGGAAAAGCCAAGATTTCAGATCTTTCTTGAAGGCTGCTAGGGTGGGGGCTTGCCTAATCTCACCAGGCAGTGAGTTCCAAAGCCGGGGGCCACAGTAGAGAAAGCTCTCTCCCTTGTTCCCACAAGCCGTGCCTGTGATGGAGGAAGGAGCAAAAGGAAGGTCTCCCCAGAGGAGCAAAGAGATTGTGCAGGTTTATGGTAGGAGATGTGGTCATGAATGTAGGCAAGTCCCAAAATGTTCAGGACTTTTTATGTGATAACCTGCACATTGAATTTAGACCGGAAAATGAACAGCAGCCAATGGACCTCCTTAAACAGGGGGTTGACTGCTCCCTGTAATTCACCCCAGTTAGTAACATCTGTGGGAGCAGTAAGAGCCGCAAAAGTGCATAATGCATCGCTATGCTTTAACATCTTGTGCCTCTTACTCTTATTTGCTTCTCTACTCTTAGTATCTTATTCATTTGTGGGCTCTGCTAATCTATCTGTACATTGGCAAGTGCCTGTTGGAATTAATTGTACTGAAATTTGTTTCTCAAGTAAATAAGTCATGCAGTGGGAGTCAAAACCATCATTATCATGTGGGTTTCTGTGTAACTATGTTTTTTTAAAAATAAAACAACAACACAAGGCATTTAATGCAAAGCAAGAAGAGGAAAAAGAAAAAGAAGAGAGTGTCAAGAAGATGAAAATACAGTAATAGAGTGCCAGCTAGTCATGTTCATTTCAGGCCAGGAGATCACCAAGAATCACCAGTGTGAGTAATGAGATGTGTCAAGAATACTATTAGAGGAAACAAAAATGTCTACAGAATCTGAAAGAAAGAAGCAAATAAGGAGATTTATATGCAGAAATTGCCAACGGATGCAAAGGGATTTTGAAGAGCATATCACTGATAACATTAAGACTAACTCTTTTAAAACAATCAAAGCAGGAAAGCAACTAGAGAGGTGTTTGGAACTTTAGAAATTAAAGAGCTGCTAAAGGATGTGGGCATTCAGAAGAGATGAATTAATTATTTGCATGTATCTTCATAACAGTTCAAGTGTGGGCATCGGGCCTTATACTTGAACTGATAATCTCCGGAAGGGAATTTGAGAAACTAGGCTAATCATGGTGACATAAAATGTAGTTCTCTAAACCTTACTGACAATAGAAAAACAAGCAATTCACTGCATCCAGATGGCATCCATCCAAAAATTCTTTTAAAACTATATGAAACAAAAAAATGCAATTTATCTTTGAGATTGGTCACTTTGCCAGAGAACTACAAAAAGACTGATGTAACATGATTTACAAAAATATTATTGTGATTATTATTATTATTTAAATAGAAATAATAATAATACTAATAATATTTTTATAACTTCATGCAATCATGCCAGCAAAATGACCTTGGAGGTGTCTATGGACATTGCTGGCTCCTCGGCTTATAAATGAAGATGAGCATCACCTCTCAGAGTTAGACTAGACTTAATGTCAAAGGAAAACCTTTACCTTTACCTTAAACAGAAAAGGCTGTTAAATTATAATAATAAAGAAAGTTCACTCAAAGGCCTGTGTAAACATGGCATTGGAAAGAGAGCAAAGGGGTATCCAAACTACCTTCCACGGTCTGGGAGAATTCCACAGTCTAGGAGCTACTACCTAGATGTTGTCTTGCATTTTCTCACCAAACATGCCTGTAATAAGTTTTAAGATCTCTCCCGTAGATCTTAAAACTCAGACAGGCTCATATTGGCACATGCTGTCTTTCAAATAGCCTGGACCTAAGTTCTTCAACAGGGATTTTGTATGATTCCCTTGGTCAGCAGTCTAACTGAAACCACAAGCTGCTGTGCTTTTTCAGAGACTGCATGGTGAATCTATGCAAATCACTGTAATGAAAAGCAGTGCTAATCACTAAACTATCAGTGTAAGGAGCATCTTACACAAATTATCTCCATAAATTTATCCATGGCTGCTATTTAGAGCTATATCAAGGCTGTCATTACTTCACTATGAGACAAAATATGCCACCGAAGACCTATTCGGGAGAAGATAACTCTGATGGTATGGTTAATACACTCATATGTCACTCAAAGGACCTCTTCACATGGGGCTAAAATTTGTAGCCTGTGCCAGATTAGCCCAGGTTGCCACAGAACCCGCTTGCGCCCATCAAACTATGCTGTTGTGGCTCTATGGGTGAAAGAGGGCAGAGAAGGGCATGGAGGCTTCTTGTGTTGCCACTGGAATTCATGGAGGGAAGCCACTGCTCCAGGTTTTGCCGGTCCCCACACACCCCAATGACGCAGAGCAACTCTGGTGTCCATATGACTAGATTCTAATAGGTTTTACAAGATGTCCATTGTGGGAACAGAACTTTGGTCTTTAGTATGATCTCTTCCTATGTGTTAAGATTAGGCCAGTAAAATTATTGAAATCAGTGTTTTATTGAAATCTACACCATAGATTTGAATCTACTCAAGTTATATGTGTGAATTATATAGTTATAAAATGTTCAGTCTTCTTCATGTCTAATCCAGAAGGAAATCCTACTGAGTTCAATGGTATTTACTCTTCTGCAAAAGGGCAGACGGCTGTAACCTTAAGATTTTTCCAGCAGGAAAGAACAGAAGGTGAGTAGCACTGTAAAAGGGTAAATTAGATTTAAGATTTTTTTAAACAAAAAAAAATCCAGTACAACAGGCATATTGGCTGGAAGTCTTTTCCTGTCTCTAGTCTTAACATTTCTGTCTGCTCTCTAATCACACATTTCAAAGGAACATATGCTGCTCTGTTTTTATTTCCATGAGTATGATAACCAGTTTGGAAGTTTCCTGAAGTGTTAGTGAAACCTCCAAAGAACTAAAATATATTTGACCCCTTCAAATCAGAATATCATAGGTGTTGAACAAAACTTATGCAGAACAAAACTACAGCATCCTTATTGCCTATTAAAGAGTGTGTTTACATTGTTACTGTACTAAAAACATTGAAAAGAGTAAAACAGACCCAAAAAGCCTTCAAGTATTTATGCATTGAGAAAAAATGTTATTCTCTTTTTTAGAGAAAGGAACATGAGAAGAGTACAGAGTGTTGCTTTTGAGAGTAAAACGAATAATGACTTAGTCTTTGTTCACTAAAGACTTTTTCTTAAGGGACTTTTTAGTAAGAAGATGTCAAATTTAGTAAAATCAAAGCATTCCTTGATAAACGTTAAATGATTGAAGAATATGTTTTGTGCTATATCTGGCTTTTCTACAATACTGCGTGCAAGAACAACATGTAATACTGTGTCATGCAAATATTTTACTTTCTTGTCGTGTGCCTTCAAGCCTATTTCCAACCCTTGGAGATCCTAAAGTGAAACTATCAGAAGGTTTTCTTTATAAGATTTGTTAGAAAAGGCTTATTATTGTCCTCCTCCGAGGCTGGGAGAGTGTGACTTGCTCAAGGTTTCATTTACTCTTAGAGCTCTTGAGTGGAAATAATGCTATCACACAGATTAGCCAATACAATTACAGATGAGTTTACATGAAGTATGGCAATACCTACTCCCAAATAGAAAGTCTTTTATGCAAAAACATTTGGCTTGGTGTGAAATTACCTAGTAGTCAAAAGACATTTGCACACTCATGAATCAAACTGGAAACCTTTTTCTGCACACGTACTACCTAATCTATATATATATATATGGTCAGTAGTACTGATAGCCTGACAATTAGTAGATATTTGTTCAATGACTGAAAAATTGCTTCTGTCATTCCTGTTTCTTCTGTGCACTTAATAAAGAGTGTTTGATTTCTGAATCCCAGGCACAACTTTTTTGCAGGTTCTTGGGAAAGATGTGACCCAAGGGGCTGCCCTCTTTGTCCCCTGCAGCCATATTTTCAGCGGGACCATCCCATTGATTTCATGGTAGTTCATTCCAAGTAGATCAGTTGAATGAAGTCTATATCCTGGTTTACCCAGGGAGTAAAAAGCATTCTTTATCATGTAGCTGTCACTTAAGGAGCCCTCCGTTGGCGCAATGGGTTAAACCCTTGTGCTGGCAGGACTACTGATCAATAGGTCAGGGGTTCGAATCCATGGAGAGTGGGTTGACCTCTCTATGTCAGCTCAGGCTCCCCATGCAGAAACATGAAAGAAGCCTCCCACAAGGATAGCAAAACATCAAACATCCGGGTTCCCCTGGGCAATGTGCTTGCAGACGGCCAATTCTCTCACACCAGAAGTGACCTGCAGTTTATGAAGTCGCTCCTGACATGAAAAAAAGCTGTCACTTGGATTTCTCCACCCCCATGCCTACATTAGTTATTTGTAATTTGAAACTGTTACTGTCTGGTTTTTAGAAGGGTTCAACATAAAAAGTAGCTCCAGCTCAAGCAAAGCAACTGAGTTAATGATTGCATGGTAAATCAGTGGTTATATAAAGCCCATTCATTTGATGGGTCTATTCTGTTTGGAAAGCACAACTGGATTTAGATGAAAGGCACCATTTATTGCCCTCTGAATCAGATTTTTTTGGTCTTTCCTTGTTGTCAACAATATAGTTCACTAGAAGGAATATTTAATGTACTTAGCATGCCAGTCTTTGGGTTTCCGTTGTGGTATTTGAATATATACAGTATATATACAGTATATACAGTAATATATACAGTAATATATGTATATATATATATAAAATCCTACTCCGATAAGACTGATGATAAAATATACATTCAGACCTTAACTTTTATGCTGTTAAAGCTTTCTTTCCCCTTGCTGTCATTTTTTAAACTCTCCAATAATTGTTTTCTTTTCATATCTGTGGTGGCCAATTGTTTTGAATTTTAAAAACCTCAAGCAATTAAAACAAAGATTAGAATTTTAAGCAAATTTACTATTAAGTTTTACTGTATTTGGTACGATGTACAGATAAATACATACAGATAATATTGGAGGGCACAATGTTAAAGAAATAAAGAGATAAAGTTGTTGCATACACACATATTTATTATTCATGAGCCCAGATATACGCAGGCTTCTCATTCTTTCCTATGAGATCAAATCACATTTCATAGGCCTTTTGTATTGCACACACTAAACAAAATAAAAATTGGAAAAATCTGTGAAAAGTCACTGAAGCTGAATAGAGCAGAAGCCAAAAAAGGATTTTCTGGAAACGTCTTCTTTACATGTTGGATTTGTTATTGGGGTTTCATTTAACTACACAAATGTGTCCACAGAACAAAAAGCTCCCAATGATTCAGTCATGTGAGCCAGACCACAGAGGAAACAGAGAGTAAAATGAGTATAATCAGTCACTTATTTATAATACTTCCTAATGATGCTTAGAAGAGTGCTAAGGCCATTTTCACACAAGTGTCTTTGTGAGTTTGTATTCCATTCATTGAAACATCTTCCTCCCACGCCCCCCCCCCCCCCTGGCCCCACCAGAAGTGCAGAGTCCACCCATCCCTGGATCCCTGTTTCCTGTGGGTGATCTGTTTAGCAGAGGCAAGCAGAAACATCTATGCTCACAGACCTATAGGCTGGAGATGTATTATTAAAGGATCCCAAGGCACTTGCAAATGCTGAATGGAATCCAATCCAGTGCTTTGAACTACCTTGAAAAAAAAACAAGTTATATGTAATTTCATTTCCACTTCACTGAAGTTTTAGGAAGTTATCTTGGATCACTGCATTTGCAGACACATGTGTGAAAAAGCAAAAGAAAAAGGCTAAGTAAAGTTGACATGGGGGAAGTGCTGTCTGAATTTGGAAAGAGGTGAAAAATATTTTTAGTTACCCTTCACAGTCCAAAACTTTGTTCTTTTATGTTGGCATATTCATGCTTAATGTAATTTGCTATGAACACTCAAACAACACTACAGAGAATTTACACTGAAATGCTTTTTATGCTGATATAAACATATCCATCTGTCCATTTAGTTAGTTAACAAGCCCTGATACTTACTGGCATCAAAAGAATAAAATCTTGTTGGCTTCTTCCATCTGATTGCAAGCTATTTCAAATTTGTGACCCATGGTTGAATTTCCTAATATCTGTCTTTGTTTCTCTCTTTCTCTCATGTCTATACACTTAGACAGCCTGCATGGTTTAAATGGTATCAGCATGTGAAGATGGCATGCTGTCAAATTCAACCAGAATGCTTACAGAAGGCTCAGGTGCCAGGGATGAAAAGCTGGAGGCACCAGGGAGCTTTCCTATTGCACTCTCCACTCTCTGGGCAATCAATGCAACCCTTAGTTTCTCTGCCCTGAAATCCTGAGATGATGTTAGTCCCTAGAATTATTTAATTACAGAGTTAGAAGAGACCACCAGGGCCATCCAGTCCAATCTCCTACCATGCAGGAACACATAATCAAAGCACTCCCAACAGATGGCCATCCAGCCAGAGAAAAAGTCTCCAGCACACTTCAAAGCAGCAGAGCCCACTGCTGAACAGCTCTTATTGTCAGGAAGTCCTTCCAGCTGTTTAGGTAGAATCTCTTTTGCTGCAATTTGAATCCATTGTTACATGTCCTCAAGAACACCTACACTGATCTATTATCCGGAAAGAGGGGGCAAATTAGCTCTGTGGCACATGAGGCATGGAGCTAATTCAGGTTAACCTGGGCCAAGGCCATTTAACACAGCTTTGAACCATTTTAACAAAAGTCATGGATTGCTCCAAGATCTCCCTGAGAATACAGAGCAAACCAGTATGAGCCTGTGTAACCAGTTTGGCTCATTCCGAGATGGAATGAGCCACAACCTTTTACACAGCCATCTTGGGGCATGGGATGGCTCTCAGCAGCCCCTCCAGTTATTGCCCTAGTGGCAGCCAACAGATTTAACATGACTAGTGTCCATTGCATGCCCCCAGGCATGGCCTCATTTGACATGCCAAGGCAACCAAAGAAGGGAGGGGGGAAAGGAGGTGATTCCTCCTCTTCTCCCTCTCCTCTGCCATGTCACTCTAGTGTCCCAGGCAACATCACCTCAAGTAACGAGCCATAGACACTAGCCATGTGGTTCCTGTTGGCCAGCACTCCAACAACAATAATGGGAGGGGGATGTTAAGGCTGGCACCTGGAATGCCCCCAGGATGGTTTGTACTATCTAGCCCCCAGTCACTACAGAGATGAAAAGGAGTCCTGATCAACTAATGGTTCTAAACTCAGTTTGGTGCCATTAATTGATCAGAACTCCTTCCCAACTCAGCAGTGACTGGTTGTAAAAACCATATTGGGGGCATTCCAGAATTTAACACTCTGGGCCAGCCCTGGTATAAAAGATCAGTGTAGATGTATCCCTAATCTCTATAGCAGCAAACAAGTTTGCCCCCTCCTCAATACAATATCATTTCAAATTTTTAAACTTGGCTATCCTGTCCCCTCTCAACCTTCTCTTCTCCAAGCTAAACAAAGTTGATTCAATATTCTCCAAACTAAACATAGTCTAAGGTAAACCAACCCTTTCTCCAAATAAATTTGACTTCAATGACAATATCTGGTGTTTGTTTGAATGCAGCCCAACCATGTTAAATCTCTTCTCAGTTTATCTGGTTAATGCACACTCAATATTTGGGGGGGGGGGGGTGAAACCACAATATTTCATATATCACATTTTTGTAACTGACTATTGAGAATGTTGTGTACATGAAAGTAGTACTGTGTTGGATTTCTGCATACTTTTGTGGGCTTTATGGTGCCCATGGAAGTTGAGGCATTTCTGGTGAAATTGGACATTTGGGCAATGATGCAGTGGTAAATTTTGAAGTGCAGGTGCTCATCATGACAGTCCTTATATACAATAAGATACTTGTGTGTGGAAGAAAAGCTAAGCCAAACACACTAAGAACTTTTCTAAATATATAGAGTGATATATTCTTGTGGATATAGCATCATACAAAGTAGTTAGAACATATACATAACATATAGTCTCTTTAACATAGAGAATCAAACAGTAGCACACGTTGGTACACCATGCGATATAAAACTCGCTGGGATGAAACTTAGTCCGCTTAAGTACAGTACCTCCTTAGAGCAACGACAAAATCCAGACGGGTATATTGGGAACACAGCTCAAGGAAGGGGAATGATCCAGGGGTGCAGGGTAAATCTCCAAGGGAAATAAACAAGCAAACCGTGCGGAGTATATCAAAGAGGTTGACCGGCCGCGCCAATGCGCTTAGAACCGGCGGGAGTTGCTAGAAAGGTGAAGCAAACAGCAGAGCCACGGCGAGATATGCTGGGCTCCTCCCTTGGTACACACGGCGTTTCCAAGAGCCGGGTACAAGCCGGCCGCACAAATACGCTAAGAACCGGTGGAGGAAATCTGTTGCGGAGGTAAGCGCTGGGACGAATAGGAAGATGTAGTACTCTACAGTAAATGGGACGCAGGGCACACCTATTAGTTTTCATTTCAGCAGGTCCTTTGCAAAATTAATTGTTCAAGCCACCTCCAAAAACTTTGAATTACAGCAAGGATAACTTATTGCAGGGGGAAAATCAGTTTCCCAGCATTTTTAGGACTGAAGCTAAACTTGGAGGAGAATGTTGAAGGAAGATGGCATTATTGTCCTTTCCAATGACAAAGTCCAAGCTTTACAAGTATGTGTGATTAGGTTCCAGTCATCACTACACATGTACAATTGAGGATCAGTAGCCAAAAGAATTTGCCTAAAATTAAGAAGTAAAAAAAAGACTAGATATTGCCCAGTATTATCTATAACATAGATCAATAACATAGATCAGAATATATTGAGGGGGAAATCTGATTTTTTTAAAAAATAAAAAACCCTGAAATATTAGACTCTGCAAATAAGGAGGAAGGAACAGCAGTGGGAAGAGCACACAAGAGAACAAAAAGCAGCAAGAATGGGATGTTAAGATGATGTTTAGGAAGCAACCAAGGCAAAGCATCAGCAGACCCCAAAGACTAGATAAAATAATCTGTAGATCAGGCAAAGGGTTCCAGGCATTTCTGTCAAACTAGGGTCAATCTACACCTGTTCCCCAGCAAGAATTTCAAATGTTTGACCAGGAAGTTTATTTTGTCTGGTTATCAGAACAAGATTATAAGATCCATTCAAAAGCAACTGAGTTATTTTTTTACTGTTTGTATTTATGAACATATTAGCATAATATTAATATGTGAAAGTTTCACATGGGAGTATTCCCTTTTAAAATTACTTTCTGTGCATCATATACTGTGTGAGTGTAAAAACTTGTGTTCTGTGATGACCCACATATGTCTATTTGGATCATACATCTCCTCTGTCTAATTGGAACTTTTTTCCCCCAGTATCACCAACTATATGAGTTGAAATGTATGGGTTATTTTAAGACCAGGTCACCAAAATCTTCAATTGTTCCAATTCAAATCTAGCAAAACTGGGGATGAATGCACAATCCAAGTGGATTGTCTTGCTTATGTCATTGTAATTTAAAACTTTAGGTCCAATGCACGAGTACCTGGAGTTTATTTTCTGGAGGCTTGTAAAAAGTAGGGATTTTAATTAATGGATTTGATAGAATCATAGAATAATAAAGTTGGAAAATACCATATGGCCATCTAGTCCAACACCCTGTCATGCAGGAAAGATTTATTCATTTGAAATGATGCAACATAATATATAGCTAATTAGGCTTTATCCACACTAGTGGGAAAAAATCCCATACCCACCTCTATTCTAGTGTAGTATGAACATGTGGCATCCAACTGATTTAACAGTGAAAGTTGGGATTGTTGTGTTCCTGTTGTGAACATGTCATAGGATTTCCTTGGTAAGATGGGTTCACTGCTGACTCACATGACATCTCTCGGTGGGTTTAATAGCTCAGTGGCAATTTGAACACAGGTCTCCAGGGCCTTCATTATTCACCATGTCTCTGTGTGATTGAGTTGGCCAAACATTACTCCATGCGGTCTCCTTTAGACCCAATCCCATTAAAATTTGGATTAGACTCCGTTTTCAGGAGTCAGGTGTTATCAAACTGATTGAAGAAAAATGGGGAAAGCGCGCTGAGGGGGGGGGGGAAAGATGGAGAAAGGTTGTGGGATGACTGACCATCCCCAAAGGTGGACCTTCCCCTCCTTTCCCCCACTTCTTTCCCGCCCATAGGATAATGTCCTGAGACGTGCAGACTGAAATGGAAGAATAACTGTACATTCTTTTAAATTAACTAGGCTCCAGCAAAACAACATAGGCCTTGTAATTTCATTGCTATGTGCTTTTATGTTGGCTCCTATTTATGGCAACTCTATCATAGAGTTTTCTTGGCAAGGTTTAGTCAAAGGATGTTTGCCTTCCTCTAAAGTTGAGAAAATCTGACTTGGCCAAGGTCATGCAATAGGTTTCCATGGCTGAGTTGTGAGTTGAGCCCTCCTCTCCTGGATTGCTATTCTAACACTCAGACCATTACACCACACATGCTCTCTAATTAGCTATCAATATAGTGTATTAAATAAAGCTGTATATTAAATAAAGCGATGCATCTCTGATTCATCTCTTGCATTTGTTTAGTCTTCTTTGTTTCACACTCCACATTTTTTATTTTTGTCTTTTGAACTTTGTTATGTGAGCCTATAATTTGTCTTTCATTCAGAAGTGGTAGTGCCAGTGTGGTGGTTTCTTTTAGTTATGGTTTTACTCTTTGGTAATAAATCCCCTTGGAGCCAGATCTGTTGTGGTTTGGAAAAACATTGAGCTAGTTGCCCTGGAATGCCAATACCATGAGCTCGCTGCAATCTGAGGTTGTTATATTGGAGCAAACTGCGAAGGAATGAGAAAGGTGGGGCAACATCCATGGGTTAATTATGTGCCATGTGTCTTCTATGGCAGCTTGCCAATTCCTGACCTAGTGCTATTTCTTTTTGCAGCCTTCTGTACATTTGTTGCACCACCCTTTTGTTAGGCCTTCGCTGTCAATCGCAATGCCATACACTAAATCCTCTTTTGAATTTAGACGAAGAACAAGTTTCCCACAGCATTCAGGCTAACTACTGCACCATTCATTGGCCAATACTTATTTTCTGTATCCAAAAATCGGTTATCAGGTCTCAAAGTAAGAACAGACATAAGCAACAGGGACTTATTCAAGAAATAGAAAAATATAATATTCCTATTAAATGAAGTCTATTTAAAATAGTACACAAATGAACAGATATTGAATAGATGAATATAACCTATAGATGCCAGAGTTTGCCTCTGTTCGTTTATATGTTTGTTTGCCTCTGTTAGTTTATATGTGTGTTTGTGAAACAGCGGGAATTGTCTGCTAAAGTATGTGTATCTGTAATCCGCTCTGAGTCCCCTTCGGGGTGAGAAGAGCAGAATATAAATAAAGTAAATAAATAAATAGAGAGAAATATATAATTAACATTAATGTTTCCATCATGCTGGAATTCATTCTTTGACTATTTGAAATTGTCATTGTGTTTTATACAAAAAAACAAAATATGTTGTTGTTTATTCATTCAGTTGTTTCCGACTCTTCTTGACCTCATGGACCCGCCCACGCCAGAGCTCCCTGTAGGCTGTCTCCACCCCCAACTCCTTCAATGTCAAGCCAGTCATTCCAAGGATAAGATCCATCCATCTTGCCCTTGGTCGACCCCTCTTCCTTTTTCCTTTCCTTTCCCCCAGCATAATTGCTTTCTTTAAGCTTTCCTTTCTTCTCATGTAACCAAAGTACTTCATCTTTGCCTCTACTATCCTTCCCTCCAATGAACAGTCTGGCTTTATTTCCTGAAGTATGGACTAGTTGGATCTTCAGAACTGATTGGCACTCTCAGAACTTTCCTCCAATACCACAGTTTGAAAGGTCCAGCTCTCGCATCCATAGGTTGCTACGGAGAATACCACTGCTTTAGCTATGCAGATCTTTGTTGCCAGTGTGATGTCTCTACTCTTCACTATTTTATCAAGATTGATCATTGCTCTCCTCCCATGAAGTAAACATCTTCTGATTTCCAGAAATACAAAGTCTGTCACTGCCTCCACGTTGCCTCCCTCCATTTTCCAGTTATCTATCAGTCTGGCTAGCAGTTCTGATTGCAAACTACATTAAGAAAGTTTGGGTTTTATAGGACAGAATTGCAATGGCAAAATTCAATGATACGGTCATTAAACCCTAACTGGAAACAATAGGCATGCAACTAAAATTATGTGCATATATACTATATATGATATTACTTTCTATTGCTTAAGGTTTAAATTGGGGTCAGTACAAGTTATGATGATCCCATATGAGTCCAGGCCTACAAATCAGCATTCCTGTGCTCATTCAACCTTGCTATTTGTAGGAAGAATTAAAGACTGAAGTGGTTTGAAGTTGTGGGTTTCAGTAGCAAAGCGCAAAGAAAAACACGGCATATTAAAATCTTCTTGCTATTCTTTCATCAAAAAGCCTAATCTCCATTTTATTGCTATGAGAATATTTATTTGAAAAAAGTTTCTATATGCTGAAAGAAGTTTGATAAGATTTAAATAATTCTTTCTTTTGTGAGATGTTTCAACAATATATTGATATAAAATTATGGTAGTTATCAAAGTATGCAGATAAAAGATTTTTTCCTTTTTAAAAGTATGCACTCTGAAATCCACATCTCAAGTTTCTGTTGATGGAATAAATTGCTGAAAGATCTTATTGAAGGAGTCATTTCTGCTTTGAAATACTACACTTCATTTGGCTTTTTGCCGCATATGTGTTTAACTGCTAAATTAAATTTATCATGAAGCAAAAATAATAATAATAATCCAGTGCACAAATGCAAGTCTTTTGAAATCAGGTCCTTTGAGGGTTGTTTTACAGATTATGTCACTAAAAAGCTATTCCTATTTCTGGTTGTTATTCATATCTGCTGTTTTTGTTGTGTGCCACCAAAATGGCTTTGATTTATGATGACCTTATGAATGAGTGACCTCAAAGATCCCCTGCTATTCATAAAGAGCTGTTAGGCTGTTTTAAAGACAAAATCAATTTTATTTCTATACTACCTTGGGTACTTGGTGTTATTTGAAAAAGTCATTTTTAATTGTACGAAATGCATAAGGTTGTGGGTGAACTACGACTCACATCATGCCAGGCTAACCCTGATAAACTCCGTCAGTACTTAAAGTTTGTTATGTTGGGCAAGTTTGCTCTAGATGCATCATCGGTGGGGTTCAGTGTGCTCTCTGGCTGAAAGGTAAAGTACAACTCCCACGATGGTGAGTTAGTTCCCTTAAACCCTTCCAATAGGTTAAGTTAGTCATGGGGGTTCTGTGTGCCAAGTTTGGCCCAGGTCCATCATCAGTGGAAGTCAAAGTTTCTCTGGTTGTAGGTGAACTACAACTTCCAGAAAGGCATGCCCGGATTACTCATAAGGCCAACCTAGGCCATGACCTAGGGGCGCAAGCTGAGGGGGGGGGCGCTGATCACGGACCAAAAAACTGGTCCGCGCCTCTCTTTCCCCCTTTCTCATGCCCCTCCTCTCTCGTTGTCCCGGCAAAGTCTCTGCTCCGTCCTTTCCATCTCTCGCTCTCTGGGCTGCAGCGGGGCCCTCGCATTGATCCATTGATTTGCCCATGGGTCTCTGGCTGGCCTGACCTCCTGGCTCCCGGGGAAGCCATCTCCATGGCAATGCGCCCGGCTCCCACGGCGGCAGACTGTAAATTTCTGCAGCCAGAGCCGAGCGGCAGAGTCTGGGAGAGGGCGGGAAAGAAAGAAAGCAAGTAAAGAAGGAAGAGAGGGAGGGAGGGAGGGAGGGAGGGAGAGGGGAGAGAAAGGGTGTTGCTTGAGTGGACCAGACCAACCCAGGCTCACTCCTGCACTCTCGGACCAAACCAGGGCGGGCTGCTTGGCCAAAGGGAGCCACAGGAGGGAGGGAAGGATCAAGGCCAGGGTCTGGCTCTCCTGCCTTTGGGAGCAGCTGAAAAAAAGCCGCACAAACCTCAACCTGAATCCTCTTTCGCTCTGCGGATGCGCACGCCAAGCGGACATCTCTCTCTCTCTCTCTCTCTCTCTCTCTCTCTCTTTCTCGTGTGCCTTTGGAGTGAGTTTGCACCCGCTGGATGGTGCCTACTCGCCTTTCTCTTCTGCTCCGGAGGCACCATGGTGAAAGCCAGCCAAGTGTGGGTCTGAGTGGTGTGGGGGGGGGGGAGGTAGAGGTTGGCTTAAAGGGGCCATAATTCCAAAGTGTGGCCTAGGGTGCAAAAAGGTATTAATCCGGGCCTGCAGAAAGGAAGGTCAGTTCCCCTCAAACCCCTCCAGTAATCAATTTTCAGCATATCAGTTATGTGTGCCAAGTTTGGTCCAGGTCTATTGGTGTTTGGGTTCACAGTACTTTCTGGATGTAGGTGAACTATAACTCCCCCAAATCAAGGTGAATTTTCCCCAAAGACCTCCAGCATTTTTCACCATTCATAGAGGCTCTGTGTGCTAAGTTTGGTCCAATTCTAATTTTGGTGGAGTTCAGAGTGCTCATGGATTACAGGTGAACTATAAATCTCATTACCTACAACTCCTATAAACCATGGTGAATTCTCCCCAAACCTTTCTAGTATGTTCACTTGCTGATTAAGTCCTCTATTTGCTGTGTGCCATAGAAAAGAATAGGAAAGGGTTATGGATATAGATACAGATGTAGATAATCCAAAAAGTTTCTGGGCATGGTCTATCCTCTGGATGGTGCCTTTTGAATTTTCAATTCCTTTAGTAAAAAAGTAGGCGGTAACATTTTACTATGGGACCTCTATTCAAACTTTGAAGAAAAGATGTCGGGAATAGGGAATGACCATTGCCCTCCTTGTGAACTTTCTGAGCCTTGTGAACGAACCATGCGGCTGGACAATCTTGAAAACCAGAAACCACAAAATGTGTTCTTGTTTTCTTAATTTGTGAAAGGTGTTGGGTGTGGGATGAAACGTGACATTTATGTGCTATGAATTGGCTCTCATACGTATAAATATCTTCTCATGCGAGCGGACTAACACTGAAACAGCTTACTCATGTAAGGTTATGGATGTTGGATTCTCTTCACAGTGTTTCCCATCAGATCTTTGTAAGTTTTCATTTTTTATCCATGCTGTTGATTTGTTATTTGTGCATGGCAAGCACTACTTTATAACAGAGCTAATTTTTGGTGGGTAAAAAAAAAATCTGCTTCATTGTTATGGAGTTTTAAAGTCATATCCTTGGTATTCTGGCAGTTACTATTTCTTCCCTTTTGTGTGTTCTGGGATGGATGCTGATGAGTGAGCACAAAATGCTGCTAGCACACACTGGAATGGGTATCAGCTTGAACTGATAATAAGAGAGAGGTGAAATTAATGTAAGAGGCAGTAATTTCAAACTCATTGGTGGATAAGCTGGTGCTATTGGATATTGTGGCTGCTATAACCAATTTTGCATTTTTAAATTTCTTAGTGAAACTTCGGATGCACGGTGAACTGAGGTTCATGGTTTTTATGGCCAGAAATAATTGGATGTTTTTAATATAATTTTATAGTGTAATTGCTTGTGTATTTTTAGGTTCTATTTAATAATTGGCTGTTTGATATTAGTTTGTTTCAGGATCAGGTGGGTCATTTATGTATTTATATTTGTACTTGTGGTGAGGCATTGAATGTTTGCCTCTATGTTCGTTTTTCTTCTTCTTCTTCTGTGTGTTGGAATCCACCTGAGTCCCTTAGGGGAGATAGGGCAGAATACAAATAATGATGATGATTATGATTATGATGACTTGAAACACAACAAGATGAGTCCACAGCAAACAAGACCACTCTGCTGGCTGTTGTATTTGATCACACGTCGGACACTTCCCAAGTGTCTAGGACTGTGTGATGTATCGGCGTATAATGCGTGCAGATCCCAGTAAGGTGACCTTTTGCAGCTGGCAGATGATAATTTTATCAGCACCAATTGTGTTTAAGTGCAGGTCAAGGTCTTTAGGCACTGCACCCAGTGTGCCGATCACCACTGGGACCACTTTTACTGGCTTGTGCCAGAGTCTTTGCAGTTCGATCTTGAAATCCTTATATTGTGTCAGCTTGTCTAGTTGTTTGTCTTCAATCCTGCTGTCGCCTGGGATTGCACATTCAACAATCCATACTTCGTTTTTTAACACGATTGTGAGGTCAGGAGTATTATGCTACAAAACTCTGTCTGAATTCGGAAGTCCAAGAGGAGTTTGACGTGTTTATTTTCTGTAACCTTTTCAGGTTTATGATCCCACCAGTTCTTTATTATTATTATTATTAATGCTATCACATTCAAATATGTAACGTTGTCGCATCTGTAATACTGACCTGCGTAGCACAACCAGCATTGGGTCCCAGCCAGGCCCGTAGCCAGGATTTTGATTTGGGGGGGGGGGGTGAGCTGGGTGAGAGAGGATCTACCCTAGCAAACCTTTTCTATCATTATCCCAAAACCCCCATGCATATGGGATAGATTGGGCATGGTGATCAGATCATGAGATGAATAAACATAACAGTTTAAATAATGTACCAGTAAGGCATTCTCGTGGACCACCCTGAGAATTTTGGAAGGGGGGGGGCTGAAGCCCCCCCTACATTCCTGGTCCTAGCTATCACACTTTTGCTCTGCTGGGGCTAACAGTGGGAGCTCACCCCGCTCCTCGGATTGGAACCTGTGACCTTTCAGTCAGCAAGTTCAGCGGTTTAACCCACTGCGTCGCCACCGGGGGCTCTTCAAAGCGGATAATCAGCCTTCAAAAAAAAAAACCCCAGGCAGGCATGGAGGCATGACAGTCATCGTATTTTCCTGAATTCTGCATTCAATGTCACCCCCCTTTCTTTGCTTCATTCCTGCTTCCCAAGAAACTGTGAACTTTTGGGTGAACTTTTGGCCTGCCACGCGACTCTGTGTGCCTTCGCTCTTTAAAAGGTGTCCCTGGAGAGGCCGGCGAGTGGCGCCGGGGGAGTGGCGAGGGGACACCAAAAAAAAAGTCCCCGAGAGAGAGAGAGAGGTCAAGAGAGAGTTCTGCTGCGCTCCTCTTGGAGACTTGGCGGCAGGGTGACCGCTTCCAAGGCTCGCGCTTCCTTCCTTTGGATTGGAGCTCTTGCTTGCTTTCTTTTTCTGCGGAGGGAAGGAGGAGGCAGCCTTCCTGGGGGTCATTTTGGCGAGAGCCTCAGCCCCAAGATCGGGCTTCGGGGTCTCTGTGTGTGTGTGTTTCCTCCCCCTCCCTCCCTCCCCCTCTCTGCCAAAAGCCAAGCCCCCTCCTCCAGGAAGCCATGCGCCCCCGGTGACAGACAATGGAGGTGACGGACTCCGGCGGCGTGGTGCTGACAGCCTACCATTCCTACGCTGCGGCTACGTCCCGGCTGCCGGGCAAAGCGGAGCCGGACTTCGCCGGCCCAAGCCGCTCGCCTCTCAGGTACAGTCAGGCTTCGGAAGGCTTGGGTGCCTTGGCGTGGAGAGAGTTGAGTTTGCAACGGCGCTGCTGCCGCCTCTCTGTGTCTAGGTCTGTCTGGGAGGAATGCCGACTTTGCCCTGCCTGCCTTGATTCTTCGCCTCGGTGGAGGAAGTCGGGCCGTGCCATGCGCGCTCCATTGTGCGGCGCCCTGGGAGGCTCGGGGGTGGCTGCGTTGGGTGGCGTGGGCCCCCCTCCCGGGGCTCCCTTGGAAGTCCCCGGAGAGCGGCGGAGCGGGTTTGTTGGCGCGCCGAGATTGGCCTCCAGATAAGCGGCGGGGAAGTCATGCGGGAAGCCAGGGGCAAGGCAGAATGGTCAGAGGAGGAGAGAGATGCACATGGTAACAGAGAGAGAGAGAGAGAGAGAGAGAGAGAGGAAGGAAGGAAGGAAGGAAGGAAGGAAGGAAGGAAGGAAGGAAGGAAGGAAGGAAGGAAGGAAGGAAGGAAGGAAGGAAGGAAGGAAGGAAGGATTGATGTACTTTTGACTTGGTTAGACCACACCTGGAATATTGTGTCCCATTCTGGGCACCACCATTGAAGAAAAATATTGACAAGGGAGGGCGACTAAAATGATCAAGGGTCTGGAGAACAAGCCCTATGAGGAGCGGCTTGAAGAGCTGGGCATGTTTAGCCTAAATAATACAAGGCTGAGAGGAGACACGATAGCCATGCATAAATATGTGAGAGGAAGTCATAGAGAAGAGGGAGCAGGCTTGTTTTCTGCTGCCCTGGAGACTAGGACGCGGAGCAATGGCTTCAGATTACAAGAAAGGAGATTCCATCTCAACATTAGGAAGAACTTCTTGACTGTGAGAGCTGTTCAGCAGTGGAACTCTCTGCCCTGGAGTGTAGTGGAGGCTCCTTCTATGGAAGCTACCGTGTTTCCCCGAAAGTATGACACCCCCAATTGTAAGACGTATCGGGGGTGTCAGGGGGGTCGGCTAATGTAAGCCGTACCCCGAATGTAAGCCGTACCTCGTGGCCACGCCCACGCCGCCGCCGCCACCGGCCCATCGGCGCGCACACCTCGCATGCACACCTCCTTTCTGCCAGGCCTCCAAGGGAGGGGGAAGAGAGCCAGAAGCATGGCAAGCGTGCGCTGCGTCAGAGTGACGCGTCGTCGCTTGCCCCCCGGCTCTCTTCCCACTCCTTTCCTTTCTCCAAGAAAGGGAGGGAGAAGAGAGCCGGGGGCGGGGCAGAGCGACGACGCGTCACTCTGACGCAACGGCGCTTTGCCATGCTTCTGGCTTTCTTCTCCCTCCCTCCCCTTCTTTTTCCTGATGAGTCTGTGCTGCAGGGGGCGATCGCGTGGTTTCCTTGCAGCCCCCTCTTCGGGAAGGGAACAGAGGCGCAGAGGAGAGCCCTTTGCACCTCTCTTCCATTCCCCGAAGGGGGCTGCCAGGAGCGCGCGCCGGCCCCCCTGCAGCCCCCTCTTCGGGAAGGGAACAGAGGCGCAGAGGAGAGCCCTTTGCACCTCTCTTCCATTCCCGAAGAGGGCTGCCAGGAGAGCGCGATCGCCCCTGCAGCCCCTCTTCGGGAAGGGAACAGAGGCGCAGAGGAGAGCCCTTTGCACCTCTCTTCCATTCCCGAAGAGGGGGGCTGCCAGAGAGAGCGCGATCCGCCCCCTGCAGCCCCCTCTTCGGGAAGGGAACAGAGGCGCAGAGGAGAGCCCTTTGCACCTCTCTTCCATTCCCGAAGAGGGGCTGCCAGGAGAGCGCGCGATCGCCCCTGCAGCCCCTCTTCGGGGAAGGGAACAGAGGCGACAGAGGGTTCTCCTCAGCCGGCTCTCTCTTCCGATCAGAGAAGAGGCGGCCGCAGGGAGGGCGGCGGCGGAGGAGGAGGAGGAGGCGGGACCAAGTGACGCGGAGGCCGGGGGTACGGCTTACCGTCGCCCAATGTAAGCCGTACTCGAATGTAAGGCGAGTGGGACTTTGGGAAAAGAAAGTAAGACGCTGTCTTACTTTCGGGAACACGGTATTTAACAGAGGCTGGATGGCCATCTGTCGGGGGTGCTTTGAATGCAATTTTCCTGCTTCTTGGCAGGGGGTTGGACTGGATGGCCCATGAGGTCTGTTCCATGATCAGGGGCGGTTCTTAGCGGAGGCCAATTAAGCGGTCGCCTCACGGCGCCACGTGGCAAAGGGCGTATCCAGGGCCGGGCGCCACGCCCCAGGGCGCCGGCAAGGTGGGAGGAAGGCTCGCGTAGGGCGAGAGAGAAGAGTGGGCAGAGGCGCCCACCGTTCTAGTTCCCCTTGCCCCCTCGCGTCTCCTCCCTCTGTTGCCGGCGCTGCTGCTGCCGCCAATGCACGTGGAGCGAGGGAGGAGGAGAGGGAGGCTGCGGTCCGATAAACCCTGACTTGGTGGCTCCCTCCTCCCATGCACTCATCTTCTTCCCCTCACACCGCTCTTTCCCCCTCCCTTCTGCCTCGTGCGCTTTCCCCTCTTCCCTTCTGCCTTCCACTAGCTCGCGCGCCACAGGCTCTCTCTCTACCGCTGTAGGCCAAAACATCACGGAGGAGGGAAAGGGAAAGCTCCCTTCTTGGAGCTGCTCTCCTTCAGAAGCCCAGGCACTGGCCCCGCCTCCAGGCAGCACTCATATGGCAGGAATGCCAATCAACACCAAGCCCCACCTCAGTCTCACAACACTTCCGCCTTCTCTAAGGTAGCCAAACCCACCCCCACCCTCCTAGAGGGCCAACGGACGCTACTGCTTGCGGGGGAGGAGGAGGAGGAGGCTGAGGTGAGCGGAGGGAGGGTCAGACGAGGCCCACCCATCATTATTTGAGTCCACAGTGCTCTCTGGGTGTAGGTGAACTACAACTTCCAAACTCAAGGTAATGCCCAGCAAACTCTTTCAGTACTTTCTGTTGGTCATGGGAGTTCAATATGCCAAGTTTGCAAGAGTTCAGGATGCTCTTTGATTGTGTGTTAACTATAAATCCCAGAAACTGTAACTCCCAAATGTCAAGGTCTATTTTCCCCAAACTCCATCTGTGTTCACATTTGGGCATATTGAGTATTCATGCCAAATTTGGTCCTGATCCAACATTATTTCAGTCCACAGTGATCTCTGGGTGTAGGTGAACTACAACTTCCAAATTCAAAGGTCAATTCCCAAGCAAACCCTTTCAATACTTTATGTTGGTCATGGGAGTTCAATATGCCAGGTTTGGTTCAATTCAATTGTTGCAAGAGTTCAGGATGCTCTTTGATTGTGTGTTAACTATAAATCCCAGAAACTACAACTCCCAAATAACAAAATCAATTTTTGACCGATGGTCCCTCCTTGGGTTAGTATTAGTATGTTTTGTGGCCAAATTTGGCAGCAATTTGTCCAGTGGTTTTTGAGTTATGTTAATCCCACAAATGAACATTATATTTACATTTATATTTAGAGAGAGCACGCACATCACAGGGAAGCATGTCTGTGTAGGAGGGTGGGTCAAAAGAACATCACTGCAGACTGAAGACTGAGAGGAGACATGATAGCCCTATAGAACAAGCCCTATGAGGAGCGGCTTAAAATGCTGGGCATGTTTAGCCTGAAGAAGATAAGGATGAGAGGAGACATGATAGCCATGTATAAATATGTGACAGTAAGTCATAGGGAGGAGGGAGCGAGCTTGTTTTCTGCTGCCCTGGAGACTAGGATGCAGAACAATGGTTTCAAACTACAACAAAGGAGATTCCCTTGAACATTAGGAAGAACTTCCTGACTATGAGAACTGTTCAGCAGTGGAACTCTCTGCCTCAGAGTGTAGTAGAAGCTCCTTCTTTGAGGCTTTTAAACAGAGGCTGGGTGGCCATCTGTCTACCCCAGATCATCAAGGCAGGAAATCCCACATTATCTGCTTTGAACTGGGATATATGGCAGTGTGGACTCAGATAACCCAGTTCAAAGCAGATATTGTGGGGTGTCCTGCCTTGATATTCTGGGGTTTAGGGCTGTGTGGAAGGGCCCCAGATCATCAAGGCAGGAAATCCCACACACTATCTGCTTTGAACTGGGATATATGGCAGTGTGGACTCAGATAACCCAGTTCAAAGCAGATATTGTGGGGTTTCCTGCCTTGATATTCTGGGGTATAGGGCTGTGTGGAAACGTCCTGAGAAGGAAGGAAGGTGAATAGATACAGATATAGACACACACACACACACACACACACACACAAAGAGAATAGTAAGAGGGCAGGGGAAAGGGTGAGAAGGAAGGTGTGTGTGTGTGTGTCTATATCTGTATCTATTCACCTATACATATGGCATGGGCGAACTTTGGCCCTCCGTGTGTTTTGGACTTCATCTCCCACAATTCCAAACAGCCAGTAGGAAGTCCAAAATACCTGGAGGGCCAAAATTTGTCTATGCCCCCCCCACACACACACATTTATATATATATATATATGTGTGTGTGTGTGTGTGTGAGTGATTGGTTGGGGGGGGGGCGCCAAAATACTGTTCGCTTACCATTTAAAATTACCTAGATCCGGCCCTGTCCATGATTCTATGATTCTAACTGCCATGGGTCGATGCGATGGGACCTTGGCAGTTGTAGTTTAGTGAGGCACCAGGACTCTGGCAGCGAAGGCTACAGTGTTCCCTCACTTATTGCGGGGGTTACATTCCAGGACCTCCCGCAAGAAGTGAAAAACCGTGATGTAGGGATGCACTATTTATTTAAATATTTATACATTATTTTAGTAGTTATACACTATTTTAAGTCTTTATAAACTTAAAATAAAGTGAAGGAAAGGAAAGGAAGGAAGGCCCTTCAAGGCTGGAAGGAGGAAGGACTGAGGTGGGAAAGCACCCTGGAGAGCGGCAGCGGCAAAAATCCGCAAAACAGTGAAAATACCATAAAATATATTTTAAATTAATTTTTTTGGAAAACTGCGAAACAGCAAGTCTGCTAAAAGTGAACTGCAAAGTAGCGAGGGAACACTGTATTTATTTTGTATCGAAAGCATTACATACATTAGTATAAAACGGATAAAAATAGAAGGAGCTCAGGAGGCTAAATATCTTTTGAGCAGAAACGGGCAACAGCAACGGCATTGTCTGTAGCCTCCAACAATTCTTACTCCATACATGAGGCAGGGCTTAGTGGACAAGCATTCAGATGTGTAGTTGTCTGTTCTGCTCCACAGTCACACAAGTTGTGAGATTCTTTTAGGTAGTGCCATTTTGCCAAAGTTGTCTTTTGATCTGCCCACTCCACTTCTGAGTCTGTTCGGGGACTTCCAAGTTGCCCATTCATGGTTTGTCCCAGGAGGAAGACCCTCACAGGGGGCCAATCCAATTAGGATGGCAGAGAAGGCTGAAGAAGACCTTGTCAAATGACCTCTCCCACAATTCCACTGCATCCATTCTACAGTGTAGATCAGGCATGGGCAAACTTTGGCCCTCCAGGTGTTTTGGACTTACACCTTTCCTAATAGCTGGGTTGCTGTGAGTTTTCCAGGCTGTATGGCCATGTTCCAGAAGCATTCTCTCCTGCCGTTTCGCCTGCATGTGTGGCAGGCATCCTCAGAGGTTGTGAGGTCTGTTGGAAACTATGAAAATGAGGTTTATATATCTGTGGAATGTCCAGGGTGGGAGAAAGAACTTTTGTCTGTTGGAGGTAGGTGTGAATGTTGCAATTGGCCACCTTAATTAGCATTTAATGGCCTAGCAGTTTCAAGGTCTGGCTTAGAATAATAGAATCATAGAGTAGGAAGAGTCCTCATGGGCCATCCAGTCCAACCCCCTGCCAAGAAGCAGGAAAATCGCATTCAAAGCACCCCCGACAGATGGCCATCCAGCGCCTGTTTAAAAGCTTCCAAAGAAGGAGCCTCCACCGCACTCCGGGGCAGAGAATTCCACTGCTGAACTGCTCTCACAGTCAGGAAATTCTTCCTAATGTTCAGGTGGAATCTCCTTTCTTGTAGTTTGAAGTCATTGTTCTACATCCTAGTCTCCAGGGCAGCAGAAAACAAGCTTTCGTATCGAAAGCACATCTTCCCTGTGACTTCCTCTCACATATTTATATATGGCTATCATGTCTCGTTTCAGCCTTCTCTTCTTCAGGCTAAACATGCCCAGCTCTTCAAGCTGCTCCTCATAGGGCTTGTTCTCCAGACCCTTGATCACTTTAGTCATTGTCCTCTGGACACATTCCAGCTTTTCAAAATTCCCTTCAATTGTGGTGCTTCTTACTGCTTAGGGGAATCCTTTGTTGAGAGGTGATCAGCTGGCTCTAATTTTTTTGGATGGAATTCCTGTCTGGAATTCCCCTGTTTTGAGTGTTGTTCTTTATTTACTATTGTGATTTTAGCGGGTTTTTTAATAGCCAGATTTTGTTCATTTTAATGGTTTCTTCCTTTCTGTTGAAATTGTCCACATGCTTGTGTATTTCAATGGCTTCTCTGTGTAGTCTGGCATGGTAGTTGTTAGAGTGGTCCTGCTAGTAGGCTGTTAGAAATTATGGAAGTTGAAGTCCAAAACACCTGGAGGGCCAAAGTTTGCCCATGCTTGGTGTAGATGTACCCAGAGAGATATAGGCTACATCAGGCATGGGCAAACTTTGGCCCTCCAAGTGTTTTAGATTGGATGACATCTACACTGTAGAATGAATGCAGTTTGACACCAATTGAACCTCTCTGGCTCAATGCAATGGGATCCTGGGATTTGGAGTTGTTAATAATAATAACAACAACAACAACTGTATTTATATCCCGCCCTATCTCCCCCAGGGGACTCAGGGCAAACATTCAATGTCATGAGAAGCTGAACAAACACAAAAATAACCAATCCACAAATCCCAAAAACAAATCCACATCTACATACGAATAGTAACACATTATGTTGCAATATTACTAGTAATATTATATGTAATATATAATACACAGTGATCATATTATTATTATTTATTATATTGTAAAGGGAAAAGTTTCCTTCTGACATGAAGTTTAGTCATGTCCGACTCTGGGGGGTGGTACTCATCTCTATTTCTAAGCCGAAGAGCCAGCGTTGTCCGTAGACACTTCCAAGGTCATGTGGCCAGCATGACTGTATGGAGCACCATTACCTTCCCACCAGATCTACTCACATTTGCATATTTTCAAACTGCTAGGTTGGCAAAAGTTGGGGGTTCTTTGGCAGACAAGGCTACATAACTTGTAAAACTACAGATCTCCGCATTCCATAGCAGTGAAACATAGTCACTAAGGCAGTTTTAGACTGCATTGATATGACAGTGTGGATGCAAGCAGTATGGATGCAAGCAGAGAGAGAACCAGAGAGAGAGAGAGAGAGAGAGAGAGAGAGAGAGAGAGCCCCACCTACACAACATATAATTCAGTTTCAAACTATATTACGTACAGTATATGGCAGTATAAATGGGACCTGAGTGAAAGAAGGAAGGAGAGGAGAAAGGAAAAGAAAGAACACAATGACTGTGCATCGTATATGTGTAAACATTGGTGAAGGGCTCCCTGTTTCTTCCCTCCCCATCTCAATGTGGGTGTGTTTACACCAGGCACGGGCAAACGTCAGCCTTCCAGATATTTTGGACTTCAACTACTACAATTCCTAACAGCCGAGAGGCAATTAGGAATTGTGGGAGCTGAAGTCCGAAACACCTGGAGGGCCCAAGTTTGCCCATGACTGGTCTACACTGTAGAATTAGTGCAATTTGACCCTTTAATGGTCATTACCAAACACTATGGAATCTTAGGAATTGTAGTTTACAAGGTGTTTGGGCTTCTCTGCTGAAGAGCGTTGATGCTTCATCAAACTACAATCCCCAAGAATCCATTGCATTGAGTCATGGCTATTAAAGTGGTGTCAAAACTCCATTAATTCAATATAATAGATGCACCCAATGTCTAGCTAAAAGTTAAGTCATGTTGTGTAAATTCAGGATGATTGTCTGTGGAAATGTGTACAGAAATGCTGCCCAAGTGACTTTCCCCCCGTTGCAACAATGGGATTCCTGATCAAAACAGACATACTGATTTGGTACTCACATAGTATATTTGTATAATTTGGAATGCTCCTAGAACAGATACAAATAATTGCCACAGCAAATAGAATTTTTTTTAATGCTTTGTTGTTGTGTGTCTTCAAGTCTTCTGACTTCTTTTCTTGAACCAGGGACCACTTTGACCAGGGACCACTCCAACATTAGTACCAAAAGTGTACAAATCAGTTTTTGGTCAATTTTAGATTTGGTTTGATTATTTGGGTTGCTGATTTGGAAAATTGCATTGGATAGACCACATCAACTCTAGTTTCTGATACAGAACATATGCCATCCAGTAGTCATCATCTGCTCGCCACAGAAAACCATATTTTATAAGCTTTGGCAGTATAAGAGGTTTTTGTGAGACCAGTCGCTCATTTCGCAAACATGGTTGGTGGGGACGAGAGACAGGACCTTTTTGGCAGTGCCCCCCCTCCCCATCTGTGGAACTTCCTCCGTAAGGACATCAGGTTAGCCACCTCCCTCCTGTCCTTTAGAAGACAACTAAAGACCTGGCTCTGGAACCAGGCATTTGACTAGAGGGGAATGGCAATATGGAAGTAAAACTTATGGACATCTTGATATTGGACTTTTGGCTTGGCTTGGACACGCTAATTTAATGTTAATGAATTTTATTGTTGAATTATTGTTGATAACGTTTTAAATGGATTTTATTGTTTTAACTGTATTTTATTGGCACATGTGGACTGCATTATTGGATACTTATGTAAGGCCGCCCTGAGTCCCCTTGTGGGGAGAAGGGCGGGATAGAAGTATATGTAATAAATAAATAAATGATGCAACCGTGTCGTAACGGTGAGGCCACGGACCATATTTGTGTTCTTGCGGACCACTGGTGGTCCATGGACCACAGGTTGGGAACCACTGCCCTAAAGCAACCCTATCGCAGGGGTTTCAAGGGATGTGGAACTTGACAAGTTGATACAGTGGGTTTCCATGACCAAGCAGAGAATTAAATCCAGATCTCTAGATTCTTAGTCCAGTGCTTAAACAATTACACCAAGAGGTAATTTGTAAAAGGTTTCATCTAACTAGCAGCATTTTCCCCTGAGGCAGGAATTTCACAATATTCGTGTACATCTTGGAGACATTCCTTACATTTGTCCCAGATAAATTTGCTGATAAAGGAAATTGTTTCAGTAATATCTTCCCAGGCAACACCTTTGGTCTTGGTAAAGCTGACCTTTCTTCTAAATAAGAAGCTGATTTTAGCTGACTTCTGCAATTAAGAGTGTTATTTCTAAAAGTTTTACTTGTGTACAACATTGGGGGATTTTCAGCTACCCAAGAAATGAGAAGTTTTCTTCCTTTGGTTTTTTTTTTAAAGTACATTGAAGGCGGATATTAAAACCACAGAAGATAGAAACCCAAGCACGTATTTAACTTCCTAATATGTGAAAGAAATACAGTTGCTAACCTGATGGTCTTCTATAGCTTTACTCATAGATTTTTAAGGGACCAGTAGATTATTTGGGAGAGCCAGTAGTGATCTGAACTATGATTCTGGATACTAGGATTCAATTCACCAATTAACCATGCAAATCCATTGGGCAAGTTTCACACTCTCAGCCCCAGAAAACCATGTGATAGATTGGCCATAAATTGGAAATGACTTGAAGGCACACAATAACAAGTAGATGCTTTATGGCAACCATATTATAGTCGAGCCACTAAGTGTCATCTTCTATCAAGAAGTGCATGAACAGAATAAGACAGTTATGGACAAGATAATTTCAAATGTTACCCTGGACTTTCAAAATGTCCTTTGGCACGTTAAGTTTGTTTTCTCTCTCATCTGTAAAAAAACCATATTTTAACCACCTCTCAAGTGGCATAGATCACCAATGTTTTGTTCTATATTTGATATTCAGCATGTAAATTAAAGTTCTTTCATTCAAACTGTACCTTAAGATTTGGTATTAGTGTCATCTAATTATTTCTGGGTTGTGTGGTTAGTTAGGTTGTAGGCCAAAGGTTGGTTGGAGGAATTAAAGTTATTAAATGTAGAAGTGTCTATTTACAGGAGTGGTCTAGAACCTAACCTGGGTCCATTGGGTATAGTGGATTCATTTTGAGACCAACCTTGCTCTTTTCAGTATTGTATTCAAGAGGTGAAAAGACAATGGAAAATCTGTAGCTTGCAAGTAAAAGGATGAATTTTGCCTGTGATCCTAAAACCATAGGAACATATGAATGCTGGTCAGTTTAGATTATTCAACATAGCATCGACTCTAAAGAAATATTTGCCTCACTATGACGAAGGAAAATGCTTTGAGGATCTGCTTGCTGATGGTTCCAGTGTGTTCCTCCTTGAATTGATTGGGAGTAAGCACGTGACAGTGTGGCTGTTGCTGCCTCTTGTTTTGCCACCAGCAGTGACTCTACATCAGGCATAGACAAACTTTTTTGTCATGGGGCCACATTGTGGGCCCAGCCAGGAAGGTTAGGTTGGGAGGAAGGTGGACCAGGCACATGTTGGGTGGGGCATGCCTGGGAAGGGGAAGGGGCCAAGAAGAGGCAGGGCAGGGCCTGGGTCATCCCCAGGTTGTCCTCGCAGCACAAGGACGGGGTTGCTCACCCTATCATTATGCTGGGAGGAAGGCGGGACATGCGGTGACTGCCCTGATCCTCCTCCCTGATCCCCTCCCCACCGCCTTTCCCTGATCCTTGGGCTGTCCTCTTGGCATTGTGCTGGGAGGAGGGTGGTTGAGAGTGCTCCGGAGGACTCTCAGCTACCATGTGCCTTCTTCGAGCTGTCCTCCTAACACAAAGGTGGGGCTGCTCTCATTCTCCTTATACTGGGAAGAAGTCAAGACACATGGTGGCTGATAGCACTCCAGAGGCCTTTCAGCTGCTACATGCCTTCCTCCTCCTCCATCTCTTTGGCATAAGGATGCAGTGGTGTCCTTCTGTCAAGAGGACAAGGAAAATTAGGAGAACCTGAGGTAAACACCCAGGTGGCTACATCTGGTCTCCAGACCTTAGTTTGCCCATGCCTGCTCTAGGTCTATTCATATAGAGACCCTATAGAGCAGGGAGAATTCCAGCCCAAATACATCACAAAGGATAGTGTAGCCGAAATACTCTTCAATTTTGCCAATGAACTACTAAACAGGTGTGACCCTTTGCTGTATGCTGACACAACTATTCTAGTTATTTGTCACAAAATCCAAGCGTCTAGGTTTTTCCTATACTGATCTGTATTTCTTTAGTTTGCAAGGGCAAACTTCAGCCCTTCAGATGTTTTGGACTTCAACTCCCACAATTCCTAATAGCTGGTTGGGATTTCTGGGAGTTGAAGTCCAAAACACATGGAGGGCCGAAGTTTGTCCATGGCTGATTTAAACACACAACTCTATTGATCTAGGACACTGTTTTTTAACCTTTTTTGAGCCGCGGCACATTTTTTACATTTACAAAATCTTGGGGCACACCACCAACCAAAATGACACAAAATGACACTCTGTCATTTTACTAACTGTCACCCTCCCCCCTCGTGACGCTGCTATTTCTGCCAAACCCCCCATCCCCGGGAGGCCCACACGCAGGGGGCCCATCACCGTTCCGCAGGGGAGGGCTGCACTGAGTGGCCGAAGCACGCGCGGGCTCAGCTATGCAGGACGAATAGGAATTGAGCACACGGGGTGGCTCCGAGCCTCGGAACAAACTGCGGCGGAGGCTCACAGCTGTCGCCACCCCCAGCTCTCCTTCCTGAAGGGGTTCAGCCCCCCCAGAAGTGCCTGCCCCCCCCCGCGTCCCTTTGGCTTCCCTGCTGTCGCCTTGGGGCCAGATCGGGAAGGAACCAAGCTGGGCTGTGGAGCTGTGCATCCTGGCCTCTGCAGTGAACCCAGAGCCCAGCCAGGAAAGGCCAGGAGATGAAAGGATGCTCCCCTTCCCCGGCGCAGAGGGGCTAGAGGGCAGAAAGCCTCGCCTCGAGCCTCCGGGAGTGGGGTCGGACGGGGGCAGCTCCCACGAACTCCTCCTCCCTCTCCTCCTCCTTGCTGCCGATGGGGAGGAGGGCAGAAGAGCGCCCAGGAGCCAGGAAGCAGGAGGAGCCGCAGCCCAGTTCTGGATGCCGAGGGCTCTCCATGACTGCAGCCAGGCTGGCTGGCATTGCTGAAAAGCCTCGTTTCCGCTGCCTGAAGTTTCCTGCTAGGCTCTCTCTCTCTCTCTCTCTCTCTCTCTCTCTCTCTCTCTCTCTCTCTCCACACTGTAATTTCCCACGGCACACCTGATGATTGCTCACGGCACACTAGTGCACACTGGTTGGGAAACACTGATCTAGAAAACCGGTTTTATTAGGGATACTCTATAACATAATGAAAGGTGGTAGAAAAGTGTTTCCTAAGATATGTGATGGTAGGAACTGGCATTTTTGTCTGTGTTAAGGACTGGTACCATGTTTGTGCCTCCCGCTACAATTGTTTCTTTCTTCTTCTTCTTTTAATTAACAATTTTTAATACATTTTCTTAAGTACATTGATTCTCTTAAGTTGCATACATACATCAATACATTCCATACTTTTGTATTTCACACTTAATTTGTTACATCAACTATATATGCATATATATCTTATATCTTATCATATTCACCTCTGTGTCCCCACCCCCTTCCGAGCCACTTCAGTTAGCATTCTCCTTCCAATTTCTCATTTCTTTTTGTGGAGGTAACTTCCCATCTACTTTTTAAAAACCATTCTCGATAAATTTACCCCAGATTTCATCAAAGTCATTTACCTTCCGTCAGGGCCGTAGCCAGGATTTTGTTTCGGAGGGGGCTGAGTTTGGTTCGGGGGGGCTGAGACTGGGTGGAAGAGGGTCTACCCTAGCAAATCTTTTGTATTGTTATCCCAATAACCCCATTAATGTGGGATATAATGAGCATGGTGATCAGATCATGATATGAATAAACATAACAGTTTAAATAATATACCAGTAAGGCCTTTTCGCGGACCACCCTGAGAATCGGGGCTGAAGCCCCCTTAGCCCCCCCTGGCTACATTCCGTACCCCCTTTCTAACTTTTAACCTACATGTCAATTAATCATTTATTGCTAATTTCCATAGTTCTTTATACCATTCTTCAATTTACAATTGTTTCTTAACTGGAAACTGTCCAGGAACTGGAATCTGGTGGTTCATAGACCAGTTATCATTCCACAGAACACCACTTTGCGTAGTACTAATGCAGAGAGGGCTTTAACAGGAAGGTGAATGGACACAAATAACTCCTTTCCATCTCTCCAGTGGAAGTTTCAACCAAAACCCAGTCTTTTGAAGAGAGCCCTTCTGCTCACAAAAAATCCTCTGGATTTAATACATTTGAAATATACATTTCTACTGCTCTGTCTAGACTTAATTGGTGTTGATTCACATGTTCACAATAAGTTTTGAAATCTATTCAATGTATTCCAACCTTCTTAAACATGCTTGAAGCAAATCAAACTAGAAGTTATTATATGTAAAAGATCGAAACAAAGATCCTGTGATAGATAATATGGATAACAACTGTCAGAAACTTTCCCAGTTTTTAAAATGTAGACTCGCACACTATTCTGGAATGGTTCTGCTTGTGAAGTTGCCCACTTCCTGCAGCTGTTTGGTTTCAATAACTAGTTTTTGCCATATGGACAGTCGAAAGCCCCATCTGTGTTTCTAAAACATGCTGTGGAAAGAGGTTGTATTACTTCAGTATGTGGGCCAATCGAATGCATGAAAGCATAGAAGCAAATGTACTGACAGGATTAGCAATGTCTTCAAAAGTCTGTGTTTTACTCCATGTACCATTTACTTCTTCAAATACCTTTTCATTGGTTTTGTTCTCACAATTGTCTTCTACTTCCCCATTCCAAGTATCATTGAATCACACTGTAGCATGCTCATATTTTGGTTCATTAAGACAATTGTATACATGTATATGTTAGGTAGCAAAAGGAATCTGGCTGTCTTATGACGGTTTTATTCAGACAGATGCAAATTTTATGTGACTAATTTAACAAGTGTGTTTGCCCAATATTACAGTGTAGGTGACGCTGTTAGTTGGCATATTATTATATAGGAGTCTTTACCTTTTGATTTCTTGTGGAAGCAAACTGTGTTTTGTTTATCAGTAGAGCCAATTTTCATGTTTAACAATAGTGATTGTAGTAACATATTTTGAAAAGTAAGGCTTATTATATGAGAAACAAGCCTAGCTTTCCCCCAAAATTCATGCCTTCACCTTCCCCCATTCTTCTTCTGTGTGGCCAGGAAGAGGAGGCCCAATTTCTATCAACTACAGTTTCGTTGTGATGGAACCCTCAGATGTGGTTAACCTTTACTGTGATTCATTTTAAAAGTCAGATAACAGCTTGATATTGACTTCTTTCAAACAAATCATAATTAAGAGCAACCAAATCACTATGTATCTACAATGTATGTCAGCTACAAATATCAATTTTAAGCCAGGTTAATCCAGGTGAATAACAAGACAATAAAACCTTCTGTATAGTTGTCTGCCAGAAATATATTACATAGGTGTGTCTTGTCAAAAGTTCTGGAATTGCAGTGTCTCACCAGACTGGAGATTTGAAAAGATGTAGATGCCAATTATCTGATATTCTTCTTTCTCTGAATCCCTGCAGACTTTCAATAGATTAGAACGAAGAGTCCTTCAGAAAATGGGTAAACAAGTTCACACCACTGGTAAATAGCATTTCTATCTTATCCACTGTTTAATCACCTTGATACCACTCTTTCAGTTTGAATGTTGGTGGGTTGAAGGTTTCATCAGCATTATGTTGTTGCTGTTACTTGTGTTTGAGGTATTCTCCAACTTATTCTGTACTAGGTTGTTGAAGGCTTTCATGGCCGGAATCACAAGGTTGCTGTGAGTTTTCCAGGCTGTATGGCCATGTTCCAGAAGTATTATCTCCTGATATTTCACCCACATCTATGGCAGGCATCCTCAGAGGTTGTGAGGTTTGTTGGAAACTAGGCAAGTGGGATTTATACTGTATGTCTGTGGAACGTCCAGGGTGGGAGAAATAACTCTTGTCTGCTGGAATGTTACAATTGGCCACCTTGATTATTTATTAAGAACAACACTCAAAAACAGGGAAATTCCAGGCAAGAAACAATCAAGGCCAACTAATCACCTTCCAACAAAGGATTCACCCAGGCGGGAAGCAGCCAAGCTTTGAAGCTGCAAGACTATTCAGGCCCCTTTTCGGAGGGTTTGTAAGACTACCCTTTTCTGGCAAGCACTCAGTCTTAGCAGCCCCTCTTAACATTCGTAGAAACTTGGTTTTTATATGTATTGCCTTTTAATGTATATGCTTTTAGATTTTGTGAACCACCCCGAGCCTACGGGGAAGAGTGGTATAGAAACCGAAATAATAAATAAATAAATAAATAATATTAATCAGGATGATCAATTGCAACGTTCATACTTGTCTCAAACAGACAATACTTCTTTCTCCCACCCTGGACATTCCACAGATATATAAATCCCACTTTCCTAGTTTCCAGCAAACCTCACAACCTCTGAGGATGCCTGCCATAGATGTGGGTGAAATATCAGGAGAGAATGCTTCTGGAACATGGCCATACAGCCCAGGAAACTCATAGCAACCCAGTTATTCTGCACTTCTGGTGGGTATTGTCAGGTTAACCCAATTTAGCTCTGTGTTTAAAAAAAGTTGAAGGATATTTTGTCAAAACTCTGGAGCATCCTCACAGCTTCAGTGCAGTGTAGACAGCAACACTGGATCTCATTTTGATCTGTCACTGTTCACACGAGTCTCTGCCGCCATCATTTCCCCCCTGTGTTTATTACCCCTTCCTTCTTGGTCGTACATCACCTCTGCTGATATCACCACATGGGGTTAGAATTGTGTTTGTGGATGCCTCCAGGATTCATCTGGAACATTTTTTCCTCTGGAATGTCTCCAGATTAACAGGCCAGTGTAGATGAGGCCCTAGGGTGATTCTGAAAAGATTTTCCATTGTCTTCCTTTCATGATGCAAAATATTAATTTGTCCAAGATCACCCACTGGATTTCCATGGCTGAGTGGGGCTTTGAACCTGGCCTCCCAGAGGCCTAATCTAACAATTGAGCCATGACATCTTGCTGGCTCCTTATCAGATAAAGGACTGTTATATTAACAGTACTCCACTTTCAGTAGGTTGAAGAGAATACAAACAATGTGGTTTCAAAAGCATCAAGTGCTACCTTGTAGTAACAATCCCAACTTGATAAACCAAGACACCTATGATCTTATCCCCCCATGAAACACAGACAGCACATTATACAGGAAGCATAAGAAAATTGTTTCTGTTATACATAAGATTCCTTTTGGCATCATATTGGAAACACCTGTAGGCTTAATTGTACTGTCGTAGAAAGATATGCTCTCTTATGTTGAATGGTCATCCGTATGAAGGAAACAATCCATGTTTTCAGTATAAAGAAAACAACCCATGAAATCAATTTCAACTGGTGTTCAGGAGAGCATGATGGAATTTCTCCATGGGTGGTATTTGGCATTTATTACACTGGACAGTATTGATTCATAGTCTCCTGAATGCCAGAGTTAGCACAGAGACTTAGGCACCTGTTTCGTACATTCGTGCCTATGATAACCATGTTCTGAAACTGAAATTAGAACTATTACAAACCAGTAATCTCTCCTGATTCTTGAACTGGCATAATAAATATCAGTATTGACCATTCTGTCACAAAGATCTGATTACATTCCAGTCAATGGCAGCAAAGAAGAAAGAGATACAAAATATATCAGTTATATATATAAGTAATTGTAAGAAGGAAGTTGATAGTGCAGGTCTACAAACCAGTAGATTTCTGGCTCTTCAGGCTAGATCACTTCCCACATCAATGGGTAACATACACAGGGGTGGTCCGAGCTCTCTGGGGGGAGTAAGCAAACATTATTTCGCCCCCCCCCCCGGCGGCTCCCGGTTGCGCCCACGCATGTGCAGAAATTCGCACTGACCCCCGAGCGCGCCGGCGCAGAGGAACGGGGGGGGAGGGGACTCACGGGCGGGCTCCCAGACCCGAGGAGGAGCAGGAGGGGAGGCCATGAGGGCGGCCCCCATGGAGACGCAGCGGCAGCAGCAGCAGCAGCAGCAGCGCTCCCGGAAGGGCCCGGAGCCAGAGGCGCATCTTCCTTACATCACTTCCTCGTCGCCGGCTCTGCCGAGGAGGAAGGGGAGGAAGGCCTCGCCGGCCACGCGCTGCAAGGACGCCCGGAAGGAGAGACGCCGGAGGGAGGGAGGGAAGGAGGAAGAGGCCTCCGCGCCTCCACAGGGCTCCCTCCTTCCGGCGTCTCTCCTTCCGGGCGTCCTTGCAGCGTGCGACCGGCGAGGCCTTCCTCCCTTTCCTCCTCGGCAGAAGCGGCGACGAGGAAGTGACGTAAGGAAGATGCGCCTCTGGCTCTGGGCCCTTCCGGGGGCGCTGCTGCTGCTGCCGCTGCGTCTCCGTGGGGGCCACCCTCGTGGCCTCCCCCCTCCTCCTGCTCCTCCTCAGGTCCGGGAGCCCGCCCCGTGAGTCCCCTCTTCCCCCCCCATTTCTCTGCGCCGCCGGCTGGCTGCGGCAGCGGGGTGGGACGGCGCCCCTCCCAGGTGGCCACGCCCCTCTCCGGGAACGTCGCCCTACGCAATCGCGTAGGTCGCTTAATGGGGAAGGCCGGCCCTGAACATACATTTCACATCTGAATTGAAAAGAGCCCTGCAGTTTTGGAGACATGCTGTTTATTATGTATATCTTTTTTTAAAAAAACCTCAAATGTCTGTTTAACCTGTAGCATCAAATACATAATTGGGTTGCTGTGAGTTTTCCGGACTGTATGGCCATGTTCCAGAAGCATTCTGTCCTGACGTTTCACCGACATCTATGGCAGGCAATCTCAGAGGTTGTGAGGTCTGTTGGGAACTAGGCAAGTGAGGTTTATATACAGTACCTGTGGAATGTTCAAGGTGGGAGAAAGAACTATGGACTGCTTGAGGCAGGTGTGAATGTTGCAATTGGCCACCTTGATTAGCAATTAGATGTCTTGCAGCTTCAAAGCCTAGCCATTAAATGCTAGCCGAGGTGGCCAATTGCAACATTCACACTTGCCTCAAACAGACAAGAGTTCTTTCTCCCACCCTGGATGTTCCACAGACATATACATCCCATTCGCTTAGTTTCCAACAAACCTCACAACCTCTGAGGATGCCTGCCATAGATGTAGGTGAAATATCAGGAGATAATACTTCTGGAATATGGCCATACAGCCTGGAAAACTCACAGCAACCCAGTGATTCTGGCCATGAAAGCCTTCGATAACACAAATAAATCACTGTAACTCAATGGCAGCATTTTTTTGTTAGTTGTTTGCTCTGTTACTGTACAGGAATTTCTTTTGTTTGGTCCTTCCTCTTCCTCATTTGCTCTTCCTTTTGTTGTGAAATATCAGATTTTGAAAACAAATAAATAAATTCAAGCCATAATTAATTAGAAATGAGAATGAAAGTTTCTTATCTCCTTGAAGCTATGAAAGAGAATTAAGGGAAGTTCATGTATGTGGGTAGACTGGGGTCATTATGGTTGACATGTTTTGTCATGGTATATAAGACTAACAATCTTGAAAGTCTTTGTGTTGCTGCTTATAAGTTCCTTACTCCTGGTAATTGTGTTTCCAGTTGCTGCACATTTGTAGGAAATGTAAAAATATGTTTTATAAATATTTATGAAGTCTATTAAACTGTTCTGATCTTCAATCTCATGGTCTTTATTTAGAAGGACAAGTTCCTTCCAGGTTGAACATATACAGTCGCGAAGTTTCATAGAATCATTTGAAAGTTTTTAGTTAGGACATGTTCATTTTGCTTTTTCACAAAAAGTAAACGTTTTGGTTTCCAAACGTATTTTTCCTGATAGCCCTTGAATTTCTTGTAGCAGTCTCTTTTTCATCGTTTTCTGTTTTTATCTGTAGCATGCTTCCCTGAATTAAGCAGATTTCAGAAGAACAAAAGGAAGATGTATAAAATGTTTTTTGGTAGTCTTATAGAGTCACTGCATAGTCTGTTGCACTCCAGACCAGGGAAAGCCCTCTAACTTTAAACACCATACCGTTGAGTAGAAAGGTAATCCATTTATTAAAGATAATTTTTAAAAAAAACAGTAAAGTAAAAAAAACACTTTAAAAGAATAGGTAAATCTAATTAGGTATATACTCAAGTATAAGCCGAACCAAATATAAGACAAGGTAGGTAATTTTACTAGAAAAACTGGAAAAACTTCTTGACACGAGTATAAGCCGAGGGTGGGAAATGTAGTAGCTACTGGTATTACAGTTCCTCATGTTGTGGTGACCCCCAACTATAAAATTGTTTTCATGGCTACTTCAGAACTGTAATTTTGCTACTGTTATGAATCGTAATGTAAATATCTCATATGCAAGATGTATTTTCATAGTTACACATTGAACCTAATTAAAATATAGTGATTGATCACAAAAACAACATGTAATGATAATAATGGGGAGAAGCAGAGGGAGGAGAGAGTGAAGGAAGGAAGGAGCTGAATAAGAAGGGAGAAGGAGCCACAGAAAAAAGAGAGAAGCCATGAAAGGAGGAAAGAAGGGAGCGAGGGAGGGAAGGAAAGGAAGGGGAAGGAGGGGAACAAAAAAGGGAGGGGAAGGAAAGGGAGGAAGAAGGAAAGGAAGGGAGGGAAGGAGGGAGGGTTCCTGTGGACAATAGAATGAAGTACATCTCTGTGTGGAAAATACATTTTCCCTCTGAAAATAATGTGAAGAAGAGATGTCTCCTCTCAAGCCTATTGTCTTTTCTATTAGAACTCCAAAAGATAGTGAAAAGCAGACAGTCCATAATTATGTCATGCAAGGATGGAGGAATTTTTTAGGATCCAAAGCCCTCTTGTGTCACAATAGAATCTTGAAATGGTGGAGAGATGGATGCAACGCCTTGGTCTTTTCAGCTTTGAAAGACGGTGTTTAAGAGGTGACTTGATCGAAGTGTATAAAATCATGCATGGGATAGAAAAGGTGAATAAAGAAAAATTATTTTCTTTGTCACAAAACACTAGGACTAGAGGGTACTCCCTGAAGTTCCAAGGTAGGAAAATTAGGACTAATAAAGGGAAATATTTCTTCACCCAGAGGGTCATTGGGTTATGGAATTTACTTCCAGAAGAGGTTGTGACAGCTGTCAGCCTGAACAACTTCAAGGCAGGATTAGACAGATTCATGGATACCAAGTGTATTGGTAGTTACTGAAAAGGACATTCAAGTGCCACCTCAGAGTTGGTTGAGGTAGGCAGGTTTTCCCTGGGTACTGGTTGTGGGGGGTCGGGAGCAGGTTAGGGTTTTGCCCTCCCTTCTGCTCGAGATCCCCGTGTACAACTGGGGGCCACTGTGTGATACAGAATGCTGGACTAGATGGGCTGAGGTCCGATTCAGCATGGCTCTTCTTATGTTCTTATGTTCTTATGACTCCTTCAGCTTTGGAACTAGTACAGTAAAGTCTTGTTTATCCTACATAATCTGATGCAGTACTAGACACCTAGAATACTAACAACAGGGACTCAAAGGGTTAAGGCAAGGCAAGTCCTCGGGGCTTGAGCAGCCCATCTGGAAGTGCCTGGATGCAGAAGAAGAGTGTGGAAGGAGGGAGGACATTTCTGTTTCCATTTCTGTTTCCATTCCTGCCTCTTTTCCCTCTTTCCTTATTGGGAATAGAGAGAGAGAGTTGGGGAGTGCTCCTTTAATTGAAAGGGGAATGCTGGAGGAAAGGGGGGGGGTCAGATAAGTGCTTTGGATAAGATGGAATGTCGGATAAGTGAAGGTTGGATAAGCAAGACTGCTGTAGTTTATTTATCTCCCAGTGAGAATATTAAAAATTTCAAAAGGGGAGAAAAAGTCCCCCTTCTCAAAGAGATTTTCAGTCACCATGTATACATTGTCTGCCCTCCAGACACAAATCTATCAGACCCTATGAACTGGAAATACTATTGCTTCCCTTTTCTCTGCTGCATTGCTCAATTAAATAATGGAAGATGTTCTTATTTGTGTTTTCGTGGACTAAAACCCATGAAGCTTCATCCATTTGGCATAGCCATATTTCTTAGTATCAGTAGCAGGTAACTGGCAGCTCTGAGATCAATTTTCTGTCCCAGAACCTTCTGAGGCTCCAGGGATTGTAAAAATGCCAAAGCAAAACAAAAACTCTAGGATTGGCTGTGAGACCACCTCTGGTTTTGGAACGTGGGGATTTCAAAACACCAGTCATGGTTATCATACTAGTTTTTGTCTTAGGATATGCTTTTTTAAAAAGTAGTGGGAAACACAAAGTTGGGTGAAGTTGCATAAAGGACTTACAACAGATAACTATAGCAAGTCCTTTCTAAAATGCTCTATTAGCCTCTAATCTTCCACCAGTTAAAGTGTACTACACTCCCAACTCCTCAGAAGTTTGAATTAAAGTTCTAGGAAGAAAATCTTGTACAGTACTTCAAGAAGCAGGTATCTGAAAACTAGTTATGGGAGTAATTGGAGGGAGGGGAGGAAAATTAAATAGTAAAGAATTAACATTGCTAGAAGAAAGTAGGAGTTATGAAAGTAAAAAAAAATGGCCCTTTCTGATGAAGTTTTGTTGGATAGCTAAAAGCCCAACAAGATACAGTAATGCAATGCTATACTTTTGGTATTATTATTATAGGGATCTTTTAAAATAACATTGAAATTGTGTTGCAGTCCAATTGGAATATTACTTTATAATGCACTGGTACAAGATAGTTCAGATGGTGCTGTGCAGTAAATCACCAATTCAGCATACTGCCATAGCTCACACTGAAAGTGGATTGTTTGACTGGAGAAACAAGGATCTTATGCTGATATTTTGGCAGCAGGGCTGGTTTAACTGTCAGAAATGCAGATTTATATACAAATGATGTCAAAACCCTTCTGTCAAGGTACAGTATAAACAATCTTAACTATTTTTGTATGTTTATCACATTGTACCATCAACTTCCTTGGAGGAGGAAGAGAATACATTAAAACGAAATGCCTCTTTCAAATACTTCTTTCAAAAATGTCCTAGTGTTTTGGAAGGAAGAACAATTTTCTCGAAAGTAGAGTCCTCTGAAGCTTGAGGGGGGGCAACTCTTATCTTTCCCAACTGGCACTACTATGTCCAGTACAGGCAGTTTCCAAGTTATGAACAAGAAAGGTTCTGTAGGTTTGTTCTTAATTTGAATTTGTATGCAAGTTGGAACAGGTACATTTTTAAGTGTAACTCCACACACACACACACACACACACACACAAGGTTTGGATAACATGGGGAAAAGTTAACAGCCCTGTGGTATTTGTTTTGCTGCCTGTGCCCCTGTTCAGAAGATTTCACCTCACTTTTGGTCCTTGTGATAATTGGATCTTTAAAAAATTGCCTTGTCGTAGAAACAAGGATTGTTTGTGTGTGTCTGTGTGTCAGGAGCAACTTGATAAACTACAAATCACTTCTGGTGTGAGAGAATTGGTTGTCTGCAAGGACATGGCCCAGGGGACACCCAAATGTTTTGATGTTTTACCATCCTCGTGTCCTCGAATGGGGAGCTAGAGCTGACAGAGGGAGCTCATCTGTGCTCTCCCCAGATTTGAACCTCTGACCTTTTGGTCTTCAGTCCTGCCGGCTCAAGGGCTTATCCTATTGTGCCACCACAGGCTCCACAAGAAGCCATGACAAGGCTTGGTGATAAAGCTTCAGTGGAAGCACCTTTTCTCCATGATAACTCTTTCATGAGTTATTTTCTCTTCTGAGGGGTAGATTTCTCCTACCTCCTCTTGTTGCACCCCTATTCTTAACTATGAGTCATTTGTAAGTCAGATGTTTGTAACTTGGGGACTGCCTTTTACATCTCTGAGATGCTTTGTTGGGGACATTTTTGTGGAAAATCATTCTCAAATAGAGTTGGGTGGATTTAGTTGGTAGGTAAAAGGTCACATCTTGTGGTGGTGAGGACACAACATTTTTCACAGAGTGAAAATTAAGAGCCACTTTCAAACAAGAATGTTTCAACCTATTTAAATGTGTTGCTCCAAAGTATTATTAAACCATACAGGAGGTAACACATATAAATAAAGCAGACAATAGGAAACTCATTTTCCCCTGTATGCTCAAGAAAGATCTACAACATGTCCTTTGAGACTCTCACTAAGGAATGCAGTATTTATAGTCTTTATAGAATTTCATGTTGTGGTTGAAACTGGAGTTGGCTTCTCTGGTTACCTCAGCATGGTGCCCCTGCTGATTTCCCTGGTGCCTTTGTATGCAGAACTTATGGGAAACATCTGGCACTGTCTTTTTGATCAGCTTGTTTGGTTGAACATTTGGCCAGCTGCCCTCCATTCATTTTAATAATGTCACTTACTGCATGATGCTTGAAGTTGCCTGCAAAAAAAAGAGAAAATCTTGGCTCTTCAGATGAGTAGGTTATCTGTCATATTTCCCCATGAATATATATGCCATTCATTTCCACAAGAACAAGGCAAATCCTGTGGCTTCTGTCATCACATATAGTAAGGAATTTATAGCACGCAATAAAGTGGTGGAAGGATTTCTTTTGTGTACTTCATGCAGAGGGAGATAACCCTTCACAGGTTTTATGACTTCCACTCCAAAAATTGTTAACCTAGTACTCAGGAATGATGGGAGTTGGGGACAGCTGGGTGGAAAGAAACTGGCCCCAGTCCTTGGCTCGGTACCACATGAACAATATATAGGATTTTAGAGGCTACAGGGATCTAGGAAACTGAACAAAGATAATCACTCCAACTGTATACCAGAAGGAGTGAAATCTGAGTCTAAGCCACTGCTCCCAATTGCTAGAAAAATGAAAAATGCATGTGCTATAGTATTTATTTCTTTTTTCCCCAGTACACTTACAGCTGTCTAATATTCTGTAAAAGGTTCTTTGCACTAAAAGCATACAGCAGATTTGGACTTCAGAAAATATCATAGTTGTAAGAACCTTTGCAATGTACATTTGCTTAACTTTTGCTTAATGCACTAGGAATGGAATTACAGAACATAAACTGAAAAAGAGAAATAATCCACATCTAAAAGTTTATAGTGAAATTGTTCATATCAGCAAAACAAAACAAGGATTCAGCTTGCATTAATTGGGGTTCACTCTCCCTGAAGACACAGGTTCATAGTTAGGGTGTACTTTTGTACTGCATCTAAACTGTAGAATTGGTGCATTGACACCACTATCATTGTCATGGGTCAGTGCTATAGAATCCTGGGAGTTGTAGTTTCATGAGCCACCAGAGCTCTGCCAGAGAAAACTAAAGATCTTGTAAAACTTCCATAATTCCATAGCATTGAGCCAAGGCAGTTAAAGTGGAGCTAAACTACATAGTGTCCCAAAAGTCTTCATACATAGGGAAAAGAGGAAAAGGAAAAATATATCTTTAATTACAAAATTTTAATTGCAAAATTTTACAAAAGCTTTCCGGATTCTCTCTCTCTCTCTCTCTCTCTCTCTCTCTCTCTCTATATATATATATATATAGAGAGAGAGAGAGAGAGAGAGAGAGAGATATAATCTGAAAGCTTTTGTAAAATTTTGCAATTAAAATTTTGCAATTAAAGATATATTTTTCCTTTCCTCCTCTTTTCCCTATGTATGAAGACTTTTGGGACACTATGTAGTTTGGGACTCTCTCTCTCTCTCTCTCTCTCTCTCTCTCTCTCTCTCTCTCTATATATATATATATATATATAGAGAGAGAGAGAGAGAGAGAATATAATATATGAGATCCGTCTTGTTTCTTATGTGTGTAGATTTTTGTGATACCTTTTACATTAATTACCTTTTACATTAATATATATATATATATATATAGAGAGAGAGAGAGAGAGAGAGAGAGAGAGAATATAATATATGAGTTCCTTAATGTTTCTTATGTGTGTAGATTTTTGTGATACCTTTTACATTAATTCTAAAGCGTAGCTGCACCCCTGGACTCAGCTTTGGACCTTGAGGCCCAGGTTTCTGTGATGCCTAGAAGTATCTCTGCACATTTAAAGCTTGTGTGGCAACTGTGCCAATTCCTTGAGATGCTGGATCTGGCTGTGGTGGCACCACTCTTAGGTGCAGTTCAAGTTACTGTGACATGCTCTACTTAGGATTTCCCTTCAAGAGTGTTCAGACACTTCTTTTCTGCAAGGAATCTACTCTTTGGAGACTTTGTGTGACTTACGTAATTGACAATGGAAAGACCTTGGATAATGACTCTGGATTTGGATTTATTTTAAATGGATGTTTTAATTTTAACTAATGTTTAGGTGTGATTTTATTACTACTGTTGTTGGCAACTAATGGGTACTGGTTGTGTGCTGCCCTGATACCCCCCTCAGGGGTGAGAAGGATGGGATATAAATGTCTGAAATAAATAATAATTTATTTCTCTGTATTGCCGGTACTCCCAATACCAGCAAAGGTGCTAGTTAAATTTGCTGCAGAAAAAAGTGGCTAATGGACATTGCACACATTTAGATATTTAGGGATGGATTTTGTTTTGTTTTGATCTATTATATAAATGGGTTCACGTCATGTGATGTATACCTCAAACAAAGAAACCATACAACGCAGAAACACAATACTTGCCAACAGAAATAGGCCTCAAGCAAGGTACGTTTGTAACAAAGAAACTCCCCCCCCCAAAAAAACCTAAAAGGCCCCCAAAACAACGAGTAAAAATAAAACTACATTTACCAGCATCCTCCGGGGCAGCCAAAGACTCACCCAGCCTCTACATTCTGAACAACATGATTGGCTGCCAATAAGGGCAGATTTGCATAACTGCTGCACTAGCCAGCCAACATGAAAATTCCGATCCTTAATAAACTGCCAAAACAAAATAAGGAAAAGGCCTGAGCCAATCCCCAACACAAACACCCAAATCACTTCCAACCGAAAATTTACACCCCAAAAAATCACAGACCATGCCCAAAATTGACAGTAAGGCTTCATTAACTTGATTTCCCTAACTCGCCCTCACTTACTGGGAAGCTTTTACGCTCTAAATTGACAGTAAGACTTCATTAACTTGATTTCCCTAACTAGCCCTCACTTACTGGGAAGCTGTTTACGCTCTGAATTGACAGTAAGGCTTCATTAACTTGATTCTCCGACTAGGCCTCAGCTCATTGGACATTGTGTATGGCCTGAATTGACAGTAAGGCTTCATTAACTTGCTGTTCCTAACTAGACCTCAGCTCATGGGACATTGTGTATGGCCTGAATTTACAGTAACCTATCTTGGCACACATGGTGGGATTTGAAGTACCACCATGGAAAATGGGATTTGTAGTACTTCAAAACCCATCATTCCCCACAGACCACTGTGGCCCAGAACCAAGACCAATAAAGACCCAACTTGGCACACCATGCCCCCCGTGACCCACACTCCATCCAACTGCAGTTTAGAGGAGGGCACACCGTGGATGATTGGACTTTCTCGACGTACCCGTTGCCACGCCGCCGCCGCCGCCGCCGCTGCCGCCGCTGCCGTCAATCACGCTGCCGCCGCCACAACCGGCCCCATCGGCGCGCACACCTCTGCGGAGCAGCTTTTCCTGGACGAAAGAAGGGGAGGGGGAAGAGCCAGGGCGTGGCGGCGGCCCCGCGTCACTCTGACACGGCGCTGCTTCGCCACGCCTCTGGCTCTCTTCCCCTCCCTTCCTTGACGAAAGAAGGGAGGGGGAAGAGCCAGGGGCGTGGCGGCGGCGGGGCGCATCACTCTGACGCGGCGCTGCTTCGCCACGCCTCTGGCTCTTCCCCTCCCTTCCTGGGACGAAAAAAGGGAGGGGGGAAGAGAGCAAGGGGCGTGGTGAGCGGCGGTGCATCAGAGTGACGCTCTGACGCGGCGCTGCTTCGCCACGCCTCTGGCTCTCTTCCCCCCCTCCCTTCCTCAGAGGCCTGGCAGAAAGGTGCGTCGCGGAGGTGTGGCGCGGCCGATGGGCCGGTTGCGGCGGTGGCGGCGGCGAGGTACGGCTTACATTCGGGGTACGGCTTACATTAGTCGACCCCGCTGACACCCCTGATACATCTTACAATCGGGGGTGTCTTACTTTCGGGGAAACACGGTAGTTTCTTATAAACAAGTTAAAGAAATCAAGCTCTGAACAATGCAGCTTGTGAAAGGGCCCTTCTACATTGCCATATAGTCCAAAATATCAAGGTAGATAATCCACATTATCTGCTTTGAACTAGATTATTTGAGACTACACTGCCATATAATCCATTTCAAAGGAAATAATCTGGATTTTATACAACTGTGTAGAAAGCGCCTAAATCTCAAATAAATCAAGATGGTGGGTTTTTGTTTTGGCTTTTTGTATTCTTGATATATCTGTTTCCATTTGGAGAGAAAAAAAGGTGAGGAAAGTTCCTCCCCTAGGGCCCGTCCAGACAAGACTTTTACTGCGGGAACTCCCGCAATAAAGAAGGGGCTGTCCAGACAACATTCTGGACAGTCCCAAATTAATTAATCTTCTTGGAAGGCATGAGATAAATCCACTATTTCTGCATCTGGACTGCAGACCCGGAAATATTAACTCCTGGTTTGTAGCGAATTAATTCAGGACTGTCCAGAACATTGACTAGACATCCCCTTCTTTACCCCCCCCCCCCCCGGCTTGCCTGGTGCATCATTTCTATGTGATGGGAGAGCCAGCCCAGGCTTCTAATGGAGGGCATGTAAGTTTTTATTGGTTTTCTAAGGGGTCTGGGGGCTTGGGGATAAGGGTAGGGCCTTCACTCATTCACTTGGGCTAGTCCCAAGGGAACGTGTGGAAACCCACCCCAGAAAGTGCACGTTTTCTGGGGTGGGTATGGACAGGCTACCAGAAACATCCATGTTATTTTAACACAGATGCTTCTGGGATTAAAGCCTGTCTGGATCTGGCCCTAGTGCAATGTGATGTGTAATACTGATATTGTGCTTTGGCAGTAATTTAGTATGTTGTATTTGCAGTTTGCTTGTAAGCCGCTCTGAGTCCCTTTCGGGGTTGAGAAGGGCGGCATATAAATATTGTGAAATAAATAAATAAAATAATAATGAAATGATAAAAACTAAGAAATGAAAGCAGGAGAGGAAATTAGCTCTCAAATGAAACTTCCAAGGGCTTGAAAATGTAATGTACTTTACAGGACAAGTTCCTGTAAGTGGTTTTAGTTGCTCGCTTTTTCAGGAAAAACAGTTGTGGTATTTAAGTGGAAATTAATAATTGATTCCATTTTCAGCTCAATACACTGAAGTCAGTTGTGAAGAAAACATGATGCACATGTGCTTCCAAAGTCGTTCTTTTACTGTTTCATTACCCTATCTCAACATTTTATGAAGGAACCAGATATCTTTGTCTTTTTCTTCTTTTTCCCATTGATGTTTTGCTTCTTTTTTTTTGAATGAAAGATGGAATAGTGCACAGTGTATTTTGGCTGGTAGTGCTAAGAACCATCTATCTAGAAACACATTTAATTACCTAACATTTAGAATGCTGACCTTGGATGATATTTTTATTTCACATTGTTCATTAGTAACTCCTTTTATTTCATGGGCACATATTCCGATTAGCAGTTATTACGCATATTGCTTTATCTGTGTGCATCTTTGGAGTGAAATTATAGCTGTTAACAATGTTCATTATATCAGATTGTATTATATCAGTTTTTTATGCTATCAATATGTGCTTTTTATTTTTTTAACAATTGTTGAACAACATATGGATAACTCAGTCTGGGGCCATGTGTCCAAATGAGCTAACCCATCTCATTATTGGCCCACTCCTTTGCCTTGGTCTTACCACTGCTCCTCCCTAACTCTGGGAGACCCTTGGCATCACCTGTTGCATCTGCTGAGGTCATAACCCTGGTGTCCATATCAATGAGGAAGGGTCAGAGTGACCTCATGGCTGGGTGATTGAGTATTTGCTGCAACAATGGGGCAGGAGATGACCGGGCTCTCCCTGAGCTGCTGTCTAGTGAGGACAACCTAGTCAGCATAAGAAAATTGTGATAATGGCAGTGTGTGCATGTGGATAATGGATTGGGCAAACATGGCCCCTATCCAGCTGTCCACGTAGCTGAAATCCTAAGTCATGAACTCTGAGTATCCCTTGACTTTGCATAATGTGCCCTCCCTGGCACTCCAAACAGTATTGAGTGAATGGGTGGGCTTCCATTGAAATGTCTTGCAATATTCAGAGAAGCTCAACAGGACAATGGTCAAGGGGGCTCACTCAATGATTTTGCAGTATCCTCTGAGGCACTGCTTCTTAAACTTTCGCTCCCAACCCCAAATAGGTTCAATGTTGGAGTCCCAAAAAATTGAATAAACCATTTTCTGAATATCACCTCGTGGCTGTTTTAGATCTTTACACAAATCTTTGGTACAGAGTTTACAGTGGACTCTGCAGAAGATGCTTTAGCTTTACCTAAAAAAGGAAAATCAGCTTGTTTAGGAAACCTTGCAAATGCTAACTTGGCATTAGTAAATTATTTTAATACATGTTTTACATACCTAGATAGCCAAGGACAGCTGAAAGGGGCCACGAGTGGAAATGTTTAAAAGGCCCTTCTCTAAGATATGGAGATATCTCTGCATGGTTCCTTGCTATATACTTTGATACAGTACTGCTTTTTGTATCAGAATTAGAAACTTGGTTTCGAAGAATGTTCAGATATTATGTATTCCCTTCATGCAACCTGTTTATACACATACAAACACATGCTTATATAATCCATTTATAAATCAAGTAGTCTTCTTGCTGATTCACAGGTTGTGTGCCAAATAGTATATATATCAAGTCTGAAGCTAAGCCCCCAAAATGCACTACATTTGAAACTCTTGCTCTTATCTGCTGAAATCTGACAAGCCATTGGAAATAATGCAAAATTGAATAATACATATGCTTCTTCTTTGCTGTCAAATGTTGTTGAATCCTCCTTGCTTTAAATGTGACACTATAAGATTCATTTTTTACTCTCTTAAAGTGAAAAAGAACACCAGATTTATTTGGCAGCTGTGTGCTATGATCTGTATCTCATAAAAGACAGCTTTCTCCTCCTAATGCAGTTTTGGCATAATGGTTATTGTACGTGTGTGTGTGTGTATCTAAAAGGACTTTATGAAGAAAGCCAAATTTAACTCCATTGCAGAAGTGAAGCAGGAACTATAAATCATCCCAACACGATATATAATATGGGTGCTATTCCAAACAGATTTGAAGTTAATTATCTGTTGTCCCATTTTATGAGTCAATGCAATTCTAACTAATCATTGTTTATCTGCATGGTTGAGAAGGAGACTGCAAGTGTAAAGCTGTTTGAACATAGTTTTGTAAAAGTTGCTGAAAGCTGTGTACAGACCTGTTACAACATTAATTTCCCTTCCGTGTTTATACTGAGTTTGTCCTTGGGGAGGGATCTGTAACACCACCTCCTTTCCTTCTCCGTTGATCCCATCCCTCTCATCACCAAAAGGAAGAGAGAAAACTCCAATTTAGAGTTTCAATTATTATTGAAAATTGGCTGTGTTAAGGTCTGTACCTAACCTATAGGATTTACTAAGGATGAAGTGAAAGTAGGTAGCTGACAGATGGTAGAAGGGTAAGGGAGACAGAGCTTCTCCACTAATCTCAGTAAATGAAGAAAATGTAAAAAAAAGCTCCAGACCCTTCCAGACAGACCCTATATCCCAGGATCTGATCCCAAGTTTTCTACTTTAAACTGGATTATGTGAGTCTGTGCTGCCAGATAATCTGGGATAAACAGAAAACCTGGGGTCAGATCCTAGGATATAGGGCCTGTCTAGAAGGGTGCTCCGTCTCCCTTACTCTTCTACCTTCTGTCAGCTACCTTCCTTCACTTCCTCCTCAGTACACATGTACCATATCTTCGCTGATTTGTTGGTCCCTTTCATATCTCCTTCCCCTTCTGACATCATCAATATTTTGTGTGTTACTTGAGTAAGAATTGCAAGGGATCAAGCTCATTGCAGATTTCACATAGAAAGTATGCATTCAACACATGAAGCTTTGGTGAGGCTCTTTATTATTCCTTATACTTTATTTCTTCAATTCTACGGATTTTATCCCATAAGAGGATGGAAGCAGGCAAGATCATACTTATTTGAGTAGTGTTTCATGTAGCTCTGATTCAAAGTGATCCGAAGAAATTACCCACCCCATCACACATGTTTTCCTCTCCAGTTTTTATAGAAATAATCTGTTTTCTTTGCCATCACATGGAATAGTATAGACTCCATCCAGTTCTTCCCCCTTGTGTTTATTTTTTAAAAGAGAATACAGCATAATTTTGGCATTGCAAAGACTCAGTAAAAATAAACATGAAAAAGTTACTGCTTTGTCTGCTATACTTAGAGTAATAGTGAATACTGTATCATTGGGGTGCATTTAAGGACTCTTTTCCACACTCACATGTCATGGACTCCACTTTAGGACCCCATTTCTTAAGGTTGGCTCTGCATCTTGTGGTGCCAGAGCACAGTCTGTTCAGTGCCTTCCAAGTTGCCCAGTCTTCTGTGTGCCTGGGGGAAGTCTCTCATTCAGTATCAGCCATGGTTTGAGGTTCCAGGTTTTAGCCTGCCACTTTTGGACTCTCGCATGCTGAGGTGTTCCTGCAAGTATCTCTGTTTCTTGATTTAAGGCATTGACTTGCTGGTTAATATCTGAACAGGGGATGTGCCGGAGATGTCACTGCCTTGGTCCTTTTCATTATAGTCTGCTACTTCCCGACAGATGTCAGGTGGTACAATACCAGCTAAACAGTATAATTTCTCCAGTGTTGTAGGGCGCAGACATCCTGTGATAATGCAGCATGTCTCATTAAGAGCCACATCCACTGTTTTAGTGTGGTGAAATGTGTTCCACACTTGGCATGCTTGCCTGCAGCAGAGTAGCTAAGCACAAGGGCAGATGTCTTCACTGTACCTGGTTATGATCCCCAGGTTGTGCCAGTCAGCTTTTGTATGATATTGTTTCTAGCACCCACTTTTTGCTTGATATTCAAGCAGTGCTTCTTGTAGGTCAGAGCACAGTCCAGAGGAGAAGAGAGGAGAAGCACGGCCCACTGAGAAGAGCAAACCACAGACCGCCTATTACAATGCAGCCTGAGCCCTGCCACATGCACAATGGAGCACATTCTTAAAGCAACACCAGAGGCACTCCAAGTGGCCAGCTACTGGTCAACGGACATTTAGTATTATGCCAAGTTTTTAAACTCTGTGTTTTCTTTTAAAAATACATTACAACTGCGCCCTCGCTTTGCTTCTGATACGATAATAATAATTTAAGGACCGCAGAGGAAAATATCATAAAACAAATAGAACACAGGGAAAGATAACAGTTCCCATCTCATTTCAGTTTATCCCTTTTAAACCAACTCTATGTGCAGGGAGCCAAGTGGAGTTGATTGTCCTTAAGATTCTAGCATTTCCATACACTTTAGAAATGTGGTCAAATTGGAAACCCATGGAAAAATCCTGCACCGTATGATGGACTCTGTGGGGATCCAAGATCTAAGTGTTTAGAAATGCCTGGAAAAACAGTGAGGAAAAAAATCTTAAAATCTCTCCCACCCCCCCACCCCAAATGAACATTTCTAGAAACAGGGCACACCATAGAATCACTGGTGAGATAGATAGATAGATAGACAGACAGACACACACACATACACATATACATGCATTTTTTTTTCTGTTTGGCACTCAAATTAGTATGCATCTTGCAATCAATGGTGTCTTAGACTGTATGAAATATGGTATTTCATTATTGTAATTTTCAGTGTCACTGGTGTCAGAACAGGTCATACTTTAGCAGAAACGGGCTCTACCAGTACATGTGTTCAAATTCATAGTTCAAATAAACTTGCTGTATGGAGGATCCAAAGAAACACAAATTATCCAGATCAGTACACCTTTGAAGATCAATATCCCATTCTAACATGATCAAAGATAAGTTTTTTTCTGGATGGTAAAAATTCATCTAAGATCATCACAAAGACTGTAATGTAATCTAACTCTCCATCTATTGAAACAGCCAAGAATGTACTTTGTCAGCCTACACAGGCTTAGCTGCAGTTGGCAGGGTTGGCCTAAAATTCAAGCTGTTATTAGCAACACAAAATTCCTGAAATAATTTCATTGGGCATTGCCCATGCCAGTCAACTCCTAAGTTATGACTTTTCATTTTAGTATACAGTATATGCATTTTTTCTACTTTTTTTTTTCCTCGGTGCATATGTGGAAAACAAAGAGTAAAAATAATCTCATGCCATTTGAATTTACACTAGGTATTGAAATCTTGAGCCAGTGTAGTGTTTTGAGTGTTGCATTAGGACACTGAGAGGCCAGGGTTTGAATCCCAATTAAGGCATGGAAACTTTGGGCAAGTTGCCCTTTCTCAGCTTCAAGAAAGCCAAAGGTAAATCCCTCTAAACAAATTCGGCTAAGAAAACACAATAATAAGTTCACATTAGGGTTACCATAGGACACAGCAACAACAATTGAAATCATAGAAAATATTTTAGTTGATCCATAAAACTTTTTTGAGCTTAGTCGGATGAGGATGACTAAGTACATGGATTGCACTGAATCTATATTAAAACAGTTGTCTAATTGTATCACTATGAATTCATAGTAGTAGGCAATCTATTGTGGCTCTTTCTAGCCTGCTGAATGTGTTGTATAGGTTGTTACAACTTGAACCGCTTCTCTTGTACTTTTGACCACCACATACAAATATGTAAATGACAATTGCTCTTTTTGTGTTCTGAAAAGGGCTATAAAGGACCTAAGTAGCTCAAAGATGTGGCATAATGTCTCTTACATTTTGACTATCTTGAAAAGCAATTTAGTAGATAGCATGGGCACTATTATTTTACTATGTCTTTCTGGAACATAGAAATAGCTTCCCTTGGGGAAAGAACAATATAAACATTTAATGGTGGGCTCAGAGACAATAAACATAAGACATAATGCATTAGGCTAAAATAAATATCTCCTGACACTAAACGGAAGAATGATGAATTATATATAAAATGTTTTTACCCTATAAATATCTATTGTTTGTGCTATTTTTTGATATAGTTTAATGCTGTGAATGTGAGTCTCCTGCTTCTTGGCAGGGGGTTGCACTGGATGACCCACAAGGTCTCTTCCAACTCTATGATTCTATAGAGAAATAAGCAGTGCATACTGTCTACAATAAAGTTCAACCATTTGCTCAATAGTTACCCCATTTGCACTGCCATATAATGCAATTTGAAAATACATTATAAGTTCAGTGTAGACCCAGGTGCCCTCTACACTGGTATATAATACAGTTTAACTACATTGAACTGCATTATGTGTGTCTACACTGACTATATAATGAAGTTCCAAACTGCATTATATGCCAGTGTAGATGGGGTCAGTGTTCATACTGCCCTACATTTTCACATTCATACTAACAGGATGGCAGATGTGTGATGGTATTTTGCCCCCTAGTGGGCGGTGAGGCGATCCAAGGGGGCGGTGGGAGGCTCAATATAATTTGGGGGCACTGAAGGCCTGTAAGGGGGCGGTGGCGGGATTCCAATTTGCAAGCGCACGAGTGTGTGCCTGTCAGTTGGAAACCCCGTGCAGACGCTGCCCAGAAACCGCAGCGCACGCCCCTTTCCTCTCCTCAACTTTGCCCACGGCGCGGTCCTGTATCGCCCCTTCCAATCCAATGGGTCCCATGGAAGGAAGGGGCAATAAGGGACTGTGCCGTGGGTGGAGTTGAGGAGAGGAAGGGGGGTGCGCTGCGGATTCCGGGCAACGTCTGCCCAGGGATTCCAACCGACAGGCTGAGACAGTTACACGCTTGCGAGTGTGTGCCTGCCAGTTGGTCCAGCGGAGAAGGAAAACGTCTGCAAATGCCCCCTGAGTCGCTGCGGCGTTTGCAGGTGCCTCCTGGGAGATGGCCGTGGCACGAAGGAAAATCCAAGCAGCTCCCAATTTCCAAGGTCCAGTATTCTCTATTGCTCAAGTTTAGTTCAATTCCATTGCTGTTGGGAGTTCAGAATGCTCTTTGATTGTAGGTGAACTATAAATCCCAGCAGCTGCAACTCCCAAATGACAAAATAAATCCCCCCAACCCCACTGGTATTCAAATTTGGGCATATTGAGTATTTGTGCCACATTTGGTCCAGATCCAGGGTTGTTTGGGTTCAGAGTGCTCTCCAAATGTAGGCGAACTACATCTCCCCTAAATCACTGTCAATTCCTCCCAAACCCCTCCAGTATTTTCTGTTGGTCATGGAGGTTCTGTGTGCCAAGTTTGGTTCAGGTCTGCCATTCATGGGGTCTCAGCTGTGGAAGTCAGAGCTGAATTGATCAAAGGTTCTGCAAATCCCATCATCCGTTGTCCATACTCCCCCAAACATATTGTTTTTTTGTGATTAATCACTATGCTTAATTATGTTCAATTTGTAACAATGAAAATACATCCTGTGTATTAGACATTTGCATTAGAATCTATAAGAGTAGCAAAATTATTTATGAAGTGGCAACGAAAATATGGATGGGGTCGCCACAACATGAGGAACCTTATTTAGGACTCACGGCATTAGAAAGGTTAAGAACATAAGAACATAAGAAGAGCCATGCTGAATCAGGCCTCAGCCCATCTAGTCCAGCATTCTGTGTCACACAGTGGCCCACTAGTTGTACACAGGGATCTCTAGCAGAAAGGAGGGCAAAACCCTCACCTGCTCCCGACCCGCCACAACCAGTACCCGGGGAAAATCCTGCCAGCCTCCATCAACACAGAGGTGGCACTTGGATGTCCATTTCAGTAGCTACTGATTCCCTTGGTATCCATGAATCTGTCTAATCCTGCCTTGAAGCTGTCCAGGTTGAGAACTACTGCATAAATACATATATCTTTCTGTTTAATTGCTATTACATTTTTTTAAAATTAATTCTAGGGGGGCAGTGAGTAAATTTTTTCCTGGAAAGGGGGCGGAGGCCAAATTTTTTTGGGAACCACTGCTTTAATTCATTGATCCAATGCAGACAACTAAAATTCTGTTATAATAAATGCATGGTGGTGAAACTGAAATCACTGTGACAGATTCTATTCCTTCCGTAAAGTGATCAATCTGGCTTACTTCATACAAAAGTCAGTAGCATGTTCATGGCCTATTTTTACATGTCACACATATTTGCAAAACTTGATGTGTCCCATGAAGTTGTTGCAACCTCTGGTAACCCTAAGGTGACTTATCACAGAATTTTCTTGATAAGATTTGTTCATTAGCAATTTGCCATTTTCCTCTCAAGTTGATAGTGAGAATGAATTCCCCAAAATCATTTGAAAGATTTTATGGCTAAACAGGGATTTGAACCTTGTCTCTTCTGAGTCGTTCAAAACACCAACCATCACACCATAGTTTCTCCCACTTGGAAAACTACAGAGCACATATCAGGAGGTCACTCCAGGCATGTTTTATTTTTGAAGCTCAGAGCAGAATCAAAGACCTAATCCCACTTTCCATGCTCCACCTGTTGATTATTTTCATACTTCAAGGTTGTTGTTTTTTGCATTTATTTAAAATGCCCCCAGATATTTGCTGGAACCAAAGACCAAGATATTGTGTGTGATAAACCACAAACATCATCTATGTTCACAAGACTTTTCCTCATTGGCCATTATTTGTTTTGGATCTAGCTCAAAAACTGTTTCTATACAGATGGAAATGTTATCACATGTTAACTTTGGACACAAAACTCCAAATAAAACAATGAAACAACACAGATTTTCCTTCCTTTTATGCCTGTATCACGGGAGCCACTGGCAAACAAATGAATTGGAAGGGAGGATCTTTCTTGTGGATTTCTCACAGTACTTTGCATTTGGATTTCTCTGAACATGTATGCTTATTAGAAGATGAAATCAAATGTGATGAAGGTAAGCTTGAGGTAAAGTAGAAATAATGACATAAATGTCTTCAGCGGTTTCCATGAGAATAAGGCAAAGAAAGATGCAAAAACTCTTAAATTTGTCATTATGTAATCAGTCATGTTTGGGATATTGCGATAGAATTGCTGAATCAGAGCTATAGACAAGTAACAGAAGACCTAAGAGAAGAACTTAGCAATGTTTTTGCTTTAAACTCATCCCTGAATGAGCATTTGTGGTGGGTACAGTACTTTATTACTGCTTTTATTTTACATATACAGAAAGATTTCTTCAGTATCTCATTACATTTTTGTGTGAGTATATGCTTTCTATACATCCTGATTTAAGCCATTAGAGGTAATGGTTTTTTAAAAACAACTTTTAAAAACAAAACAATTTGCTACCGTGTCTCCGTATGGGTCTTGCTTGGATGACAGTGGTGGGAATAAACAATAATTTAGATTATATAGCTGCAGGATATTTGGCAGGAATAGAATGGTTTTTTGTACTGTACGACTTCTAAGGGGAAATTATTACTTTAATAATGTCCTATAAGCAAAAATATGGCGCTAATAAAAATGGAAACAATGGGAATTGAAAACAGGGCTGTTTCACTTACCATTTTTAAAAAGCACCAATCCTGATTCTTTTAAATAACACTACAAATAACAAATCTGGCACTTTTTCAAGGGAGAAAAACCCAATGTAAACCACCTCGAGTCCTCATGGGGAGATAGGGCGAGATATAAATAAACTTTTAAATTATTATTATTAAATCAACTAGTAATTAGTAACTAAAATAAATGATAGAAATGTAGGATTATTGTTGAACATTCATATGCAATTCAACATTCAGCATGTTTTGCATCTTTATCATCAGACCCTTTAGGCTTTTAAGATACAGTTAAATCAAGGCCAGTGAGATGTAGTTTTGAGTTTATGTTTATTACCACCCTGCATTTCTTTCTTTATTGCATTTTAAAACCACTGAATATCTTATTAATAGAAATATAAAGTTCAATAAATTAAACCAGATAAAAAGACTAAAACTAAATAATGGTACACATCTGCCAACTTCCAAACTATGTAATTTTACATAAGGATGTTGTTATTGTTAATGCTGTTGTCTAAGGAGGCTTCCAAACATGGTTTAAACTTATCAGGCCACTCGCAAAAAAGCTTTCCCGGTGGGATGTCCCCATAGAGCCAACCCAAACCTGCCAAACTGCCCTTAAAAAAGTGGGATGGATGTGGAGACTCACCTCAGGCAGTTGCAGGACTACCTGTGGCTGAGTCCGCACAAGTCCAATACCCCATTAGACCCAGGTCTTTCAGGTAAGCCCAGATCTAATGGGGTATCTAATTTGAGAGAAAGCAAGGTTTATCTGCTTTGTTCTGAATTAATTTGCTTTTACCTGAGATGTCGTTTGGACACCCCAGGTAAAAGCCCAACAGGCCCTGCATTTTGGGGTTTGTCTGGAAGGGCCCTAGGATGATTCCATTCAGAGTGACTAAGGGCTTGGAAATAAAACTTTGCAAACTAAAATTTTGTAAACTAGATCTCACTGTATGTATGGTTTATATAAGAAGCAATGGAATAGCTTTCTAAATAAGTCTTAACAGAAAAATCTGTTTTTCATCATGCTGTGGTCTTTGTATTTTACTTCGGTTTTGTTGTTTTACTTTTAAATGACTGGAATAAGGCAGACTTACATGTGGAAGCTTTCCTGTTTCCCCCTTTTACCTTTGGTTCAGTTTCAGCAAATCATTCGTTGAAAGGAAATAATCTTTTGAAAGCTCTATGTCAAAAGTGAGTAACACATGATACTCTCTAACATATTGAAACATATTTTTAACTGGTATCAACTGATCAGTGAAGGTAGTCCACAGGTAGGAGGGGGGGCTCTTATCCAAGAGTGCTCATAACTTCAAGTTTACATTGTTTCCTGCATCATTATTTTCACATTACATATATTTGGCTTCAATACAGAAAATAATAATGTTAAGGCATTGCTATGAAGCATTAATAAAAAAGCAGACTAGTTAGTAAAGTTGGGAAAGGAATAGAAATAACTGAGAACCAAATCATTCAGGGCAGGCCTGTAGCCAGGATTTTGATTCAGGGTGGGGTGGGGGCTGCATTTGATTCCGGGGGGGAGGCTGAGTCTGAGTGAGAGAGGATCTACTCTAGCAAACCTTTTGCATTGTTATTCCAATACCCCCATGCATATGGGATATATTGAGCATGGTGATCAGATCATGATATGAATAAACATAACAGTTTAAATAATGTACCAGTCTTGAAAATGAATAGTGAATCACCGGTATATTATAAGCAGTCAAAAGTGGTTATTATGAAAGAATTTCCACAAACTATGCTGATCAAAAGAAAAAAATATTTCTTCTTGACGGATGAACTCAAGAAGCTGCAGATAAGATTTAGGTGGGAAAAGCCAGAAGGGATAATGGTAACTTACAAAGAGCAGAGACGTTGGATAACAACGAAAGAAAAGGCGAAGCATTTTTATGAGGAACTAAAGAAAGAACATAAGCTGACTCCCACAGAAAGAGGGGGAAACAAAAGAAGAGAAGATTTAACTCTCCGGAAGAGACAATGGAATTTCAAAGATCGGCAAGTGCATGTGGAGGGGGACCCCCACCAACAGTGGATGACGAGGATGATATACCAGATGAGGAACTGGATGAAAAAGATGATGAGTTAAATATATATCAAACAATGTAAACGGTATAAACTCGCCGTCAAAAAGGAAAAAATTATTTAGACAAATTAAGAAAGGGAACTATGACATAGCGGCATTTCAAGAAACTCATATTGCGCAGAAACATGTGACATATCTAATTCAAGAAAAATTAGGCAAAGAATTTGTCTCAGCAGCCCAGAACAAAAAAAATGGAGTAGTTACGTATGTTAAAGAATATCTATGTCCAGAATTGGCCTTTAAAGATACAGAGGGAATAATGATTGGGATTTTGATAAAAGACGGTCAAGATAGAATACTAGTATGTAACATTTATGCTCCAAATGGCCCCAAAACTAAATTTGCAACATTGCTAGAGAACAAAATCCAGGAAACGGACTATGATAGTCTGATTATAATGGGGGACTTTAATGGGGTAATGAATTTAGAGAAGGACAAAACAAAGAAACAGAGGAAAAGGAAAGGAGAAGAAGTTAGTTCTCTACCAAGGACGTTTCTTCAACTTAAAAAAGATTTGGATCTTGATGATACGTGGAGATTACACAATGAGACAGGAAAAGACTATACATTTTATTCAAACAGACACAAAAGTTGGTCCTGGATTGACATGATCTGGACATCTAAAATATTAACAACTAAAATAGAAGAAATTAAGATCCAACCAAGAGATATCTCAGACCATGGAGCCATTGAAATGACGATGCATAAAAAGAGATCAGAAAGGAGATGGAGACTGGATGACAATTTGTTAAAATCGGAGGAGGACATAATACAAGCGAAAGAGGCAATGAAGCAATATTTTGAATTGAATAATAAACCCGACATGAAGATCGAAACACTCTGGGATGCAGGAAAAGCAGTGATGAGAGGTATTTTCATCCAAAAAAGGCAAAAAAGAATAAAATAAGAAACCAAGAAAAGCAGAGACTAGACCTATCCATAGAAACAGAAGAACAAAACCTTAAGAGCCAACCTAGAAAGAAGGAAACAAAGCAGAGACTAGAAAACTTGAAGAAACAAAGAAACTCGTTGGAGTTGGAGGAAGTAGCAAAACAATTAAAATACATTAAACAAAAAGATTTCCAAAATGCAAATAAACCGGGAAGATGGTTAGCCTGGAAATTAAAAAAAGAAGAAACAAGCTAATCAGATAAATAAAGAGAAAGACAAAAGAGAAAGAGCTCGTGACGGATAAAGAAATTATACAAGAATTCCATAAATTTTATGGAAATCTCTATAAAAAAGAAGATAGTAAACAAGAGGAGATAATGAATTATCTGGGAAAACAGAAGTTGAAAAAAATATCAGAAGAAGACAGAGAGGCACTCAATAAGGAAATAACAGAGGAAGAAATAAAAAGAGCGATAAGAAGATTAAAACCTAATAAAGCTCCGGGTCCAGATGGATTTCCAGCGACTTTTTACAAAACCATGAGCGAAGAATTGATGCCACATCTTAGAACTTTTCTGAATAAAATAATGCAAGAATGCTGTATCCCAGACACTTGGAAAGAAGCAAATATTATTCTGATCCATAAGGAAGGATCAGATAATACGGAGGTAAAGAATTTTTGACCTATTTCGCTATTGAACCTAGACTATAAAATCTTCACAGACATTCTGAGCGAGAGAATGAAAGCTTTTTTAAACAAATGGATTGGAGAAGAGCAAACAGGTTTTCTACCAGGGAGACAAATGAAAGATAATATGAGGATCATTTTGGACATTATCGAATTCTACAAACAACACCACCAGACCGAGGTAGCATTGATGGCCCTCGACGCCGAAAAGGCCTTCGATAATCTTAATTGGGAATTTTTTAAAAGTATATTCAAAGAAATCGACATTGGCTTCCAGCTGACCAATGCTATAGATGCAATCTATAGTAACCAAAGAGCAACGCTATGGATGAATGGACAATCTTCGGAAACAATCCAAATAGAGAAGGGGACAAGACAGGGATGTCCCTTGTCACCCCTTATTTACATTATGGCACTTGAGATATTGTTAAAGAATATACGGGAAGATAATACACTCCCCGCGACTAGAGTGGGCAAACAAAATTACAAATGTAGAGCATTCGCCGACGACTTGGTATGCATCGTCAGAGAACCAAGGACTACTATTAAAAAATGGATCAACAAAATAGAGGAATATAGTCACCTAGCTGGTCTGAAGTTAAACAAAGAAAAAACATCAATATTAACCAAGAATATAACAAAGAAAAACCAATCAGAATTACAAGAATTGACAGGCATGCGAGTCACACCGAGATTTAAATATTTGGGAATACAACTAACAGCGAAGAATTCCCAACTAATTGAGAATAATTACAAAGAAAAATGGAAAGAGATATCAAAAGATTTAGAAAAATGGAATAAATTGAACCTATCGCTGATGGGTAGGATTGCAACAATTAAAATGAACATACTACCCAAAGTCCTTTTCCTCTTCCAGAACCTCCCGATTCTAAGGACTAACAATTTTTTCAAAGAATGGAATAAAACACTGAAAAAATTCATCTGGCAGGGTAAAAAACCAAGGATCAAACATGACCATTTAATAGGAGCAAGGAATAAAGGAGGATTTGGGTTGCCAGACTTAAGACTCTACTATGAGGCATCAAGCCTTGCTTGGATCAAAGATTGGATCTCACTTAAAAGAGAAAATGTCCTGGCCTTAGAACGATTTGATTTAAGAATAGGGTGGCACGCATATTTGTGGTACAGCCAAGAGAAGAAAGAAAAAAAATTAACAACCATTTTATAAGGGCCTCCCTTCTAAAGACTTGGCAAAAATACAAAGAAAGGTTATATATGAAAACCCCACTCTGGTTATCACCATTAGAGGCTGACCAAAGAAGACTGTTAGGTTGGTCTCAATGGCCTACTTACAGGGACATATTACGCAAAGAAAAGGGGGAATTTTATCTGAAATCCAAGGAGGAAATTACAAATAAATTCAAGTCATTCTCCTGGCTACAGCTGATGCAGGTCAAAGAACATTTTAAGAAAGATAAAGTTATAGGTTTCGTTGAAAAAGATGAATTTTACGAGAAAATTGTTAATAAGGAAAGAAAGAACATTACGAATATTTACAATATATTATTGGAATGGGCAACAGAAAAAGAGACAGTAAAAGAGTGTATGATTAAATGGGCACAAAACATTGGAAGGACAATAACATTAAAAGAATGGGAAGAAATGTGGCAGAGAAAAACCAAATATACATACGCTATAGATCTAAAGGAAAATTGGTATAAAATGTTTTATAGGTGGTACATTACACCTCAGAAATTAGGATTAATGTATAAGGCAGCGAATAGCCATTGCTGGAAGTGCGACAAAGAGGTGGGCACTTTTTACCACATGTGGTGGACGTGTCCCAGGGCAATGACATATTGGAAGGAAATTCGAAAAGTCTGTGAAAAAATATTGCAAAGAACGATTAGCAGGAAAACAGAGTACTTCCTGCTAGGAATTATTGATGAGGAGTTGGATTTGGATTTAAATCAGGATATTTTATTTAATTATTCGTGCACAGCGGCTAGAATGATCTATGCTAAAAAAAATGGAAACAAAAAGAAATGCCCACAATTGAGGAATGGTTACGTAAGATCGATGAAATAAAAGACATGGACAAATTAACATATGCGCTGAAGACATCATATGGTAGACCCATCAAAAAAACAGACTGGAAAATGTACGAAGTATTTAAAGATAGTAAGTAATAACAAAAGTGGACACAACATCGGAGCAACAGACTAAACACCAATAGAAATAGGGATAAAATGGACAGGCAAAAAGGAGTAGCCAAAGGCAAGAAAGGAATATAAGAAAAAATAAGGATAAAAATCGAAGAAGGAAGATTTGGAAGTCGAACATCCCCGACCCTAGTTGTTATACCCTAGTCCTTCCCTCCCCAACTACAATACCTTTTTCTGTCTCCCAACTACCCGGCCTTCTTATCCTATCCCAAGCCATTAGTTAGGTATTGTCTGTTTTTTATGTATAATATGTGAAAAAGAATTTGAATAAAAATCATTAAAAATAATAATAATGTACCAGTAAGGCCTTCTCGCGGAACACCCTGAAAATTTCAGGGGGACAGGGGACGGGACTGAAACCCCTCGGACCCCCCCCCCCTCCCCCGGGCTACATGCCTGATTCAGGGTAAAGTCAATCAGGAATGTCACTAAAATTATTGTTGCACCTCAGATCACGGACAGCCCCCCTAGATCACACACAACAGGCAGATGCAATAAATGTACTTTTATTTAGAATAAAGGATAGTCCAAAGGTAGAAAGATGAAAGCTAATCAAAGTAAATCCAACGATCATCCAGAAAAGGTCCTCAAACTGGATTAAATTTCAAAGGCAGAAGACCTCTGTAGGCAAGGCAACCACTCCTGCGGTCAATGTGAACTTAGAGTCAGCAAGGCAAACCGCTCCTGCGGTCAATGTGAACTTAGAGTCTTGAGCATGAGTCCTTCCAAGCTAAACGTAGCTTCAGGTCTGGCGAAAACCCTCCCAGACCGTTCTAATAAAGGAATCTATTTTCTATGTGACCAACGCACCCCCTTTCTCAAACTCCAAACTCTCCGGGAGGATCTAATGCTAGCCCTCCTGTCGAATTCCTCCTCACTAGGGGCCCCAGGTGCATCGCTATCATGCTGGGAAACTCAATCTTCCCTATCCTCGGGATGCTCGCCTGGCAAGGGAGTGAAGAAGCTCTCATGAGAATCAAGGTCGCTGGGCCTCTCATTGTCTAATTCAGAACTAACTTCCATGGAGTCATCATTATCCCCATCTTCAGGCTCATACCCATGTAACCATCCATGTAACCATCCATCATCCCAGTCTAATTCTTCCATCTGGCCACCCTTCCTCCCCATTCAGACCCTGGTCAGTTGGGACCCCCAGTGTCTGTCTATGGCCACTAGACTGGAACACCACAATTATGAAGATAAAATTACAGACATTGATCATATGTAACTGGATCTCACTATACTTTGTAATAAAAATAAAAACTAATAAAAATGCAGCCATATTGACCATTATTGAAGGATAATACAGCCCAGCTTTTTTTCTGGTTGTCTTGGTTTTTAGGCCTGTTCTTGAGGTTTTTTGGGATGCTGATTCAAAAAATTCATTGGATAGATTGCATCAGTGCTAGTTCCTTGATTATCATGATTTTCTATAGGCAAGCAAATGAAGACTGATATATGTCGTATGTTCTTTATCTTTAAAAAATAGAGCTGATAAGAAAAACTGGTGCCATTTTTGGAATCAGCAGGTCAAATATACCCAGAAACAGACCTTTGAGGAAACAAAATGTGTGTTGGCCAATGTAATATTCAAATTCACTATTATTTTTACTTAATTCTATTTTACTTTGAAATAATCCTTCTTTCCATCAGTAGGACCTAGTCTGGTTCTTTCATTAGCTATATATTATGTATCAATCCATACTAAAGATGATTGATGTATATGAATAGAATTAATCTACTATGTGTAGGCTATATGGACATTTCATAAGTTTAACTTCCAGAAAGATCTTGATATGTTTCAATTGCTCTTGTGACTGATTCTGGCTTCCTGTGTCCTTGAAACTGGTTTAAAATGGATTAAACCTAGGAGAAGATGTGTCAAAGTTCTATAGTGCCAATCCCCACCCCCAAAAACTGCATCATTAATTCAATATGTAAATAAATTTGGTATGAGACAGTTGCAATACTGTCATTTATTGAGCAGGTTACCTGTTCTTCCTCTTCATTGCAATGCTCAAAGGCATTTATCTATTTTCAAATCTGGATGCTTGATTGTACTACACTTTGCAAATCTATAATCATTCAATGCCTATCACAGAATGCAATGTACATATCTTGCTATTATTTGGAAAATCTTACCTTGTTTTGGAAAAAATGGTTCAATATAGTATACTTGTGCTTAAAAGTTTTATAGTTTGAATAAAACTTAAAATGATTGAACTGAAGAAACTTTCCATATCTTAACCACAGTTATTTATAACATTACCACCAATGGGTCCACTAAAGCTAAATGCATAAGTAGTTTATTGACACAGGAACAATGTAAGCCATAGTTTCCCGTAGTTCACAGAGAAATATTCAATTGTTTGCAAATAAGTGAATCCAGATGTCTGTCTGCTCACCAGAATCCTGGATACTTCCATTGCTGCAGATAATTTTAGTTTCAAATAAAAGGACCACAACGAATGACAATTTATAGATTGTAGTGTCAAGGCCACAGACATACGTACAATAACAATGCAAATATGAACCAGAGATATAAAAATGATTCCATTGGTATTTACAACTCAGGTATGCATGTGGGTTTTAATTGATAATTTAATATTAAAGGATCCACATAAAGAAAATGGACATCATACTTATTTCATCTCAAACTCTGTTATAAAACCTTTGATGACTTTGACTAGTAAATAAAGTAGATAAAACAAATTCCTGTTAGCTAAATGACAGTTTCTAAAACCACAGACCATGCTTGGTGTTTTCATAGACTTGTCTTTAAGTGTAATCTATCACCTCTTTTGTTTGATATTTAATATTGGGCATGATCAGAACTGCAGTCTTTTGATACAATCCTACACATGAATATAGTACTGCCAAGTTCAGAGTGCATAAGTGTTTCGACTGCATTTTTGCAATATTGCTAGATGGTAAGAAAGCCCTACTATAACTGAGGCCTATGCCCAAATTGCTGGGTACCAGATTTAGGAATTTACCCAATCAAAAGAGTAGAATATATAGGATGATAGTGCTAAACATTGATTCCCACCCCCCACCCCAATCAATCAGTCCTATCACTCCTGCTTTGGGGTGTTCTGTCTTGCCCCATGTTTTTGGCCTTGCTACTTAAAGATCTCGATGGTTCAAAGACTACAGCTACTGAGCACTGCTCCAATAGTACTACCACTGCTGTTGTTGTTATGTGCACTAAATTTAAATCAGTTAACTTTAGAGCAACCCCATTCTAGAGTTGTCTTAGCAATATTTATCAGAGGAATTTTTTCCATTGTCTCTCTTTGTCTCAGTCAAAATAGTTTAAAAGCAGAAATTCAAAGTCTGGTCTCCAAAAGCCCTAGGCCAATATTGAAACCACTATGCTATGCTGGCTGTTGAGATAGTCAGTGTTGCTGGGTTTTAAAAATATGTAGGCTTTTCTATTTTAATATGATTTGCCAGACTGAGCTTTTAAAGGGGAATGTTGTTTCTGTTTTATTGTATTTTATACATATGTTTTGATTTTTTAAAAAAAACAAAACTAAATTCTCAACTAGTGTTTTTAAAAAAAGAAAAATGTATTTTGGTGTGTGTTTAGCTTTTAATCACATTGTAGCAGAAAATTTAGGTTCTTCATGTTTTTAAAAGGTTGCATGCCACCTTGGTACTCATTACATTAAATAAACAGATACAACACATTTACACTCTTACAATTTCATACAATTTTCATTTAACTTTCATTATATGTAACATGTCTTTTGCCAGGCAAAGAAGATACTGTCACATCGTTCCTTCTTCGCTCCATGCAAAATAAAACCAATATTGGCCTTGTGCTTTCTAAAACCCAAGTACTATTAAGTAAAATAATCAAACATATGCTGGTGAGAGAATCCAGACTTGTTGGCTTCAACTCTTCCCATATCTGCAGTGTAGAGCACAGATTTCAGTTTCCAATGGACTAAGTTAATCTGTTTTGATTTGTCTGAAATCCTTTGAGAGTAAGAAAGGAGAAAATAATGAGGTGGGGGGGATTAGATGCTGACTATTTGAGCCACTAGACTAGAACCTGGTTGAGTCTGAATTCATTTGTACACCAACAAATTAACAGTTTGCATTAGGTAATTAACAAGAAATAGGGAAACTATAAAAACAACAAAGATTCCGATGTTCTCAAAATGAGAAGGAATACAATGCGACTACAATGTAATACTCATTAATTACAAATAAATCCAACCCCCTCCCCCAAATAATAGAAACAACAAAAATTCCAGTCACACCTAGTATACCATGAAATCAAGAAGAAAAACAGAGAAAGTGGTATTTACAGTACCACTCATCTGCCGGCAGGACTAGTACCAATAGTTTCACTACCCACATCTGACAAAATATGATCTCTCTAGGAATATTCTAAGTTCTCCAGGTGATTCTAATCTATGATATGCTTCTTGCCAGACGCTACCATAAAATCACCCGGAAGGGCCTAGCAAATTTCAAGTGAAAATATCTTTCTAGGAATTTTCTAGATTCTCCAATGTGTCTCTATAGTTCTTTCTGTCAGAGGTTGTTCATTTCTATAGGGTTTGCTATTATCAGTGGTTTCCTATATATTCTGGCATGTGTCCTTCTCAGCCCCCTTCTACCATGTTCTTATAGCCCAGGATCTGATCCCAGATTATCTTCTTATTCCATATTATATGACAGTGGAGACTCATACAATCCAGTTCAAAGCAGATAACCTGGGATTAGATTCTAGGACAGGGGTGCCCATCAGGTAGATCACGATCTACTGGTAGATCTCATAGGGCGTCCTGGTAGATCGCAGGCATGGTGGGAGGAAGGCCCAGTCCTGCCCCGCAGGCTCCTGGCGCCGCCCAGGTGCAGAAGGAGGTTGGACTGGATGGCCCTTGGAGGTCTCCTCCAATTCTAGGAACCCATTGTTGTTATTATTATTATTATCAGAGGCTGAATAGCCATCTGTGAGGAATGCTTTCATTGTGTTTTTCCTTATGGCAGAAGGAGGTTGCACTGGATGGCCCTTGGAGGTCTCCTTCTACTCTAGGAAGCTGTTGTTGTTGTTGTTACTATTATTATTAGTAGTAGCAGCAGCAGCAGAGGCTAAATGAATATTATCATTATTATGAATAAATTCAGGGGCTTATTATACTCACATTTAGTTGAATTCAGTCTTAAAATATATTATATGGCTCTCACTGAAATCAATTTCCAAATATTTTGCTTTTATGGCTCTCTGAGTAGTGGGTAGGTAGATCATTTTGACTTGGTTGTTTTATAAGTACTCACATGCTGTAAAAGTATGGGCACCCCTGTCCTAGGATATAAGGATAGTGTAAAAGAGGCCCCTTCCACACATCCATATAACCTTGAATATCAAAGCAGAATAACCCACAATATCTGGGTTATCTGAGTCCACACTGCCATATATCCCAGTTCAAAGCAGATAATGTGGTATTTTATTCAGCTATGTGTGGAAGGGGCCTCAGATACTGGAGTTGTACTGTATAATGATTTGGGAAAAATAAGATCTTCACCTACTAATAAAAAGACCATAACATTAAGTGCCAGGCAAGCATCTTTCTCTGATAGACATGTTGAAAGTTTTATGTTACAAAATTATATTTGTACCTTTAAGTGTTCTCAGTAATGTTAATCTTGGTTGTAACAAGTTACAGCAGAGGTGCTCAACAATTAGATTCCTGGGGAAAGGTGGGGGTCTAATTGTTATGTCCTTAAATACCCCTTTCCATTTTGTATCCTACCTTTGTGGCTCCTTTTGTGGCTCCCTTTGTGGCTTATTTTTGAGTTACCTTTGTGGCTTCCTTTTATGGCTCTCCTGTGTGGAGTTTTATTTGCGACTCTCCTGTATGGATATTTTATTTTACTTACAATAAAGTAAGTTGACTTTATGGTAGGGAGTTTTTCTCAATGACCACATTACTTCTGGGCTAAGCTGAAGCTACTGCATTTTGTTTTACTCTGCAAGATTAGGTTTGTGTTTTATATTTTGGAAAACCTAACACATAATCCCTGACAGGTTATGGGCCCAGGTATTGCATAGCCCATGTGTCTGGAGTGACTTTTGTTTTTGAAGTATGTGGTCTGGAAGACTGATAAAAGTTTTCTTTGAAAGCATGTTTGGCTTTCTGTTCCTGAGAGTTCGTGGGAGTTGCTGCTAAACGCTGAGCTTCAAGATATCTGCCTCCGGAGATAATGAGGAGAGACAGAAGAAGATTTCCAGCCTGCGACGGAGGAGTTTTTTGTTTAACTTTCCCTTCTACGTGCTTATGCAACTAGGGCCAATTTTAATTGCTTTCCTGTTTTGCTTTGCACAAAAAAGATTTGTTTTTCTAAAAGAACCTGCCTGGACTGTCGCAGCAGAGCTGATAACAACTGTTTGTTTCTTCTTTATGCGGAGTGATTTGCAGGCAGCTGGTAAGCTGCTGGAAGCTGTTTTGGTTTCGTTTTTCCCTGCACCTAAGGAATGATAAAGGAGAAGTTTTTTTTCTACATGAAGTGTTCTGGCTTGGCTGTTTTCCCTGTGATGTTGCTGGGGGAAGATAATTGCCTGTGAGTCAGACCCTGCGTGAATTCAAGGAATACTGCAAAGTTTGAAAGATATTGGACTGCTAGAAGCCAATTTTACACGGAGGTAAATTGGCTGGGCTTAAACCCAGGTATACTGGGGTCTTTTCTGTTGTTGCAGTGAATTTGTTTTTTGGAGCTTTGGGACTTTAAAGTGAAAGAACACAATGGCTTTGCCGCCTGTTCATATTGGTTCACTCCCATTTGAAAAACTTACTGATAAGAACTGGCTGAGTTGGAGTATCAAATTTAAAGCGTTTTTGGTTTCACAAGATTTATGGGAAATAATTGAAACGTTGCCAGCTCAACCTGATGCTACTGAAAGGAAACAAGATGAAAGAGCTCTAGTGCTTCTTCAATTGTCTGTGACAGACCCTTTGTTGGTTCATCTTCATAATATTCCTCATGCTCAAACAGCATGGAATTTGTTCAAAGATATGTTTCAGAGACAGAGCAGTGGGTCAAAGATAATTCTTATGCGCCAGCTGTTTAACCTCAAACATGAGGAAGGTACGCCAGTACAACCACATGTTACGAAAGTTGTGGCTCTTTTTTCGGAGTTAAGAGCAAGAGGCATTACTTTTCCTCCTGAGCAGCAAGCTTTAATTCTAATGGGGTCCCTATCTCAACCTTTTTATGTGTTTATGGATTCTCTTCATGGAATTCCGGACAGGGATCTTACAATACCTTTTATTTCTGGAAAAATTATGGAATTTGAAGCTCAACGGAAATTGAGAAGTTTTGCTCCTGCACAGAAGTATTCAGGAACTGCTTCTAATGACACTGCCTGTGTTGTTAAGCCAAAGTCACAAGTGGTGTGCTCAAAATGTAAAAGGAAAACATCCGGACAAATTCTGAACACTTTTTCTGCTGTTTCTTTTAAATATCTCAGTACTCTTTTCACTCCAGCCCAGTCTGTATGTGAAGGATTCTGAATCCTTTGACTTAGAATACCAACAGAAAAAGAAATATCGGGCCTTGTGTTATTTGCAATGTACAACAAGGAACCTATAACTGAATGATAATTGAAACGTTGCCAGCTCAACCTGATGCTACTGAAAGGAAACAAGATGAAAGAGCTCTAGCGCTTCTTCAATTGTCTGTGACAGACCCTTTGTTGGTTCATCTTATTTCAGTTGGTGGAAGCATCTCAAAAGAAATCTTTGGAGAAAGTTTGGGAAGTAACTTGATAAATATGGCAATAGACATTTCTTTTGTGAGCCATTAATATATTTAAATTTTAAAAATCCAAGCACTTGAATTGGTCTTGGAAATGAACTAGCAGCCACTGTAAATGAAAAATATTTGTTGTGGTTCAATCTAGATGAGAACTCGCAGCTTGTTATTTTCTTGTTTCCTTATTTGTACCAGCAAGTGTGGGCAATCTGATACCCTTCAGATGTTTTGGACTATAAATACTACAATCTTCAGACATTGGAATCATGGCAATTTTAGTTCACAGAGAGAAGATTTTTTTTATCCTTCAGCTAAAGTTTTTGCATGTTTTCAGAAGCATATATATAGATATGATGTTACCAGAGCATGAACAATCTAAATGGCTCCTCCATGTTTTCAAGTTTAATGTCTATGGATTTGATTATTTGTGGATTTTATTAATGCGTTCTCTCTGGAATATCTAGGTTTTCCAGGGTGATTTTATGGTCAGCCTCTGGCCAAATTTGACCATAGAGTTGTCCAGAAAGTTTATTATTCATTTATTTATTTATTAACTTTATTTATATCCCACACCCATCTCCCCAAGGGGACTCGGGGCGGCTTACATGAGGCCAAGCCCAATAACACATAACAAAACAATAGCAATTATAAAAAACAATACAATCAATAAAACTCAAACACATGCAATAACAGACCATTTAAAACCATTTCGGGCAGGCCAAATGTGAATGTTAAAATTTTAAAATAAATAAAATTTAACTGCAGCACTTTATTTGGAACGGACTGTTTTAACGGCGGACATGAAATACGGCTTCTGTATTGTATTGAATTGTATTGATATAATTTTAAGTTAATTGGTTAGCTAATGTTTTAATGCTGATGTTTTAATCCTACTGTATTAGTGTTTTTATATTGTGTATTGTGCCGACATCTAATTGTGCCTTGTAAGCCGCCCTGAGTCCCCCCTCGGGGGTTGAGAAGGGTGGGTTAGAAATACAGTAAATAAATAATTAATTAATAAACACTGGGTGCAGACAGAGATAGTTGCATATAGTGGGAAGGCTTCAAGGATACTATGGGGCAGACATACCACAGCTAATTAAAATGCTTCTAAGGACTTTTGCAAATAATGAACATGACAGGGCATCATTTACTTCATTCAGGGAAGGCACATTGGAACAGCCATGTATTAAGTCTCCTTTTAAAGACTGTCAGAGTGGGGGCTTGTCTGATATCCTTGGGGAGCGCATTCTAGAGTTGGGGTACCACTACAGAGAAGGCCCTCTCCCTCGTCCCCACCAACCGTGCCTGCGAGGCCGGTGGGAGGGAGAGTAAGATCTCTCCAGATGATTGGAGAGATCGCCTGGGTTTGTAAACAGAGATGCGGTCACGTAGGTAGGCGGGTCCCAAACTGTTCAGGGCTTTGTAGGTAAGAACCTGCACCTTGAATTGGGACCGGAAAATGAACAGCAGCCAATGGAGCTCCTTAAACAGGGGGGTTGACTGCTCCCTGTAAGTCGCTCCTGTTAGCAATTCTGTTCCATTATCCAGTCGGAAGCCAAAAGGGGAACCTTGTTTTCTTTTTATTCCCCCCACCCATGTTGCAAAAACAACCCTCATTTATGAAATGGGAATGGGGGAGGGAAATAACTAGTGAAAATGGGGAAAATGGTTTTCATCCTTCAAATCCCCCCCCCCCAAAATGGACTATTTTTCTCTTTCTAGCACCCCTTTTTGGCCTCTGCCAGAAAATGGAACAGTACCAAAAATTCGCCTGGACCTGTGCCCTAGCTCTGAGAAAGTGGGTGTTTCACTGAAGCATACTTGTAATGTTCACATAACAGAACTTCATAAAATCTGTTTCTGCCTCCAGTGTTGGTGACAAAAGTACAACAAATTTTAAACTGCAGACTATGACAACTTGTGTATGGGAAATGCTTCCATTCAAGATCTGCACACCTAGAGGGGTGTAGTCCGAGAAAAAAAGGTGGAGATTTTAAAAAAGATAGAATGTTTTGGTGATTGCTCACAGGCACTTCAACCTTTGAAAGGATATTATTATTGCCTCCTTAATATCCTTCTACTTCCAAGTGAATGTTTTCTGTTCAAATAGGCTTTTCACAATGCACTGCAAGAGCTTTCAATAATGAGCCATTTTGACAGATTTTTATCTTTTGTCTTTTTACATGTGTGATTAAAATGGCTGTAATTCCATGGAATATAACTGTTATATGCTGTAATGATGAGGATGATAATAATATGTATAAATGTATATGCATTCATCTAATTATATTTTTAAAATTAGTACAGTATTAAGCAATCAAATTTGCATGAACCCACTAAGAAGCAATTGCTACTTGAAAATATTATGTTAATGCATTAATTGTTGTAATTACAACTCCTTTAGTATTAATTTACTATAAAGCACGACATAATTATTTTAGTTCATTATAGACTACTGGGTAATTTTACATGAGATTAGGAAGCAGTTAATTTTGAATGAATTTACTATAGCAAAATGACATAAAACATAGAGGGCAGTGGAACTAACACATTAAGGACTTCCCATTCTAGTTTCCTATGGCAATGCTTGCAGAATCAGGGACTAGAACAAATCAACTCTTTACGAATTCTTACCGAAAGCAGGGATTCTCTAACTTTGCTGCTCCAGTGTTTTGAATTTCAGCCCTTAGACCAGTGGTTCTCAACCTTTCTAATGCCGTGACCCCTAAATAAAGTTCCTCATGTTGTGGTGACCCCCAACCGAATTTTCGTTGCTACTTCATAACGATAATTTTGCTACTCTTATGAATTGTAATACAAATGTCTGATATTCAGGGTGTATTTTCATTGTTACAAATTGACATAATTAAGCATAGTGATTAACCACAAAAACAATATGTTTGGGGGAGTATGGACAATAGATGATGGGATTTGCATCCCATCATCTTCAACAGATGCAGCTCTGACTTCCACAGATCACTGAGACCCCCACGAGTTACAGACCTGGACCAAACTTGGCACACAGAACCCCAATGACCAATAGAAAATACTGGAAGGGGTTGGGTCTTGCTGGGATGTTTAGTTTCCAGCCATCAAAGAGCATTCTGAAATCCAACAACAATTAAATTGGACCCAACTTGGCCTGCAGAACTCTCATGACCAACAGAAAACACTGGAGAGGTTTGGGAAAATAGACCTTGGCATTTGGGTCTTTCTGGGATGTTTAGTTCCCCAGCCATCAAAGAGCATTCTGAAATCCAACAACAATTAAATTGGACCCAACTTGGCCTGCAGAACTCCATGACCAACATAAAAGACTGGAGAGATTTGGGGGAAAATAGACCTTGGCATTTGGGTCTTGCTGGGATGTTTAGTTCCCCAGCCATCAAAGAGCATTCTGAAATCCAACAACAATTAAATTGGACCCAACTTGGCCTGCAGAACTCTCATGACCAACAGAAAACACTGGAGAGGTTTGGGGAAAATAGACCTTGGCATTTGGGTCTTGCTGGGATGTTTAGTTCCCCAGCCATCAAAGAGCATTCTGAAATCCAACAACAATTAAATTGGACCCAACTTGGCCTGCAGAACTCCATGACCAACATAAAAGACTGGAGAGATTTGGGGAAAATAGACCTTGGCATTTGGGTCTTGCTGGGATGTTTAGTTCCCCAGCCATCAAAGAGCATTCTGAAATCCAACAACAATTAAATTGGACCCAACTTGGCCTGCAGAACTCCATGACCAACATAAAAGACTGGAGAGATTTGGGGAAAATAGACCTTGGCATTTGGGTCTTGCTGGGATGTTTAGTTCCCCAGCCATCAAAGAGCATTTTGAAACCCAACAATTAAATTGGACTCAACTTGGCCTGCAGAACTCCATGACCAACATAAAAGACTGGAGAGATTTGGGGAAAATAGACCTTGGCATTTGGGTCTTGCTGGGATGTTTAGTTCCCCAGCCATCAAAGAGCATTTTGAAACCCAACAATTAAATTGGACCCAACTTGGCCTGCAGAACTCCATGACCAACATAAAAGACTGGAGAGATTTGGGGAAAATAGACCTTGGCATTTGGGTCTTGCTGGGATGTTTAGTTCCCAGCCATCAAAGAGCATTTTGAAATCCAACAACAATTAAATTGGACCCAACTTGGCCTGCAGAACTCTCATGACCAACAGAAAACACTGGAGAGGTTTGGGGAAAATAGACCTTGGCATTTGGGTCTTGCTGGGATGTTTAGTTCCCCAGCCATCAAAGAGCATTCTGAAATCCAACAACAATTAAATTGGACCCAACTTGGCCTGCAGAACTCCATGACCAACATAAAAGACTGGAGAGATTTGGGGAAAATAGACCTTGGCATTTGGGTCTTGCTGGGATGTTTAGTTCCCCAGCCATCAAAGAGCATTTTGAAACCCAACAATTAAATTGGACTCAACTTGGCCTGCAGAACTCCATGACCAACATAAAAGACTGGAGAGATTTGGGAAAATAGACCTTGGCATTTGGGTCTTGCTGGGATGTTTAGTTCCCCAGCCATCAAAGAGCATTTTGAAACCCAACAATTAAATTGGACCCAACTTGGCCTGCAGAACTCCATGACCAACATAAAAGACTGGAGAGATTTGGGGAAAATAGACCTTGGCATTTGGGTCTTGCTGGAATGTTTAGTTCCCCAGCCATCAAAGAGCATTTTGAAACCCAACAATTAAATTGGACCCAACTTGGCCTGCAGAACTCCATGACCAACATAAAAGACTGGAGAGATTTGGGGGAAAATAGACCTTGGCATTTGGGTCTTGCTGGGATGTTTAGTTCTGGTCAATTTCAAGAATAAAAAAAAATACCAATAAAATTACATTAATTGTGGCATCAGTAGGTTAAATGTTTTTGAATGTTTAAATCTGTAATTTAAGTTAAGACTGTCCAACTCTGATGAAACCATTATTCTAACCTTTTTCAATGTAAATGTGCTTACGTATCCTTCCAATAATAATAGTAATAAATAGGATAAAATAATAAATGTGTAATAACAACAATGAGAATAAAATAATAAATGTAATAACAATAGAGTAAAATAATAAATGTAATAATAACAATTGAGTAAAATAATAACTGTAACAACAAAACCAATAATAATCCAATGATCACTATAGTTTAATTACAGTATACATTTTGGGGAAAATGCTGTGTGTATATAAATAAAAACTTGGGAAGGACTGACTTGGGAAGGGGGTTGGAAAGAAGGACTGGAAACAGGAAAAAGGTTGGAATGGGAAGGGGTGTTTGAAAAAGTGGGAAAATGAAGTGGAAAGGGGGTAAGATGGAAAATTAGGACAATTGGGATGGGAAGAGGGCAACTGGGGAAGGGGGAAAGCTTTAGGTGAGAAAGGTTGGGATGGAAAGGGGGCAAGACTGGAATGGGACCTGGAACCTAGGAAAGGCTGGGATGGAAAGTGGAGAGAGAGGGGCTGGGGATGGGAGTACTAACGGCTGGGATAGGAAGTGGGAAAACTGGGAAAAGGGAAGACCGGGGTGGGCAAAGGGCTCTGGAAAAGTTGGGGGAAACTAAGGGAAGAAGGGGGAAGGACTGGGAAGGGAACTTGTGGGTGGGGATTCTTCCTTTGGGTCTTTGGAAGGGGCTGTCTGGGAGAGCTACCTGCTTTTGCAAGAAATTCAGGGAACTCCTGCTGGAGCAGAGGGGCAGCTACCTGCCTGCTCTGCTTCCTCCTCCTCCTCTCCCTTCTGCCCCCAGAAGGGAGACCTGGAAAGAAGGGAGGCGGGAGGAGAATGAACGCATGGAGGAAGTTGCTTGTTCTCAGAAGGGGGTGTCTCCTCCACGCTTCCACTCTCCTCCCTGCTTTCGAGGTCTCCCTTCTGGGGGCGGAAGGGAGAGGAAGAGGTGGCGACCCCAGGCAGCTGTGGGTCGCAGGAGGGGAATGAAAGCACGGAGGAGGCGCCCCCGCCTCCTGCGACCCACCAGCTGCCTCCCTGCCTGCCTCGATGGGGTGCTGCTGCCCTTTCCCCTCTTCTTCCTCCTTACTTCTCGATGGCTAACTGGAGGAGGAAGAGGAGAAACAACTGCAGCGCCCCTTTTCCTTTTCTTTCTCCTCTTCCTCCAGCTGGCCATCAAGGAGGAAGAGGAAGAGAAGGGACTGGGGTGGGCTGCTGCAGTTTCTCCTCTTCTTCCTTCTCTTCCTCCTCGATGGCCAGCTGGAGAAGGAGGAAGAGGAGAAACAGCGGTAACGGCCCCTGGGCGGCCTCCTCGGTTTCTCCTCTTCTTCCGACCGTCATGGCCAGCTGGAGGAGGAGGAGGGTGGTCATAGGAACCTCGCCTGGGGTCCCCAGCTGGAGCTTGTCCTCCTCCTCCTCCATGGGCAGCCGGGAGCCGCACCTCCAGGCTCCGCTGCCGGCTTCAGGAAGCTGGTGCACCTTCTCCCTTGTGTGCCTTTGCCTCTAAGCTCCTCCTCCTAACTCTATCCAGCCCTGAGAAGGGGAGGAGGAGGGAACCTGGAGTGCCTGGCTGCTTGGCTGGCACAGGGGCCGGCAGCCATTTTCAAGAGGGGGCGGGGCAAATTGGAAAATAAAGGAAGGTTGAGAACCACTGCCTTAGACCATTGGCCAAATTATAAAGGAAGAGACCTTATAAATAGGCTTTTGATAATGGTTTATTTATTTACTATATTTCTACCCTGCCCTTCTCAACCAACCCCCCTCCCCCGAGGGGGGGGAAATTCAGGGTGGCTTACAAGGCACAATTAGATGCCGGCAACAATACACAATATAAAAACACCAATACAACAAGATTAAAACCAGCGTTAAAACAATTATCAGCAATCAAATTAATTTTAAAATTCCATCTATAACAAACCCACATTGGTTAAATATATAATACACAATGGTTGGAGGATATTTTAATTGCTTTTAAATAATACAATCCCTGTTTTTTATGGATGATTGTTGTGTTAATATAGCATGTTTTGGTTCATTTTGTATTGATTTTGTGTTGTTACTTTTGTTGATTTAATTTAAATTGATTGTTTTATTATTTTTATTGTTGTATTATTCATATTTCTGTAAGCCCCTCGAGTCCCCTCATTGAGATGGGGTGGGATATAAGTAACATTTTAAAAATTATTGTTGTTGTTGTTGTTTGTTCTTGTTAGGGCTGAAACTTTAAATTGATTAATTCATGAAACTATTCCTTCAGTTGAATTTATCGATAGGCAAATAAATATAGACTTGCATACTACATGGGGCAACATATTAAATATGTTGAAAGCAGTGAAACTAATATTCACAAGTGTCCTGTTGTAGTTTTCAGTGTTTTAAGCCTTCAGGACAATATTTTTTTCCCTATAATAAATGCCTACATCTTGATTATGATTCTATAGCAATTTGTATGTTTTAACTATATTGTACTTAATTTGTAAACCATCTTGAGTTCCATTTTTGGGAGAAGATCGGATATAAACAGAAATAACAGACCATTGCCAAACCATTCTGGAAATAAAGGAGACAGCCAGTAATAGGTACAGTTGTCCTCCCTGGGGAATTCAGCCCTGGGAGTTGTCTCTCTGCTAAACTGAATAAAAGGAATGTTTCACTTCACTGGTCTGATTTACAAAAATAATTTAGAAAGAATTTTCATTAAATCGAGCAACAGTTCATGACTCTTTAGGAAACTTTGATAATCAGCACAGCAGAGTGTTTAGAAAATCTTGTCTACAGTTACTGTGATTAATTTAAAACTGTCACTGCAATTAGGCAAGTGTGTTGCCAGCAACCCCATCTGTAATAGGATAGCTTATCACATTTGATAGCATCCCCCCACTTTGATCCACCTCTTCTGAGCACTTTCCATACTCAGCAACTTTTTCTTGCAAAAGCTGAGGAAGCATTAGGTTATCATTTTCCAGCTTTTCTTTGTGTGGATAAAATGCTCTCTTCAGTGCAAACTGTTGCGCAAGCCAGTATACAGTACAATTGTTATTTTTAACTGAATTTTTCAACTGTTGAGGAGATCCAGTGTTGGCATTTCCCAGTAATTACAGGTTGATTTCAGAGTTTGTTAGAAAACCTATGGTGAAATTATCCAGATTAAACCTGAAATTGTGGTTCTTGTTTACAAGCTGAACTAAACATTCTATATATGCATGTGTTTAAAAAGCAACCTTATCAAAATGTCATTTTCGAAGACAGTACAAGTGACAGGGAAGATTGATCAACCTTTTTCCATTCGAAACCATTCAAAACTCTGAAATCAGGGCAGTAAATAAAGAATAATGCCTAAAAAACAGGGGAATTCCAGACAGAAAACAATCAGGGTAGATAAGATCTCCCAACAAAGGATTCCCCCAGGCAGGAAGCAGCCAGGCCTTGAATCTGCAAGTCTATTCAATAGTAATCAAGATGGCCAATTGCAACATTCACATTTGCCTCCATCAGGCAAAAGTTCTTCTCCCACCCTGGACATTCAACAGATATATAAACCCAATTTGCCTAGTTTGCAACAGACCTTACAACCTCTGGGGATGCCTGCCATTGATATGGGTGAAACGTCAGGAGAGAATGCTTCTGGAACATGGCCAGACAGCTCAGAAAACTCACAGCAACCCAGTGATTCTGACCTTGAAAGCCTTCGACAGTATGTTCCTTAGCTGTTTCCTCCTCTAGTTCTTGAGGTTAAATTGAAGGCCGTAAAGTGTGGAGACAAAATAATGGATACTTTATTTTGGTTTCTGGGGAGCTGCAAGTCTCCTTGTTGGGTGTCCATACTAGTCATACAGCACACCATAATTCTCTCAGAGCAACATGGGCTTTTAGGTTGACATGTTGTATGGGGCCCTTGGGAAACATGGTGCGTCTAGTTGAAGTGTACCAATTAACCTTTAGATTTTGGTTTCTTCCCTTATAAACAAACAGCTTATTTTCTTATTTATAGATTCTGAATCAAAATTACTACTGGAGTAGGGGTATTCATTGGTTTTATAAATGCTTTTTCCTAATAATATGATATAGCCTCTTTTATCGAGTTGTCACGGTGAACCCTGAACATACAGTATTTGATAAAAGGGAATGCAAATTTTGGAATAATTGATTGGTTGCATGCAATTTCTGCTTTACACAGAATGTCCCTTTGAAGTTTACTTAGAACCTTTCAAAATCAACCAAAGCCTGCAGTTCACTGATTATAACCTATTGTCCTGGTCATCTTTTGTCATTTGGTATCAGGTTACAAATACAGCAATATTAGAACTGAATTACAGCAATATTACAGCAATATTAGAACATAATAAATATTATTTCAGTTCCAGAGTTTTTTCATGTCTGCCTTTAGCTTTAGAAAAAGTGGGCTTTAAATTTTTAGCAGCTAGTACTGCAATAAAAAGTGAACTGCTCACAGGACAAAGGTAATACTGTGAAAAAGGCTTAGGAATGATACTTCTGAAAACAAGATGTACCAATGGGTTTATTGCATGGCTGTAATAGAAAAAGAACCTTTCCTCTCCCCAACTTTAAAAGTCAGGAAGATAAAATTAGCATACTAGATCTTATCTTATTATGTGTGTGTGCGCGCGCGTGCACGCGTGTGTGTGTTCCAGTGTTGTTTCACGTAGCTCAGAAGAACATAACAGAGTTATAAAACTTTGAGTCCATATTGTTGATATTGTAAAGACTATCCGCTCCTGGGTATAAAAATTGCCAAGCAAAAAGTTCATGGAAACAGATATAAAACAGAAGTAAGAAAAGATGCAAACAAAACTTTAAAAATTTAAGATCCGGGAATAAACAATAATGCCAAGTATTATTTATTCTGAAATCGTACCGTTGTGAGCATAACCAGCCATCAAACATTGAAAAGTATTGAAAAGAAAAATCAATTAAGGAAGGAAAGAAAATCAGAGGAAGAAATCAACTGCAGAGACAGCTGTTAAGATGGTAGGCTAGCCACTGTAAGCAAAACTGGAGTAGCAGGATGCAGGGCCGTAGCCAGGATTTTGATTCCGGGGGGCTGAGTTTGGTTCAGGGGGCTGAGACTGGGTGGAAGAGGGTCTACCCTAGCAAACCTTTGTATTGTTATCCCAATAACCCCATTAATATGGGATATAATGAGCATGGTGATCAGATCATGATTTAAATGCACATAACAGTTTAAATAATGTACCAGTAAGGCCTTTTTGTGGACCATCCTGAGAATTTGGGGGGGGGGCTGAAGCCCCCTTAGCCCCTCCCTGGCTACATGCCTGGCAGGATGAAAGGAGAAACATATAGATGGTATGCTTAGACTCTACCATATATTGTATAGATCAGAAAAAATATGGATTGCAAAGAGTAAGTATAATAAGCATTTCATATTGAAGACTGTTGTCTTTTGAGGGAATGAAAATAGTAAAGTTGTGTCTGACTCTAGGGGGTGGTGTTCATCTCTAAGCTGAAGATCCGGCATTGTTCGTACACACCTCCAAGGTTATGTGGCCGGCATGACTACATGGAGCACTGTTACCTTCCCGTCAAAGTGGTACCTATTGATCTACTCATATTAGCATGTTTTTCGAACTGCTAGGTTGGCAAAAGCTGGGGCTAACAGTGGGAGATCACCTCACTCCCCAGATGTGAACATTTGACCTTTCAGTCAGCAAGTTCAGCAAGTTGACCGATACTTACCTCTCAGAAGTCCTCTCAGGAACAATATTTGAAGAAGTCCTGCATACAGGAATAATTATTCTGAACTTTACAAACAGCAGTGGAACACCATGCGGACTTCTATCTTGCCAATTTATAACTCGGGACTAAGGACTCTCGCAGACTTGTGTGCATACTCTCTACATATATGTTTTGGAAATTAATGCTTTATTGATGTTGTACATGCACTCTTGTTGTTTGAGCACTCATGAATAATATATTTTTGATATATTGTAATATCATTGTTGTCATAACTTTTGCGCCCTGTTAGTGTGTGCAGTAGTTTTAATAATAAGTCATTTAATTTGTCAAGGTATGTTTTACAGTCATGCAATTTCACTTATTCCAGGCTAGGTTAAATCACTTCTCTTTATGATTGAAAAAATTAGCAACTCTTCTCTTGCAAGCAAAAGAACAACCTAGGGAACTGGTCCTTCAGATCATTCCTTTTTATTGTTATTATTCATATATTGGCACAACATATTACACATTCTTTCTTCACTTTTCTCATGCTCTGTAAGTATTCTTTTCTTGCATGGCTGGTTTTATGATTAAACAGATTAGTGGTTAAGCACTAACTTTATAATGAACCAGGCAGTAACACATTGACATATTTCCTTAGTTATAAGAGAAAGCTTTTTAAAAGCACTTTAAGTAGTACCCACTTTAATTCTGAACGTAAATTTTACTGACATTTTAGCACTTTCTTAGATGCAAATGAAATGTAAATGGAAGTCTTAAAAATAATAGATCTCATTATCTATATATATATAATCCGAGTGGTCGTGGGATGTCGTATATAGACAAAGAAACTATGGCTCGCAGAGGCACCAAACTTGGCAGCCTACTGGACCATTACACTCGCTACAGACAACAGCAAAAAACCGACCTACATACCTCCCAGCACCCCAAAAAACGATCCCAAAAAATGCCAACCCCGGCCGCCGCTGCCAGCGAACGTTTAGAACGTTCGCACATGGCAGCAGAGCGCCTCCTCCGCCTCCTCAGGAAGAGCGGCGGCGGGGGACCTGGAAGGAGGAGGAAACCTGGCTCCCCTCCCCCCAGCCCCTCCCACCTCCGTCCGCACCCCCCCCCGCCGCCGTCCCGGCAGCTTCCCTCCCACCTCCGCCAGGATCGGGACCCCCGGTTCTCTCCCGATCCCTGAGGAGGCAGGAGGGAAGCTTTTCCCGGCACCTCTTTTTCCTCCTCTCCCCCGCCCCTCCACCTCCTCCAAAACACCCTCCCACCCCGACTCCCTTCACCCCGCCCCTCCTCCTCCTCCCTCCCACCCCACCCGCGCCCCGACTCCTTACCTGCCGCATCCCTCGCCGCCCGGTTCCAAAGCCTGGCGGGGGTCCCGAGCAGGAGGCGGGACACGCCTCCCCCTCCCTAGCCCCTCCCACCTCCTCCCGCGCTCCTCCCCGCCGCCCGGTTCGAAGCCTGGCGGGAGGGGCGGGCAGGAGGCGGGACATCCCTCCCCCCTCCCTAGCCCCTCCCACCTCCTCCCGCGCTCCTCCCCGCCGCCTCCCTAGCCCCTCCCACCTCCTCCCGCGCTCCTCCCGCGCCCGGTTCGAGGCCTGGCGGAGGGGCGGGCAGGAGGCGGGACATCCCTCCCTCCCTAGCCCCTCCCACCTCCTCCCGCGCTCCTCCCGCCGCCCGGTTCCGAGGCCTGGCGGGAGGGGCGGGGCAGGCGGGACATCCCTCCCTCCCTAGCCCCTCCCACCTCCTCCCGCTCCTCCCCCGCCGCCCGGTTCCGAAGCCTGGCGGGAGGGGGCGGGGCAGGAGGCGGGGGGGTTTGTTTATAAATGTTGATCTAAAACTGGTTCTGAAAGAGGGCTCCACGAAGCATACTGAGGAGCTCAGTGCTTTCCTCTCTCCTCCCCCTCCAAGCTTTCCTTCCTCTTTCCTACTCCTCCCCAACCCCACTTCCCTCATCCCCAAAAGCCTCCCCCACTTGTCACAAAAAGTATTTTTCCCCTACATTCTGTTCTGCCCAGATCCTTCCTCCCTCACCTTCCTTGCTTCCAAAACTCTATTTCCCTCCCACCAATCGGGGTGCTTTGATTGTGCTTTTCCTGAATGGCAAAAGGGGGTTGGACTGGATGGCCCTGAGGTTCCTTCTGTTACTACTACTACTACTACTACTACTACTACTACAATCCCTGGGTGGTCATCTGTTTGGGGGAGCTTTAATTATGCTTTCCTTGAATGGCTGAAGGGTATTGGATCAGATGGCCCCTGAGAACTTCCACTGAAATACTGTTAAGTTTATGTTAGCTAAAGTTGTTCTTTCTTTTCTTTCCATTCCTTCTTTTCCTTCCTTCCTTCCTTCCTTCCTTCCTTCCTTCCTTTGCCCTACAAACAAGATGTGTGCATAGGAATTTGTTCATGGTGTTTTCAATTCACACAAACACTCTTCATCCATCAGCCTGGCCTGGCCTGGCCTGGATGTCAAATTTTATAACACAATGCAGCAAAACGTTTGCCCATGCCTGAGATATATATACATACATACATTCATCCATCAGGCCAGCCCTGAAATTCTCAGGGTGGCCTGGAGGCCTTACTGTTACATTATTTAAACTGTTATGTTTATTCATATCATGATCTGATCACCATGCTCATTATATCCACATTAATGGGGTTATTGGGATAACAATACAAAAGATTTGCTAGGGTAGACCCTCTTCCACCCAGTCTCAGACCAAACTCAGCTCCCTCCGAAACAAAATCCTGGCTACGGCCCTGACACACACATATACATACACACACACACTATAATATAATATAATAACATTTCTTGGGGCTCCAGAAGAAAGTTTTGCTTCAAAAAGGGCTCCAAGGCTGAAAAAGTTTGAGAATCCACAATCTAAAAAAATTACTGATGATGATTAATCTTATCTCAACTTTTTTCTTTAAAATGTGACTTGATTGTTGTTGTGTAGCTTCCAAACTGACTTATGGCAGCTTTATAGGGTTTCCTTGTATTCCAAAGAGGTATGCCATTAAAGTGAGAAAGTAAAGTCTTTTAAAAAGAAAGAAAAGCGAAACATCTGCGAATTAAGAGGGTACCAGCTCCCTCAATGTGGAGCCCTTGGGGAAAGAGGAGAGGAAAGGGAAAGGAGTGAAAAGGTGGAGGAAGAAAAGACAGGGGGTATAGGAAGCATGTAGAAGACAGAACTTCTGCATGGATTTCCCAGAGGCATGGTGAAGAAGAACAGCTTTCCTGGATTCAATTCCTGGAGCCAAATAGTCTCCCCGTCCCACTAACCCTAGACACACAGCCACTGCTACTACCAGGACGGGGAGAAAGGATCAAATAGGCACCATTGGCAGAAGCCATTGAGTTCAGCTCAAAAGCAGCCTCAGTCTCAGCAACAGCAACTTCGTGCTGCCAGAAAGGAGCCCATTACAGGAGATGGGAAGTTTTCTTCTCTGTGCCCACTTGTCCCTGTTTAGCCTACGCATCAAGTGGTGGTGGGAAACCCAGTCTCTCAGCTCAGTAAATTGGTAAACTTTCCCTTCTCTCACCCATCGGAAACTGAGGCAACTCTCACCTCTCTGGATTGATCTGACGGTATACAAAGCTATCACTTTTCTCTTCCCATACAACTCAATAATTCTGTCATCTAGATCTTTTTCCCCTTAGGAGAATTTTCATGGAAGGCTCTTCCAGTTGGCCAGTTTATTCCAAAATATTCATCTCCCTGATGAAGAGCAGCCAATAGCATTCCCCTGTCCCTAAATTCTTTATCACTTTGATCAGACAGGGGATTCTGGTACAGGAGACCCTTTCTCCCTCCCTGACAGTAACTAAATTCTACTATAAGTACAGTCCAAACAACAACAAACTAGTAACAATGTGCTGCTTCTGTCATGTCATCTAAAATCAGCCACCCGAGGCAGGTGATTCATTACACCCTAAACCAGCCTTATATCGAGATGTAAAGTGCAACCCCCATAGCCATGGAGGATACATTCATGGATACGTTAAACCATATACAGTACAGTAGCAGACCAATTAAAATGAAGGACCTCTGACCCAAGAATGCCATATAGTCAATTCATTTCCAGGCAAAGTACAAGGTGTTGGTTTTGATCTTTAAAGCCTTACTTGGTTTGGGTCCAGGTTACCTATAGGATTGCCATCTCCCATTAAATCTGCCTTCACACTTAGATCCTCTGGTGGTTGACTACTCCAACCACCCCAAATCCGATTGGCAACCGTCACCCAAAGAACCTTCTTATTGGCCACTCCAAGAGTGTGGAATGACCTGTTGGAAGAGATCCAACAGCTTAATGAGCTGTCGGAATTTAAAACTCATCTGAAGACCTATTTCTTCTGGCAGACCTACCCAGCCAGTTTTAATTCGAAATATTAAAATCGCATCCTATGTTTTAATCTTTGTTCTGTGCATTTTAATATGTATTTTATAGAAATACATTTTAATATGTGTATTTTATAGAATGTTTTAAATAATTATGTTTTACTATGTTTAACCCTGAGGAGAGGTGGGTAAGAAATAATAATAATATTATTATTATTGTCTTGCTGGAGACTTAGAATATCTCTAGAGACAAATAAAACTACAAATACTGGACCCATGGATATGGTGTTGTTCTGTATATCTTTGTCAGAGATATGCTTTTGCCAATTTTAAAAAATCCACATGATTAAATGGTAAACATTTTTTAAAAATACCCACTATTATAAATGTTCATTTTTCCTAATCTTCTTCCTGAGCTAATTTATGTATTATGTTGTACATAAGTATTCTGTACAGGATGCAACTGATACAGAGAATCCATGTTGCATCCCTTTTTTTGCAGTTAATTGAGGGTGACTTATAGCCTTCTGGTAGAAAACAAACAAATCATTTTTCTTGTACTTTCACTCTCACAAGAGGGCCCTTATTAATCTCCAGGGCTACTAGAAGCTGATGGAGCTTTTATTTCTTTTCTTATGAAGTGGATAAAAGGTTTTAAGTCTTGACACAAACAGGAGAACACAGTCAAAGCATTTATCCTGAAGGCACCAAGCCTTTAAATAGTTACTATGCTCCCCTTCCCTCAAGGACCAGAAACAACTCCCTTGTTCTTTGTTCTTCTGGACCTTGCATTACTAGAAGCACTATGCTCTATTCTGTCTCAGCACATGCCAAAAACGTTCATTATGTTTAGTTCGAAAGAGATCTATTGCCACAGAATTACGACAAAACTCCCTCGCCCTTCTGTTTCAAGTATCTTTGTTAAAACTTCAGTCTACTAAAGGTAAGCTTTCCAGATCTGTATTCAATCATTATTTTCCTCTCTACTTTTTCTTGAGGGGTAGAAAGAAATAGTGAATGTATGAAATTACAACCCATGTAAAAAGTATATTATTGAATTTTTAACCATAGAGGAAGGTAAAAAAGGAGAAGAAATGTACTTCGTAAAATAATATTAGGATATTCTGAAGTTGAGTATGTTTGAATGACGTGTTGTTTCTCTGCAAAGCTTGAATCATTATGACCTAAGATAGATGATCCATTGATAATAGTAAATTTGACAAAAGTTTAGTAGTCTGGCATTATGATGCTTAAGCTCAGCAACTTTATTTTATTTACTTTATTTTGTGAAACATATTACATTAAAAGTAAAATTAAAAGTTTACATTAAAAGTAAAGCAGAAGATAGAGAAGTGGAGAAGTTCTGTTTAAGATTATTTTAGAAAATGTTTAAATCATTAAGCATCCTATTTCTCACTAGGAACCAATCCTAGAGTTTTACTTCAGGGAGAGTCATGTTCTGCTCAATAGGTAACTGCATAAAGTATTACACTGATAGCGTCATAATAGCTTTTGTGTAATTGCATGCTGTTATGAGGATTACAAACAAAATGTTTCTCCTAAGCACTCTGCTAAAATACTGTTATGTGCTCATTATTTTAATACTTGCAAAAAATGTGGATCTTAGAAAATGTTCTTGTTGTTTGTATAAAACATAGTGTTCAATGTCATTACTTAATCAAAACATTATTTTTAAAAATATATTTACTTGAAAGCACACAGCATTGACAACCACATTCGTAGTTCAGTGTTGAATGTATTACACTGGCTTGTACCAGTGTACTCTGATTTTCATTGTAAAAAGCAAACATGACACATTAGAATTTTGTTTCTTCCTTTTGAAATATTAATTCTTGTTATATTAAGGATCTCAGCATATATATACCATGTGTAATAGTCCTTGCCATAAGATACTGCACATGTTTCATGGGAAGGATATTAATGCTCACCATCATAGGCAATCACTTGTGGCAGAGTATGATTGTCTTCCAAGGGTAAAGTCTTGGCAGTGGGTCCGTAAGGAACAGTGAATACCTATTCCGGATCTACATGGTCTTTCACAATGGAGACATGGATTTCCAGATGGAAGTGGTCACGACAAGGATTTGTTTGATATGCCTTACTCTCAGCACATTTCTTCCTTTTGATCTGTATAGTATACACACCTCTTCTAAATCCATTGGTAATAGCTGATCTCCCGTTACAATGCTCAGTTGCCAGTGCTTCAGAGTTCTTGGTGATTATACTACATATGTTTAGGTTATATCTCTTTTATTGCCCACCCGACATTCCATTTTCCATTGAGCAGTTGAGAACCAATGAACTTCCTTGGGAGATAATGATCTGAGATTTGGATAACATAGCCTGCCCAGCAAAGTTCATAGTACAGAATCATTGCTGCAGTGCTGGTGGTTTGTTTCCCTACCTTAGAAATACAGGATCTTTTGAAGACAATGTTGATGCATAACACTTGTGATCAGATGCCATAGTTGCTTTCATAAGAGCTCTGGTTTATCATAACATGCAAGCCCGGCCACTGTCTTGATCTATACAGATTGTTCTCAGATAATCTGATGTTGAAGAATGAGCAAGATCCCCCCTCCCCTTGTGCCAGGTACCACTATTGTATTTGTGTCCATTGACTATCACTGATTTTTTTTTGTCTATGACTGTTAGCAAATAGCCTACATTGCAGATCAGCACTGGTTCAGTGACCACCACCTTGAGTATCAGTACACAACCCCTTCATGAAATTGTAGCAAAAACCAGTGAATCAATACATGAGAAGTATGTTTTAACACAGGGCTGTCCAACTGCCGGCCCTGCAGGTGTTTTGGACTTCAACCAGTTTACCAGCTGTTAGGATTTCTGGGATTTGAAGTCCAAAACACCTGCAGGGCCGGCAGTTGGACAGCCCTGTTTAAACACATACTTTTAATACACATTGGTGATACTAAAGCGTTGTGATTTTTTCGAAAAAAATAGCCTCCAGTTATGTAGTATTTGGGAGATCAAAGCTGCATTATACATGAATTTACTGCTTAGAAATGGCTCTCAATAGGTTGTTGTTTATTTGTTCAGTCACTTCCGACTCTTCTAGGCCTCATGGACCAACCCACACCAGAGCTCCCGGTCGGCTGTGGCCACCCCCAGCTCCTTCAAGGTCAAGCCAGTCACTTCAAGGATACCTTACCTTTCATCCATCTTGTCCTTGGTCAGCCCCTCTTCCTTTTTCCTTCCTTTTCCCCCCAGCATCATTATCTTCTCCAAGCTTTTATGTCTTCTCATTATGTGGCTTTCAATATAAGTAGTAGTTATATGATCTCAAGTGAAGTGTACTCAATGCAGGAGAGAACAAACGTAGAGTATATGGTAATATGCACTCCTGATTGGTTGACTTATGATCTACAAGTTAGACACTTTTGTCAGATGTTGTTGAGGAAGTCCAGCACTGAATGGATTTCAACATTTTGTTTGACTAATTTAAGCTAATATTCATTTAAAATCTTTTCAGTGTTATTCATGGTGTTGGAGGCTGACAGAGGACTGTAAAAATGCAGCCTTCTGCCTCTATTTGCTCAATTTGATTTAAAGTATTTCACAAGCCAGACATCCCAATGATATTTTAGTAGACAGGCTTATAGCTATATAGGAAGATGCCAGCTGCTTCCACTTAAATCTAGTCTCTGCCATAAATGATAGCCATGATTAACTTGCCTCTCAATAGGAAGGGGCAGTAAAAATGCATTGTAAGTTTAAAAAAGAAGAAGAAGGCTAGATCATTTGGTAAGCACAAGGGGAAGATAGCATTTCAGCCCACTTAGTGTGCTTACGTTCTTCTAGTGTTAGAAAGGAGGGAGTAGTGACAGAATCTTTGAAATATGGGAAATCATTCACAGAACATAATCCCTTAGATGACTCATAAGATTTATCAAGCCACAAGGGAAAATGCTGTGAAGATAATAAAAACTTAGTTTTTACCAGCTTTTTAAGGTTTGAATATTTACATGTGTTCTGCCATGGAATTCCTAGCAGATGTTTGTCGCACCCAAGAAATATGCTGTCATCCTGGGGAGAAGTTAATTCTTAACAGGAGCCTGATTCTACATTGAACAGTGACTAAAGGGCCAACTTTCACACAAACAAGTGGCTTTTACCTTTACAGCAGAAACATTATTCCTGCTTCTTGGCAGGAGGTTGGACTGGATGGCCCATGAGGTCTCTTCCAACTCTATGATTCTATGATTCAATTTAGTATCTGCTCTGCTCTCTAAGGGCCCTTCCACACAGCCATATAACCCAGAATATCAAGGCAGAAAATCCCACAATATCTGCTTTCAACTGAGTCATCTGAGTCCACACTGCCATATATTCCAGGTCAAAGCAGATAATGTGGGATTTTATTCAGCTGTGTGGAAGTGGCCTAAGAACGAACAGAAACAAACATTCTGACAAGATTCTCGATGAAGAAATTTAAATATTTTATTTTCTTCATGATGAAAATTCCAAATGGCAAATTGTTTATCATCATCATCAATCTTTATTACAGTCCAAAAATCCAATTTTCTCAGTGGAAAAAGTGTACAACAGATTCAAAACTGATATAACTACTTAAAAACAGGATGGGTACAATTCTAGATGCAAATGAACAATGGTAAAAACAATGCAAATATAGATATGGCAAGGTTCAACCTGATTCTAATTCAGGAAGTTGTCTAATTCTGGTTACCTCAGAGAGAAACTTGGCAACAACCAAGGTCACATGGGGGAAATTGTCACCTAATAAAAACTTGACATGGAATAGCCTAGATCTACTGGGTAGGTTGCTCAGTAGTGGGTTAACAATATGTAGCTGAGCCTGTTTGTAAAAACTGCAGGACAACAAGATGTGATACATACATTCAACATCCTGGTTATTGCATGCGCAAAGTCTTTCATTGTAAGGGACACCCACAAATCTGCCTCGAAGCACTTCGAATGGGAACACATTGCACCTTGTCTTGGAGAAAAGGCAAGCTAATTTTCTTCATGAAAAGGCCCGGTATAATGTATGCTCAGTGCTCTTGGGAAACAAGAAACATATGAGCAAGAACACAGCTCACAAAAGGCAATGTCCCACAATCTTTGTTTAATAGATTTAAGTGTCATGCCATAACCCAGATGAGATAAGAGGGATGAAGCGAGGCCGATAGAAGACACTTTTTGGAGTTAAGCTTGAACCAGTTGCTAATGTAATCATCTTGGGCTAGATGGTGAATCAGGCTTGAGCCCAGTTTGAAAACACTGACCTTAATCAAATATTTAAGGGCCCACCACCAAGCTCTTGTTGACAGGGGAATTTCCCCAAATTCTAACAGCAAGACACATCTGGGGAACTGGAAGAGGGCTCTCAAGAACTGTGATTGGTGCTGGTCTATCTTAGGTGTTGAGCCACCAATTCAGGTGCTGGATGCATACAGCAACTGGGTAGCTGTCTTGGCAATAAAAAATTCAATAGCCAATGGTATATACCAACCTTTGGTAATGCTAAAACATAGAATGGCTGATCTGCTAACTTGTGCTTTCAGGGAAATAGAAGATATGTGAGTGGACGAGGACAGAGTGTGATGGAAAAGCAGCCCCAGATATTGTTTATGACTAAGAACATCTGAGATTCTCTAGAAGATGGAAAGATTTTATAATTCAAGAACTTTATATTGCATTGTCAGAGAAATTGACGTATAAAATATGTGGACACATACAAACAGATAAGTTTGAAAAGACCAGATGAGCTTTTATTCTTTTCACGTCTATCTAATCATTGGCTCCAAATTGGCAGACCATATCTTGGAGGAATTCTTTATTGAGGCCTATCTAAACTGATGAGTTAATCACTGGAGGTGACCATCTGTCAGGTGTACTTTGATTTGCTTTTCCTGCATGACAGGGTTGGACTACATGGCCCATGGGGTCTCTTCCAACCCTAATATTCTATTATTCTAGGTCTACACACACACACACACACACACACACACACACTTATCCCCAACCCAAGATGGTGCTGGGCCAAATTTAAGTGCTGATGCACTGTCACCTTATCATACATGTTGTTGCTGCCACTTAAATAAGGCAACATTAGCCAATTCCAGTTATTAACCTGGTGTACCTCATAATAACCACTGAAAGTGGCAGAATGTCATGGAGAAAACAGAATTGAATGCACAGTGAGTTATTAACCCAGTGTAGACAAGTCCTTAGAAACAGTTAGTTAATGTTTACCTGAACAAAACCATTTCTGATTTCAGAATTTCTTTTGTGAGTTATTGTCATTATCTCAGAATTGTTTCTTCCTTGTCTGTAATAAGTGTTTATATGAAGTGTCCAAAAAGACTCCATATGTAGAAGAAATTATACATTATATTCTATTTTATATTTTCAGTATTATTATATATTATATATATTTACAATGGCTGTGAAGGCAGATGAAGGCTGCAACAGATAAGTGGCCATCAATCTTAGTGGTATCAGTTGGATTAGGATCTCTTTCTGTGAAGATTATATGTTGGTCACTGTGCACTGATTACCACACATAAAACAAATCCATGCACAGCTGTCTTCCAAGCATACCAAAACCAACAACAGATCATTATTTTGGAAGACAATCATACTCAGCCACAAGTGATTGCCTATGATGAATGTGCTTGAGCAATTTGGTCACAGATGTAAATGCATTTCCTCAAATAATACAAGAAACCAATTGGAATTTTCTGTTATTTAGTTACCTTTACTTGGTTATTCCATGATGTTTTCAGCACTTACTAAGTAATTTAAGAGCCAAAATGAATTAGAAATAAATCAGCAATATAGATAGCATCTGATAGTTCCTTTCTTTTTATATATATATTTACCTTTGCTTATTGAATTATTTAAGACTCCCCTACTTCATGTATCTTAGGTTTGCAGTAGCAACTGTATCTTGTACATGTTATAAATAATTTGTACAGTCTTGTGTGAGTTGCTGGCAAAAACTTGCCAATAGCCACATTCCTGATTAAACATAGTGCCCATTCAGGTACTATTTCTATTTTTTCCCTGTGTGTAGCAACACTCCATTATAGAGTGCATATAAATCATTAAAGCAGTCACACAAGTCGGAAATACTGCTGAGTGTGTATTGAAGATAAAAATACATTTCACAGACACATCCAGAAGATCCTGATACAAAGGAACCAACACCATCTCAAAAGAGTGTTTTGCAAGAGTGCAGTATGACCCATTTTCCATATGGCAACTTTGTTGGTCAATATATGCACAAAAACCTTTTTTTATATTCCAGTTATTAACTAGTGAATCCAAAGATCTAGTACAGGTTGAGCATTCCTTATCCAAAGTGTTTTGGATTTTTTGGGATGTTAGAATATCTATAGTTGCATATATATGCATAGTGGGATATATTGAGGATGAGGCCCAAATCTAAATCTGAAATTGATGTGCTTATACACATGGCCTGAAGTTAATTTTATACACAATATTTTTAATAAATGTGTGTATGAAACAAAGCTTGGGGACATCAAACCATCCAAAAAAGGCTATCGCTCTCTTTGTCACTCATGTGAACATTTGAGCATCCCTTCCAGATAAGGGATGCTCAACTGACACTATTTCAGCTGTTATCCAGTCCATTTCTGGGTTGTATATTTTTACTACTGTTGCTAATTTTTAATATTCATCACTTTTTTACTGATTTATTTTTTAGATACCAGTAAGAGAATGAGAGAAAGAGAGTATACATATGTGTATTATGGGAATAGTCATAGAGTCCAAAAGACTGAATATTCTGGAATATCATATAAAACAAGTACTGAACTATAGCATTAACTAATAGTTTAATCAAACCTTTGAAAAGATTTTGGTTGATATTGGAACCACCAGCAGACAGTGAGGATGGGATACAATAAAAATCAGATACCTAATTATGTCAAATTAGGGTTCTCAGGAGTACTGTTTTAGGTAGAACAAGAGCTGAACATCCCATTCCGTGTGGTGCCTCAAATGCTTTATTTTGATCTGGTGTGACTGAGAAGAGCAGATATCACAGTAGACCAATGCTTGAGCATGTGGTATGCAACCAAATCGCCACAAATTACACACCAAATGCTGACAATTTGTTGCAAAAATTGTGCCAAGTTTTCTTACTTTCAGCTCTGCATGCTGATTATATGAAGCTCATCTCAAAAGAGAGTTTTTTCACGACAATTCTGGGGTCCCATGAAAGAGTTAATAGAATCCTGATAATTTCACATAATTCTCTTGTGAAAAAGTCCTATAAGGGCCTTATATAGGTCTAACTCGCATGTCTCTCCTGTTCTGAAGATGTCCTGGCCACCAAGGAGGAGCCTCCCTTTCCTTCTGCAATTCAAAAACCTCAAATTGTGAGGTACCCTTTGGGCAGCATTTCTCTAGCTTTTATGCAAAAGGAAAAAAATTCCAACATTTTTCTACCTCAGATAAACCTTGGATGATGAAACAGTAATCTGCTCATAAATAGCAGAAGCTCATACAAGCCTGGCTGTCACACATTAACCTGCCAATTTAAGGTCAATACAACAATATGCCATGCATTAACAGCCATTAATGTTTTGATGCTTCAATGCTAACAGTCTCTAAGGCAAGGGTGCTCAGAATGGTGATCGGGATCACCATGGTGATCTTTGGGCCTCATCCTGGTGATCTTGAGGCCCCTGACCAGGTTTTTTGCAGTTGGTCCTCTTCACGTGCCCCTGCACGCTGCAAAGAAGTCCTCCGTCGTTGCTCCTCCAAGCTCCTTGCTCGCGCGCCGCCTCCAAAAGCTCCAGAGTCCAAGAGGCAGAATGGGTCCCCTCTTTTGGATTCCTCCTCCTCCCTCCGTCCTTCTCCAGCCATTCAGAGTCGTAGGAGACCAAAGGGGGCGGGCCTGGATGATGCGATGCATGGCTGGCCCCGCGCGCATGCGCAGAAGCACCCATACTGCCTCTCGGACTTCTCGTGAGCTCTTGGAGGCGGCATGCATCCTGGTGGCGTGGAAAGAGGAGCAATGATGGAGGAGGAGGACAAGGACGCGTTGGGGTCATTTCCTTACCGCATCTCAAAGGTCAGTCTTTTTACTTTGGGGTGGGTGCTTGATTGTTCTGTGGCATGTCTCTTTGTTTATTTTTAATGTTTAAAAATGGCCTTTTAGCTCCAAAGCCTCTCTGCTTGCTTTGTTCCTTGAGAAATATATGTTGGGGAATATGGAAATGTGGGAGAAATGGGGTGGTTGGATGTATTTTTGCATGTCCCTTTGTTTACCTTGCTGAGTATTAAATGGCCGTGCAGTTCAAAAGCCTCTCTTCTTACTTTCTGGCTGATAATATGGCAGTGTGGGAGAAATGGGGTGGTTGGATGTATTTTTATGCTCTGTTTTATATTGTTATTAAATTGAAATGTTGATGTTTTATAACTTCATTTTATGTAAACTGCCCCGAGCCTGCTGGAAGGAGCGGTACATAAAAATGAATAATAAATATAAATAAATAAATAAATAAATAAGAAAATAGTTATATGTTTTACATTTCTGGGTAGGTGATCTTTGGGACTTGGTTTTTTAATCAGTAGCTCCCATGCTGAAAAAGTGTGAGCACCCCTGCTCTAAGGATATCACCAACATGGCAATGAAAGCAAAGTGGTCTTGCAAACTTACAAATAAAATATCTAGTTATAAGGTAACAGAAGTTAAAGTGGTCGGGGGATCCTTCTTTCTTTCTTTCTTAATTATTCTAATTCATATACAGTAACTCAGAAGAAATGTATAACTTTATTACCTCTGAGATCAACTTGTTGCAGAAATACTGTTAAATGAAATGAACGTAAATAGAATTTAAGGCGTGTTAAAATCAGAGATATTGGATGATAGCAGTCTAGTAAAGCAGATGATAGCTTTTACGATTGCATAGACAGATTTCTAGATTGAGTTCTTGGCATTTAGGTTAGTTTTAAAAGTTTGTGGGGAAAACTACTGCTGTAAATTTCACATCAATCAATGTAGATAAACAATACTAGCTTAAATGGACCATTCTGTATCATCATGTGCTGAATAGGGATTGCAGTGGGACTTTTATGGGTGGCCATGGGAGGCCTGATGATGACTTGAATATGCAGTCCTGCCTCCTAGGAGCAAACAGCTTCTCTACAAAATAATTCTATTTTACTGGAGTTTACCATTTGTGTAGGTATAAGCAGTTGACAGTAGAATATTTTGTATGCTCTTTTTACATTATAGTTTTTCTTTTTCAATATCTGTCCAGACTAATTATTGTGCTTTATCATTAATGCCTGGATATAATGAGCCATTCCTATCTAAATAAGAACAATATTCACTCAACTCTCCTTTTAGATGAGAACCAAATGTGTCTGCTAAGCACAGTGTAGTTTTGTTGCTGCTCTTCTCTTTTAAGGACTCATCACATCATTTAATTGAATGGAAAGCACAGACATTCTGTTATCATTATTCAGGCAATGATTAAGTGTCACCAAACCAGTTCAGTATGATTTATTTGACACAGAAGGACCTTTAATGACAACTATTTATTAAACTGAAAAGGACTATACAGTGGGTCTTGGTATGCACAGGGGATTGCAGATGTGCACACACATACATATACAAAAATCCATGGATGTTTGGTCCTGCTATATACAATGGCATAGTAAAATGTTGTCCCTTCTATAAAATGGCAAAATCAAAGTTTTCTTTTTAGCTTTAAAAATGTTTTCAAGCCATAGGCTGTTGGATCTGTTGGTGTGGAATCTGTGGATATGAAGGGCTGACTGTTTCCCAATGAGAGTGTATGGTTGACTTTTAGAAATGAATTTTACTTTTCTTCAGAGATGTGATAAAATGTGCATAGTTCAGCAACAGAAATAACAAATACCATACCTCTTGAAGCTCATCAATACCTCACCTCATGTAGGCAAGATGATTGTCCAGAGTATTGCTATTTTGCGGTTTTCTTGTAGGATTTAAATCAAACTTACATCAGGACCATTTGAAAGCGGTTTCATGCCCTGGACATGCAGTAAGCAAATGGCAATTGAAGAGAGTTGGTGGTTTTATATTGGGTGGAGTGTGGCAACTGGTATTAGATTTTCACTGGGTGGAGTTCTTATTGCTTTCAATTCTTCAACCCAGACATCATCTTTCTATTTGTTTTCCTCCTTGGTTATATTTTATGGAATATTTATGGCCAGGACCAGAAGTTTCATGATGGCTTGATTTAGAATTGAATTAGACTTGTGATCATGTTCACAGCAGTTGTTCAGGGGAAAAAAGTGGCAGCCAGATATTTGAATTAGTATACTAACAGTAAAGAAAAAAGACATGTTGAGTGTGACTGTAATTATTTTATCTTAAAAATTAAATATTTTGGATATATTATGTTTGGCAAAATAGTAATTTATTTGGATGCATTTGTTGCTTCTGTTACATAGAGATTTAAAACATGTGAAGCTTTCTAACACAACTTAATTGAGGAGTACACTTTATATTCTCATTGCCACCACAAAGGGGAAGTAGCCTAGTCACAGGACTATTTTCCAGTGGGGCTATATATAGATAGATCATTAAATTTTATGCACACACCTTTCAGAATATTGCAAAGAATGCAAAATTAAAGTAATCATAAAGTGAAAAATGTTTAAGAATATTAAGCTGAAGTAACTTTCATTGAAAGCAGTAAAATACATACATGTATTTAGAACAGAAGAATGAACATTGTGGTCCTTGAAATGTTGCCACACTATCAGTCCTAGCCAGCATAACCAGTGATAAGAGTGGGTGGGAGTTATCTATTTCTAGAATCCGACCAGTGCCATTAATACACAGGAGTGGCTGACTTCCTATTTTACAGTTATTTTGACTAAATTGCCAGTGCTTCTCCTGTCATTTAGAGAAGTTCTGCTGATGTCTTTAATCACAAAGCTATTACTTTGCATAGCTGTGATTTTGTCTATAAACCTGCATTGGTGAGCGAAATGTTGCTTGCCACATTAGATATTACAAGCATGATGCAATCTGTTTCTATGTTATGTATTTGATAGTAAAATAAAAAGAAACGCCTGTTGTTGAAATCATAACCCCTTTCTTCTTAATAGGGTGGGTTGTGCTGTCACTTGGGGCTAGATGATGTAAGGAAAGACTTCAGGGTGTGAAGCTTGCAGAGAACAAGGACCACTGCTGATGTTCTTCCCTTTGGGAGGGAGGGAATGTTTGAATTGCTTGACAGTGACTAATAAACAGCAAACCATTTTATGCTTCATACAAAAAGCATGCACAAGTGTTGGTCACTTCCACAAGTGTTGGTATATATTTGTGACTGTCTCTGTTTTTTCTGTCTATTGACCTCACATCCCTCCAGATTTATTGCATCTATTGAATTTGATAGAGATTTTCCTTCCACTTATGCCTCTGAACCCCATTTTTGTCTGCCTCCATTAGCTTGCAGTTCCACTGTTTCTGTTTAGATTGTTTAGATTGGCAATATTACATTCCTCACACATTCCCAGATTCACTTTCTGTGGGCCCTTGAACTCCATAATGACAACGTGACATGTAGCCTGAGCCTCCTCTGTTAGGAATTATATTGTTACAAGGGCTTCCATCCCAACCCATTTTTCATTTAACAAATGTCATTTCTGAAGATGGGTTCAAATTTCTTGCCTTGAGTTTATATCATAAGTCACAGATGTAGACACTTATAAAACAGCTGGCAAATATAATTTGATTCAAATATTTGTCCTTGGGAAATGTTGGGATCAACACACTTGACATCTCTTTTTGGTTGAACAGTTTAGATTCCATCCATCAGAGAAAAAAGATTATTGTGCTCCTTTTTGTTTTAGTGGCCCATATGTCCTAGCATATGTTCTGTCGTCAACTACAACTTGATTTATTTGTTTTTTTTGTTAAGCTAACTTCATGGGGTGATCCTCATTTGAAAGGTGCAAGATGTTCTTAGCTGGTTCTTAACCACTCCAGTCTCTTCCTGGTAAATTCATGTGATATAAAGACTTTGTGTTTAAAAGATGCAGCAGTGTTTCACATTACAGAATAGAACACACATTCTACCAGCCAATAGAAAGCAGAAACTTGCTCATAGCCAAAAGTGAGCTGGGTCCTCAAGTGATATCAGATGTTGTTTTGAGACAGTATACAGTTGATTGGACAGTTATACAGTCCAGTGAATTGTGCATTGTCTGATGTATCCTTTAGTGAGATCCTGCATCCTTTTGCACTAGGTAAAATATGAAACAAATTGGCTGTGTTCAAGACTCTGTTTCAGTCCAAGTCTGGAAAACCAGATGTTTGCTAAAGTTATCATCCTTCTTTAGCCATTCACAAACATAGGTTCTATAATGTCAGCTTCAATTTCTTTGAGCATATGGGGGTTGTAACCCTCTTGATCGCTTATGTTTCCATTACCTGTGTTTATATGAGAGTATGTTCTTTTAAGTTCATCACATAAGGTGAGTCCCCCACTGGGGATTGAGAAGAGCGGGGTAAAATGCCGGAAATAAATAAATAAATAGTTAAATAGATTTTGGAAGAAAGTGGTTTTTGGCCTACTGTGGAAAATCACAGACAATACACAAAGACTGGAAAATGTAAAGAAAAGTTTAGAAACAGTTTAGTGAGTCATGAATGTATACTTTTTGTATTTACGCTAAATATAGTCAACAGTATTAAAAATTTAGATTTGGGAGGAGGGGGGCAGAGACAACAGTATGCCTATGTGTGAACATGTGTTTGTGTATTTTAAGACTCTTTTTAAAGAATTGTGCTTTTGACAGTTGTTCAGATAATAGCACCAGAACCCAACAGTTTAGAGAACTTGAGAGAGTTGCTCCCTCTGAGATGAAGCCTGTTGTTTTCTCTTTGTCTTTCTAGTAACCAGACTAGATGGAATTATCTCGGTTTAGCGCTGATCATTTAGATGTCTCGTGTATTATCTTGCTTCTGCTTTGTCCTTCTTAAAACAATAAGCAACCCATAGCATTGCATTACTTGGAGGAAAAAAGAGTTGAAATAACAGAGCCAGTCATTTTTAGCAAGAAATATATTACTTCATAGAATAACACAATAGTAAAAGAGAATAATAGCATAATAAAAGTTCTCCTCTGTTTTGAAATCCTATATTTTAATTTGTTTTACATTCTTTTCATATCAATTGACTTTTGGCAAAGGACTTTATTCTGCCATAAATCTGCAAATCACAAAACTACTTGAAACAGTTCTTTTAGATTTTCTTTTATTCCCACAGGTCATGTCCAAAGCAGAGTTATTTATTTCATTTCCTCTTGTGAATCCTTTATATATGGTACCTTAAAAAAGAGTCTCCTATAGGTGAATCCTACTGGCCAATATTATTTCAAAATCAGGCAGGTTTATAGCCATAAGCGGTAGAAAGCCAACTGCGGGACTTCCTAGATCGATCCGGGGGCCTAGACCCGTCCCAGTCGGGTTTCCGCGCGCAGGTCATGGAGTGGAATCCGTCCTCGTAGCGATCACAGACGACATCCGCCGTCAGCTGGACCGGGGAGGCTCGGCAGTCCTGGTCCTCCTGGACCTAACTGCGGCCTTTGACACCGTTGATCATGACTTGCTCCTCTACCGCCTGGCTGCCTCGGGGATCCAGGGCAAGGCTCTGACCTGGCTGGAATCGTTCCTGCGAGGCCGCTCGCAGCGGGTCGAGTGGCAGGGTCAGGTCTCCAGGAAAGCGGGTGGAGTGTGGAGTTCCCCAGGGTGCCACCCTGTCTCCCACCCTCTTCAACATCTACGTCCAGCCCCTGGCCAGCATTGCTAGGAGCCATGGGTTCTCCTGCTACCAATACGCTGACGATACACAGCTGCTCCTGAAGCTTGACCCAGGGACATCGTCGGTGCCGGATAGCTTCAGCCAAGGGCTGAGAGCGGTGACGAGCTGGCTCAGAGCACATAGACTCAAAATCAACCCGGCAAAAACGGAGATCCTCTGGCCTGGCCGACCCGACCCTCACCCATCACTGCCACTCTTTGAGGGCGAGCTCCTGTCCCCGGCTCCGGCGGTGAAGAGCCTGGGAGTGATTCTGGACGAAAAACTGACAATGGAGGCCCAGATCCAGGCTGCAGCCAAAGGCGCCTTTTTCCATCTCCGTAGGGCCCGACGGCTGGCCCCCTACCTACCACCTGAGGCGCTAAGAACCGTGATACATGCCACCGTTGTCTCGCGTCTTGATTATTGCAATGCCCTATATGCAGGCCTGCCCCTGTCCACAACTAAGAGGCTGAAACTCATCCACAACGCAGCGGCCAGACTCATCTCTGGGTCATCAGTGAGGGACCACATCTCCCTATTTTAAAAGATCTTCACTGGCTGCCCCTAGAGGTCAGAGTGCTCTACAAACTTTTTGGCGCTCACTCTTACAGCACGGCACAATAGTGGGCCAGCCTATCTGAGTGCCCGGCTGACGGTCCAACACAGCGAGAGGCCAGCACGTGCCATAAACGGTGATCGTATGGCCATCCCTGGGGTGCGGGAGGCTCGGCTGGTGGAGACCCGCGGAGAGCTTTCTTGGCAAAGGACTTTACTTCTGCCATAAATCTGCCCTCAGAAAACTACTTGAAACAGTTCTTTTAGATCTGAAAACCTTTTATTAGCGTTTGGGGCCTGAGGTCATGTCCAAAGCAGAGTTATTTATTTCATTTAAATTGTGAATTTTGATGTATGGTACCTTAAAAAAGAGTCTCCTATAGGTGAATCCTACTGGCCAATATTATTTCAAAATCAGGCAGGTTTATAGCCATAACTTTTCCAGTTGATCTCCAAGTTCTAAGTATTGATTGGCCCCATTCTATTATATCTGTGCTTTTTGTCACTTAACCCTATCCTTTTTTACATGATCTGGGTTACTAACAGTAGTAGACTGCAAGGAAAGCAAAGGAAGCAACTTAGTTTCCTCACCGCTTGAATGCTCAGAGAGGATAGATAAACAGACCTTCATCACATGTTAAGCTTTGAAATCCTAAGATGTAGTTTGTTTATTCCAACATTTCATGTTATCTGTCATCAAGTGAACTTCAACTTCAGGTAACCCCATGAATGTGGATCCTAAAAGTCACTCTATTATGAAGAACTCTGTTTATATCTTACAGACTCAGCTTTCTATTCTCCTAAGCATTGTTGTCAACAGTTAGATCCCAGGGGGTCTTTATTATAATTAACTTTTTCGTAAAGGGAACATTCAAATATTTCACATAGGAAATATATTGCTATATTGTCGGGGCCTGCATGACTAGAGATTATGAGACTATGGAAAATATTAAAAAATCTTTCATTTTGATGCTGGTTGGTTTGGAATGGGGAGTTGCTCATGCGGAAAAACTGACTTGTAGCATCCAAATGACTAGAGGAGAACCCAGAAAAGACACATTTGTTACAATCTTCTTTTATTACACTAGTAACTAAGAATGACCATGTTGTCACATCAACAAACAGTTTTCATTCCACCTTTTTTTACTCAAGTTAAGCAATTGAAGGGATGCAGTCTAGGAATTCTTTTTGTCAAAACAAACTTTAAAAAGCAGTGTTTGCGTAGCTTTCTTGACAGCATTGCTGTTTTTCCCATCTCAATTTTCTCTCCTCCCAGTGCCTTAGTTGTATTAATTTGCTAATTGTTAAATTTGTGTTAGAAATTGGGGAAAATTGGTAATTTGTAAACCACTTGAATTCTGTTTTTGTGGGGAAAGCAGGATATAAATAAGTAATAATAAGACAATAATGATGATGACAACAACAACAACGGTGGTGACTGTGATGACAACAGTAATTGCTCTTTTGTTCTAGGAAACCCTTACCTAATTTAGATTTGAAATGCTGATGAGCATGACCAAATGTTTAGTCTCTGTTCAAAACTTATTTCCTTGCAGAAAATCCCTTCCTCGGTGCCAAAGAATTAGCAGAATGCTCTCCAGTGAATCCTTGCGTCCTCCTGTGTACAGTCGCTCTAATTCCCAAGCTTCTGTTGACAGCGCTTCCATGGAAGATTTCTGGTGTGAAGTAGAGAATATCAAAGAAAGCACTGAAGATAGGCCAGATGAACAAACCCTATTAGAAGTCAAGCCTCCTGATGGTGAGCATACTTGGAAGATTTGGGGTACTCCTGGACTCAGCATTGAACGTGGAGGCCTAGGTTTCTGCAGTGGCCAGGAGTGCCTTTGCTTATTTAAAATTGTGAGACAACTGTGCCTGTTCCTTGAGATGCCAGATCGAGCCATGGTGGTAAATACTTAGTTACATCCCATTTGGATTACTGTAACACACTCTATGTGGGACTGCCTTTGTAGAGTGTTCACAGACTTTCCCTCTAAAATCAGTAAGAATGACAGCATTATTCTAAATATATTTAGTCAGAAGCACGTTCCAGATTCGAATGGGTCTTACTTCTTTGTAAGCCTGCTGAAATCAGCTGATTTTGCTCAACATCTCTTAAATGTGTTCCAAAAAGAGACCCTTTATTTATTTTTCATAGGAGAAAATATGAGGCATGTGAGAGATCAATGGAGAGGTCTGGAGCTTAACTATCACTGTGAAAGCACAAGAATGTATTATTGGTCATGTTTATGATCTTTCAAATGTGTTCAGATTATGTATACAGTTTTGTTAACCTTAGGGGCCAAATGAATGAATTATTTATTTATTATTTGGACTTGTACGCCACCACTCCCCGAGGGCTCAGAGCAGCTTACAAACATATAAAAGCATCACAGGAGTAGAAACAACATATTAAACTAGATCAATAAAGATTTTCCAGCTTAGCAATCAAAGGCTAGCCGGAAAAGGGCCGGAATTAGCTCTGTTGCTATGGTCAAATTGTAAATAAAAATTATACCAAGAAATTATTCCACATCTGTAAGGAGAGCAATGTTATTCCCTTTGCTGTGACTTCACTTGGGACAGCACAGATATAAAGGTCCTGGATGAGCCCACTAGAAATCGCCCCAAAATTAGCAGGAAAAATTCATAGAACAAGAACAATCAGATTAAAACAAAGAATGCAGAAAATATATAGAATAATAACCAGACAACATTAGTTTTGGGTGCAGAGAAAATTGTTAGAGTCTTAACAGAAAGCAAAGCCTGGTAAAGGGCATGGTAGGGCCCAACATGTCGATTTTGTAGTCCAAATAAGAAGATAAATATTCTGAAGATCAAGATTTGTCAAGTGATGTTACAATACTATTTCCATTTTCAGTTTCTTATCAGTACAGTTCTATTCCTCCACAGAAGGTGAGTTGGAAGCTGAATGGTTGCAAGATGTAGGTTTATCAACGTTAATATCGGGATCTGAAGAGGATGATGGAGAGGCATTACTGTCTACCCTCACCCGAACGCAAGCAGCTGCTGTGCAGAAGAGATATAATACTTACACTCAAACAATGAGAAAGAAAAATAAGCACACAGTCAGAGATGTGCGAGATATCTTTGGCATCAATGATGCTTCAGTAAGTAGAATAATCAGTGTTTTTCAGATCTTTGCATTTTTACTCATAATGCATGTGTATATCACTGAATATTACTGAATATGATATCATCCTGGGCCAATTCTGAAAAAAGTGTTGGGTCAGTGCTAGTACTTGCTTTACTGGCTCTGTTCCTACTTACAGAATTGATCCCTATAGGTGGAATGCTTTTTAGTTGATATCTGTTCCATTGGGGATGGGGAGTAGGCTCAGAAATTTATTTTGAGTAGGTTTGTGTCTATTTTAAAATATAAGCATTTTAGACATTGAATCTGGTGTAGTTATATCAGTGCAATTAATGGGAAAATTTTTGTTTCAATTGACCTCCTTTCCTTTTACAATTTTGTATCAAATCTATGGCTCTCTATCTAATGAATTTCTAACAAATAGATGTACACACCACCCCTTTTTGGGTTTCATTATTTTTTGTGATTGTCAAGATCTTTAAAATGTGTTCCTCTTTGAAGAGCAAGTATTGACCCCTTAATAGAGAGAAGCAAAAAAGTGAAAAGTCTAATCTAATTGTTTACAGCCTCACCATACAGACAAAATTGTTTGTCGTATGATGCTTCTACTTCACTTGCAGCATGGAGCCCACTGGCTCCCATCCCACAATGTCAATCTACTTCCAGCAGGGCTCCATGCCAAGAGTGAAATGGGAGCATGGTGAACTGCCGCGGGAGCAACACGAAAGGCTTCCCATGTTGCACAGGCAACAACAGGGGGAAGCCGGGTAGCAGACGCTAGGAAATTGGCCAATGCAAGGTGACGGGTTACCCATACTCCTTGCTGGGCCACCATATTCTCCATAATGCATGATAAATCCCACCTTTAATGTGATAAGGTCTTTAGCCTTCTCCAAAAACAGGTTTTGCATATTCTAGTAACTTATATCAGTGTTTCCCAACCATTTTTGAGCCGCGGCACACTTTTTACATTAGCAAAATCCTGGGGCACACCACCAACCAAAATGACACTCTAACACAGTAATACATATAGTTAATATGTTTTAAAAATGTATTTATACACTCAGTGTGAAACCTGGGCCTCTTTCGATGAACACAACATAGATATCCTGGCAGAAATTGCAGAAAGACACAAGCTTCCCACACAGAACTCCCATAACCAAGAGAAAATGCTATAAGAGTTTGGTGGGCATTGACCTTGAGTTTTGGAGTTGTAGTTCACCTATATCCAGAGAGCACTGTGGACTCAAACAATGTTGGATCAGGACCAAACTTGGCATGAATACTCAACATGCCCAAATATGAACGCAGATGGAGTTCAGGGGAAATAGACCTTGACATTTGGGAGTTGTAGTTGCTGGGATTTATAGTTCCCTTACAATCAAAGAGCATTCTGAACCCCACCAATGATAGAACTGGGCCAAACTTCCCACACAGAACCCCCAGGAGGCAAGAGGAGGTCTCTACTTGGGGAAAGGGAGAGACCAAGTAGACAATGAGGGGGTGTGCTTGTAATTTTGTGCCTTTATCGAGGTCGGTTTCTTAGGGGTTTTCTACTTCAACACACTAGACTCCCCCCCCCCTCTCCTGGAGGTTCCAATTTCCCACGGCACACCTGATGATTGCTCATGGCACACTGGTTGAGAAACACTGACTTATATGTTCTAGCAATGCCATTCAACAAATACTGCATCAATGATACACCTCTTTTTGATTAAATGTGTCTAAGAATATCTTAGAAAGAGGTGAAATAACAGAAATATTAAAACCTTGTGTTGAAGAGAAGAAGCACAATTTGAGCAGTTGGTCTTAAGGGGGGAAATTAGTCTGGCACTTTGGGATGTTGCTTAAAGTCATTGTTTCCAGGGCTATAGCTGTGTTAGTCACTGAAAATGCTACTTCAAAGCAAGTAACGTTAAGGAGACCAGGAAGCCCACAAGATAAACTTGGACAAGCCTCAAACAAAGGCAATGGCAAACCATCTCTGAATAAATCTTGCTAAGAAGGTCAGGGTTAGGTATAAGTTGGAAATGACTTGAAGGCACATAACAATGAATTATTATAACCTAAGGAACAATTTAGTTATAAATATTTTGTTTTATATCTTCTTCACCGGCAGGTAATTATTATGGATTTTTTTTAGTGATTTATAACAGGCATCTGGATACTTGTGAAAATATATGACTTCACCATGAATACAGTTTGAGCCCCTTAGCCGCAGGGATATGTTCCTGAACTTTCTGTGGAAAGAGGAAACCATAGATAATAGCAAATTTTAATGAAATCAATGACTTCTGTCAGAAGTTACCATAAAAGTATCCTCTCTAGGAATTTGCTAAGCCCTTCATGGCAACACTGTGGTAATTTCTTGTAAACCCTTAGTAAGGCCATATTTTGGTAAATGTGACTACCCACATGCATCAGAACCATAGGCATCAGTCCAACAGGCACATGAAGCATGCTTTGTTTTAAAGCCTACACAGTACAGTCATGCCCAGTTACACTTAATGCTGTTGCCACATTTCATCTGTATTGTTGTGCTGGCAAACTTTTTTAGGGATTCCACTAGAAATTGCATCCAGTGTCGTATTTAGAACAGGGTGTGTGGATCTGGATTTATTGTATTATGTTCTATTTTGGTTTTTCAAAAATGTTTTTTTAAATTTGATTTTATTCTAAGCATAACATTACACAGAAGAGACAAATTATTAGTCTTTCATATCAAAACACAAAGCAAAACAAAACTCAGAAATGGAATGTTGCAACATTGCAGCAAAACGAAATTATTTTTATGGTTATTTTTTCTTTTCCAGCCTATGTTTGAAGCCATACCAGTATCACCTGTAACAACCAATGGCATTGGCATTCAACTTCCCACACAAAAACCAGTTTGGGAAATGCGTAGCTGTAAGTATAGAAATACATAGCTGGATTCTATAGACAAATATGAGAGAGACTTCGTTCAAATGTCAGTATTACAATGGGGGTTTTGTCCCACTTTTAAATAAATCTCTTAAATAAGAAAGAAGTATGTGTTCCTTTATGCTTTCATATTTTTAACCCTACATATAATTAGCTAGCATGGATTCTAGTAAGACATATCTGAGCAGATTTATTTAATATTGCACTGTAAGTATAGTATATACAAGGGGCATTCATTAAAGATTTCCCCTACCCCACTTCCTGTGGCCTGAGAGCAATGAAACTTGGCACAGTTATTAGTTCTTCTCTACATAAGTGCCACCTAGTGACACACCTTTCCCATCTTTTTAAGCAACTGTAAACACCTCGCTTGTAGAAGTCATCAGGTTGCTCCAAAAGCCACATTGTGATTTCAGAAATCAAAGTCTCATCATCTGGAAAATGCTTGCTTTTCAAAAATAACTTCATTGTTGGAAAGAGGTGGAAGTCCAATGGCGCAAAGTCTAGTGAATCAGGGGGATGTGGTAGAATTTCAAAGCCACAGGAGCATGCTTCCATTTGGGCAACATATGAGTTGTGAACTGGTGCATTATTTTGCAAAAGCCAAAGACCTTTGGTGATCATGCCACGTCTCTTGGTTTTGATGGCCTCCTGCAATTTCTGCAGCAGTAAAACACGCTCCAGTGATCATGATACCCTTTGCTTTGAAATCCATCCATACTACTCAGTGCTTGTGCCAAAATACTGTGAGCATGACCTTGCCTGCTGAGAGTTGGGCATGTGCCATCTTTGGAGGTGGTGAGTCATGATGCTTCCATTGCATTGACTGGACTTTAGTCTCAGGATCATAGTGATGGGCCCAGCTTTCATCCTATGTGATCAGTCTGTTGAAAATGTCCTCCTGGTTTCCATGGCACATTGACAATAGATCCTGCGAGCATTTGGCTCATTCCTACTTCTGGAAAGGTGTGAGCAGCCGAGGATCCCAGCAAGCGGATAGCTTATGCATGTGAAGATGGTCTTGGGTGATTTTTTCCATGGACCCCACACTAATCTTGACATTTTGGGCTAAGTGACAAATTATTATGCAGTGATTTTCCAAAATGGCAACCTCCACTTGCTGGATGGTGTGTTCATCAATAGCAGAGTGGGGTCACCCTGGAATTTGAACTGTTTCCACCAAAGACCGACCACATTTGAATTGACGATGCCATTGAATTGACAATGCTGTTGTCAACTAAATCATATGGTGTGGAATCATCACCATAAACCTCTTTCATCTCATCGAATGTCTCCTTTGGTGTGCGACCTCTCAAGTAAAGGAATTTGATGACTGCTCTGTATTCCGGTGGGTGCATTATCAAACTTCACTCCACTTCAGCACCTGTAAAATCAAGACCATTGTCAGTTCTGAGTTGTAAATTGGCACGTAATCTGGAGTGGATCAGGGGAAATCTTTAATTAACGCCCCTTGTAGGGAACATAATTGTGCTGTGATTTGGCCAGTGCCTTTTTTCCCAGCAAATACGGAGAGCGGACTATATTTCATATTTTGCTCTCTTTGTCTTTGATTACATGTTGGATGTTTCACCTTTTGGTGGAAAGGCTGTTATAACTAAGTCCTTATTGAATGTTTTGTTTGGTAAGAAGGAAGCGTTAATATCAAGCGTCTTTATTTTCAGCAAATAACCATTTAGAATATGAATTTGATAAAGACAGCAAGTTGGTGAAAGAAGAGCTGTCCTTTGATATCTCATTCTCAGAATCAATGACAGTGATTCCAAAGCATAGAGAATGGCATAAAAACCAAAGGTTAAAAAAGGATGAATCTTCTTTGCCTGTAAGTTTTGACTCTTCAAACTTATATGCTTGCTTGTTTAATTCCTTGGTTATCTGTTACTTCTTTTCAACTGAATAATGGTCTTAAATTAATTTCAGTGCAGTTTTGGAGGGTAAAGTAGAGCTTGGAAGATATTTTGTGGCTTTTTACAAAACAGCTCACAATACCTAGCCAAAGCCTTATCAAATGGCTCAAGTACCCAATCTCTGGGAGCTGTGATACCCCCATCCCCAAATGTACTCTGGAATCATTACAGTTTGTTTGCTGTAAGTAAGTAACAGGTTGCATAGCTGAAACAACCAGCAGTACATAAAGTGTCTTGCACCACAATATTTTCTTTTCTTTTTTTTAGTTTTCTAAGACATTAATTAGACTATGTACTGACTATGTACAGTACATTTTATTGATTAGCCCATTGGCCGTATCAAAAACATTTGACATACACATGCAGTACAACATAAGTTAAAATAAGCAAGCTGTTAACACGATTAAAACTTGATTAATTTAAAAGATAGTTAAAGTGTCATCATTAAAATGCCAAGGTAAAATTACATACCACAAAAGTTAAAAACGAAGGTTAAAACAAAGTTTAAAATTATGAAAATTATGTTTGTTGAGCCCATTGCTTCTTCCCTACATTGAATCTTATTTTAAAATGCATAATAAAGTCAAAGTATTGTTCATATGCCCATTTTTACATCAGCAAAGCTTTGATCAATATCAAAACATGTAACATAGATTTTACATCTCCCACATTTTCCTCAAAGAGTCAATTTTGCTTCAAGAATTAATGGAAAGGATGTTTATGGAAAAGAAGGAGAATCCCATAATATTAACAAAGATTAAATGAAACATATAAGGGGCCCAACAACAACAACTTTATTTCTAACCTGCCCTCTCTCCCTGAAGGGGCTTAGGGCGGCTTCCAAAGATAAAAATGGCAAACATTCAATGTCGTATTCTAAAAATGGAATTAAAGCAGGAACCAACAAGGAATTAAAACAAAGAATCAAAATAAACTGCTAAAACATATGATCTATTGACTATAATGACAAAAACTGAATAAAAGTATAAAATACCATGAGACATCCTCCTATTTTATTTTGTTGTACTGTTGTATTTGTCTCTTAATAGCTTCAAAACAGTTCTATTTATATAAAGAATGCATGTATTCAGTTCCCTGAAGGTTTCTTCACCTTTTAACTTTGAAGTAATTTATTATAATTCAATAATACAGAAAAGGCATGTCAGGATGGCATGTGCTAAGAAATGCTTATTTCTTATGCCTATACTCAAGCGATTAGACATTCACTCTCCTGGAACTAATACCTTGCTACTCATTTCATACTTTAGTAGTTCAAGATAGATTATAAACAGGGAGGATCATATTCACTGGGATCCTGTATCACCTTTTACTTAATGTGACTTTACATATATATACCTAAGTAGGAGAATGGCAAGTGCTAAGAACTGCATATTCAGATATTAGCAAGAGTGCTGAATGCACATCAGACACTTTTGTTGGCTCTGTTAATAATGTAACAGCAACCCTGTACATTTATGAGATGTTATGAAACTGGCCAGAATGCATATTTCCACTTACAAAGACGTTACTTCCTTACATGACTTCAACCATTATCTGAAGACATTTTACACCTTTATGGCTTTATATATGTAACTAAAATACTGTCCATTTTAAGCTCAAAGGAAGGCAACATATTATTTGGAGTCCAAAGCTTATCTTTACAATTTCAATTTATTTCCAATTGATCTTGAAAAGATATTTTCAAACACCCTGCATACTACTATAGAAAACATCTGCCCTAGCCTCCCAGAAACAATTATACAAGTAAGAAACAAGTAAGACTGTGTAATAATCAGGATTTCCTCCTGTATTAATGTGTAGGAAGGTACTTCTTTGACCATGAATGTTGGTCTAGATTTGACCTGACCTATCATGGCTCTTCTTAAGTTTGGTTTTATAACCTCCTTCAGTGCACACTTTTAAACTCATGCTTGATACATGAATGAAGAGGTGAATTCTATGTCATTTCCAAAACCCTTTTCAATTACAAAGTGGGAAAGATGTGACATCATTGACAGTGTTTTTATGCAGATTTTTAAAGGAAATAATTGGGATAGAAAGGATTGTTTGTACTAGCTGCAGTCTGATGGAGTTGAGAAACAGATGTGCAGTGCTGAAACTACTACATACTGTTCAAGGTCATGGCACAAACTTTGGCAGTAGCTGAGCTCTTGGTGGGCATAAAGGAGACCTGCAGAATAGACTGCCTCACTTCTGGCAGCCCCAGTGCTGACAGAACTACTTTACACTAGTGGGGAATAACCCTTACAATAAAACTACCACTCGGAGATTCCCACCCAAAAGAGTTGGGATTGCTTAATAAGCTTAATAGTAGTATTCGAAAGTAAGAGTCTTAGGATTACAAACTTAGGATCTGAAAACCTTTCCCTGCATTCCTTTTATTCAAAACTTATTTTTTATTCTGATAGTATTTTAAAATTGAAGGTTTGAAGGCACTTTTAAGAGAGGCCTATATCATATATTTATTAACTGTTTTAAGTATATATTTCAAATGCATGCAACCACATAAATGAATTTTAAAATCTTAATTAAATCAATTTTTACAAATATATTATAGAACTTTACAATCAGGAAAAGCCGATTAGGACTGACTTCAATTGGAGATTTGTCTCTTGATGACATGAAGAAAATTTGCTATTTCTCTCTCATTGAGCTGACAGCTTTCTACGATGCTTTAGGAATAGAGCTAAAGAGGAACCGAACAGAAAGGATCAAGGGAAGAGGTAACTGCATTCAATGATATCAAAATAGATCATTGTGACTTTTTAGTATTCAGCCGGTGTTGTTAATCAGGGATTCCTTATTTTTTAATATTCTTTTTCTTAAGAAAATGGCCTCTTTGGAGTTCCACTGGCAGTATTGCTGGAAAATGACCAGAAAAAAGTTCCTGGGATAAAGGTTCCACTCATCTTTCAAAAAGTGAGTAAAACAATAATTTACAGCCAATTAGGACACTAAAATTTCACTCCATGACCACATATTGTTTTTCAGAAAGACATCCCATAAAAATGTTCAAACCACTTTCAGCCTGAATGCTAGACAGTCTTTCTGTATATTTTATTTAACAAAGATACAACTTTAAGTAGGAGTAAAACTTCATGCATTTAAGTCAATGTTTATTTCAGAGGTAAGCTTAACATTTAGTACCAAAATTGGTATTGTTTAATGGGCCAAATTATACAAAGAAATTATACAAGCTGATTCTTAAAGGATAAGAATTTGACTGCTGAAGAACATATTTTGAGAGAGAGAGAAGTGTTTCCTTAACTAACTATAACCATAGTTGTTTCAACTCTCAAAATTGATTTTATGACACCAAATATTGGACCTGTTTTTTGAGAAGTGAAAACTTCAGTAGGTCCCAAGGTGACGTATTGTATCAGATATCCTTTCATTGGTTGGACCAATCTGTTCTAGTCCTCTGATGTCACTTCAAAATTAATCCTTTGTTGTAGAGGAAAACATCTAACTTCATCATGAAAACACCAAACTATCTGGCCAACTGAATTAACAAGGACTGCATGTTTGTAGAAACCGAATCCTAGATTTGGAAGAGACCTCATGGGCCATTCAGAAGCAGGAAAATCACATTCAAAGCACCCCTGACAGATGGCCATCTAGCCTCTGTTTAAAAGCTTCCAAAGAAGGAGCCTCCACCACACTCCAGGCAAAGAGTTCCACTGGGGAACAGCTCTGACAGTCAGGAAGTTCTTCCTAATGTTCAGGTGGAATCTCCTTTACTGTAGTTTGAAACCATTGTTCCGCATCCTATTTCTTAGGGCAGCAGAAAACAAACTTGCTCCCTCCTCCCTGACTCCCCATTACATATGTATACATGGCTATCATGTCTCCTCAGTCTTCTCTTCTGCAGGCCAAACATGCCCAGCTCTTTAAGCCATTCCTCATAGAGCTTGTTCTCCAGACCCATGATCATTTTAGTCGGCCTCCTCTGGAAACATTCCAGCTTGTCAGCTGCTCCCTTAAATTGTGGTGTCCAGAATTGGACACAGTATTCCAGATGTGATCTGACCAAGGCAGAATAGAGGGGTAGCATGCCTAAAACAGAAGATATAAAGGGCATACAATTGTATATGGGCCATGCCAACTGCTTTACCTCCCTTTCTCAACCTTCCAGTAGTGAACTGTGAAGGAGGTTTCCATTTATGTTTCCTTAAATATGAAAAGAAACCTCCACTCAATCAGCAATCTTGGCACAAAAATTTCCAGTTTCATGGGAGGGTGGTCACATTGAAGTGAATATGAGTAGAAACCACCTCCAAGGAGGCAGGGATTTGGACGCTGGAGTTATAGAGTCAGCCTTTACAGCTTAAAGCCCCATGCACATTGTGGCTGAATCTCTGGAGCATAATGCCCCAGTAGCATTAAAATCAGGGTAGGATTATAATCTTATGTTTGTAAAGCCCAAATGGCATATCTTTTACCTCTGCACTGAAAGACATTTTTAAAAGTAATCTTTTTATCTATTGTGGCATAGCTGTTACTCAAGCTTGAAGAAACGGGCCTGGAAACAGAAGGAATTCTTCGAGTGCCAGGATCTGCTTCACGGGTTAAGGTATGTAGCTGTTCCACACAAACTTTATAAATTGGTGTTAACTGTTGTTAGAAAATACTTATGGACAAGCAGCATAGGACTGTTTATCCATATATTAACCACACCTCATTCTCAGATAGATAGATAGATAGATAGATAGAGAGAGAGAGAGAGAGAGAGAGAGAGAGAGAGAGAGAGAGATAGATATCTCAGTTTTCTAAGAACTGATAATTACATAGTTTGTATGTTGGGGAAACCCTAACGTATAGAAGTACCTAGTAATTTTAGGAGAAAACAGACGAGAGATAGTAGTGGGAAGGACATTTTACAACAGGCCAATTGGAACAAATGACTTATTACAGGGTCCCAGAAGCATTCCTCACCGACATTTTATTTATTTCACTTGTGATCAAAGTAATTACATTCAAAGCATGTGGAAAAAATGCAGGGTCCTGCCACCCAGAAGATTACTCCAAAGGATTTCAGATAGGTTTCATTTTGATCATACTCATAAAGATTGCTGACTTGGTTGAGGCTACAATCCCCATCTAGTGCAGGAATTCACTGCTAAAGTAGTCCTGCCACTTAAGCTCCAATGAAAGAGAGTCTGCCTCCTTTGGGGAAAGTCTGTTGAAATAGCCCTTACCAGCAGGAAGTTCTTCCTAAAGTTTAGTCAGAATATTCTTCCTTGTAATTTCCTTATATGCAACCCTGTTTTTTGAGTGGAACAGGGCATTTATGTTTCTGTATCCAGGCAGTGCTTTCTGATATGCATTATTCTGTCAAACTTTCATTTATTGGAAGGAAAGCCAAAAATCCACATGAAAGATGCAATGTTTTTAATTTTCGGTTATTAAATCTGATCAAATGTCAGCCAGTAAGGGCTTCTAAGCCAATCCAGATTTCACCATTCAACACCATTGCATATTAGAATTTGAAACCATTCCAAAAAAAAGTTAAAACAAAAACATATGGATTTAATTAAAGAAAATTCTTTGAAAGTAACAAAAAGTTAGAAAAAGTGCATGATTTCATCAGTCCATTGATTTCTGATTATATCTACTAGAAAACAAAGTTACTTAGTCATTATCCAACATGCCGATGCTGCTATTGTTGTATGCCTTTAGTAGTGTCTGACAGATGATGATCCTAAGCTGTAGATATCACAGGGTTTTCTGGGTTTGAGAATAGCTCACCCAGGATCATCCAGTGGCTTACCATAGCTGAGAGAAGAATTAAACTCTGTTCTTCAGAATCATTGTGCAGAGCTCAAACCACTGTACCATACTAGCTCACTTCATCATGACCAGAGTTTAAATTCTATTGCTAGGCCTGAGCAGAAGAGAGCAACAAATCAACTGGATTTAATGGCAAGTTGACCTACTCTTCAAAATTTGTAGTGGGCCTCCTCTAGTTCTGAGATAGGTATGTCCATCAGAAGATGGACATGTCTGTCTAGAATGAAGTAGATCTGTGAGGGAAGCTTGTACAGACACTGATTAGCATCCTGTTGAACGGTTATGGATGTGTATTCATTTATTTATTATTTCAGAAGCTAATTGAGAATACAGTTATCTGTATCTGTATACCTTTATAAAACGGAATGTTTGTGTGTATGTGTGTATGCGGAGGGCGGAAGGACGGATATGTGGCAGCTATTTGCATAAAGTCCTTTGATTGGACAGCCTTGCCACTCCAAAATTCTAAGGCACCAGACAGAGGGCATTGCTAGCCACTGATTAGCCAGCATCCCAGAATCCAGGCCTCTACATTCAAACAACAGGATTTCTTCCCACTGAGGGGAAAAAAGCCAGCATCCCAGAATCCAGGCCTCTACATTCAAACAATAGGATTTCTTCCCACTGAGGGAAAAAAAAAAAGCCAGCAACTCAGAATCCAGGCCTCTACATTCAAACAACAGGATTTCTTCCCACTGAGGGGAAAAAGCCAGCATCCCAGAATCCAGGCCTCTACATTCAAACAACAGGATTTCTTCCCACTGAGGGAAAAAGCCAGCATCCCAGAATCCAGGCCTCTACATTCAAACAACAGGATTTCTTCCCACTGAGGGGAAAAAGCCAGCATCCCAGAATCCAGGCCTCTACATTCAAACAACAGGATTTCTTCCCACTGAGGGAAAAAGCCAGCATCCCAGAATCCAGGCCTCTACATTCAAACAACAGGATTTCTTCCCACTGAGGGGAAAAAAGCCAGCATCCCAGAATCCAGGCCTCTACATTCAAACAACAGGATTTCTTCCCACTGAGGGGAAAAAAGCCAGCATCCCAGAATCCAGGCCTCTACATTCAAAAACAGGATTTCTTCCCACTGAGGGGAAAAAATGCACCATCAACATTCTCTCCCCACTTGGCTCTGTGAAAACAAAATGGATTCCTGTATTCTCCTCCCCTCAGCTTTTAGAAAACGGCTGCCTGCCATTCGGCCTTTTAAAGTTACCAATAGCAGGCCATAACATTACAGGCCCCAAAATAGAGTTTAGGGCAGGATGGCCGACGAATGATGGGATTTGCATCCCAATTCACTTCCCAGAAAACATTGTAGCCCCTACAAATCCCCTTCTCCCAGATAGGCCCAAAAGACGCATCCATCTTCCCTCTTCAATACAGTGTCAGAGAAAGGCAGCTTCTGACAGGATCTTTAGAACAGGCACTGTCACTCTACAAGGTAAGGCCCTACTTCACCCAAAAGACACAAGAGAAAACAATAAATACCTTTCTCTAATGCCTTTTAATGCTTATATAAATAATTCTGGCCCAAAGCCCCCTCACCAAGCCTCATTTTTTTTACTCCTTTCTGTTTTACACCGGTATACTTTCACAGGCCAGGGCGGATATGTGGCAGCCACTTTCACAGGCCAGGGCGGATATGTGGCAGCCACTTTCACAGGCCAGGGCGGATATGTGGCAGCCACTTTCACAGGCCACAGCGACCAGCGCGGGTGATGGACCCGCACCAAACTTGGTACACATAACCCCCCTATGACATGACCCACATATTATGGGATTTGTAGTACTTTCCAAGACTTTGGTTCCCACAGACCACTGAGGCCACCAAAAAGGACCAATACAGACCACACTCAGCACACACAGCCCCCATGACCCACTCTACGTCCTGGTGCAGTTCGGAGGAGGGTGGGCCATGGATGATGGGACTTGAAGTGCCTCTACTCACTTCCCAAGTCCGCTGCAACCCTCATCCAATCACTGATCGAGACCAAACTTGCCATACATAACCCCCATGACTGCCTTCACGTCCTGGTGAGGTTTGGGGGAGGACTGACAATGGATGATGGGATTTGTAGTACTTTACACCCCTCTGTTCCCACAGACCACTGTGGCCCCCAACAAACACTGAGAAAGTCCACACTTGGCACACAGAGCCCCAGTGACCCACTCTACATCCTGCTGAAGTTTGGAGGGGACAGAACATGGATGATGGGACTTGCAGTACCTTCCCTCACTTCCCAATCCTGCTACAAACCTAATCCAATGACTGATCAACACCAAATCTGGCACACAGAGCCCTCATGACCCACTCTACAGCCTGGTGCAGTTTACTGTGAGACGGACCACGGATGATGGGACTTGAAGTACCTTCACTCACTTCCGAAAAACAATGCATCCCTCATCCATTCACCAATACAGACCAAACTTAGCACACAGAGCCCCCATGACCCAATCTACATCCTACTACACTTTGGGGGGGGACGGGACACACAGAGATGATGGGACTTCCACTACCTTCAGTAATTTCATGATACCACTGCAATTCCCAATAATGATGGATCAAGACTAAACTTGGCACACAGAGCCCCCATGACCCACTCTACATCCTGCTGCAATTCTCAAATGACCCGGGCAGGGCCGGGTCCCCAAGCTAGTAATGTATAAAAACAAAACAAAACCACAAAGTTACAAACTTGACATTATAATACATTTCCTTGGATCAAAAGCTGGCCACTTAGAGTGCCTCTGGTGTCGCTGTAAGAAGGTCCTCTATTGTGCATGTGGCAAGGCTCAGACTGCATTATAGTAGGTGATCACTGGTTTGTTTTTCTCCACACTCACTTGTCGTGGACTCCACTTTGTAGCCCCATTTCTTAAGATTGACTCTGCATCTCATGTTGCCAGAGTGCAGTCTGTTCAGCAACTTCCAAGTCTCTCAGTCTTCTGTGTTCACGGGGGGAGTTTCACATCTGATATCAGACACTGATTGAGGTTCCGAGTTTTAGCCTGCCACTTTTGGACTCTCACTTGCTGAGGTGTTCCTGCGAGTATCTCTGTAGATCTTAGATTTCTTGATTTAAAGCATTGGCATGCTGGCTGATATCTTAACAGAGGATGGGCCGGAGATGCCCATGGCTTGGTCCTTTCATTGCTGGCTGCTACTTCCTGATGGATGTCAGGTGGTGCAATACCGGCCTGACAGTATAATTTCTCCAGTGGTGTGGGGTGTAGATATCCTGTGATAATGCGGCATGTCTCATTAAGAACCGCATCCACTGTTTTAGCTTGGTGAGATGTATTCCACGTGGGGCATGCATATTCAGCAGAAGAGTAGAAAGGAGGAAGGGCAGATGTCTTTGCTGTATCTGGCTGTGATCCCCAGGTTGTGCCAGTCAGCTTTCATATGATATTATTTGTAGCACCCGCTTTTTGTTTGATAGTCATCAGTGTGTCTGGTAAGTCAGAGCATGGGTGCAGGGCAACTCCCAAGTATTTTGGTATGCTGCAGTGCTCCAGTGGGATTCCTTTCCAGGTAATCCTCATACAAATTCATAACTGTTCAGTATTCATCTTTAAGATCATGGCATTATTACCATTATCATATATGCCACCTCCAACCCTATTTTAACATCTAGCAGGTGCACTGAGCAACAGATGTCTGTTCTGCTTATTTCCAGCCCCTTTGCCAGTTATGCTCCAAATCACTTCTTCCACCTGAAAATCTATAGCCTTCCAATTCTGATCCATTGTGAAATTCACCTTGGCATACTCTTCAGGGTCTGTATCATACAATGTCTACTCATTGCAAACTAGACAAGATGCCACTCACACAGTTATCAAGGGGCAGAGAGGCAAGTTGTCGAAAGGTGATAAAAAAGTTATCTTTGTTTGTGGGTTTGTTTGTTTTTTACATTTATCTACCATGTTGTTTGAACTGGAAAACACAGCTTGGATAAGGACATATATACATTCAGCAGTCTCTCAGTTTCTTCAAGTCATACAGTCCTGGCTTGACTGAAGAGTTTTTGTCACTATACGAGACTTACAAAAAAATTTCCAAAAAGTTCTAAAATGTAACTTAATTACTAACGAAATTCGTTAGTAATTGTATCCAGAGCATGCGCATTCCAGATGGTTTTGGCTTACAACTCCCAGAAATCCTAACAGCTGGTAAATTGGCTGGGATTTCTGGGAGTTGTAGGCCAGAATCCCGGCCTCATAGAGAAGATTCTGCAGCAAATCCCCCTCCCAAGAATATGTATGTGTGTGCTCCCAAGCAGAAAACGCTGGCTTTTCCCCCGGGCTAATTTCCCGAGCCCCGTTTGCACCGCATGAGGAGAGACCAGTCAGAATACTTCGGTTTGAATTTTACCTCTTCTTATACCCATTGTTATTACTGCTGTATTATTGCATGTGCATGGAATGTAGGTATGACCAGTTGGATTACTTATAATATTAGGCAGTGGTACTTACAGTAGCATTCATTGTATTATACATTAGGTTGGTTTCTCACCCCAATACTCTTTGATGCCTTAGATCCTGGCTGGCAGGCAGGAGAGGCAGGGAAGCCTGGAAAAATGTAAACAGAGGATTACTCAGAAGTAAATCCACAAAGGAGGGCCCTTCATCCAAAGTGCCCTCCTTTGCAGATTTACTTCTGAGTAATCCTCTCTCTGTTTACATTTTTCCAGGCTTCCTTCCAGCCGAGCGAAGGAGTGAGTTTAGGGCTTGCCTTGCCATAATATTGGCAAGGGAGGCGGGAGGGTGGTGAGAGAGAAGGAGGGTGCCCCCTTATGCCCCCTTACGACCTAATAATGACACTTAAGAAAATCCTGGCCCCAGTTCGAAAAATTAAGTCCACTTCCTGGTTGGCGTTCCAGGTGCGGAAAAGCTCGAAAGTAGCATTTCTTACGAATTTCTTACGAAACGATTCATTTCCATAACTTTTTTCTCATGCCTAATAGTGACACACACCGTAATATCGAGCAGTATATCCCTCCAGTGCTCGTTCTTAAAATGCAAGGTCTTCTATTTATTAACAGCAGTAGAACAGCCAGAATAATATTCTGGCACAGCTGAGAGTTGTTTTGAAAAAGCTAACTAAAAGGTACTTGACACAAGCTGATTTGCAAATATTTAGATATAAGAGCTGAGAGCCAATTTCTGAAACTTTTATTCTATGAGCAGCTTCATCTGAAAATACTATACTCTACCTAAGCAGTATGTCTCTTTTATTACAACAACAAAAGTCCCTTTTATTAGCAGCTTTCCCTAATCAGTCATTTTTGTTTTATCCTGCAGAGTCTTCACCAAGAAATTGAAGCAAAATTTGATGAAGATACTTTTGACTGGGATCAAGTGCGTAACAATGATGCAGCAGGACTGTTGAAGATGTTTATACGGGAACTTCCAAGTCCCCTCTTCACTATGGAATATCTGCCTGCCTTCATCTCATTGGTGGAAAGTAAGTAGAGCCATTAGCATTCTGAATAGTATCCTCTTTTTAACCCAACAAGTTGATTGATTCACTATTCACATTCCAGAAATTTAAAATAATCATTAGCTTTGCTCCAGTATTTACTCCAGCAACCACACCAACATCATTTCTTCTCCCATCTGCAAATAGACTTCAATCTAGAGCAGTGGTCCATGTAGTTAGTCTCTTGTACATGTTCTAGCTGACATGAACAAGAGACATGAATTTTAGTCCCTGCCACATACACATACCAAGCTTCTATCCTCTCCTCTATTTGGAGGTTCGTCAATCATTTGCTGTCTTTTCTCCTTGACCTCCTATTCAGCTTTGAGTCCTGGGGGCACTCAAGCATATTCCTCTGAGGCACAGTCTGAGTCACTGTTTAAGATAGAGTTGTGCTGGAAGTCAGAGATTAGATGATGTGTCATCCTCTCCACATCAACAGGCACCATAAGGTTGTCCATAAACCTGGTAGGGTTTTGAGAACTGGAGAAAAAGCAAATAACAAGTTTTTTAAAAAAAATTGCAATGTCAGTGGCAAGTTTTCATAAGCAACACAGCATGGATAAAAGTTAAAGCACCTCTTCTTTAAACTACAATATTAATCTGAATCAAGTCTCATTCCCAGCTGATTTTTTAAAGTAGATGAGCACAATTCTACATATAAAAATCTAATGTCATAAGACACCCCCCCCCCCTATCCACAGGAGATACACTCAAATGCCAGTTACAGTATACTATAGAGCAGCATGGGCAACTAAGGCCTGCAGGCTGGACGCCACCCCATGGGCACTTATCTCCGGCCCTCCTAATTTTCTCTGTCCTCTTGGTTTAAGGACGCAATGGTCCGTCACTTCTTTATTCCAAAAGAACAAGGGAGGAAGGCACGCAGCAGCTGAGAGCACTCTGGAGGGCTCCCAGCCACCAGGTGTCTTCCTCAGGCCCTCATCCCGGCACAAGGAGGGGGTGAGCAGCCCCATCCTTATGCCGGGAGGAAGGCCCAAGGAACGTACGTGGCAGCAGAAAGCCCTCCGGAGAGCTCTCAGCCACCTCCTGTCTTGCCCTCCTGGCACAAGGATGGGGTGTCACCTCATCCTTATTTATTTATTTATTTATTTAGTGTACATACTTGTATGCCGCCACTCCCCAATGGCTCGGAGTGGCTCACAAAAGAACAGAAACCGGCAACCAAATTTAAAACCACACTAACAGAATTCGAATGCCTAGAGTGCAGCCCGAGGATCAGGGAGGAGGATTGGGGCAATCACCATGTGTCTTGCCCTCCCCTGGCATAAAGATGGGGTGAGTAACCCCATCCTTATACTAGGAGGATATTTATTTATTTATTTATTTATTTGCTTTATTAGTTGCCCTTCCCGTAGTTATACTCCGCCCTTCTCACTCCGAAGGCAGCCTTACAAAGACAACAATTGGATATATATCTCCACCTCCACCTCAATAAATAACCAAAGCAATTAAAGCATTAAATAAAGCATTAAGAATTAAACAACGATTAAAATCACACAATCTAAGACATATTCCTAGGCCTGATAATGACCTCACCCAGGCCCCACCCCACCCAGTGCTTGGCCGCCAACTCTCCTAGCCCAGCTCTCCTGGCTGGGCCCACATTGCAGCCCTAGAGCAAACAAATTGCCCCTGTCTGCTATAGAGTCACCCTGGAAGATCTATTCTAGAAACTTCTACAGAAGTATCCCCTCTAGGGATTTTTTAGGTGGTCCAGATCAACTCTCTGGTAACTTCCACAGGAAACATACCATAGAATCACCTGGAGAACCTAGCAAATCCGTAGAGAGACCAGTCTTCCCTGTGATGTTGATAAGTGAAACCATGGATATGGCTTCTGAGGTTACAGGGGTCTCACTACATATAGCTACTGTTACCGACAAAATCAGTGGGAAGGAAACTTGCACATTTGGTCCCCTGCCATGCACTGATAGGACCCGAATGAGCTCAATATCACATTGCAATTGGCTTTACAATCTCTCCCAAATATAAGACATTGCTTGTTGTGTGGCACAGATGGCTGCATTGTAGGGGAGCTAGAAGAGTCTGGCTGCTTGGATTCTGGCTTTGATTTGTTTATTTGACAGGACAGTAGAAGAATGGAACTGCTGGGCTGTGAATACAAACAGAGCCACAGGTTGCATGCACAGCCTCCAGAACTCCCACTGAAATACAGCCTGTGTGGAATTCTCTGCTTAGGTCTTTTCTAGTTAGGCTTGTAAACAAGCATTTATCATTTATGGCAGGGTATTGATGATAACATTGATAGAGAAGAATAAGAGAACCTTTCCCAAACAGATATGCTCTGTTGCTTCTCTCCCTGGCATTGTCTCTTTTAGCAAAATTGTGGGTTTCATCAAGGAGGGGGGGGGGGGAGACAGTTTAACATTGCTTATTATTTTAATGTCTGCCTTTGAGTTACTTTTTATATTTTGATTTGTACAGGATGCAGTTTTCCTGCCAAATGAAAAGATAACAGTGATTTCAGTGAAATGAACTGTTAAGTCCAGATAGTTTGAATCACATGATTAGATATGCTGTGCCAGCAATTTTGATACCAGCCAATCCTAGAACCATGAAAACAGAGAAATATGGATTTGGGAGAGACCACAAGGGCCCCCCAGTCCAACCCCCTACACATGGGAACACACAATCAGAGCACTCCTGACAGATGGCCATTCAGTCTCTGTTTAAAAACCTCCCAAGAGGGAGACTCTGGGCCCTTCCAGGCAGGCCCTATATCCCAGGATCTGATCCCAAGTTTTCTGTTAATCACAGATTATCTGGCAGTGTGGACTCATATAATCCAGTTTAAAGCACAAAATCTGGGATCAGATCCTGTCTGGAAGAGCCCTCTGCCACACTCTGAGGCAGCATATTCCACTGTTGAACAGCTCTTCCCATTAGGAACTTCTTCCTAATGTTTGGGTGGGATCTAGTTTCCTGTAATTTGAGTCCATTGCTTCATGTCTTGGTATCTGGAGCATCAGAAAACAAGCTCAAGAAAGAAGCATTGGGGAAAAATTAATCTTAATTTTAGGTTTGCAAACCCTATACATATTGTTGAACCTGTTATTTCTACCACTGCTTACTGTGGCTTTATTAATCTGTAGAAGAAAAACATGTGGTCTCACATATTTATTTATTTATTTATTTAATACACCGCCACTCCCCAAAGGCTCTGGGCGGTTTACAGATATAAAAATGCAATTTAACAACACTTACAATTTATAATTCCCTTACAATTCAAAAGCTTGCTGGAAAAGGTAGGTTTTGGAAGCCTTCCGGAAGGCTCCCAGGTCACGCAGTGCTCGGGCCCCAGGAGGGAGAGTATTCCAGAGTGTAGGGGCAATGATCATAAAAGCCCTTCGCCTGGTAGCTGTCAGGTGATAACTCTTCAGGCCAGGAATTTCTAAGAGATCTTGATCTTCAGAACATAGTGATCTCTGGGGTTTATATGGGATAAGGCGATCCCTCAAGTACACTGGTCCCAGACAATTTAAGGCCTTGAAAATAAGAACTAATACTTTGAAAGTGATCCAGTGCTCAATCGGTATCCAGTGCAGCTGCTGAAGGACCAGTGTTATATGGCAGCTCGCCGGCTGCCCGGCGAGCAGCCGGACCGCAGCATTCTGCACTAGCTCTATCACCATCAGAGGTGGGCCAATGTAGAGGGCATTACAGTAATCAAGCCTCAAGATGACCGTGGCCTGGATCACCATAGCCAGGTCGCTCCCAGACAAGTAGGGGGCCAGCCGTCTAGCCTAACGCAGATGGAAAAATGCTGTTCTGCTCACAGCGGAGATTTGGGCCTCCATTGTCAGCAGAGGGTCCAAACAGACTCCCAGGTTTTTTACTGATGATGATGGGCGTATTGCCTCACAATCCAGAGTAGGCAGCTGGATTTCCCCACCGCCCGGGTGACCTAGCCGGGCTCACCATCAACCTGCTGGCTCACAACCATCCAGTAACAGCTTCAAGGCACTGATGGAAATTATCAGGTATGGCATCAGGGCGGCCCTCCATCCTCAGAATGAGCTGGGTGTCATCAGCGTACTGGTGGCACTCTAGCCCAAAGCTTTGTACCAGTTGAGCAAGTGGTTGCATATAGATGTTAAATACCAGCAGGGAGAGAATGGCCCCCTGCGGGATCCCACACACTGGGGGTACCCCTCAGAGACCAACTCGCCCCACCTCATTCGCCAATTTAAAGCTGTCCCCCCTCACTCCAGCCACAGCAAGGTGGTGAGCCAAAAGATCATAATCGACAGTATCAAGCGCCGCTGTGAGATCCAATAACACAAGCAGCGCCAATCCGCCCTGATCAAGCTGGCAATGAAGCTGGTCTGTGATGGATACCAACACCATCTCCGTCCCATGCCCCATACGGAAGCCGGACTGGAAGGGATCTAATCTGGCTGTGTCATTTAGGAAAATCTGTAACTGCTGCACTGCTGCCCTCTCAATGACCTTACCCAGGAATGGCAAATTCAAAACTGGACGGTAATTGGAGGGAGCCGAACTATCTAAGTCCGGCTTCTTCAGCAAAAGGGAAACCACAGCCTCTTTCAAATCCTCTGGAAAGACTCCTTGCTCAAGGGAGCTATTCACTATGTTCAACAGAGGTCCACATAGGCCCTCCAAGCAAGATTTCACTAGCCAGGAGGGACACAGATCAAGGGAGCAAGGGAGCAAGTGGTTGGTCTAGTTGCAGCTACAATCCTATCAACAGCCTTTGAGTCCAGCGATCTAAACCGGTCAAAGGTGAACCCGTCGAGTGGCCACAGAGTCTCACGTTCCCTTACTGTATCAATTGTGGCTGGGAGGTCCCAGTAAGGGTTGAGATCTTGTCTGCAAAATAGCCCTGAAAAACCTCGGCTGTAAGGGTCTGATCATAACCTTTTGGGATGGTAGGGACCACAGTCAAAGACCTAATTATCTTAAACAATTGAGCTGGGCATGAGCTAGCAGACGCTATCATATCAGCATAATAGAATTTTTTCGCTTCCATAATAGCCTGCTCATAAGCATCCATAAACTGCTTATAAGTTGATCTCGACACTTCATCACTGAGTTCCTGCCACACGCCCTCTAGCCATCTCTTCTCTCGCTTCATCGACCAAAGCACCTCAGTAAACCAAGGCGATCGATTTTTGCAAGGTCGGAGAGGGCATCTAGGGGCAATCTCGTCGAGTGCATTGGACAATTTGGTGTTCCATGTGCATCTTGTCAAGCATCCATGTCTCCACCTTTGCAAACCCATATTGGTTCGGCACCCCTGCAGGGTGGAGGGGCATGCTCCAGACGGATTCTCAGGGTGCAGTGCTCTGACCATGGTACCTCAATAACAGAGGATAGGGTCACTTGGTTTCCTGCACTGAAGACCAAGTCCAGTGTATGTCCTGTCCGATGTGTGGTCCCAGTGTTGCAATGTGAGAGTCCTAGTGTTGCCATGGTCAACACTAGGTCCACATCTGCTGCTGATAATGAGCCTGCATTGGCATGGACGTTGAAGTGCCCCAAAACAATAAGTCTAGGAAACCTCAAGGACCACTCTGAAACAATCTCAAGCAGCTGGGATAGACTTTCTGCCGGTGCGCTAGGTGCTCGGTACACCAGCAAGAAAGCTATACTCTCCTGTGAATCCCACACTAGGCCAACACTCTCAATACCGGTGATGTTCAGTGCAGGAACTGCCTTGAGAGATAATAGATCTCGAGAGAGAGAGAGAGCATTGCTACGCCGCCACGCCCCCCTCCCGCCTCCCGTTCCGAATCTTGGTGGGTGACTACATATCCTACATATGGGTTATCTTAACTTCTGCACAGGATTTTCAAGAAGCTATTCTAGTAATTGTGGTTATTCGATGATATTCCTTACAGGGCAAAACATGGAGAATTTAGTGTTCTTGCTTTTTTAAAAGTTACTTCTTGTTGCCACTAATTATTAATTAATTGTAGTAATTTAGTAATATGCTATGTTTATGTTTGTACCATGTCGTGATCCCCCATGACTCTTTAGGAGTAATATGTAAAATTTGCCCCAGTTGTACTAAAATACTAACAATATTATGAAATAATATTGTTATGCCTTTGTTATCTCCCTAAGAACATGATATAGATAACATTATTACTTGGCATGTGTTATTTTCAAGCTCTCTCACTGGGAGTATAGAAAGGGGAATGTAGATCACTGCAGAATGTAGATCGCTGCAGAAACAAAACATTTTAGAAAAACAGCGTAGAATCATGAACAGAATGAGAGCAACTCCAATTGCTGATATATAGCTATAGAGGATGATGAAACAAGACAAACAGAGCAGTGCATATGTGGTTTAATGGTATCTTGGATCTGTGCAACATTAAACAACATGGCTTGATATTCCCTTGAAAATGAATGATGTGGTATTTAACCTGAGACAGAGATGGACGGCTGCTTTGAATTAAAAGTGAAGGCTTCTGAGACATCAAAGAAGGACTGATTGGCAGGCCATAAGGAAAGATGGCCTGCTTGTGACCCAGAAGATAAACTATGTCAGGAATGTATTCTTAAAGACAAAGTTTCTTTCTAAGGCATTGGCCCTTTGGAGGCCAGAACTGAAGCTTTACAGTATTTTCTTATGTAGGATTTTCTTTCCACCACCTGGGGCTGAGTTTAAATGTAAGGAGGAAACAGGGAAAACATAGCCCAATCATGCATGATCAATCAGTATTCAAGAAAGTGTATATAAAATTGGTTTGGATATAATATATGGTTTTATGCGGCAAAACAAACATGGGAAAGTAAAATAATAATAATATGCTGCAAGAAGATTGTGCAGACAGACTACAAGCAGAGGCATAAAATCGTTGCTCAGATGATTCAGAATGATTCACCTCTGTGTTGATGGAGGCAGGCTTACTGGTTGCCAGGTGAGGGTTTTGCCCTCCTTACCATCTTCCTGTAACACAGAAACTAGATGGGCTGAGGGATGGCTCTTCTTATGTTCTTATGTTCTTATCTTCCTGTAACAAAGAACTGGTGGGATCGCAAGCCTGAAAAAGTTACAGAAAATAAAGACATCAAACTACTCTGGGACTAACAGAGTTTTGGGGCACAATACTCCTGACCTCACAATCGTGTTAAAAAACCAAGTACTGTATGTATCGTCGATGTTGCAAGCCCAGGTGACAGCAGGATTGAAGAGAAACAACTGGAAAAGCTGACATGGTATGAGGATTTAAAGATCAAACTGCAAAGACTCTGGAGCAAGCCAGTAAAGGTGGTCCCAGTGGTGATTGGCACACTGGGTGCAGTACCTAAATACCTTGGCCTGCACTTAAACACCATCGACGCTGACAAAATTACCATCTGTCAGCTACAAAAGCCCACCCTACTTGGATCTGCATGCATTTTACCAATATATCACAGAGTCCTAGACATTCAGGAAATATCCAACATGATCCAATACAACAGCCAGCATGGTGATCTTGTTTGCTGTGTACTAATCTTGTTGTGTCTCAAATAATAAAAACAATAATAACAATTTATTTATATACCACCCTATCCTCCCAAAAGGAATAAGGGCAGTTTACAGACAAAAGCAACAAAGTGGCAAACATTCATTGCCAACACAAACAAACAGCAAAATAACAATATAACAACTGGAGCCATGGTGGCTTTGTAGAGGGTGATGGCAGGGCTGTGCTAGGTCTGTTGGTGTCATGCCGGCCTCAAGGAGGGCAATGGGAGGGCCCTCTTGGGCCCATTGGCACCATGGCGGCCTTGAGGGGGGTGAGAAGTACATGTATTCTGCAACTAGTTCAGTTTCAATTCTGGTATTCTAGTTAGTGATAATGCATAATGACAAACCATTTTTTAAATTAATTTTTCTGGTATATATTCTAAATATTGTTACTCCAAAACCAACATGCAAAATATAAATTATTTAATCTGTCTTCACTTATCAAGAATCAGTAATATCAGAATAACTATGCAAATCTAATGATACAAATATTGTTAATAACACTGTATAATAGAGCGTCAATGAGGAATGTAAGTGATGGAGCCAATCAGTTTAACACTTGATACAGAATAAAGAAAAATTAAAGAAATATATTGACTTCTTAACCATGTAAATGAAATAAAATAATTAAAAGATTGAACATTAGAGTGGGGAGATTACTGTATCTTGTTTGCTACAAACCTGCTCATAAACTATATGCCTCACAACACAGCTGCTGGAACATGTCATAACCAGGCTGTTCCATTGCCCCAGTATTTTACTCATATTATTTTTAGATTTTAATTGCTAATAGCATAAACACATCCCATACATGTTTTAAAAAAATAAACCCTAATATTCCCAGGCAAATTTGAATAGGATTAAAGCCTATTTATTTCTTAGTTTCCAGCTCCAGCTGTACATTTTCACATTCTAGTTGATTTGAAGGCAAGCCAACCTTATGCGAGTCTCTATTGATCTTAAAATTGTACTTTTGCAGAATGTATCTTTGTTTTGGAAAATCCTAATAGGGTAAATTACTCTTTTCATCATGGATTACATCCAAAAGATAACAAGTTAATGGAGTTGACATTTGTGATAACTATAAACTCTGAGAACTGGAGCTGATATCCATCCTTCATTAATAGAATAATTTATACATAGATTTGTGATAGTGGGTGAAAATGTGATACTGCTTACTGATTAAGTGTCCTATAAGAGGATTTGATTAAGAAAGAAAACTATCAATGGCAAGATCTTCCACTGAACAAAATGAAAGACTTATCCAAATGCAGATAACAGGAAAATCAAACTGTTAAATGACCAGTGTACACAATAGCATAACCAAAGAGGAATACAAATTGCAAGAAAGATAAGTGTAAGTCTCATTGATTCAGTAGGGCTACTCTAGCTGAAAGTATCAATAGGACCCAGTCCAATGTCTGAATTATCATTTAAAGGCATGGGGTTCTTCACTTTTAAACACAGCAATAAATACAACGCTTAAGTGCCAGTCTGGCACTAGATCGAAGAAAAATGCCTGACACTGGGTTGGGAATTGTGTAGACCAATTTATCAAAAAAGCATTTTTGTAAACAAACAAACACACAGCTATTATCTGTTATTATAGTAGCTCCTTTGCATGTGTAAACAAACCAGCAGCACAGGAAACCAGTTTGCCTTTATGCCCAAACCCAACCTAGAAAGCTAAGATTTACTGCTCCTGGGAAAGATGAATGAATTTACTGCTCCAGTGTCAATACATTTATGATTCTTACCACTTCATCACATTCATTAAATACTACTGACAAACTACTGTGTTCATTACCTGACATAGACTTCAAGTGTAGGGTAGACATATCTTGGGATTTTAAAAGTGTTGCAAAGGATTATCTTTCTAAGCTGGTTGGCAAGTAACTGATTATTTGTGTATGATCCAGATAGAGATGGGCAAAATGGTCAATTCTGTCATGTGATGGTATTCATCGTTACCTTTTAAATGATATGGTTAGGCAATTTCCCTTTGAGAAAAAAACTCCACCATTAGCTTTTGCTCATGGAAGAGGGAAGATCTGCAGTTTGTTGTGTCTCATGCACTTTCTCTCTCATGCATGACCTTCCTTCTGATGTGTTACCTCCCCCAGATGCCTCCTTCCTCCTTCTCTCCTTCTTCCCCTTTGATTGACCCCAAAGGCCATCTAGTCCGCCCCCTTCTTTCTGCCATTTAGCAAAAGCACAACCAAAGCACCCTCGACAGATGGCCATCCTACCCAGTGCCATAGCCAGAAAGAAATGGGGGAGGGGGTTTGAAAAAAACACCACAAATCATGAAGAGTAGTTCCATAACACAAAGTAATTTAAATAATATGGTTCATTCTATATTTTATATAGACTTAATTAAATCAATTTAATGTTTGCTTCTCATAGACTTAGCATGGGGATTTGGTTAACCAGTTAAAATTCATGAGTAAACCTGGTTTTTTTAAAAACCTGAAATTTTTCGGGGGGCGGGGTTTGAACTTCTAACCTTTCCCCCCCTACAGCCCTGATTCTATTTCTGAATAATAATAACAACAACAAAAATAAGAGACAGTGGACAACTCTCTACAATGTGATGGCAAATCAACTGAGAACTCCTGAATAAAACTGATAGTTTGCTAGTGTATGATGGAAGTAGGGAAATCATCTATTTAATTTCGAAACAGAGTATGCCTGAGCTGTATGGTTATCTACTCTTCCAAATGTTTGACATGTTTAGTGGAATGAAGTCTTTACTTTTAAAAAAAGATTCTGTAAGGCTACTGTCCTGTTACTGGACAAGTGCCTACATTGCTAAAAACAAACAAAAACCCAGTACTACAGTCATCTTTTTTTAAAGTTGGCTTTTTCTCATGTGGCAGATTTCAGGTTTTTTAAAAACCTATCATTTTATTTTTAGAAATCTCTCAGGTCAAACTGCAGCTGCAGGCCTTGCATTTGCTGATCCTGTTGCTTCCTGATGCCAGCAGGGATGCAGCCAAGGTAGGCATGTTGTTCAGTGAGGTTTGCTATCTGTCTTTGTTGACTTTCAAATGAGCTGACTCTATATGCAGAAGCTACATGCTTCCAAGAGGACAACAAATGTAATGCTTTCTTATTCTTAGGCCGAGAAACTATTTTCCTCTGGGAACAATTAATTCTGTAGAGAGAAGGCTGGTTGAAACATCTACAATTAATTGATCCCTTGGTTAGCATGTAATTCTTTATTCCCTGTATCTCTGTTAAAATGTTACAAGAATGTGTCTAATCAGGAAACAGTGAAAGCAGCCAAGCTTCATCATTGTCAAAGGTTATGTTTCTAGTGTGTGCTGACTATTTATCACTTAAAGAAATGGGAAAGACAATTCTCGGAGAGCCCTAGTATGCATGGGTTTAATAGATTAATGTTACTTTATAGACATAAGACAAACAAAGCCATCTGACTGCATGATCATTCATGTGATGTTGTGTGCTTAGTGAATTGCTTTGCTTTTGTGTTCTTGTGTCACTGTATTATCCTTTTCTGTCACAGCTTTAAGATCAGATTTCAAACAAGTATGTTTAATAATGAAAAATTACACTGCAGATCAGAGATAATATTTTGTAGAGTGTAACATGAGTACCAGTTTGACTAGCTAGTTTGCAGATTATTTTGCATGATAACTAATTCCAGCTTTTAAAAATGGGTGCTATTCTACAGATATGAGAGATTGAACCAGGATATGTTACTTAGATCCCTTCTACACTGACCACTTAATGCAGTTTGAAATTAGCTTCCAACCGTGGTGGCTAGTTTACCAGCTGTTAGGATTTCTGGGAGTTGAAGGCCAAAACATCAGGGGGACCACAGGTTGAGAACTCATGGTTTAATTGCATATGTATGCAGCTGGCCAACCCTTCAAGCCCACTTTAAGAGCCAGCAATGCAAAGAGTGTCTGTTCAGCTTCTAATCAGGATGCAAGGAGAAGAATGCTTCCAATCCCCACCAACAAGTAATGCTCAGATGTAATGTAATGTCCTGCTTCTGATAATTGCAGCTTCATTTGTTAATGGGCAAGGGCTGGCTCTCTGAGGTGGTTGATTATTGGCTGTTAAGATGAGCTGGTGGGACATTTATATAGTCTTACATAATATGGCTCAATTACAATTATAAATGCCAGCCAATGTTAACATATTTAGCAAGGACTAGAATCCAGCACCGAGCTAAAAGTGCTTTAGCCCACTGAAAATATACCTAGCTTTTCTGCCAATATTTACTGTGACTAAACTAATATTCATAGTAGTACAGGTTAGAAGCACACAGAATAATCTTTGTAATCCAGTAAATTGAGTCTGAATAGGCTTCTTTCTGCTAGGCCCTTCTGCAATTCTTGAAAAAAGTGGTGGCTAATGAGAAGAAGAACAAAATGACTTTATGGAATGTTTCCATGATTATTGCCCCAAACCTTTTCATCTACAAAGGCAAACGTGCAAACCAAGAAGAGATGCTAGCAGCTGCCACCACAGCCCATGTTGTGAGGCTTTTGATAAAATACCAGGATATCCTGTGGACAGTAAGTCAAAATGTTGGTTTTTAATATTATGGTTAAATGGGGTGGACATATTTAGTGGCAGTATTTTTATTTCTTTAACACCTAGGTAGTAAGTAGAGAGTCAATAGGCGCTATTTTTAATGGAAATACATTTAAGGAAATGTTTCCAACCTGTTGCTCAACTCTTAAAGTCAAAGAAACCTAGTTAAGTATATGACTGTCTTGTAGTTAAAGAGTTGTTCATATAGTGATAAAACTGGTCATTTCCACTTGATCTTACATGAGGAAATCAAAGCTAAATTTGGACTAGTTCTTTTTGAAACAGCTACCGTATTTTCCGGCATATAAGATGACTGGGCATATAAAACGACCCCCAACCTTTCCAGTTAAAATATAGAGTTTGGGATATACTCACCATATAAGACTATTCCTCTTCCAATGCACACCAAATAACAATTTAAAAAGCATCAGATTTGATTTCAGTATGGTAATTTTCCTATTATATACCTCCTTCTCTGCCTCTCAGATCTCACACATGCATACCTGCACCGCTTCACTGCAGTCTTCAAAAGCGAGATCTGAGAGGTAGAGGAGGAGGTACAGTAATAGGATACAAGGGCAGGCCAGACAGGTAAAAGAGGTGTGTTTTTCTGGGCCCTGAGCTACTCTATCTCTTTTTTCCATACCTCGGGCGCCCTGGATGTCTGCAGCTTGCTCCGCCCTTCACTTACACCTTCGCGGTGAAGCGTCCCTTCACATCACCATCGGGACCGCATTAAGTCCACGAATCCTGATGAATTGATTTTCTTCTACCGTACTTATACAGCATTGCCCTTAATGCTTTTATACAATCACTGCATACGGCAGGGACACGGCCACTGCCATTTTCAAGCTCTCCCCACCATATGCGGCAACCACAGATTCTCCAATCTGGATTGGAAGTATTAGCACCTGCTCTATAAGATGACTCCTGGTGTATAAGTTGACTTCCGCGTATAAGACTACTGCGTATAAGATGACTCCTGATTTTGAGAAGTTTTTCTTGGGTTAAAAAGTAGTCTTATATGCCAGAAAATATAGTACTTTAATATAAGTTACAGAAACTTTAAAATTACCTTAAAGTGTATTTACGTTGTCTTTGATGGAGGGCGGTTCCACACAGCCCTTTAACCTGGGAACAATTGAGTTCATTAATTGCAATTGTACCTGGGTTAAAGTCCAACCCCACCCCCCAAAAAAGCATGTGCTTTTCTGTGGGGGATGCCCACATGCCCTGTGGGACTTAGCAGGGTATCAAGACACAACACCCCCACCCCCCAGAAAAGCCTTTTAAAAAGAAAATAATTTACTCATCCACCATTCTCCCTTCTCTGTCACTCTCCTGATGCATAGAAATGATGCACCAGGAGGAGGGGGAGGAGGGAACTTACTCCTGGTCCCCCCATTCTCCTAGCACATCATTTCCATGTGCCAGGAGAGCTCTGGAGAAGGGGAAATAATGGCAGGGCAAGTTGCTTTCTTTTTTAAAGACTTGGGGGGAGGGTTAGAGGGGGCTGTCTCAGGTTTCTTGGGCTTCAGGAGCCCAACAAACGCAAGACAGATGTGTGGATGGAGACCAGAAGCCACGCAGCACGATCCCCAGTTCCATCTACACAGCGTCCACAGCTGGAAAGACCCGGGTTTTTCCTGCTGACAAATTACCTTGGGACAAAACAGGATTTTCCTGTTTTGTCCCAAATGTATTCATTTTTATGTGGGGCATTGTTTGGGCACCCCACGTGAAAACACAGCATTTAGAAGTTTAATTCAAATAGGTTTAATTCAAATTCAACTTCAAGCCTGTAGGCCTTGACATTCAAGGCAACATTTACTCCCTGTTTTACAGATGCAAATTTCAATTTCACAGCATGTGGCTGCTATGGGAGCTAATTGTTAATTATATGCTCACCAATCAGAGGCTGCAAACTAAAGCAGGCACATTCTGTAAAGCTGTAGGAAGTGACCCAGTCCTTTAATTGCAAATAGAATGTCTGATGCTTTGACGCTAGCTAAAGCTGTACAGACACAGCTTTAAGAGCTGTACAGACACAGGGGGATAAAAGTTCATGGAAGAACATGTTGGTATTCATTACCTTTTTCTGAATAGAGAGGAAAAGGATGAACAAATAAAACATTTCAGGGAGGAATTCTGGGATAGTGCAGAAAATGCCTTTATGGTCCTTTTTTTAGAAGGTTGCTATAAGACCTCTGTTTCCAAGATTGCCTGTATTGAATTTCTTGAATAAAATTGCATTCAAGGAATGTCTTCGAGGTTATCATACATATAGTTTATTTGCTTTTTTTCCTTGTCTTTGTCCATTTAGGTCCCAACATTTCTGATTTCTCAGGTGAGAAAGATGAATGAGGCTACTATTAACAATACCAAAAGGCAGCTAATGTTTGACAAAGGTGTACGAAGGCTGTTAAGAAGAAAAACTATGGAGCGAGAGAGGCCAGAAAGAACAGAGGTGATATTTTGTTTGTATATCTCTCCCTTTTCCCATGAATATGTCTTCACAATCACATCACATTCTTGCTGCTTCAGATCTGCTGCAAAATTTTTGGGCAGAGAATAGTAGAGAAGGTTTCTTTACCCATCTGACAAGCGTATTCCAGATTCCTGGAGAAATTGTCAGTTTCCTGGTTCTGAGAGCAGGTGAGTTTGAAAGTGCAACTTACTTTTTTTTCGTGTCAGGAGTGACTTGGGAAACTGCAAGTCACTTCTGGTGTGAGAGAATTGGCCGTTTGCATGAACCATGCCCAAGGGATGCCTGAATGATCTGATGTTTTACCATCCTTGTTAGAGGCTTCTCTCATGTCCCCACGTGGGAAACTGAAGCTGACAGAGGAAGATCATCTGCGCTCTCCCCAGATTTGAACTTCTGCCCTGTTGGTCTTCAATCCTGCTGGCCAAGGGTTTCTTTAACCCATTGCACCACCGGGGACTCCAACTTACAAATAATAAAGGCCAAAACATTTGATTTGGATTTAACCTTGGTATCATCAGAAGAGATTTGAGGTTGCAGTGATCCACATGGATGTAAAGAGAGGGGATATAGCCCCACTTTAATAGAGATCTCCATACATTAAATGGACTGTGAGGAGTTCTTTCTCCCAAATGGTTTTGTTCTGCTTAGTTGATGCCAGCCTTGTTGAGTAGTAGACACAAGAAAATTGATCCATGATATTATTGGTTGGAGAAGCACTGTCCCAATGAGTACATAAGAGGCATTGAAATGTAGAACCAAGGAGATCCAGGAGTCTGGATATTGCAAAATTGGTTGATATAAACAATTCCTTTAAATTCTGGAAAGCTAGTTGAGTGGACAGACCCAACAGATAGGAGTTTTGCCCTGCAGAAGGTTGGATAAAGGTGCATCAAGCTTTGCAAAGTCTAGGATAAAGAGAGGTAATAATTTGAAAAATCCAGAAATTGCTTGACCTCCTTCTTTCTTTTGGGAAGACACCAGGAGAGTACTACTTCCATTTTGAAAGTATCCATCTCTGCTTCCTTCATAAAGATTTGATTGCCAAGAAAGTTCACAGCTAGCAGGTCAAATGCACATTTATCTAGCTTGGCATACAGCTAATACTCACAGTTGGGAGAACCTGCTTGCAGTTGTCCACCTCAGTTCTAGACCATGCAAAAAGGTAGCACACATAAAGTACATTACACAAGTTTATCAGTCCATGAACTTCAGTGAGCATGTTGTTCATTATGGCAATGACCAGACAAGAGTATAGTTGCCATACGTGTGAACCTGGTAATATCCACTCCAAAGGTTTGGTGCGTTGAATGTGATTGTCCTGCTTCTTGGCAGGGGGTTGGATTGGATGAACCACGAGGTCTCTTCCAACTCTATGATTCTATGATCAGCAGAGAAGTTAGTTTTCCCCTGTGAAAATACAGGAGCTATTCTTATTCCTCCTGAGAAGGTACAGCACTGTATAGAAGAGGCAAACTCTCCAAATCTCACATCTGGAAACTACACATCTACATAGTCTTTGGGGTTTGGATTTTATTATTACCTATAGTTTATTTGCTTTACAATGAAATATATTCCCAGAGTGACTTACAAGAAAAAAGTACAATATTTTTCAGGGTTTGAGAACTGCAAATTGGTTGATTTCGGACATAAATCTTTGACAGATAAATATTAGTCATAGTAAATGGAATGGGAGATTGGCAGTGATCAGTATTTGAGTAAGTAATTTACATTTCAGTCAGCTCAACATAATAGCTACCATTCAAATGTTCTGAAATAGATGCTAGTAAAAGTTGAGTATAAACTACCAAGTCTTCCATTGTTCTTGTCTTCAAGTGGTACTAATTGTGTTAGGAAATGGAAGTAAGCATTGCTAATTGAGTTATTTCAGTTGTTATTCACAAAAAGACTGATAAATGTTGTATTATTCCAAGTACGGTCAGTGAGATTGTGTTTAGATCTATCTTTACAAACAGCAGATCTTACTGCTACATTATCTTCAACAGGAAATAATTACTTCCACTGCTAGTTCTGTAAGATTTATTGATCATGTTGTCACCACAAATTTGAAAGCAGCTCCTGGCAGTGAGTCCGAGGAGGTGCTGCTGGCAGAAACACAGGCAAGAGTGATAAGCCCTGGCATGATTTCAACTGTCTTGCCTGAGCTGCCCTTTGAGGGAACCCACTTGGTGAGCATGGAAGATAGCCCAAAACGAAATCAGCTCACAAGCAGGAGAGGAGTGATCAGCCAAAATGGATTTTTATTCATATGAATAAGATGCCAGTCTGTGATATCTCACAAAGAAACTGGGATCCAGTACAGAAAAACAGTCCCCTTTTTATACACTTGGGGGTTTTGAAATCCCGCCGCACAGGCATCAGCTGGAGTGGTTCCTATTGGACAAGTGAGTCTGGGTGGAAGGTGATGCCAGTCCTCTGTCGAATCAGCAGCACCCATATGCCTCCAGAGTTGTCCAATCACAGAGAGGGGGCTTGGCGTAGGGACAATGAATTAAGTGACGGATAATGAGTCTATTTATTTACAAGAAAAAACAACAAACATCCCAGCAGATTATAAGAATTAAAAAGCAGGGGAAATACCTCACAGACGACGATCAAATTAGACAAGAATTCAAGAACTTCTATAGTCAACTATACTCTAAAATACCGGTAACAGAAGATAAGATTAACCAATACCTGAATATTATGAAATTAAATAAGATTACGGACGACCAAAGACTGGAATTAAACAAAGAAATAACAATAGAGGAAATAAAGAGAGTAATTAAGACTTTAAAAAATGACAAAGCGCCAGGACCAGATGGATTCACGGCATGTCTCTATAAAACGATGCAAGAAGAATTACTACCAACATTAAGGGTAATTTTGAATAAGGCACTAACTGATAAAATAATACCGGATTCTTGGAAGGTGGCAGATATGGTTATGATATATAAAGAAGGATCAGATCCAGAAGATATAAGAAATTACCGCCCAATCTCTCTACTGAATACGGACTACAAGATTTTCTCCACAATTATGGCAAATAGACTCAAAAATTTCTTAATAGACTGGATTGAAGATGATCAAATGGGATTTCTACCAAATAGAAATATTAAGGACAATGTGAGGACTATTTTAAACGTAATTGAATATTATGAAACTAACCATCAAAGGGACCTAACTCTCCTCGCAATTGATGCCGAAAAAGCATTTGATAATCTGAATTGGGACTTCTTTAAAACATTGTTTAAGGAAATAGATATTGGCTTTCAATTCCAGAACGCGATCAAGGCAATATACAAGGAACAAAAAGCGAGGATATGGATAAACGGCTCAGCTACGGAAGAATTTAGAATCGAGAAAGGTACACGTCAAGGATGTCCGCTGTCCCCGTTAATCTTTATCTTCGCGCTGGAGACACTTTTAACTAAAATAAGGGAAAACCAAGAATTGATTGGACTTAAGGTTGACAGACACACATATAAAATTAGAGCATTTGCGGACGACGTGATCTGTATAATTGAAAACCCAAAAACTAATATCGAGAAGTGGCTCAAGACTTTTGAAGAATTTGGAGAAGTAGCTGGGTTTAAACTGAATAAAAAAAGACAAAAATATTAACAAAAAATATGTCCAAGCAGAAACAAGATGACATACAGACAATGACAGATATAGAGGTAGTCCCAAAAATTAAATATTTAGGGATCTGGTTAACATCGAGAAATCTACACTTGTTAAAGAATAACTATTTGCTACAATGGGAGAAAACGAAGAAGGATTTGATACAATGGGAGAAATTAAACTTATCGCTATTAGGGAGAATCGCAGCGGTAAAAATGAACCTGCTACCGAAAATGCTATACCTATTTCAAAATTTACCAATAATTAGAAATATGGAGACATTTAAGAAGTGGAATAAAGACATAATGAGATTTATCTGGAAGGGGAAAAAACCAAGAATAAAATATAACATAATGATAATGTCTAAAGAAAATGGTGGCTTTGGCCTTCCAGACCTCAAAACATATTATGAGTCCTGTGTCCTGGCATGGATAAAAGACTGGACGTTACTGTCTAACAATAAAGTATTAACTCTAGAAGGGTTTGACCTAAGGAAAGGTTGGCACTCGTACCTATGGTACGGTGGCACCACAACCGAAAAAACTTTGGGAACCATTTTATCCGCTCCTCTCTAATGAAGATCTGGAATAAATATAAGAATCGTATATATACGAAGACACCATTATGGCTTTCACCACTGGAAGCGGATCAACGTAGACTATTAGGTTGGACAGAATGGCCCAAGTACAAAGATATCTTGAAGAAACAAAATGGTGAATACTTGCTGAAGTCACAGGAGGAAATATCTAAAAATTTTGTCAACGTCCGGTGGCTCCATTATTTTCAATTGAGAGAATGGTTCAATAAAGATAGGGTTAAAGGATTTAGTGAAAGCAAAGGAAGCTGGGATAAAGTTCTGAAATCAGAAAAGAAAACAACATCAAAGATATACTCCATGCTCCTTGCCTGGATAACAGAGGAAGAGATAATTAAACAAACAATGGTAAAGTGGGCTCAAAACATTGGGAGACCAATACAACTTAGAGAATGGGAAACAATATGGCGGAAAAACCTCAAAATCACTTATGCTACTGACTTAAAAGAAAATTGGCTTAAAATGATCCACCGATGGTACATTACACCGCAAAAATTGAATGCAATGTATAAAAATATGGATAATAAATGTTGGAAATGTAGAACTCAGGAAGGTACCTTTTACCATATGTGGTGGACGTGCCACAAAACAAAAGAATATTGGTCAATGATCCATCAGGAATGCAAACAAATGTTAAGAATAGACTTTCCAAGAACCACGGAATTATATCTATTAGGAGTAATAGGTGAGAATACTTTTGAAAATGAAAATCAACAAAAACTTTTTGTGTACCCAGCCACGGCGGCACGGATAGTCTTCGCAAAATTATGGAAGCAAAACCTCCTCCCATACAAAGAACACTGGTTGGAGAAAGTGCTGGAAATCAAGGGAATGGACGAATTAACATACTGGCTTCGCCAGAATAATGGCAAGGGGAATACGATGACAGACTGGTCTGGGATTAAGGAATATATAAAATTAATAAAAACGGACTGAAACACTCTGTCAAACACTATATTAAAAAAATTGAGCTAAGTGCACCTTAGGATGCCCAATGGGAAAGAAATATTATAACAATATAACATGATAAAGTATGGAACTAGAATGGAAGTCAACTTTTTGATTCCCACCCCCCCTCCCTTTCCCCCTCCCTTTTGTATCTATGTATTGTTAATTTTTATGTTTTTGTATTGTCTATAAAATGCATGAAAACTTTAACAAACATTATTCAAAAAAAAAACAACAAACATTGGTTTCGGGCACTTCTGCTTTGCCAAAGGAGTTATTGTATGAAGAGTGGGCATGGCAGCGTCTCTTCCAAGGAGGCAGCCCAGTGACTCCAGGCTATGGTGATTCAATAAGAGAATATAACAAGATTATGCAAAATTGCAGAGGCAAGGGGGATGAGTGAAGACAAACAGTATTTCCCACGAGGTGAGCGGTCCCACGCACCGAGATGATAGTGCAAATCGAGGACTACCCCGGGTGGGTAGAAGATGGGCAATCAGAAGTCCCATAGTCCTGTCCAGGAACTTTTATTGTTTTGCCTTTGTCTGGATGAGTCCATGAATGTAGGTGAGGCTGGGAACGGATGAAGACATCCCAGCACAATATCGTATCCGTAGGCTATTAATTCAAAAGGAACACAGGACTTGTGATTAAACAAAAGACATACAGGAAGGAGGAGGGTCCCAGGAGCATATGAGCATAATACATTGTATAATATAATATGAAGGCAAAAGGAACACGTAAGGACAAAACACAGGGATTTGGAGACCCGGTGTGCACAGGAGGCATAGTTTCCCCAAGCACACATATTAGCCAGGCTCTTTAGAGTGGGGAGTCTGAGGAAGCTTAAGGAGTGGGCAAGGAACACTCTTGGTGGTGCTAAATGAACAGATCAAGATCTAGAGACCCCAGGAAAAGGGAGGAACCCCCCCCCCCTCGATAGAGAAGATAAAGGTTCCTATTCTCACACACACGTTAATGATGGCAAAATAGCCCACATACAGGGCTCCCACCTTTGTAACAAGAGGCTCCTGGTTTGAATCCCGGGTGACAAAAATGTCAAAATTAGCTGGAAAAACAGGGGAGGGCATGGAGGTTTGCCAAGGCACACATTTAGCTGGAAAAGGCTTCTCCTTGTATATCCTTTTTTGTGGGCCATGCCACACCATGAGGGCGGAGGCTGTTTTCCCTCATACAACAATGTCACCAAGAAAAAAAACCTTTCCTTATCCCTTTGGCTTATTCAGGTCCAACAAATGTTTCCATTACTCTTTCCACAGTCATCACATCCCTTCACTTTCTTTTCTCTTCCCCATCTCCACCCTCTTGGTTTCTGCGACATCAGTTATTTAGTCACTGGATAGAAATGACTTGAAACTGTGATGTTGTGAAATTAACACCCCCCCAAAGATGAGTTTAAAAAAATTCTGGTGACATCTTTTTAGCTAATGAGAATAACTATTTTCCCAGACTATGTCTTAATTAGACAGCAGATCTCTCTACAATCTTTGCAAGTAGCCCTCAAATGTTGGGAAGCAAGCCAACAGAGGTTTGTATTTACTATGAGGCTTCCTCGCCAACTGTTGCACATCAGCACCTCTTGAATTTATGAGGCCTGGGGGATTGGGTGAAACACATACACTACTGCAGGCCTGTCCAACAGGCGGCCCAGGGGCCGTACACGGCCCCCTAGCCCCTTGGCTATGGCCCCTTACCCTCCTGCAATAAATAATATATTTTTAAAAATATTTTTTAAAAAAATTTCAATTAAAAATATTTTTTATTATTATTTTTGGTCCCGCCCCTTGGCTTTCTATTGGCCCCCTCATCTTCTCCTGAGGGAGGGGGCCAATGGGAGGGAGTGACGTCTCTCGGGCCCCACCCCCTTGGCAGCAAACAGGAAGAGCGACCCGGCCGCATGGCTTTCCCCCTCGGCAGTGCCGCTTCCTCCTCCTCAGGATTGCTGCTGCTCCATCTGGGAGGCGCTCAGGCCCTCAGTGCCAGGGAAGCAAAAGGGGTTTGGGAGGGAGGGAGTGTGTCTGAGAGCGTGAGTGAGTGAGTGAGTGAGTGAGTGACAGAGAGAGAGAGAGAGAGAGAGAGAGAGAGAGAGAAGGGGGACCTGCCCTGGGCACACCTCTCCCCAGCGCAAAGGGAAGATCTCTCTGGCTCTCTCAGACACACACACACACACACAAGCCCCTTCCTTTCTGACCCCTTCATTTGCGTTTCATGAACTGTCTCTTTAATGAGAAGGAGAGAACCGGCCAGCCATAGGAGAGGGAAGGAGGAGAAAAGGAGGGAGGGGGGAATTGAATGAGAGGGAGCTCAAGGAAAGGCCTCCCACCCCCTTTCCCCCTCCTTTTCCTCCCCCAGAATTATTTACATTCTTTGCAATTACCTAAGTTTACTTTGATGACTTGCACTGAATGGGGTAAACTGGCAGAATGAAAGCACACAGACCTTTCAACTGCAAGGCCATTCAATGCTGAGCAATGTGGCCAGTAGAACAGTCATATATTCCTGCTCAAAGCAGAGATTGTGGGATTTTCTGCCTTGATATTCTGTATATTTATGCCCCTCATGTGTTATTTATGCCCCCATCCCATCCCTCCCTCCCCCCTTATTTAAATAATATAATATTTAATTGTATATTTATGCAATGCCGAGGGCGGGGAGGGGGGAGCCGGGGGAGGGGCGGAGCCAGGGCTTGGCCCCCCAGGTGATCAGTGACCGGAATTCCAGCCCAAGGTCGGGTAGAAGTTGGACAGCCCTGCACTACTACATGTGGCTGTGGGGCAAGCAACATCAGTGTGGACAAGATAGCAACTCATAAATAAATATACACAAGCTAGGGAAGTCTGCAGAATTTGCCCAAGCCAACTGGGAAGAGCAACACTCAACTTGCTCCTCTCCCCCCAGGTGACTTATTTGTGTGTATATTACTTTTGCACTTCGAACTCCGTTTGCACCAGTTGAAGTAAGTCAAGAATGAAGAGGGGAAGGAGGGCGTAACAAAGTGGGACATTTTAATGCAGAGGGAAAAGTGAGTTAATTAAGACTGTCCGTAAACAGGATAGTGGGCGAGTATGGAAAGAGAGATAGCTCTTTTCATTCTCTCCACTTGTTGCAAATTTTCTTCTTCAATGGAAGTCATACGCGACATCCTAGGTCTGATTATTAATCAAGAAAGGCTTTTCATGGGCAAAATGGGAAGTAAAGAGCAAGGAAACTCCATTGTCTAATCATTACTTGAGTTAATATTTTTGCTGAAATTAACAGATTGTTGTTTCTCATTTCTGCAGTCTGACATACCTGAAGGAGTGATAAGAGTTCATGCACCATCACATTCAAAAGTTTCTATGGCAATTCAGCTGAACAGTCAAACAAAAGCCAAAGATATTCTGGCACGATTTCACTGTGAAAACAGGTAAATAAAAGCATGGCACTGAGGTATAGCAGGAGTAGGGAAAGTGCTTTGTGGACCCCCAAGGCCATTTTACAGCCCCTGGGTCCAAATTTGTTTTGTGGCCCCCAAAGTCCAAAAAATGTTTTGCCTTCTCAATCCTTCCACCTTCTACCCCCCTTCTGATAGAGAGATTTGGTGGGGAAAACAATATTTTGTAGAAGGGCAGCCTCCCTGAGCTCTTGTGGGGGGAGAGGCAGTTTCCTGTTGACAGTTTCCTGTTTACCTTGACTTTCAAAAGGCTTTTGACAAAGTCCCTCACCAAAGGCTCCTAAATAAGCTCTTCAGCCATGGAATCAGGGGACAGGTCTTGTCCTGGATTGGAACCTGGCTAAACTGTAGGAAACAAAGGGTGGTAATAAACGGACATTTCTCTGGGTGAAAAGAGGTGAGAAGTGGCGTATCCCAAGGTTCAGTTTTGGGTCCGTTACTTTTTAATTTATTCATTAAAGATCTGGATGTAGGAGTGAATTCTGAGGTAGCAAAGTTTGCAGACGACACTAAATTGTTCAGGGTAGTTAAAAATGAAACTGATTGTAAAGAGCTCCAGAAAGATCTCTCGAAATTGAGTGAATGGGCAACGAAGTGGCAAATGCATTTTAACCTAAACAAGTGTAAAGTCATGCACATCGGGGCAAAGAACCCCAACTACACCTACAAATTGATGGGGTCAAAGCTTTCGAGACAAACCAGGAAAGGGATTTTGGGGTTTTGGTGGACAGCTCAATGAAGATGTCAACCCAGTGCGCAGCAGCAGTGAAAAAGCAAATTCTATGCTAGGCATGATCAGGAAGGGAATCGAAAATAGGTCAGCAAATGTTGTATTACCTCTCTACAAATCGATGGTAAGGCCACATTTGGAGTACTGTGTACAATTCTGGTCTCCGCACTTTAAGAAGGATATAACGGAACTGGAAAAGGTACAGAAAGGGCAACAAGAATGATCCAAGGGATGGAGCGGCTCCCTTATGAAATCAGGTTGCAACGCCTTGGTCTTTTCAGCCTTGAAAGACGGCGTTTAAGAGGTGACTTGATCGAAGTGTATAAAATCATGCATGGGATAGAAAAGGTGAATAAAGAAAAACTATTTTCTTTGTCACAAAACACTAGGACTAGAGGGCACTCCCTGAAGCTCCAAGGTAGGAAAATTAGGACTAATAAAGGGAAATATTTCTTCACCCAGAGGGTCAAGGACATTCAAGTGCCACCTCGGAGTTGGTTGAGGTAGGCAGGATTTCCCTGGGTACTGGTTGTGGGGGGTCGGGAGCAGGTCAGGGTTTTGCCCTCCCTTCTGCTCGAGATCCCCGTGTACAACTGGTGGGCCACTGTGTGATACAGAATGCTGGACTAGATGGGCTGAGGTCCGATTCAGCATGGCTCTTCTTATGTTCTTATGTTCTTATGTAGTCTGTTTTTTCATGTGAATTGAATTTCAACTTCATTTTATTTCATAACCACTCACAAACACTTATTTATGTATTTATTTATTTGAAACATTTGTACCCCATCTTATTTTGACCTCCGAGGGGGGACTCAGGACAGCTACCAACAGGAAACAATTTGATGCCGAAACAATAAAACACATCATAAAATACAATCAAATGCCTAAGAAATAAATATCTATATACATTAAACAGTTCACCAGGTTAAAACATCATCCAAATCCATCCAAATTTCAGTCCAATAAAATCTCATCATTGCCAGTAAAATCAATCTAATCTGCAAACGCTTGCTCCTACAATCGGGGTTAAAAATTTTTTCCTGAAGGTCAAGAGGGAGGGGGGCAGATTTAACCTCCTTAGGGAGGGAGTTCCACACCCAAGGGGCTACCACAGAGAAGGCCCTGTCTCTCCTCACCAAACGCAACTGCGAAGGCGGTGGGTCTGAGAGCAGGGACTCCCCGGATGATCTTAAAGTCCCTGATGGTTCATGCAGGGAGACATGTTCAGACAGGTAAACTGGCCCAGAACCGTTTAGGGGTTTATAGGTTAAAACCAGCACTTTGAATTGAGCTCGGAAGCTAATAGACAGCCAGTGGAGCTGGTGTAGCAAGGGAGTTGTCTGCTCCCTGTACCCCGTTCCCGTGAGCAACCTGGCTGCCAAGCATTGGACTAGCTGAAGCTTCTGGGCAGTCTTCAGAGGCAACTCCACGTAGAGTGCATTGCAGTAGTCTATTCAGGAGGTAACCAGAGCATGGACCACCGTGGCCAAGCAGACCTCTCAAGATATGGGCATGCAAGAATATTGGTATCTGCAGGAAATTTTGAAACCAAACCCCAGTGGACACCAAGGACTACTGTATTATGTAAACTGTAAGAAGAGTATTTGCAAATATACACTAAACCGTTATGTTAATATTCTAGAAACTATAACAAATAATTGAGTTTAGCATAGGTCAGAGGTTTGTTTTATTTACTGGTAGATCTATATGTGATTTTAACTAGGGGGTTTCAGATTACTTATTCTTAATAGAAGAAATGTGCTAGCATAATGGTGATTTCAGTTGACATAATTTTTTCCCATTTCAATTTATAGCCACACCTCATCAGAGAAGATGAAAATGCAAACCCAACGTTTACATGAAATTGGAGGAAATATAGGTAAATGTTGGCTTCCACAGTAGCAAACATGTCGTATTAAATCAATTTTACCTGTGCAATTTAAGCTAGCAGCAACACATAACTATTCGAACAGATCTCAGTAGGCAATCACTTCAGCAGAAATAGGAATGTGTAATAAGAGTGAACAGTTAAATAGCCTCCTCATCTAATGCTGTCAGGAATCTTTTGTCAGTACTCAGACTAGTTTGGGGCACAGCTTGGTGAATTACTTTTTTACATTATGGCTTCCTGACAGAGCTACATCCCTGACAGGACATACAATTCTTCTAATAAAGTGTGGCAATGCATCCCATTCTGTGTTCAGTGTCCTGTTTCGTAACAAGTCCCATAGCATTCTAATGTCCATTGCCCAATAGACTCCATGGCACTCAGATGCCTAATAAGTAATAAGACCCATAGTGTAATGGCCTTGCTGTTTATTTCATTTGTAAAATAATCTCAGTTACTGCTACATCTCTGCTCCAATTCCAAGAATGCAAGCATTACATAATGTTGCAATCAACATTTATATGAGTCATACTTCAGTTTAGAGCAGGGGTGGGCAAACTGCGGCCCTGGGGCCGGATGCGGCCCTTTGACCGATTCTATCTGGCCCTCCTAAGGGCCCCTGGCTTGCCTCCCGTGCCTGGCCTCTGCATAAAACTCTCCAGAGAAGGAGACTACAAGGAAGCATTATTTTATTTTAGTGGTTTTTATTATTATTGTATAATAATTTTATAATAATAAAAATAAAATAATATAATAAACAATATAATATAATGTTATATTATATATTATAATTTCAATATGTTATAATGTCTATATATATACTATAATAATTATGATATTAATACTAGTAATATATGAATATTTCTTGATATATTAATATGTTAATATTAATGATGTGTAATATATAGTAAATATAGTAAGTGAATAAATAAATAAATTATGTAGATTAGCATGTAGTTCAGCCTTTAGGTGCGGCCCTCCATAATATTTTTTTGGCTCTCGTGTGGCCCCTTGGAAAAAATAGTTGCCCACCCCTGGTTTAGAGTGATGCAAATGCCCAACAGCCATAGCGATGCACTTGATGAACCAAAGTGGACACAGCATATTATTTGAGAACACAGAAATGTTGGACCACTCTTAACAACTACCATGTCAGACTGCATAGGGGAGCCATTGATGTCCACAAGCGTGTGGACAATTTCAATAGAAAGGAGAAAACCTCCCAACAAAGAATCCCCCAGCAGCAATCAGCCAGGCTTTGAAGCTACAAGGCCACACAATGCTTATCAAGGTTGCCAATTGCAACAGTCACACTTGTTGCAAGCAGACAAAAGTTATTTCTCCCACCCTGGACATTCCACAGATATAAACCTCACTTGCCTAGTTTCCAACAGAACTCACAACCTCTGAGGATGTCTGCCATAGATGTGGGTGAAACATCAGGAGAGAATGCTTCTGGAACATGGCCATACAGCCTGGAAAACTAACAGCAACCCAGTGATTCCAGGCATGAAAGCCTTCAACATCACAAATGCCTAGAGGGTTGCTAGCCAATATCTGTTTTATCCTAAAGTTGATTTTCCTCCTCAATGCACAGTCCTTATGCCCCCCAAAACACACACACACCTGAAATGTGGTTTGGACATGTTTTGGTTGCCCAGATGAGACTTAGTTCAGAAAGAAAAGAGCGGATTGGTAGAATTATTGTTACGTTATGGAGATCCTTTTTTCCAAAGGCCTCCCAAAACCTGAGCATCAGCCTGAACTGGGATTTTTTTTTACATTCCTGACATAACTAATTATCAGTGGAGCATGAATACATAGATTCCAATCCCATATTTAAAATGTTAGAAGTATACAGATAGCACTACCCAAAACTATTTTAATGCATGTTTCTTTCAGGACAGCACTGTTTGGATCCCGATGCTTACATGTTGGATGTTTACCGTACAAATCCACAAGCAGAGTGGGTGATTAAACCAAAAATAAGTTGAAATCTGTAATGGCATTTTGAAAGAGCACTTTGGAGAATGCCAAAGAATGGTCGAAAAGCTCCCTCTTACTAAGCACATTGTCCGTGATGAAACCAAAGTAGAGACGAAACTCAGCAAATATCTTCTCAAAGTGTCTTCCAAGTGTTTCATAGGTTTTGAGGACTCTTACTTCAGTTAGTGGTTTGCTATAATAATAATTTATTTTGTAATGACTATATTTTTAACACTGGTTTTACTGCTGCCACTTTTCAACGGATATGAAGAAATACAAATAGCTCTTGTTAACAGAATAAAAACTGGATCACCAGTATCACTGTTACCATCACACCATGTACGTTTATATTTACTTAAGGTGGAATCCCAGAAGGATAAGGACAACTACCAGTAGGAAGGATTTTTGAAAGAAAAGACAGTACCATTTAATATGAAGGACGGTGCCAAAAACCATCCCTGGTCAAAGGACTTTTTTATTGTCAAATACTTGTGACTCAGTTCAAGACAGCCAATAAGAGGGGGAAACTACTGTGTAAAGCATTTTTACTGTTAATGTACTGTGCATGTATATAAATATATAAGGTATAAACAATTGCATATCAGGGTCTTAATGGCATTTCTCTGGATTTATCCATGTCTAAATTAATATGTAGCAATTTTCACAAGTTAACATGTGTATTTTATACCGTATATGAATGATTGAAAAGCCAGTGAGGTTTATTGGTTTGAGTGTTGGACTATGACTCTGTAGACCAGGGTTCAAATGCCCACTTGGCCATGAAACCCACGGGGTTCCCTTGGGCAAGTTACATTCTCTCAGCCTCAGAGAAAGTCAATGGTAAATATCTCAGAATGAATCTAACAATAAACCCATTTGCCTTAGGTCACTGTAGGTTGGAAATGATGTAAAGGAACGTAAAAAGATTAATAATTGATTCCAAATACAAACTACTTTGAAAGAACTGAAAGAAGTCTAAGTACTTCATAAAATTTGCAATTTTTTAAATGATATATCACTCTATTATTATACATTCATAGCATGTGACATTCAAAATTTCTTGTTGAACACCTTTTTTTTGCCTTTTCATTTAATGACGAAGTAATTAATGTTGAAATTAGTGACCTTGCTTTGTTGTATTGTAGCTTCAACATGTGGCATTACAGACTTTGAACACAATCCCAAGCAGTTTAGAGCCCTTTTTATTTCAATTGCAAAACAAAGTATTTTTCACATGACATAAAAATGAAGGCATGTCCAACACTGTGTGGGTGTTCCCTATACAATGGTTACAGTTCGCCTTGGGTGACAAAAATATAAAAAGCTGTGTCTGATGGGAAGTATTCACTGACCACTGTAATAGAAGAGTAAATGTACTGCATGTGTTGAGTTCCAGTTTTCATATATTTTTATATCTGTAGTAACTATAGTGTATTTTTTGTTTTGTTTTTGTAACTCTTCTGCTTCTAAGCAGAACCTCAAACACATTTTGATGGTTTTAAATTTGAAATATGGATTACATGTTCAATTCAGGAGTTTGTTTAACTCTTCAAAAATTGTACCATGAAATAGAGAAAGAAGGAAGGAAAAGGCATTTGTAGTTGATATGTATTTGAGCATATGCATTACTAAGCAAGTGCAGTATCTCCATGGGATTAGACAACCTATGTCAGACCAGACTGCATACAATACATGATATTTTATGTAAGTCAATGTGACATATGCCTATAGATTAACATTTGATATAGGTGAACTATTTACAATATTTAGAGGGATATAAAAAGTGGTAGTACACATTTTATAATCCATGATTTACAAAATGGAATAATTGTCTTAATAACATACACATTTCAGAGAGGTACTGTTCAGTATTCAGTTATAATACTGTAACCTCCTCAGTCAGTTGCTAGAGTCTTAAGGCTGCATATTCTGCTTTTCCCCTGAAAGCTTTGGAAATTCTAAGCATCTATCAACTGACCTTTCTGATAGCCCTTAATAAACCATTTATTGTGAAATCAGGTTTCATCAACTACATCACCACCACAAGATCAATATTAAGAATGATTCCCTTCCTTTGTTTCTGCATGTAAAATCTCAATTATGCAGGAAGTCTTAATACAGAAAGTGAGAATCTAGCTATAGTATGGACCCCCAAATGGAGAAGATGAGCTCAAGCTGGGGGAAGGGGTGACTAAGAAAATGTGTATGTGTGTATGAATCAGAAGTGTACTAGGTGATGAAGCACCAAGAAACCAAATGGCAGCGGTTTATGTTTGAGCCCTCTTGGGAGTAACTGAAGCTACAAGCTGTCCTGTGCACATTTACTTGGGAGCAAGTAACCGGGAATACATTCAAGACACCTCTGAGTATTATGTTTGTAAGAATCTTCAAAAAGATGCTTGAATTATAATGGATGGAAAAAGTAGACTAAATCAATAGCACCTACCTGCCAATGTTGAGGTCCCATCTTTAAAAACAGTTCAGGGGGGCTTGATTGTAATACAGCTTCAGCTTGACCTTTAAAAAAATTAATCTACCCAGATTTGTCTATAATTATGAATTTGTTATACAATATGACAAGCAAACAGAGCAGAGCAAAATGCCGCAATTCCTCCCACTTTATTGTTATTTTCCAGGTCTGCCTTGATGTTTGCATGTTGCATTCTTATGTTTATTTATTTTTGTACTGAAACTCTTTTACCAACAGCTTAATAAACTAGTAATGGGTTCGGTCTGTTATGATCTCACAATACTAGCCCAGACTAGTAAAGTTTACTCTAAAGCTGTTTTTTAAAATGTATTCAGCATTCAAACAGTTATGACCTGTATTCTAAACCTCTGTGTCATTGTTTCCTTTATTCACGTGACCTTATATGTCACCCTATGGGAAGATCTTCCCTGGTCCTCTTGGATCCAGAAACAGGTACTACAACTTGAACAGTTAGGAAATCGATGGTTTTGTTCCTACTTCACACTATATTAGAAGTTCTGAAATGGGAAGTTCTGGCATGAGAGAGACAACATGAGGTGACACAATTAGAGTGCTGGGTGAGGATTCCAGGTGACTAAGGCTGGGTCTACACTGCCCTATATACCAGGATCTAATCTGCTATATGAATCTCTGTTTTGAACTGGATTATATGAGTATACACTGCCAGATGATCTGGGATGAGCAGACAATCTGGAATCAGATTCTGGGATAGAGGGCAATGTAGATCCAGCCTTAAGGTTGGAATAAGCGACTGAAGTCCACAGGTGACCTTTGGCAAGTCCTCTCTCTGCCTAAATAAACAGATGGACAAACCTCCTCTGAATAAATCTTGTAAGAAAATTCTAGGATAAAAGTTGCTGTTAAGTTGAAGTTGACTTGAAGGCACGTAACAAAAACAATGATTTCATAGGTGCTGGAGGGACGCATTTGTCCCATTGTTTGAAACTGCAAGGAATTCTGTGTTCTTGCTGCATAAAGGTGGTGATATTCAGGATTCTCCATTTAATTTTGTATATTTATACCCATTCCAAGTGCATTGTCTTGTGCATCTTCCTTATGGTTAAAATCTGGAAACCTGAAAAAATTAAGCAATGTACTAGATGGGGGAAGGGGAGAGAGAACAGAAATCTGGAAGCCCCTAACCACAGACTGACACATGGCAATGGATATGGATTCAGGGTCCGAGGCTGTTGAGCAGTTCGGCAACTGCATCTATGACTGAGTAGCCCTATTTAGGATCCACTCTGCTCACCCCATACAGTAAGAGAGCTAGAAAAGTTGCCCTAAACATAGTCTACTTCTCTCTTCTCTGGCTGGACTGCCACATCCATGTCATGACCATGCGTTCAAAAAAGAAAAATTAATTTTGGAATGTGGAACATATGGACACGTTTGGATTACAACACCATCTGAGCTTTGCAAGTACTGCATTTTAAAATAAAGCAGTGTGTTTGAGGATCAGGACATCTGTCGGAATGCCAAGATACTTGTTTATAAAGCTATTGTCCTCCCAACCCTGTTATACGGTGATTAAGAACGTCGGAGGAGGCCCTGCTCTTTCTCCCACCACCTGCACAGGTGCATCTGGTGGGAACGAGGGTCTGCTTTTTCAGTGGTGGCCCCTCAGCTGTGGAACTCCCTCCCCAATGATATTAGAGCAGCTCCCTCCCTCCTGGGCTTCAGAAGGAAAGTAAAAACCTGGCTCTGAGGTCAAGCCTTTGGGGATTAACTACAGTGAAAAATAACTATGAAATATGTGCATTGATTTTCAGAATGCCCCGGAATTATGACTGAAAATGGTGTGAGTTTAATCGTGATTATATTTGTTTGTTTTAACGTGCTTTTTAAACACTATTTTTTTAAATTTTAAATATATTTAATTGTTGTCTAAATTAATCAAATAGTTGCCAGTTGTAAAGCCACCTTGAGCCCCCTTCGGGGTAGAGGAAGGTGGGATGTAAATAGAGTAAATAATAAATACGACTTGAAAATGTGAACCGCCTACAAACATCACTCTCAACTTCTGGAATGATTCCATCAGTGTTGCCTCAAAAAAAAAATCTGCAAGCCTCTGGAGAAGACAGGTAGACAAAAGCCAGCATTCTAGAAGAAGCAAAGACCACCAGCACTGAAGTGATGATCCTCCACCATCAATTTAGCAGGACTAGCCACATTGACTGAATGACAGATCACCATTTCCCAAGGCAGTTACTATACTCTCAACTCAAAAACAGACAGCAAAAGAGATTTAAAGATGGACTTAAAACTAACCTCAAAAACTGTGGCATAGACATCGAGAACTGGGAAGCCCTAGCCCTTGAGTGTTTTAACTGGAGAAGTGTAGATATAGTATCAAAAGCAGTTTATACACAGTTACACCTCACAGTGTGAGTATCTAAGTGAACAACAAGAAATAACGTGAATGTATACAGGCAATACAATATAATTCAGGAAATCAATCATACATCAATGATGTAAACATTTCAAATAGCCATATCAAAATCACAATAACAATGTCATTGCAAAAGTTCAGGGCTATAAGAACGTTTACAGGGTCCGCAGTGGCGATTCAAAACCTGATAGGTACAGAGAGGGCCCTTAAACAATAAGAGGAAAACAGCCTGGGGCGGGTTTGCCCCAACTAAAGCCCGTGTTCGGGTGGCATAGCAATGGCTATTTCCGGGGTCTTGCTCTAGCCAAAGTGTGTCAGTATGGCAACGGATGTCGGCTCCGCCCTCTGTGGAGTCGCTAGGGATGGCAGGAGTGGTAGTCCACTATGAGGCAAAGACACCCGAGCTCGGTTGTGGCGAGCGTTGCAAAAAGGGAACTCTAGTCCATTCACTGGCGTCTTCTGGGGACGTAAAGTGAGAGGACCAAGCCTGACGGCGGGGAGCTCAATTATGCCGGCGGCGGGCCGTTTCGTCCTATAAAACAGGACTTCCTCAGAGGCAGTGTAAATGACGTCCTCACATGTGTTGAGTCTAAATAATAAATAATGCAGTAGAGGTTGCAATTAGGAACCTATGCGAACAGTGTCAATGGGAGACAAGGAATATCTAGTATATAATACATAATTACCATCAAGAGTCTTTTAGGAGTTGTGGAGGACGGACCATTCCTTCCAGTGGAAATGGCAGGGAGGAACATTTGTGGGAGGCTTATATAAGAGTGGATTTAAAGGAGCAGCATGTAGGGATCAGTTAAAGGTACAGTAGGTTCAAGGCTATTTGTTCAATAATGAATTCAAGCTGAGTGGGTCATTGAGGCCTCCAAATTGCTTTTCTGTTTATAGTTGTATAATCCAAAATGTTTCCCTTTGTTTGAGGTATTTAATAATATCACAGGGGGCTCTGACTTTCTCCAGTACTTGGATCTTCATATGGTTGAATGAATGTCTCTGTGAGGTGCAAGGATGGTATAAGGTGGAATCTGTAGCTTGGAGTTTAATCCGAGATTTGTGTTCAAGAGATCGCTCACGGAGACTCCTACTGGTGAAACCTATGTACTGCAATGCACAATTACATTCTAGTAAATAAATGACTGCAGTGGTCTGGCAATTAGAGAAGCATTGCAGTTGGAACTGTCTGTGATTGGTGGAGCTGACAACAAACTTCTGGGTGTTGATGTTTCTACATATGGCACATCCTCCACATGGATAGGTGCCTTTACCTAGGGAACTCCTGAGAGGTGGCTGATATAGATCTGTGTGGGACAGATAGTCACCGATGTTGCGTGTCCTCTTGTGCGCCACCATCAGAAAATTATTAAGGCCATCTATGTGGGAGACGAGTGGCCAGTAGCGTTTTACTATGTTCACTACTTGTTGTTTATGAGGGCTCAGTGTGAGTGGCCAAACTATGCGTTTCTCTTCTTTTCTCGTCTTGGGTGCCAGGAGTTGGGATCTGGGGATGTTGTCTGCTCTTCTCTTAGCAGCTGCTAAGACGCCGGAGGGGTAGCCCCTCAGTGTCAAATTATGTAGTAGTTTCTCTGTTTCTTTTTTGTAGTCATCGTCCCTAGTACAATTTCGCTTCAATCTGAGTAGTTGTGCATAGGGAAGGTTGTTCCTGAGGCTGTGTGTATGATAACTTTTATAGTGAAGCAGTGAGTTCTTTTGGATGGGTTTTTGGAAGTTCTTGACCTGGATTCTGGATTTGGTGACATAGGTGGTGACATCTAGGTAGTTTATCTGTCACTGATCGTAGGCGTAAGTGAAGGGGATGGCTTCATGCCAGCTGTTAAGCCAGAGGCCAAACTCCTCCATGTCTTGATCACCCTGTATTACGAAGTAGAGATCATCTATGTATCTGTAGGTCCTTCGTATCTTAGAGACGACAGTGCTAGGGGTTGTAGAGAAAAGATTACGTTTCTCTAAGGAAATCATAAATATATTAGCCACCGTTGGTGCGACACTGCTGCCCATGGCGACCCCATCGACTTGTAAATAGAACTGCCTATTAAACGAGAAATAATTATAATCAAATACGACATCCAAGAGTTCCATCAAAAAATCTGTTGGAGGCTCCAAGGTGGGTCTGGTGTCGAGTAGATCAAAGATAATAGCTCTGGCTTGTTCTAATGGGACGTGGGTATATAGAGAAACCACGTCCGCAGTGACTAAGTAGTCGTGGGGTCGCATATCAAATCCTTCAATTTTAGAAATAAAGTCTTTTGTGTCTAAAATGATAGTAGGAGTATTCTCAGCAAAAGGGTGTAGGATGTCCTCTAGGAATTTGGACAGGGGTTCAAGCAGGCCAGAAATTCCAGACATAATAGGTCTGCCAATAGGGGGACGTTGAGGTTTGTGGATCTTCAGGAGAGTGTGAAACACCGGGATACGGGGGGAATCGTTAGTTAAATAATTGGCCACCCTCTCTGATATGTACCCCATTGTTAGGCCCTCATAGATGATGGATGTGATGGTGGATGAATATCTTTTGGTAGGGTCTGAGTCCAGGCGCTTGTAAAAGTTGGTGTCAGACAGTTGGCGGTTACATTCTCCAACATAGTCATCTCGATTCATAAGGACAATGCCTCCTCCCTTGTCCGCTCTCTTCCATATGAGTGTGGGGTCCGATCCTAGCCTCTTTAATGTTTCTACCTCAGTTTTAGAGAGGTTAGAAAATTTCTTGTCCATCCTATGGTCAATGGAACTCACTTCCCGTAGAACAGTGTCCTCAAAAGTGCATATGTTCCTTGGGATCAATGTGGGTGTGAAGCTACTAGGAGATTTGAATTTATCAAATTGTCCAGTCACATAAGTCTCATTTTGTTTATTAGAAAAAAAATCCTTCAATCTGATTGTACAAAACAATCCTGCCAGGTCCTTGCGGATTTCTAGGCCAGTGCAATGGTGGGTTATTACAAAAGAGAAGTCTTTATTAACAAGTTCTATTTCCGTATCAGACAGTTCATAGTTGGATAAATTTACTATCAGGTTGGTCCCTTTTTGCCTTTTTCGCAAGGCCAAAGGTTCCTAATTGCAACCTCTACTGCATTATTATTTAGACTCAACACATGTGAGGACGTCATTTACGCTGCCTCTGAGGAAGTCCTGTTTTATAGGACGAAACGGCCCGCCGCCGGCATAATTGAGCTCCCCGCCGTCAGGCTTGGTCCTTTCACCTTACGTCCCCAGAAGACGCCAGTGAATGGACTAGAGTTCCCTTTTTGCAACGCTCGCCACAACCGAGCTTGGGTGTCTTTGCCTCATAGTGGACTACCACTACCGCCATCCCTAGCGACTCCACAGAGGGCGGAGCCGACATCCGTTGCCAAAGTGACGCACTTCGGCTAGAGCAAGACCCCGGAAATAGCCATTGCTACACCACCCGAACACGGGCTTTAGCTGGGGCAAACCCGCCCCAGGCTGTTTTCCTCTTATTGTTTAAGGGCCCGCTCTGTACCTATCAGGTTTTGAATCGCCACTGCGGACCCTGTAAGCATGCTTATAGCCCTGAACTTTTGCAATGACATTGTTATTATGATTTTGATATGGCTATTTGAAATGTTTGCATCATTGATGTATGATTGATTTCCTGAATTATATTGTATTGCCTGTATACATTCACGTTATTTCTTGTTGTTCACTTAGATACTCACACTGTGAGGTGTAACTGTGTATAAACGGCTTTTTATACTATATCTACAGTGCCTTTGCAGTCTTTCTGTATGATTTAACAGTGCTGCCCCCTGTTTTGATTGTTTTAACTGGAGGTCAGCTGTTACCAACAGTGCTGTGCAATTTGAAGAGGCATGAATGGAAAGTGAAGAGAAAAGTTTCAGGAAGAAGGTGCATCAAACCAACCTTTGTCAGGACTGCCTTCCATCCAGGCCCGGATTACCCATAAGGCCACCCTAGGCCATGGCCTAGCGGCGCAAGCCAAGGGGGGACAATTCTGCCGGACCAAAAAAAATGTTGAAACAAAACCGCAACACAACTCTCTCTCTCTCTCAGGGAAGGGCGGGGGAGAGCGCTGCAAGGGGGTGGGGGAGGAGGGAATGGCACCCCCCCTGCCAACGCCCTCACCCTCGCCCCCTTGTCAAGTAAGGAGGGAGCGCCACAAAGAGGAGGAGGTGGAAGGAAGCCCCGCCCCCGGGGCTGCTACTGGCACCGGGGATGGGGCTTCCCTTCCTTCTTCCTCCTCCTCCTCCTCCTCCTCCTCGCGCGCGCCCTCCTTCCTTGACTCAAGGAAGGCGGGAGCGCCGCGAAGAGGAGGAGGTGGAGGGAAGCCCCGCCCCTGGGGCCGCTGCTGGCTCTGGGGGCGGGGCTTCCATCCACCTCCTCCTCGCACCCTCCTTCACGCCCTCCTTGGCTCAAGGAGGGGGCGCGGCACGAGGAGGAGGTGGGTGGGGGTGCGGTAGAGGTTGGTTTGGGGGCATAATTCCAAAGTATGGTCTATGGTGCCAAAAGGGGTTAATCCGGGCCTGCTTCCATCTAGAAATAGATGTCCTCACTGTGAAAAAACAAGCGGATCCAGAATAGTTCTCTACAGTCACCTACGGACCCACCGTGAAGACTCTACAGCTGGAAGGCAATCATACTCAAATCACGAGTAATAGCCTGTAGTGGTAGATAGCCTATGATGACACACACATTTTGGGAGAATGCTTTTATTGTGTGGAGCCCTATTTTACATCTGTATTATAAAAAGAGCCACTTAAACCAAAAGAAATACTGTCAAGTAATCAGCACAAGATACATTGTAAACATTGATTTTTTTAAAAAAATAATTCACCAGCAATTAAAAAAACAATACTGAGTTAATGTTGTTAACCTTTTAGTAGAGGTATTTGTTGCACAAAGAGGTTTTAAAAATTACAAATGGTATAAAAGTTCTGCCTAAAAACATCATCCTGAGCTGGAAAATATAGGTAGATCACTATACAGTTAAAACATTTCTTTTTCGTTAACAATATGCAAAACCTCTTGAAGTGAACCATTTCCTTGCCATTTAGTGTTCAGCCCCAGGGCAGGAATGTGGAAAGACTCCATGCAGGTCAAAGGCTTCGCTGAAGTCAAAAGATTCCACCTGTTGGCCCTTGATCAGGATGAGGTTTCTCAAACACCCGTGGAATGAGCTCTTACTGGTCAAGCAATTTTGTTTTACGTCAGCTAGAAAACAAACGAGAGAACACAATGAGCTTGCTTACTGTCTGGAAGACATTAACCTTTGCACATTCGAAGCCGCCCTGATATATTTTAATAATTCCTGGGTCACAGAGGCAATGACCAAACAGTTCTTGGGGGCTATTCAATAACCAAAAGCCATGGTGATCAAAATGACTCTTGATTGGTCTGCGAGTTATCATTTTGCTCCCAACATCAAACTGGCCACAATTTAGTTTTGAGGAGGAGAGAAATATAAGAGCATCAATTGCACTCAAAAGCCGCTCACAACACGGGATCCTGCTGTGTTTTATCATTCTTTCTATTCCAGAAAACAAACTAGACCCTATTCTGGCATTTTCACTACCAATTATGTACAACACATATCTACACGTTAACGTTTACAAAGGGTTATAATTATTTGCTTTTCCCCATGCTCTTGCTTTTGAAAGAGGGGAAAACTACGTACCGGGATAGCCTCCAACATAAATGGGGTTGTTCGTATCTGCAGAGGTTGAGTGCATATGTGGATTATCTGTCTGAACCAAGTTCCCATCAACTGTCAGAGCAATGTGATGTTTGCTTTTGTTTGCTTGAAGTTTGTGCCACCTTCCATCACAAAGGCTGGCTGTGCCTTTTGGTTCATAGGTAGCGGTTATTCTGCCAGCTCCATTGTTGACACTGAATAAAACCTAAACAAAACCAGCCAAATGGCATTAAGGACAGGAGACAAGTGAAACAGATGGCTTCTTTAACCTAACAAACCATTTAGCAATGATGTGGGAATGTTTTCATTTTAATCATATGGAGAATGATTAAATCAAAGCTCACTTGAAATGAATGCAGTTGTGTACATTCCCCACACTTGACAAAGAAACAAGTAACACAGTATTGCTTATGTGGGCAAAGTGGGTGGCTTCAGCAGTTTAGGTAAGTAACTACTCCTGCAATAACCACAGAAAAATGCATGGAATTTAACTTTACTATGTTTCTTGTCTAAAATGTGTCAGCCAGGAACCTGAAAACAACTGTCTTGTCAAAGCAGGAAAGATATTTTTATTTATTTATCTATTTATTTATTTATTCAATTTCGTAGACCGCTCTCTCCGGAGCCCAGAGCGGTTTACAACAATAAAACAAGGTAAAACACACAAGAACACATAAAATAGCATCAAAAAACACAATTAACCCCGCTCCCAACAATAAAATCCCGGCAGGACGGCAATAGTGCAGGCGGCAGTGATGCGGCAGGATGGCAGGTTATAGCAGGCATCAGTCAGAGCCAAAAGCCTGTCTAAACAACCAAGTTTTTACGGACTTGCGAAATGCCATCAAGCCCCGTAGGGCTCTCGTCTCCACCAGCAGCGAGTTCCAGAGGTTTGGCGCGACCATTGTGAACGCCCTCTGCCGCGTGCTCGATAGCCTGTAGATCTTGATACCAGGCACCTCCAGTAAGTTGAGCCCCTCTGAACGCAGTGATCTTCTGGGCACGTATGGGGTAAGCCGCTCCTTCAGGTACACTGGCCCCAAACCATATAAGGCCTTAAAAGTTAAAACTAGAACCTTGAAGGAGATCCGGAATTCAATAGGAAGCCAGTGCAGTTCGCGCAGGAGTGGAGTTACATGCGCAGATCTTGCGGCTCCTGAGAGCAGGCGTGCTGCTGCGTTCTGCACCAGTTTGAGTTTCCGGATCGCCGACAAGGGTAGGCCAATGTACAGCATATTACAGTAATCGAGCCTCGAGATGACCGTGGCTTGGATCACCGTGGCCAGGTCGCAGCGGGAGAGGTAAGGAGCCAGACTTTTGCCTGTCGCAGATGGTAAAACGCTGTCCTGCAGGCGCAGGCAATCTGCGCCTCCATGGACAGCTGGGGGTCCAGCCTGACCCCTAAGCTCTTGACTAGAGGCTGCGGGCGAAGTGCCACGCCATCAAACATCGGCAACTGGGTCTCTAACCCCCCCCCCCCCGAGCGGCCCAGCCACAAGATCTCCATCTTCGCCGGGTTCACCTTCAACTTACTGACTCGTAGCCATCCAGTTACGGCTTCTAGGCAAAAATGGAAATTATCGGGTACAGATTCCACCCCGGGTTCCATCCTCAGAATGAGCTGGGTGTCGTCAGCATACTGATGGCACTCCAGCCCAAAACTCCATACCAATTGGGCGAGCGGTCACATATAGATGTTAAATAACAGCGGGGAGAGGATGGCCCCCTGAGGAACTCCACAGTGTAAGGGGGAGCCCTCGGAGACCACCCCTCCCCACTTCACTCGCTGTAGGCGGTTTTGGAGGAAGGGGGAAAGCCAGTTTAAGGCTGTCCCCCTAAACCCCCGCCACCGCCAGGCGGTGTGTCAAAAGTTGGTAATCGACAGTATCAAATGCTGCCGTGAGGTCCAATAACACGAGCAGCGCCGATCCGCCTCGGTCCAAGTGGCATCTGGTATAAGTTGTTTGAAAGCTTTTTACCTTTCACATATGTGATTCAATATTCACAATTTATCTCATGCTTGATGAGAAAGAATGGATACAAGGGTTAGGATACTACATAAAAAACTAGCTGAACCCGGCACGCGTTACTGTGCCCTATTTAGGAGATGCGAGGCAGTCTGGGTAAGGGTTGGAAATGATGTGGGCATGTGTTTTGTGTGTGTGTATATGTGTATGTGTGTGTGTATGTATGTGTGTGTGTATGTGTGTGTATATATGTGTGTGTATATATGTGTGTTTATATGTGTGTGTATAGATATATGTGTGTTTATATATGTGTGTATGTGTGTGTATGTGTATATGTGTATGTTTGTGTATATGTGTTTGTATGTGTGGATGTGTGTATATATGTGTGTGTGTATATATGTGTGTATATATATATGTATGTGTGTATATATATGTGTATGTGTGTGTATGTGTATATATGTGTGTATGTGTGTGTAGATGTCTGTGTATATGTCTGTGTATATGTGTATGTGTGTATGTGTGTGTAGATGTCTGTGTATATGTCTGTGTATATGTGTATGTGTGTATATGTGTGTGTATATATATGTGTGTGTATATATATGTGTATGTGTATATGTGTGTATGTGTGTATATATTTGTGTGTGTATATATATATGTGTGTATATATATGTATGCGTGTATATATATGTGTATGTGTATATATGTGTGTATGTGTGTGTGGATGTGTGTATATGTCTGTGTATATGTGTATGTGTGTATGTATGTGTGTATGTATGTGTGTATATATTTGTGTGTGTGTATATGTATGTGTGTATATATATGTGTATGTCTGTGTATATGTGTTTGTATGTGTGTATGTGTGTGTATATATGTGTTTGTGTGTATGTATGTGTGTGTATATATATATGTATGTGTGTATATATATATATATATGTATGTGTGTGTATATATGTGTATGTGTGTGTGTATATGTGTATATATATATATGTTTGGTGTCTTCCCTCCCAGTGGAGGTGGGAGGGAAGCTGACCTTTTCCCGGCCAGCTCTTTCTCCTTCTCGCCCCGCACTCCTCCCTTCATTGGTGGAAGGAGGGCAGGGAGAGGAGGAGAAAGAGGTGCCCGGGGAAAGGGCTGCTTGGCTCCCGCCTCTGCCGGGATCTGGAGGACATCGCCGGAGCCAGGACGGTCCTGGCGGCAAGGGAGCCGGCGAGGAGGAGGGGGCGGAGGAGGAGGAAAGAGCAGCGAGGGGGAAAGGATCGCAGCCATGCACAGAGACTGCGATCCTTTCCCCCTCGCTGCTCTTTCCTCCTCCTCCGCCCCCTCCTCCTCGCCGGCTCCCTTGCCGCCAGGGCCGTCCTGGCTCCGGCGATGTCCTCCCGATCCCGCTCGCGGCCAGCGCAGAACGGGAGGTAATGGGTGGTTTTTGGGGGCTGTTTTTGGGGGGGTTGCAAGGTAGGTAGGGGTGTTTTTTTGTGCTATGGTTGTACCTCGTGGTCTGGGTGAATGTGTGTCGAGGGATTGGTGTTTCTGGGGGGTATAGTTTGGCCGTGTATAAAGGACATCCCACGACGACTCGATTTTTATATATATAGATGACAATGACTGAGTAGTAGTCATTCATGGCCTTCCAAATAGGTACCAGCTGAAGATTTAGGGTGCAAAAATGTGCCATAGCATAGGCTTCTTTGACATGCCTGGTACTACTGATGTTAAAAAGCCCAATAAATGTGAGGCTTGGATCCAGAATTTAGAGAAGTTACATTATAGGACAACTTTTTTACTGATTGAACCAATTGCTTTGCAGAGAGTACATGACAGAGTCACTTCCTCACCTGGCCTGTCTCACATTGTCAAGAATTTTACTGGATAATTTGAAAGACAAAGATGAGAAAATAAGGCGGATTAGTCCCTAGCAGTGGCGTATAAATTGTGACCTGCCAGATGTTCTTGGAATATTGGTCCCAGTACCCTTGCCCAAATAAATAATAATAAGCAATGTTGGGAGTTGCAGGACAACAACCCCTGGATTGTCTTGAAGGGTTTGAGTAATAAAAAATTAGCCACATACAACCCCCCACCCCCGCTTCCTGGTTTCCTAAAAATAAAACAAAAGTCTGTCCCTCAAGAAAATGCCATCCTTCGTCATCATCCCCATCTTCCTGCCATCTAGGAGAGATTTTTGGTGTTAAAATTGTTTGGACAAGACCCCCTGGTGGTGCTGTGCATTAAACTGCTGAGCTGCTGAACTTGCTGACTGAAAGGCTGGAAGTTTTAATCTGGGGAATGAGGTGAGCTCCCGCTGTTAGTCCCAGCTTCTGCTAACCTAGCAGTTCGGAAACATGCAAATGTGAGTAGATCAATTGGTACCGGTTCTGTGGGGAGGTAACAGTGTCCCATGTAGTCATGCTGGCCACATGACCTTGGAGGTGTCTACGGACTATGTCAGCTCTTTGTTTTGAAATGGAGATGAGCACCCCCCCCCCCCCCCAGAGTTGGACACAATTAGACTGAATGTCAGGGGGAACCTTTTTGCTAATTCAGTCGTGACCATTGATCCAACATATTAACAACAAAACATTTTATGCATGCGTACTCCATAGCTTGGAAATGTTTCTTGGAATGAAGTATGTGTAAAATTGGAATGAAGTATGTGTAAAATTGTAGCTTGAGTTCATTTTCCCCAGAGATATTTCCTATTTAGGAAAGATGTTACGTGCCCAGGCTAGTGGCAAGTAAGATATAGACCATAAGTGTTTTTTGATTTGCAATTCAGCTTTGCAGAGAAAAGAAGAAGTAAGTAGTAGTGTATATATAAGGCAGGATAGATAGAAAGATACCCACTTCATTCTAGATTTAATAGGGAGACCTGCAAATCTAACAGCGGGTTCAAGTTATTCTATTAATGCTTTGTTTAATGGAAAAGATTCCGAGTAACCTAAAATAGTATGCATAGAATCATAGAATCAGAGTTGGAAGAGACCTCATGGGCCAACCCCCACCCAAGAAGCAGGAAAATCGTATTCAAAACACTCCTGACAGATGGCCACCCAGCCTCTGTTTAAAAGCCTCCCAAGAAGGAGCCTCCACCACACTCCAGGGCAGAGAATTCCACTGCTGAACAGCTCTCACAGTTAGGAAGTTCTTCCTAATGTTCAGATAGAATCTCCTTTCTTGTAGTTTGAAGCCATTGTTCCACATCCTAGTCTCCAGGGCAGCAGAAAACAAGCTTGCTCCCTCCTCCCTATGACTTCCCCTCACATGGCCATCCTGTCTCCTCTCAACCTTCTCTTCTGCAGGCTAAACATGCCCAGCTCTTTAAGCTGCTCCTCATAGGGCTTGTTCTCCAGACCCTTGATCATGCAGAAGTTGGCTTGGTTGAAATAATGCTTCATTCTAGTCTAAACTGTTCTTAAATGGTTTAGCGTTTCCTCCATTGGCAATATATTATCTGCAAGACTTGCTGAAAAGCTTTGGATGAAGTACATTTCAGATTTCTTAAGTTTGTTACTAATGTGATTATAAAATAGTAACTGATCTTCAACTCTCCTTTTGAGACACCTTCATTTTTCATTGGTTTAATTAGAAAATCACTAGGAAACATTTGTTGCATTATAATTGGATTCTTTTCCCAAAGTGTATTGAAACAGACAGCTGGAAAATCAGCTTAATACCAGTAATCCAAATTGGGTGGGAGCGCATTGGTACTGAAAATAAGGAGCATGATTCTAAGGGATAACTAAGGGTTAAGCCCCATATTCATAACTAAGTGTGTACTTAGCAGCTTATACTGTCATAGATTAAAAACTCCCACAATTTTTCCGTCAAGAATTGCACATAACTTATGCATTCTTCTTGATTGTGATTAGAAGCCCAGAGCAAGATCCATCAAGACTGTTCCATAAAGATATCATCATACACCATTTGAATACATAACATACCTTGCCGGTTACAAGTTCCAGACCAATAGCATCTACTTTTGCACTACTGATTCCAAGGAGAACCCCATTTGCAACAGTAGTGCGGAACTCAAGTGTGATATTAACATCAGATCGTACTTTGTAACCTTCTTTAACTGAAAAAGAAAACAAAAAGAAAAGCATTAAGAGAGGCATTTCAATCTTTCAGAATAGAATGTTATGGTGAATAAAACATCTGCATCTGGAGAAGCCAAGATGATCAGATGAGATTACTCACTTTTTGATTTAAATATAGTAAAATGAAAAGTACCTAAGGCCAGTACTACTACTTTTTGGTCTAACAAAGCAGATGATTGGATGGATGTCTTAAATATTATCTTTTTCACAGATTATCTGCAAAAAAAATGCCAAAAAAAAAGGGATGGCATTCCTGGAAACTTGCCAGGGATTGGCAGCAAATGGCTCAGGGACCAGCATCAGTCTAGGGAACATTACTTTTAGTAGAAGTTCTTCTTGAACTCCCTGGCCACTCCTAACGCTTGCTTATGGTAGGCCTATCCATCCCAGTTAGACACCGTCCCTCAACATGTGACAAGGTAGTGCCATATGGTGAAGTTCCATAACAAGTAAACTGCCAGAAAAGTGACCCAGGCAGTCATACTCCATCTACATGCACATGGTTTGGAAACAACTAGGCCAAGGGTCTTAATCAGGGGTCCGCAGTCTCCTTGGGAGTCCAATGATAGATTCCAGGGGTCCACGTTCATGTGCATGTGCATGTAGATGAGCTTGAATTTTTAAAAATCAATTTATTACCTTTATTTTTCTCTGACCTCTAACTGAAATCTAGCATTTTCTTCACTTATGAATGTATAGTGTATAGAGTAAATTAGTATTAATTCCACATCACATTATAGCTGTTTGAACATATGTACTGTGTTGTAAGGTATTGAAATTATAAACGCAACTTTGAATAATCCTAAAATTGCTGATATTGTGTGTCATGACATGAAACTACCTGCCACTACATCCTGAGAAGGGGGTCCGTGGTTTTTATTTGACTGGCAAAGAGGTCCATGGAACAAAAAAGCTCAAGAACCCTTGAACTAGACAGAAAATTTTAAAAAAAACAGGAAAAACAGGTGTATAAAGTTTTATTAAATCACTACTAAAGTCAATGAAAACCATGAGCAAATGATTAAAATATGAATATTTACAGCAGCCATAATAACCTAAGCCCTATTTAGGGAAAGGGGGGCAATCTGATCCCATCTACATGGATTTCATATATTACCTAATTAGTATGAGGAACTCTTTATAGACTGCCTATACACAATCAGTAAATCCCTTCCAATCTTATTTCAGTTGTCTTTAAAAATAATTATAATTAGTAAATTAGTTGATGAGAAGCTAGCAAAATGTCTCCCTTACCAAGAGCAAGAAAACCACTTCCATCACAAAATGTTCCTTCCTGGGCTGCAGTGTAGCATTTGTTCACAGAAAAAATGGAAACTGGGCTATCTTTGTCCACTTGCTTATTATTAACAGTTATTCCACGAATGCAGGCAGGGATGCTGTGAGTAACCTGAAAATACAGTCAGTACCAGTGTTAGTAAAGCACATATACTGTCGCATGTGTAGAACACTGTTACAAATACTCACATATAGATACATCAGGCTTCTTGTTGTTTCAGAACTATAAAGCATTGAGGAAGTTATTGGTAAGGGCAAAAAGAAAAAAACCCACAATTACAAATATTTGTGTCTATAAAAGAGACAATGAATCACAGTTGTTAAGACTTCCAAACTAGGATTACCCTGCATGCTGTTGTTTTTAAAAATGCATTGAAATCATTTAAAAATAAATACTTAAAATATTGGTTTAAATAAAAATATTTAATGTATTTTAAATATATTCAGAACAAATTAAGTAAAAAAATTGCACAAACACAGTTATCATATTATTCATATAATGTACTCTGAAAACAACCATGGGTCAATTTACATGGTTTATAGACAATACAGAGATACTATTTTAAAATTAGCTCACATCATGATTATTCATGATCTCCCCTTGCAAACTAGTGACATTTGGACCAATCTGCTTGGTAGGCAAAATACTTAAAGTTCACTGAGAAAAACAAAAGACTTCTTACATTTCCAATATTCCTAGCTGAGTAATCGAAGGGTAGGCCTCCTAAGTACAGCTTCCCATCAACATCCAATGTGTTTCCATCTCCTGGAACATTCACAGCTACAGATTCGTGCCCATCAACAACTATTAGACCTTTCTTTTTCATATACTCCGTCCTCACCTATAAGATAATATATATAAGTTGATATATGCCATTAATAACACTCTTCGTACGTACAAGGGCCTATATACAGGCAGACCCCAAGTTACAAACAAGATAGGTTCTATAGGTTTGTTCTAAAGTTGAATTTGTATGCAAGTTGGAACAGGTACATTTTTAAGTGCAACTCTGCCATATAATATATTATAATTATAATATAATTAAAATAATATAATATAAATGCTTTGGATATCATAGAGGAAGGACTAACACTCCTGTGGTGCTTGCTTTGCTGTCTGTGCCCCTGTTCAGAAGATTTCACCTCACTTTCTTTCCCCCATGATAACCCTTTCAAGAGTGAATTTCCCTTCTGAGGAGTAAAGTTCTCACACTTCCTGTTATCTCACCCCTGTTTTTAACTGGTAAGTCAGATGTCTAAATACAGAAGATATTCATTAAAAGATAAATATTATATTAATGAAAAAAGGTTTTAAAAGAAATTCTATAGGAAATGAATAAATAGATTTTAAACAGAAAAAGAAGAGGAAAATCTGAGGGTGGCCTGAGATAAGGTTGAATGTAAACATTTGGGGCACCCACCGTATGCCATTTCCCATCATTGACGATTGTGCCATGAAAAGCTACTGCTCGTCCTTTTCCCAGATCAAATGAAAAATAAAGCTTCCCTCCATGTAGCTGAAGGGCTGCATAATCAATCTGCTTTTGGTGAGCCATGTAGTATATGAGACCACTGGAAGCAAAGGTCCTGAGGTTCAACTGCACAGACAACCTAGGAAAGAGCAGGCAGAAATTATTTCAGCATGGAGACCCCTGGGGTACTCAATAAGTCTCAAAGATATAAATACCTTGAGCATACTACCAATCATAATTCTTTTAGTTTGGTGACCTATTAAAAATAGAGGGGGAAATCTCTAATAGATCCCAATTCCTAGTGCAAATGGAAGGGCTGGTTTGAAGAGGAACATATCTGGATCCAAGCCACTAAAATTTAATGAAATTATTCTAAGAGGATCAATGTAGGAAGAAATAAAATATAAAAGAAAGTTGAGCAGAAATCTGAGGAAAATAAGTTGCAATAGATAGGGGAATTGGGGTAAAAAAACAAAGCAGCAAAGCACATAGAAAATATCTAAGGTTTAAATTGGTACTAAAGGTTCTCTGTATTGACTGGAACATTTCTTTTTAAAGGGCTAGTGGAAAAATCAATGGGGTGGGGTCAGGTTGAGATATTTGCAGATAGGAACTTTCCCCAGCCTTTCTCCTCCAGCTACTGCAAAATGCTACTCAAAGGAGTCATATGATGAACTCTGCTGAAGGGCAGTTAAAGTGGAGGTGCCTTTCTGCTAGGAGAGAAGTCAAGGATGATTGTTTCATGAGAATGCTTTTTATAGGTTCCTTTATAGTCACCTTGGAGTTCAACATACCCAAGCCTTGCACTAGGTGCATAAAAACGTATCAGTTTCACTTTTTCCTGAACTTATTCTGTTTGTTTAGGGGAAAAAATCTCATTTTCCATCCATGAAAGATTTGAATTAATTTGCAAATATGGTGAGGGGAACTTACTGGAACCAATTAGAATTCTAACACGTCATCCACACTGGTGAACTGTCACAGCTATTGATAGGTTAAGTCTTATACCCACCTGTTAGGGTGCTGTTGGGACGTGCCAGGGGAGGAAATAATACAAAACTAAACCACAGGTATAATGCATTCAAAACCAGATTCTTGAAAAACGAGCAATTATTTCCACTTAGCATTTCAGTGTGTGGACTGAACAGAACTGAACAGAAGTAATCTTTTTTGCCCTTTGCCATTAACTCCCAGTCTCAGTCACCATTTCACAAAATTCAAAGTATCATCTGTCATACATGATTTGAAGGCAAGCAACATTGTACAATACATTGCATATTTCATAAAAGCATCATAAAAATACACTGTTAAGATACACCTACTTTTTTCTAACTGTAGAGTGATTGAAAAGTAGCACCAAGTGACTGTTTCTAGAAAGTCCAAACTGATATGCCCCGGAGACATGATTTAGTATTTCACCCTCTGCACATGGTTTCTGTTAATGAGAGAGTTCAAGTTAAAGGACTTAATATCCCATTACTGCAGGTGACAAAATATTCTGGTTAGATTTCAACAGAATGCTGATTATTCAAGGTACAAGTTACAAATATGAAGCTGAACCATAAGAATCCAAGATGACATACCATAATGCTCCCTAGTAAAAATGAAAACTGAGTTTGTATAGGTGTGTTTAAATGTATTCAGTGAATGAGATAGTTCTGTTCCTTAATAAGCATCAATCTCTATCATTCAGAATAAATGGCAGAAAAACCTGGTGCACCTGTGAACTGAGTAAGCAGTTCATTCCCCTTTTCTCTTTGACTGTAAGGCGAAAACCAGAAATCCAACGTATTCCCCTTTTGATGAGCATAACCCTTCTATGATATTTATGAAATTAAAGCTATAGAAACACTCTCCCACTCCAGAATACAAAATAATGCTTCAGTAGTTTAATTTCAAGTAAAAATACTATTCAGAAACAGAAACTCTTTGGCAGTGGTTCTCAACCTGTGGGTCTCCAGATGTTTTTGGCCTACAACTCCCAGAAATCCCAGCCAGTTTACCAGCTGTTAAGATTTCTGGGACTTGAAGGCCAAACATTTGTGGACCCAAAGCTTGAAAACTACTGCTCTATGGACTAAATGAAGCATTAAGTCATATTATGTATCTGAAAGACTTAGCTTTTATCAGTGTCAAGGTACAATACTTACATTGACCTATAGATAAGTCGCCCCAGGTTTTCTGGGTTGGTTTTTTTAAACTAAAATGTTTAGATGTATCCATGAGTATATAGAGTATTTTTCCTACTTTTCTGTATCTCAAACTTGCTGGTGATTAATAGTGTACAGAGTATTTTGCTAACTTTATTCAACAACACTATATGTACAAGTTTTTCCCTGCTGCTAAACAGAAACATTATTCTGATGGTGCAATATAATTGCTGTGAGTTCTCTTCTTTCCAACATATCTCCGCATGACATCTGCCACCTCTTCATGGTGCATTTTGCCACATGGATCAGTTGTCTAGATCTTTATTTACATTCATATTTTTATGCTTTCAAGTCATTTATCTTTTATGGTGATCCTACAAACCTATCATGGGGTTTACTTGACAAAATTTGTTCAGAGCTGAGGCTAAGAGAGTGTGATTTGCCCAAGGCCACCCAGTCAAGCATGGATTCAAAGCCTGGTTTCCCAGTATTTTATTCCACCTCTAAAACTACGCACTACATTACACTGGATCATTTACATACTTCTTTAATTCCAGCAAGAGGTTGTAGAGAAACTGATAGCATTTGCATTTCAGAAAGGATCTCAGGTTCTTCTGGATGGATGGCAGGTTTTGGCTTCTCCCAAAGAAAACAGCTACCCATATCAACACTTTCATACCTCAAAGCAGTTGTGAAATCCAGAAGCCTGGATTTTAAAGGAAGGAGACATGTCACCTTGTTGAAATGAAACACACGACTGCATTCTTCACATTACAAATGCTGGAAACAACTGCCTGTATTTTCATCTACAAAATTCTCACATGTTTTACATCCGTCAGACATTTCATCATTTCCTTCGTTTTGTGTAAAACATCTCCACTATCTGACTTTGATCTCTATTTATAGATCTGAAAAAGTACATGTGCTAATCAGAAATATTTTAAGGTTTGCAATATTGCATTATGTTAATTTAAACTTTTAAGCTTCAGCTCATCCAGAGATCTGCGGCCAGGTTACTAACTGTAGGGCCATACAGGGAGTGAACAATTCCCATGTTACAGCAACTCCACTGGCTACCAGTTCGCTACCAGGCGAAATTTAAAGTGCTGGTCGTTACCTTTAAAGCACCAAATGGTTTAGGTCCAGACTATCTGACCACCCGCCTCTCCTCATATGAACCTGACCAGTCACTGCGTTCATCAAGCGAGGTCCTCCTCTCAATCTCACCGCCATCCTAAACCCAGCTTGTGGGGACTAGAGAGAGCACATTTTCTGTAGTCACCCCTGTCTGTGGAAATCTCTCCTGAATGAGATTAAAATGGACCCCACAATCTCCTCTTTCAGGAAACAATTAAAAACGCACCTATGCTCCCTGGCTTATGGAGAATCAAACATTTGAATATCTGGCTACCATACACCTAATGGCTTGTCGACAGGGCTTTTAATGTATTGAACTGGATTTTTAATTCTATTTTAAATGTTTTTGCAAATTGTGTTTTGTTGATTGCTATTATGTTTAATTATGATAAATTGTTGTATTAATTATTTGATTTTAATGTATTATGTATTTGTATTTTTGTGTATTTGTGTGACATCGAATGGGTGCCATCCATGTTTTTAGCTGCCCTGAGTCCCCAAGGGGAGATGGGACGGGATACAAATAAAGTTGACTTGTCATGACTAAATGACTTTGCTATCACCAAAGGTTATGGAGTATTAAAAAATCACAACCTATTTCAGGTTGGGCTATATGCAGCCAGTGGATTACTTTCTATTTTTGTATAATCATTTTTTTAACATCTTGATATTCCCAGACTTTTTCACTTTTTTCAACATAAGACAATAAACAGACATCTATATCAGAGTAAGCAACATGCAGCTTCTGGGCCAAGCTCTAAGCCCCAACCTGATCATCTTTAACAAAAAAAAATCCAGGAGAGTTTTTTTTATCCATTCCGCCATGGATCAAAACACACCAGTTTTGCTCTCCCAACCCAAAATATGTCTTAAAACCTGTCAAAATCCCTAAAATGAGCTGAAATTTGAATCAAACATAGAAGTGTAATCACTCAGTTGCTATTTCCATTTTGGCCAATTTATGAGAATATTAATACATTTTAAGGCATAGGGAAGGAAAATCACCGCATTCTGTAATGGTTTTGAACTTGGGGAAGTAATAATTGCCAAAAGAAGTGTTTTTTTAAGAAAATATTTAGGAATCTGGGGACTTTGGTGCACCAATATAGTCCACCCCTGGGGTGGGGGGCATGTATGTGAAAACCAGTCCCCATCCCTCCATGGTTGCCCATTTTTGTCCTACAAGAAGGCATGTTTTGCAAAGGACCTAAATGATCTATTTACCTCCTAGAAAACATGGGTGATTAAGTATGAAAGAGTAATTTGTATGTATTACTGAATGAAAGGGTATTTATACTCATGGTAACTAACTTACTCCTTGTTAAATATCAGATTAGTTATACAGCCATAGAAAGAGCTGGTCATCTTTAGCCCTAAAATGCCTTCTTCTGCGGGAATTCCACCAATGAAAAAATGAGATATATTCATTGGTCTAGCTTCTGCCAGTGGGCCGAGTCTGATTTCTACAGGGCTATTCTCATCCACTTGGACCATTATCATCCTGGAAGAAACAAAAAGAAATTGGTTAAGTGTTCAGCTACTACAGATTCCAGTTCTCAAATGATGGTACCTGGTTGCTCTCAATGAATGAAAAATATTGAACTCCTTTTAATGCCTTTATTTTAATGCCCCTAATTCCCTTGTGTTTGATCTAGCCTTTTATCTGCTTCAACTCTCTCCTTGAAGACCACAAGGGTAGATTTGTCATTTTATCTTCAGTTTTCTTCCCTTGTGTAATTTCTCAATCTATATCTGACTGTCTGACGGACTGACTGACGGACTGTCTGTCTAATGAAGAAACCACTGGTCTTCAAGCTAGCATGACACAATTTGCACATTTTGGTTGGCCTAATAAAGTGCCACCACAATGTGCATTTCAGATTTTGCAATGGAAGAAAGATTCAGTAATTTTTATGCTCCACCTTAAATTGCTCAAAATTAAACATGATTTGGAGTGGTGGTTGTTTTCCTTATTTTGGTGGAGATATAGAATTATTTAATATCTTTATAATTATTTTCTAGAGCTAATCCTACTGTAGGTGGAATGGTATGTTTTTAAGTCTAATAAATAAAATAGCTAATTATGTAATTATATTTTCCATCAATAGTTGCTAGGATTCCCTCTGGCGGCCAAAGTATTTGCAGATTTCATGCACAGCTTAATCAGTGCTTGTGCAGGATGCAATTACCATATAAATAGGAACTCCTCCATTAATAACAGAAAATACAACTGTGATTATTGTACTGAAATAAACTAAGCTCAGTCAGTTCTTTAGGGAACAAGATAAACTGACAACAGGCTATAATTAAACAAATACTCCAGCATGTACCTCTTATTCCGAGTCAGAATGACAGAATGTTCTTGTCCATCACTATAAGTTCCATTATCAGGTTGAACCAAGACCTTTCTGGTACTTGCTCTGTCACCAGCATTAACATGCACCGCCAAATTACCATTGACCAGCATAATGGAGAAAAATGGCTGAGAATAATACAGAAGAGGATCAAATTAATAAGGTTTCATTAAAGGTCTGCAGGCCTGGCAGGAAGGAAGTAGACAGAAAACTATTTTTCTTGAGGTTCTCCTGTGTCCCCATATCTATTTGTCTAATGCAAATACTTGAATATGAAATGGCCCAATGGGGAGAAAACATACAAAATATTTTCTCTTTTTGGAATGAGTGAAATGCATCATATAATATGTGGCTTCATTCTTTCAAAATGTATAGCATGAACATTTTTAATCCAAGACAATTCACATTCATGAGATCTGTGGTGTAAAACCTGTGGTCCTCTTGATGTTTTGGACTTCAGTTCCCAGAATTCCTTGTAGGCTAGGGCTTCTAGGAGCTGGAATCTGAAACATCAGGAGGGCCACAAGTGTGACACCTGTGCATTAAATAATTCCACTGCAGTTGGAAAATACATTGGCATCCAGAGATGTATGGCCTGGGTGGATACTTTGAAGCCCATGGGACATATGTTGTGGTGGAGAACTTACAGAAAGCCTTCAGGGGCCATACCCACAAATTGATTTTTTTTTGTCATGATCAAACCCTTTCAGTACTTTCTGTTGGTAATGAGAGTTCAATATGCCAAGTTTGGTTCAATTCCATTGTTGCAAGAGTTCAGGATGCTCTTTGATTGTGTGTTAACTATAAATCCAAATGGGGAAGGGGAGGCAGGTGTGCTCGGCACATAGCAGCATGGTGTGCATGTGCTGGTGAGTGAAAGCATGCAAGGTCAGAAGGAGGCCAGCACAAACTAATCCCTTCAAGGCATGGTGGTTCTCTTAGTGAAGTTTGTCCCAATTCTATTATTGGTAGGATTCAGAATGCTGTTAGACTGCAGGTGAACTATAAATCCCAGCAACTACAACTCCCAAATGTCAAGCTCTATTTCCCCAACCTCCACCAGTAATCACATCTATCATTGTTTGAGTCCACAGTGCTCTCTGGATGTAGGTGACCTACAACTCCAAAATTCAAGGTCAATGGCCACCAAACCCTTCCAGTATTTTCAGTTGTTCATTGGAGTTCTATGTGCCAAGTTTGGTTCAATTTCATCATTGGTGGAGTTCAGAATGCTCTTTGATTGTAAGTTAACTATAAATCCCAGCAATGACTACTCCCAAATGACAAAATCAATGCCCACCCCACCCCACCCCACTAGTATTCAAATTTGGGCATATCAGGTATTCGTGCCAAATTTGATCCAGTGAATGAAAATATGTCGTGCATATCAGATGTTTACATTACAATTCATAACAGTATCAAAATTACAGTTATGAGGTAGCAAAAAAAACCTTTATGATTGAGGGTCACAACATGAGGAACTGTATTAAGGGTTTGAGAAACACTGAATTAAAATATCTGAAAACAGAAGTAGAGAAAATCAGTTTGAAAGTGACAGGTTGCTTACCAGGTGGGCTTGCCTACGCCTTCGCTTTTCTGCCCCTTTGCTCAGCCCCACAAGGATGATGCCGCTTGTGTTTTTAGTAACAAAGGTGGCCATAAGTTGTGAGTCTGGTGATAGAGGCTTAGGTGACAACTCAATGTAACCACTATTTAAGATACTGGCACTGTATATGGGCTAGTTTGCAAAATAAAAGAAACAATAAGTAAATTAGATCAAACAATGAGACAAAACAACACAAGAGTTGGTTATTTGCCATCTGATCAAGTATTATAGTGTTATCACACATAGTTTTCTGTTACAAAAAGAAAAACCTTCAGTTTCAATCTATTTCATGACCTAACAGTATGTCTTACCTCCAGAACACAGCCTTTCCTTACACCATATGAGTTTTTAAGCAAGTCAAAGGTAGAACGAGATATTTCCAAATTCTTAATACATCCCACGTATGTTCTGCTGCTAAGTCCTTTTCTGAAAGAAAGAAAGAAAGAAAGATTACTTTTATTTATTTATTTACCATATTTGTATACCACCTTTTCTCAGCCTGAAGGCGACTCAAGGCGGTTTACTTTCTTTAATGGAAAATCTATTACTTGAGAGCAAGTGCAGAATGGACACTGAACTGTGGCTACAGAATATTAAGGATACTATGACAACCAATACACATGTTTTGTTGGTGCATTCACAATTAAGATTTGAATCCTGTCCACAAGTAAGCATAGCACCGCATATGTTGATTTACTGTGAGGTTTTTGGTTTGGTTGAAATGTGATGTTGTTGTTTCTTGCTTGTTGGATTGTTAATAATATTAACACTTTTAAATAGACCAAAAGAAAATGTTTGCTTCTTATGAACTCACCTTAGTACCCTTGAACGTGGCAGCCCCCCAATGTAAATAGGATCCCTATCAGAACGGTTCAGGTCAGAGGCTGTGCCAGGAGATTCTCCTTGCTTGGTTTCTTTAGAACTGAGATTATAAGCATCCATGACTGCCAAAATCCCTGAAAGGAATTAAGTCAGAGATCTGTGAAAAGAGCATCTAAGAGCTTGTTACACCACATTTATTTTCATTCAAACATTACAGAAAAATGTTTCAGCAATAAGGTATCAGTTTGCTGTTCATTGAAAACAGACGGTTACCACTAAAGTTCTAGGCATTTTATTAAAGTAATCTAATTCTTGTCTAAAGCCCCTTCTCAATGAAGTAGAAATAGGAAACATATGGTCTACATGCTATTTTGGGCACTGTTTCTAGGGGAGGTAATAAGAATGTCAGTGTTCCATTTATTTCTCATTTTTTAGGTTGTAAACCAGCTTGAATTTGTTTTAATTACAAAAATATATGTTAGGTTTTCTGATTTAACAGATATACACTCTAAAAACCTATTTGAAAAATCTAAAAGATGTTTAAATGTGATCTATTCATTTTAAATTTGACAGGATACATATCAGAACATTTGGTAACTTTTGCACTTAAGTTCTAACTGAAAAGATAAGATGAAACGGGTTCTCAGGAGTGCTCAGGTTTATTAAAACCCAGCATGTTCCAGAAGTACATTTCTCCACTTCTTTAGGGACATTCTGAAGTTCAAGACATGCATTATATTAAAAACACAGGGGGTAGTTTTTACTCTGTTTTAGTTTGACACTATAACACAGAGACTGATATTTACTGGGACCTTTGCACTTGAGGTTTAAGCACTCCTTTCACCTTCCCAAAACTACCTCCAGCCTTTTACTTCCGGGGGGGGGGGGAATCCAAATCCTTTACCAGTACCAACTGAATTTTGATTTTCTTTAATGGCAATAAATAGCGTTTTTGTTCTTGGTTTGTTTGTTTTTTTCATATTATGCTCGCAACCCAAACTGGACTTCTAAAAGTTTACTTTAGGAGCTGAAAAATAAGCAAGCAACTGAAGAAAGATGTAGTTTTGGTCTACAACGGATAGAAATTTGAGCTCTAGGTTTTTCTTGAATCCCTTTCTTTATAAAAATTCTAAAGCTTTATTCCTCCCTTTTAGGATGTAACTACAAATGGGAACATGTATTATCCCTCCTCTTGTTACAAAGACTGAATGAAATAAATATTGTCTAACTTTTCTATACATCCCTAATAGAGCTTTCATTCTGGTTATATACCATTAAAGTACTACATTTTTCATGGGTGAGGACAGAAAGGTAGAGAGGTAAATTGTGAGTCTTGAAATGATAAAAGAACCTTTATCAGAAAAGTTTGGTCTAACCTAAGTAATGTGATTGTACTCTAGGCAACAGAAGATAACACCAATAACCTTCTCGTTGAATCGCCTGAGGGCTAAGAAGGGCGGTATACAAATGCAGTAAATAAATAAATACATAAATAAGTGGTTACTATTAGAAATGCCAGATTCATTGACAGGAAATACAGTGAAAACTTACAAAGTTTTTTTACTAGATTATCTGACTGTGCATTCAAAACTATGTATTTTTAGATCCTCAGATGGAAAACTGAGTCAGTAGTTGATTCTGAAGCGATGCCCCTAACAGAAAGTGTTGTACATTGGGATGAACCATCACATGTTCCCCTGCAGTCTTCATCATAATTAGCAATGCATCCTGAACCACAAGTGCATTTAATTGTTTCTGAAGAAACCAATTTCAAATGTACAATCCAGTTGTAAGTGACCCCCTAGTATCCACAGAGGTTCAGTTCCTGGACTCCCCTGGTACCAAAAAACAAAGATGATCATGTTTCATATTATAAATGGCAACATGAATGCACGTCATGTTCACATTATCACCATTTTATAATACAGGATGTGATGATCCCCAATCTGTGCAATTCACAGATCTGGAGTCTGAAGATAGCAAACTGTACTCCATTTTCCACACACCACTTCAGAAACACTTCATATATAATTTTATGTGTCCATTAGGATGCCAATAAATTCACAGTTACTTGTTTCACTATCTTTGAGGAGTTAATTCTTTTTGCTCAATGGCCAAGCTGATAGTTTGAGTTGGGGTACACTAGAAAACCCTGATGCAACAGATCTGATTAATTTAGTATAATAATAATAATAATAATAATAATAATGTATGACTAAAATCAGTGATATCTGTAGAATCGTTGAAATCCAAATTCGTATTGCCCAAAATGGAGAATGCCTTTTGCCTACTCTTATTTCATTTTCTCCAGTATTTTGGAATGTAGTACACTGGTGTAAAAAGATACATATTCATGTTTTGCCATTGTAACAACAGACCCTTGTGATTCTCTGTTTCCATAGATATATCCTCTATGGGGGGGGGCCCTAAAGTGTCCTGCTGGACTGTGTCGTAAATATGTTCGTTTATAAAGGACCTAGCTAGCGCTCTATTTCATTGAATACATCTTGATTCAGATTCCTCTGGACACGCCATCACCCTGTCCAGATAGTCAGCTTTGGTGTCTTGGACACCTTTCAAGTCAGTAGCTGAATGAACTGAATTGAATTGTCTTGGTTTGGTAAGAGACCAAAACTCCTGTTCAACCAGATAATAACATAAACCGTTGGCTATCTAAATCTGGACATAGTTGTATAAATCAGATTCCTAATAGATCAGAGTTAAATAAACTAACAAAAATAAAAGAAATGTGTACTGCTTCTGGTCTTCAGTGGTGATCATACATTAAACAATGGCATCCTTCCCCATATGCACACACTTGTACCCATAACAATGGTCATAGTGGAGGGAAATGGAAGGAAGAAGGGCCGACCAAGGGCAAGACAGATGGATGTTATCCTTGAAGTGGTTGGTTTGACCTTGAAGGAGCTGGGGGTTGCAAACAAATAAACAACAACAAGGAGAAGAATATAGCTCCTTTTTGTTCCTACTTGGTCATAATAAAAGCAGGAGTTGAAAAACTGAAGGGAAAGTGAAATATGGTATTAAGAAACCTGCAGTTATGGGATATAATTCTTTCCCCATATCTGGTGCCCAACGGTTTTGGCACTGTTTGCAGTTAATCTCTCCAATGTTATTTTTTTCTTTTCAGAGGCTAGATTGGGGTACTTACTTAATCAATTGATTTTAACTCAAACTCAGTGGGGTTTTTTTAATGCTTAGGATATCCCTATATCTGGGCTTTAAAAACACCTCTTCTTTAATCCCTTACACATAGCAACACATTTTACCTTCTTTTTTGTTTCGACTAAATGAAATTTTATACCATGTTCCATTATTGTAGCGACTTTCTGTTTTAAGTATAAGAGGACCTGAACCAAGATCAACCATTAGTTTCACTTTTCCATCGACAAGTTCCAAAGACAAGAAATCCTTCTGCAGAAAAAGAAGCAAAGAAAAAAAATTCAAAGGATGTCATTGGTGCAGGGTATTGTAAGTTTTATTCAGAAATATGTTGCTCACACACACATACATATATACTACACACAAGCATGCACACATACATGTTTATGTACACACATGCAATGTTTACATAATGCCATGAATGTATAAATATTCATGAACATGTTTTAAAATAATTTTAATGCTTTATCAAATTGTTTTTCAACTTTTGTTTCATTCATTGTTTTAATATATTTTGTGAGATAGCTTTGGGGCCCTTTTGGGAGAGACAGGCAGGATATACATTAAATATATGAACGGAAGTAACATTTCCCTTCAATTTTACTTAATACGGTTTTAATAGTTATTGTTGTACTGCTGCTTTGTAAACCGCCCCAAGGCTCCGGGGAGTGGCGGTATATAAGTTGGAATAATAAATAAATAAATGAATAAATAAATTTCTGTTGTTTTCTTTTCATTAAGAAACAAAAATTGGAGAGGGAGCGGGGCAAAGATGGCAGCAGGACGGGTGTCTTGAGAGCTCCTCAAGACATCAACCGAAATCACCGATCGGAGGGCGAATCGCGCCCCCACCTCAGGCTGAGCCGATCAGCCAAGAGGCAGCGAAGCCAGGGGACCCCATCGCTGGCTCTATAAGTCGCCCCCTCCTCAAGAGGGGGAGACGGAGAGAGCCCGGTGGCCTCCCAGCCTGGTGAGCAGATCGGTGTGAGGAAGCAGGCTCACGCCTGCAATTACTGCCAGCCCGGCCCAAACCAACAACGCAAAGTGAGTAACGGGGGAGACCTGGGACAGAGGGGACAGAAGATAAGCCAAACAACGGCGGGAACCCCCCTCCCAAGAAGCCCCAAATTTAGAGGCCCAACCACACAAAAACAGACAGGGAGAAGCCACGAGAAGGGCAGCGAACGCGACCCCTCCTCCCCTTCCCACCGGCATCACAATTAAGGACGATAAGAGTCGACAGGGGAAAAAATAATAGTAACATCACCAGGCATCAAAATGGCGGACCAAACAACAACCTAGGAGGAACGGGAGGAAGCCTCTTTGAAGAAGAAGACCTCCATGTTTAGGCGGAAATCCCAATCAGCCACCGGGGAAGGCGGGAGAAGCCAGGAAGTGAAGGCAACAAGACATCCGGACTCTATTGGGGGAGCGGACACCAAGGGGAGAAGAGGCAGGAAGTAAAGCGGGCGGGAGCCCGCGATCACTGACTGCCCAGTCCATTCCACCAACACCGGAGAAGGAGGGGGTAAGGAAGCCTATCGTCCCGCGGAAAAGGAGACCCGCTGACCAAGGGAAAGGGAAGCAAAGGACAGGAGGGAAAAAAAGCCTTGGGGGGGACGACCAGAACGGGGAGGACCGGAGCGGAGAGGCACCCGGGGGGGGAAAAAGCCACAAAATAAAAGGAGAAGAGAGGAAGAAAGGGACAGGAGTAAAGAACAAACAAAAAACGAAGGCGGGGGAAAAGAAAGACCCCCCTAACAGGGGCACCTGGAAAGAAGTGATCAGCCTGGGCAAAAGGGGAGGGCTGATTGGTGCAAAGGGCAGTAAGGGAAAGAGCAGCAATCAGTTGGCAGGGGGATTTGACAGAGCAGTGCACCCATCCTGCTCTCCTGCCAAGTTTCATCTAGCCAAGCAGCCCATTCACTAAATAATACTGCCAGCTCTGATTAGGAGTCCAGACACAGGACAAACAACTATGTCTCTGAAGGATATTCTGAGAGAGTTGCAGAGGCTGGGACAAAAGCAGGACCTGATCCTAGAAAAGGTGGAAATAATGCTAGAGGGGCACAAGAATGCGGTTCAGAAGCAACCTCACTGGGGGAGAGATGAACAAACTGAAGAAGGGACCGCTATGCTGACGAATGAGTATGAAGAAGGAAAGGGAAAAGATAATGGCAAGGAAAAGGAATCAGCAATGCAAGGCGAATTGAAGGAGAGAGAAGAGAAAAATATAGACCAAAAGCAAAAGCAAGAAGTATGGGAACAGCTGGAGTCCATTCAGAGAGCTAAAAATGCTGGGGCTGTGCCACAGAATGCTGTCAGCTTGTCCACCAAGACTAGGATGTACAATGCCCTCCAGCAGAACCCCTCTCAGCTCCCAAAGAGGAATAAAACCAACGGAACTGGAAAGCACTTCAACAAAAAGAAAAGCCAAGGGAACAAAGAGAGCCGAAGAGGGAAAGATAAACTACAGAAAATATGCCCTCTCCATGCAGTGATGACTACAAGCTATGGCCTCTGGAACATGATCCCCCAGAGGCGGATGAAGGAGAAGCAGAATCCCTAAAGAAAATGGTTAGATACGACCTCAGGGAAAAGGAACGAACAGAACTAACTACCTAACCGACAAATACTAGCTAATGGTCATGGGCACTCTAATCACCTAATTGAAGGGTTAAAAAAACTGAGGAGAGATAATAGAAATAATAGTAAAAAGATAATAGTTTCAAGGGACATAAGAAGACCTGACATGGACATACAACTAAAGAAGACGAACAGAAAGAAAGAAGTGACACTTTAAAGAATAAAAAGAACTGTATTAGATATGTCAGAATGAAACCAGGGCTCCTGGAAGATGGAACTCAGCAAGAATCCCCCTTCTTTTTCCTTTTCTTTCTATCCTATCTCACTACCCTTGCCCGGTGGTTTTCCCCCAGGATCCCGGTTCAATCCGTTACCCCCAACACCTCCTATTCCCACCCCTTCCCTTCCCTAACCCTCCTTCCTTCCCGACCCTTAACCTTTCCTAGCCCGAAAACCCTTTTCTATCTTTTATTCAGATGTAACCAAAACTTTCAATAAAAATTATTTAAAAAAAAAAAAAAAGAAACAAAAATTGGAAACCCTCTAACTTCACTAGCCAGCACTATATGAGCATTTAAACAGCAATTCATGGCAAATAATCAAATGATATCTCCATAGGTTACAGTATACAGTGACTCCACAGGTTCAAGCTGCTTTATGACATTACAATTGAGAAATAAAACATAATAAATGTATGTCATGGGAAACAAATAAACATCACATATCTCTGTTTTCTTTTCTTATCCATCTGAAATTAATCCTATATGATCCATGGAACTAAATAGTTCGAATAATTTACTTACTGTGCCATTAGAAGCCAGATATACTAAGAGCCCATTGGGTGAAAAGGTGCTGAAAAATAGAATTATTTGGGTCACAGTGGAACGAAGTGACTTCTCTACCACTGAATATCCACTGCCATCAAAATGGAATGAAATGTCTTCATCCTGTGGACTGGGAAAACAAAAGGAACGTGAGTTTTCAAAGGTTCTTCGGCACCAAGTGGTTATTTTTCAAGAAAGACAAATTCTATCCACAGACCACTGGCATACTCACATTAATAAGACCAGGACACACATAATAATAATAATAATAATAATACACTTCATGATTTTCCTAAATTTTGTATCTTAAAACTGAACTACACAAGAGTGTCATCCATCCCCAGCTATTTCTAAAATAACCCTGTGCCTCCCTCTGCTGGTTACAAATGAGACTCAACAAACAGGAATTTCCAAAATCAAGACTACTTATTCTTACACAGGATGCTTGAGATATAGAGTCATTTACAATTATGAAAATATGAATATATATATATATATAGAGAGAGAGAGAGAGAGAGAGAGGAGAGAGAGAGAGAGAGAGGGATGGAGGGAGGGAGGGAGGGAGGGAGGGAGGGAGGGAGGGAGGGAGGGAGGGGAGAATATTTAGTGCTATTTTAAGTGAAATAATAATTTTAAAAAACTTTATTTGTATTCCGCCCTATCTCCCCAAGGGGACTCGGGGCGGATTCCAGCATAATAATGGCAAACATTCAATGCCTACATAAAACACATAATACTAACATAGAATCCCAGAAAACCCCCACATATAAAAGTAACATTAAAGCCTAACATCAAATTAAGACCTAAGATCAGTAAATTAAACCTGACATCAATAAATTAAACTACACGTAATCAGACAAAATTCTGTAATAACATAAATCTAAAAAAACATAATAGAAGAAATCACACATTTATATAAGTGTGTCATTAATATCTGGCACCCTTATATACACAGCTAAATCACAGCCATGGGAATGTCATCTAGATATGTGTGCTCCTTCATTCATGTGCTGCTTTCTCCCATTTTACCTTTCCATCAATATACAATCCAACCCATGTTATTCTCATCTTTTTTGTAATTCAGGCAAAAACTCATAAAATAGTCCAATGTAATTAATGGATATCTTAAACTTTTGAGGATTTGAACTTTGATTTCTAAGGCCCGTCACTGTAGCCATGTCTTAGCTAAATCTTTTTAGATTACCACAATGACCTTTTTTTATGTGAGTTCTGCCTTTGGAAAGTGTCTGGAAAGTTCAACAAGTCCAAAATGCTTCAGCCAGACTATTGACAAGACTGATTATAATGAGCATAATTCCAGGCATAATTTTAAGTGTTGGGTATAAGACTTGGGTCCAAGACCCTGTTCTCACATAGACACATGCTTAGGCTTTGAGATCTTGGGAGTGGCTACAGGAGATGGACTTTCCAGTGCTTGTACAAGGAACTCCTTTCTAGGGCTGGATCTACACTGTCATATAATCCAGTTTCAGACTGAAGATTAATTGCATTGAGCTGGATTATATGGCAGTGTAGGCTCATATAATGTGTTTCAATGAAGTTAATCTGTATTCTGAAACTGGATTATATGGCAGTGTAGTTCCAGCCTAAGAGAGTTTAGGCTCCTTTCCCCGTTGTCCTTCTACTGCCAAGAAAAGACCTTCATACTCAGGTAGTGCTTTGGCAAGGAATGGCTGCTGAGAAAGGGACTTTTAAAGGTCTGGTACAGTACTTATGGAGATATTTTCAAATCACGTTTATTTGGATTATGTTTTACAGTTTGTTTAACTGTATTTTATTATTACACTTTCTTGTATTTTTACTTGGACTTGCTTTTAATCATTTTATGAGCTATCCTGAATTCCAGTATGGGGACAATTTTATTTATAAAATAAATACATTACATATCACTATAGATATGCTGGCTCTCATAATAACCTACACTGATAGCTGTAATATGTAAATCAAATAAATTACAGTAGTTACATTAGTTGCAGTCCAACTGTTTGGCTGAACAGGAATCAAAACCATAATTTGGATTAGGAAGCAAGTTATTATCAGCAGTTGTTTAATATAGATATCATGTCAAATTTCTATTATTGTATAACTTGATGTGGAGGGGAACTCAGTATGAATGAGGGAACAAACATCAGGGGGCAGGAAAAAAGAGAATGATAAGCCCAGTAGCTATGCCTAGATGAATCTACACTGTAGAATTAATGCAGTTTGATGCCACTCTAACTTGGATAGTACAATGCTGTGGAATTCTGGGGATTGTAGCTTGGGGTGGCACTCTTTGGCAAAGAAAGCTAAGGGTGCCGTAGAATTGCAACTCCCATTATTCCATAGCATTGAGCCATAACATGTAAAATGTCAAACTGTCAATTTTGCAATGTAGATGTGTCCCTTGAAGAGGTTCACAAGAGTACAAGTCTGATTTGTTTACTTATGGATTTTGAAAATAGATAAAACAATATTAACTAACTTTTGAACCAGCAAATATAGTGACAACATATAAAGACATAAATTATATATTACATAAATGCCTCTAAAGCTACAGAGGTACAATCTAGAATCTGGACATAGACGTATGCAAGACTATACTTGTTCCTAAAATGACCATGAAACAAAGTAAGATCCACCAATCTTCTCAGATGCAATGTAACTATATTTGTGCATTACAATTCCTGGTTTAGCCTGCAAGCTTCAACAAACAACTTCCATTTCTTACCTTCCAAAGCATCCACGGCAATTGCCTTCCCTTTCTACATAATTCCAGAGCCCAACAGTTTTGCCGTTCAAAGCTGCCTCTCCCATGCATCCCTTAAAATGTGTCACTTTAACAGCAGGTGATTTCTGTTACAGAACATACACAATCCATGAATAAATGTCAAACAACTTGCAGCAGAGGAAGATAAAGTGTAGCCCTGGAGCCACTAGCAGCTCTCCAAAGCTGTTGTTGCAACCCTTAACTCCTCCATACTCTCAAGAATGACCTTTCTGTAGCCCATCAAAATGTGAACTACCGTATTTTTCGCACCATAAGACGCAGTTTTTTTCCTCCCAAAGTAGGGAGAAAAATCAGCCGCGTCTTATGGAGCGAAGATGCAGGCAGGGGGGGGGGAGGCGCTGGAGCAGAGGGGGGCGATATACTCACGCTATATTTGCGCCCCGGCGGCTCCTGGCTGCGCCCGCCCATGCCCAGACTCCCATCGCCGTGTCGTAGCAGCCAGCCGGCGGTGCGGAGGAACGGGGGCGGAAGAGGGGACTCACGGGGCGCCCTCGCTGCTCACGGACCCGAGGAGGAGGAGGGGGGAGGCCACGAGGGCGGCCCCCACGGAGATGCAGCCGCAGCCGCAGCAACACCAGCGGAAGGGCCCGAAGTCAGAGGCGCGACGAAGTGACGTCACGAAGTTGCGCCTCTGCCGAGGAGGGAGGCCTCGCCGGCCGCGCGCTGTAACGCGGCTCGAAAGAGAGGCCGCAGGGAGGAGGGAAGGAGGAAGAGGCCCTGCGGAGGCGCTGCGGCCTCTTCCTCCTTCCTCCCTCCCTGCGGCCTCTCTTTCGGGCGACTTACAGTGCAGTGCCGGCGAGGCCTTCCTTCCTCCCGGCAGAGGCGTATCTTCGTGACGTCAGAGGCGCGACAGTGACGTCACGAAGTTGCGCCTGCCGAGGGAGGAGGGAAGGCCTCGCGGTGCAGCGCTGTAAGTACGCCCGAAAGAGAGGCCGCAGGGAGGGAGGGGAGGAGGAGGGCCGCAGCGCCTCCGCAGGGCCTCTTCCTCCTTCCTCCCTCTCTGCGGCCTCTCTTTCGGGCGTACTTACAGCGCGCGGCCGGCGAGGCCTTCCTCCTCGGCAGAGGCGCATCTTCGTGACATCTTCTGCTGCTGCTGCTGCGGCTGCGGCTGCTGCTGCCGCTGCATCTCCGTGGGGGCCGCCCTCGTGGCCTCCCCCTCCTCCTCCTCGGGTCCGTGAGCAGCGAGGGCGCCCGTGAGTCCCCTCTTCCGCCCCGTTCCTCCGCTGCCAAAGCCAATGGGAAGGCTGCTTTTGGAGCACCCGGAGCTTCTATTTGAGGGACAACATCTCTACTTGCCACAGTTCAATGCTATGCAATGGGATTTTTAATTTGGTGAGGTATCCTTTGGCACAAATGGCTCGAGGCCTTGTAAAACTACAACCCCCATGATTCCATAGCATTGAGCCAAGGCATTACAAGTGGATTGTTTTCACAGGGGGTTGGATTAGATGGCCCTCGTGGCCTCCCCCCTCCTCCTGCTCCTCCTCGGGTCCACTTTTTGGCTCAAAATATTTTTTTCCTATTTTCCTCCTCTAAAATCTAGGTGCGTCTTATCAGCAGGTGCGTCTTATGGTGCGAAAAATACGGTAACTCATTCAGAAGCTTCCAGAAGTGAGAATTCAGCTTTTAAACAGGTAGCAGGGTTCCTTTACATTATTAAACATTTAAAAGACTATATATATATATTTTCAAAACCAGAAATAGACTTCAGCCCATTTCTGGCTTTGTGTTTTCCCAGATACCATTCAAAGTGATGTTAGTCTGGAATATCAGTATGCAAAGGGATTTTATGACACCTTAGAGACTAATTGAGATAACAAAATTTGTAGCATAAGCTTTCACAGACAAAGCCTGATGAAGTAGACTTGACCTTACCCACAGTTAAGACAATCATAGCAACTTTCACACAGTGTTAAGCATCATTATTTCCATCTCTGGATGTATGATAACTCTGTCTCATTCATTCACAATAATGAAAGAAAGCTGCATGGAAACCATTACTGTCAACTACAACATGGTTACTATTATTTTCACCTTGACTTGTCCTCCAAGTCCACCAATAAACATTAGGGTTGACTGGTCAACATCTAGTATAGTAGCTGTTCCTGGAGAGGTAGCACTTCTCACAGAAGGCTTCTGGAGAGAATTTGTTTCCTCAACAGTTAAGGTGCCAGTTTTTCCAAACCTAATTATGAGAGAGAAAAATAATGAAAATTGTTATGTATACTTAGCTACCAATGCGTGCTAAATACTGAGAGATCATAAAGTTGGATGAGACCTCATGGGCCATCCAGCCCAACGCCCTGCCAAGAAGCAGGAAAATTCCATTAAAAGCACCCTTGACAGATGGCCATCCAGGCTCTGTTTAAAAGCTTACAAAGAAGGAGCCTCCACCACACTCCAGGGCAGAATGTTCCACTGCTGAATGGCTCTCACAGTCAGGAAGTTCTTCCTAATGTTCAGATGGAATCTCCTTTCTTGTAGTTTGAAGCCATTGTTCTGCGTCCTAGTCTCCAGGGCAGCAGAAAACAAGCTTGCTCCCTCCTCCCTATGACCTCCCCTCACATATTTATACATGGCTATCATGTCTCCTCTCAGCGTTCTCTTCTTCAGGCTAAACATGCCCAGCTCTTTAAGCCGCTCCTCATAGGGCTTGTTCTCCAGACCCTTGATAATTTTAGTTACCCTCCTCTGGACACATTCCAGCTTGTCAATATCTCTCTTCAATTGTGGTGCCCAGAATTGGACACAATATTCCAGGTGTGGTCTAACCAAGGCAGAATAGAGAGGTAGCATGATTTCCCTGGACCTAGACACTATACTCCTATTGAAGCAGGCCAAAATCCCATTGGCTTTTTTTGCTGCTGCATCACATTGTTGGCTCACGTTTAACTTGTTGTTCACAAGGACCCCAAGATCTTTTTCACACATACTGCTCTCGAGCCATGCATCCCCCATTCTGTATCTTTACATTTCATTTCTTCTGCCTAAGTGGAGTATCTTGCATTTGTCACTGTTGAACTTCATTTTGTTAGTTTTGGACCATCTCTCTAATCTGTCAAGATCGTTTTGAATTCTGATCCTGTCCTCTGGAAAATTGGCTATCCTTCGCAATTTGGTGTCGTCTGCAAACCTGATGATCATGTCTTCTAACCCTTCATCTAAGTCATTAATAAAGATGTTGAACAGGACCGGGCAGTACTTCTCTCGTCACTTCTTTCCAGGATGAAGAGGAAGCATTGGTGAGCACCCCCTGGGTTTGTCCACTTAACCAATTACAGATCCACCTAATCGTAATTTTGTCTAGCCCACATTTGACTAGTTTGTTTGCCAGGAGGTCATGGGGGACCTTGTCGAAGACCTTACTGAAATTCTGGTACGTTAAATCCACGGCATTCCCCGCATCTACCCAGCCTGTAACTCTATCAAAAAAAGAGATCAGATTAGTCTGGCATGACTTGTTTTTGATAAATCTGTGTTGACTATTAGCAATAACTGCATTTGTTTCTAAGTATTTGCAGACCACTTCCTTAACAATCTTTTCCAGAATCTTGCCTGGTATCAACGTGAGGCTGACCGGACGGTAATTGTTTGGGTCATCTTTTTTCCCTTCTTGAAGATTGGGACCACATTGGCCCTCCTCCAATCTGCTGAGACTTCTCCTGTTCCCCAAGAACTGTCAAAGATTATTGCCAATGGTTCCGAGATGACTTCCATTAGTTCCTTCAATACTCTTGGGTGTAGTTGATCTTGCCCTGGGGACTTGAACTCATTTAGAGCAGCCAGGTATTTTTGGATGACTTGTTTCCCAATTTAGGGTTGAATGTCCTCTAATCCCTCATCCTCTCCATCTTGCTGAGTTTGAAAATGACTTCCTTTATGTGAGAAGACTGAGGCAAAGAAGGCATTAAGTAGTTCTGCCTTCTCCCTATCCCCTGTCAGCATTGCCCCGTCTTCTCCCTGAAGAGGGCCTATCACCTCCTTGTTCTTCCTTTTTCTACTGACATAAGAAAATAATCCATTTTTATTGTTTTTAATGTTTCTGGCAAGCCTGAGCTTGTTTTGTGTTTTAGCCTTGCGGACCTTTTCCCTACAGGAGTTGGCTATTTGCTTGCATTCTTCTTTGGTGATTTCTCCCTTTTTCCACTTCTTGTGCATGTCTCTTTTGAGTCTTAGCACAGTTAGAAGTTCTTTGGACATCCATTCTGGCTTCTTTGCACTTGTTCAATTTTTTTCTCTTTGTTGCCACTGTTTGCAATTGCGCCTTGAATATTTCACTCTTGAAAAATCCCCATCCATCCGTAACTCCCTTGTCTTTTAGTATCTGTGTCCACAGAATGCTGCTCAGTATTTCCTTCATTTTTCTGAAGTCAGCTCTCCAAGTCCAAATGTGGGTTTGACTTGTCTTAGTTTCAACCTTCCTTTTTATCTCAAATTGCAGGAGCACATGGTCACTTGCCACTAAGGATCTGACCACTTCAACCACATCGATCAGGTCCTCTGCATTTGTTAGGATGAGATTGAGAGTAGCTGACCCCCTTGTTGCCTCTTCTTCTTCTTCTTCTAAAGGAAGAGTTGCGTAGTGTTCTGAGATTAACATTGGCTATTAGGTAGTATATACATGGTTGATAATGATTCCCAAACACAAATCCTCCAAGTGTTTTGGACTTCAACTCCCAAAATGGTCAAGTTTTCTGGAAGGAGAAATCCAATACCTGGTAAACTAACATATGGAAAATTTTGACCTATACTTTATATATATATATATATAGTCCTTTAACCACACTTGTCATATGCTGCTGACATCTTACCTTGTAGCATGTATCTTGTGCCATTTGTTGTTATTTATGGGAAAGTCAGGATATTCCAGTCTTGTAGATCCAGAACCCATGTCCCACAAGAAAGCTACTTTGCCACGCCGCATCTCCACAGCCATGAAATCAATCTAAGAAGAAAATACTCAGGTCACTAATATACCACTAGTAATAATACAACTAAGACCGATATAAGTAGAACTATAAAAGTATAGTACTTACAAATACTAGTCAAATCTTTAAAAGTCTAAGGGTCCTTTCTCTGCAACAACATCCTATGGAATCATATATTTTATAGATTGGGAAAGCTCCAAATTCCCAATATCAGGTTTCCATAGGATGGCACCATAACAGTTAAAGTGGAATTATGGCACTATAACTGATCAAACCTCACAATGTGCAGTTTCACAAAAACAATCTACCACAAAAATATTGACATGACTGCTCTATTTTCAAGTAGCTTCCCTAGTGTATGTACCAAATTTGGAAAACTAAATGAAAGAAAATGGGCCAGTTTGGTATTTAAGAGGCTGGCGTGAATACAGAGTGAAGTAATGCTAAGTGGAACAAGTTTCCACACAATTAAAAAAGAATAAAAAGAATTTATAGGACCATTAAAACTCATATCTGAAAATGAAGCATTCAGGAAATATAAAACTAATTGTGCATTTGCAAAATATGCTGACAATACAAAATTTTCAAAGCTTCATTATCTGAAGGATTATTTAAAGGATGCAATTTGCTCTCCATACTTGAGTCAAGGCTATTTATTATTTTACTCTATTTATTATTATTATTACATTTACCATTTTACTCTATTTATTATTACATTTATTATTTTAATCTATTATTGTTATTATTACATTTATTATTTTACTCTATTCTTACTGTTATTACATTTCCATTATTTTACTCTATTATTATTTTAAAAGCAACATAGTTAAAGAACGAATTATTCTTGTATAAATGCAAAGTATAAGACAACAATGCAAATTAAGTACTAACATATTAGTAACAAAAGGTTCAGCATCTGATTTCCCTGCAGCTTTAGGGAAAAGAGTGGAAAGAACAATCCAGGCTTAGCTGAGGAATTAGCTAGATTCCAGGCAAAATGCAATATCTAATCCCTTTTCCCAAATGTATAGTTGCCACTGAGCTTATAGAGAGTTCTCTTCTTTACAATTGCCTACCTATTTCAATGGAAGAAGCACATTTGTCTGAATGTGTCATATTGGGAATGTGGCACAGCTGGCTGGGAGTCAGCTGCATAAGATCTCCACTGACCAGAAGGTCATGAGTTCGAGGCCTGCCCGGGTCGGGTTGAGCTCTCAACCAATTGTGTAGCTCGTTGTCTGTCTATATATGTTGTTTGTCTATGGCATTGAATGTTTGCCTGTATATGTGCATTGTGATTCGCCCTGAGTCCTCTGCAGGATTAGAAGGGCGGAATATAAATGATGTAAATAAAAATATCAGCATCAAAGCTTTTCTCTCCATTGAAAGCAACTGGCATCCTTGGTGCATAAATCATAATCAGTACCTGGATGATAGTACAGAAAAATACCAGTTTTGGGCAACTGCTTAATGGGAGCCCCTTGTGGCGCAATGACTTAAACCCTTGTGCTGGCAGGATTGCTAACCGACATGTCTGCGGTTCGAATCTGGGGAGAGTGGGCTTAGCTCCCTCTATCAGCTCCAGCTCCCCATGCAGGATCCAGGTGACCGCTGGGCAATGTCATTGCAGGCAGCCAATTCTCTCACACCAGAAGCGATGTGCAGTTTCTCAAGTCACTCCTGACACGAAAAAAATGCTTCATCCATTTCAACTACTTTTGATTCATCTAACTAAAAAAAACCCAAGCCCTTTGGGAAACAACTTAAGGGTGTGCTTAGCTTGGAGAAAAGAAGTTTGAAAGATTACTGTATATATTCAAATACAAGCCTACTTTTTCAGCCCCCTTTTTAGGCTGAAAAAGTCCCCCTTGGCTTATACTTGAGTCAAGGCTATTTATTATTTTACTCTATTTATTATTATTATTATTACATTTACCATTTTACTCTATTTATTATTACATTTATTATTTTAATCTATTATTGTTATTATTACATTTATTATTTTACTCTATTCTTACTGTTATTACATTTCCATTATTTTACTCTATTATTATTTTTATTACATTTATTATTTTACTCTTTTATTATTGGAAAGATATGTAAGCACATTTGCACTGAAGGTTAGAATAATGGTTTAATCAATTGGACAGTCTTATTTTAAATTACAGTTTTATGTAAATATTCACAAACATTTAAGCTCCTGATGCCTCAATTAATGTAATTGTATTGGCTTCCATTTTTATTTTGAAATTGACCAGTAGCTGCTGCATTTCAGACCCTCAGCTTATACTCGAGTCAACCCATTTTTCCAGTTTTTTGTGGTAAACTTAGGTGCCTCAGCTTATATTCAGGTCGGCTTATACTCAAGTATATACGGTATATGGAAGCTATATTTAAATATTTGAAAGAATTGCATGGAGCAAATTAAGTAAATTTGTTTTGTGCTGCTCCAGAGATTAGAACAGAAACCAATATATTTAAATGATAGGTTGAAAGATTTAACCCAAACATTAATAAAAGTTTCTTGAGTTTGAGAGCTGCTTAACAGTGGACTGACTTAGAAAGTGGTGAATTTAGAAGGTCATTAGTCAGAGGAGTGCTTTAAATGTGTATTCCTGCATAGTGGGGAGTTGGACATGTTAGGTTTGTGGTCCTCCCAACTTCATGATACTATGATTCTATGAAATGGCAAACAACATGGCAAGAACAACATGCAATATTGCTGTGAGTTGGACAGGAGTCCCTGTTCTCCTCATTTAACAATACCAAAGACAAAGTGGGCTGGTGACATACTCTATAGCAAAATGATTTTCTCATCTTCTTTGCATTTACTTCACACAGAGAAGAATGGCAACTTCACCTGTAAATATGTAGGTAATCAACTCCTTAATCAGTTTAGGTGATATATGGTTCTGGCCCTATACGGTTCTGGCCCAATTTATCTGTCCGAACGGATTCTCCCCTACGAACCATCAAGAGCATTAAGATCCTTTGGAGAGGCCCTGCTCTCGGTCCCGCCGGCTTCGCAAGCGCGGCTGGTGGGGATGAGAGACAGGGCCTTCTCTGTGGTTGCCCCTCGGTTGTGGAACTCTCTACCAAGTGATGCTAGATCTGCCCCCTCTCTGTTGTCCTTTAGGAGGCTGGTAAAGACCTGGATGTGGAACCAAGCCTTCCCAGAACAGGCTGAGATTGGCTATTGTCTGAATGTATGACCACGTTTACAGATTGAGTAGAATTGTTTTAATGGCAATGTGGTTTTATGTTGAGTTTTTATGTATTTTAATATGTTGTTGTAGTTGTTTTTAAATTTATAGCATTGAATTTTTGCTGTTATGCCGGTCTGAGTCCCTCGATAGAGGTGAGAAGGTCGGGGTACAAAAGTTTTAAATAAATAAATATGGCCCTCTATGTCTTGTTGTACTGCCTTTCTCATCAGCCCTAGTGCAACCAATGTTGATGGATGATGAGTTGCAGCCCAACATCTGGAGATCAACACACACCGCCCAGAAAGAATGAGTAAACAACACCAAGTAACATCTTATTTGTGTGTGTGTGTGTGTGTACACACACACACACACACACAATCGAATAACTGAAAGTGTTTGCAGTACATAAAAATGGAAGGCTTCATTTGACGCACAAAATATTCAAAATCTTACTTTGCCACTGCTACCCAAGTAGAATAGGAGGTTATCAGGTTCAGTTGTTTTAACATTCAGTGTTAATGTATTGTAATTAGTAGATAATATCTGAGGTTGATAAGCACGGATACAATCTCTTTCTGCAGAGACTGCAACTTTAATCTGAAAAAAAGAGGAAGAAAAGGTAAGGATTTAAGCCCCGATTGTCTTGAAAACAGGTATTTTTCTGTTTAGTAATGAATTCCTAAAACACATACAAATGAACAAGATTTTGAAATACAGATGTTGACATCTTTAAACATCATTACTTATATAGTTCTATCAACATGCATAGTGCTTTATTAATAAGTCCTTGGGTTCTGCAGCTTACAATTAAGATTGAGTACAGAAGAACAACAGAGACAGAAATGGAGGGCGGAGGAATCCTCTTCCCCATTATATGTGATTCAGTTTTATTAAAGGCACAATTGGAAGAGGGCAAAATCATCTGAGGCAGAGCTTTCCAAACTGTGTGTTGCAATACATTAGCATGCAACTACAGTGTGTAGGTGTGTCACACAAATATAACAAGAAACCTCTGAGTATGTGAAATAAGCAATAAAGCATTTTTTAAAAAATATGAATGCAAGTTTTTTAATGAGATATGTTGTGTCCCAATACATGTCATTATTACAATTTATGTATATGTCCTTTTCTGTTATTAAAGGTTGGTTTAACCTCTGATTTGCTTGTAAAACTCCATTACTGTGCCACATAATAATGCATGTCGAAAAGTATGTCACCAACATGAAATGTTTTAAAAACTCTGATCTAAGGCAATGCGACTTAAAGTGGTGACCCCAAAATGGAACCTCAAGGATCAACACTAATCCACAAGCAATTGGTTCTTTGTACATAGAGTGTGTACAGACAGAAAAAGTTGTAGACAACAAACATGGTAGCTGGCATAGTGGGGAGTCGGGGAAGAGGAATGTTGCTCCCCCCATACTAGAGAGACTGAGATGCAGTTTTGATAGCCATTTGGAGCATATGAGGCAGCATGGTAGAAGCCAATTATCTCACAAATGTTGGAATTGTAAACCTAAGTTATAAATGACCAACAAACCCCCAGTTTTCACCCAGATGTTGGCGAGAAGCAGCCATGAAAACTATTTGCTCAGTTATCAAAGGCAAACAATTGGCATAATAAAGCATACTGGGTACAAGTTAACTAGCAAAGAAAGTGGGATGATGGTCAAATTGGGGTCAAGGGTCTTCTGGACTCTTGGACCAATTCTTAAACATGTTTCTGGAATGAGTTTGTGTATTCCGAGTAGACTGGAACATACTTAGTCCTAATCCTTTTAATAGTGGCTTTAAACTACAATAGCAGATTCCCAGATTAATTTAGTGTTTACACTTTATTTTATTTTTCTTGGTTATTTAATATTGAATGTTTATTTTACTTAAGTGATATTTGTCTTTGCTGTTCTAATGTAGCACGAATCCTATATAAAATCATACATATTTTTATATTAATACTGAAATCTCTACAGCTGAAATGCTACTAGACTCGCAGTGTGCCCCTCCCTTCCCCTTTAGTGCCCCCCATCAGTGTTTTTGACCTCTCTCATCAATCACTCCCCTCCCCCTTCGGTTCCATACCTGTTACAATATCCTGTCTTTTAAAATATATTTTATACTGATTTCTAATCTAATTTTAAATAACTGTTTACTGGGGAGTTGTTCTTCCCCTCTTAGGGCGCTTGTGCCCGCTTTGTGCTGGTCAGTGACCGTAATAAAGTTTTGTTGTACTGAAATCTGAAATATATACAGAAAGTCTACTTTCTGAGCCAAACTACATGTTATCTTTTCTGCACAAATCTGGCTCTAAGTGCAGCTGGCAAGAATTTATTGCATCTATTGCATCTCAGAATGGAGGGCAGGAGGCTGCAATGCTGTGCTACTGATTCAGATCAAGCCACCTTTACAGTGCATTTTGCATGTATTCATACACACATCTCTTGTCTTTTTTAAAAGCCATAACCTAAATTTGAAAGTGGAGTTCACATTGTATTCTGCATACATCAAACATTACATCTATTTTGGTTTCAGATTTTAACACAAAAAGTCACTGAACAAATTTAATTGAGAATGGGAATTTATGTGTTTCTACTGATTTCCCACTCCTTTACTGGTTAAATTGCCAATGCAAACAATCTTTAAAAGTTATGCCAATCCAAAAAAGAAATACTTCTCAAACCAGAATTCTTCCTTTTAGGCCTAACAGATAAATATATCTCATTAAATCAAAATGAAGACAAACTTTTCACCTATATAATAACAGCAGCACAACTGGTTTATGCTAAGCTCTGGAAATCGGAGAAAATCCCCGATCTGGACTCTTGGCGGGAGAAGATTTTGGATATAAAGGACATGGACAAGTTAACCTTTCTCCTAAGACGAAGTAATGGTAACCCTATTAAGACAACAGATTGGTCTCCAGTGGAGGAGTACTTCTTACTGCAATAAGTAAAAGGTAACGGGAAGACTGGACTACATGGTATCACCCTCGTTACAAAATTTAAGATGTAAATATAACTAGATAGAAAAAATTGTAGATAGAAAAAATTGTAGCAACTGCCTTTTGTAATTTCAATAGGGGAATTATTTGTGAGATTAGGATTAATAATTATTAGATAAAGATTGAAGATATAGGACTCCAAGGTTTTTGACATAATATATACCGTAAATTGATGGAAGTCCAATTTTATTTTATTTTATTCTATTCTATTCTACTCTATTCCCTTTCTTTTCTTTTCTCTCCCCCCCTTCCCCCCCCCTCTCTTTCTCTCTTTCACACTTCACAGCTCCGCACAATGGGAAGGCTGTTCTATGTATTTTCTGTATTTTTGTATCCTTTCACTGTATATCATGGAAAAAATCTCACAATAAAAATTATTTTTTAAAAAATTATGCCAATCCAGATATAGTTCACCAAGAAGGATAAAGTTCTTTCTCCCTCACAGTATGTTACTATCCCAAATCTATGCAATGTCCCCCTATCTTGGTTGTTTGTTCCAATCCAAAACAGAAGTCCCTTTAAAGAAGCTCTCTGGATTGTGGTCTGATTCAAATATAAAGTTCCTATTACTTGGGAAATGTATTGGAGCTATGTAGCCCCTTTCCCATTCCCCCATTCTTATGTATACAAGTACAAGGTGCTTACAGAAGCTGCTTGTTTGCGGGCCTGGCTGATGAGTTCTTTTATTTCAGAGATATTTCTGCTCAGGTTCTCTTCCAGCACTTTCAGAGGTTTCAGTCTACCCAGTAACAGACCAGCCTGGATTTCAACTTCATTCACTTTTCTTTCAGCGGACGCTGCTACCAAAAAAAAAGTTAAGATTTCAAGAAAGAGTTCTGGTGAATTTCTACTATTCAAATGAGCTTTTATGTAAATAATAATCTATATTTGTACCCTGCCACCATCTCCCCAAAGGTACTTGGGGTGGCTCACAGAAGCACTTCAAGTGCCACATGCAGACAATAATACATAAGTATAAACACAATGACATAAGTATAATCACCAGTGCATTAATAAAATTCTTAAAAAAATTAAAATTATGAAATTTCTAAAACACAGTGGAACCTGCTGGCTGGCTATCTGTCATACCAATCCCCTTACATAAAGATAAGGAGGACTGTGGTTTAAAAATTGACACCACCCCCTTCTTGCATACAATGACATTTCTAAAGAGCAATGAAGCAGTAAACATACCAGCTTTTGATGAGTCGATTATAAGTTCATTGGTTTTATGTAATGTCTCATTAACCTCAGACAATGCGGATGAAGTATTCAGTAACTTTTCACTAAAACCCCCAGCATGGCTCAGTCCATTAACAGCAGTCACATTAGCAGATGCGGCCAGAAATTTTACAGCAAGAATATTTTCATTGGTATCTGAAACAGATGATCAAGATTAATTGATTACTTATCATTCCTCGTCTAACTAGAGTGGAAGACTCTCAATCTGAGTCTCAGCAACTGATTTTTATGGCCAAAATGTTATGATGTGGGAGAACTAAGCAAGATCTCTCCCACAGGTTTCTTTGTTTATTTCTTCATTGAACTGACCTGAACTATAGTTTTGAACTTGTGTGATTTTAAATGAATGTGTTAATAACTTACGTTTTAACTAATAGTTTTAACTGTAACTGTTATTTATAAATGTGTGTGATGGCATCGAATGGTTGCCTGTTGTGAAGCCACCCTGAGTTCCCCCTTGTGAGAAGAATGGGATACAAATATGTCTCTCGGCATTACTTCGCGAATGAAGATTCTTTAGGAATGACTCATTCCACACTTTTTACAAGCGCGTTGATGACTAAAAAGGCCAATCTGAGATAGGCAAGTCCGGTTGCAGAAAGCACAGCAGAAAGTCTCCTTGGGTGATGTTGTTTCCAAGTTGCGGTTCTTTCTGCATTGTCGTTTCTTTTCGAGACCCGTTCAGCATATCTCCTTGAAAGAGGCCGCAGCATTGTGGATAGTGCATCTCCATGCCTCCCGATGTGAGGCCAGGGTAGAACATTTTTGGTGATCAATCTGGCCGAGCCTGAGATGTTATTTCAGGGAGTCTTTATATCTCTTTTGGGGGGTGCCTCTCTTGCGCTGACCCGTAGCGAGTTCACCGTAGAGTAGCCTCTCCATTGGCGCCCCCTGGCAGTGGGGGAGAGACTTGCATACCCTAATGAAGTTGCGAGCTATGCTGGCGGTGGCAAGGCCACCGGTAGGGCCTCCCATGCCAGACAGCTCACACCCGAAGGGTCTGATAAAAAGCGTCTACGGGCAGGACGGGCTCTCTAGCCTTTTGGCAACCATCCTAAGAGAAGGAAAACTCTAAATTCAAACCCGGGCAGATGGTGCTCGTCTAACCTTGTAAGGTCAACCATCTAAGAGAAGGAAACTCTAATCAAACCTACGACCTGAGGACCTGGCTGCCACCGTCCAAGCTTGCTCGGCCCTGGCAGATGAACCTTTGGTTTAAAGAGTGAGGCCAGTTCTGTGCATGCTGCACTCCACCAAAAAAAATCCATTGCACAGACTCGAAGGACACATCCCCATACAAATATGTGAAATGAAATAAAATAAACAAACAAACCAATATACATACATACATACATACAACCCACTCTTCTCCTCAAGGAACAGTGAGCAGGAAATAAAATTAAGACACAGAATAAGAGCAAATATAAAAATGAAATTAAAGACCATTAAAATCAATTTAAAAATACATTAAAGGAAAACACTGCACGGAGCTGGCTATAAATCCCCTCTTCAGCGATCTATACATTTCCAGACGTCTCCTTCTATAAGAAAGAAATATTTGCCTGCTGCCAAATAGGAAGTTTATGATATTGGGAGCAGTCCTAAAATGTTTTCTCTTCCCCAAAATCTGCTCATATGGAAAATACAGTTTTTCATACAGTTTGGAATCGAGTCACATTTTTACATTAAGAAGTATGAACACCAGACGAATATTTTTCCCCAGGCCATTTTCCCAATTTAAATTTAATCACTCACCCCCATATGCTGCTGTTTCCTGCTGCATGTAACATAAAACATAAAGGAAAGTTTCTAACTTATCAGCACTACATCCTAACAATACTGACTATGGGGTTAGCAGACACTACAGCAATTATACAATCGTATTAACATTTAAGGGCAGGTTTCCTTTACATTCAAGGAATGTAAGTTACATTTCCGTGCACTTTAACATCCTGATTTGCAAAATGGTTGCTTTTAATCTTAAAAGAAGAATGGGCTCATTAAACAGTTGTAACTTCATTTGTTCATGAAGAGCAGACTTGGCATTTTAAATTGGAAGTGCTTTTCAGAATGAGGCTACAGCTGAGGAAGCTTGGCCAACAATGTATATTAAAGCCTGCCTTTTTTCTACTCTACGGTTTGTCTTAGAACGTATTCTGTTTTTCTAGCTAACTGCTACGTGAATCACCTTGCTTTTAAAAAGTAAATATAGCAAGAAAAAGATCACCAAGGAGTTCTAAAGTGAAAGCACATTATTTAAATCAATATATGTAATACTATATTGCTATATATGTGCAAAGATGGCCAATGAATTCACTGCAAATTCCAACTAACTTTAAAGAGTAAGGAAGTTAATGAAGGCATAAGTTTAACAGCTCAGTCTTTCTTTAGCATGAATTCAGAGAAATGCAGTCAAACACTTTCCCCAATGAATGTCCCCACTTCGGTTTATGGGATCAAGGCACATAACTTTGCTAGAAGAAAAGACACCTGCAAACATTATATATATTGCGAAAAAGTAATGCAGTATTTAGGCCTTTTTTCCTCTAAATACACATTGCCTTTTCAAAACATAGAAAGAACAAAAGTTTTCAGCATTTCCAAAGTGTAAAAAAGGAATTCTGATATATTCCAATTAGAATGAATGAATGATACATATGTGAAACATGCTTGCCTTTTGCAATGAAGAGGCATGTGGCAAGACAGACTTCACTTACCATTTGACAGTGCATTCAGCTGTAGCAATGAATCATTGAATTGTTTAGCAATCCTGCTAGCTTGCTCTTTAAACTTTCCCATTTTTAAGTTCATGTCGTGCAAGCCAGACATAAGCCCTGCAAAGAGAAGATTTGTAATCCTGATAAACCAATCTACTTCTCATAACCATAGTTAGAGTAGACCTATAGATAACAAAATGGAAGTCTCATATGTAAGGTCCTTTTAAAAAAGAGGCTAATTCAGAACCAAAACAGACAACTGGTGGTTTGAGACAGCATCAAAATACAAGACAAACAAGTGGGGCAAAACATCTGGCAGAAGTTTACTTTTTTTATTTAAAAAAATGCCTCTCCTAGATGCGCTGGACCTCATATGCACTCATGTGGATATCTAGATGTACACACATGCAGATTTCTTCTTATCTCTCCTCACCCTATTATAAATTCAAGCTCTGTTTAATTTCATAAAGATCAAAACAAAGGAATGCTTGCAGAGTGTTCTCATTGTAATAGCTTTCCATTTGTGCTTTCATTTAGCCACCTATGTGTCTGTAGCTCCAATTATTTACAGCCCAGATCAGCTGTTTCGAGATTTTAAAATGTGCATATGTGCTGGAGTTGTCCACACCAGGATATATGAACAAATCATGTGTTTTCTTTGACTGCGGGTATATACAGACATGCATTTTCTACCAAAATTGGGTTTTAAGTGCACCTTTTTAACATGTGTTTTTCAGCTGTTAATCCAAATCAGCACACATTTTTGTGAACCATCATTTAGCCAGCACCACTCATCTTTTATCCTGGTTTCTTCCAAGTTTTAGGGCATGTGTAGAAGGGCCCTACATGTGTCCCTCTCCAAGACACAGAAGCTGGGAAAGTGTGACCACCCTTCCCTCATGCTAAGTAGGTTATGGTCTTATTTCTTAAAGAGAAGCAACTCAGAACTGGATCGTGTTAATTTCTTACATTTTTACATTTTCATGTTAGTTATTAGGGATGCAAGGAATTAAATAGCACCCTGAAGACTGAAGCTATACCAAATACTAAAGTTAGGATTGTCCGTGTCATTCTATTTCCTATTTCTATGTATGGTTGTGATATCTAGATAGTGATGAAAGTTGATTAGAAGAAATTAACTTCTTTGAAATATGTTATTTCATGGTTTCTCCCCCATATTTAATTTTATTTATTAATTAAAAGATTCATTGTTATTGCATTTGTTTAGATCCTTTCTGACTTATGGAGACCCCAAGTCAAACCTATCTTGGAGTTTTCTGGGTTTGTTGAGAAGGTGTTCACCTTTGCTGAGATTGAGAGATTTTGACTTGCCCAAGGATACCTAGTAGGATTCCATGGCTGAGTGGTAATCTGAACCTTGGTTCCCAAACTTTCCCCTCTATCTGCAGATCTTAGGAAAGCATACAATGAATTCAAATTACAGCAACTTAAAACAATAACAATAATTTTATAATAGTAAAAACAAGTTATATAAAATAAGATATGTTAAAATAATATACAGTAATGCACACTGCAGCACATGTACAAATGTGATCAAATCAGCCCCATGATGGCTTCTTATAATTGATTTGATCTCCCTGTCTAATCAAGGATTTCTGAGGCATCTGCAAGAAAGGAGAGTTTAATGCTACATCTCTATCTGGTTAAAAAAAAAACCTTCTAAAATGGCTTCTTCATCAAAAGCAGCCATTGTTAATCTGGTGCCCTTCCAGTGTGTTGGATCATATATTTCACTGAACATTGTTTTAATCCAGAGTGAATGTGTATGGTGCTAATGTAGTTGTATTTTAATGTATTTTAATGTATTTTAATTGTTGAAGTGTTTTGGGATTTATATTGTTATTATGTGGGCATCGAATTGTGCCATACTGTTCTGAGTCCCCCTTGGGGGTTGAGCTCGAAATAAATAAATAAATAACATGAGCTGGTACATATGCCAGAAGATTTAAAGATGGATACAATTAATTTTCATGACTGAATCTTAACTTAAACATTGCCTGTTTAGACTTAAACTTCTTGTTTAATGGCCATCAAACTGTCAAACCTAACATGCAAACTGCAATTTATGATGCTGCTTACCTTCATACTTCTTGTGTAAACTTTTGTTTTCAGTTAATAACTTGGAGCTAGCCTGTAAAACATGTTTCCCAGTTGAATCAAATGATTCTTTTGGCTGCAAACAATCAGATAAGAAGGAAGCATTATTATGATTACTCCTTCAAAACTAAAATAATTGATTTTTGTCCTGATAATTTTCAAAAAATCTATCACAGGCTAGTGTACCACCAATGTTTAAATGAATCTTTTCTTATGGATACATACTATATTGAGAAAACCTAAAATTAGTTGTACAAATAATAGCTTTCATAGAATATGATGTAATAATTTTTGTGAGAAAAACACATATATTCTGAAATTCTATGTATATTATCCCTGATAAAAGTTTATATTGCAATATGCCACAGATACAAATCCTGTGTGTATTACTTTAACTACATGGTACATTGTATTTGATTGCACAGAATCATAGGCTAATTTATAGTGTGCCATCTGTATGCTAGACTGTTCCATCACATCCCTATCAACTCCAGATAAACTTTATGTCCATATTGAATTCAGGGCCCTTTCAATGCACAATTCCCCTTTATCATGCCAACTTTCTGTGAAGCCTTGGGATCCTGAAATTCAGAGAGGGAAGTTATCTCTCAGCTATACTGTCTCATCAAACTACAAACCCTAGGGGTGCTTCCAGACAGCGCTTCCTGACAGATCTGTCAGTCCCAGAAAATCGTCCCCACCATCCTTACAACCTCCCTTTGTAGCAGGAATCAGGATCAAGATGGAGGGTAGATTGGGGACACCTGGATGAATTGGTTTTTTTTTTAATCACTCCATTATGCACTGGTCCTCTTATACGCACATGCAAATATCTTAATGTTCACACAAGCAGATTGCTTATCTCTCTCTTTGCCAAATTGTTAATTCAAGCTCTGTTTAGTATGATAAATTTTAAAAGAAGGGGTTTCAGAGAGGTTTGATTGTTTTCTCATTCTGCTTCCCTTTAGCCATTTGTGTGTCCATGGCTCCATGTTTTGACAGCCCAATCAGCTGATCGACTGTTTCAGGCTTTTAAAAAGTGAACATGCACTGGAGGAGTCCTCATGGGGGAAGGGAAAGAAAACACAGGCGTTTGGTCAATAGGTGTAAGCAGCACCTTAAGGGATGAACTGGATTGACGTTAAGACTGACGAGGCTAGTTTATGTTTTTAATTGATGATTTTATCTGATTGTAATTATGATGTTTTATTATGTTATGTATATGTTGTGATTTGATTGTAATTGTTTAAATAGCTTCTAAATGGGGCTCAATGTAAGCCGCCCTGAGTCCCCCTTTGGGGGTTGAGAAGGACGGGATAAAAATGTGGTAAATAAATAAACACGTATTTTGCATGACTGCAGGGATAAACAGTCATGCTAAGGTGTGTATTTTGGAAGCAGAATCAGGCTTTAAGCACACAATTCTGCCAGCACTTTGTTGGAACGTCATGTAGCCACACACACACACACACACACACACACACACTTTTATCCCAGTTACTTCCTTGTTTTTAGCCATGTGTAGAAGGGTCCTAAGACGTTTTTCTGGTTGTTAAAGTGAAATCATAGTACCATAATTAGGTAATGTGAAAGAGCACCTGAGGGTTGTCCACGCAACAGTCTTGCCTACCAACTTAAGTTTTGAATCCAGCACTTACCACATGTTCTGGTTCAGTTACAATCCTATGGGCATCAGCTGCCAGGCTCTCAGCACTTTCTACTAGACCTTTAATTGTAGAGTAAGCATGGGCTGCATTTGTTGCATTCAGAGACACATTTCTAACATTCAAGAGACCGCTGCAGGAAGGGAAGCGGGAAATTTCATAGCAATTTCACATAAAATATAAATCATTTAGAACATTGCATGATCTGAAACATTTTGAAAATCCCTTTTAATCCATAGATTAAAAAACCACACACACAGTAATGCTTGAATACTGAAGAGTACATTCCTCTTAATCCCCAAGGCAGTTGCTAATTTAAATTCCCTTTACACTATAACCTTTGTTTGCCTTAGTCATTTTTTTACACTCCCACAAAAAGAGTGAAGTAATTGACATTCTGCTTCCAGTATTTTTGCCTTCCATTCCCACACTATGGTAGTTAGTACTACTCTGACTAAAAATGGAAATGGCTAAATACAAAAGGACTTTGACATTGGTAGTCCAGTCAGGATGGTTTTACTGGCTATGTGTGGCTTCGAATGGAAGGTGCCCACTCACATTAACCCGATGGGAGAAAATGCATTGTGTGAGCTGTGTAGTAACTTCTAAACCCAATAAGGATTTCAATGCATTGTAGATTAAAAGCAAAATGTACAGCCTTTGCATCTGCCTGCTCAATTAGTCTTCCAATGCCCCACCACCCCCATAAAAGAACTGTGAAATGAAATTCTGAATTATATAATGGCCTTTTCTCCCACTTTCTCCCAATAAATTCACTCTTTATTGATATACTGCTACTATCATATTACTACTATGAGATCGAGACTTCCGGTCGGGCGAGAATGGCGACAGGTCGGGGAAGATAGGAGCTCCTCTCTTCCAAACCCCGTAGAAGACGTTGGGTAGAGCTATCGCTCCCCTCTCCTGGTGGATCGACGCCAGGGGGAACGCTAAGGTCCCAAAGACAAGATCGGGTTCCTAAAAACCTTCTCCCCTCAAGGGAGGAGGCGAATAGGGGATCCGTGAGTCGGGACGTGCGGACGTCTCCGGGGGAAGCGGTCTCAAGAGGGACCGCAATCACTGTCAGCCCCGCTCGACTTAAAATGAACAAGGACTGAGCAGAAAACAGGACGTAAGTTCCAAACAAATATTCTTCTTCGGAGGTGGGGAGAAAGGACTTCGAGACCCAGAGACGCAGAAGTTAGAAAGAAGGGAAATTGGGTCAAATTGACAAACCAGAGAGTAACCTGGAAACTATTCATTGATTGGAGACAGAGGGCCTGTGAGGGAGGCAGCAAGGGGCTAAACAAAGACAAATAAAACAAGAATAGCCACGAAAAAGAATCTGACCTTGACGCCATTCTTATTGTGTCTACATGCTGAGCCTTCTTCATCAACAATTATTTTAAAACTCCGCCCAAAAATCAGGAGGCTGGGAAAGCTCGCAGGGAGGACATCCGGGATCCCGCGAGACAACTGAACCCAGCCAAGCTGAAGAAGTGGATGTGAGGCAAGAAAGGGCAGAAGCCAGTGAGGGTCAGAGCGATTTGGGCAGCGGAAGGGGCCGATCCGCACAAGCACTGATTGGGCAAGGAAGAAAGGAGCACTGGATAAACCAATAATATCAAAGAGGAAGGCGAGGACGAGAAGGCGAGCAACAAGGAAGAGAAGCAGACGATCTACAGAAAAGGAGACAGCTTACCCAAGACAACGACATCTTGTGACGGAGGGCGAAACAACACAACAATTTATAATAAAGAAAAAAACGATAAATCGACCATGGCAATGAACAAATTAAAGACAGATAAGGAAGCGAGAGAAATAAAAACACCATTACGGAGGGGATCTTTACCAGAGGACCCAGGAGCTTCAAGTGTAAAGGATATATTAAGAGAGTTGCAAAAGTTACATGAAACACAAATAGAGACAAAAAAGGAGATGAAGGAAATGATGGATAGACAGAATCAGGACCAGAGGAAAACGCAAGATAAATTGGATGAAATACAGAAAGGACTGAAGGAAGATATCAACCTAATAAAAACGAGCTATCCAGGGTCACGCAAGATGTGGTAGAGGTTAAGGAAAAGAATATAAAAATAGAAAAATCACAAACAAATCTGGAAGATAATTTTGAAAAATTGAAGAATAAAACGAAAGAATGGAAAGACAAGTAGAAAGATTACAACAACAAGAGATGGAGAATCAATTGAGGCTAAGAAACTTGATTGAGGAAGAAGGGGAGAATTTAAGAAGAAAGGTGATAAGAATTCTCACAACAGTCCTAGATAGCCCAGAAGATGAGATCAACAGAGAGGTAGACAGGACCTACAGGGTTAAAAGCCGCTTTGCAAAGGATAACAAGACCCCTAAAGATGTAATAGTCAATTTCACGAAAAAAACGACTAGAGATGACATCATTTACTGGACAAACAAAAAACCAATGACATACAAGGGAAAAAAATAATCGTACTTAAGGAGTTACCTCCGGCGGTACTGAGCAGACGAAAAAATTATTCATATCTGACTGATGAGTTGAAAAGATTGAAAATAAGATTCCGCTGGGAAAAAACCGACGGAATCATGACGACCTATAAAGGTCAAAAATACTGGCTGACCAATGAGGAAAAAGCGAAAGAATTTTTCAAGAGATTGAAAAGGAGAATCCTCCCCCCCAGAAAGACACTCTCCAAGGGAAGACAAAAAAAAGAAGAGACCACGCATGAACTCCCCGGAAGAAGAACAAAATAAGATGGACGAAGCTGCCGCCTTTGCAGAAGGGGAGCAAAAAGAAAAGATGACAGAAGAAGAAGGAGAGGATGAAGGAGAGGAAACAGACGAGGAGGACAAAAATCTGATGATGGAAAGTCAGCATTTGAAACTATACTCACTCAACACCAACGGGCTTAACAGCCCCAACAAAAGAAAACGAATCTTTCAACAAATTATAAAAGGTAAATACACGATAGCCGCATTACAGGAAACTCATATCTGCCACAAACACGTCTCACACCTCAATCATAAGAAACTAGGGACAGCATATTACTCATCGTATGGGACTAAGAAAAGAGGAGTAGTGACGTATATAGCGGAAGGAATTAAATCAGAATTAAGTTTCCGGGATGTAGAAGGCCGAGTGGTGGGAACGACTATTTACACATCTGATGGGAAAACCTTAATATGTAATATATACGCCCCAAATGGACCTAAAAGAAAATTTATAAAGCACCTCAAAGAAAATATCCAGAATACCGAATATGATCATCTCATCATCCTGGGGGACTACAATGGGATTATTGACAAGGACTTGGATAAGAGTCACAAAATTAAAAAAACTAAGGGAAATCAAGGAGTACTCCCCAGAGAATTCTTAAATTTAAAAGCCGAATTAGATCTAATAGATATCTGGAGAACAACACATTTAGAGGAAAGGGATTATACCTTTTACTCTAACAGACATGATACATGGTCTAGAATAGACATGGCCTGGTTAACAAATTCCCTAGCAATAACTGCAAATAAGATAGAAATCATCCCAAGAGACAATTCGGATCATTGCGCCATGACATTAGAATTAAATATTAAAAAAAGACAAGGAGATGGCGTCTCAATAATAACCTATTAAAAACTGAGAATGACATTAATAGTAACAAAAAAATATTAAAGGAATATTTTGAGATAAATGATACGGGGGATTTACCCCTTCAGACAGTATGGGATGCAATGAAGGCCGTCATGCGTGCCAATTCATAGCGCAGAACTCTATTAAATTTAAAATGAAAAATGAGAAACTAAAAGCAATCCAGACGGAAATACAAGAAATGGAATTAAAATCCAAATCCAACACTTTAAAGGATTTAAAACAGGATTGGGAAAGGAAGTTAAGACAGCTACGACAGGATAAACAACAACTAGAGATGGAAAACCTAGCTAATCAATATAAATATATAAAAAAGGGATACCTTCGAGAACGCAAATAAATCTGGGAAATGGCTGGCGAATAAATTAAAAAAGAAAAAACAGGCTCAATTAATAACAACAGTAAAGAAGTTTACAAGAGCAGGAGAAGCGATAATAGGAAAAAAGGTAGAGATACAAACAGAGTTTGTGACGTATTTCAAAGAGCTATACAAGAAAGATCAAGTTAGAGAGGAAGAGATATACGAATATTTATCAAAACGGAAAATAGAAAAAATCTCAGAGGAAGATAGAGAAAGAATTAATGGAGAAATAACTGAACAGGAAATCACTGAGGTAATTAAGGCCATGGACCCAAATAAGGCACCGGGTCCGGATGGATTCTCAGTGGATTTCTACAAACAATTATCGGAAGAATTAGTTCCCTATTTGAAAAAATTAATGAACAAAATTCTACAAGGTGAAGAAACCCCTAAGTCATGGTCAGAAGCAGTTATTACATTAATAAAAAAGGGGACGTAACAATACCAACAGTAGGAGACTTCAGACCTATCTCGCTACTCAATGTAGATTATAAAATATTCACAAAAATATTAGCAAACCGACTTAAAAATTTCTTGGCCAGATGGATTGGAGATGAACAAGCTGGATTCCTTCCAAACAGGAGTACCAGAGATAATATAAGGATAGTATTGAATACAATTGAATATTACGAGACGAATAGCCAGAAGGAAATGACGCTTCTCGCACTGGATGCTGAGAAAGCGTTCGATAATCTAAATTGGGATTTTTTAAAGATAATTTTTAAAGAATTAGATATAGGTCACCAATTCAATAATGCGATCTCCACCATTTACAATAAACAAAAAGCAAAAATACAAATAAATGGAGAATTAACGGAAGAATTTAATATAACCAAAGGGACACGACAGGGTTGTCCCCTCTCCCGTCTATTATATATTATGGCCCTAGAGATTTTGTTGAAATCAATAAGGGAGAATGATACTTTACAAGGCATAAAAATAGCTAAGCAGGAATACAAAACGAAAGCCTTTGCCGATGATATTGTTTGCATTATCGAAGATCCGATTAAAAATATAACAAAGTGGGTAAAAGAAATAGAAGATTATGGGAAAGTAGCAGGCCTGAAAGTAAATCACAATAAAACCATGCTCTTAACGAAAAACATGACGATGTCCAAACAAGAGATTCTACGGAGAAAAACTAAATTCCAAATAAAAAATAAAATTAAATATTTGGGAATCTGGATAACAGCAAAAAACTCAAAACTTCTGGAGAACAATTATATAGAAAAATGGAATTTAATAAAAAAAAGATTTAGAACAATGGAAATACCTCAACCTATCCTTGTTGGGCAGGATAGAAGCTATTAAGATGAGTGTTCTACCAAAACTCTTGTACTTATTCCAGAATATTCCAATAATTAGAAACCAAAAGATATTTAATACATGGAACAAAGAAATTAACAAATTTATCTGGAAGGGTAAAAGGCCAAGGATAAATCATAAAATAATGGTCGACAAGAGACAAAGAGGCGGGTTTGGCCTCCCGGACCTAAGGAGTTATCATGAAGCTTGTGCCCTAGTGTGGGTTAAAGATTGGATTGCACTCCAAAATGAAAAACTTTTAACTTTGGAAGGGTTTGACCTGAGGAGAGGTTGGCATGCATACCTTTGGTATGGCAAAACGGAGATAGAAAAGAACTTTGGCAACCACTTCATCAGGTCAACCCTCATAAAAATATGGCTAAAATATAAAAAAAATTTCCATCATAAGATACCTTTGTGGGTATCACCTATAGAAGCTGAACATAGACGGCAACAAGGATGGAGAAAGTGGATGACGTACAAAGATTTATTAAAAATAGAGAAGGGCATATTAGAAATAAAAACTCAAGAAGAACTGTCCACGCTCTCAGGGGGTCATCATGGTTAATGTATCATCAAATTAAGTCAGCGTATAATAGAGATAAAAAAAGTGGCTTTGAGAAGGAAGATTTCTGGGAGAAAATCATAACATCAGGGAAAAAATTGATAACAAAATTATACAACAAATTGATAGAAAGAGAAACAGAGACAGAAACAGTGAAAAGTTGCATGATTCAGTGGGCAAAAAATATAGGGAGACCGATAAAATTAAATGAATGGCATTTAATTTGGACAAAGAAATTGAAATATACTTATGCTATGGACTTGAAAGAGAACTGGATGAAGGTATTCCATCGCTGGTACATTACTCCAAAAAAATCAAAATAATGTATAAGAATAGTAATTCCAAGTGTTGGAAATGCCAAGAGCATCCAGGCAGCTACTTTCATATGTGGTGGTCTTGTCCACAAATAAAGAAATTTTGGGACCAAATTCATGAAACCATGCAAGATATTTTCAAAATAAAATTCCCTTCCAAACCAGAATACTTCCTTTTGGGAATTCTAGATCAGGACTTAGTATTGGAAGAAAATGAAGACAAGCTATTTTTTTATATGTTTACAGCGGCAAGAATCGTTCTGGCCAGAAAATGGAAGACTGATAAAATCCCTGATAGAGCCGAGTGGATGGAAAAGGTATATGAAATAAAAAATATGGACACACTGACATTCTATCTAAAAAAGAATACCCCTACGCCAAGGAAACAGACAAACTGGACTCAAATAGACGACTATTCCAGAGTAAACTTTTAATAAAGATAAACAAGTAATAAGGACTTATACACCAGGATATTGTATTAAAACCACACCAAGAAGAAGAAAAGGAAGTCAACTGTATATAACTTTCCCCACAGAAATTCAATCCCCCTTTTCCCTTCCCCCAAGTTCCCCCTTTTTTGCATTTATCTTTTCTTTGCCTTTACTATACTTGACTTACTATTAGTAGCTTAATGCCCCTACCCCGTTTCACCACTCCCTTACCCTATCCAACACCCCGATTATAATAATGAAAAGTTGTAATTTTCTTTTTCCTTTTTTCCTTTTCCCTTTGCTCTATATTGTTCTTATAAGAAGGTGGTATTCACTACCCTCGTTTTTCTTTACTTAATTCTGAAAATCAATAAAAACTATTTTAAAAAAATATTACTACTATGAGATCAACCTTAATGCTGCCGTAGTTATATGTGCCAAAGTGTTGGACAAAACAGAAATATTTTAAGATCTATATTTTTAAACATACAGTATATTACTATAATCAATATATTTCATATTATTACCTATATTAATCTCTATAGTCTTAAAATCCTGAAATACAGACAGTCCCTGAATTAAAAACATCCAACTTACAAATGACTCATAATTACAAATGAGGGTGAGACAACAGGAAGAGAAAGATATCTACCCCAGGAAGGGAAAATATCATGGGAAAAAGGTGTCTCCACTAAAGCTATATTACCAGCCCTATCAACAACCCCAATTTCTCAAAATCTAATTTTCACAGTGGTAGAAAGTGAGGTGGAATCTTCTGAACAAGGGCACAGACAGCAAAACATACACCACAGGAGTGTTATTTTTCCCCTATGCTATCCAAAGTGTGTGTGTGTGTGTGTGTGTGTGTAAATGGCTAGAGTTACACTTAAAATGCACTTGTTCTGACTTACATACGAATTCAATTTAAGAACAAACCTGCAGAAACTATCTTGTTTGTAACTTGGGGACTACTGGGTTGTACATAGAATATCAGTTGTAGTTTTGTCCTGGGTTGTACACTGAATGTCTTTTGTGTGCTTTCCCTTCTGATATTGAATATCACATCCCATTCAAACACTTATGTAGAATTGAAATAGAACCTGAAGAATCTCTCCCCAACAGATACAACCAGATCCCAATTTAAATTAAGCAATAACTCTGACACTTCGATTTTTTAGGTTTCTGGGTACTCACTTCTCCAATTCATGAACAATGTTCTGTAAACTAGCGGCATGCTTTTCTGTTTTGTAAACGAGATCAAGAGCTCCTCGGGTGGATATCTGCATGACCAGGTCATCCACATGCTGCCTCAGTTTGCCATTCCATAGGATCAGTCCATCCCGATGGATTTCTAGGCTCTAAATATTCAAAGTTACTAACATTTGAATCATGATAATTAACTTTATCAACTGAGTACTTGAATGCTTATATACTTACAGATGTCAAATTAATTACATCTTTAGCAAGGAAAGAGGCAGCATCCACTTTCACTTTGCCTTCTCTGGTCAACTCCACAGTGACTTCCTGATCTTCATCAACATTCCTCTTTGTATTCTATAGAAAAGGCATGTAATATTCAATAACCGCTGTTACTATAGAATATATTTCTATATGATAAGATTTTTATATATAATTTTATACCCATTAAGTACAAAATGCTAAATAGACATACAGTTGGCCTTCCACATTTGTGGGTTTAATTTTTGCAGATTCAATTATGTGTGGATTTAATTCATATGGTCTCTCTTGAAATCTCTAGGTTCTCCAACGTGATTGGTTTCCAGCAGAAGTTGATCTGCTGGAAACCAGCAGGGACCTACGATTCCCGGGGGGGAGGGGGAGGTGTTCTCTCAGGTTAAAAAAGGTGTTTTAAATGGTTTTTGCACTTCCATGGGAATTCTGTATCTCTAAACCCTGTGAATTTGGAGAGTAAGCTGTGTGATGTTGCAGTTGTGTGCCTTCATGTCATTTGTGACCTATGTCAACCCTAAGGCAACTCTATCTCCCTTTGAATCCAAGAGAGTATAATTTGTCCTAGGTCACCTGCTGGTTTCCATCATCAAGGGGATTGAACCCTAGTCTCCAAAGTCCTAGTTCAATATCAAACCACTACATAATGGATCACAAACCTGAAATTATGTTTTTTATTATTGCCAAGACCAATATAGTTTTAAAAAACAAATTTTCCTTACAGGCTACTTTATATACTCAAAAACATCTATGGTAACATAACACATACTGCTGATTTTCTTACATTGAATTTCTTGAGGTTACTATTAATAAGAAAAAGAAGGCGATTGGTCTCATTGATGTTAGTGCTAGCTTCATTCACAACATCCTTGGCTTCTTGAAGACCAGTGCTGTGGTCCAATAAGGTACGTTTCACTGTTTTTTGCAGGTTCTTAAGCTCTTGATGTGGCTTCCAATATTCTTTTTTGATTTGAGCTAAAAATCTTTCTGCAGCTCTAACAAAAAAAAAAAGAAAAACACAATCCATTGCCTATTTTCTTAAAAACAGCAGAGGCAAAAAAAATCACAGATAAGCAGATAAATCTACCCATTTTATAATTTGTTATATTTTGTTTTGGAACTTCATTCTCCCCCTCATATACAATTTTATAAACCTTAATGTAAAAATGAATTGCTCATGAGTGGATACAATCTTTCAGACATTTGTGTGAACCATAGCTTGGTTCATACGAACATAACTGAACAGGTTTAATATCTGATAGCAGTTCAGGGCCGGCATACTTGAGGGACTGCCTCATCCCCTACCAACCCTAGAGATCACTTCGTTCGGAAGACCAAGATTTGTTGGAAATTCCCAGCTTTAAGATCTTCCATCTGACACCAACTAGGCGTAGGGCCTTTACGATTGTGGCGCTATCCTTATGGAACGCTTTGCCTTCAGAAGTCCGGTTCCTACGGGACCAACTTTCTGTAGGGCATGTAAAACACATCTTTTTGGCAAGCATTTGAAGATTATTAATATGACTTAATCTGGTTTTTAAATTGGTCTTATAGTCAATTGTGCTGTTTTTGTTGTGAACTGCCCCAAGCCTTCGGGGAGTGGTGGTATATAAGTTTGAATAATAAATAAATAAATAAAATTAAATTTTAAACATCTGGCTTACTCTAGAGGGGTAATGGTTCTATCCCTCTGTTTTCCATCACTGGATCATGACTGGGATCCACCACTGTAAGTTTTACAATCTTTTGCAGCAAATGCACTTCTTTTTGTAAATAAAACTGTAGGTGCAGACCAAACGAAGGATGTAAGGGTACAACCTCCCATGCTTTCTATCATGCTTTTCAATCTGGATCCTGCATTTACAGGAGCATGTCAGAATTGCGCTGTCCTCAAGATGGCACCCTCCAAACCTCAAACACAGGATATTCTCTGTCCAGCAACTTCTGGAACTTCACACATTCTGATCCTGTTTAGCTTTCAAGACCAGATGGGATCCGGTTCCTTTAGGCCAGGGGTGGGCAATTACCGGCCCTCCAGGTGTTTGGGACTTCAACTCTCAGAAATCCTAACAGCTGGTAAACTGGCTAGGAATTCTGGGAGTTGAAGTCCAAAACACCTGGAGGGCCGGTAATTGCCCACCCCTGATTTAGGCCCATCTACAGACAACTTATTTAAAGAACATTTTAGAGGACAGGCTGTAAACCGGGTGACAGAAAACATGAAAAATGAATGCTGCAAATTCAGATACTATTATCTCCAGGCATCATAATATTCTACTGCATACCTAGATTAAAGATGCCTAGGTTTGCAATAGAAGATATTATGCAATAGAAGAATAGAAGATACTGCATATCTAAAGATCATAAAATAATCCTGCCTCAAATCCTCAAGAACTGCTGTCAGAGATGGCAATGCCAGACTCAATGGAGAAGTGTTAAAGTGAGCTTCATACAAATATATTTGTCTATTATACAATTTGCACTATCAATGTGAGCATGTGGAGAAATAACAGTGCACTTACTTCAGTTCAAGAGTGCTGTTTTGGTGTAGATGTTTAAAATGTCTTCCACGCATTAAGTCCAGTGTAATGGGAATCTCATCTTCCAATTCCTGTAATGTTTTGTTGTACAAGGGTAAATCAGCACCTAGGGTTTGGTTGAGAGATGCTGCCATTTCTTTCAGTACTAGAAGAAGTCAGAAAAGATCAGTTAGAGGAGAGAAGTGATTTATTTTCACTGTTTTGGATAAATACAGTAAAAATTGTGAATAAATATTCCTCTTATTTCAAAAATATTACTCTTTTTTGTAGCCTACAACTAAACATGTTACCTGTAACAGTTTCCTGTAATGTGTTGATAAATAAAGCTAGATCTTGAGTCTCCTTTAAGGTCTTTTCTGTATCATCGTTGAGATGTCTTCCTCTTCCCAGTATTCTTGTTGACTAACATAAAATGAAACAGTAGCTTAATTAAGTTTGATATCAAAAGCGTCACTTAAATATCTGTGCCAAAGAATAAAGAACACAGAATTCACTATGATTCATCAATATATTTTGTGAAATTGTATCTCTTAATATTCTCAGTCCTGTTCTACAGGAAGATTACAAATGCAAGGTCAATGTCACCTTACCCATAGAATCATCAGCCGCATAAAACTGATGGACTTTGCGAGTCCCAACTGTATCAAATTCTAAATCATTTTCAAATATTTAATGCTACATTATTACAGAACAGTGCTACTGCTGTCTCTACATGTGTGTACGTGCCTTCACACCAGATATTTTATAGGGTTTTCTTAGGCAAGGAATATTCTGAGGTGGTTTTACTATTTCCTTCCTCTGAAATATAGCCTATAATAATTGGTATTCACTGATGGTTTCTCACTTACTACCTAGAATTGACACTGCTAAACTTCCACAATAAGGTGAGATCTGGTGCCTTTGTGATGACAATATCCTAAGTCTGTGCTGGGAAATCTTTAGCAAAAGCAGAACGTTTTTTTAACTAAATATTTAAATTGAGTATTTTGAGTATACCTCAGTTAATAAGGGTTACCTGGCATGGTTATGTTTTTTCACCTGTGTCTATTGTTAGTTCTAAATTTAAGAATTTGCTGAAACATTAAACTGCAATTTCTTTTGTGGAGTATGAGCATATCTCAATGCATTTCATGTCAGTTCTCACTCTGGTACTAAATATCCTTATAAGTATCTAATGCCCTGAAACATGTTGACCTCACTAACTTAGGTATATTGGTATTATCATTCCTGGGCTTGTCTACACTAGGCCAAAAACCCAGATTCACCACCCATGGACTACTGGCTCTCTTCATGATGCACTGCAGCTTTCCATTAATTTTCTAGGGGTTTTGGTTATATTCTGACTTTGCCGTGCTTTAAGTAAAGTCAGGGGATACTCATGGGTATGTCTGAAACTCCTGAATATCCAGGAGCTTTGGGGTAGTCCAGACAACTAGATCAGCTCTGATTCATCCCAATCTGCTGTCCAGATGCATACTGTCACCATAACCCCTTCCAATCACAAAGGAAAGGGGAGGATTGCACCAGAGTCAAACCTCCTAGCCGACCACAGAGCCCCCTCTGGGCTCCTGGCCATTGTGGACACCTCTGCTAATGCCAGAATGGGGCACTCGTGAAACTAGCAAGAAGGAAGGGAGTTTGACATGGAGTGGTAGAAGTAACACCGAGAAAGTGACAACCCAGTGGAATAAATGACCAATGGCAGATTTGTACCAGGCTAACTTGGCATACCTTTCAATATCTATCAGGCATGATTCATGCACTCACCTTAATTTAACAAACTTTGGTAAACTCTACAGGTGAACTTCTGTAGTTTTACTGATTATAGTGCATTTTGCTACTAAGTTTTCTAAAATGTGTAGATTTGGAATAGAAATTTAACACACGGATCTTACCTCTTTCAGCAGCTGGTCTATGTCACCTGAGAGGGTTACAAGATGGTCACGCATAATTTCTAGTGAGTAAGTTGGTTCTTCTTTAGCCCAGAAGGATCCCTAGAAATAAAAGCATGTATTCTTGAGATGTTAAGACAAAGAACCAGTGAATCAAAGAAGCTGTCTTTTAGCAAGCCATTTCCACATTTAAATATCCAGCATTCTATGTAGTGGTGAAAGCTTCCACTAATAAACCCATTTAAATGAAAGGCTGGAAATCCAGCCGAGATTACTTTTAAAAATATCTTTAGTCCAGCAACATCTGGAGCTGTCTATAATTTGTCTATATTAACTGGCAGTGGCTCTCCATAGACTCTTTCACAATAGACCATTATAACACTTTAGTTTGGTGACACACTACAACTCTCTGGCAGATCATTCTAAATGCTCCTTCTTAAATAATGCTACAATTGTGTGATGCAAAAGGGCCAAATACACCAACAACAAAAACTGTAAGCTTTTGATTGCAAAGTAAAGTGTTCTCAAAATGTATTTGCTAACTATACATCAGGCAGTTTGACACATGAATTTTAAACTCATGTTCTGTGTATTTAATATGCATTTTATAGAAATACATTTTAATATGCATCTTTTATAGAACTACATTTTAGACTTTTTGCAATGTTTGTGTGTTTGTCTGTGCTGTAGCCAGTCTCGACGAGAGGGCGGTCAGAAATACAATTATTATTATTATCATTAGTCAATGTATATAAAATCAAAACAAAAGGCAAATTTGTACCCAAGGAAGTTTTTAATTCAATCAAGATGCTTGTTTTTTTAATGTTATTAAGTTACAGCATTCACTTTGGAACAAAAAACTAGGTTAGTAGTATCTACATGACACGTTTACTCGAGAGATGACTTAATCTGAATCAAACTCATCAAGTACTTCTACTATTTCTTGCTATTCTTATTTATTTGTTTTCATGCGGGGGTGAGCAACCTGTGGTTCATTATCATGCCCTATCACTGAATGTTATAAATAATGAGAATTAGCAGTTCAACAATATTTTCTGAATCAAAGATTGCTCATTTTTGTCTTAAATAATCACAATATGTCAGGTCTCAAATTAGACCGGGTGCTGGGATTGGTTTACAGGTACAATTGGAACTGTAAAACCACTATATAGAAGAAGAAGAAATATTAGCACACCTACCTTGAATTGTTTTGTTGCATTTTCTAAGTCTGTCAATATTCCATATGGTGCAAATACAGCACCAGTGAGATTTACCAAAAATACAGCTTCCTCAAGATTATCCAGATCATTTAACAGCAATCCAGTGCAATCATCATCACAAGCTGTGGAAAATGTTTCAGAAATATTAGTTTCAGTTTTACACACATATTTGCACAGATAAGTGCATTAACCATTAAATAATCCTAAAACTAATATGGGTCAGCACACAGGAGAAACAAGCAAAAATAGAGGCATATATTTTAAAAACTACTTGACTGATAAGCTTTGAAATGCCTAATGTATTTCAATTTAAGTACAAAAAAGCTTTACGGTTATAAGCCTTAGAGCAACTCTATAGGCAATTCCCATTGCAATAGACATGATGTGAGACTGCAAGAGAAAATATGACAAAGAAAGATTTCCAGTACTATCATTATATGACTTTGTCTATGTAGACCTAAAAGGCTGTTTATTTATAAATACATACACCTACTGAAATCATTACTTTTCATCCAATAATTTCAAGATGGCACACACATTTCTTCTCGAATACAGTGGGTTCTCCTATATCCGTGGGACCAATATCTGCAGTCTCACGTATCCAGTTTCACTTCTTGATTTTATGGCTTCCTGTACACTAACCCTCTTCTTGGTACCTCCATCATTCGTCCTATTGAAAATCACTAGGTTTCGGGGGGAGGGGAGGGTTAATGTCAGGAGCTACTTGAGAAGCTGCAAGTCGCCTCTCTTGTGAGAGAATTGGCCATCTGCAAGGTCATTGCCCAGAGGACGCCCAGATGTTTTGATGTTTTATCATCCTTGTAGGAGGCTTCCCTCATGTCCACACAATGGGTTTGCTATTATCTGCAGTTTAATGTATCCATATGAAGTTCAGGAATGTATTCTCTATGGATATGGGGATCCTACTGTGCTTTTGTGAAGTACATTTACCTGAGAGACAGTAACTGACCTATTTTCATTCAATGAGTTTCACTGAATAGGGATATGAACCTTATTCTTCCCATTCCTACTGTAGTAGTCTTGTAGGCATTACACTGTACTATAAATCTGCTGTTACCTTTTATCTACCATACTAGTCTATTCTTTTAAATGCTTGCCTCTCCCATCATCTCTGCCTCTACAGATATAAAGTTTGGGAAAGGGAGAAAAGCACAGCTTAGGTGCATGCTATCAGAGAGAACAGCAGGAACTAGACTTTCTCAAATAGACATTATCTATCACATTCCTGTGAAAGAAAATGAAGGACCTATCCACATCAGGATGTTTCACCCCCTTCTACTGGGAAAAGCAAACAACACATAAACGAAACTCCCCTAAACAAATGTTAAAAATATATTTTTAAAATATGATTTTTTGAATTTTCAGAAAGATACTCAAAACAAAACATAAAGTAACACAATTTTCAAATGTAATGCCCACTCTTAGTGTAAACCATATTTACTTGCAAGGAGGTCCCGTGAATTTTAATAGAAATTTCTTCCAAATAAGTGTATTAAGGATGGCAGCCATAGGGAATTATTTTTCCTAAGCAATACTGGAAGCTCCTCTCCACATCTATTTTATGCAATACCTTTAAAGAATACACCAAAAGTTAGTTTGTTTCCAAAAAAACTTACAAATACATTCGTTGTCCACAAGAATGTGCCTTGGTTCACATTCGTCACATAGCCATCCTGTTACACCTTGCTTACAGACACATTGTCCAGAGATATGGTCACAGGTATTGTGAACAGCACCATTTGGATTGCACTGACACTGCTGACAGCTGCCACCTGGTGCCTTAGGGTCTCCATAGTAAGTTGCAGAACACCTAGAGAGAAACAAGAAAATGTTTGTTCTCAGACAGAGCACCAAAGAAAAGGACATTCATATTTGAAGCTAGAGACTCCTGCCCAACAAAACAAAAATGTGCTCCTTTTTCTGTTTAACTTTAATTTTTATCCCTAAATGCCAACTGATGACACCAACATTTTTATAGTGGAAAGAATGAAGTCTTTAGTGTTGAACATGTCAAGAAATTTTGGTCATAGGAACAATGTCCTTTCTCATTATAGAGATACGCTTTGGGCCCAACCTATCTTCAAGACGGCATCTCTTTCTATGAACTGGCAAGGACTCTGAGAGCAATGGAGGAGTCACTTCTCTCAATCCCACCACTGTCTCAGGTGCAGTTGGTGGGGACAAGAGAGCGGGCCTTCTCTGTGGCAGTCCCCCGGCTCTGGAATACCCTCCCAAAAGGGATTGGTTTAGCCCCCACCCTTCAATCCTTCCGTTCCAACCTGAAAACATGGATGTTCAGACAGGCCTTTGACACTGAGTTGTCTGAACAGGCCCATATGAAGCTGACACTTGGCACCTTGTGAATTGATGGCAGTTAGTTTTATCTACTGTTGTTTTAAAATTGTATTATTCTGATTTTATTCTACATGTGTTGACAGGGGCTATTGTTATAATTTTATGTGACTTGTTTTATACTTTTGTACCATTTTTACCTGTTTTATGTTATATGTGTACCATGGAGTGCCTTGTAAGCCACTCCAAGTCCGTTTGAGGAGATGGTGGTGGGATATAAATAAAGATGATTATATTGGACTGTACTTCAGACTCGTAGGGAAAAGCTATGACATAAATATGGGGTCTGATTATAACTAGTCTGAGGAGAGATGGAAAACTCCAGTGTATTCCACCTTAAAGGTTGGGCTGTGTATATTATTCATATAGCCACCCTAATATATAAGTTATTTGGGGGGGGGGGAGACAACCAGTTAATGTCTTCCTACTGTGGCAACGTCTTCAAAACCCATAGTGTTTTCAAAGCCTATTTGCTCTTCAGGACATACTCAATGCAAAATTTACACAGACAATATTGTCAGTAAACCTGGACTGGTAGAATAGGACTAACATCAGCTACAAAATCAGTAACAATCTGTGTCTGGAGATCCTGAGGGAGAGATCTTCTTTAGATGTGAGACAACATTTAATTTTGTTATTGCTATTTTTGCAAATTCTTTAAAAAAAACAAAAAAACCTAGACATCAGTGCGAATAATTAGCAGACAGATTAATCATTGGATATATCGATTAGTGTGAGATGTTAATTATATTATTGTTTAAACATTGAACTGTAAATATTATTGAATTATCTGGGAACCTTGTTGTGCATTATGTAACTTTCTTCTAACTTTATTGTAAGCCTTCTTGACCATAAACCACTATATACACAGATAAACCTGACACTGATTATGCTAAAGGAAAGCACAGCTGGCTAACTTTCTGCCTTAAAAGCTGTACAAATTCCATGAAAGCCCCTTTCCTGGAAAAGCTGCTGATTAGTTTATTTTGTTTAGTTATTTTTATTTTATACTCTTGCTTTCTCCCAGCATGGGATGACCCAAAGCAGCTGACAACACAGATTAAAACAAAACATAAAAAAGATATTCATGCTATGGGGCCTCAACTAACAAAAACAATTAAATAAACTAGAACATCACAAAACACTAATTATGAAGAATTTAAGATCAGGTGAAACATAATGAGAATAAAACACCCACACTAACAAGATCCTTCTATAACAATCAGTTGCTAGCCCAAAGCCATTTTAAATTAAAGGGGATTTGCCGGTCAGCCTAAGAAAAAGAGAAAAGGGTCAGCCAAGCCTGCAGTTGTTAAAAGTATAGGATCTCTGAAGGAAGATGTTTTAAGGATGATGGTGGCACACAAAACCCTTTGGGCTGCATACTGTGCATCTCTGTACATCATATGCAAAAAAATCTTTCTGTTTAACATTTTTAGAAGAAGAGTTTATTGAGAAATTAAGGTGGTGTGTGCTGGTCAAACCTTTCATAACAAGCCAATAATTTTCATAAAGTACACATGTGATTTAATGAATTTAGAGAACAAGAACATTTATTTATTTATTTATTGTTTCGATTTATTAGTCGCTCCTTCCGGGGGGCTCGGGACGACTTACATACATGTAAAACCATAAAAACACGATAAAAACAATGGACCATGTCCACATATTAAAATTTAAACATTTAAAACATGGCAACCCTATAGAGGCAAAGGCGAGTAAGTCAAAGAAGCCCCTGATGCTTACTAAGGATGAAAAGGAGAATTAAGAAATGAAAAGGCTTAACAATGGAAAGTGAGAAAAGCAGTAAGGATGATAAGGAGCAGGGAAGCATAGAAGAACAGCATTGAGAGGCAGGAGACAAAGGGATTTCAAAGCCAGGCAAACCTGGTGCAGGTTGGAAAACTAACCAAAAGGCTGAGCGGTGGAGGAAAAGACGAAAAGAAAAAAAAAGAGAGAGGGAGGGAGAAGCTGCTGGGATTGGCTATGGTAACAGCTTTTACATTCAGTTAAAAGTTTCAATAACATAATAGTAACTTCCCTCAACAAGCTGAACCTGCTCACAATCCCATTTTTATTTCCCCATCATGTGTTTATATTTCAGTGCATGCACACTATTCAGCACTTAGATACATAACATACCTTTTGCAATTATCTCACCTTTCACAATATTGTCCTTCATATCCAGTGATACAAGCATTGCAGTGGAAATCATTAACACCTTGCAAAATGCATGTGGAACTAAAACTTGAAGAAGAAGAAAAGAGAAACTATTCATGAACAAACACCCTTTATATAGAAATAAAAATATTAGTCCTTCCTCCTTGAAATGCAATACCCTCTCCTGTTGTCTGAAGATTTTTCTTACGTTATAAAATATATTTCAGTTGAATATAGGTATAAGTAAGTAAAGGTGGTTATTGTTTTGGACTACAATTTGTAAAATCAACCAGCCATAATGGCTGTCTTTGAGAGAGGTGAGCCTGCTAGCAGAATAGTTCAAAACAATAACTTTTCCAAGCTCCATCTATAATGCACATGTACTGGTATGATCTTGGTCTGGATTAGTCATTTCACAATCTATCTTCATTACCATGCAAATCATCTAACCCTGATTATAAATCATTATTTTAAGCTCATGAGAAACTCAGCTGACAATAACCCCCATGGCTGCTACAAAACCAATAGGGAGTAGTGAATATAGCAACTATAATTTTTAAAGATACCCAAGTTAATTTTTATTTACCTCCCAGGGCTTGTTCTTGGACACGCACACAGAGAGCAATCATTGACAGATCCAATCACTTTACCGTAAAAGCCTGGGGCACAAAGACCACAGTGGTCACCTGCTGTATTATCTTGGCAGTCCTAGGAGAGAGAAAAAAATCAGAAAATTTAAAACAAAATTGAACCCTACATTTTAAAGACAAACCACAAAAACATCCTAAAAGGATAAACATGTAATACTAATATTAATGTCAAACAGCCAAGAATTTAGTATAAAACAGTGTCAGCATTTCACTAAAGGAGGCACTAGAAGAGGAAACAATTATATCTGCTTCTTTTCAAAGACACTGAATACTTCAACCCCACTTTTCCCTACCTTGATCAAGCTGAGGCATCCATAGTGGTGATTAATCAATGATAACTTACAATGTAAAAATTAGGATGAAACCCAATGGCAGACTTTGGTATCTGACAGAGGCCCCATCCAGACAGGCTGAAAAAACAGGACCTGCCCCGAAGGTTTCCTTGGTTTGTTCCTAATTAATTAGAAACCCCATTAGATCTGGGCCTTCCTGAAAGGCCCAAGTTTAATGGGGTATTGGACCTGTGGGGACTCACTACCGGGACTACTTTGGGATAAGTCGCCATAGTCATATTTCTTCTTTGGGCTTCCAAAAGCCTGGAGGAGCAGGGAGACACACCCCTCCCCTCACAGCCCCCCATTCCCTCCTCCAAAACTTACCCCATGTGCTTGCCAAGAATGGAGAGCTTCCCAGAAGAGCTGTGGAGTCACTTCAGAATGATGTTGGAAACACTTCCAGCATCACTCTGAAGTGACTCCACAGCCCTCTGGAGAGGCCCTCCATACCTGGCAAGCCTGTAGAGCAGGTTTTGGGGGAGGAAATGGGGAGCTGGAGGGTGGCTGGATGCCCTCCTGGGTCGTTTGAGAAATCCTGGGTTGTGGGAGGGGGTGGGGACGTCAACACAGGCAAAAATGGTTAGTTTAACCCATTTTTACCCATGTTTTAATCATGTTTGGAAGTGTCCACAGATATCCTCCTCCTTCTCTTGCAATAATTCTCTGGAGTTCCAAAAAAAAAAACTGGTGAGTTTCCAGGCCCTAAGAGCAGGTTTTAAGGATGAAAGGAAGGCTGTAGGAATTATGGTTTTACTGACTCTGACTGAAGCAAGTGCACATCCATTGTTGGATTCGAGTTTTAAATTTTAACTGATTAGGGATGCCATACCATATACATTTTATATGCATTTATGTCAACTTTGACTTAAGGACATGGTAGTTTTCTTGGCAAGGTTTATTCATATTTGCCATTGCCTTCATCTGAAGAAGGTGTGACTTTCCTAAAGTCACACTGTGACTTTCCATGGCTAAGGGGGAATTCAAACCTTGGTCTCCAAAGTCTACACTCAAACCACTAAACTGCACTTCTTTTTCTATGAAAATTCTAAATATTTTTTTCTTTGTAAACCTTAAAATTAACTCATGATAGGTTTGCTTATTTTCATCTTTTTTTACACTGTTTGCTTGAGTGCAGCATCTCTCTGAAAGCCTGCAGTCATGGGTCATCTGACGTTGGGTTTTTTAACTGCCCCTATATAAGCCACACTGAAAGATGGAGTCGTGGCTATTGAAGAATGGGGTAAAAGATTCGTTTTCCATCTGCACTGTCAATTTTTTGAAACAAAGAGTAAACAAACCTAGTAGTGAGGTTCACATACCAAACACTTTCCTGTTTCTGGATCACAAACATCAGTGTGGTTGTTGCATTGGCAAGGAACACAAGAGGAGGATTTTGAATGTGCGCCTGCATGCTTCCCCCTGTGGTATCCTGGTGCACAATCCTGGATGTTGGGAAAAAGTGGGGAAAAAGTACAGTGGAACTTGCTTATTAAATTAGATTTCAAGAACTGTTAAGGCCTTTTCCCAGATGTAAATCACTTTTATGAACCCACCTGACATGAGAGTCCTGCATAACCCGTAGGACAAAGGCATTTCTCAATATAATGAGCTGTGTCACTAATGAAGGGTGCATCATCGGCTCTCACAGCAATTTCCATGGAGATATTTGAGATTCTATGAGATATTTGAATAAAACAAAATCGCAAAGCAGCAATATTAATTTAAGAAACACAACAATTTAACAATTTAAATTTAACAATTTAAGAAACACAATATTCATTTAAGAAACAACTTGGGAGCATGGGCGGTGACCCCTCACCTATGGAACACACTCCCAAATAAAATAAGATTAACTCCATCTATCCTGGATTTTAGAAAAAACCTAAAGTCGTGGTTCTGGGCAGCAGACGTAAATTGTACTTTGGAACTGATTGGATTGACACTTTGGACTTGACTGGACTGACAATGTGTTCCGCTTGATGGCTTTAATTATTGCTGTACGTAACGATTTTAATGTAATGGTTTTTAATAATTATATTGATGATTATTATATTATGTTTTTGATTTTATATTCTATTGTGGTGTTGTGGCCTGTAGTGCTGCGAATGTAAGCCATGTGAGTCCCCCTGCATGGGTGAGAAGCTACGGGGTACAAATACCATAAATAAACAAACAAACAAACAAACAAACTCAAAACAGGTTGCTCACAATTTTCTGATAATAATAATAATAATAAAACTTTATTTATATTCTGCCCTATCTCCCCTGGGAAGTTCAGGGTGGATTCTAACAAACAAAAAGGCAAAGATTCAGTTCCCCAATAACAGTAAACATGAATATAAAAACCCAAAATAACCCCACATAAAGAGCAACTTAAGCATAACAACTATAATTTAAATAAAACATAATCCATTATGGATTATGAAAGAAGCATACATGTGTCACTCTCTATTATAGAATACCTAATGCAGACCATTGTTGAACAATTACTTCTTCCATATTACTAGACATGTCAGAATCCTCTTAATTTAGTTATTTGCATCTTAGAATATATGTAAATCTAGCTCCAAAGAATGCTCCACCCCAATCAAGCATCCCGCAGGCATTCCTACTTTCCACTTAGAATTATTTTTAGAGTAAGACTAAGGGCAGGGAGCCATCAAATTAATAATTGCACCATGTACACTGGTGACACTGTATAGATGGTGATGGTTTTACTTTTTCATGCTGCACTAAAGACTTTTCAGGAGCATTTCAGAAGTGTAGCCCTGATAATCATCAAGAACCAAATCAGGAGCTTATAGACCTTGAGAACCAAGGATAGTAAGAAGGCAATCTTAATATCTTATCCATGGTTTTATCTCCTAAAAAAATTCAGAAGAGATACAGAACAATTTGGTAGTTTCGGTGTTGTTCAAATCCTCACTAAGTAATCCACTAGGACCTTAGCAAATCACACTTTCTCAATCTAAAAAGAAAACAAATGTCATCTGAATAAATCTTGCAAGGAAAACTGATAGGGTCACAATAAGATGAAACTGAGGTAAAAGTATGATAGCTGGGACCCAGTACTGGTAGCGCTACACTGGTTAGAGAAGGGAGCACATATGCAAGACACAGCACCATGTGCGTGAGAGACCGCAGGCAAGGGAGAGGGAAACAGCCAAGCATACTCATGGAGCCTATCCAGAGATCCTATCCAAATACCTTCACAAATGTTGTTGCATTGGAAGGAAGGATAAAAAGGAGGGTAGAAATAGGAGAAGTGTTGAAAAATGAATGAAATCCAGTAACTGCTACATTACCTCACTGTTATCCTGTCCCACCTGCATTACATTACTTTACTGGTATCCTTCCGCAGCTGCGTCTCTCACTCGGTGCACTGTCTCACGCACATGTTCCCTTTTCTAATTCAGAGCCATGTTATGCAACCAGCGTTATCAACTGGGTCCCAGCTATCATACTTTTACCAAAATTGATTTGAAGACACATAACAATAACAACAAAGCAAAATACACAAATTTACCTGCTTTGTTGTAAACCTTGACCATATGATGCTTTTATAAGGATGTATTCAACATTACTTAGCACTGACATAAAGTCAGAATGTGAGACAGATTCATCAGAAACAGAGTTGAAATATTTCCAGGCACTCTAGAAAGAAAATAAAAATCCATGTCATTTAGTCCTTAACGCTCAGTAATATTTACTTAAAGGTATGATTTTCATTTACGGTACTTATTCTTCAAAAACCTATGCCATGAAAAAATTGTGTGCACTTGGAATACAAAATTATGCAAGGTTGAAAAATGACAGCAAGAAGGCATTTCAAATACCAAATGACTCTAAAACAGAAACCAAAACATTTCCACTATCATCTTCATGTGTACTCTGAACTTGGCAGGGCAACCACCACTGCTGACTATAAAAGATACACAAACCAATGTGGTTTTAGGCCATTTTGATTTCTGACTTAAGGCTATCGTAACTAAAGGAAAAGGAGTGGTTATTTTTAGAGCACTCATATGCAAGGCATTCTGTCACATCCATCTTGGACAGTGGTTCTCAACCTGGGGTCCCCAGATGTTTTGGCCTTCAACTCCAAGAAATTCTAATAGCTGGACCAAAAACATCTGGGGACCTCAGGTTGAGAACCACTGGTCTAGGAGAAAGCCTCATGTCTACTAATTTGCCTCTAAGAAGAAGGTGCCCTTCCAAAATGCATTGGGTTGTATTAATAAAATGCAGAGACTTTTGAAACAAGGTATCAAGTAGGCATAGTTAGGTCCAGTTGAAATCTTCATAATTCAGATTAAATTCGGATCAAATTCCTTTTTGATGTGGTTTTGAAGTGATTTGGGTAAGTATCCTTACCATTTTGAAGCCACTGTTGTCATCTTTGTTCCAACTCAGGAAGTGAATCAGAAAAGACCCAATGTTTGGAGGCAAGCAGAAGCTTGCATGCTGGGATGCTTGCCTCCAGCCCATGAGGGGAAACCATGTGGGGAGGGGTTTCGGCACAGCAGCCATTGCCCTTTAAAAAGGCCCGCACATGCCTCGTGGGCTCATTGCGAGTCGGGGACGCGAACGGGAAAGGACTAGGCAGCTTGGGTGGGAAAGGGGCCACCCCACTGCTTTGCAAGGGAACAACAGGGTTGGGAACAAATTGGGGAAACTGGCTGGAAGCAGGCCCCTTGTCTGCAAGGCTTCCTTGTGTGAGGGGAGAGAAGAAGGGCAGGGCAGCTGGGAGAAGTGTTCATTGCCAATTTTCCTTTTTGAAGCAGTGATTTTAACTTTCAACAGACCTCAATCCCCTTCAGGTTACATTTTGGATTTTGGGATCCCAGAAAGTTCCTTTGGACTTTGGAAAACCCATTTTCTGCTAATAATTTCCTTGGGGAACCACACCATACCACTTTGGAGCCCCTTTTGTCTGCTTTGGGTTTCACACTGTACTTTTGGAAACTATACATCTCCTAATCTAATCATTTCCTTGGAGAAAAACAAAATACCACTTTGGAGCCCACTTTCTCTCCTTGGGGTTACATGTCGTACTTTTGGAAACAAGAAATCTCCTATAATTTGCTAATAATTTCTACCACTGTAGTAAGTTTTGTCAGTAGCTGTCTAAAAATGAGTGAAAGGGAATCCCCCAAGTTTTGCCTGTCCCGTTTGCAGTTTTTTGCGCATTGCACCCACCATTAACAAAGCGATTCTGAAAGTTCAGAAAATTCCAACTTGGGGGGGGGGGGGATTTCAGTTTATCACTTCGGAATCGAATCACCAGCGCCCCCTACATCCTAAACAGGTTTTGAACTAAACAAGCCTAGTATCAAGATGGGGCAAAATGAGGATGATGGGAAGGAGGATTTCCTTCCAGCAGCAGAATCTGAGCCCAAGGGTGATGAGCAGCCTAACACTACAGACATTGCTACTGCTGAGCAAGAGTAGGACCCTCCAGGAATAGAGTCAACTGAGTCTAGGCAGAATAAGGCTCTTCAGGAGGAAAAGCAGGACTTAACTCTCAATGCCTGGCTGCACCTCAGGTTAAATGCAATTCAGCTGAACAGGTTCAATCAACTGGCCCAAAGAAAGAGATGGTAGCTGTAAGGAATTTGCAGGAGCAGCATTATGGGTGGGTGCTTGCAACAGCTCTTTGTTGGAAAAAAATCATTGTGTATGGAATGTTTCAGTCTTAATCTTGACCCTTGTATTTTGAAAATTGGGGCTTCGTATGTGTGACCTGTTTGAAAATTTGGTGAGCCCCTTATTGACCTGTTGTGCCTTGGACTCTGTTTGAACTCATTCTGTTGTGACTTTGGACTACCCCCATTACTGTAAGGAGCAGCTGCAGATTCCTGACACACGGTTCTCTCCAACTTCTCATTGCAATCATTGCGTTATCTCCTTTATTTTGCTTTGGAGCCAAGTTGTCTTGTATTTATCAGAAAACATCCCTGACTTTTTGAAGGCATCCTTCCAACTCAATGAAAAAGTTCTGCCTTGAGTATTCTTAAATCTTTATGACTTACTGGGTTTATATGTTGTAACCCATATAGTTCTTATGTGCCATTCATTGCAACGTTATTCTTGACATGTTGCACAAGTTTTGAGCACAGAATGACCCAGATTTTCTGCTTCTGTTCATAATTCTTTGAAACCAATAATATAGCCTAAAATGATGATTTTACCCACCCTGCCATCCACAACAGGTACTTGTACCGAGTTCCCATAACCCTTAACCACTGGCCATGATGACGTTGGCTGATGGAAGTTCTAGATTAAAATGTCAGGTTGAGGAAGGTTGGTCTAAATGTTTCCCAACAAAGACTGCATTTTTGCAATATGACAGAAAATCTTAATAAGCCCTTTAGGATATTTGCATCTATGTAATTTAGTGTAATTTAGATTCAGGTTGCATAAATTAATAAATCATAGCATTAATATTCATTGAGTTTCATAATATAACATAAACATATAAAGAATAATTTGTATTAATCTAAGGCCTCATCTACACTGTAATATAATTCAGTTTTTTGAATGTAAATTGAATACACTGAACTGGATTACATGGCAGTGTAGACACATATAATCCGGTTCAAAGCAGTTACATAGAAGTGTAGATCAAGTCTAATTCTGGGATGAGAGAAGTACAGGCTGGATAGAGTCCCAATTACCTTTTTGTGACCCTTAACATTGGCAGGCCCAATTTTTTTAAAAAAAATTAAGTGATTTTGGCTTTGCCCCCGCCCCCCAATGGCCATGAACCACACAAAACTGCTACAAATACAGTGTTAAATCACACCAGCTTCCCCTAAGAGTTAAAAAAACCATCCAAAAACACAATAAAAACAGATATCACACTACTTACTTTTCATTTTGCAACACCAATGTGGCCCAGTGAAGATCTGAAGGGAATGCAAATTAACCCCTGCCAGAGTTACCCACTCCTAGTCTGGGCAATAGTAAATCCCCTCTGAGCAAATCTTAGTTTTAAAAAACCCATGATAAATTTGCCTTAAAGTCACCATGGGTACAGAATGCCATGAAGAGAAACAACAACATAAAATAGAAGTAAGCTATTTTATACTCACCTCCATCATTAATATTTCTTCATCTTGTCTTACTCCATTTTGTGGTGCAGGGATGTCCACATAGATGACATATTTACTAGTGTGACCACCCTTCATCAGTATTTGTGGTTCAAGATTTGAGGTTCCAATGCCATCCACAGCATAAAAAGCAGCCGAATATGTCAATTTTCCACCATAGGCCATAAGCTGTTTGGAGAATTAATCATTACACTTATTCTTTACACAAACATTTCCTGAACAATATCCACTAATATCTACATCAAGAAAAATTAATAATACTGTTTCATTTACCAAGCGTAGGCCACTAGGGGGCGCTGGAGAGAGGATAGTCAATTTTTATTGGGGGGGGGGGGAGTTGAAGGAGGAAAACCATTTCCCCAATTCTTGCTGGTTAATCGCCCTCCCCCTTCCCATATCATAAATGAAGGTTGATTCCGCGACAGGGACCTCTCTCTCTCTCTCATGCCCCCTAGTGGCCCCCACCCAGATAATAGAACAGTACATAAGTAATATATTTTCACTAAACTTATAGGCAATACTTTTCTCATTAAAATTGTTGTATAAAATCTATCAGTTTTATTTTTAACAGTTACATTTGAACCATAAAAGCATGACATGAAAAAATGCAAATATTACAACTGCACACTAAATTTTCTGGATTGCTTGAGTCTTAGAACCATCCCCAGACAATTAAAATTTAAGAAAATGAGTTATATAAACTATGTTCACCTGGTCTCCCTGGAACTGATGGGGCAGTTTCCAGTAAAATGGCTCTGTATTCAAGTGTTGTCGGACTGTTGCAGCATCCATTAAGATATCTGGATACTGAGTAAATACGCCTTCACTAGTTCCAGTGAGATTACTCTGAGAAACCACATACATAGCATCCTGCTGTGGAGTCAGGGTTACCTGCAACAACAAGCAGATCATTCAAATTCATGAATCATACTAAACATTGATTCAATTTAACCAAGATCTCCAATAACATGTTATAAAACAGCCGAAGCATAAACCTTATGATTAATAATTTAGGAACGACTGGATTAAAATATGAAAGATTCTAGCATTAGCAGAACTCAAGTTTGTGAAATAAGATAGCACCCCCATTTATGCACAAATTGCCTCCACATTTTCCCCATACAATCCATAGACCATGTCAGCACCAAACTGGGAAGGAGACTCAAAAAGAGGAAACAGGAGATATAAAGTTGTGAGAGTGTTTCTGAGGGTATAATAAAGTTAGAGGGCTAGTACAATTAACTGCAACACAAGTTTCACTGCCAGAGTACACACAAATCATTCATAAATAAGTGGAAACAATATTTCATTTGTTTATTTTTAAAATTACCTCTGAAACTTTCTGACTTACAACTGATGATAATATGATGTATAGCAATTAGTTTCTCTCTTGGAAAGAAAGCATTATTTCTCAAGGAAGAGAGAGTTCAAGAGCCTGGAAGTAATCACTAAAAGGCCCTCTCTTCCATATTTCCTACTAGATACATCTTGCTACTTTTATTACTATTTGGTATGACACAAAACAGCTTACAGATTAGTTGTGGCCTCCAAATACACACAAACAGAAGTGACTAGAAGTCAATTTCAGATTTTGAAAAATGGGTGATGTTTTTATGTAACAAAGAAATAGACAGAAATCTGCTTTCAGAAGAGGAAATTCATACTTTTGTCGTCAGACAAAGAAAACCCATGGAGTTTGAAGGGAGCATGTCACAGCTGGAGTGTGGCATGTGGCCCCTAGAATTACGCTTCACCCACTTTCCAGGGTTAGACTTCACAAAATTAAGTGGAAACAGAAGAGAAAACTAAAGAAGATGAAACTACTTCACTAACCAGAACTCTCACGTAGTCTTCTACTTCTGTACAATACTCTGACTTCCCAGAACAGAAACATGGAATGCAACCCAAAGGATTAATGGCATGAAGTGCAAAAGTCCCAGTTTTACATTCACTGCAGTGCAATCCAAACACATTTTCCTGATGGAGAAAAAGGCTGTTAGCAGCAGTAGGACTTGAAGGTTAGTCTAAACATTTTCAACGTATGTCTTTGCCAGAACAATTGTCTAAACAATATATATATACACACACACACACACATTATATATATATATAAAACTAAGTGAACCAACCAGGGACGCTCATATGTCATCCAAATTTATCTATAATCTGAGAAAAGCATAATATGAAAGCTAGACAACCAATTGTCTCATTATTGTTTGCTACCTTGGTTGCTTAATCAGTGTATCATCCCTGGTTATACATGGTCTCACCTCTTCATAATCCTGTTCCTTAGCACAGCAGTATAACAATATCCAGAACCTAAAACTTTTGAAGTCTAGGGACCCATCAACATGGATCAAGTACACTGAAGTGACCAAGAAGTCAACCTGTTGTGTTTACATGAAGATTGGACCTATCTTACCCCTAACCTAGGGGGCAGGGGGAATGCTCTGTTCACATGGAGCAGTACTACCATCCCACCTTTTCTATGTTCCATAGCAGGGCTGCCCAACAGGTGGCCCGTGGGCCATATACGGACCCCGAGCCCCTTCCCTGTGGCCCGCCTCCCCTCCTGCAAGAATTTTTTTAAAAAATATTTTTTAAAAAAATATGGTGGTGGGGGAGGGAGGGGGCAGGGAGGAGGGAGGGAACCAGCTCCTCCTCCCTGCACCGCCCCTTCTTCCCTCTCTCCGCGCCGCCGCCATTAATTTTTTAATTTTTTTTTTAAAAAAATGGCGGCGGGGAGGGAGGGGGGAGGGAGGGGAGGAGGCGGGGCAGGGAGGAGGAAGGGAGCCAGCTCCTCCTCCCTGCACCGCCCCCTTCTTCCCCCTCTTCACGCCGCCGCGGCTCCCGTGCCCCTCCTCAGCCTCCTCCTTCCGCCTCCCCCGCTGTTGTTCCCGATCGGGAACAACGGTGGGGGGGGGGGTGGAAGGAGGAGGGACCAAGAAGGAGCAAGGGAGGCGGCTCCCGTGCTCCTCCTCAGCCGCCTTCTGCCTCCCCCACTGTTGTTCCCGATTGGGAACAACGGCGAGGAGGGGGTGGAAGGAGAAGGGACCGAGAAGGAGCAAGGGAGGCAGCTCCTGTGCTCCTCCTCAGCCTCCTCCTTCCGCCTCCCCAGCTGTTGTTCCCAAACGGGAACAACGGTGGGGGGGGTGGAAGGAGGAGGGACCGAGAAGGAGCAGGAGGCGGCGTGAAGGGGCGCCGCGTCCTGGGACGAGCCGCGGGGGAGCCTCTCCCGCGGCTCGCCCGTCCCTCCTAAAGCCGTAACTTGCCGCCCGCCTCAGAAGGGCGATTTTGGCCACTTCTGAGGCGGCCAGCATGTGACGGCTTTAGGAGAGAGGGAGGAGCCGCAGGTAGATGCTCCCCCACAGCTTGTTCCTTCCTCCTAAAGCCGTGGCATGCCAGGCACCTCAGAAGGGCGAAGCGGCCCAAATCGCCCTTCTGAGGAAGTCGGCATGTCACGGCTTTAGGAGAGAGGGAGGAGCCGCGGGTAGATGCTCCCGCACAGCTTGTCCCTTCCTCCTAAAGCCGTGACATGCCAGGCGCCTCAGAAGGGCAAAGCGGCCGAAATCGCCCTTCTGAGGAAGTCGGCATGTCACGGCTTTAGGAGAGAGGGAGGAGCCCACTTCCTCCTCTGACATGCCAGGAAGAAGGGCGGAAATCGCCCTTCTGAGGAAGTCGGCATGTCACAGCTTTAGGAGAGAGGGAGGAGCCGCAGCATCAGCTTCGGGGGTGGGGCTTTCCTTCCTCCTCCTCGCGCTGGCGAGGAGGAAGAGGCGGGGGCGGGGCCAGGGCGGGGAGAGGCCAGGGCGGGGAGGGGCGGGGAGGGGCGGGGCCAGGGTGGGGAGGGGCGGAGGCAGACCCTTCAGCCCGCCAGGTCATCAGTGACCAGAATTCCGGCCCTTGGGCCCATAGAAGTTGGACAGCCCTGTTCCATAGGATGGCATTTACCTTTGTCATTTTCGTGTCACAACATCAGTGGCCAGAGAGCTCCAGAGAGTTCCTGGCCATAGTTTGGCACCTTTGTTGATGTTAGCAAAGATGCCCATGTGACTAGGAAGGAGGAGGTGGATCAGAGGCTACAACTTGAGGAGAGGAGGTGCTATGGCAATTGGAAACAATAAAGCTAAGGCTGACTGTCCAGTGGAGCTGAATTAGGTTTAGACTGACTAGATAGTGGAAACTTCACTCCTAACACTGAAGTGGTTAAGGAGCAGGGTGGTGTAAACACCATGGCAGAATCCAGGGTTGGCTAGAAACAGCAATGCTTCAGACCAACTTGATTGAGTAGGTCATGTAAATGGGGTCTAGGTTTTTAAAGCACATGTTTTCTATTTCTAATTTTATTTTGCTTTCATTGCTGCTATACTCTCTATTCAAGTGCACAATACACAATTTTGACTTAAAATGTTTCACATGGAGAATGTAATTCAAGTAATACAAAAATGAAGTATCTTACAATTGAATTGATTTCTAGGGAAATTACTGTTGTTTGAGACCTGCTGGAAATTATGGGGTGTTGTTTCCTCCTTGTACACTTACTTGCCAAAATTCACAGTATTAGCTTTCCTTTTTCTGTGTCATCTTAGAACACAGCCTCAATGCTCATAGGAACCAGCATCCATAATATCATAGGGTTCAGTCACACAATTCATTGTGAGCTTTTTATGTTTCACTGCATCAGTCCTTTCAGCAACTAAGGCTCTTCCTTTATTTCATAGAGTAGCTGTATAATTTTGTCATAATATATTTTGGGAAATGTTGTATAATATTACATATAATTCCGAAAACTATACCTTGCAGACACATATACCAGTTTCCTCTTCACAACTGCAGATTCCTTGACTCTGGTCACATGTGTCTGCTTTACTTCCACGTATGTCACAATCACAAGGAACGCAATCTGGATAGTCTCTATATCCCAAGGCACACACATCACAGTTGTCACCTCCATATCCATGCTTACACTGACATCGAGCTGTCAGCTGGTCACACTGGAGACTGACTGAACCTAAATCACTGCAATTGCAAGCCTGAAAAGAAAATATTTGGAAAATTGTATAATTTTACAGTTTGTTCTTCTATATCCATGGAGCCTGCATTCAGGGGATCAACCATTCATGGCTTGCGTTTTACTATGATGTGTTTTCTATAATGGAACTTGAGCATCCCCGGATTCTGGTATAGACAATGGATCCTTTGCTTTCAAATAGTCCCCAACAAGCAACTGCTCACCTTACATCCTTTCTCTGGATCAAGACCCCAGAAATTTTTTGCACAAAATTCACACTTTTCTCCTTCAGTGTAAGGAGGACAAATGCATTCTCCAGAATCTTCATCACAAACATCAAGAGTATGGGCACAATCGCAAACTGCAAAGAAGAAAAATGAAACATGGCGTTTGAGTGGAGGTTGGTTGTGGTTTGCTTATTTGGTTTGTTTTTTGGTAACTGCTGCCAGACTGAAAGAATTTTTGGAACATTTTCACTCTTTATTGGAGATAGAGTGCATCTCCTTCTTCCATCCACAGGTTGTTAAGTTAAGAATGAAAGTTTTACCTAATCTTTTCATTAGCTAGTTAAGATGTAGGTTCACCATAAATGCAAAGGCATTCATAAACTTTTTAAACTGCCTACCATGTTTGTTTTCGGGTTCAACAAGGTAAGTCAGGAAAGTAACACAGGAAAAATTCAGGCACACTTTGTCTGGTATTTTATTTATTTATTTATTTATTTATTTATTCGATTTGTACACCGCCACTCCCAGAGGCTCGGGGCGGTTTACAAGATTTCAGCACAGTAATAAAACAATAAAACATTACACATTAAAATATCATTAAGACTCGAAGGCTTGTCTAAACAAGAAGGTCTTACAAGCTTTGCGAAACGTTACCAAATTTCGCAAAGCCCGAGTCTCAGGGGGCAGATCATTCCACAAAACTGGGGTGATGATAGAGAAAGCCCTTCATCGCGTTGCCATCAGATAGTAAGACTTCATGCTAGAAATAGCTAAGAGATTCTGATCTTCTGATCGCAGTGATCTCCAGGGACTATATGGGGACAGACGATCCCTCAAGTACACTGGCCCCAGACCATGTAAAGCCTTAAAAGTTAAAATTAATACTTTAAAAGTGATCCGGTACTCAATTGGTAGCCAGTGCAGTCCCTGCAGAACTGGGGTGATACGACAACTCGCGGGCTCCCCTGCGAGTAGCCGGGCTGCAGCATTCTGCACTAGCTTGAGTTTCCGGATCACCGTCAAAGGCAGGCCAATGTAGGGAGAGTTACAGTAGTCAAGTCTTGAGAAGACCGTAGCCTGGATCACCGTGGCTAGGTCATTCTGAGACAAATAGGGGGCCAGCCGCCTAGCCTGTCGCAGATGAAAAAATGCTGTTCTGCTGACAACGGAGATTTGGGCCTCCATTGACAAAAGAGGGTCCAAAAGGACTCCCAGGCTTTTTACTGATGATGACGGGCATAGTGACAAGCCATCCAGGGTCGGCAGCTGGATATCCCTATTGCCCAGATGGCCCAACCAGAGGATTTCCATCTTCTCTGGATTTACCTTCAACCTACTGGCTCGTAGTCGTCCAGTAACAGCTTCAAGGCACAGATGGAAATTATTGGGTACGGAGTCCGGCCGGCCATCCATCCTCAGAATGAGCTGAGTATCATCAGCATACTGATGATACTCAAGCCCAAATCTATGCACCAGCTGAGCAAGTGGCCACATATAGATGTTAAATAACAGTGAGTATAGCCCCCTGAGGGACCCCACAAACCAGGGGAGAACCCCCAGAGGTTAACTCACCCCACCTCACTCGCTGTTTCCGATTGTGGGGGAAGAAGGACAGCCAGTTCAAAGCTGTCCCCCTCACTCCAACCACGGCAAGGCAGGGAGTCAAAAGATCGTGAACGAGAGTATCAAACGCTGCTGTGAGGTCCAATAACACAAGCAGTGCTGATCCGCCTTGATCAAGCTGGCAGCAGAGCTGATCTGTGATGGAAACCAGAACCGTCTCTGTCCCATGCCCCGAACGGAAGCCGGACTGGAAGGGATCTAATCTGACTGTCAGTTAGGAAGGACTGCAACTGCTCCACTGCTGCCTTCTCAATCACCTTGCCCAAAAACGACAAATTCGAGACCAGGCGGTAATTGGAAGGAACCAATGGATCTAAGCCTGGTATCTTCAGCAGTGGAGAAACCACAGCCTCTTTTAAACCCTCAAGAAAGACTCCTTGCTGAAGGGAGCTATTAACTACTGTATGTTCAACAGAGGGCCACGCAATCCATCCAGGCAAGATTTCACAAGCCAGGAGGGGCACGGGTTGAGGGAGCATGTGGTTGGTTTAGTTGCAGTTACAATCCTATCAACAGCTTCTGTGTCCAGTGGTTGGAACCGGTCGAAGGTGGGCCCAGCGAGTGGCCACGGAGTCTCAAGTTCGCTTGCTGCATCTATTGTGGCTGGGAGGTCCCGGTGGAAGGTCAAGATCTTGTCTGCAAAATAGCTCTAAAAAACCTCGGCCCAATCATAATTTTTTTGGATGGTAGGGACCATAGTTAACGATTGAATTATCTTAAATAATTGTGCCGGGCATGAGCTTGCAGATGCTATCATGGTTGCATAGTGTAATTTTTTTCGCCTCCTTGATAGCATGCTCATAAGCATCCATAAACTTATTATAAGCTGATTTTGATCCTTCGTCAGGGAGTCCCCGCCACACGCTCTCTAGCCGTCTCGTCTCTCGTTTCATCAATCGGAGTTCCTCAGTAAACCAAGGCGATCGATTTCTACAAGATCGGAGAGAGAGTCTAGGGGCAATCTCATCGAGTGCATTGGACAGTTTGGTGTTCCATGCATCCATCTGCATCTCGATCAAGACGCTGACGGGCTCCAGGACCCTCAGAGCACTCAGGAACCTATTGGGTTCCATAAGTCTCTTCGGGCGAACCCAAATTTGCCAAACTAAGGCTAATTCCTAACAATTTTAGTTTCCATACTTTCCCAAAAAGTGCTAAGGCCCTGGGCACTGATTCCAATAATAATGTTAGTCCCAGGATAGAGCAAGCCTGTTGAATCAATACTGACTCATCATTCACCAACTGATTCAATGGGTCTGCTCTTCCAGTGATTCATGCCTTTGCAAATTAGTCAATGGTGAATGCAATGCCATTTCCCAGAAGCAACCACTTCTAGTCTCAGGAGTAGCGACAGGACTTTCTCTGTGGCAGAGCGCTGACTGTGGATTTCCTCCCCAAGGCAAGTATGACTGATTCTATTCCTCCTTCTCTGATAGACAGTGAAATATGCACCATTTTGCTTGACATTTGGATCTTGAAAAGTGTCCACTCTTTCTGCCTTTTGTCCATTTTGAGAATTGTTTTTAAAGAGAGACTTGGAGTATTTTAGTTGGTTTTAGTTCTTTAATGCTTTTAAACTGCTTTTATCCTTTGTGTATGGTCTCAAGGGCCCTGACAGGATGGAAGGAAACACATTAATGCCGTAATACAAATAATAACTAAATAGCCCTGATCCCAAATGGCAAAAAGAAAAACTGGCGTAGGAACCATTTCCATCAGTCCAAGTCTTGATCCAAATAGTGAAATTAATTGGATTTCTCTTGCAGACTAAAGTCTATCAGAAATGCTTTGATACTGCTCTGCTGAACCGGCTTTCAAAATGCATGCTAAACAGACCCCCAGCTGACCTCTCCTGTGGTGAAATACAAAGCACTTTTTGAAAGAAAATTCATGCAGTTTAAGAAGCTGCCATGGCCAGATTATGGGCTATAGCTTACGTGTGCAACCACCATCCTGGAATGCATAAAAACCGTGAGCGCAACGATCACACTTCTCCCCAGCCACTCCTGGCACACAGCGACACTGTCCTTCATCATTACAGTCCTCAGCAACTGAGCCAGCTTTACTGCAGTTGCAGGGAAGGCAGCCAAGTCCTGTACTTATGCCATAATATCCAAACTGTTGGGCAGAAAAGAAAAGGATTTTAACTGTATGTCAGAATTCACTGAAACAAAAATAGGTCGTTGCTCATGTTTTCTATTTCATTGCTGTATGCTATCCACTCCTGCTGCTTGGCTTGCATATACATGGCACAGCTCTCTTTGGCAGTGAACTGGGAAAAAGGATTCCTTCCACATTTTTTCCCAGCACACAGAACTGCTTATTGCTATAGCATCCCCCAGAAACCTTGAGAGAATACTAAGGAAAGAACAATGTAATGTTAGAAGTCCAACTAGTATTTATCAGAGGCTGGAAGTATTCCAATATCTATATTTTTTTCTGGACAATACTGTTAAAAGCTAGAGGCTGCACATTTAAAATCTCACTCACACTTTTTCTTCTTCATTTCCTCTATTATTGCTATTGTTAATAAAAATCAGAATGAATTACTGATATCAAAGGAGTGTGGCAAGTTATATACTAATCACTAAAACCTTGATTAGCTTGAAAAGATATATGAATTAAATGGGTTCCTCATTATATACCAATCTAATATATATCCACAAATACAACAGTATATATAGGTTAATAATCAATAAACAGGTATGAAATATAAACGTATATTGAATAAACAAGTACAAATTTACAATTATGTTGATGCCCTGTAAGTACCTGATTTATAGCTGTATTTATATGAAAATGTTATTCGCTCCAGTTAATGTAGTACAATATTCCTAGACATAGTTGCTTGAGGAAGACTTTAAAAAGTCGCAACCAGTTGTGTGCTCTACAGACTCTTCAGTTCAACTGACTGACTTCACAAGTGGCAAATTTATGTTTAGTTTGATATTCATTCTGATATATGGAGCATCAACATTATAATTATAAATTTGTTCCTGCTTTTTCAATATAAGTTTATATTTCATACCTGTTTATTGAAGCTTGAAAATATGGCATGTCGTGGTCACTTTCTTACTTTTTTCACTCTATAGTGACAATCAACTTGGGAATAAAGTGCCAGAATTTAGCCAGGTTAAAAAAAAACATGTCACTGAAGGTCCTGAAATCAATATTTTAAAGCAAGTTGCTTGGACTCTTGCAGCAAGGCTAGTAATAAAACTGAGAGTTGGGTCCACTTACTCTCTTCTATCCTATTGATTATGATACTGTATTCGCACTACTTTTGCTTTATTGGAAGTCTAGACTATTTCCACTATAGGAATGAAAACATTTATATTGAGTTGATTGCACTGTTGATTTTTGTCTTGTTTGGATTTGTTGAACTGGTTTGTTCTTTCCTTTTTTTTCAAATGCCATGCACTTTGATAATTAAGTTAACATTCACTGAGACAATCAATTGCATAAAAATAGTATAGAAGTCAAATTAAGTTCAACAGTAAAATTGCGCCCTATAGCATCATGTTTATTATTTCTTACCAAACACTTATCACATCTTTGTCCCACCACATTCATTTTGCATTGGCACAGACCAGTCTCATGATGGCAGATGCTGGAAACAGAGCTTTCCATATTGCACTCACAAGCTTATACATGAGAAAGAAAGAAAGACAGAAGAAACAAGGCAAACAATTACCAACTGTGAGATGTAAATAATATTTTTCTGCATAAGAGCTACGATTCTATTCCCATTTTTTTCTGTAGTCTTGCCATTAATTGTTTTAATTACTGTTATCAGCCTTTAAAAATGTAAAATACATGTATCAAAACTCAAAATAATGTATGGGCTCTATATAATCATTCCCAAAGGCAGGCTAAATGTTTCTACCTCTTATTCATTACATTTACATGCTGCTATTCCTTCAGAGTTCAAGACATAGAGTTCTTCCTCCACATACCATTCTTAAACAATCCCTTGGGGTAGACAGACTAAAAGATGTTAGATTAAGGTTTCATGGTTAAAACCACAATCCAAATCACTTAAACCCAGTGCTCTAACACTATACTGCTTAAACAACATAAGAGGAAAACATTACTATCCTGGGTTGCTGTGAGTTTTCCAGGTTGTATGGCCATGTTCCAGAAATATTCTCTCCCAACGCTTCGCCCGCATCTATGGCAGGCATCCTCATAGGTTGTGAGGTCTGTTGTTTGAGGCAAATGTGAATGTTGCAAGTGGCCAGCTTGGTTACCACTGAATAGCCTTGAAACTTCACAGCCTGGCTGCGTCCTGCCTCAAAAAAACAAGAGTTTTTTCTCCCACTTTGGACATTCCACAGATATATAAACTCTGCTTGCCTTGTTTCTAACAACATCACAACCACTGAAGATGCCTGCCATAGATGTGGGTGATATGACAGATTTATTACTTATAAACACAATATAAAGGAACAACTTCTCTTAGTCATTGATAAATGTCCATATTCATGCAGATAAATATAATAGTCCAATGTTTCTGATGATTTAAAGAGTCACTTGTAGATGTTTCAAAGAACTATTTGTGCATCCAAGGTTGTATCAGAGAAGAGTTCTACATGGTGACCAGGTTACAACAGCAGCCAGACTACTTACTGGTGCAAATTACAGGGAGCGGTCTACCCCCCTGTTTAAGGAGCTCCATTGGCTGCCGTTTATTTTCTGGTCCCAATTCAAGGTGCAGCTTCTTACCTACAAAGTCCTGAACGGTTTGGTATCTGCCTACCTTGGTGACCGCATTTCCCTTTACGGACCTGCACAATCCCTTTGATCTTCTGGAGAGGCCCTTCTCTTGCTCCCACCCACATCGCAAGTGCGACTTGTGGGGACGTAATTATCCCTGATCTTGACCAAACTAAAAGCTAGAGGGCCTACTTCATCGTGGCAAGCCCCCACCCTGGCAGTCTTTAGTAGGGGTCTGAAAACTTGTTGTTGTTGTTGTTGTTGTTGTTGTGGAACATGGCCATACAGCATGGTAAACTCACAGCAACCCAGTGATTCTGACCATGAAAATTTTCAACAACACATTACTAATTATTGCCTAATTATCAGAAACAAATTCATCTATGTTAATAAACCTTTCCACAACTTCCAAATCTGAAAGAGGTTGAGCTCTGATCCTAAGACCTCAACCCAAAGCTTTTTCCAAAACATTCCCACAAACATGTCACTATAACCAGTGTTTAAGATTATGGTAGCAATCTATTTATTGTATTTTAACAAACCACATTCTTTAATGTGTTATTTTATTAGGAAACTACTTTCAAAAGTAAGCAAGTCTCCTACATATAGATGAATCCTACATAGGTTAATTAAAAAAGGCTAACTCACCACGGCAATCTTTGTTGATCACTGCATCTCCATAATACCCATTAGTGCACCTTTCACAGTGACGTCCTACTGTATTCCCAGTGCACTTCAGGCACTCGCCTGTGAGAAAGTGGCAATAGCCATCTTCCATTGGATCTATATTACCATTGCAGTCACAAGGTACACATGATTGTCCTGGGACCAAAGGATCACCATAGTACCCATTTGCACATCTGCACAACAGATAGGAAATTGGATGAAACTACATAAAACAAGCGTTCCAGATTATTTATGGCAGGGCTGTCCAACTGTCGCCCCTGGGGCCGTACACGGCCCCCGAGCCCCTTCCCTCCGGCCCTCTAACTTGTTTTAACAAAATAAAAATAAAAATAAAAAATACCCACTTCCGGGTTCTGGGAGGAGAGGCAGGAGGCGGGCTAAAGCAGGAGGAAGAGACGCGAGTGCCTTCTGCTTTGGCCTGCCTCCATCCCGCCTCTCCCCTCGGCGCTCCAATCAGGAGCGCCGGGAGGAGAGGCAGGAGGCGGACTAAAGCAGGAGGAAGAGACGCGAGTCCCTTCTGCTTTGGCCTGCCTCCGTCCCGCCTCTCCCCTCAGTGCACCGGCTTCCTCCCTTCTCTTTCCTTCCTCCTTCTCATCCTCCCTCCCTTCCCTTCTTCCTTCTCCCTCCCTCCTTCCCTTTCATCCTTCTTTCTTTCCTCCTTTCCCCCTCCCCCCTCTCTTTCTCCTCCCTCCCTCCTTCCTTTCCTTCCACTCTTTCCTCTTTTCTTCCTTCCACCCACCCATCCACCATTTCGTCCTCCTCCCCCCTCTCTTTCTCCTTCCTTCCACCCACCCACCCACCCATCCACCCTTTCGTCCTTCCAAGTTTTATGCCAAGTTTGGTCCTGATCCAACATTGGTCCTGATCCAACTCCAACTTCCAAACTCAAGGTAAATTCCCAAGCAAACCCTTTCAGTACTTTCTGTTGGTAATGAGAGTTCAATATGCCAAGTTTGGTTCAATTCCATTGTTGCAAGAGTTCAGGATGCTCTTTGTTTGTGTGTTAACTATAAATCCCAGAAACTATAACTCCCAAATGTCAAGGCCTATTTCCCCCAAACTCCATCTGTGTTCATATTTGGGTATATTGAGTATTCATGCCAAGTTTGGTCCAGATGCATGCATCATTATAGCCTTCCAATATTTCCTGTTGGTCATGGGAGTTCTGTGTGCCAAGATTGGTTAATGCCATCATTGCTGGGGTTTAGAATGCTCTTTGATTGTAGGCGAACTACAAATCCCGGCAACTACAATTCCCAAATGGCAAGGTCTGTTTTCCCCAAACTCCATCAGTGTTCACATTTGGGCATATGTAGTATTCGTGCCAAGTGGAGGGGGCGGAGCTGGGGAGGGGGTGGGGAGGGGGCGGAGCTGGGGGGGGGGCAGACCCTTCGGCCCCCCAGGTCATCAGTGACCGGAAATCAGGCCCCTGGGTCGGTAGAAGTTGGACAGCCCTGATTTATGGGAAGGTTAAAAGGAAATTAAATAAATAATCATTTTACAAATATCAAGTCAAAACTGTTTAAGGGAAAATAACTATGATGATAAAAAATACAGGACACTCCAGTGCAACTTTCAGAAGCATGGATAGAAGAAATACATAAATGGATAGAAGAAATACTTGAATACATGTATTTCTTCTAGCCAGTTTGGCAGCTGCTTCTAAAAATTGGATCCATTTTTTCCTGGAACTTGTGAACCTAGGCACTATAGCCAACTAAATTAAAGTATATTTCCTAGATTTAGCTATGTTACTTAAAAAAATAAGTAAGTACAGAATGCAAGAATTTCTTACAGTGTTCACCATCGCCCTCTCCAAATTAGAGAGAACTTTTTTCACCAAAGCAGCTTTCTAATTCAGCATCCCTGACATGACATTTATGACAAAGGACTCTGTCACTGACAAAGGTAATGCACATTTTGAAAGTGAATAGTAGAATGGGGGAAGGCAGATATTGGATCAAAGGACAATGACATTATTTTCATTACTGTAGCTTCATACCTTTCACATTTGGGTCCTGCATATCCAGGAGGGCATTTATCACAGATAACATCACCAATGCTGTCCAAGTGACAGGTAGGACTGAAACTATAAACAATCACAGTATTTTATTAGCTGCTTAAAATTTTTGTTTATTTTGTCTCACCAAAAAAATTGCAAAAAAATGTCCAACAAATTAAAATTAAAATATCAACAAGGAGAAAAAATTGAAAACCAGCAGTAGCACAATGGGAAACTTTGGAAAAACACTGAACTGCAGAAACAGTTTCAAAATACAGATTCATAATATATAGCTTTATCTAGTTTTTTCTGACATTCATATGCCATTTTTTATTTTGCAAAGCACAAAATCACTCAGTTTCAAAAACATACAATGCAAAAGCAACTTTAAAAACCTGCTAAAACAATAAAAAGTAAAGTTTTCCCCTGACATTAAGTCTAATCGTGTTCGACTCTGGTGGTTGGTGCTCATCTCCATTTCTAAACCAAAGAGCCAGCATTGTCCGTAGACATCTCCAAGGTCATGACTGCATCAAACACCGTTACCTTCCCACAGAAGTGGTACCTATTGATCTACTCACATTTGCATGTTTTTGAATTGCTAGGTTGGCAGAAGCTGGGTTTAACAGTGGGATCTCACCACACTTCCCATATTCAAACTGCCAAACTTTTGGTTAGCAAGTCCAGCAGCTCAGTGGTTTAACCTGCCATGCCACTACTAAATAAGTAAGACCAATAAAATCTATTAAACTATTCATTTAAAAATCAGGGGTACAGATGGTGATCTACATCCACAGATTTTGCACCTATGGATTCCACCAGATATGGATTGAAAATATGTAAAGGTAGGTAAAGGTTTTCCCCTGATATTGTCCAGTCATGTCCAACTTTGGGGGTTGGTGCTCATCTCCATTTCTAAGCTGAAGAGCCAGCGTTGTCCGTAGACTCCTCCAAGGTCATGTGGCTGGCATGACTGCATGGAGCGCCGATAAAATATTCCCTCCAAAAATGTTTTTAGAAACTCAATTTTGCCATTTTATTTGGGGGACACAATTTGAATATGCCACTGTACATAATGGAAATTGAATAACAATGGATCTTTGGTATCCACCGGCAACTCCGGAACCAAACCACAAGGGTAACATGTAAATGACAAAAGTCACAATTAGGTTAATGCCTAGATAAATACATTAATGGTGGAAACACCCAACAATGGTAACCTACCCCATTTTAATGGAGCAACATGGTGGGAGTACAACAGAAAAGACCCTCTTCTAAATCACAACCAAATGAACCTCACTAATCTGTGGTACAGTAAACAGTATACCTCTCTCCCCAAAAATAGAAAGATTAGGGTAGTCTATCCATTTGATATGTATGTGTATCATGAATTTATTCCTAAAATACTTTTAATTATTAATAATAGTGTAATTATCAGTGGAAAATGCATTTAAAGATAACATATCATTTTCCCTAACAAGTATCATGCTGTGGTGTATCACAAGCAGTATTCTGAACCTCAGATAGATGTCATGTTTGAGGGAAGAGCTGCTTTTAGAAGACACCAAATGGGCATGCCCAAGCTCTTCAGCATGCCTAGAGCAGATTGCTAAATGCCAGCATTATCCTGCAGCTGGACAAGACTGAGCTTGCATTGATTTTATGCACATAAACAATGTAACACTAGAAGGATTTCTAATATTAGCAGCTTGAGACTATCTTTTGAAGAAATGCCCTAAGGGATACAACTGTATTTGGAAAAAAATATTGGAAGCTTTCCAACTGCTTCCCTTGGCCAAGCAAGAGCTATCATTTCAAAAGGAATGTTATTTTTACCCCTTCCCGTGACACTGATTTTAGTCCACTGTCTTTTAACTGTACCTTCATGACTCTGCTTACTTGATAGTGGTGGATATGTTATGTGATATGTCCAATTAGTGGCTTACTTGTTTGAAGGAGTTCTCAGTGGACAGGCGCATAGCTGGCAATCCTCCGGTGTGCCCTTGGTGGGTGTACCATAGAACCCTGGCAGGCACTGATCACAAGAACGCCCTGATGTGTTGTGTTCACAAGCCTATGAAAAATGCAAGGGGACCTCCTGATAGTCATTGTAGGTGGAATCTCATCACAAGAGAACATACAGCAAGTCTGTGGAACTCCAAGGTCATTTACACAGCTCTTGCCCTAAATTTTAGACTCATGGTCACCCTAAGTCTGAAATGACTTAAAGGCATAAAATCCTAATTAACTTGACTCTCTCATGAAATAAAAAGAGGCCCACACTTCCCATTTAAGTATGGGTAAGTTAATTTTGGTTATTTTTTCTCCATTTTAAATATTATATCATTCTTTCATGTTTTCTAACACTACAAATAAGATATCTGCAGTATTCATAAGAATGCGTTCATGTTTTTTTCCCCAAGCTATAGCTCCCCGCCCCCCGACAGTCTGAGGAACCATGAACCAGCCCTCTGCTTAAAAAGTTTGGAGACCCCTGCTGTAAACAATACAGTCTGACACAACTTTAACTATCATGGCTCAATACCATGGAATCCTGGGATTTGTAGTTTGATTAGGCACCAGTGCTCTTTGGCAGAGAAAGCTAAAGACCTTGCAAAATTAATATTTCTATAATTCCATAAAATTGAACCATGGCAATTAAAGTGGTATAAAAATACATTAATTATATAGTGTAGACCAGGCATGTGCAAACTTGGGCCCTCCAGGTGTCTTGGACTTCAACTCCCACAATTCCTAACAACCAGTAGGCTATTAGGTATTGTGGGAGTTGAAGTCCAAGACACCTGGAGGGCCCAAGTTTGCCCATGCCTGGTGTAGACACACCCTAAGACTGCCACACTAGTGGCTATGCAGCCCTAGTGTATGTATTTGACTTCATGAATTAGATTCATTATTATTGGTAGTGGAGTAAATCAGCTTCAGTAATATTTGGCATTGCCAAGTAGCAGAAATAATCCAGAACATTTTCAACATATGGAAATCTTGAAGATTGTAATGGAAATTTCACAATAGCAGAATAAATGCCATCAGCTAATTATGTTCCAGCATTCTTCTGCTCAGAGCCATAGGAATTTTGGCACTGATTTGAATTGAAAAAATGATGGCTTTCATGAGTTTATATATATAATCGTGTTTTATGTTATTTCATCACTCAAGCCAGATATCTAATGTCTTTAACATGCGCAGAATGCAGCTTATAGTAAGGCTATAAAAACCATATGGGGTGCTTCTCTATTTCTGCATATATTACATAGCTGTCCCACACACTAGCAAAAGTACCCACCTCTACAGGGGTGAGAGATTCATTAGATCCCTTCCCAATCCAGTGCTTTATCCCTTCTCTGCTCTACAATCCATTTATTTCCTTCCCATTGGTGTTTCTCCCTTTGTCCCAACACCCATTCAGGCTTTCTCTCTGCTGATTCTAATTCTCATCCTTAACAGACAGCAGTAATTGCTCCCTCCTCTCCCCTCTCTTTCCCTCACACATTTATTTTTTCATTATGAAGGGCACTTTCATAAGTGGAAGCACATAAAGCTTCCTAGATGATCTCCAGCAAAATGCATAAGCTAGGCTAACTGTACTTTCATCTCTAGGGAAGGTTAGAGACATCTACAACCTAGTGACTGAAGGAGGCATTGCAGCCTAAAATGATTAATAAAAAAAATCAACGGACTCATTAATGACATGATATAACTATCTCTAGTACCCATGTCATGTTTCACATAGCTGTGTTTCAGTGCCTTGGAACTACAGCAGAAACATACATACAGAACATGTCATATTTCTTTATTGTACATATGCTCACTGGTATTAAGTTATCACAATCTGTTCAGGAAAGTAAATATAAGAAGGGTAATAGATAACTTACAAGACAAACACCATGGATATCACATTCTGTTGCATGACCATTGCAATCACACGGCAGGCAAATCCCTCCAAAGAGTATTCCATCCACTCTGTAGTATCCAGGAAGACAAGACTTAAAAGAAGAAGAAAAAGAAATGTACAGAAGTAACTATCACAAATTTGTTCTGGTCGCACTTTATCTTTATTAATAAAATATTTAAAAACAGTAAAGTCAATCAAATTGAAATTATGTATTAATTCTACTGATATAATGATACAAGCTGATCTCTGAGCTCAATCCACACAGCTATATGAGTAGGAGTTTCATATGGAATAGGAAGTTATTATTCAAGAAAAAGAAGTCTACAGTTTCAATGGGCATGAAGAAATAGATACAGACTCACATGAACTTGAATAGTTCTTAACAAGTTAACAGAAGCAGTATTGTTTATTATGAGATTTAACAGCATATTATACATACCAGAAACAAGAAAAGTGATTTTTGGGGGGAGGGGGGTTATGCTGTGACAAATGGAATGTGAATAAGTTCACTCTGTTGACCATTCAAATAAGGTATTTTTATATATAAAGCCATATGAGTTTCTTCTCAATCGTCCCCAATAGTTCTGTTCTACTAATTTTTGAGAGCCAAAAAGGCTGCAAGCATGAATATATTAAATGGACAAAGGTTACTTTTGGTTAGATATGTATGTAATTGCTCTGCAATCTGTCATGGTCAAAGGTCCCCTCTCTATATAATGAAACTAGTTTTCATATCCCTGACATCTCTTTAAAGAAGAATCATAGGATATTCTTAGATTCTGAAATACACATATTCTGAAATCTGATTAAGTTTTTTTTTTAAAAAAAACTTACAATGCTAAACTGAAAAATATAGCCAACAGGATAAAAGACAAAAGTGGTGAAAATGTAGCCTGTGGATTACATGGGACATCCACTGGCCATTTGCAGCCCCTAAGCCCTCTTTCCAGGATACCACACTAAATTTGAAAAATATTCTCATCAAAACTCTTCCAAAACTAACCAACATTACTGCATACCAGCTCATGAATGCAATGATTTGGCTAGATTTTCCTATCAAATTATCCAAATTTCAAATAACCTGAAATAGTTTCTTTTTCAGAGAAACAGAATGTGTTTCTCATGAGAATCTGCCAGGGATTGACTCTGAAAGGAATGTGGAGGAGACAGGAGTGTTGCCTATAATTCAACGTTTAGTGTTCAGAAGAGATGGTGAGAAGCAGAGACAAATTCATTTTTCCCAGAGGCTAAAACATAAGCAAAGGGAACCTAGGTATGAAAAAGAGTGATGTCATGCATTTGGGAACATACGTTTTGCGACATAAGTCAAACTATATGACTTCTGGGTTACCCAAATTAAAGCAGTCCTGCCCACTAGGGGACATGGAGATGATGTTAAAACTTCATCCCATCACAGTTGCCCACCCAAGTAAAAGGAGAAAATAAAATGTGTGAAAAATAGTTTTAAAAAATCAGTCTTAATTCCTTAATTCAGCAAAGACTTTAAAAAGACTAATCTGTAAAATATGCTAAAAAGTAGTATAACATCTTAAATGTATGATCTCTACTCAAAAGTGCTTTGCTTTCTTTTAAAGGAAAAAATGGAAAATTACCTCACAAGAAATCCCAGAGTATCCTTGAGGGCATTCACAGTATTCCACATCTGCAGCTGTCAATGGATCTACAAGATTAGCATTCGCTGTATCCAAAGTGACAGAATTCAACCTGCAATGACACAATATTAATATATTTTTCTCCTGAAACATTTTTTTAAAGAAATAAAAAGTAGCGAATGAAAGCAACACACCACAAAGAAACAAATCTTCTTGAACAGTGCTAGGGTATATTCAAAATAGTTCAGTCATACAAAGGTAAACCTCAACAATGTATATATCCACTTCTAAATCACATATAAATATGTAATAAATGTTCTGGAATATCAAATCATCCCATTATAATAAATATGAGTTCTGCATTATTTTCAGTATTGTTTACAGTTGTACACACACAAGCTATCCAGCAAACATGAGCAAAGGGCAATGAAGGAACCTGCCCTGTGTGGATTAGACTACTTTGGCGTGCATAGGGTAGGAACACTTTTTTGGACGACAGCTTCAATGAAACCAGAAAGCCATGATGTAATTTCCATGTGCTCACTTGACAAACTCTCTCTAGCTGGTAAAACAAAATCGAATGCAGAGACATAGAGAAGGAAGGAAGGAAAAGAAATGTAAAGAAGTGTGCCAATCCACACACAGGCTTAGAAAATAAACTCAAGATGTTATCAACCTACTTACTGCTAGTTCAGGATACTTGCTACACTACAGAATTTTGATTTCCTCACTGCTGTGATTTTAAATGTTTTTCCTTTTCCCATATTTATTTGTTGAGATTATGTCATTCTGTTAGCAAAATTATGAGCCTCTGGGGCAGCCAGCAGCTACAAAATAGATTCCATGACTAGGCCAAATTGTAGAAAAATTGTTCAAAGTGTTCATAGAGTTTCCTTGTTCATTTTAACAGTAGAGACATTTTTGCCATCACAGACTAAATCAACTGTTTCTGAGTCATCACATGTCACAGATGATACATTTCCAAGGTTTTCAGGACAGCCAAAAATCTGCTCTTACTGATTAAACTGAGATTCTCACAGGGCAACATTCTAAATTAGGTATCATGCTTTCTGGGAACTCTATATACTATTTGTAATATTCTGCCTTTACTGATAACTATTCAACTTGCATGACATTTCAGCAAAAATTTAGAAGTGCTGTCCTTAAATACATACCATAGCTCGATTTTGGACAGAAAAGTAACATACTCAAGAATAAATGGGAGGTTTGACAATCTGAAGTCTCATTGTTCCTTCCACACAGTTTAATGCAAAACAATGATTAACAAAATATCAGCTCATTAGAATTCAGAAGAATATGCTTTCCAATTAAAAGTCCCCACTGGCCTGCTAGAAAAGAGCCATCCTTCTTGCTCTGCAAGTGGTCTTTTATAAATGAGCTGCTTTGTCAACATTGCATGTGCCAAACCAAGCAAACTCTTTAATTCCCTGAAACACCACAGGCATGGTCTCACTTGAATGTGGGCTGTTCCAGTGCTGTTTTGTTTGTAGCAGACAAAAGTCAATTCCTAGGCAAACAGTGTGGATAAAATCCACTTATAAGACATAGCAAGACCATCAGATTTTCCAGAATAAAAAAATCAGTTATAAGGACTTTGTGATGTCAGTCATAATGAACAGCCTGCCTGTAGTGTTTGCATAACAAAAATCACAAATTTTAAAATAAGCCTACCAAAGTAACTTGTAATTAAAGTCGTTCAAAAGGCAATGAAGCAAAGTATCTGTGCAGATCTTATACATGGTTTAGCATTCCAAGCAGGAGCCCCTTTTCACCCTACACCAGCTTTGCAAACATTTCATTTTGATGACACACTTTGTAGACATGCATCAATTCACAACACAGTAATTCAGGGCCCTTCTGCACAGCCATATAACCCAGAATATCAAGGCAGAAAGATCAAACAATATCTGCTTTGAACTGGGTTATCTGAGTCCACACTGTCATATATTCCAGTTCAAAGCCTTTGTATGTATGTTTTGTGATGTTTGGCATTGAATTTTGCTATTGTTCACTGCATTGAGTCGCCCAAGGGCTGAGAAATTGAGAAATAAATAAATAAATAAATAGGATAATGTGGAATTTTATTCAGCTGTGTGGAAGGGCCCTCTGTCTTACCAGCAAACCAGGGATCAAACCAATATCTTATAAGAGATACGGCCACATATATATAAATAATATATAAATTATAAAATACATTTTAAAAATATATGATTTATTGCTTATATTTATTGCTTTAAAATATATGATTTATTGCTTATATCACACAGGTTTATCATTACATTTGTGCAACACGCTGTAGCTGACCCACTAACATGTTGCAACACACACTTTGGAAAACTCTGCCCTTGACAATACTCTTCCAAAGGTGGGGATAGGAGAAAAAAACCCCATGTTTCACATTCACTTTTTGTTGTGTATGTATTAGGATTCACAGACTAAAATAAGCACTGAATTCAGCATGCTCCTGTTTTGCTACTGCCACAAGAGGGAAGAACTAAAGGAACAGGATTGAAAAGAATATTCAAAAATATTTGCAATGGTTAGAATGTGTGTGTTTTGGCTGGAGAGAAAAATCCTGAACTGACTGGGAATTTTCACCGTTCGGAGCTTATTCTTTGAAAAATTCACCCATGGTTGTTTTGAAAAAAAAACTTTTTTTTTCTGTACGCAGAGAATTATACTTTGTATAGAAATACAATTTCTGTAGAAAAATATTTCCTGTGCTATTTTCTTTACAAAATGATCATGTACACATTTTGCACTCTTTGAACCTGGATGGTTTTTTAAATATGTTTTCTCATATTTGGGGGGGGGGGTGTAAAATTACTTGTTGTGACTTTTAGGAATCAAATTACTGAATAATTACATTAGTGAGGAGATAACATGGTCTGCTTTCTTTTACAGTCAATTGTTTAATGGACAGAACTGAGGACCTTTCAGCTGGCTCAAATATGAGGATCTTACTTTTCTGGTCCATTCCTGTACTATAAGGAAGAAGCCTGGTTTGCAATGTTGCCACCTGAGCTCTTCCCAATGCCTCTGTGAACCCAAGAAGATCACATGAATGCTGTTGGTTAGATTTGTTCTTGAACCTGCCATGTACCTGGAACTGCAACAAACAATTACGTAGACGAAAGCCAGACTTTTAAGATTTTAGAAACTTTCTCCTGCATTTCATTTCAAGTAAATAATATCAAAAATGTAATTCTAGAACAAAGCATTTCATGTCTCTCACCTGTATACAGCCTTTTTCGCAATGTTGTAACTGGCCCGAAGTAGAATATGAGTAACATTTGCTAAAACTGTCATCAGCATGTCTCGGTCTATTGACTTCTTAGTATTAAAATCAACAAAGTTCTCAGGCACAAGTCTTACAGAACTGGAGTATTCTTCATATGGCTGTAAAGACAATCCTTCAGCTCGGGTACCCAATATTTGTCCATTACCCTGAAATAACAAGTGTTATTGACTACAAACAGGCATTTCAAAAAAAATTCAGAGTTTTTAACAGCTTTAATTAATTTAGTCCATATACTGTACGAATTGGTAAAAGGGAAAGGTTTTCCCTGGCATTAAGTCTAGTCATGTCTGACCCTAGGGGTGGTGCTCATCTCCATTTCTAAGCCAAAGGGCTTGTATTGTCTATAGACACCGCCGAGGTTATGTGGCCATCATGACTGCATGGAGTGCCTTTACTTTCCCACAGAAGTGGTACCTATTGATCCACTCACATTTGCATGTTTTTGAACTGCTAGATTTGCAGAAGCTGGGGCTAACAGTGGGAGCTCACCCTGCTCCCTGGACTTGAACCACCGACCTTTCTGTCAGCAAGTTCAGCAACTCAGCAGTTTAACCCACTGTGCCACCAGGGCCCCCCACTGTACATTATAAAACACTGATGCATAATTAAACGTTTATTCCAAATAACCTTCTAGGTACCTCATTTCCAACCTTTTCACGGTTCATCCCATAAATTTAGCTTTCAGTAACACCAGATTTTATATAAAACCAGGTTTCTGACTTAAATCAATGGAATGTACTTCCATACTGTATGGTGAGCTCAATATTTTTGAAAAATTCTGGCTATATGTGGGATTTTACACAGCACACAGCTCCCTTGTAATGTAGACAAAGATCAACAGTTGCAATCAGAAATAAGCCCCATTGGCTTCCAGTCAAAAAGGTACTGCTTGCTCCAATTGATATTTTTTATACTCAGCACAATGAGACAACCACATGTGAAGGATTTAAAAGCTATCTTTTGTTATAATCTTGTAAGAGAGAGCTACTCAAGAACTTATTGTTTACTTGTTATATTCTTATACAACAAAAAAAGATTGTGAATACTAACTCGAACATCCCAAGTATATAAACAGTTGATAATTAATAAGAGAAAAATGGGTGTCTGCGGGGCTTTCTTTTTAGATACTCTTAACTTCTGAAATTATCTGCCAAGGAAGTCTAGTCTGACAGCCCCTTTACATTTCTCCTCCTGCCAGCAGGCACAAACCTATTTATTTAGACAGAATTTTGGCAAGTAAACTTTGTTGTAATTGAAAGAAGCTGTAGTTTTTTTTAATGGAATGTTTTAACCTTGAATTTTTAACTGTATTACCATGTTTCCCCGAAAGTAAGACACCCCCGATTGTAAGACGTATCGGGGGTGTCAGCGGGGTCGGCTAATGTAAGCCGTACCCCGAATGTAAGCCGTACTCCATGCGAAGGGTGGGGAAAGAAGGAGCAGGAGGCGGGCGAGCGGCGTCACGTCAGAGGCCAGGCCTCTGACGTGATGCCGCTGGCTCCGCCTCTGCTTTTTTCTTCCCCCGCCCTTCGTCCATTTGAATGGATGAAGGGCAGGGGAAAGAAGGAGCAAGACGCGGAGCGAAGCGGCGTCGCGCTCCGCCTCTTGCTCCTTTTCCTTCCCCCCGCCCTTCGTTCACTTGAATGGACGAAGGGCGGGGGAAAGAAGGAGCAAGAGGCCTCGCGTCAGAGGCCTGGAAAAAGGAAAAGAAAAGCGGCTGTTCTTTGGGCGGCGGAGGAGGCGGAGGAGGCGGGACCAAGTGACGCGGCAGCCGGGGGTATGGCTTACCGTCGCCCAATGTAAGCCGTGCCCCGAAAGTAAGGCATAGTGGGACTTTTCAGGGGGGGGAAGAAAGTAAGACGCTGTCTTACTTTCGGGGAAACATGGTAGTAGCTGATTTTGGAGTTGTTTTAAAATTACTGTAAGCTGTCTGAATAAAATGTTTGCTGGTTAGATATAAATTTAATAAATAAACATGTAAGAAAGATAATGTGGCCAGAACTTATGTAGGGCTTTTGGAATTGTTGAGGAGTTTCAGGTAAATTATATTGTGAAGCCTTTGCAACCAATTCTGTAAGTTGAGTATCACTATGCCAATGTGACACATATGGTTGAATATAATAAGACATAGCAAAAGCAATCTGATAATTCATATACAACTCAGGTCTAGGCAATCTAAAAGACTAGTGTCTTCTAATATGAATTTCATAGGCTCTAACTGGTTCAAGGGGTGGCCTTCTCTGAGTTCCCTCATCTTTAGACACATGTTTGGTGGGGATATGAGATATATCTTTCTCTGTGGTTGTTCCCAGCTTTTGAAATTCCATCCCCAGAGAGATGCATCTCCACTTTAAAATGATAGAGTCTACTATAGTGTTTCTCAACCTGGGGGTCAGGACAACTGGCGGTGTCATGAGGGGGCTGTCAGAGGAGTCACCAAAGACCATCAAGAAAAAAAACATATTTTCTGTTGGCCATGGGGATTCTGTGTGGGAAGTCTGACCCAATTCTATTGTCGGTGGGGTTTCGAATGCTCTTTGATTGTAGCTGAACTATAAATCCCAGCAACTACAACTCCCAAATGTCAAAATGTATTTTTCCCAAATGCCACCAGTGTTTACATTTGGGCATATTGAGGATTCGTCCCAAATTTGGTCCAGATCCATCATTTTCTGAGTCCACAGTGCTCTCTTGAGGTAGGTGAACTACAACTCCAAAACTCAAGGTCAATGCCCACCAAACCCTTCCAGTATTTTCTGTTTGTCATGGGAGTTCTGGGTTCCAAATTTGGTTCAATTCCATCATTGGGGTTCAGAATGCTATTTGATTATAGGTTAACTATAAATCCCAGCAATTACTCCCAAATGACAAAATCGATCCCCCCAACCTCACCAGTATTCATATTTGGGTGTATTGGGTATTTGTGCCAAATTTGGTCCAGTGACTGAAAATACATCCTGCATATCAAATATTTACAATACATTTCATAACAGTAGCAAATTACTGTTAAGAAGTAGCAATGAAAATAATTTTATGGTTGGGTGTCACCACAACATGAGGCACTGTATTAAGGGGTCACGGCATTAGGAAGTTGGAGAAACACTGGTCTAGTAAAATCTAGCGATGACTTCAAAAAATAAACTATTGGGAGGTCTAATCCATAGGCTTTGAATTGGGTATATTCACTGATAATGCAAATATGTGGCTGGCAACATTTAAGTTAAAAGTAAATATATAAAGAGCTGCACATGTTCAGAATTTTTCAATATCAATATTTTATTAGTAATACACACACACACACCTTTGCTTAAGAGCGATTTCCAAAATGTCAAGAGATTCTGCACAACACAGTTCCATGAAGGAAATAATCAATATCAACCCTTCTCTCTCTCTCTCTCTCTCTCTCTCTCTATATATATATATATATATATATATACACACACACACACCAACAGCACTCAAAAATACTTTGCATAATCATATTCTTTGGATCACACCAATGAGCATTAATTCCCATAATCTTGATTTACCTGAATTATAACATCCACATTAGAAACCAAATCACTATCTGTACTATCCATGGGAATGTCATAGGACACCGTATATTTCAGATAACCACCAAAGGAAGTGAGCTGGAAATAAAAGAGAACAAAGGGTTGGGAGAAGATTATAAAAGTAAAATTTAAATTTCATATGCAGCTAAACAATACTTCTTTTCATTCTCTTCAATATCAGCAAGATTTACATTTTATTAAAATATTATCCATAGCACGCATCCCACATATAGACTAGACACAGAAAGTAGATAAAGCAGAATACTCCTGAGATCCACAGGGGGATGTAGCTAATCCACATCTCAATATCAAACCACCCAAAATCAATCTTTTAAACAGTGCAGCTGTACAATAAAGACATTTCCATGTTGTAGTGAATCTGGGACAGGAGCAGAGACAAATGTATCAGTTTTCCAATTGTTGGGTGTGTTCCCATAAATCTTCATAGACACAGAGGGACAGGCATCTACAGGGGCCCAAACACATAGTTACCCCCCACTCACTGGTAACACAGAAATGGATATGTTGGTGATCATCACCTTTGATGGTTCTATGGTTGGAAGAGACTTCCAACATGCTCAATGACTGTAAAAATAAATTGTTAAAGTGTGGTTTCACTTTATATAATAACTAGCTTGGGGACCCGGCCCTGCCCGGGTTATTTGTGAAGCGCAGCAGGATGTAGAGTGGGTCATGGGGGCTCTGTGTGCCAAGTTTGGTCTTGATCCATCATTATTGGGACTTGCAGTGGTATCATGAAATTACTGAAGGTAGTGCAAGTCCCATCATCTCTGTCCCCCCCCCCCAAGTGTAGTAGGATGTAGATTGGGTCATGGGGACTCTGTGTGCCAAGTTTAGTCTGTATTGGTGAATGGATGAGGGATGCATTCTTTTTCGGAAGTGAGTGAAGGTACTTCAAGTCCCATCATCCGTGGTCCGTCTCACAGTAAACTGCACCAGGCTGTAGAGTGGGTCATGAGGGCTCTGTGTGCCAGATTTGGTGTTGATCAGTCATTGGATTAGGTTTGTAGCAGGATTGGGAAGTGAGGGAAGGTACTGCAAGTCCCATCATCCATGTTCTCTCCCCCTCCAAACTTCAGTAGGATGTAGAGTGGGTCACTGGGGCTCTGTGTGCCAAGTGTGGACTTTCTCGGTGTTTTTTGGGGGCCACAGTGGTCTGTGGGAACAGGGGGTGTGAAAATACTACAAATAAAATCATCCATTGTCAGTCCTCCCCCGAACCTCACCAGGACGTGAAGGAAGTCATGGGGGTTATGTGTGCCAAGTTTGGTCTCAATCGGTAATTGGATGAGGGTCGCAGCAGACTTGGGAAGTGAGTAGAGGTACTTCAAGTCCCATCATCCATGGTCCACCCTCCTCCAAACTGCACCAGAATGTAGAGTGGGTCATGAGGGCTCTGTGTGGCAAGTTTGGTGTTGATCAATCATAGGATTAGGTTTGTAGCAGTCTTGGAAAGTGAGGGAAGGTACTGCAAGACCCATCATCCATGTTCTGTCCCCTCCAAACTTCAGTAGGATGTGGACTGGGTCACTGGGGCTCTGTGTGCCAAGTGTGGTCTTTATCAGTGTTCGTTGGGGGCCACAGTGGTCTGTGGGAACAGAGGGGTGTAAAAGTACTACAAATCCCATCATCCATTATCAGTCCTCCCCCAAACCTCACCAGGACATGAAGGCAGTCATGGGGGTTATGTGTGCCAAGTTTGGTCTCGATCAGTGATTGGATGAGGGTTGCAGCAGACTTGGGAAGTGAGTAGAGGCACTTCAAGTCCCATCATCCATGGTCCACCCTCCTCCGAACTGCACCAGGACGTAGAGTGGGTCATGGGGGCTGTGTGTGCTGAGTGTGGTCTGTATTGGTCCTTTTTGGTGGCCTCAGTGGTCTGTGGGAACCAAAGTGTTGGAAAGTACTACAAATCCCATAATCCGTGGGTCATGTCCCCCGACCCGCGCCAGGACGTAAAGGGGGTTAGGGGGGTTATGTGTACCAAGTTTGGTGCAGGTCCATCACCCGCGCTGGTCGCTGTGGCCTGTGAAAGTGGCTGCCACATATCCGCCCTGGCCTGTGAAAGTGGCTGCCACATATCCGCCTGGCCTGTGAAAGTGGCTGCCACATATCCGCCCTGGCCTGTGAAAGTGGCTGCTTCCGCCCTTCTGCCCTCCCGCCCTCCGCATACACACATACAAACATTCCGTTTTATAAAGGTATACAGATACAGATTATTGCAAAATGCAATTAAATGCAATAAGTGCAAAAGAATCCAGATATTACATGCAAAACATCTTTCTCTAGCCACATTATTCAATCCACATACCTGTTTTACCATATGTTTTTAACATCAAACAAGGATTATCTCCTTGGAAAGTATCACTAGGATTTGTCATTTTTCTTATTTTAGCAATCAAATCACTTTCTCCATTACAGTTAAATGCCAAATGTTCAATCACTTAGATGATCTGTTCCTCAGCTTTTGCATAGATAACAAATACTTTAAGGAGTAGCTCCAAAATTCTAGTATGTTCAGTTATTTCCAAAATAGAATCAAAGAATAACAGAGTTGAAAGAAACTACATGGGCCATCTAGTCCAACACCACTACCATGCAGGAAAAGCACAAAGTACCCCTGACAGATGGCCATCCAGCCTCTGTTTAAAAGCCTCCAAGGAAGGAGCTGCCACCACACTCTGAGGCAATGAGTTCCATTGTTGAACAGCTTTTATGGTCAGGATGTTCTTCCTAATGTTCAGGTGAGATCTCCTCTCCTGTAATTTGAACCCATTGCTCCGAGTCCAAGACAATAGAAAACAAGCCTGTTCCCTCTTACTTATGACAGACTTTCAAATATTTAAACATGGCAATCATGTTTCCTTTAACCTTCTCTTCTGCAGGCTAAACATCCCCAGCTCTTTAAGCTGCTCCTCATAAAGCATGGTCTCTAGACTTTTGATTATTTTAGTCGCCCTCCTCTGGACCTGCTCCAGCTTGCCAAATATGTCTCTTAAATTGTGGTGCCTATAAAAACAGTGCTGAGTAAATTATATATCCTATCTTGGAATAAATTTCTGAATATTTCCCAATAGTGATATTTATATGCAATTGTTAATTACGAATAAAAATACATATACTGTAAACCTACAAATGTATGCTGCATCTACTAAGTCAGGGGTGCTCACACTTTATCAGGATGCGAGCTACTCTTAAAGCAACCAAGTCCAAAAGATCTACCTGCCCCCGCCGCCACGCGCTCCCGCCGCCATGCGCTCCTGCCGCCATGCGCTCCTGCCACCGCGCACTCTTGCCACCGTGCATGCTCCTGCTGCTGTCTTCCACCCGCGCAGCGCTTCTTCCGCCTGCGGGGCATTGCAGGAAGGAGAAAGCACGAGGCAGGGCATCCAGAGGGAGTGCTCCGCCCTGCCTGTCTCGCCGGCAACTGAGATTGCACAGCTGCTTCTGGACGAGAGAGAGGCAGGGCACTCCCTCCAGAGGCCCCGCCTCATGCTTCCTTCTTCCTGCAATGCCCCGCAGGCAAAAGAAGCACCGCAAGAGCGGAAGCCAGCTGCAGAAGAGCATGTGCGCGCAGGGTGTGCGCGCGCATGGCAGGAGCACCCCATCCGGCTGGTGAGGCCCAAAGATCACCTGGAAGAGGGCCGAAGATCTACTAGTAGCTCCTGAGCTACCTGATGAGCACCCCTGTACTAAGTTTTAATGGGGGGGAGGGCACTCTCTACATGTGAATGTAAATCCATTTTGCCATACAGGCTTTCTAGCATAATCCCTATGGAGGGCCAAAAATCACAGGAGTGAAGTAACATCTGAAGACAACTTTTATATCACCGATTCATCAAGATTCCCAAGAAATCTTGGGTCGTTTTCACTAAACTTTCCTCACACTTACTATTGGGTAAACATGCAGTGCAAATAAAACAGTGATAAGAAACAACGAAAACACAGTAAAAGCTATCCTAGATTCCAGCAGATGCTTACTTTATTTCCAAGGTATGGTTTAGGCGCAGACCAGTAGTAAGGAGACTTCAGTATTTTTGCAACTGCAATGTTGTTAATACTTATTTGATGAGGTCCATCCAACTGAACATGTTGAGGCTCTATGTTTTTTGAAGTATATGGAGCAGTCACCAACCAACCAGCCATAGAAGATACCTTATGGTAAAAGAAAAAGGAGAAAAATTATTTAATGTCTAAGAAAATACACAGCAAAGTATTACAAATGCTAAATTGACACAATAAGGTGCAGTGTTATAGAGTATTAATGCAAGTGGACTAGAACTATGGGACACTGTTAATTCACAAAGATGGCATAAACACATCTTAAACAATATCATCTGGACTGAAAAATACCTTACTGATAATACTTTACATTATCCAAAATAATAAGCCTTCCTCGGGGGGGAAATTGCCAAGATTACATTTTTGCCATGGTAACATATAGCAAACCCTTCTTAGACTGGAAGCAATGAGTAAATTGCTTTGCCTCCTGGAAGAAAGCCAACACTTTATATTAACTATCTACATGTTGTTCACTTGCTTGCTTGCTTTTTCCCCTTTTCTGTTCTCTTCTGAGTAAGTAGCTTTCTATTTAATATTTAATAAACAATATGCTATACTATATATTAAAAAACAAAAGTATGTTTCTTAATTTTCTACCAGCTGTTCTGCACTGTTCAATTAACACAAACATGAGGCACAAGCTAGGTCTGAACTATACAATTTACCCATGAAACCGTGTAACCAAATGTAATCATTTATCACTGCAATGGAATCATTTATGTGACAGTAAAACTGAGAAGGAATATGTACTAGAAGAGAAGATGGCAACATGAGACAAGTGTATGCACTGCCTAAGGAAAACTGATCATGTTTGGGCAATTTATACCTGGCTAATGGGCCACGGGAGGCTTTCACAGACATCAGAAACGCCAAAACAGAAACATTCAGTACAACCCTGAGGATTTCTTTCTTGGAGATTATAGAAACCTGGTTTGCAACGGTCACAGTTTTCTCCTTCTACGTTTTCCTGTGAAAGTCATATAATATTGTATAGTCAAAAACAGAAACATATATGTTGTGATTTAGAAACAACTGCTGACATATTATAACATATGAAAGAAAAGAAAAATATAATCTTGCATCAAAAAGAATCCCTCAGCTTAAAAGAAGCCTAAACACTTTTTTATATTTATGAAATGAAGTGTGGAAAGTTAGGTTAAAGCTTAACACGTAGGCCTTAACTTCTGGTCAGCAGCAAAGATGCAAGTAATATTCATCCCTGAAATTCTTTTGCAGCTAATGACCAATCAAGAGTCTTAGGTCTGATACCAAGGTGCTTTTTTATAAAGCTATTGTCCTCCCAACGCTGTTATATGCCTGTGAAATGTGGACTATCTACAGACATCACATGCAACTCCTGGAACAATTCCATCAGCATTGCCTTTGAAAAATCCTGCAAATCTCTTGAGAAGACAGGTAGACAAATGTCAGTGTGTTGAAAGAAGCCAAGACCACCAGCATCCTCTGCCATCAACTTCGCTGGACCGGCCACATTGTCCGAATGCCGAATCACCATCTCACAAAGCAGTTACTCTACTCTGAACTCAAGAACAGAAAATGGAATGTTGGAAGACAGGAAAAGAGATTTAAAGATGGGCTCAAAGCCAACCTTTAAAACTGTGGAATAGACACAGAGAACTGGGAAGCCCTGGCCCTTGAGAGCTCTAGCTGGAGATCAGCTGTGACCAGCAGTGCTGTAGAATTTGAAGAGGCATGGATGGAGATCGAAAGAGGAAAATGTGCCAAGAGGAAGGTGCATCAAGCCAACCCTGACCAGGACCGCCTTCCATCTGAAAACCAATGCCTTCACTGTGAGACAACATGCGGGTCAATAATAGGGCTCCACAGTCACCTACGTACTCACCGCCAGGATACCACACTTCTTATTTGGACAACGAGTGATCGCCTAAGCAAGCAAGTTTTCTTGCTTCCCACAAAAGGTGAATTGCCTCCTGAAAGCCACTAGGTGGGATAAATCACATTTAAATAGGGGTCCTTCTATGCTGCCATATAATCCAGATTATCAAGACAGATAATCCACGTTATCTGATCTGAACTGGATTAGATCAGTGTTTCTCAACCTGGGAGTTGCAACGGGGGAGGGGGGGTGTCAGCGGAGTCACCAAATACCATCAGAAAACACAGTATTGTCAGTTTGCTATGGGGGTTCTGTGTAGAAAGTTTGGTCCAATTCTATCATTGGTGGGTTTCAGAACATTGTAGGTGAACTATAAATCCCAGAAACTACAACTCCCAAATGTCAAGCTCTATTTTCCCCAAATTCCACCAGTGTTCACATTTGGGCATATTGACTATTTGTGCCAAGTTTGGTCCAGATCCATCACTCTTTGAGTCCACAGTGCACTCTGGATGTAGGTGAACTACAAAACTCAAGGTCACTAAACCACCAAACCCTTCCAGTATTTTCTGTTGGTCATGGGAGTTATGTATGCCAAGTTTGGTTCAATTCAATCGTTGGTAGAGTTCAGAATGCTCTTTGATTGTAGGTGAACTATAAATCCTAGCAACTACAACTCCCAAATGACAAAATTAACCCCACACCTCACCAGTGTTCAATTTGGGCGTATCAGGTATTTGTGCCAAGTTTGGTCCAGTGAATGAAAATACATCCTGCATATCAGATATTTACATTACGATTCATAACAATAGCAAAATTACAGTTATGAAGCAGCAACGAAAATAATGTTATGGTTGGTGGGGGGGTCACCACCACATGAAAAACTATATTAAGGGGTCATGGAAGGTTGAGAAACACTGGATTAGATGAGTCTGCACTGCCATATAATCCAGTTCAAAACAGATAATCTGGTTTTTATATGGCAGTGTAGAAGAGGCGTAGATTACCACCATCCTTTGCATAGTTTAACATTAAGATTTTTTTTTAAAAAAAATCTAATATTTTAAGGTTTTGTTTTTAAAATTGGACTTCCAGCCACTTCTTTTGTTGATGTTTTGCTTCTTTAATACGTACTTTTGGTAGTTTGTGCATCTTCTGGAATAATTTAAGCAGAAAACTGGGCCTTCCAGAACTGCCCAAGCTGCTTTATTGTTTTCAGGAGTTATGCTCTCCTACATGAACTCACACTTACTTTCTTTTTTCAGCACTAGTACCCTTCCTCTGCATTTGTGATCAACATTGAAACAGAGAGCACTAGGGATCCAAAGCTGAACAACAAGCCTCTGCCTTTTTTTTGGAATACTTATTTCAGGAAGAAAGAATGAGAAGGAAGCTAAGACCTTTTCACTTTAAATCTGCCCATTCTCCTTTAACAAACCATGTGCTCCCTCCATGCATGGCTTACACCGTAGATTACAATTAAATTAAATGACATGGATTACAAATAAATTCACTCTGCTTGACAGCAAATTTTATCTCAGCAATGGCAATAGAATCCTTGCAAAGTGGAAAAACGGATCTGCGTCACATATAGCCCCTGATGTAAAATCTAAGGGAAAATATTTTTCATCATGTCCTGGGCAAACATTGGAATTCTATCATAGTGATGGGAAACATATAAGATGTTGTTACATGCAGTCCTTCCAACCCTATCCAGCAGAGACAATCGTGAAGGATTGCCAGAGCCGAAATATAGCAGCATTCCCACTCATCTCACTCTGGTCTATATGAGGGTTACAAAAACAGTTTAAACTATTGTAACCATTTACTTCAACTACTGAGATTTTTTTTTCTGTTGGTACATACAGGAAAAAAACCGAAATATTTAAATTGAAGACTAGATGAATAAAGTTGTTTCATGTGGCTTCCTGGGTTTAAGTGGAATGTGGAGAATGTCAGCTTGCACTGGGTTTAGGGAGAATCTATTCCTCTCGCTCTAAATCTCTGACAGTGATAAAGCAAAGAGCAAAAACTTCCAACAACAAACATGTTGTCATTGATCTTCCTCTTTCTAACCCCAGCTGTGTTTATTTGCTTACATTTTGTCATTCAATCCTCCCTGAAATTTGTGAGAAATATACCACAATCCTTAATTTAAATACCCATCTACAGAGATTATTGTTTACATCTCAGTTAACTACTGCATTCTTTGCAATTAAAATATTTTTTTCTTATTAAACATCAAATCTCACTTCAAATTTCAAAAATTAATCAAAAAGAATTAATTGTTGACTTACTTTACAAAGGCAAGGTTCGACGCATGGATCATCATTAATGCTACCCACCAGGCTACAGTTACAATGCAGGCAGTTTGGATAACCTTTATAGCCAAAGGCACAATGATCACATTTTGCTCCTGTATAACCTTCCTTGCAATGGCACTGCCCAGGCTGAACACCTTAGAAAAAACAGGAATGAGATCAATATATCACATAAAAGAATATTTATATTGATGTCTGGATCCAATTTTATCAATATGCCAAGTAAATCCTTAGAGAAGCATAGTTTTCAGGACCTAATGTCAGACATGGAAGAACTTTGGTAAAAACTACCCTTCCTCTACTTTTCCTCACCATGTTGGATGACCTATCAGCCCTGACTGACTGACCATTAGAAGTAAGTCTTCCATACCAACAATAATTGTAAACATTCTTCTGTCAGTAATGATGATTTAAGTCAAAATAACTTGTCCTAAATTCCCCCATCCTGATTCTCACAATATCTTACAACTAATCTGTCATTTCAGTTGTCAACTCCCTCCTAAGTTATCAAGAATCTCGGTCACACTAGCTTTTTAAGAATTTCACTGAGATAATGACATCGAGAAACACAAATTTTGTCCAGGATGGTACAATACAATGGCAATGCCACATTGTATGCTGGGCAATGCCCCTATTAACCAAGAAAAGACGTGTGCCCCTCATTCTCTGGCCAATAGGTCTGAGATCTAAAGATTAAGCATACATCTTAACTGTCTGGCAAGTGTATCCACATCACAAAGACTGACTCATTATCTGGGCACAAAAGAGAAAAAACATGATGTGAGGAGACCTGGAAACCCACTGCTGCACATATCACAGTCATTTAGGTACCCAATAAAATCCATTATATTCTTCTCACACCCAGAATATGCATTCTTCCATATATATATATATATATATATATATACTTCCAGCCACTATATATATATACACACATACACACACACACACACACACATACAGGTCCTTCTCAAAAAATTAGCATATAGTGCTAAAGTTCATTGTTTTCCATAATGTAATGATACAAATTAAACTTTCATATATTCGATTCATTGCACACCAACTGAAATATTTCAGGTCTTTTTTTGTTTTAATACTGATGATTTTGGCATACATATCTCAAAAAATTAGCATATTCCATCCGACCAAATATGCTAATTTTTTGAGACAGTATTTTTGAGTTTTCAGGAGCTGTATACCAAAATCATCAGTACAAAACAAAAAAGGACCTGAAATATTTCAGTTGGTGTGCAATGAATCGAAAATATATGAAAGTTTAATTTTTATTATTACATTATGGAAAATAATGAACTTTAACACTATATGCTCATTTTTTGAGAAGGACCTGTGTGTGTGTGTGTGTGTGTGTGTGTGTGTGTGTGTATCTTGTTCTGTCAGCTGCATCCCCCTTTGTCTGCCCTGATCTGATGCTACTTGTGTTTGGAATTCCATACCATCCAGGATTTAAGGACTAAGCCCACAAAGCCCCAGTTCATCATATTCGATTCCCTCCATCACTAGCTTCCGCTTGAATGTTCCAATACAACAAGCTATATATTCTTATGTAAAAGCATAGATTTCCAACGCAACATAATTCACAAAGTGTAGCCCACTGAATTTTTGACTATAATCCAATCCAAAAGCCAAGAAGAAGATGCTTCTACTTCATTTGCTTTTACTTCATTATCTTTTCTTTTCCAGTCTGGACATTCCTGTCTCATCCCTCTGTTAACGTTGAAACAGCTACATGTGTCTTCAAGATATGTTTTTTACATTCCAGTTTCTTATCTCCAATCCAGCCATGTGTGATCCACCAACCTCCTTTAACTCCTCTATCTCCTTATTAGGCATCAACTACTCTTTCTCTATCCTGCCAGATTACAACTCTTGCTCTCTCTATTTCCCCTACTATCGCTTTAAATCTAGAGCTTATCTTTTTCCCAGTGTTTCCCCACATATGCAACTCCTGGTTTTGAAAATACTGGCTGAGCTGTTTTTTAGAGATTACATACCATGCTGTTTCTCGGCATGCTCATCATCCTTAACACAGTCAGAACCAAAAGATCCAAACAAATCACATTCACAAGGAAGGCAAGGATTGTTGTCATGAGGAGACACCTGCAACAAATGAAAATTCCGTTCTCATTGTCCCTGTCTGTGATATGACGATGTGATATACCAATTCATCTCAACAGGTAAAATGGATATAATTGTGCCCTTGCGCAAAGGATTAGGCAAGAGCTTCAGAAAGGAACCCAACAAGATTCAAGCCACTAATAAAACATTTTGACAGGATTTACTGATGGAAGCAGCACAACTTGGAATTGCTAGAACCATGGTTTCAAAAAAATGTAACTTCTCAAATTCTGGGAGGCAGCACACAAATTTATTTTTTAAAAGTTAGAAGCTGAAAAGCATGCAGGGCTCTTACCACAATTGTTCATATGGCCTAAATATAGCCAAGAAAGGAAGTTATGTATTGTATAGGAAAGTCTGCAGGAAGGATAGAGGCCATAGAGGAAACTGCTGTTTTTCCAAAAGAGAGAGAGAGAGAGAGAGCTAGTGGTGGATGAGCACACCGTGCCAAAATCTCTTCCCTGTATTTTGAGGTGTAAAGGACAAGTCCTGAGGGAAACCAGTCTCTCACCATGGTAGATGACCCTTCAACAAATGTTAAGTTTATATAATATGGCCAACAGCTGCAGAAACACAAATGGGTTTCAGTTGACATAAAACATTGTATTCGCCTGGCAACAAAATTAGCAGCTTGCTTCCAATGATACTATGAAAGCTCACACTGACATTCTTTTCAGTTTGCCTTTCACCATAACATTTCTTTTAAATGACATTATATTTAGAAAAATAAATAAACAATAGGCTGATCAAAGTGCATCAGCCCTTAACACAGTTTAGAATCAGTGAAACACAACATCATCTTACTTTATGTGGCCTATAGTATCCATCCATACAGATTTCACAGTTTATGCCAGTTGTGTGTTGGGTACAATTGACACACACTCCACCTCCTTTGAATTCGCCATACATGTTTATACTTTTGTTTTGATCTGCCACACTCTGATCATAATAACAATCCTCTGCTTTGTTGTGACAATTACATCCTAAAAAATAAATACAGAATCCACTTTCATTCTTGTAGGATAAAACATGGTTAAACAAATAAATTCAACAGTAAAACAAACATGCTGAACACATTGCTTTCTCCCATAAGATTTAGTATCTATTATATACAGAGAAGCCCTTTTTTACTTATGATCTGCAGCACTATTGAAATGCAGAACCATTTAAGACAGTCTGGGTTTTTATTTTTGCTTTCTACACTTTCCAGAAGTCAAAACACTATTAACTGAAATTCCACAGAACTCACTTGTAAAAATCTGAAAAAACACATCCTCCCATATCATCTTGGTTGGATTTCAGCACTTCACCTTTATTTATTTTTTTTAAACCCAAGCATGTGATGGCCCTTCCAGACAGGCCCTATATCCCAGGTTTTCTGCTTTAAACTGAATTGTATGATCTGAGTCTGCACTGTCAGATAATCTGGGATCAGATCCTGGGATATAGAGACTGTCTGGAAGGGGCTACAATTTCAAAGGTTCTCTGAATATTTCTCCATTTGCAACTTTAACCACTTTTATGCTCTACAACCGTGCCACTCGAAGTGGTGGTCCCTATATCGGTGATGTCATTGACTACCAGTCCCCAAGCATTTCCAGGAGAGAAACAAACAAATGTAGCCAATTCAGAACAAATGTAAAATAACAAACCAGTACTGGAAAGCATGTATTAGGATCTACAGTACGTGCAAAAAAGAAACAGGTTTTCATGTGCTTTTTGATGGATGAATTTTTTTTTTTAGCAGGTTTAAAAAATTCTGTTTTACAAAAAGTCCAACTCATTTCAGCATTTATATTACTCAGGGGCTAGATGCTCAATCTGCCAAGAGCAGAAATTTTTGCAATTTCTAAAAATCTTTCTCCATATAAGTGGACTGTTACACAATTTTTAAAAAGGTCCTGAAAACCACCAATGGCAATTTATGCCACAAAAAACCAATGGCAGATCTGCACCCATCACCTTTTACTCACTTCATCATTCTAGAGCAAACACCATAAACCAAGCATTCATAGAATTGTCATTTTAGGATTACATACTCTCACATTTGTTGCCAGCAGAAATGGTCCCTGGTCTCCATGGTGCCTGATGATAGCCAGGGCAACACTCATTACAGCTCTCGCCACAAGTATTGTGTTCGCATTGGCACTGTAGTTTCTAAATGGAAACAAATGATAACATAATTTAACAACCTAATACTTTAAAATGCCTCTTCACCAAAGATTTTCAAAGTCTATTTTAAATACTGAGGGCCAGAATGAAGAAAATACATGTTTTAGTGGACTCTGCCAGTTTTTATTTGATTTCACATTTGGTTTGCCCAGTGTATTATTTCACACTTCATTAAACAATACATTTTATATATAATTCATATGGACTTGTACTATTCCCTAGTTGTTCTCCTTCTGTTATCCTCTTTTATAGAAATGACATATTTCTCTAGATTTAAACCATGGAACTTATTGTCCAATGGTAAGCTTGTTAATTTTTTCAGCAGGAAAGAGCTCAAAACCTATTTAAATACAACCCAACTTGTAAGCATACTAGACGAAACACACAACCTTCAACATTGAGTTTTGGATTTCTTCATTTTTTTTGAGTACAGCAAGATAACACCCTATAGACTACTCATGCAAATTTGAGTATCTTTCACTGAATAAACATCCTTAATTTCAGGGAGAGCAAAGCAAGTTTTATAAGAAACATAGGAATATTCATTCTAGATTGGCACAGAGCTGACTAGAAATATATTTTAACATACAATCATGCATTTTGTGCATTATTAATTGTTGTTGGTTTTGTTTAGAAGAATAACACCAATAGCCACAATGTTAACTTACAGTGGAAGAAAATACCTCTAAGAGGTTTTGGGAGATAAGATTTATATGTTTGCATGGGACTATAAGAATGTGTATGTTCACTCATTCTTTGTGATTGTTGACTATGCACATCTGTAACTTAAAAACTAAGCAATGAAGGTATCTCAGGCAGCAAAATGTTTATCTGAATAGCATACACGTTAGAATGGCACCTTTCCTTCATTATTATCTAGTTCTAGAAGGATCTACAAGATGTATGATCCTACCAGCTCTCAAATGCTTATGCTAACAAAGATATGCTGATTTAAAAGGTTTATAATGTATCAATGCATATCATTTCAGTACTACTTATAGTCTGTACTTGAGATGGAATGTAATAGGCCTTTATCAAAAGAGTAGCAAAAGCACCTTCTGACCTTCCCCATCTTAGGGGTTTTTTTGGTCCTTGACCTCTCCAGACTTTCTAAACTGTGTTTTATTAGAGTGAAAGGAAAGGAAATGTGTAACCCACTTGTCCTGGAAGCCTCCAAGAGAAGCAATTTACCTTATAGTTTCTGTAGCATTCAATGCTTTTAAGAAATCTTGGTTGGCTTTTTTTTCAAACAAGAGGTGGACTTCTAGGTTGTTGCTATTTTTACTTTTGGTGATATTTTAGTAGCCTCTGGAGCTTCTAGAAAATTACATGGTCAGAAAATTCCTCTCAAACCTGCCAGAGATACTTCCACTTTATTTTGGTATCTATCTGTTTATTGAGTTTACATCCTACCTTCTTTCCGAGATGGGATTCATGGCAACATACAATAATTTAAATAATTTTTAAAATTAGGCTAGAATAATTTAATATACCAGTTTGCCAGCAATTGGTCACTCCCAAACCTGGTGCCTCAGATCATTTTGGACTAAAAATCCAAGAAGCATTAGTTACAACTTTTGGAAGCTGCAGTCAAAATATGTTTGGATAGCTACACTGTGACTAATGAACTAAGAATAGCTTTAATAGTATTTCCGGGGCATACAGAGATTTGTGGTAGACATTGGTAGAGGTAACTGTTTTACTTTAGTTCAAAAGAGAGAGAAAGATGCATATAGAGGACAGAAATACACTTACCTTTGTTTCGATATCCAAAGGACAACTTCGAGCATGGCCATAGCAAATACACATCCCGCCAACTGAGATGTCTTTTAATGAATAGTAATACTAAAAAAGTAAAGTTTAATTTTTAAAGTTAGATGCCTTTTAATATTAAAAACAACGAAAAGCATTATTTTATATTTTATGAATACACCAATATGTACCAACTGTAAAACAAGACAGTTCCTATATGCTTTTTATTGCATTAATAATAATTCTCATTATATAATACTTTCACCTAAACACTGTTGCATCTTGGAATATATAACATGAAATTACATGTATTGCACATTTAGGGCCTATCGGGCACAGATTCCCAACTTATAAGCCATGTCAAATGAGAAAGAACATAATACCCAGTATCTTTTTCTCTCATTCTTCTGTTTCTCTCCTTATGTGTTGACTACAAGAGTTGCTCAAAAGTTCTTAACCCTTGTTAACTGACTTGGATGATTAGCCAGAATCAGACTGGCCCAGAATTCCATCTTCTTTATGAGTAAGAGCTCAATATGCTTATGTTGGTATGTAAACTCATCCTCATATCACCGCTAGCAATCTATGGATTGTAGATTTAGCAACAGCTGGAATTAGCAATGTCTACTTCATGCACCTTTTAACCCATAAGGAGAGTCACCATCCCATCATATGGATAATGATTAGCAAAATCACTGCAAGGCGACTTTCTTATGTCATATAACTACCGTGTTTCCCCGAAAGTAAGACAGCGTCTTACTTTCTTTTCCCCCAAAAAAGTCCCCCTACGGCTTACTTTCGGGGTACGTCTTATATAACCCAAGACGTACCCGCCACGCGCCACGCCGCCGCCGCCGTCACGCCACCGCAACCGGCCCCATCGGCCGCGGCACACCTCCGCAGCACACCTTTTCGCCAGGCCTCCAAGCAAGGGAGGGGAAAGAGAGCCAGGGGCGGGACCAGGCAGCGCCGCGTCAGAGTGACGCGCGCTGCCTGGTCCCGCCCTGGCTCCTTCCCCCCCCTTTCGTCCAAGCAAGGGAGGGGAAAGAGGCCAGGGGCAGGACCAGGCAGCGTGCGTCACTCTGACGCGGCGCTACCTGGTCCCGCCCCTGGCTCTCTTTCCCCTCCCTTGCTTGGATGAAAGGGAGGGGGAAGGGAGCCAGGGCCGGGACCAGGTAGCGCCGCGTCAGAGTGACGCGCGCTGCCTGGTCCCGCCCCTGGCTCTCTTTCCCTCCCTGCTTGGACAAAGGAGAGGAAGAGAGCCAGGGGCGGGACCAGGCAGCGCGCGTCACTCTGACGCGCCGCTACCTGGTCCCGCCCCTGGCTCTCTTTCCCCTCCCTTGCTTGACGAAAGGGGAGGGAGGAGAGAGCCAGGGAGGGACCAGGCCGCGCGCGACACTGTGACGCGGCGCTACCTGGTCCCGCCCCTGGCTCTCTTTCCCCTCCCTTGCTTGACGAAAGGGAGGGGAAAAGAGCCAGGGGCGGGACTCCTCCCTTGCTTGGAGGCCTGGCGAAAAGGTGTGCCGCGGAGGTGTGCCGCGGCCGATGGGCCGGTTGCGGCGGCGGCGGGGCGGCGGGTCGGCGGGACGAGGTACGGCTTACTTTCGGGGTACGGCTTATATTAGCCGACCCCGACACCCCCGATACGTCTTACAATCGGGGGTGTCTTATTTTCGGGGAAACACGGTAGCAAGTAATGTGGGTTATGTTTATTCCAGAAGTAAAGGCTTCATCTGCATAGTGGAAACATACACCCCATTCATACAATACGACAATATCAGCAAATAAACATCATTGGATTATTACCCTTCTTGTAACAATAGGGTCGACATCTTTAGGATCATGGTGGCTAAGGGTCATGAGATCAGCATTAAGAGTCCTTATACGTTGAAGTCGAAGACGGATATATCGTGCAGAAGTAAACTCCAATAGTTTCTCTGAAGGGTCATCAGCACTAGGTCTTCCATTAATCAATGATGTGTGAATCTAGAGAGAGAGAGAGAGAGAGAGAGAGAGAGAGAGAGAGAGACTAATCAAAATCAAGTTCATCACCTGCCCCAAGACTAGGGAACAATCTGCCAGAAGAGCTTCAACAGCTAAATGAGCTGTTGAAATTTAAAACACATTCAAAGACCTCTCCCTTTCGGCACGTCTACCCAATCAGTTTTAATCATAAATTTTAAACTTTAGTCTTATGTTTTATCTTTGTTCCTGTGTATTTTAATATGCATTGTGTAGAAATAAGCTTCAATACGTGTGTTTTATATAATGTTTTTAGATGATTATGTGTTTTTTGTGATGTTGTAACTCACCTCAAGCCACAAGGAGAGGCGGGTAAGAATGATGATGATGATTATTATTATTATTATTAGAACAACTTGTGAGGAAAGTTTAGATTCACCCTGATGGCTGTCGTCCCCCAACCCAGAAGAACAAAAGGAATGTATTTTCTACAAAACTGATACTAAAGAAAACAACTCTTCCTCTCCAGCACTGCTGTCATTCTTAAGGATATTGAATTAACCACTTTCTGACTCACAACTCCCACAATATTTCTTCCAAACCACAAAGGAAATGATGAACATGTATATGGAAGAAGAGGAAAGAAATCCAGACATCTGTTTGGAAGACTGACCCGCAGAGGAATACAGAATGACAGACAAGGGGGCAATTGTATTTGTAGGCAGACATTTATGAACTTTCATACCAAGCTGCAGGGGGCATTTGATTCCAATGTTATATATGCAAATGAAATGTTAAAGGAAGTATTAAAACACAAAAAGAGGAGGAGGAACATAGGAAATCAGGAATACTGACAAACATACCGCACAGTTGACCTATAATTCTGATCCCATATTATTAGACTTGGAAACGGGCGAAGCAAGCTACTCACTACATGCCAAGAGACACAGTTACTGCTTTTTTAAAAGGGCTATATATATTATATATTTTTTGCTTTGTTTTTCCTAATATGAGAAGATTTTTGTGATCGAGAAATGCTAACAGTCTAACCCTTTAAAACGTAGCTAAACAACCACGAAGTATAATAAATATTAAACTTCTATTTGTTCTAAAAATGGCACACTTGAAGAGTTTCTTTTTCTCCAATGAAATTGTGCAGTTTGTATTAGAAAAATGTCTATCCAACTTGCTTTTTCTATGCTGCAGTGATAACAATTGTATATCATAGAGCTAGTACTAGGAAAGAATTAAATCAGTTTAATTTATTTTCAAATACATTAATTTACAATTCAGTACAGGAAATCTAAAATTATCTTATTATAACCTTGAGTGACTAGACACAAATTATACCAGAAATCTGCTTTAATGTTCCAAATTCAATTTCAGGATATACACCTGATGCAAATATTGGGCCCCTACCATTAAAAATATCCTGTATGTCAAATTAGTATGGTTAATTTTATGAACACTGATAACATTGTACATATAAGGACGTAGACATCTTTAATTTGAAGAGAAATCGGGGAGTCCCCTTTAGTAGCTATTTTCTACAAGGTCAGAGTCCAGTTTGCTAGTTTATAAAGACAGACATTCACAGTACGTCAGTTACAGTATTCAGTGTGCCATTTCCTTACAATACTGGGCTGCTTCTGTCATCTATACTATAGAACTACTATGAATAGAACTGCTTAAATGAAAGAACAATAAACTCTTGACCCACCAATACATAGCTCTTTTAATTATGCTCTCTTTTTGAAACAATGCCAATCCCCATTTTGGAGCTTACACTGAACACAGCAATTGGGGCAGGGGGAGGGGCTGCTTGGGTCACTGCTTTACATTTTTGTTCCCATTTCAGGTGGTCTTTAGAGAGAGCATTTTTGAAAAGAAAAAAAGGATAATTATATTCTGGGTCTAAATAAACAGCCATAAGCTTTCAGTAAACAGCCACTGTGGTTTTAAAACTTAGAAGTTATTTTTATGGTCTATCTCCTAGCAAGGCGTATTTAGGAAACACATTCTTGTTTCTCATGCTTGTCTGGGCCATTAAATCTTTGCAAAGATTGGAAAGTTACTTTTTGGTCTAAATCTCCAAAACTGTAGTTGGACAATTCTGGAAATTGTAGCCCAAAAATGCAACAAGCCAAATATCAAAACAAAAAGTAAATTACAAGCTGTTTATCTTCCCACTCAGGCATTTGACAAAAGCTTTTGATTTTCATATGACTTTGCAAACCATTCTTATCAGTGGTTTGAGCTGCATAGTTTGCATTAAACCCAGAGCACAATATTCAACTATCTTGAATGAAATCCTGTTGGCCATCAGTCAAAACTGCCACAGTATAGTTTCCATTTCCATTCCAAACTAAGACTGAAAATCCCAATTTACATGGTTCTCCCAAATTATAATTTGTTCCTCTGCAAATTGGGCTTCCACAAAAATGTTTAATTAAAAGTTATCTTAAATGCAACCAGAGGAAAGCTAACTCAAAAACAAAGTGTTTTTGTTGAACACCAACCAAGCTTTGACAACGCACTTTTGAACTGACCAGAGGTATTGTCAGCTCTCTATTATTTTTTGGTACTTTTCTACTGTTCTATGTATGTACATCATTCAAACATCTCAATGCAATTTGCACCAACAAATTGGCAATGTGGATGTTGATTATCCCTCCATTGCTCTAACTTAGCACTTTAGCTGAAGCACTAAACTTGAAAGGAGGTGACAATTCAGTCAATCATTTAATTAACTGTGCATATGGACAAGACAATGACACGCACACACACACACAATTGTAACAAGAGTTATTTTCCTAAGCAGAACCTTTTAGCTGCTACTTCAAATTTCAGGATTTTATTTGGCGTGAGATCAGGAGTGGGAATTAAATAGATTTTTGATCACATCTAAATAACAGAATTGAAAAAAGTTACTTTAGATCCGAACACCAATAGTTAGTCCCAGTAGAGCTACTGAATCAATGTAATGATTCCAGGAGTATATGTCGCTTTATCCCATCCACATTGATTCAGTGGCTTTACTCTTTGAACTAACTGGATCAGCTCCAATTGGAAAGTACAATCTGATTAAATCCTGGGAATGCAATGCCCAGAAACTGCAGTCAACATGCAGTGGCCCCACTGGATAAAAGATTCTGGGAATGTTAGTCTTATTATACTACTACTTATACAGTAATAGTAACAGTACACAGATGACACACAACTCTACTTTCAACCACAAGCCAAAGAAACCGTTTTGGTTCTAAAACAGAATATGTCATCATTCATAGACTGAATAAGGGTGAACAAACAGGGAGTTAATCTATACAAGACAGAGATACTCTTGGCTAGTCCAAAGGCAGATCATGAAAAGGGATTCAGTTTGTGCTCGACGAAGTTATACTCTCCCTGAAGAGAGTATACAGCACTACAGCTTGAGTGCACTCCTGGATTCAACTGGAATTCTAGAAACTCGGATTTCAGAAGGCTAGGAATACATTATAAAGCTTTTTTGCTAGGTGCATCTATTACAGTGATTCTCAACCTGTGGGTCCCCAGATGTTTTGGCTTTTGACTCCCGAAATCCTAACAGCTGGTAAACTGGCTCGGATTTCTGCGAGTTGTAGGCCAAAACATCTTGGGACCAACAGGTTGAGAACAATTGATCTATTACTTGAGGGGTCAGATCTCATCCTGGTTGAACAATTGTAACATGATCTAGATGGGACTGGCTTTGAAGAGTGTTTAAACTTATTTAAAGAGCTACAGGCAGATTGCTGACTGGAACTTGGCCATAGGGAGCATACAATCAGCACCACTAGCTAATGGTCTGTTTCTGGACACAATTCAAAGTGCCAGTTTTGTCCTATAAACCCTATCTGTCCCAGGTCCAGATTATCTGAAGGACATCTTGCCCATGCTTTAAGATCTGCTGTGAAGGCCCACCTCTCTCTCCTCTTAGCCCACATGGGATAAGGAATGGAAATTTATACTGGCTGCAATTATGCTAATTCCGAATAAAATCTGAACGGAACTGAGACAGAATTAACATTTGGCCATTTTTAATCATATGTATACAATGCTGCAGTGCCTATACAACCAACCTGCATATAAATAATAACTGTAATATGAATAAAAATGAAACTTACTTCTCCATGTTCAAGTGGCACAAGCCTAGAATAATAGGAAGTGCAGATCATTTCATCATCTCTCTTATATGTAGGAGGCCCAAGCCTTGGTGTTACATTATATCTAGTTAAGCACTCTGTATCGCTAATTGCATAGTACTGCCAGGGCTTAAATTCAATGCCGTCTACAGAATGTTCCAAAATCCAGTTTCCAGGTCGTGGAGAATTCGCAGCTTTAATGATGACATATGCAACTTGAAAAACCTGAAACAGATGTAATAAAAAGGCAGTATTTGAGGTTAGTCTATAAACTATATTTTTACCACATGGTCTTTCTTGGAAATACCCAAACAGCTTTCAAGTGTATAAGAACAATCAAGATGATTCCTCAAGGCTGTTAATGATCTCACATCTCACTTACAATGGAAATGCCACATCTTGTTGTCTTGGTGGGAGGGGTAGAGCTACTTAATTTCTATTTTCTATTGTATTTTTCATGAGGCATTACAAAGCTGACACACTCACCAATTTCAAAGTTCAATCATCCAATTAACATGGTAAATATTTAAGAACCGTGTATACAGTGAGAAGTTAGATACCGATTATAGTGTGGCATCACATAGAGAAATAACCTTTGGAAGTCATGCTAAATTTTTCCTCCAGGCTGACTGTCTGCAAATAAATTGCTCACTTAAAAAGCAATATAATTTATAAAGATTTAGATCAAAATATGCATTGAAGGCAAGAAATGTTCACTTCATCTCAGAAAAGGATACGTCTATCATTTCAAAGTACTTTAGGAGAAAATGTAATTACTGGAATCACCTGTTCTAACAGGTATCTTATGAGTCCTGGAAGTTATTTCTAGTGGAAACTTGCCCATATCAAAGAAATGATTCATATGTATTTAAGATTTCAAGTCTTAATATCCTATTAAGACTTGAAATCCATATACAAATTATAAGCATTATTATAATTAAAGAGTTAACAGCAGATATTACAAATAATGAATATGATATTACCAAAACGTTTAGAGGAAATACACTGCTAATTCTATGCATTAGAGTAAAATGAAAGTGCCAGTTTTGTCCAAAGACAAGCTAATACTTTTGCATTGTCCATAATGTAGATTTACTGCTTGCTATTAGAAGGTAATACAGTAGAAAACTTGGTAAATATCCTTGTATTATGCAGATGTGCTATTTCAAGCAACAGGGCTCTCTTGTAAGGAATATTATGGGATCAGTCTGAACCCACATTCAACCCACACATATTATGTAATTCTGGCATGTCCTATGGTGGTCTTTCTTCTCTATCTTACTAACGATCAGTCACAGCTACCACTCACAAAGAGCTTTATATATGCTGATGACCTTGGCCTAACAACACAAGCAAAAGACTTTGAAACAGTTGAAAACCAACTTATTAATGGCCTGAAAGATCTATTAGCTACTACAAGGATAACCACCTGAAGCCTAACCCTGCCAAAACACAAGTGTGTGCTTTCTACCTACATAACCATAAAGCCAACAGGAAATTTAAAATTACCTGGGAAGGCCAAGAGCTTGAACACTGTTTCCATCCTATATCTCTCGGTGTCACCTTAGATTGAACACTAACATTTAGGAAACACTGTATGAACACCAAGCACAAAGTAGCTGCACGCAATAACATCCTGCGGAAACTTACTGGAAGTGCATGGGTTACAGACCCAAAATTAATAAGAACATCAACCCAGGCATTGTTTTATTCAACTGCTGAGTGTGTCTGTCCACTTTGGCACAAGTCTGTCCATTCAAAACAGGTGAATATAGCATTGAACAAAACATGTAGAATAGTCACATGATGTCTCAAACTCACACCTGTTGATAAATTCTATAAACTAGATGACATCCCCCCCTCCCCTGATATGCAACAGGAAGTTGCTGCCAATTGTGAGAGAAATAAAGTTGAACGCCATGAAAGCCACCCACTGCGTGGCTATCATCCTCCTCCCTTTAGACTTAAATCAAGGAAAAGTTTTATGAGAACCACCACTCCTCTTAATGTTCCTCCAGGAACAGCAAGAGTATCCCTCTGGGCAGCTAAAACAGGAAATCCCAAATGGAGGGGGGGGCCCCTCAAGGGTCTTCCTCTAGGGGAAAACCAAGAATTGGCAAATTGGAAGTCCCTGATCAGACTCAGAGGCGGTGTTGGAAGATCAAAAGACAACCTTGTTAAATGGCACTACCTAGAAGAATCCTCCACCTTGTGCAACCATGGAGCAGAACAAACTACTTCACATCTGTATGCTTGTCCATAATGCCCTGCCTCATGCACAGAGGAAAAACTGTTTAAAGCTACAGACAATGCAGTCGCTGTTGCCCATTTTTGGTCTAAAATTATTTAGCAACTTGTGCTCCCTCTATTTTATCAGTTTTATACTTATTTATGGAATGCTCTTGACATGAAATAAATTATCTATTTTATACAAACTTGAAGAATGTTTTTGATGATTAATATAGCTAGCTCAGCTTTCAAACTGTTTTAGGTCAACAGTTACAAATAATTCAGTGAATCAACAGTTCTTGAAATTACAAAAGAGTTTTTTATCAGGGAAAATTGTTATATTGCCAAGACAAGAGAGCAGTTCACACAGCCAGCCCTACTGGCATGCAACCTCAATTTACTTGCAGTGCTGGACTATTCAGAGCTGTCCATTATTTATATATTAACTGAATTTGTGCTGATTTGGAAGTACTGATTTTACATTTGGTAGGTAAATAAAAGGCAGCAAATTTGAGGGAAAAGTAACTTACTGCTCTTGAATACCCATACATACCTGTGTACAAGTTGAGAGTAGGTTTGGGGGCCAAAATTATAGATCCCTTATGGATAAGTACAGGGTTATTCCTCAGAGAAGGGAAAGCAACAGTGCTCCCTCAGGGGGGTCATTGTATTATCTTTTAATTTGATCTGCTCTCTCGGGCATATTTATTCAACAGTATGACACAGGAAAGCCAATAATGAAAAAAGCTATGCGGAGAAGTATCTTCAGGCGACAAATTCATGGCACCGTTACAGCATGACTGCACATCTGGACTGAATGTAAGTATGAGTTTGAGAACAAAAACACTTCCATGACAAAAAAGAGCTAAATAAATACTCAGTGAAACATTCCTATTCAAAATAGATTAAACCAGTTATCATATATTAAATGACAGAATTCAGTGGTAATATACCATTGAAGCATGTCCACATGGTTTTCCAAACTTTTAGAATCTAATAGAAATCAATCTAAAACAAAATTCAGTTAATGTCTATGTTGTTTGAAGATAGTCAAGTACTGTACTGTGAATTCTAAGAAACAGCACCGGGAAGTGGTGCAGCTGGCTAAGTGTCAGCTGCATAAGATCTCTCTGACCTGTAGGTCATGAGTTCGAGGCCTGCCCCAGTCGGCGTGGGTGCCCGACCTTAAGTATAGCCTGCTGTCAACCGTTGCAGCCCGAAAGACAGTTCATTTGTCAAGTAGGAGATAAAGGTACCACATTAAGTGGGGAGGCGAATTTTAACTGATTTATGAGCCCATTAAAGAACTCCAGGAATTGCTGAAAGGAATGCGGAAGAACAACAAGAGAAGCTAGAAAATGCTGAGAGAGATGAGGAGTGCATCAGCTCCCCCTGGTGGCCAGAAGTTTGTCAGAAGTTTACCAGAAAAGTGCTTCTTTGTTCGTCTAAGTTCGTCAATATGTGTATATGTTAAACTGCAGGGATTGTCTGCAATGTATATGTACCGTAATCTGCTCAGAGTCCCCTTTGGGGTGAGAAGAGCAGAATATAAATAAAGTAAATAAATAATAATAATGGTAAAATTAAATTTGTCTCTATACATCCCACCAATCATTATTATTTATATGTAGATAGAATACATCTACATATACCTTTAATGTATGAGGGCAGCATAGACCATCATACTTATATGAATTGAACATAAAGAGTAACTAGCATGCACAGATGTAAAATACAATAGAATGCTTAAAACTAATTGTCAAAGATCACTGGATACATCATAGGAATGCCAGTTTTTCCAGTTGAGTAAACACTGCCAGGCTTGCTGGAGCAATTTCTAAACATTCTACTACTTGTGCTAAGAGAAAGTTTTGGATTCTTCCTTTTCACATAGACATGGGGCCCTTCCACAGAGCCCTATATCCCAGAATATCAAGGCAGAAAATCCCATATTATCTGAGTATGGACTCAGATAACCCTGTTCAAAGCAGATATTGTGAGATTTTCTGCCTTGATATTCTGGGATATAGGGCTCTGTGGAAGGGCCCCAGGATTTCATACCCACAAGGGGAACTCTGTTTGCATCAACAGAAAGAAACCATTGGATTCTGGCCAAAGAATAAGGAGAATGGTTTTGTTGATATGACTAAGTGAATACATTTAAGTTTAAGATAATCTTACAAGAGTATGTAAGAGATAAAAAATAGTCATGTAGGATTACTACTAACAAACATCTACTGATCACTCGGGAAATTATTTCTTTACTTCTCCCATTGGACTCATGGCAGAGAACTAAAAATATTTTGATCATGTTATACACTAAAATGCCATACTTTATGTAGCTGTTATTACCTGTCTTAAATCCAGAGTGATGGTTACCCAGTGATATTCTCTTCCATTCTGAATACTAGGACTTTGCCACCAGTTGTTAGTACCATCTATAGCATTTGAGATAGGATGTTGCTCTAAAAATAAATCAATAAATGAAAATTAAAGTCAGATTTCCCTTCCTGGAATGTTTAACTTGCTGCATTCAGACTGAATGCTAAATAAATTCCTGCCATCTTAATAAGATACATGTGTCCTAAAAGGTTGAGGAAGCAATCTCACAACAAATAGAGAAACGTTATACAGGCCCCTTCTACATAGCTATATAAAATCCAGATTATCTGGCAATATAGACTCAAATAATCTAGTTCAAAGCGGATAATGTGGATTATCTATCTTGCTATTGTGAATTATATATATGGCAGTGTAGAAGCCCACCGTTTTATTTAGAACATTAAGTGAGAAAGGAAATCTTTCCACCTTCAATCCAGGCAAAACTATTCATTTTAAGAACAAGAGCAAATTATGTAGTTTCAATGGATCTTTTTTCTTCCACAATAATCTGAGATCCAAAATCTACTGCAGTTCACATTTCCCACGTAATCACAAGATGCGCTGTAGAAGACCAAGGCCCCTTCTACACTGCCATATAAAATCCAGATTATCTGCCTTGATAATCTGGGTTATGTGGCAATGTAGAAGGGCCTTATATGACTGTGACTACACCATGTGAAATACCCCTGAGTAGCCTGCTCTGGAACTGCTTTAGCTCGATCTACACAGCCATATAATCCAGTTTAATGCAGTTAATCTGCAGTCTGAAACCAGGATGGCAGTGTGTAGATCCAGTCCCAGACACACAATGACAGTTCCCTAAAGCCATTTTGCTCTCTAGACAGTCAGCTGGGCCGTCAGTGCATCCGCACCAGTGCCTTAGCTTTTACTTGGCCAAAAGCAGCTCCCTAGCAGAACTTTGCTAGTAATGTCACTTCTGGTTTGGTCACTAGAAATAACATCAGCATAGGGGTCTGCCCAGGAGATGCTTCTGCTATGACACAGCAGTGGGTCTTTCTGGCATGTAGGATTGCTGGATTGCCCTAGATCCAGCCTGATTGAGTTACGCACACATCAAAAGACATTGGGTTACTCCTGAATTTTCTGCAACCTCCGAAATGATTTACGGTGTATCTTTTGCAAGATTAAGGACTAGAAGCAACATTTCTGCTGCAGAACAAACTTAAGTTATGTGGGGTATGTTTGAGGTAAATATACTTTATCTGGTCCAAGAAGACATTGGATAAGAAACCTTTTAGGATGTATTTTTTAGAACAAAGGCTGCAATACAAGAGAAAGCAGAATAAATTCCTACTTCCTCTGATGATGGAAAACAAGGCGCTTTGTTGGATTTGACCTAGAGTCCCAAATAAATGAATGCTATTGAAAAAAGGTGCATTATGTCCAGTTTTATTCATGCATACCATATTAATCATCAGATCCACTGAATTCCGCTGATTTAAAACAGATCTGCTGTAACTTGGTACATTTCTGGATAATCCATAATTTAATATTTTAGTGACTATACCAGCATTATCAAGGGCCTAAAGAGCATTCTTTAAATTACCAAAGCAGTTATATGCCTAACAAGCTGTAACTCAAAACATAATCAATGCAATAAGCAGCATCTCATGAAACAATCAAAATAGTTCCAGTGCAACTTGCCTTTGGGATTTGAACTATTGGAGTCACATATTCGACATTGTGCATTGCGTAGAGGTCGGCCGGGAACATGCTCCACAAGTTTACAGAACATCTCAGGGCCCTTTTCACCACAAGTAGCATTGGTACTGATATGAGCATTGCTAGCAATGTTAAGAATGGCGGGAAATAAACCTGAAAGAAGGGGAGAAATTAAAATCATGTTATAAGGCACTTTGAAAGGTACATATGGTTGTCATCCCACAATATTTTACAACCAGATTTCTTTAATCTGCATAGATTGTATCATTCACAACAATATGGCAAAGTGTGATTAATTTACACCAGTGGTTCTCAACCTTCCTAATGCTGCAACCTCTTAATACAGTTCCTCATGTTGTGGTGACCCCCCAGCCATAAAATTATTTTTGTTGCTACTTCATAACTGTAATTTTGCTACTGTTACGAACTGTAATGCAAATATCTGATATGCAGGATGTATTTTCATTTACTGGAGTCACTGGACCAAATTTGGCACAAATACCTAAATCGCCCAAATTTGAATACTGATGGGGTTGGGAGGATTGATTTTGTCGTTTGGGAGTTGTAGTTGCTGGGATGTATGGTTCCCCTTCAATCAAAGAGTATTCTGAACTTCATCAACGATGGAATCGAACCAAACTTCACCCGTCATCTTCAAGAAAGAGTCTAGGAGTCATTTTAGACCCTTTGCTGACAATGGAGGCCCATTATCAGCAAAACCGCCTTTTTTCATCTGCGGCAGGCTAGGCGGCTGGCCCCGTCTAGAGACGACCTAGCCACAGTGATCTAGGCCACGGTCATCTCAAGATTAGACTACTGTAACACTCTTTACATTGGCCTATATTTGTCTGTGACCCGGAAACTTAAGCTCATCCAGAATGCTGCTGCTCGGCTTCTTACTGGGGCTCCAGTGAATTGCCATATAACTCCGTTTTTGCAGTAGCTCCACTGGCTGCCGATCAAGCACCAGATCACTTTCAAGGTGATGGTATTAACCTTCAAGGCCTTGTATGGTCCAGGGCCGGGCGTATCTGAAGGACCGTCTCACCCCCTACCAACCCCAGAGAGCACTTCGCTCTGAAGATCTAAACCTATTGGAAGTACCCAGCTTTAAAGCCGCTCGTCTAACTTCTACGAGGTACAGAGCTTTCTCTATTGTGGCGCCAACTCTTTGGAATGCCTTGCCAACTGAAGTTCGTACCCTGCGAGACCTGTCAGCTTTTCGCAGGGCGTGTAAGACTCATTTGTTTCGGTTGGCATTTGAATTGTGAATTCTGAATTTATAATTTGGTATATTTAATGTAATCCCTGCTTTTTATGGTGTTTTACATTGTGTTGTGAGCCGCTCCAAGCCCTCGGGGAGTGGCAGCATACAAGATCAAACAATAAATAAATATAAAACAAAAAAATACTGGAAGGGTTTGGTGGGCATTGACCTTGAATTTTGGAGTTGTAGTTCACCTACACCCAAAGAGCAGGAGGAGGGCTTCTGGTGGGAGAATTCACTGTCTGTTTCCAAAAAGAAAGAAAAGGACAGGCAAAGAGATCTTCAGCCTGTTCTGCCAAAGGGGTTCCTAAGACCATCAGAAATATGTGTTTTCTGATGGTCTTTGGTGACCCCCTGAAGCCCCCTCATGACCCCCAGGGGTCCCAACTCCCAGGTCGAGAAACACTGCTTTACACCTTCATCCAACTTACAAATAAAAGTTCCATTATATGAACATTTGTCAGGTTTCCATTACAAGGGGGGGGGGGTGATTTCTTATGTGTCTGCACGAACAGGCCCATTTAGGAATTTACTAAATTAGCATTAGTCTGCAACAGCAACTTTAGTAATATATGTAACAGAAAAATAAAGCACTGCCTTTAGAACAACAGTATGAGGCTCAAATGCATACTTTTTATTTTTCCAGCAGGAGACAATTCAAAAAAGATTTATGTCCAGGACAAGTCTGGCAATATATCTGGGACACAAATCACAATGTGTTATGACACTTAATTCTGAACCACGTTCACAATCCAGTCTAGCATAATAAAAGATGTCAGTTTTACTCAAAGAAATAATGAAATTTAATACAACTTGCCATTAAAGCTCTCATTGAAACTTTAAAACAAATCAAAGGGGGGTTCTCTTCTGACAGATCAGCCAATAATTGCTTTAGAAAAGCTGAAAGGGGTTATGTGAACATTAAAAATAAACCCAAAATCTAATTGGCATTTTCATGTACAGTGCTTGGAAAGTTCGTTTTAACTATGAAGTCCAAGTCCCAAGCTAGCATGAGGATTTTGGTAATTGTACCCCCCCCCCCCAAAACTGACTTTGAACCCATTTCAAATATTCCTTTGGTGCTTTGCACATTTTAACATATGCAGGTGGATAGTGGGGCTAACCAGCCCTCTTCCTATGCAGTCTATGATCTTCCCACATGTCTACTGCGTGGGCTATAAAAGATATCAGGAACAGTCCACAGACAAAGGCATGGAGATAGATCCTGCTGCTAAGCACTGCCCCTGACCCTGTTCACTGTCATTCATGATGCAGAGTAAGAAGAGATTATTTTTCCCCTCTAGACTTTTTAATAAGGTTTTCGACTATAGTTTTCTATGTTGTGAATCCATTAAGCAAAATGTGTTTCCAATTAAGCTCTTTAGACTGGTGACTTAAAAGTAAATACCTTGAGACTGTGAGATCTTGGCTTGAAAAATATAAACTGACATAATAAATGAGTTTGCCTTTTAAGTGCCAAATTTCTGTTTGCTGGTTTTGCTGCAAGCCCCTATGGATATTGCATTGCATTGCATTAATGTACTTTGTAATACTGCCACTGGTCATTTCCTGTACTCTTATATTTGCTTTCAATAGATCATTTGTTGAAAGAGTACTTAAAGAGATGTAATGCTCATCGAGGCAAATGGGACACTTTAGTCTCCAGATAAATATTTAGTTGCAGAAGTCACACAGAACTAGATATGCAATATAAGTATTTTATGACATTGTTTCCTGAAGTTTCAGCTCCCTACTAAGTACAGCCCCAAAATACAGAAATGTCTTGCAAAACTACCTTTGAGTATTCTTTGCCTAAGAAAACCCTATGAAATTCATGGGGTTGTCGTAAGTGGGCAAGGGACTTCAAGGCACAAGCATGCACACACATACATACAGAAACACACAAACCTATCATTCTCATGTGGGTTATACATTTGCAGACAAAGAGGCTAAATTATTGAAAATAAACATTACACCTCATAGAATATACACAATTTCAGATGTGTATTCTGATTTGTGGCATTGAGGTATATGCCTTTAACTGTCTTAATACAAACATTCTTTGAGGCATGGAAATTTATGTCCTACAGTGCTACAAGACATACAAATGTCCTACTGCACCCCTCAAAAGTTGCAGAAAATATCTCCAGATTAAGCTATTTAATCAAGATTTTTTTTATCATCTGCTTGGATGAGGGTTAAAAGAAAGAACCAGTGAGGAATAAGAGAGAGATCTAAGTGCTAATTTAAACAAGCAAGTGTGTATAATTGGTCCTTTTAATCTTTGCCAGTTCCTTTATATAATGAAGTGAAGTTGGTATTCCTTTGATTATCCAGCTGTGCATTTTTGTCTAAAGGGGGAGAAAAGTTTCTCACAGTAAAAAGAAATGCTACCTGATACCATGAATAGGTTACAGTTCAGTTGACCTTGAATTAAAGTTACACCTGGAACAGTAACAACAATACACTCTAAATATAGTATGCGAAAGCACACCTCACTAAAATCTGTGCAGATGATTTGCCCATAAACCTAACTAAGGTTGGAAGGTTAAGTAAACATTAAATTGGAATACAGTAGGGGAAAGAGACTGGGATAGCAACATGAGACTTTTTCTAGAGGTGATATGAAAACTGTTCAGTAGAACTCAAGATACATAATCCTTCCTCAAAAGATTATTTTCAACACAGTTCATAGCACCTTCAAATGGTATACTTCAATTAACAAGTAAATGTGTTTCTAGGCATAACTTATTTAACAGAACAGATAACAGAAGCACTCATAACATCTAAAGAATAGAAATATGTTCCTACATGCCAATAAGGAAATAAAACGCTTTCAAAACTTTTAGTGATGATATGAAGGTTTCCCAAAAGATTCATCCATGGATCACTTTTTCTTTCAACAGCCTCTACTTTTCTTAACATTTTGAAGGCATAACCTACACATTTTTAGCATAACTCTTTCCTGACACTGATGTAGAAGGCTTATCTGATCTCTCGCATTTTCTCTGTTTTGCTGTTTAAATATGTAAACTCAGTAAGGGATTCTGGAGGCACCTGCTGTTTTCTGGGCCGGTTGTAGGCAGGCACCCACCCTTATCCTAGGATTGGTTGGAGCAGAATCTCATTGATTCATTGCTCAAAGTTTAGAACATTGGTGATGCAACCTGACACTGAAAGTCTGCATTTCTCCAGGCCTCCTTCACCATCCTCTGAATACTGATGCTAATAAAGAAACCCCCACTTAGAGGAGGAGGGACCTGGGAGAATAAAATACTTGTAAAATTGTCAGAGGCTTTGTTAACTGATTCATGCCAGTATATAGAATACCAGATAATTTATTTACTGCATGTTGCTCAAAGAATTGGTACATTATGTTTGTTACTTTGAGCAGTTACAATCAAGCTGCAATTCAGAATCCGTAATCAGAGGTGAATCATTCATTGTTCAAATGGCAAGTTTGCTTCTGGATCCAGAGTGTTGGGAAGGCACCTCGAAGGGGTGCTGCAGGAAGCAACTGTTGAGTTGAGTTGAGTTTTCTCTGGAATAACCATGTTTTAGAATATCGTGTGGGTTCTCAACTGAACAAAATAATACAGGTAGTTGCCAAGAAAGAAGCAACAAAACTGCCAGACAGTGGCTGCAAGATGTATAGGCAGCTATCTCTAATTAATAAGAAGAATAAGAATAATAACAACAACTTTATTTTTGTATCCCACCACCATCTCCCCAAATAGACTCAGGACGGCTTACATGGGGACAAGCCCAGCCAAACATAGATTAAAACGTAGCATAGTAAAATTTATAAAAGCAACAACGTAAAACAACATAAAATAACATCAAGAAACAACCAGTAGTCTGACATAGTAGCCAAATACTAAATTCAGGTGGGCAAGGCCTGTGCAATATAATTTCAAGGACAGGGCAGATGGGAAAAGTGCAGGAGCCAGATGATAAGTTAGGGCTAGAAGGGCAATGCCAATTAGAACACTATATCTATAGGGCAGAAAACAGTGGTGAAGTGCAGGAGCCAGATATAGAGTTATGGCTTTGGGGGGGAGGAATTATCTAGTGAACTATTTAATCAAAGGCACAGTGGAACACCCACATTTTTAGGTCTTTATGAAAAGTGGACTGGGTGGTTGCCAGTTCAATCTCCCTAAGGAGAGAGTTCCAGAGCTGGGGGGTCACCACTGAAAATGCTCTCTCCCTCATCCCCACAAATTGTTCTTGTGACAGAGGTGGGAGCAAGAGGAGGGCCTCCTGAGAAGATCTTAGAGCTTGCACAGGTTCAAAGAGGAAGATGCGATCGCACCTTGAATTGAGACCAGAAACTTATCGGCAACCAGTAGAGCTGTTTAAACAGGGGGGTTTATCACTAATTAAGACAGCATCTCTACTTAATTACCACTGGGAGCAGCACAAACTTTCCTTGCCCCTTCATCACTCAATGACTGATTGCAATGGTTCTTCAGTGTCCATAGCTTCTGGTGGGAAGTAGGGTCCTTCTCTACCACAAGCCCTGACTCAGAAAAACCATCATTGTTAAAGATACAGAGTCCAAGCAATCTGCCTCCTCTCCATCTGAATCATCCAATTCTACAGGGTGAATTATGACAAATGCTAACTCTTTCTACTCAAGCAAAGCAACACATTCATCCTGACAGCAGTAACATTTCTCTCTTGGCAAGATTTCTAGAGATTTGGGGATTCCTAGGAGATTTGAAATCTGGATCATGTCACAAAAGACCTCCTCTCACAAAAGTCTGGTGACTGTATTCTGTTGTCAAGACAGTCTTTTCTGTCCCTTACAGAAACCTTACCTGGAAGTTGTCCACTCCAAGTTTATAAAACAATATGCTAGAATTGTACATCAACATGTTTGTACATCGCTACCATATGAGTCAGTGTTCAGAGCACTAAGCTATGAACACCTTCTCAAACCATCAAGAACAATTTCCATCAGTGGTGCAATGTACAAGTATACCTTATTACACTGAGTGTAATAAAAGGTCACTTCATAATTAATTCCAATTTTGTCCATGGGAAGAAAACCAAATTGCAAAGTAACAATGGATAATATATACATTTTCTTTCCAAAATAACCTCTTAAGTAGTTCAAAGACAGTTTCTTTTTAAGTTAGTGTTCCAAGTAAAGCAACCAGCAATTTATAACAAGTAGACAGTTGTTTCTTCTGTTATTCTGATAAAAATCTGGAACGAATATTTTGGAATGAAGGGCCTGGCTGTTATGGATCAGGAGAGACTTTTGGATTAGAATATTAAGACACTGAAGAATTGGTACTTAGAACTTGCATGATAATATCCAGAACTTGAAATGTTTATACAACCCTAACTATGACTGAACCATGAATACTGATATTGGAGCTTAGGAATTTGCACTTTGGCAATTCTTCATGTTCAAATGTGAGCCTGAGAATTTCTCCATAATTACAATATTAAACTACTTTGAGCCCTGAATTTTAAAATTTCAACAGAGAGGTCCAACCACAAATAAGACAAGAATACATGGGTGTGATTCCAAAAGCATTTGTGAACTAGCATTACCTTTATAAAATTACATATTTCAACATCTCACATTCAACATCTCACAGATAGCTTTGTGTCCAACAAGCCATTGCAACTACCAGTTTCTTCAAAGTCCTAAACCATTCCTTTAATATAATAATGTATTTTATTCAATTTGAGAGGCTCTGTGAAGTCCTCCATCTTGCCCTAGCCCATCCCATTTCATATTCAGGGTTGAATCTGAGGATGCAGTATCCATGGATATGGAGGGTTGATTATAGCATTCTACTTGGTCCAGTTATGAAATAAGGCTCATAAGAACATAAGAACATAAGAACATAAGAACATAAGAAGAGCCATGCTGAATCGGACCTCAGCCCATCTAGTCCAGCATTCTGTATCACACAGTGGCCCACCAGTTGTACACGGGGATCTCGAGCAGAAGGGAGGGCAAAACCCTGACCTGCTCCCGACCCCCACAACCAGTACCCAGGGAAATCCTGCCTACCTCAACCAACTCCGAGGTGGCACTTGAATGTCCTTTTCAGTAACTACCGATACACTTGGTATCCATGAATCTGTCTAATCCTGCCTTGAAGTTGTTCAGGCTGACAGCTGTCACAACCTCTTCTGGAAGTGAGTTCCATAACCCAATGACCCTCTGGCTGAAGAAATATTTCCCTTTATTAGTCCTAATTTTCCTACCTTGGAGCTTCAGGAGTGCCCTCTAGTCCTAGTGTTTTGTGACAAAGAAAACAGTTTTCTTTATTCACCTTTTCTATCCCATGCATGATTTTATACACTTCGATCAAGTCACCTCTTAAACGCCGTCTTTCAAGGCTGAAAAGACCAAGGCGTTGCAACCTGGTTTCATAAGGGAGCCGCTCCATCCCTTGGATCATTCTTGTTGCCCTTTTCTGTACCTTTTCCAGTTCCGTTATATCCTTCTTAAGGTGCGGAGACCAGAATTGTACACAGTACTCCATTCTTTATTATCAGTAGAAAGTAGACAAAGTATATGCTGGTAAATATCTGACTATTCCATCAAACATTTACAGCAACTCTGTAGTAATACTGAACATGGCTAAGCCATGGTCCAAGTATTAAATGTTGTTAAATTTGTGTGTGATGTTGGAAATATTGACCCATTTGTGCATCTTTCCTTTTATTAGTTATGAAAGTCAAAGTCATGCACAGCCACTTGTAAGCAATCTATCCAAAAGAGGCAAAGATGTAGTACTTTGGCTATAGGAAAGCTTAGAGAAGATAATGATGCTGGGGAAATTGGAAGGAAAAAGGAAGAGGGCAAGATGGATGGATGTTATCCTTGAAGTGACTGGCTTTTTTAGCTGAAATAGTATTTGTTCCTACATGTGGGAAGATGTTGGGTAAAAGACACTAATGTCGCCACAGCATGATAAGTATGATAAGGGTAACAGATGAATGAAGACAATTAGAATCAAAGCAAGATACTGAAACAGATCTAGTTCCTTATGCGGCATGGGTCTACTCTAAAGCAAGTGTTATGCAAGACTTTGTCAACATTCTAGCAAAGTTAATCTTCAAGAGGAAGCAATAAAACAATCAGTGGTCTGGTCAAGTATTTTCAAGGTTTTAAGATGATCTCATAGCCCTCTAGACTCTTTAAAGTTACTGATCACAGAAACCCTACAGAGCTCTTCTCAGCAGTGTGGCAACCACTGAAGATTGCTGACTAGAAGAAGAAGAAGAAAAACTCCCCGGGCAGCATTTACAAGGAGATAGGAGAAATTCCTGGAAAGATTTTCACAGCTTACAGCAAAAAGACCAGTCTTGTTTCCCGGAAGTGATTTTACTAAACATACCTCTTCCTGAGACTCACAAGTTATAATAAATTTGTCCAAGAAACATACCTTCAGCTTTTAACCCTCTCTTCAGCCATAACCTTTCATCTAGAAATACATATTCAGGAAGCAACATCAATCAAGTTTGATAATTGTTTACTGCTGAATTGAAACATATTTTATAAAATACTTAAGTAGTCCAAAAAAGCTTATTACTCCCTACATCAGAAGAACTTGGCTGGGCCACCCAAAAGTGAGGCAAATGGAAATTAGATTTCTAACCAAACTTCACACCATCTGTCTGCTTTTCATTTTATGAAATCTTAATACTGGGGGTAAATTTGTGTGAGACCATTGTTACATATGGAAAGGATGACCTTATTATATTTCATTGAGGTTATTATCTCCACATAGAAAACAGTTTTTGAACACATTTGCCTCTAGTTTCAGGGCATCATAAAATGAAAAAGAATACAAGTGATGAGATATTGGGTTCAGAAAGATTGTTAGATTTATGTAGTCTTCCAGGAGAATCCTACTTAAAGACATACACTGTAGGCACACTTCAGAAACTAGATGTGTAATCAAAAAAGGAAGAAATGAAAGCACTCATCCTTGAATTATTTCTTGGAGTACTAAACTTTGGTTTTAAGTGGAAACATAGAGACATCACTATGGGTATAGAACATAATACTTCTTGAATATATTTTAACAAAATGAAATGAATTAATATCACACTACACTTCTCAAACCTATGCAAGATATATCTTTCTCTTGTCCAGGAAATATAAGGACAAGATGCTTTAGCAACAACATTGGGCCCTTCCGGACAGGGCAGAAACCTGGGAGGAAGTGGATTATTTTAACCCACTTGGGTCTTAGGTTTCTGTCACTATCCCCAACCAAAACCCCAGGCTTTCCCTTGAGAGGTGGCTAAATGCCATCACGGGTCAACAAAAGCTTGACCCAGGATGACATCAAGCCCCCCATTTTTGCCCCCAAAAAACTCTGCAGAGTACTGATGCAGAAGAATGAGGAGGAAGAGGGAAGTTAGGAGTGAGCCAAAAAAAACCCAGGATGGCTGTGGGGATTGACTGTTCTGGGAGTCATCCCTCATAGGGCCCTCATCTGGAAAGATCAGGGCCTTAGTTTAAGGTTCAGATCTTTCCAGGTGTTTCCCAGTTTTCTCCAGATTAATTTCCTTTTACCTGAGGAGTCATTTGGGAGAATCAGGTAAAAGCAAGACAGGTTGGGCCTTTCTGGGCCTGTCATTGTTGAATCCTTGTTAAAGAAAAAGAGAGAGAAGGAAGTGTTTTCTTCTTCTTCTTTAGGAAGAGATGTCCTTTCCATTTAAGTTCTGGAACTACCAACAACTAATCAACATGTGCAGATATTTTTTCAGTACACAGAAGACATTGTTGTCTGGAGGACAGAGACAAAAGTATTTATTGCTGACAAGAGGATTTATGTTAATCTTTAGCCTGCTTAGAATGCATTCGTAAGATTTTTCTGAATCACACATACTTTTGTACACTATGGGCAAAAGTCTAATTGGACTTGAAAATAACTGTAGTTTGCTCTCAGAAAGGCAATACAAAAAAGCTAGAGAAATTGTAGTTTTAACAACTTGGTAAGGATGAAGAGTAGATATGTGAAGTGTTGGGTGTGAAGGATAAATTGGAAAACTTTTTATTCTGGTTTATTAAATAAAAAATCCCCTTAAAATTGGAAAACCAAAAAAAATTAAAATGGATTATGGAAAGAAATATTTTTGAATATTCAATAAAATGTTTATAACGTTTAAGGCAATGTGTTCATTGTATATCTACTTCTTTAAATTATTAATAATAAGTAATGCTAACAGGAAGATTTAAGACAATTTAAGGCAATATACAGCACTTGAGCATTGTTATAATTGATCTTGGTTTCCTTTTCTCAATTCTTTTTATGGGAATGAATGCTTTGTGTTTGATTGGGGGAATGATGAAGCAAGATATCTTTCTGTTTTACTCATGTTGATGGTTACTTATGTAATAATCATCATAATAATCATAATATAAAAATTTATTTATATTCTGCTCTATCTCCCCGAGGGGACTCAAGGCAAATTCCAACAAACAAAAAAGGCAACCATTCAATGCCTCAATACAACAAATACAAACATAATAGTCCAATCTATAAAAACAACTTACGACATGACATCTATAGATTAAATAAAATGTAACCTATCAAAAATTATATCTAACATGAAACCTGAACTTAAAACATCAGCATTAATTTACAGGAGCCAACGAATGTTCACTAAAATATGTGAGTTGATTGTGTTTTTATTTTATTTATTTATTTGCCTGCTCTTATTAAACCAGCAAAACAAAACTGGTTCCTTAAGTCTAGGACCGTTACTTAACTTGTAACAAAAAAAACCCCAAAATGTAACAAAATAACTCAAATTTGCAATCATTGTCTTAACAAATTACACATTTAACATAACAAACCTGACTTATGGAAAAGCTATACGTCATACATTTAGACTAGGTCTGAATACTGGAAGTCATTAGATTTCATCTGATCTTGGAAGCTGATCAGGGTCAAGCCCAGTAAATATCTGGATCAAGGTCCCTGATCCAGGTATTTATTATAAACTGTTTCCCAGAGAAAGCCAATGGCAAACTACATCTGGGTATCCCTTGCCTAAGAGATGTCTATGAAATTCAAGGGGTCTTCATAAGACAACAAGTGACTTGAAAGTTTTAAAAATGACTTTTAATCTGTATATAACTTTTTTCATTCCCTCCAAACTTCCCTTTTATTCTTTTTATTAAAAACAGGAAATAGTTTATTCTATGACTTAGAACAGGGATGGGCATTTGGCGGCCCGGGGGCCGGATGCAGCCCCTTGGGCGCTCCCATCCGGCCCGAGGGGCCTTGGGCAGCGCTGCTTACCGGGGGAGAGAGGGAGCCGGTTGCAGCGCTGCTTACCGGGCGAAAAAGGGAGGCCCGGGCAGGTAGAAAGCCATGCGTGGCTTTGTTTACGGCAAAAGCAAGCAAGGGAGGCGAACGCGGGGTCCCCTTCCTCTCACGCACGCTTGAAAACAAACTCCGGAGGACGCCCCGCCCCTGAACGTCTCCCGCAATGACGTCACAGCCGGCATTGCCGAACACGCTCAGGGGCGGCGCATCCTCCGCAGTTTGTTTGGCAATGTGAACGAGAGGAAGGGGACCCCACGTTCGCCTCCTATGCTTGCTTTTTTTGATTTGTATCTGGCGAAAAACAAGCATAGGGAGGCGCGACGGGGTCCCCTTCCTCTCACGCATGCTTGAAAACAAACTGCGGAGGAAGCACCGCCCCCTGAGTGTGTTCGGCGATGCCGGCTGCGATGTCATCGCAGGAGACGCTCAGGGGGCGGGGCATCCTCTGGAGTTTGTTTTCAAGCATGTGTGAGGAAGGGGACCCGCGTTCGCCTCCCTTGCTTGCTTTTGCTGTGAACAAAGCCACGCATGGCTTTCTACCTGCCCGGGCCTCCCTTTTTCCTTCTACCTGCCCGGGCCAGCGCTGCCACCGGCTACCTGGCTTCGCCAGGGAAAGGTGCGCTGCCGGACCTCCTCTTCCAAAGGAGGAAAGAAGAGGTATGTTATTGTGTTCTGGGAGATATAATATTAAATTGATTGCTTCATTGATGTAATTTTGTTGTGGGAGATATAATATTAAATTGATTGCTTCATTAATATAATTGTGTTCTGGGAGATATAATATTAAATTGATTGCTTCATTAATATAATTGTGTTCTGGGAGATATAATATTAAATTGATTGCTTCATTAATATAATTGTGTTCTGGGAGATATAATATTAAATTGATTGCTTCATTGATATAATTTTGTTGTGGGAGATATAATATAAATTTAATTGCTTCATGGATATTATTGCCCACCCCTGTACTATAATATAATAATTATGATAATAATGCTAATAATATATGAATATTTCTTGATATATAAATATGTTAATATTAATGATGTGTAATATATGGTAAATGTAGTAAGTGAAATAAATAAATAATGTAGATTAGCATGTAGTTCCGCCTTTAGGTGCGGCCCTGCATAATATTTTTTTGCTCTCATGTGGCCCCTTGGAAAAAATAGTTGCCCACCCCTGACTTAGAATCATAGTTGGAAGAGACCACATGGGCCATCTAGTCCAACTCTCTGCTATGCAGGAAAAGCACAATCAAATTACCCCTGACAGATGGCCATCCAGCCTCTATTTAAAAGCCTCCAAAGAAGGAGCTTCACATTTTTTCTAGTGAAAACAAAGAGTTGGATCCAGACTAGGATTAATAGACTGATTGAATAACTTCTTCTTTTACAGTGAATGCATCTTCTCTGTTTACCAAACCACTGTCCCTTTAAACCATTTTGATATATTGACAAGATAGCCTGTATTGTTATTGGTCTATCTACTGGTTAAATAAATCAACAATCAGCATCTATGTACATTTCACACAGCAGGAGAGTCTCTGACGTCCAATGCCTAATCTGACCAATCTCAAAGGGCTCTACAAAAGGTGCCTCTTTCTCTACAAACCACATCCCCTTCCAAATCCCCATGATATGCACTCTATTTCCCAATCGGAAAAGAGCAGGGAAAGCAGGAATATCCCTCTTGTACCCTTCTAGAGACCAGAGATAGCAATGCAGATCCTCTCCCCAAGAGCCCCTTACCTGCTTAACTAAAGACCAGGATCTGATCCCAGATTTTCTGCTTTAAACTGAATTATATGAGTTCACACTGCCAGATAATCCGGGATAAAAAGAAAACCAGGGATCAGATCCTGGAATATAGGGTCTGTCTGGAAGGGCCCTGAGAAATTCAAAAGTGTACAAGAGAGATAACACTGGGGGGTCTCTCCAGTGCTACAACTTCCCAAAAGAATGGACACAATTTTGCCCCTTTCCCCTGCTTTCCCCCATGCAGAAGAGCTAAGGCTTGAATAAACTCTGATTCCTACTTTCAGTAACAACCATATGTTCCAGTTGTCGCTATAGCAAGGGAATGTAATATTATTTTTTTAAAAAAAAACATGGTAATACACATGAAATTGGGAAAGGGGAGGTGACTACACTCGCTGTCACCTATTTGGATCAGGCAGATTTGGACACCATGGTAATATCACCCAAGCACACGAAACGGGCACCACTGCCTTGTAGAAAGGTAAGGAGGTGGGACATTTTTTCATCCCAAAGCCTATGCTCTCTCTTGCCTAACCATCTAGGCCTCCCACAGGATGCTCCATAGGATAGTGGGCAGCAGAATTGAGGAGGGGGAGTTCTATCCAAAACTGTATGTTGCCCTAAGTTAAAACTTGAAAGGAAGCTAAAGCTTCTTTCTCCACAGACCAGCTATAGCAAGCACTCCTATCTTCTCCCCTTCCCACCTCTTTTCCACAGAACAAGCTATCAAAAAGTTCCTCTTTTACCTTGCAAGCAAGCACAGCCCCCAAGCAGATCTTTACCAAGGAAACTCAAATTATATTGTGTTTTCCTGCACGGTAGGGATTGGACTGGATGGTCCTTGTGGTCTCTTCCAATTATATGACTCTATGGGTCCTTCCACACAGCCCTATATCCCAGAATATCAAGGCAGAAAATCCCACATTATCTGTGTGTGGACTCTGATAACCCAGTTCTAAGGAGATATTTTGGCCTAGATATTTTGGAATATAGGGCTGTGTGGAAGGACCCTATATCACAATAATGTCAAGGTCATAAGAATCAAATCTTGGTCTGACCCTGACTAATAACAAATTGTTTCTTGTTCACTTAATAAAAAAAATACAAATGCAACCAGTGCATAATGAAAATTTAGCTGTAGATGCAACCAGGTTAGTTTTGTTAATTGCAACCTATTTAAGAAGTTGTTTTTCTTTTCAGCTGTATTCTTGTTTACCAAGAGCAGTCCTCTGCATTATTTCTTTAATCTGTAGTTTACTCCACTATACATAGATTAAAATGGCTTACATTCAGTTTTTCAAGAGGTCACTGATTTCGGGAATGAGCGCTGGGTTATACAGAAGCCAAATAAAACCGGAAAATCCTTGCAGATTTATTTCTCCACACTCCATGAGATGGCTAATTAAATAATATTTTCACAAAGCACAAGAGCCAACATGGCAGCAGACTGATAGACAGATGATTAAATTATTTTGGTGAATCAATGAAAGCCCCAGGACTGACTAGTGTCTGACTAGGAGAACTGCCTCATTAAAGCTGCCAGATGGAAGAAATAAAAGAAAGAGGAGATATACCCCCAAATTGCAAATGGAAAGAATGCACTGTAGTTCAGGCTAAGCTAAGATTTCTACCACATGCCTCCCAGGTTGCTCAAATCCATAAGGTTTCAACAATATTAACAGCAAAGGGATTTCTGGAGCAAAGGCTGGAGCATATACATCAGGCTAGAAATGGAGCAGACTTAATGACCACCAACCATCAAAAGACTCTTCTGCTGTTATTACAAACATTTGTGAACACATCAAAAACATATTTTTCTGGCGGGAATGGGAAAAAAACCACTACACTTCAGACTATATCAAAACTAATTGTGTGGAGTGACTGCACAGTCAGCATTATTAAAGCAAAGCAGCAGCATTCTTACACTTCAGAGCGTCTTTGTTTTCTATCAGGAAATATTCACCCACACAATGAAAAGCAGGAAATGCTAAGCATTTTACCAATGCTGGTTTCAATGGTATTCTAATATATGAATTCTGGCTGTCAGCAACCAGTGCATAATGAAAATTTAGCTGTAGAAGCAACCAGGTTAGTTTTCTTAATTGCAACCTATTTAAGAAGTTGTTTTTCTTTTCAGCTGTATCTTCGCATATAGTTGTGTGAGGCGAGGATCCTTTAATCCTTGGGATTGCTTCTGGATTAACATTTTAGATTCAAAGGGAATTTGCTAAATTATGCAAATCCATTCTCATAAAAAGGATTATGATAGACATCAGTTCCAGTAATAGGCAAACATGTGTTATATGCTTTTTGTCAATATATGGCAACCCCGTGAATTGCATAGGAATTTATTTGAAAAGGGACACTCAGGCACCTTCCACACAGCGATATAAAATCCACATTGAACTTGATTATAAAGCAGTGTAGGCTCAGATAACCCAGTTCCAAGCAGATACTGTGGATTATCTGCCTTGATATTCTGGATTATATAGCTGTGTGGAAGGGCCCTCAGAGGTGGTTTGCCAGTTCCTTCCTCCAAAATACAACCTAAAGGTAAATATTTCCCCTTGACATTAAGTCTGGAGGGTAGTGCTCATCTCCATTTCTAAGATGAAGAGCCAATATTGACTGTAGATGCCTTCTAGATCATGTGGCCAAAATGACAGCATGGAGCGCCATTACCTTCCTGCCAAAGCAATACCTATTGATCTAATCACATGTGCATGTTTTTGAACTGCCAGGTTGGCAGAAACTGGGGCTAACAGCAGGTGCTCACCTGTATTTAACAGCGACTGTATTTACAGAGACAATAACATGAGTGTGACTTTATAGGCTTTTACCCGCCTTTGACTTTCACTCATAAGCACTGCATTCAGGAGTTTCCCTCATGCATATATGTTTCTAAAGAGCAGTCTTTCTATAGGTCCGTCAGTTCAGGAGTGACACAGAAAAAATACAAATGCAGAAAAGCTTCAAGACATTTCCTGCTCAGTGCTTCTCACCCTTCAAACTCCTTTATAGCAACGAAATCAAATTTAAACATGTCCCTGCCAACAACCACACAATTGTTAATGACACCTCGGCAAGGTGTGGGGCAACAGGAAAATGAATCCGTTCTCTTTTGAGTATTAAAAAGCAGCATGAAGAGCAGCAGATTCTGGCAGCTTTTCCAAACTTTTGAGGTATTACCTGGAAGGTTTCCAGTGCTATTACACCCAAGTATGTCAAGTTTGTTTTCTGGTGATGCTTCACTAACGTTGTGCAAACAGTGGAGAAATAACTGCATTTTTCATTACTATTGAAATAATTACTTTATATGCCTTCCAAAGTGCAGATCTTCCAAGATTTCATTCTCATTCAGAACCACTTAGAAGAGTAGCAGATATAACTTCTAAATGTTAATTCACAGACTGCTCTTTCATTGCCACAATGCTAACAGCACAGGAGAGGGAAACCCAACAACCTATACATATGATTACTCTGAGATAATAACTGAAAATATGCATACACTACTGCCTTCTCTATTGCTAAGAATGGCAATAATTGTTTTCCATCAGTTCTGCTTTACTGTGTTTTACTGTTTCACTACACTTAGAGAACTGTCCAACAAATTGATCTGGTGACCCCCGAGACTCTGGAAAACTCTCCTGTATTCTTGGACTAATCCTTCACTGGCAAGACTGAGATGATCTGGTTCATAGGTTACTTCTACTAGTTGCCTTGCATATCAAATTGCCTTTACAAATGGGTTATTCATGTGAACACTGTAATTTTTGACTATTGGGGGGGAGCTCTGAAAATACATATTAGACTTCTATTTTAAATGATGTTGTTAGTCTAACAATTAGGGGGCCCGGTGGCAAGGCAGGGTAAACCACTGAGCTGCTGAACTTGCTGACCGAGAGGCTGGTGGTTCGAATCTGGTGAGTGGGGCAAGCTCCCACTGTTAGCCCCAGCTTCTGCCAATCTAGTAGTTTGAAAACATACACATGTGAGTAGATCAATAGGCACTGCTCCGACAGGAAGGTAACGACATTCCATGCAGTAATCCCAGCCAGAGGACCTAGGAGGTGTCTATGGACAACGTCGGCTCTTCAGCATTGAGCACCACCCCTCAGTCAGACTTGACTAGACTTAATGTCAGGAGAAACCTTTACCTTTACTTATACTAACATTATGCAGCATGTGACACCTAAGATATGAAGACAGAGCATAGCACTTGAGTTATACTAACAAAACTGCAGTCTCATACATAACCATGTAGATACCCACTAAACACACTGACTTCAATGAGATCTTCTTCCAGACAAATATAATTGTTACATTCCTATCCAACTATTTCCTCCAAGTAGACCGGTCTCTCCTTTTGCCCCAACTCATCCTTACTCTTGAAAGGTAGTTCAGAGTGACAGGGACTGTAAACTGAAGATAATACTATCTACATCTCCTGTATCACATTCTTGAATGAGCCAGTGTGACTGTAAAGTAACAACCTAATCTGAGCCGTGGTGGTGCAATGGGTTAAACCCTTGTGCTGCTAGACTGCTGACCTGGAGGTTGGGTTGCTGACCTGAAGGTTGCTGATTCGAATCCGCAAGACAGTGTGAGCTCCTGTCTCTCAGCTCTAGCTTGCAGGGACATGAGAGAAGCCTCCCAGGTGGATGGTCCCCTGGATAACGTCTCTGTAGATGGCCAATTCTCTCACACCAGAAGCAACTTGCAGTATGTTCTCAAGTCACTTCTGACATGATAAAAAAAATCTGAGGCCCATTCACAGTACACAATGATTCCACACCACATCCTGTGTAATCCTGGAATTTGCAAGTTGGTGAAGCTCTAGTGCAGTGGTCCCCAAAATAAGACCCATGGGCCAAATGTGGGGGCCCCAAAGACATTTATCTGGACCATACCCTAAAATTTCACTTAAGGTTGTCCTAAGTCTGAAATGCCTTGAAGGCACACAACAACAATCCTAACTAACTTGGCTATCTCATCAGCCAAAAGCAAGCATAAGCCCCATTGACACATTGGTAAATGAAGAGCAATGTTGATTAAAATTGCTCTTCATTTTAAATATTGTATTGCTATTACATTTATTTATCGATCGCATTGCAAATATGATACATGCAATGTGCACAGGCATTTGTTCATGTGTTTTTTTAATCTATAGTCCAGCCTCTCAACAGTCTGAGAGACTGCGAACTAGCCCTCGGTTTTAAAAAAATTGAGGATTCCTGCACTAGAACTTTCTGGCAAAGAATTTTAAATGTGTGTATGAGCCTTCAAGTTGCCTGTCAAATATCCCTCCCTAAAATTGCAAAGTTGAGATCTCAAAGCTTGCTGCCATGGCCACAAAAGGGGACTCGTGGTATTATAATCATGTCGAGTGAAAGGACCCCTGAGCACCCACAAAAGAGGAGCCCCCAGTGGCGCAGTGGGTGAAACGCTTGTGAAGGCAGGACTGCTGACTGAAAGGTCAGCGGTTCAAATCTGGGGAGTGGGGTGAGCTCCCATCTGTCAGCTCCAGCTTCTCATGCCGGGACATGAGAGAAGCCTCCCATAGGATGGTAAAACATCTGGGCATCCCCTGGGCAACGTCCAATTCTCTCACACCAGAAGCGACTTGAAGTTTCTCAAGTCGCTTCTGACATGGGGGGGGGGGGGAGACAAGACAAAGTGTACTAAGAGAAAGAGAATGTATTTTTCCTGCCACAAAAGACGCACATTATACATCATACATTTCAAATCTGACTAGTGCAAATTATGCTACAAAAATCTAGCCAGAAATTTCACACATGGCAAACACTGCAAACAGGTGTTGTATTGTTGTTTTAATAAGTTTTGAATCATGACAACAGAGGATATTACAAGCTGTTTCTCTCCTCCAGCAATACCAAACAGCAATGGATGGCTGAGTTCACACTTGCTTCGGTGCCACAAAGAAGCAGTTTGATGAAATGCATCCCTCCTCTGGGTTGCCTGAGTTTGCGCGCATCCTTTGCCCGGGGATGCAGTAGCCTCTTCTGCAGCTTGCATGTGAGTGCCAATGCCTATCTATCTAAATCTCACAAGTGAATTGAGGAAGAATCTCAAGATTCACCATTTTCCAGAGCTAGTGGCCAAAGCCAGGAACTCAGCCTATCCAGAAAGAGAAAGACAGTTTGAGGAGGGAGGGGAGGAAGGAGGGGGGGAGGGATAAGGCAGTGAATGTGGCCTCTTCCTCCTCCTGGTTAGAGGAGACAATGGGGCAGCCTTTGCAAAGATATTCACGCATCAGTGGGGAAGGGCAAGGACTGCACCCAACAGCCTCAGTCCTTGGTGCAGTGTGAGGATCAAGACAGAAAGGGGGAGGACTGTAATATCAATGGGGAAGGTCTGCATCCAATGGTTTGAGAACGTGATGTGTATGGGGATCCAAGACAGTAAAAAGGGGTCCAAAGGGAAGCGCCTGGGAGAAGGGGGGCTTCACTTCAAAGCATTCCTTAACCCTCCCCAAGTTTCGGCTTCCACAAAGCAAAGGGGGCGGGCCCCTTCCCCCTGGAAGCCAGTGCACTCCCCTTCCCTGCCAGATGAAAGAAAAGAAGACGGGAAGGAAAAGAAATGGGAAAGGGAAGGAGGGAGGGGGTGAGTTACACATTACTAACAGGAGAGAGAGAGAGAGAGAGAGAGAGAGAGAGAGAGAGAGAGAGAGAGAGAGAGAGTGGGAGCGAAAGGAGACCTTGTCCGACCTCTGGAGCTCAGCATGGGAAGAGGAAAAGAAAGAGTAGTGGAAGAAGGAGACTCTTCCACTCAGGCGGTAGTGCCGCCTAAATGGGAGCCCACCATCACCTACACCAGCATGCTCAGTGGGTCCGATTCAGGGTCAGCTCCCTGTGGGTGTGGGACTCCTCCTAAGCCACCGATGCCTAAGCACGTGCTCCGAAGAGGACCCGCGTGGGCTGGAGTCCTCCCGACACCTCTTCGCCTTTCCTCCCTCCAACCCCCCAAGGCACCCCTCTCTCACCTCGGAGCTGGCCTTCAGCCCCGGCGCAGAGCAGGAGCCACAGCAGCCCGGAGGAGCCCAGAAGGCGAGCCATCCTCCCTCCACAGGTGGCACGCAGAAAGGAGCCGCGGAGACCCTCTGTGGAGCCTTTTCTGGTGGTCTCCTCCTCCTCCTCCTCTCCCTCCTCCTCCCACCCGCCCCTTCTCCTCCCTGCCGCCCTCGGAGGCCAGTGAGCTCCCTCCCCCCCTCTCCCCCCTCCCTTGGGTCTGGAGGGAACCATTCCCATAAGGGCGGGGGTCTCTGGAAAGGAGGCGAGAGGTCCCTCCTCCGAGAGTTCTCCTCTCCACTCCTCAAAAGGAACAGCTTGGAATTTGGGGCCATGGTCGAAGGCACCCAAAGGGAGATTGGGGTGACCCAAGACCCTCGCAAGTGTACCAGGCTGTTTCGCAGCCCCCTGGCGCCGCGTGGTTCGTCCCAGCAGTCGCTGGGGTCGCAGAAGGGGACGCTGGAAAAGGTCCGAGGGCTGTCGTTGCCGGAAAGGCGCCTTCTTCAGACACTTCAGAGTTGGGCTAAGAAGCCGAAGCCACAAGCCACCTCCAGCGTCCTTGGGAATGTTGTCCTCAGCATAGAGGGGTGCATCTACAACTGTGGGGTGTATAGAGTTTTGCATCTACACCAGTGGGGTGCATAGAGGCATCTACACCAGTGGTTCCCAACCTTTTTATGACCAGGGACCACTTTGCAGGGACCATTTGACCTTGAAACACTTTGGCCAGGGACCACTTTGCAGGGACCATTTGACCATGGAGCACTTTGGCCATGGACCACTTTGACCAGGGACCACTTTGCAGGGAACACTTTGCAGGGACCATTTGATCAGGGACCACTTTGACCAGGGACCACTTTGACCAGGGATCACTTTGACCAGGGACCACTATGCAGGGAACACTTTGGCCAGGGAAAACTTTGCAGGCACCATTTGATCAGGGACCACTTTCTAGGGACCACTTGACCAGGGACCACTTTGCAGGGACCACTTGACCAGGGACCACTTTGACCAGGGACCACTTTGACCAGAGACCACTTGACCAGGGACCACTTTGGCCATGGACCACTTTGCAGGGACCACTTGACCATGGATCACTTTGACCAGGGACCACTTTGGTCAGGGACCACTTTCACCAGGGAACACTTTGGCCAGGAACCACTCGACCAGGGACCACTTTGACCAGGGCACACTTTGCAGGGACCACTTGAGCATGGATCACTTTGACCAGGGACCACTTTGGTCAGGGACCACTTTCACCAGGGACCACTTTCACCAGGGAACATTTTGGCCAGGAACCACTCGACCAGGGACCACTTTGACCAGGGCACACTTTGCAGGGACCACTTGAGCATGGATCACTTTGACCAGTGACCACTCTCCAACATTAGTATCCAAAAGTGTTACGAATCCATTTTTGGTCAACTTTAAATTCAGTTTGAGATACTAATTCAGAAAATTGCATCGGATAGACCACATCAGCTCTAGTTTCTGATACCGAATATAAGCCATGGTCAGCGACAGGGAAGGAATGGTGGGCAGTGTGACAGGAACGGAAATAAAATAAATAAATAAAGAGGAAGGAGGCTCGCGGACCACATTTTCATCCTCTCAGCCCACATGTTTATTTATTATTCGGTCTTGTATGCCGCCACTCCCCGAGGGCACGGAGCGGCTAAAACACTATAAAAGCAGAAAGATCAACTGATCTACACTGTCGGATTGGTGAAGTTTGGTACCATTTGGACTGTCATGACTCTATGCTAGGGAGTGCTGTGAGTTGGGGTTTTGCAAGATCTTGAGTCTTCTCTGCCGAACAGTGCCAGGACCTCCGCAATGTACAACTCCCATTTTTCCATGGCATAGAACCATGGTAGTTCTAAGTGTATTAAGTGCAAAGTGCAATGGCATGGAAGTGGCTGCATGCTTTCAAGGCATGTCCGACTTTAAGATGACTCCATCACATAATTTTATTGCAAAAAATTGTTCAGAAGTTACTTTCTCTGAGGCTGAGAGAGTGTGACTTGCCTAAGAGCACATAATAGGTTACCTGGATGGCCAGGGATTCAAATCCAGGGCCCCTTCTACATAAGTGAATAAAATCCCACCTCTGCTTTGAACTGGGATATATGGCAGTGTGGACTCAGATAACCCAATTCAAAGCAGATTGGGGGGGGGGGGGGGTTCTGCCTTAAACTGTGTTATATGACTATGTGGAAGGGCCCTTTGCCTCCAGTGTCCTGGAGTGCATCTACATTGTAGAGTTAATGCAGCTTGACATCACATTAACTCCCATGGCTCAATTCTATGGAAGTCTGGGAGCTACAGTTTGGGGAGGTATACCTTGTTAAACTACAGCTCCCATAATTGCACATCATTGAACCATGGCAGTTAAAAGCGGTACCAAATTGCATTAATTCTACAGTGTAGTCCAACATTCAAACCACTACTCATGCTGGTTCCTAAAATCTCCAGTGTGTCATGCTTCACATACAAACATATTTCCCAAATGAGATGCCGATCCTGAAATGTCCTGTGCTACAGAGGAAAATGCACTGCCTAAACCAGGCATGGGCAAACTTGGTGTTTCCTCCAGGTGTTTGGGGCTTCAGCTCCCACAATTCCTAACAGCCTCAAGCCCCTTTCCCTCAGTTTAAGTGGCTGAGTGGGGAAAGAAAGAACCTGAGGCTGTTAGGAATTGTAGTAGCTGAAGTCCCAAACACCTGAAAGGCCCAATTTCCCCATGCCTGACTTAAACAGTTTAGATCAGTGTCCCTCAACTGGTGGTCCTCCAGATGTTTTTGGACTCTGGACTTGGTCATGCTGTTTGGAGCTCTAGGGAACAGAGGTTCAAAACAACTGGAGGACAAAGTATAAGGACCACTGGATTAGATGATGGTCTTATCCTAAAACAGGGATGTTTCTTACATAGACAGTGTATTCCTAAAAGCAAGTCTCCCTGAGAGAGAGAAAGGGGGATACAAATACTATAAATACTATAAACAAATTAACATATCAAGAAAACAGATCCAGTATATTTATGAGATATTTAATGTATCTCATGCACTGCCACAATAGCTTCTTTCATCCTAGAGTTTCTTTTAGCTGTAATTCAAGCCCAGAAATTGTTTTGCATGCAAAAATAAATCAATGCCTTGAAAACATAAAGAACATCACAAACTGGTTGTCTGAACATATGCAAAGTAGATTTTAATGATGCTTTGCCCGAAGTAATTGGGCAAAGGTGTAAGCTTCTGGAATGAACTCAAAACAATTCTTGCTACCTCTTTGTATAGTGAATTGCAAGAGACTATAATGGCCGACTAACAGTCCTAGTAGAGGAGAACCACTGAATCAACTTGGAAATTTTGTCTGTCAAAGTTTCTAAAACTAAGGCAATGTTTGCATGAGAAGCAAAATTGATTTGAGTTATGAGACTATCACTTAGCCATATGAAGAGTCTTCATCCACATAGAAGGCGGTGCAAATTACCATATTGTATTCATGCAAAGTGAGAGCTAGTGTGGTCTACTGGTTTGAGCATTGAACTCAAGAGATCAGGATTCTAATCCTCACTCAGACATGGAAACCCCATTTGGTGACCTTGGGCAAGTCACATGCCTTCAACCTCTAAGGAAGGCAAAGACAAGGCCCTTCAGAACAAATCTTGCAACAAAAAGCACATGATGTTGGAGCTTACTTGAAGGCACACAGCAACAACAAACACATATGCAAAGTATTGATTAGCAAAAATAATTTTTCAAGAGAACCTTCCGTATAGCTAGCAAAAAAAAGGTGTGTGGTGCTTTTAAATCTCTCCTCGCTTTTGCCTCACCCTCGGCATGCAATATATATAGGTCTCTACTTCGTGGATTTTCACTTTTTGAAGGTGGTCCTGGAATGTAAAATCCACAATAAGTGAGGGAACACTGTATTAGATAAGCTGAAATGAAATAACGAATGAGCATTTGAATACTTAGATGAGAAGGGTGAGGCGCATCAATGATTCCACCATTACCAAATCTCAGCTGACTTATTTATTTATTTATTTATTTATTTCTTTCTTTCTTTCTTTCTTTATTTAATAACCCGCCCTTCTCTACCCCCGAAGGTGGACTCAGGGCAGCTAACAAAAGGCAACAATTCGATGCCACATCTACAATTGATAAAAACAAACAGATACATCATAAATATATTAAAAGAGATCAAACCAATTAAATATCAACGGTTAAAACACATAATCTGAGTTCCATATTCATAGGTTGTCCAAGCCAGTCCGCAGTCTGTTTCTATAACCTTGTCATTTTATTGTCTGCCTGCTACCCAATATCTAAACAAAAGCCTGGTCCCAAAGCCACGTCTTTAACTTTTTCTTAAAGGAGAGGACGGAAGAAGTTGATCTAATTTCGCTGGGGAGCGAGTTCCACAGGCGAGGGGCCACTACCAAGAAGGCCCTGTCCCTCATCCCCACCAAATGTCTTTGTGACAAAGGTGGGATCAAGAGCAGGGCCTCCCCGGAAGATCGTAAATTTTGAGGTGAGACATAAGGGGAGATGTAAACTGGGCCAGAACTGTATAGGGATTTAAAGGTTAAATCAGCACTTTGAATTGTGCTTGGAATTTGATAGGCAGCCAGTGGAGCTGACACAACAGGGGAGTGTATGTCACTCCTGTTAGTAACCTGGCTGCCGACAGCTGGACTAGTTGAAGTTTCCGAACAGTCTTCACCTTACATTTCAGATTTTAAAAGCGGTTTTCCTAGTACTTCAGAATGCAGTTCATGTTGGGCACACTTTAGTAACAATCTGACTCAAATGTGTTTCCTATAATCAGCACTTTTGTGAAACAATACAAGTGAAGAGGGTTATTGTACATTTTGATGTATACCCTAAGTAAATATAAACATTCCAATGGGTTTATTGCTACAAACCTGGAAGGTACCAACATGGAAGCATGGATTATCCATAGTCATATTCCAAAATTCAATTTCTATATAAATATTGAGGATTCTAATTCCATGATACTTTCCTGGTGCATGAAATAGCAGAAGATTGTTCAACACAGGATTGTCCCAAGTATTTGGACACTGTGAAGTGAAAAGTTAAGCATATCTAAATGCATTGCAATCAATGGAAAAAAGCCAGTGGAAAAAGAGTGGTATTGGACTTCTATTACTGAATGTTTACTATTCCAGGTGTTCAAAAACAGGGTTTGTTCAAGCACCCTCTTGACACTAGATTTTGCTTATATATTCAGTATGACCAGCTGAATAAGATCTTGAGAGATGCAAAAGTAGCAAAATTAGCTTAGTGAATTTCACAAGGTATACGACTATAACATCACTCTATATATGAAACAGAATGTTTATGTTGAGCATATTATTTCCTTAGAGAAGATCTCCTTCATTCGTTCCAGAGGCTTCTTAAATTTCAATTCTGGCATCGAGAGGAAAGCAAAACATCCGCAGCAGAAAAAGTCAACTGATTTCCAGAAACAGCATGTCAGTGGGTAGACGAAAGAATCTTCTCCCTGCAGAGACATGAAATGAAGAACAAAAGGCAAAAGTTGGGAAATAAAACATGAGACCTCACATGTTTACAGATGATAATCATAATCTTATCCTAAAAACCACACATTCTAACTAGAGTTCTTTATCTTTTTAAACACTACTTTTTCCCACTTTAAAAATGTATATTGCTCTTTGATTGCCCAAACCAACCTCTAATCTCAGAATTATAAGCAATTGTATTTCCACTGAAGTCTATTGTTTTTACCAACAGGAACCACACCTTTTGTCCCTTCTCCCTGCATGTGGTAGTACTTCATAGCACTGAGCAGACTAGTAAGAGTTGGGCAGGCAGCAGGTACAGAAGAGAAGACCTCACACACATACTTCTACTGCCAAAGGCATGATAATCTAAGAGAGGCACATTTTGGCATTGTGGCCTCTAAAAGTTAAACAGAGATCTGAGAAATATAAATGCAAACAATCTAACAACAATTTAGAATTTTATTTGAAACATCACATTCCACAAAAGTACCGTACATCTACTTCCATATACTCATTTATTTGACCCCTTTGTAGTTGTAATTACAGGTGAACTATATATGTGATTTTATGCACTTGATGGAATTTTATTTTGGGATAACTTCTGGACTTCTGGAATTGTCTTCTCCACACGGACTTTCCATATAGAGACTTTTGGATTTATCCCAGTTTGAATTATTATACCATTCTTCTGTACTGCATATCGAGAACATATGTATGTTTTCTTTATTACCATCCACAGTCAGAATATATGAATACTTCAGCCTAGTATATATGCTTAGTGTTTCTTCCCCTGCGTTTGTGCTTTGTATATCATTAGCCCACTTGTCGTTTTCTCAGAACTTTCCAGTGCCAGTCTTTGACACTGTTCCTGGAAATAGGGATAGGTAGAACCACCCCTTTCACTGGGCTTCCTACTCCCATCCCAGGAAAATACTATGAAATGGGTCCTTAAGATCAACCTGGCATCATGCCTTCATTTTTCACCCAGAGTAGGTCGTCAGAGCAAGTAAGACTGTTTTGGTATCATACCATAACAGAAAATCAGACAGGAATTGCCCCAATATAACCTGCTTCCTACACATATTATCAGAAGTTGCCAGACACCACACACTCAAGTATCCAATGGGATACTAGCAATGGGGCAATAGTCCCCACATTCTTCTGGATTCAAGGAAGTTCTCTTTAAGCCAGGCACATTTGAGTGTCCTTGAAAGGCAGAAGATACCACTTCATGAAAAATAGGGCATCTCAACCCATTTTGTTAGAACACCTAATCATCCCCCAACAAAGGATTTTCCCAGGAAGTAACAAGCAACACCTAAAAACTGCCAGGCCATCAAATGCTAATCAAGGTGCCCAATTGAAACATTCACACCTAGCTCCAACAGACAAGAGTTCTTCCTCCCACCCTGGACCTTTCACAGATATATAAACCCAATTTTCCTAATTTCCAACAGGCATCCCCACAACCTCTGAGGATGCCTGCCATTAATGCAGGCAAAACATAGGAGAGAATGCTTCTAGAACATGGCCATACAGCCCAAAAACCTACAATAACCCATCTTGCTAGATGTTATCAGCCAAAATGGGCAATGGGCAAGTTTACAAGCTCCTTCTCCACATTATTAGATCACAACAACTGATCCTGATCCCTCCATCAATAGGGCAGATTATACAGTGGGTACCTTCCCAGATCCTGTCATAAACTTTGACCTCAAGTTCTGGGCAAATAAAAGCAACTTTTCCCACCAACTGTTGAAGTAGTTTCAGTTTCTGCCTTCTTCAGCCATCTACACATTTGTAACCTCTCCAGTAGATAAATACAGTGTGTCCTAAATAAATACAACTACCTTTGAAGGCATAATTGAAGAAATCACTAAAAAGTCTAATGTTCTGGGCAAGTTGCAAGGTCCATGTAAAAAAATCTTATCCTTGCTTCAGGAAGTGCCCAGCCACATTTATTGAAAAGAAAAGTGGTAGAAAGAAGAAGAATACTTATTCGGCAGTGCAAAGCTTGCTCTCCTAGCTAGGTTCAAAAAGGGAGGTCCCCTATCTTTTCTGGACAGTTTGTGAGCACTACTGCATGCTCTCAGTGTCAATACCGAGAGTCCCCATGCGGGGGTAAGAAGAGCGGGGTAGAAATGACATAAATAAATAAATAAATAAATAATAAAAACAGTATTGCTTTTGAGAGCACAGACTTATTTTCTGAAATCTATTCAATGTGTCTATATTTTAAGAAATACTTTTACAAAATATATGTTTGGGACACTATTTTAAAATTAGAAACAGGCCACCATAAAAATTGCTATACAGCATTTAATCAGAGGCTACACACACACACATACACTGCCAGTACACGCTGGTTGACAGACAGACAGTCATGAAGGCAGCAGAACAAATTGAGCAAATCGAAATGTTACAGAGAAAATTAGAGGAACTTGACTTGCAAATACCACTTTTGGCAGGAGTCCCATCAAGTATTATGAGTAGAAGACAACGAAGTCTGAAATGAAGAGACTCTGCTTTTTAAAAGTTTCTGTTTTAGTGTTTGACAACAATGTTGTATATTTCTATATTGGGATTAAAAGACAATTTGCATATGTTTTTAGCATAAACTGATGGCTGGATAAAGATTTTCTAATTCACAAAGATTGTGTTTCTGTGTAAACAAGCACTGTTGATTAGAGGCATGTTACTAAAAATGACAAACATGTGGAATCGGAACCTAATTAGGTGCTTGGAGAGATAAGCTCCCTATCTTCCTTTTATCATCAGTGACTGTGTTTAGACAAGTGAAAAAAATTCCATGTCTGTTTGACTTACTATCACTGACTCAAGATCTGAGGTTATTGATTTACCAGCAAGCTATTCCTGCATCCTTCATCTTCTACATAGCTATTTTTGAATATAACACCTCGTAATCCAAAAATTCTTCATCTGTAGATGTGAAGCAAGTATAATTAGACTCTCCATTAAACTGCTTTCTCTCATCAACATTTTGAATACTTCTTCATCCTGCAGTTATTCAGCTTTTAATATATAATTGACAACACCGTTCCTCTTCTGAAAATATGCCATCATATTTATAGTCACATTTTACTTGTTGAAACTCATCTGAAATGTAAGCAGTTAGGCAGAAGCAAGATTACTCAGGCTCCGTCCACAATGACAACTTAATGCAGTTTGATGCTAGTTTCAAACTGTGACAACCAGACTTCAAACACCCATGAAAGCACATAAAAGAAGCCCTTAATGTGTGCCAGTGGTCTGTGGTTGAACCTCAAACTGGTTCCAGAATTTCCCATGTAATCATCTTCACAACAAAATTCTTCAATACTGGTTTGAAACTGTATTAAATGGTCAGTGTAATTGGGTCTTAAAAGTGCCAGGAATTGCCAATTCTGACTATGTATAAACAAAAGACCTAATCACACTTGGAGCTTTTGGCCCCTTGCTACTCTTTGGAGCTGGGCCTGCCGAGCAGCATCACACAATGCTGGCTTGGCCCTGCCCTATTGATCTCCAAAGAGTCTAGGAAGCATCAGAAGATGTTTGATCGCCAACAATGCCAGGTAAGCTGTGTTTTGAATAGCTCCGATGGAGCCACCCATATTTTTCTGTAATTTACCCTAGAACAGGACGCCAGTGTGCCTTATCCTGTTCCTCCCTTATGATGGGGGAAGGAAGGAGGGCATGCGGGAAACCATCAGGCACCTTGCAAGCCTTCCATTTTGCTGGAGATTGCTGGTGAAGTGGGGTGGGGGCCTCATCTGTATGTTGAGATCCTAACCCATAGAGTGCAGCCAGTGAAGTGACAGCAACCTTTGACATGAAACAGCAATTCATGACATGGTGCCAGAGCCCCAAGGACCAGGCATGTAGCCAGGGGGGACAATCCAAAAATGCACTGGACAGGTGTTTACCATCTTCATCTCATTATATCCCACATTAATGGGGTTATTGGGATAACAATACAAAAGATTTGCTAGGGTAGACCCTATTCCACCCAGTCTCTCTGAACCAAACTCCAAAAAATGCCGGCCAAGGAAAATCCAAAAATGCAGACAGGGTTACCATCTTCATCTATCATCACTGAATTAGCCCCATTTCAGAGAGCTTGTAAGACTTTCTTGTTCAAACAAGCTTTTAACCTCACCGGCTTATGAAATCAGACATAAATTTAGAATTTAATCTGTGATTATTGTAGACACTTGTTTTTAGGGGTAGTTGTATTTCTATGCTTTTATGCTTTTATGTTTTTATGTTTCAGTAGAATGTATTAAACTGTATTGTAATATTGTATGTGAATTAGGTAAACCGCCCCGAGCCTGCCGAAAGGAACGGTATATAAAAATGAATAATAAATAAATAAATCTTTCAAGAAATCAGTTCTAGAGTGTACATCTACACCAGGACTATGACCTTTATGCATCTAATGAATTTTAATTGCCATTTCAGAACTGAAAGACTGCATTATTGCAGGGATAAATCACAACAATATGCCACTATTATCCTTGCAGAAGATTAATTTCCCCATCGCTAGCAGCTTTGAAGATTGTAAATAAACTCAGCGGGAAGAACCTAATGGTGTTGCACAGTGAGATCAAATCATAGAACTGAAGGGACTATAAAGATCATCTAACCCAAACTCCAGCCTAGCATAACAAACAAAACATAACAAAAGCACCCCTGAAATGTGATGACATATTCCCTGCAAATATGAATATGTGATCAGTCTGATCCCAGAAGCCCTAAATTCAGAGTTATAGTGAACCAATTCCAAATACAATTAGATCAAAAGGAAAACTTATGGAATTAATTGTCAAAGGATATCATACTCCTCATATTCTTAGTAAGAAGTTTGCAACAATCGCATTCAAGAGATTTATTAATATTTTATATACTTTAGACCCTTTCTTCTTTGTTTATACATTCGCTGTGTATCATGTTTTTAGTAAGAGCTGCACAGTATCACTGTTTCTCCAGAAAAATACTTGGGGTAAACCTGGATTAATTTGTTTATCTTGCATAATCATCAATGAATGGATTTAATTTTCTCAGTATTTGTAATTGAGAATCTTTATTTTGTTTATAATGCTCCCGGAAACTTTCTACTCCTTAAATTCTCAGTGCTATGAGTTTATTTAAAAAGAAAACATAGGAGAGAAAAATAAGTTTAAATTATTTTTGTGCCTTATTTTGTTCAGTTTTTACTTGCCATCTTTATCTTCATGTATCAGGGTAAAGGTTTTCCCCTGATGTTAAGTACAGTCAGGTCAGACTCTGGGGGTTGGTGCTCATCTCCATTTCTAAACCGAAGAGCCGGCGTTGTCTGTAGACACCTCCAAGGTCATATGGCCAGTATGACTGCATGGAGCGCTGTTACCTTCCTGCCGGAGCGGTACCTATTGATCTACTCACATTTGCGTGTTTTCAAACTGCTCACACCACTCCCCAGATTCGAACCTGCGACATTTCAATCAGCAAGTTCAGCAGCTCAGTGGTTTAACTCACTGCACCACCGGGGGCTCCTACCTGGGTGTAAGCCCATTGAATTTTATAGAAGTTGGTAATGTTCAGCATTGGACCACATGGTTTCTTTTTAACCATGAGGCAATATATTGGGACTTTTTAGTCATATTTTGTTATGGAATCTATACAGAGCATGACAATACCATATATGTATTCTATGCCAGTGGTATCCAAAGGTTGCCAACAATGGTCGGAAGCTGTTGGGACTCAATACTATCATAATACAACATTCCAATAGTAGTTACCCTTTATCAGAGGCTGTCCAAGAGCTGTCATTCCACAGAGACATACACACAACCTTTCACTCAGGCGCAGAGCAAATCTGCCAGTCAACATTAAAGGCTATGGTGCAATTGCTTGCATAATGGGTTGTGCAACTGTGAGAGACCCTGGAAGTATGTGGATATACATTTATGTTATATTAATACAGTACAGGGTCTGCAATAGTGTCTATAAAGCTATCTACCCACCTACCTGCCTACCACTTATTTGTTTTATATGACACCTTTTTCCCAGAGTGGGACCCAAAATGGCTTCCAAAAACGATTTCCATTTGCTGTGGAAATTTATAGAATATATGTTTGCTGAAGGGCAAGGGATCAAACTTGCAGTGGAAACGATGATGTAATAATATAGAGCGCGGTTGGGTCCATCTTTATTTATTTTGAGAAGCTTATTTTGTAAATATGTTAAAACTGGTAAAAATGTTGAAGCTCAACTCAACATAGTAGAAGTTCTGTTATTGTAATTGTTAATTAAATTTTAAAAGTTAAAAATGTCATAGAGGTTAGATTGCTCACAAAGTTTCTTGACAGCATTAATGTCTTAATAATAATAATAGCAGCAACAACAGCCAGCTTGTTTGCTGTGTACTAACCTTGTTGCATTTCAAATAATTATAATAATAATAAACCTTATTTATATACCACTCCTTCTCCAATATGGACTCCAGGCAGTTTATGGAAAATAAAACACAGTACAAAAACCAAAATAAAATAATACAAAATACATAAACGGCAATCTCAAGATCTCCAGATGGCTCCTCCAGGCAGATGATGTATCAACTTCCAGATTTTGGAATATTCTTTCACCATCTTACTCTAAGCATGCCATTAGCAATTGCTTGTTTGTAGTTTGAAAGACAACAATATAATTATTAATTATTTCATAATGAGGTATGATTTTTAAAATGTTCCCAATATTCAAGTTAAAACAAGGAAATTGAAAGGGGTCTCTTTTCCTCCACATAATATAAAGCTCTCTGTTTAATTGGGGTAGCTAAAATAGTATGCAGAAGAATTCAATGTATTGTTGAAGGCTTTCATGGCTGGAATCACTGGGGTGTTGTGTGGTTTCTGGGCACTATGAACATGTTCTAGCAGCATTTTCTCCTGACGTTTCACCTGCCTATGTGGCTGGCATCCCCAGAGGTCCTGATGGTAGTCAAGCAAGTGAAGTATATATGTACCAGAACAGCTTTTAAAAAACTTCAAAAAATTTAAAAACAATTAAAATCACATCAAAATACATTTGTAAAATCAACTTGAAGTACATAAAAGTTATAAGATGTTTAAAACATGCCCAATAAAAAGCCACCACTGCCTTTCAACTACTTCCCATATTTATTCCCCCCCGGAAACAATATAAGCCTGAGACAAAAAACCCCAATAGATCTGTTGGTTTTTGGATTAAGGTTAGGGTATCTTTTATCTATATCCTCATACGGTATTGGGACAAAAACATGTCCATTGCTATTTGTCAGCCACTTAATTGGATGTGGCAAAGCACCAATGATAGCCTAAGTTTATCTGTAGGTTCATCTAATTATGAGAATATTGAAATTCCTACAACTGGGGAGAGAAAGGAATTCTTTGATGTCTGACAATACAAATGGACTGGTTTTGTTTTCTCTGATTACATTTCACTTTCGTTTTGTTTTGTTTTCTAGTTCTGGGCATTTGGATGGAACATATTTGATTCTATATACTCACACATCCTTTGGGTACAGAACATTAGCACAACCTGCAACACATTCAAAGCCTAATGTAGGCTGAAAAATTCTGTATAGTTCCACACATTTCCCTTTAAAAAAATACTAGTCCATAAGGCTGAAACGTACTTTGCTATGAAAAAGATAGGCATAATGATTTTATATTAGAAGTAAGAGGTGGAGAAGCAGGTCAGTAACATATTAAAACTGCTGTGTTAGCCAAAACTATTTTTTTCCACTACAGTTTCTCAGTCTTCTGCAGATGTTTGCTACATCTTTTAGGTACAGAACATTAGTACAGCCTGCAACACATTCAAAGCCTAATGTAGGCTGAAAAATTCTGTATAGTTCCACACATTTCCCTTTTTAAAAAATACTAGTCCATGAGGCTGAAAAGTACTTTGCTATGAAAAGGATAGGCATAATTATATTTATATTAGGAGTAAGAGAGGAGAAGTAGGTCAGTACCATATTAAAACTGCCCTGTTAGCCAAAACTGTCCTCTTTCCACTACAGTTACTCAGCCTTCTGCAGATGACTTCTTAAATTGCAGTGATGTTTTGAAATATTACTAGCTCCCCCTTGTTTTCCTCTCTCATTGCCACTCCCTTATTTATGATGGTTCTTCAAAAATATACCTCATGAAATTGTGTACTCTAGTTTGTGATTTTTTTCTGAAATAATTACAGATACCCACTAGATGGCAATGTTTGATAGCAGTGTTGAACCAGTATCTCATGCAGCAATTGTTTAAGCAGTTAACAGTTTGTAACACAGGGAGAAAATAATATCAATCTGTATCTATGAATGCAACACCCATGACTTCAATATATGTGTATACCCATATTTACTCAAGTCTAATGTGCCATTAAATCTAATGCACACCTAAATTTACAAAACCCTGAAACCTAAAAATGTATTTCCTAGCAAACGTAATGTGTAGCAGCAAAAAGTGCACTCTTCATAATTTGGTCAGAAAAAGTGCGCATTGCTTTTGCTGCGGGTTTAGAATTCCTTCTTTAAAAACAAAAGCCTTATAACACCAAAGTTTTCAACAATGGAAAAGAAAACCTTGGGGTGCACCTATGCTGGAATCAATCCACTTTAACTGCCCTAGCTCAATGCTATGGAGTCATGGGAGATGGAGTTTGGGATCATGGGGGCTGCCAAAGAATGCTGATGCCTCACCAAACTACAAATCCCAGGACTGCATAGCATTGAGCCATGGCAACTGAATTAGAGATGACATCCCTCAAGTAAGAGCTCCAGATGCTCCTGAAGTAGCTTCCCCTTTTGCTTTGGCCTAACACTAAGATTACCATATTACACGAATCTAATACACACTCTAATTTTGGGAAGGTAAAAAAGGTGAACATTATATTCAAGTAAATACAGTACATAAAAAGTCCCAGAAAACAAATCCTTTACAATTTTATATAAGGGACACCATTATACTATGCCATTGCATATAATGGAACCTCAGCTTCTATTGGTTTTTGATATGCACAGGTGTGTGTGTAATGGGGGGGGGGGGGGTCCTAGAATGAAGCCCCAGTGGATACCAAGGGTCCATGTATAGCAAAATAATCTACCTTGAATTCCATGAGAAAACAACAGGAATTTGCCATCTGACAGGATAATGGGTTATATGGGATTCTTGATTTCTATCCAAGTGTCAATACTGTTAACAAGACAGTGAAGAACAGAACACCTATTCCCCCTGGTTTCAAACATGTATTATAGAGTAATAAAGAGACAGCACAGCAAGCTAGCAGTGAGAACTCAGTCTGAGAACAGGAGCAAAATGATAGCATCAAGACTGGGCAAGGTTTTGCTTGTGTCTATTAATTACTCCTTGCAAGGTCTAAAAAAAGGTGAGGAAACTTGACCTAACTAAATGTATTCTAGATACTGATAGAAATTCAATCTCAAGAAGAAGGGGTGGGTAAACACGCCAGTTAGTCTGGTCACTACAAGAAAGAGTGTCATCAAGCCAATGTTTTGGAAAAAAATGTTTCATGAGAATTAATAGAAAGCACTTTAAAAACCTAAGTATGTATGTAGTATGCATGCGAGAGCATAGTATTTTTATGTGTTTGCAAATTTATATTGTGATACCTATTTTCATAACTGATGTCCATTCATTCATACCCACAGGGACACACATTCTTAACCATATATGTGAATGAATGGTTGCGTAATGCATAGCATGGATACATGTGCATGTCTGAATGAATAACTTTCCTGTCAAGATACAACCTGTGAATACAACCGTTATTAGGCTAGGAGTGTTCTACACATTTAACCTGCTACAAGAAGAAAAATAAAAGGGAAGAATGGGAGAAATATTCAGCTTGTTATTGAACATTTCCCCCCCAGTAGATGTATATATAGTAGATCCTCTATAGTAGACCCATGGGGGTAAGGACACAATACCCCCATAAAAATGGAAAAACTATAACTTTTAAAACACTACTTTCACCTGATAGAACACCTCTTTAGCAATCTCCAAGCATTCCAGTGTGGCTCTATAAACAGGTCCTTCTGGAAGTTGAAACATAACAAAATTCTGCAAATGCCTCTCTCTAGGAATCTCTAGGTCTTCCAGAATAACTTTGTGGTCTGTTTCCAGCAGATGTTGATCATAGAGCCATGCTAAAGGATCTAGATTCCTAGAGAATCAAATCCATGAATAGTCCACAAAAGTTAAAGCTTCAAATGGGGAGTAGTAGTTGTACATCATACAGTATTTATGTAATCATGTATAGTATGCTTATGTTTTCAAAGAAACAGCTATGTTAATCTCATCCAGCATTTTCCCTCCCTCCCTTCTTTCCTTCCTTCCTTTTCATATGATATGATATGGCTGCTCAAGGTATCAGGTTTCATTTTGGGACACACCTCCTCCTCGATGTTTGGAAGGTGGAGGATATAAACATGTTAGCAATGAAGTAAAATTAAATATAATACATAACCAAAGGGTTAGAATTGTCCACTCCTCCAGATGTTGCTGAATTGCAATTTCCAACATCCCTAACCAATGATGGAAAATTCTGCAATCTGTAATTCAAGATTGATACAGTTTATATAGTAATATATGTCATGGTTTTGCTCCTAAGTTCTGTAGTTACAGATGCTATTGTTATTATTATTTGAAACACAACAAGATGAGTCCACAGCAAACGAGATCACTCTGCTGGCTGTTGTATTGGATCATACGGCGGACACTTCCCAGGTGTCTAGGACTGTGTGATGTATCAGCGAATAATGCATGCAGATCCCAGAAAGGTGGCCTTTTGTAGCTGGCAGATGATAATTTTGTCAGCGTCGATTGTGTTTAAGTGCAGGCCAATATCTTTAGGCACTGAACCCAGTGTGCCAATCAACACTGGGGCCACCTTTTCTGGCTAGTCTTTGCAGTTTGATCTTTACATCCTCCTATTGTGTCAGCTTTTCTAGTTGTTTCTCTTCAATCCTGCTGTTGCCTGGAATTGCAACATCTACAGTCCACACTTTGTTTTTTAACACAATCGTGAGGTCAGAAGGATTGTGCTCCAAAATTCTGTCTGAATTCAGAAGTCCCAGAGTAGTTTGACCTGTTCATTTTCTGAAACTTTTTCAGGCCTGTGATCCCACCAGTTCTTTGTCACAAGCAGATGGTATTTGTAGCACAGGTTCCAATGAATCATCTGAGCAACTGTGTTATGCCTCTGCTTGTAGTCTGTCTGTGCTAACTTCTAACAGTAGCTGAGGACATGATCTATTGTTTCATCTGCTTCCTTGCATCGTTTACACTTGGGAACTTTTCAATTCTGGGTTTGATGGCATTTGTTTTAATGGCTTGATCTTGGGCTGCCAGAATCAGGCCTCCCATCTCCTTTTTCAAAGTTCCATTTGTGAGCCACATCCATGTTTTTTCTTGTCAATTGGGCTCTCAATTTTTCCCAGGAACTCTCCATGGAGAGCCTTTTTGTTGCCATTTTTCTCTTATGCTCTGCATTGTGTTTTTACGGTATTCACTTTTGTCTTTTGCACTTTAAGCAGCTTACTACTATTGACTTCCCTCAATGTTGGTTCTTGACTGCCTTTCACATAATCTGCCAGTGCATGTTTCTCTTCTTCTCTTCTTCTGTTTCACTTGCAGAAATCCTCTACTTCCTGATTTTATGGGCAAGTAAAATCAGTCGACATCACTATGAGGGTGTAATGAGTATTGGATTGTCATCAGTTTTCTTATTTTTCTGTCCAGATCATCTAGCTCTGCTTGTGTCCAGTTCACAATTCCAGCAGTGTATCTAATGATGGGGATGGCCCAGGTATTGATAGCCTTGATTGTATTTCCACCATTTAATTTTCTATTCAAAACCTTTCTGACTCTTTTGACATATTCTTTGCTGACCACATTTTTCACATGCCCATGCTTGATATTGTCCAATTGTAGTATGCCCAGATATTTATAGACTTCAGGCTGTTTGCATTTTATGGTTTGTCCATTTGACATCTCTATGCCCTCGCTGTGAGTAATTTTCCCTTTCTTTAATGCCACTGTGGCAAATTTGTCTAGGCCGAACTCCATACTGATGTCAGTGCTGAAGATTCTGACTGTGTTGGTCAGTGGCTGGATTTCAATTTCTGATTTTCCATAAAGCTTTTATTATATTATTATCATATGCATCATTTCATGTGAGAACATACACTTCTATCAATATTCTTGCAACATAAAAGCATACATCTAAGGTGCTGTAGACTATATTTGAAAGGAAGAAACTTGCACAATCACCCTTGAACATTCCTTCCCTGAGAAATCCCTATAAAAATTCAAGTAGTCACCATAAGTTAACAGGCAACTTGAATGCACACAAATCCTATTGGTCGATCTAGCTAGAGTAGACACAGTCAATGGTTCCTACAATCATGTTGATACACCAACTTTTTATTCAGTCAGTCTACTCTTTGTTGTTTAATCGTTCAGTCGCTTCTGACTCTTCATGACCTCATGGGCCACCCACGCCAGAGCTTCCTGTCGGCTGTTGCCACCCCCAGCTCCTTCAAGGTCAAGCCAGTCACTTCAAGGATTCCATCCATCCATCTTGCCCTTGGTTGCCCATCTTCCTTTTTATTTCCTTTTCCCCCAGCATCATTCTCTTCTCCAAGGAATCCTGTCTTCTCATTGTCCTGTCTACTCTAGGTGTGACTAACATTTGCATTTAGGTCTTGGCATTCAAACCAATTTGTATTTTTAAAATGCAAACTGTGTGTGCGCGTGCATGTGCATGTGCAGTAATTCACAGTATCTTTTCTATTATTATCATTTTATCTTGAACGAACAAATTGGATACATATAAACATTAAGTAAGTCAAAGCAGTCTTGCGTCTTTATCACCATGTGGCCATGAATATGACATTGACATACCAAAATGTCAACACTGGAAGGGAAAGTTGTAAAACAAAAATGTAGCGTAGGGCATTTCAGTTCAGTATTGACTATTGCCAGGAGGCATGGCTGCAGCCGAACCTGGAGCTAAAGCAGGAAATTCAGAACACACAGAGGCAGTTCCCCAGAGTTTTTCAAACACACCTCATATGTTGTACTGTTGGATGATAATTTTTTTGCATAGAATGGTGGGGGTAATGCAAAGAAGGGAATGTGGGTAGATATAATTAATGTACAAAGCTCTCTGAACCTCTCATTAAAATTTTCTTTCAAATAACTCATTGAAGCTGAAGACGCAATGTTTGAAACTAAGTTCTTCCCACTTGCTGAGTTACAGTATATTTTGCTCAAGTTTCGTGTTCATTTTAATCTACAAATGGGATCAATTTCACTGAAAAGCTGAACAGAAAAGGGCAGCGGGACGTTCTCTCATTCATATATTTTTGTTCTTTAGTTGCTTGGCTGGCTCCCTTCCATGTTGCTCATGAAGTAATCCCTGTTCATGCATTAGGAATGTGCTTGGAGGTAAATGTGACAGGCGGGAAGCATGCCAGACCCACCACGGTCACTTTCACTGTCCTCCCCACATGAAGAAGGACAAAAGTCTGAAGATGATAAACTGGTAAACAGGCTTTTCCAAGCAACTGAAAATCTGGGTTTCTAACAATATACAAAGTCTTCACGCAAAGCCTTCAATGGCATCTCTAGGAGGATGTGAACGACACCAGGTCACATCATCACAGGGAATGATATCAAGATGGCTTTATATTAAAAATGTGTGCAGTATTTCAGCAGAAACATGTTCTTTATTTTTAAAACCCCGTTATATATCACCACAAAACCTTTTTCATAACTTAGTTTATATGTACTGTATTGATATCCACAGAAGGCTAAAACTCAAGGTTACTGTATAAGCCTAGTTTTTCAGCCCTTTTTAGGCTGAAAAAGCCCTCCTCAGCTTATACTTGGGTGAGGGTCTTGGCAGGAAGGTGTGGGGCTGAAAGAAGGACTTATTTCAGCCCCATGTCTTCCTGCCAGGACCTTCACCTCTCTGCACAGCAACCCAGTTCTCCTTCCTCTCCTCTCTCACACAGCACACACCTTCCTCTCCTCCTCTCTCAGCATCAGTCTTTTCCACTTTTCCTTATTCATATACACACAGAATTTCCCCCAAAATGTATAGTTAAAATAAACTGTGATTATTATTGAAAAGATACGTAAGCACATTTACATTGAAGGAGGTTAGAAAAACTGTTTAATCAGAGTTGGACAGTTTTCTCTTAAATTAATTTTATGTAAATATTCAAAAACATTTAACCTATGGATGCCTCAATTAATGTAATTTTATTGGCATCTATTTTTATTTTGAAATTTACCAGTAGATGTGGCATTTCCCACCCTTGGCTTATACTCAGGCCAATATGTTTTTTTCCAGGTTTTTGTGGTAAAATTAGGTGCCTTGGCTTATATTTGAGTCGGCTTATACTCGAGTATATAGGGTAATCGATTTTTGAACCTTCCAATATTCATGTTCTCCAGTCAGAGATGTTATGATGACCAATAAGGTACCCTTGCTCTTCACATAGTTATTTTCGTTGTTGCTCTTAACATTTGAATAGCGTTCTAGTTTTTAACCACACTCAGACATTCATGTAACTGAATCAGATAGCACAAATCGGGCACTGCCTGTTCCATATTTTTGCAATGTGTTTCCTTATACAAATATTTAAATCTTTTCAGTAAATTTAAATGTTATATTATGAACTTCCATTACTTTCTAGATAAGAACAACTTGCCATTGCTTTCATTTGATACAATCTTTGTTAGACCCATAACCCGAGTGTGATGTTTTAGAAATTTTGCCTAAACTTATTTTATAATTATCAGTGGTTGGAAATTCTGTTTCATTTATTTTCCCTATCAGTAAAATCTGTATAGTAGTCCTGAGTTGGGGGTGAAGGTTTTGAAGCATCCTTGATTAAACTTACTCAATTGCCTATCTTTTGCATTCATTTTTGTAAATTCAACTTTTAAAAACCCATCATTCAGGTCAAATTGATGTGTAGCAGTATTTTTTCAGATTTTGATGAAGAATGAGCATCAGGCCCCAATGCTTTCAATTTCAGGAACATGCCATGCTTTTACATTTAATAAAAGCTAGAGCAAGATTTTATTTGCTCAATTAATTTTTAGCTTCTTTTCACTCTTTCCACCCTCAAGACATTGCTAATTAATTGAACAGAAACTAAACAAGAAACCAAATGCTGCAGCTGAACCAGACCTTGCACAGGTTACATTTCCGATGACAGCTCCAATCCAAAAATTAATATCTCCAAGCATTTTACTGAATTAAAGTATGATATTGCTATTTTCTGGCTCTTTTTGTCTTAGTTTTTTCTCTCTCTCTAACATCCTTGGACATTCTGATCCTATGAATCCCGCTCCCATTTTGAAATTAGAACTCATTTTGACTGAGAGAGTTCAGCACCCAAAGTGGAAATCTGTAACCTAATAATTATTTAATATTGTTAATATTGAATTATATTTACAAGTTTTCTTGGCCAAAAATTGTTAGTGCATCACCAAAACTACAGTTCCTAGGATTCCATAACATTGAACTATGGCAGTTAAAGTGATGTCAAACTGCATTAATTTTATGGTATAGATGAACCCTAGGATCAAATCAGGTACCCCAACTTAGCCTAATGCACCTCACAGATTGTGAGACTACCAATAATTGTTGTGAGAATACTATGCATGTCCTCTCCACCCAGTTTGATAAACAGGAAAAGTACAGATAATCTGTTTCAACACAGCCTTGTTCTACAATTGCTAAGGAGAAGGCTTGGGTATAGAATATGAAAAAGGTTTCTGCTGAAACTGAACATAGTTTTGAAAAGTTAGTGTTGACTGTAGTTCCCAGACTTATGACAATGGAGGTTGAGAGATCCTAGAAATTGTAATTTTAAAAAGTATATTTTCCAAACTCTGACCCATAAGGTATTCTACATAAGCATTTTAGCCTGTACTGAATTAAACAGGCATGACCATTTTTGGAGTGATCTCCTAACTTCTCCCCCATCTCTTCTTCCCCTAAATTAAAATAAGCAGGATAGACTGTAGTCATTTCATCATCAATCATGGGCCTAGGATTGCTGTTTGGTCACTAACGTCTTCATCACACAACTGCCAGAAGTGTCCCATGTTGCTCCACTGTGGGACGTGAGGAAGCCACCGCCCCACAGCCTGTATTGCTGGACTCCTCCAGCAGCTGATCCCATGGGGGAAGCATGGAGCATGCAGCTTCCCCCCATGAAAGTCAGTGGCAACACAGAAAGCCTCCAGTATTGTTGCAGTGGTGGTGGCATGCCTGTTCTGCCATCCTTTACCCACGGAGCCAGCACAACATTGACTGATAGGATCTGGCTGGCTCCATGCGTGACCGGCAATAGATTGGTGTTTGCTGCCAATTTTAGCCCGTATGATGAGGTCATTATACTTAACATTGCATTTACATTTCTGAGAGAAACAAACAAAAAAAACATGGAAACATTCTGAACTATTTTGGCATGGCCGGATGCTGTCAGCAGTTGAAATGCCATGTCCACTTTTTCTGAGACATTCTCCAACATCTGTACTTGAACGCCATAGTTTGTTTTTATTTTCAGTACAGATTAAACAAAATTATTCAAGATCAACTGCTGAAAACAACAGCTAGAGTTTTTGAAAATGCACCTGAAATGACATAGTAGTTTTCAAAACAGAAGCAAGAGAAGAATTGCTAACATCTCCCCCACTTCTCAGCATTCCAAAACATCCCTTCCTCTTGGCACACTAGATTGGAACAGCAGAAGTATGTCATCAGGAGAAGTATGCCAGCAGGGTTGGCTGATTACTTCGATATTTGTAAGGTGATTAATCTGCTTCAAATTTTAGTGTGAAGTGAACCTTAAAGGATATATACAGTATATAAGGCGCTGAACCTATTTTAGGAGTAGACTTCAACATAGCACATTGAAGAGCACCATTATAATTTTTACTAAAACCTGGAGCTGATTCTTTATCTCACCTGTGACTTCAAACCTGTACATAAGAATGAGTATAGATTTTGGGATGTAGATAAGTATATTGATAATGAATAGACCAGTTCAGAGTAGGTAATTTTCTGAGCCTCAAAGTCCCTTGGGAAATTGCCAAAACCTTTCTGTATGAGTATTATTAAGAATTTAGACAATTTACAGGTTAGACCACAGTAAACTGAAGATTATCTGTCCATCTGAAAATCTTAGCTACAAGTACAAGATGACCTCATATTCAGAACTGGTATCAGAAGTTTCACATATATGCATCCAGCAAAATATGTATTTTCTAGGAATATTCTAGGTCCTTCAGGATGACTATGGTAACTTTCAGTAGAAGTCATATTCTTTTAATAGGGTTTTCTATTGACCAGTTTCCTGTTTCCACAATAAGTTCAGGAATGTATCCCCTATGGACATACAGATTGTACTGTATGTGTTAAGAAGACAAAATCACTAAATTCTATCCTTTCATGGGTAAAAGGCAGGATATAAAGAAAAGCTACCTTGGAACTTGGAACTTTATTCATTTTTAACCCTTGAAAATTATCATAAAGTTTTGTTTTTCTGTGATCCACAAAACAAAATGTATGCAAGAAAATTAGATCTCTATAGAAGCAAGTGCAAACTTTGATATTAATGTGAAAGTTGTTCCTCAGCTGAATAAACATTACTTGGAGGTGGGGTCATCTTCTCTCCATGTTTTTTTATAGTTACGCTTCCTAATTGTCTTGTTGCTACCTCATGCACTAGAAATCCAAGAAAGCTGACATAGTGAAGTTATATACGGCTTTGCGGTGACCTCTATGCAATGAGGATGCGTATCTGTCCAATAAAGCCACAGACAAAATGACAGTGACAGCTGCCTTGTGGCATTCAATTTGAATGGAAGATGTTTGCTCAGAAGTGTCAGTAGCAAGTGTGTCATCACGGCATATAGCAACAAGGAAAACATCTTCAAGTCTCATCCTGGAAACATGAAACTTCTTTCAGTAGCTGCAGAGACTCCCTGGAAGGAAAAATGGTCCTCAAGGTCTTCACACTTCTTCATGGGCTGATCTTGTTTTATGACTCTTTTGAAAACTGAAGCCTTTTGCCAGGTGTTAATTATAGGAGGCAACAAAAACACAGCTTCAAATAGCCGAAGCAGCAAAGCTGGAGGTTTTATGGGTGGAAAGAACTCCAAGGGCCAAGGGAAGAAGAGCATGATGCTTATGAAGAGAAGCCAGAAGCTACCTCTGTGGGAAGAAACTCTTCTCTCTGGAAAAGACCCAAGGACGCTACTAAAGTGTGGACTGCAGTATGTCAGTTTGAGCCTCATAATGAAGGGGATGACAAGGGTTCCTGACTTTCTTTGGGGATTGCCACAGGTCCAGAAACTGAATCTCTCACATAACCAACTGGTGATTCTACCTCCTGCATTGGGTACACTTGACAGACTGGCAGTGCTGAACTTGTGTGGAAATCGTATGAAATCTCTGCCAAAAGAGATTGGGCTGCTCAGGAACCTGAAGATCTTATTTGTCAATATGAACTGTTTGACTGAACTACCAGCAGAAATTGGACACTGCAAGAAACTGGAAGTTTTGAGCCTCTCGCACAACCGTATCTCTCATCTCCCGCCAAGCATCACAGAACTAATAAACCTGAGGAAGCTGAACCTTAGCAACAATCGGTTCATTTACATTCCTCTAAGTGTTTTTGCATTGAGGAACTTAGATTTTTTACATGTAGGCTGCAACAAACTTGAAAACATTGGAGACAGTATCCAATTTCTAGTCAACTTGCAGATCTTCATTGCTGACTATAATAACATTCGTGCCTTGCCAAGGTCTATCTGCTCAGTCGCGGCACTTGAACTCTTAAATGTTGATTACAATTGTATCCAGACTCTTCCAGATGAACTTTATTTGCTGCGCAGACTGCCCAAAATTGCTTGGAATCCAATGGATAAGGGTTTCCATATTTCGCATAATCCTTTGTCCAAACCACTGCCGCAGATCATAGAAGGAGGACTGGATGCACTCTACAGCTATCTCAAAGATAAAAATCAGCTCCCATAAACATGGGCTCCATTTGGGATTGTAGTGGTTGCCATGTTTCCTCAGTTGTGGTTTTTAATTTTTCTGACCAGTGAACTTCACTGTGCAAATCGGAAGCTGGAATACAGTTGCAATAAAGTTTACCTGAAAGCAAGTACATTGACTTTATACTGGCTGTGCAAAGAATGTATTTCTCAAAGAAATATGTATCCTTTGTTCGGAGATGTGATTGAAGTGTTTATCTTTATTGTGTCAAGACTTGTAAGCAGATTAATGTAATGAAAAGCCAATTGTATTTTTAAAGTCTTTCTATATGTCAGGCTTTAATAATGCTAATTTCAAAAAGGTAGACTTTTTTGTGATGTAATGGCCTTGTGAAATTCAGTGACAGTTTCAATTTCTGTTCAGCATGCGGTTCAATGGGGTGGAAGGATCATGCTAAAATGCTTACAGCATGAAAGCGTACATCTACCTTAGAAAAATATGTTATTTAGTATCCAATTAGGAAGATGATTTGCTGCTAGGCCAGAATTTGTGCTACTTATCACTTACTGTTTCTCAATATAACTAATTTCCAATGCGTAGATCCCTGAAATTAGCTAGTGGAAACTTTCATATTAAACATTTGCAAATTGAGCTCTAGGAGAAATATCCAGAATGGAAAATTAACAAATATCACATCTTTTAAAAAAGCATTTATACCATTAGTTTCTCAAAACCCTGTAGTAGTAACTAAATAAGTTACATGATACACTATTACCCAGTAGTAAATACTATGTGGAGTTCTCAGTTAGTTACACAAAATATGAGTAGTGAGGTTATGCTTCTAAATAATGATTGCATGATTAAGAAGTAGCTAATTATACTCAAAGACAACTGTATTAATTTTGCACAATGCTTCCACACTTCTCCACAATCTGAACAGATCATTTGATATTAGATAACAAGGCATGAACTTTACATCCCCTTGGATCCTGAATTTTTGCACATTCCCATTAATTCGAGCAGGTCTCGTGACTTAAGAGCTCTCCACTTCACCAGGATTTCTTTCAGTGAGGAGGACGCATTTCAGTTCAGAGCTTAAAATGCTTACTTCTAAACTAAATATTTTCCCCTTACCTGTAGGCACAGATAGGTACTATTATATGAGTCCTATGTTGTGTTCTCTTTGTGTAAATGTTCTCCTTGGAGGTTTTCTCTTGAAATATAAGTAGGTGGTGATAGGAGATACTGTAAAATTCTTTCCTAATTTACTTTATTATAAAATTCTAAAACCATATCTCTGCAACATTTTGGAGGAAGCATGAAAATTGGTGAAGCAAAAACATAAAAAGAAAAAGAAAGAGTCTGAGTTCATTTCTATTTTTCATTACGCCAAATCCGACTCATCTGGGAAAGGCATGAATGTGAATAACAATAATATTATTATAAGGAAAAATGTGTGATACACCCATTGGAAAGTTTTCAGTTTTATGGTAATTCTTTTCACTGTATGCGTGTAACTTGTAGTCATTATACATTGAACTGCAAGCGCTGAAATGAATGTTAAAAATCCTGACAGCTATTTAATAAAATAAAATAAAATCTTCACTTCAGAAACAGGAATTTGGAGCTGTGAAGTGCACTTTTAAAACAGTGCAGTCAGCATCTTCCGCAGTTTCCGTACGCAAGATGTAACGAGGCAGAACGGGGAATATTGCCTGAGAATTGTGTGCTAATGGGATACCTCAAAAGTGAGCAGGCTTCCAGATTGGAGAGGATGTAAACTTGATTTGTATCTCACTTGAAGCTATTTGTGAAAAGAAAATTCAGGAGTCCTAAATCCACATCTTCAGCAGTTTCAACTTCAATGAATTCAATTAGGGGGGAAAGGAGACAGCATATGAATTAAGGAGCAGTACCTACTAATTTTTTTAAAAAACAGCAAACCTGTAATGTAATTAATCAAATAAGACTGCAACCTACACACAATTCATAGGGTTACCATCTTGATACCTACTTAAAATTAATTCAAAAGGTGTCATCACCATAGTTGAAATTTTTTGTTGTAAATTTAGTGTACAATTCAATAGGATTATGCATGTAAAAATCCCATTCCTTTCAAAGGCAGTGTTTAATCATATGCATAATTGGTAGACTGAAATACTTTCGATTTTAAAATGAATAAATTTGGTTGGATTGTGATCTTTGTCTTCCCTGTACATCACCTTTTACAAAACATGTCAAGCTTTCAAATGGCAGCCCACCACTATACTGAACAATTAATGATTAATGGACAATTAATATAATAGTTTATTTTTATTTGATTTTTCCCAATATGGGACCCAGAGCAGGCTATTAACAATAAGTTAGTAGAATTGTGATGTCATCCACTTGAAAGGTGATAGATTGAGAGCTTTGGCAAAAATTCCTATTAGTATGATTTGCACTTTTGCAGAAACCAGAGCCAGTCTATGTAATGCAAAAGTTGCTGGTTGTTGAAACTAGTTGAGTATCCCTTATCTGGATTTTCAAATTCTGAAATGCTTCAAAATCTGAAATTGCCCACATGTGTAACATCTTTGGTTTTTGGTGTTTCAGTGTGCTCAGATGATGTTAAATGTTCAAAATTACTAAAAATGTTACGTATATAAAATTACTTTCAGGCTATATGTATAAAGCATACATGAAACAAGAATTAATTTCGTGTTTAGACATTTGCCCCATTTCTGAGATATCCCATTCATACAAATATAGGCATCCCAAAATCAAAATAAAACCCAGTTCTGGTACTAAGTATTTTGGATAAGAAATACTCAACCTGTTCTATCAATATTCCCAGGTGCACGCTTTTTTCTGGGGAGGCTCATTCAGATACAGACAAGCTGGAGGCAATGAGGCGGTCTGACAAAAACTCAGAATATGACAGAACACAAGTTAGAACTCATTTTAGAGCCTACACGCTGATAATGGTAGTGGAGGGAAGACTAATAATTTTACACCACAATCATGTCCTTGCAGTATTTCATCGGGTTCAAGGCCATCATCCTTGCTGGCAGAAAGATTTAAAGTTGTAGAAATGAGTCACTGTTTTTAATCAGCAGTGGATAGAATATGGTACAGTTGTTACTCAGCTCATCTGACCTCTTTCAGGGGCGAGCACATTGTAATCCTTTTGAAGAAGAAAAAAGGTTTTTCTTGGGATGTTATTATATCTGGCCTAGAGTCTGTCTAGGTGGCCTTTGTGACAAGAATAATTTTCTGCCAGCTAAGTGTGGTACTCCATTTATAACACACATAACTGTGGTCAGGCTTTCAGTGCCCTGCTGAAATCCCATTTGCGAGGAATGTAACAACAAGGAGGCAAATAACAATAAGGTGGTGAGATGAATGCATCAAAACTTACTCGTTTTCAAAAATTGTTTCCTGGCCATTTGTCAGCATTCTTCATATATACAGTATCAAACCCAACTAGCATTAGAACCTGAGTAAATACCTCCAAGGCATCATGATCAGTCTAATTTTGGAAGTAAAAAAAGTATCAAGCCTGATTAGTACTTGGAAGGTTATATTGAAAAGAAAGAAAAGGCAAGTCACTAGAGTATTCATTGACCCAACAGGTGACTTGGGACTTCATCACACTGATGAGGTCCTGTATTCTGATTCACCAACCTCAGTGGTGAATCAGTAGGGTAGCACCCACCTTACTGGCAGTGACACTTCTCCATCACATGTTGGGAAGCATTGCTGTGTGGCTTCCCCTCACACCAGCCCCGTTGTTGCTAATGGAACGTGGTTAGGCTCTTGTGTTGCTGGCACAGCATCATATGCTTTTTTGCCTTGGTTGAGCCCCAGAGCCCTGCCAGAAGTGAGCCTGCATCATCTGGTGTGTGGGATGGGGCTCTTTGACTCAACTGGGGTGAAAGCATCCTAGGACTTTGAAATGTCTTTGTAGGATGAGGTCATTGAAGGCATCTACCATGTTTCCCCGATAGTAAGACACCCCCGATTGTAAGACGTATCGAGGGTGTCAGAGGGGTCGGCTAATATAAGCCGTACCCCGAAAGTAAGCCGTACCCCCGGCCGCCGCGTCACTCGGTCCCGCCTCCTCCGTCGCTCTCCCTGTGGCCCCCTCTTCGGGAACGGAAGAGAGGCGGCTGAGGGCTCTTCAGCCGCCTCTCTTCCGTTCCCGAAGAGGGGCTGCAAGGAGAACGACAGCGGTTTTCCTGCAGCCTCCTCTTCGGGAACGGAAGAGAGGCGGCAGAGAAACTCCTCAGCCGCCCCTCTTCCGTTCCCGAAGAGGGGGCTGCAAGGAGAATGATCGTACGGTTTCCCTGCAGCCCCTCTTCGGGAACGGAAGAGAGGTGGCAGAGGGCTCCTCAGCCGCCCCTCTTCCGTCCCTGAAGAGGGGGCTGCAAGGAGAACAATCGCGGTTTTCCTGCAGCCTCCTCTTCGGGAACAGAAGAGAGGCGGCAGAGGGCTCCTCAGCCGCCCCTCGTCCGTTCCCCGAAGAGGGGGCTGCAAGGAGACCGATAGCCCGGTTTCCCTGCAGCCTCCTCTTCGGGGAACGGAAGAGAGGAGGCAGAGGGCTCTCCTCAGCCGCCTCTCTTCCGATCCGAGAAGAGGCGGCCGCAGGGAGGGCGGCAGAGGAGGAGGCGGGACCGAGTGACGCGGCGGCCGGGGGTATGGCTTACCGTCGCCCAATGGAAGCCGTACCCCGAAAGTAAGGCGTAGTGGGACTTTTCGGGGGGAAAAGAAAGTAAGACGCTGTCTTACTTTCGGGGAAACACGGTACTACTACTACTACTACTACTACTACTAAATCTTCAACACTTGTTTTCATGAACAGACACTAAAATAATTGTCAGGTTCCCTTCTTTGATTTGGCAACATAATATGCTGCCCCTCAGCATTTGGTTGTGTTTTCCTGCATGGCAAAGAGTTAAACTGGATCATCTTTATGGATTCTTCCAACTCTATGATTTCCCCTCTCATTAGTGGATAGGTTGCAGTCAGTGATAGGGCATTTCAAATGTGGAACCTAGCCTTCACACCATGACTGTTTTCTTTTTAGCACTAGGAAATTCCCTAAAGCAAAACAAATTCAATCCTGGTTAGTACTTGGATGTAAAGCACCAATGAATACCAGGTGCTTTGGGCTATATTCTGGAGGAAGGATCCGGAAAAACCACTCCCGAGTCTTCCTTGCCTAAGAAAAACAAGGGGTGTCACAATTTGACAAACAAATTGAAGGCACATACATGCTCATTCCAAATGCAGTAAGTCCTTTTAACAAGTTCAGTCCTTTCAAATCTTTTAATTTAACATGTGCACAGAAGTATTAGCTGTAGTCTGCTGCTAATTATGTCCTGATGTTTAAATTTAAAAAAAATAGATTTAAATATTTTTTCAGGTTTGTAGGACAACAATTAAATGTTAATCCCCACACACATACACACACATCATATACAAACTCTAATTTCAAGGATGGTAGTTGAAACACCTTTCCTTTATGGTTGGTAATTATACAACTTTCCAATTTTGAACTACTGTTGTTTTTAGTACATTAAACACCTGTGATATTAATCACCTGGAAAAATCTGTTCATCAGTAAATAAGGGTTAGATTCTGGCATTTCTGTGTGATATGATTGTGATAGTTCCACATTTACGTGTCAATTTAGAGAGAAATTGGCACTGTAGGCATATTTAGGGGGCTGTTTTGTGAGGTGGAAAACAGCAGATGGTCTAAGGACAAATTTCCAGACAGAAGATGAACATTAAGAAAAATCAAAACAATGAGATAGGGGTATGCATAAGGGAATAGAATATAAAGTGCAGCACATGCATTTTGAAAGTGATAATGGTGCTGAATAACAATGGTAATTTCCGTGCTCCAATAAAACAATTTAACTACATTAAGCATTTAAATATAAATTACCATGTAGAAGTGGGGAGAAGCGGGGGATACTTACACCTGTTTACAATTTCCTCAACAATAAGATTAGAGTCATCTGAACTGACATGAGTAGGATTGTGCTTTAAAAGACAGGCCAAACAATGGAAATGAAAAGGTCTATGACATTTACAAGAAGGCATATAATTCCTTCAGAATATCAGCAGCGATTTGGTTCTTTCTTCAATTCAGTGTGCACCTATGAGTGCAGTTTTGTTGTTGAAGCATGATAACACCACCATCCCCAATAAATACATAGTTTTGCCAAGGGCTTTATAAGGAATATATTATTTTGTTATTATTCTTTTTTGAGACTTTTTCAAATTTTGAAGCACTGGAGGTTAGGAATAGACCAGTGGCAGTAGCTTCCCCACAAAGACGTTATCATTCCAAGCCTTTAATAAAAAATGTATCTGCTCTTTCTGACCTTCTTCCTTAACTTGTATCTTTTTATATGGTATCTATTTTATCATATAATATGTATATGTTTCTTTATAAAAATTGTATCAAGGCATAGCCTAGAGATCTTTACCTTTTGTAACCCTGCTGAGGCATCTCACGGGTAGGAAAAGTTGGACAAATCCTTCTGCTGTTCACAGCCAGAGCAATCATCATAATCCATTGTATGTGTATGTGAAGAAATTGGGCCTTTCCAAACAGGGCTCATATCCCAGGTCCTGTCAAATTTTTACCAGAGGCATCATTAATTACTTTAATACTCCATTAGACCCAGGCCTTCCTGAAAGGCCCTGGTCTAATGGAGTATGGGCCCTATGAGGATAGACTACTGAGACTGCTTCCATAGTCCTAGTAATCTGTCCCCTCAGCCCAATTCAATTCTTCAGGCCCCATGACCCCAGAGAAGCAAAGAGGCCACCCATCACCTCCCCAACTCCCTCCCCAAAAAACCTTAAAAATAAAGGAAATCTTACCGGATCACCATTTTGCCTCTAAGCAGGCTTCCTGGAATGCACCAATGACATGCCAGGAGGCGGGGGCCCAACCTTTGATGGCCAAGATCATAACTTTTTGTTATGCACCTTTGTTAAAGTTTCGACACATTTGGTAAACTTTGGAACTGTACAATTGAATCAATCAAAGACTCGTTATCATTTCTTCGACATTGTTTCCACAAAGGATACCCCCTCCCAGAGGACATCAGGCTAATTGGTTCCTTGGCTGGTGAATCCCAGACTGGCATTTCCCAGTGAAAGTGAATCCCCACCTGGAGAGAGCGACATCAGGAGCGCCCTCAACCAATCAAGGCACAGATCCAGACTGGCCCCTCTCCCAGCCAATCAGGGAGGAGAACAGCAGTTTTGAATAGCTGTCACATTATATAAGAAGTCTTGCTTTTCGCTGTATAACAGGCGTGTACTTTTGAAGCCTCTGCTTGTACTTGCATCTTGTTCAGTTGAACTAAATAAATATCTGTGGCTTGTTTTCAACCTAGTGAGTTGTTTTTCTGTCTTGGCCTATTTGGTATAGCTTGTGCTCTCCAGGCACAGATGTTTTTATCTGTGGTCCAAGTTATTCACAACAGTTTGACATCACTTTAAGTGCTATGGGCTCCATACTATGGAACCCTAGGAGTTGTAGTTTGGTGAGGCACCAGCACTCTTTGGCCAAGAAGGCTGAGGATCTTGTAAAATGATAACTGCCATGATTCCATGGCATTGAACCCTGGAAGGTAAAGTGGTATCAAACTTCATTAATTCTACAGTTTAAACACACCCTCAGCCTTTCTATCACCACCCTAACTTGCATCTTTGCAGTCCTTTGTGATAAAGCAAAGGTGCTCAACTTGAATCATACTAACTGCATGCCTAAATATTTTTTGGCATTCTAGCAAAAAAACATTGCTTTACAGATTTTTTAAAAATTCTATCTAGGAACTTGTGTACAGATGGGGTTTTTTAATTCTGTTCCAAAGATATAGAATGCCAAGTTTTGTAGCAGTAAATGTAAAAGAATAAAAATTAATAGAGGAACGTTTTACGCTTAAGGTCATTCAGCTAGCCACAATTCACAAAAATTAAGTAATTGTTTACAGTTTATCATCAAAATCATAGGTTTGTTATTTCATAGCTTGGGTAATTTCTAACTGCTCAGATAATTGTGAAAGCTATATTTGGTCTCTTAAAGTTATATGCTCCATCTCTATTAAAAGGCATATTAATAGAAGTTGGGTGCTGAGACATATATAGATCTTTAATAATAATAATAAAATGGATCTGATTTTTTCCCTCTTTCTGAAGTGCTTCCAATAATAGAATGACCCTCAGTGTCACAGTGAACCTCTAAGACTCTCCTCTTTCTAATAGTGTGAAATTCCCATTTATAGCTGTGATAGGGTATGAGATGTTAAGCCTATCACAGGCACAAGATTAAATGTTCCCGCTGCTGGTTGAAATAAAATGTAGAAGAGCGAGATACATTTACCTGAAAGCTCTTTTATGGGTGCGAATGCATATTTATTAGTTGCATGTAAGGAATGGATCTAAATACCAGAAGTAGCTAAAATAGTCCTGCAAATCCTCAGGGCAGATGGATTAGGAAGAAAAGACTAAGTAGAAAAGTGTTTCAGAATATAACACATGGGTGGAATACATAAAAAGCACAAGTAAAACAGCATCCCAGTAGAAATCGGCAGCCCAGGAATCTATCTGTGCAACAAGTTTTAAAAAACTAAACCAAAATTAGATTTCAGCTAATTAATTTGTCTCTTTTTCTTCCCATTGCCATTTTCCTCCCATCCCAAACTCAGGAAAGAAACCATAGAATGCGTTAAATTTATGGTTTCAGTTTTATTTAGCACATGCATTAGAGTTTCTGCTCTGAGACCCCATCTGTCATATAATGCAGTTTCAGAATGCAGATTAACTGTATTGAACTAGATTAGATGGCAGTGTAGACTCATATAATCCAGAATTGCAGTTCAGTCTGCATTGTATGAGTCTACACTGGCCATTATAATGCAATTCAAACTTAATTATATGACAGTGTAGGTGGGGCCTCTCCAATACTCAGGGCAACAGGAGGAAATCTCAGAAAAAGAGCACTTTTTAGAAAGTGTGTGCGTGTTTTCTTTATTTCTAAGACTTGATATATTTATTTGACTATGCCACAGTGCAATTGTGGTATATGTTGTGGTTGTGGCCCTTCAAGTCATTTCTCATTCATGGTGACTCTAAGGCAAACCTATGATGAGATTTTCTTGGCATAATTTGTTCTGAGTAGGTTTCCTTTGCCATTCTATGAAGTTGTGTTATCAAACACTATGAATCCCCCTTACCAAATAAAAAGTTGGGGATCTATTTTGCTAAGGACATCAGGTGGAAATTGTATTAAAGGGTTAAGTCTTGGTCACCCTACAAAAGGACGATTGCTATTGTGAACCAGTCCCAAGCAATGACTCACAAACAAAAGAACCTCTGTGTATGTGTGTGTGTGTATTTTCTTGTACTTATTTCCCAAATCCAAAATATATAAACTGTTTTAAGGCCCAAAGGGTTGGGCCATCCCAACTAAATCTGTCTTCTCAGCAAAGAAAGAGGGTCATTATGTTAATTTCCTTGCCCAAGCCAGAACTGGTTTGTCAAGCCAAATTTCCTCCTGACCAGGCCCTCCATTGTCCTCAGGAATATGGATCCCATAGTTCCATCATCTCCTGCTGGGTGCATGCTAACCCCCCTGTGGATTCCTTCCTGCCCCCTAGTGCCTTGTCTCCACCTGGCTGGGAGGAGATCTCCAGCCACATCATCAAAGGCTCTACCAATCTCTGGCCAGGGAGGGAAAATTCAAACTGTAACAATGAAATAGACTCTATTTAGCTTCTTACAGGAACACATATTTCTCACATTTGTTCTTCGGGGCAATAGCCCACAAGTCTCCATCTCTGATCAGGATGAACGATAAAATGTCTTTGTCTTCAGCTGCTTTGGTGAGTTAATTTCAATCTGGAAACTTTGGCTATTAATCACTAGCATTCCTTGCCAGGCAAAATTCTCAAAGTATTGCAGTCCAGATTCTATATCAGTTAAAAGAGTTTAACTTGCCTGGGGTCATGCAGTGAGCAGAGGTACAAACTTTGGTCTCCAGAGTCATAGTCCAACACTTAAACCACTATATCTTGCTAGTTCTCCAATTACATTTGCAGGGGATGCCCTTTGTGACAACGCCCTCATGATATTCCCCAAGGCCTGCCTTTTGTGACACTACTAAGGGTCACCCCCTGACCTCAATTTGACAGTTTTATGTGCTGTAGCTCCAGCCTATGGAATCCTGGGGTTTATAGTTTTACAAGATGTTTAGCCATGTCTGCCACAGAGTGTTACTGTCTCACTACGCTGCAAATCCCAGGATTCTGCAGCATGGAGGCATGTCATTTAAAATTGTGTCAACCAACGATAATCCTAGAATGTGGATATATTATAAGTGGGCTTTTCCCTCACTTCACTGAGGTGTGATTGATAATTAAAGGGATGAACAACCTGGTAAGAATATTATTATTATTATTATTTCATGCACTTTTACCCCGACCTTCCCCCCCCCCCCAAAGGGGGACTCAGGGCGGCCTCACACAAGCACCATATGATGTTGTGAATAAGTAAACAATTCAAAGTACAATTAAAGCATTAAAAACCATTAAAACATTAAAAACCATTAAGACACATTATATAATTCATTTGACAGTAGATTATACATGCCAGTAAAACTAAATCCAAGTCTAGGCAGATTCAATGTCATAAATATCCTAAGTCTTCTTTCCAATTGCCACTATCTGTTAATCAAACGCCTGGTCCAAGAGCCAAGTCTTCACTTGTCTTCTAAAGGACAGGAGGGAGGTGGCCAAACAAATATCTCTGGGGAGAGAGTTCCACAGACGGGGATCACTGCCAAGAAGGCCCTGTCTCTCATCCCCACCAACCGCTTTTGCAATAGTGGTGGGATTGAGAGCAGGGCCTCTCCTGAAGATCTTAAACTTCGTGATGGTTCATGGCCGGAGATATGTTCAGACAGATAGCCTGAGCCAGAACCGTTTAGAGCTTTAAAGGTTAAAACCAGCACTTTGAATTGAGCTTGGAAGCTAATCAGCAGCCAGTGGAGTTGGCATTTGTTCCCTGTATGTTGCTCTGGTGAGCAACCTGGCTGCCGACCATCAGACTAGTTGAAGCTTCCGGGCAGTCTTCAAAGGCAGCCCCACGTAGAGTGTGTTGCAGTAGTCTGTTTGGGATGTAACAAGAGCATGGACCACCGTGGCCAAGTCAGACTTCAGAATAATAAATATTTATTTATTTATTTATTCCTTCTTATATTCCGCTCCTCCCAGCAGGCTCGGGGCGGATCACAGCATAAAACCCGGCTAACATGAGGCATTCATGTCGCCGTACAATAAAAACATAAAACATACAACATTGGTCCCGAGATTAACAGTTGTGTCAAATCATGGCGTTCCAGTGTCAAAGTGTTGGTCAGAGAATGAATACGTTCGGCTAATTCACCTAGCCGAAGGCCAGTCTGAACAGGGCGGTCTTGCAGGCCCTGCGGAATGGAATGAGCTCCCCGGCGGCACGGACGTCATCTGGGAGAGAGTTCCAGAGTACCGGTGCCGCCACGGAAAAGGCCCTTTGCCTGGTCACGGACAGATGGCAGGTGCGGACCGATGGAATTAGGAGAAGATTGGACTCCCCTGAACGTAGTGACCTCGGGGGTACATATGGGGCAAGGCGGTCCCTCAAGTACGCAGGCCCTAGGCCGTGTAAGGCCTTGAAGGTTAACACCAACACCTTGAAGGCAATTCGGTACTCAACAGGCAGCCAGTGCAGTTGCCGCAGAATGGGCGTGATATGCTCCCTCACTGGGGTTCCCGTCAGCAAGCGAGCAGCGGCATTCTGCACTAGCTTGAGTTTCCGAATTGTCGCCTAGGGGAGGCCAACGTAGAGGGCGTTACAGTAGTCTAGTCTCGAGATGACCGTCGCTTGGATCACCGTGGCCAGGTCGTCCCTGGAGAGGTAGGGTGCCAGTCGCCTAGCCTGTCGTAGGTGAAAGAACGACGCCCTGCTGGCCGCAGAGACCTGGGTCTCCATGGTCAGCAGGGGGTCCAACTGAACGCCTAGGCTCTTAACAATCGGCGACGGATTAAGCCGTTCGCCGTCCAGGGTAGGCAACCGGCACTCACCCCCCAGGCCGACCAGGCCACAAGATCTCCGTCTTCGACGGATTCACCTTCAGCCGGCTGGCCCGCAGCCAACCAGTCACGGCTTCGAGGCACCGATGGAAACAATCGGGTACAGTATCCGGCCTGCCGTCCATTCTCAGCAGAAGCTGGGTGTCATCCGCATACTGATAACACTCCAGACCAAAGTCGCGGGCCAGCTGGGCCAGGGGGCGCATGTACACGTTGAATAATAAGGGGAGAGGATGGCCCCTGGGGACCCCACAATCAAGTGAGGCTCTCCCGGAGACCTCCCCGCCCCCCTCCACACGTTGTCCCCGGCCCCGGAGGAAGGAGGCCACCCATTTAAGGGCAGTCCCCCCAACCCCGGCGCTGGCTAAACGGTGGGTTAACAAGGCATGATCTACAGTATCGAAAGCTGCCGCCAGATCTAACAAGACGAGCAGTGCCGATCCACCCTGGTCCAGCTGGCGGCGGTTGGTCTGTAATGGCGACAAGCACGGTCTCTGTCCCGTGCCCAATACGGAAGCCGGACTGGTAGGGATCAAGTCCAGCTGTGTCTTCCAAGAACTGCTGCAGCTGATCCGCTGCTGCCCTCTCAATTACCTTGCCTATTGTCCAGTTTCCAAATCCATTGCCTAAAGCAAGGATGGGAAAAGTGCATCTTGTAGCCTTCCTTGGGTGAACCTCCCAATGCCCTTATGCGTTCATTTTTAAATGCCCAACATGCATTTTCCTATTCCCAAAGGCATGGCAATTTTCACTTAGAGCACAGTGCAAAACTCACATCCCCTAGTTAAAAAGACCAATTAAACTAGAACTGGACTTTGAGCCATTCCAAAGATTATGTTGTTGGTGGTTTATTGTTTAACATTTATGGACCCTAAGTATCTCACAATAGTTTCTGAGGGCAAAAAATGTCCTTCTGGACTCTTGGACCTTTTTCACTCTGGCACAGATTGATTAGAATGAAAGGAGTCCCACCAAGCCCCCACCATGAAGCAAAATGTTACCAAAAGCCTGCTCTAAATTGCTCATTCTGGGTAAGCTTTTATTATATGATCCCTTGCCCGCTAGGATGCATGAAGACATCACTTGTGATTATTTCATTTTCTTCAATTACATATTTTGTTTGTAGTTAAATATTCCCTAGAGATTACGCACACTGTTTTAGAAGATACTTAAATTGTTTGGAAGTAAACAAACTCTTCTTCTGAGAATAGCCTGATATATAGCCCTATAAATAGCATTAGACTGTCCCTGATCAAGCCAAAAGTGAAGCTAGAAAAATAATCTTCCCACAATTGCAAATTAATTCAACTCTGATTAAAGTATGCTTCCTCCCTATGCCCATTTTCCAAAATGTACCAACTCAGCCTGCCTTGCAAAGCATACTTAATCCCTTGCAATCTGTGCAATAAAAAATTAAAAATACAATTTAAAGTAGCATTAAATATGGTCTTTCCAAAACTAAAGAAAGCCGCAAAGTGCTTCTTAGAATCAATTCATTAAATAATATCTCTCTGTGTGTTTGTGTATGTGTGTGTGTGTGTGTGTGTTGAGATCTATTATGGGGACTGAATTGTTGTTTGTATTGCTTTCTCACATGAATCTAACTGAATAGGCTATAGATAATTTCTTACTGCTTACCGGGACTGCTATAGCCTATGTCCAGGCTAATCCTCAACTCTTCACAGTATTGAATTACAATGCTGTTGATTATCTTGCATATATTAATACTTTTTCTGGGTGGGCTTTATCTTGACTATCCCAGAAATGCGCAGTTACACATAATTAATTTCCCTCAGTTTACAAAATGGTAAACTACAATTTTGGGGTATATGAAAAAAACTTTAGATGTCTTGACACCAGGCACGGACAAACTTTTTAACACAGAGGATGCTTTACATGCTAATCTGGCCAGACTGGGAGTCAGAGCAGCAGGGGCCGGAGGTAGTTGGCAAGGGAGGATGTCAAATGGGGAGTGCAGGGAGTGGTGCAGGGAGTGAGGCTGTGGGGCAGTTGATGTGGGGAGAGGAGGTAGGGTTACATAAGAACATAAGAAGAGCCATGCTGAATCGGACCTCAGCCCATCTAGTCCAGCATTCTGTATCACACAGTGGCCCACCAGTTGTACATGGGGATCTCAAGCAGAAGGGAGGGCAAAACCCTGACCTGCTCCCAACCCCCCACAACCAGTACCCAGGGAAAACCTGCCTACCTCAACCAACTACGAGGTTTCACACACGGATGCACGGAGCTCCCAGGAGAGCCCTGTGCAACCGTGTATGGCTGCAGAGCTCTCTTCTTGGCAGGAGGACATGGTGACTCCTGCCAAGACGAGGGCTTGACACATGGCTGTGTGGGGCTCTCCACACAGCCGCATGTGACTTGGAGGGCCCTACTCTTGGCAGGAGGAGGTGGTGAGCTGTTGCATCATCCTGCTGAGAAGAGGGTGTGATTGGTCGCATCCTGCCCATAGGCCTGGGTTTCCCCATACTTGATCTACACTATAGAATTAATGTAGTTTAGCATCACTTTTAACTGCAATGAGTTGATGCTATAGAATCACAGGAGTTGTAGCTTTGGGAGGCACTTGCACTCTTTGGCATAGAAGGCTAACAATCACATAAAACTACAACTACCATGGTTCCAGAGCTTTGAGCTATTGCAGTTAAAGTGGCTCATACTACATTAGTTCTATAGTGTAGACGCAACCCGTGTCTGCATAATCACGTTCTTAAGTTTTCTAGGTCTTAGTTACTGAGATTTTTAAAATTTGTTTGTATCCAGCATTTCCATACCCAGGAAACAAATATTCCGAGAATACTCCAAAAAGAAAAGTATATCTAAATACACCTTGAATTGATTGTGGAGGTTTTTGCCATGTGTTCTTTCAGTATCAGTCTAACCTCTCTTCCAGACCCCAAGGCTTCCACATTCACGGATGGGCATGGGAAAGGGCCCTGAAGTCAACCATAAAGAAAGCTGCACTGCTACAGTCTGACCAGAGAGATGACAGAGTTCAAAACAGAAGCTTATAAATGTCTGTCTCATTTGAACTGACAGAATAGAGGTGAATGATTTCAAACATCCCTCAAAACAGCGGACTTCTGCAGTCATCTCCAGGCTGGTGTTTTGTTTTGTTCTGTTTTGTTCCTGGTTTCTGTCTTGTTCTCAAAATGTCTCTTAGAATACTAGGCCAACTAAGCAGTTTTTGTATTCAGGCCTGTCAATCAAACAACCACAAAGAAGGTCATGTGAGGTGGGCAAGCAGGTCTTTAGCCTTCTTGGCAACAGAGTGCTAGTTCTCGTTTTATGTTTTTCTTGCTTTTAGCCTTTTTTTCTTATCTTTTGAAGACACAGTGTATGTGTTTGTATATTGGACATAGTATTGGACTTAGAATGGGGCAGCTTGACTTCATATCCCTTTTCAGGAATGTACCTTACTTGGAGTGATGGGGTCACAGATGTCTTAGCCTAAAATGCCTCACTTTTTTCTATAAGATTTTTAAGATAGCTATAGTAAAGACAACAAATTGATAGTTTCAGAACTTTTCTACACACATCAAAAAATAATTGGCAAAATTGACATGTGATGTCATGAAACCAAGATTTTGATTTGGGGGGAGTGGGCTGAGTCTGAGTGAGAGAGGATCTACCCTAGCAAACCTTTTGTATCATTATCCCAATACCCCCATGCATATGGGATATATTGAGCATGGTGATCAGATAATTATATGAATAAACATAACAGCTAAAATAACAAATGTTATTTATTTACTTTCATTAACAAAATGTTTAGAATACTTTTTGACTTATTTTTTACTTTACAGCAACAGTCTTCTTTTCTTCTCCTCAGCCATTTTGTCAATTACTTTTTCTGGTTTGAAAGTGTTGTCCTGATGGATGGAAATCATTGCTAGTCCTCTAAGTCTCTGGTCTGTCATTGAACTTCTAGATACACTTTTCACTCTCTTCATGGTTGAAAACGATTTTTCCATACTGCATGTCGTTACAGATAGAGTAGCTAACACAGTCAAAAGGAAATTTATTGACCAATAGTAGGCTTCGTCACACAGTTCCAACATTTTAAGTACCTCAGTATCTTTCTTAATTGATGGTGTAATATTACACCACATTATGTACTCAGCCTTGACGGAAGCAAGTGCTGCATCATTTTCAAAGTATTCCGACAGTTGTTCCATATGGTGAACTTTGTCTAGACCTGAAAACCCAGAGCAGGGCCGTAGCCAGGATTTTGATTCGGGGGGCTGAGTTTTGTTCGGGGGCTGAGACTGGGTGAAAGAGGGTCTACCCTAGCAAACCTTTTGTATTGTTATCCCAATAACCCCATGAATGTGGGATATAATGAGTATGGTGATCAGATCATGATATGAATAAACATAACAGTTTAAATAATGTACCAGCAAGGCCTTTTCGCGGACCACCCTGAGAACTTCGGGGGGGCTGAAGCCCCCTTAGCCCCCCCCCTGGCTACATGCCTGACCCAGAGAGGAGAACCTGGAAACTGGTAAAAGTGTCTTCACTTGACATGAACCTTCCAGTAATGTTCTGTATGAGAGAATTGACACATAGTATGAACACTACAACTCTGAAATAATCTACATAATTAGTCCCTGGATTTGCCTGATGCACCTGTCTTGAACTTTGCCTTGGAATAGTCAAATGGCTTTGAAATATTTTTTTAGATGTTGTTCTTGCTAAGTCAAAGAGTTTTACAAAATGAGCTTTTGCATCTGCTCTCAAAATTTCTAAAGACTTGGTTTTTAGCGTGGTTTATGGCAGATGTCATATCAAGACTTTTTTCCTGGAGAAAAATTGATAGGGGCAAGGTAAGGCTGAAGAGTTCTTCACAAACAAACAGGCTAACAATGAAATTGGGTTTTTTTTATTGCAGCCAAAAAATTTGAAGCTGAAGAAGAGATCTTCCATGGTTTCTCTGAGATTTCTTCTAAGGAAACTACAATATACCCAACAGTGCATACAACAGGCCCGGATTACCCATAAGGCCACCCGAGGCCATGGCCTCGGGCGGCACAAATTGGGGGGCGGCATTTTAGGACCCCCGAACGAGGAGCAAGAGGTGGAGCCAAGGGCGCGCGTCACAGCCAGGCCTCTGATGCGGCGCCCTTCGCCCCGCCTCTTGCTCCTTCTCCTTTCCCCCTCCCTTTGTTCACTCAAGTGAACGAAGGAAGGGAGGAGGAACCAAGGAGGAGCAAGAGGCGGGGTGAAGGGGCGCGCGTCAGGGCCAGGCCGCTGATGCTGCGTGCTTTAGCGCCGCCTCTTGCTCCTCCTCGGTTCCCTCTCTTCATTCGTTCACTTGAGTGAACAAAGGGAGGGGGAAAGGAGAAGGAGCAAGAGGCGGGCAAGAGGCGGCGTCAGAGACCTGGCTGTGACGCTGTCAGAGGCCTCTTGCTCCTCCCGGTTCCCCCCCTCTCTTCATTCGTTCACTTGAGTGAACAAAGGGAGGGGGGAAAGGAGAAGGAGCAAGAGGCGGGGCAAAGAGGCGCCGCGTCAGAGACCTGGCTGTGACGCGGCGCCCCTTAGCGCCACCTCTTGCTCCTCCTCGGTTCCACACTCTCTTCCTTCATTCACTTGAGTGAACAAAGGGAGGGGGAAATGAGAAGGAGCAAGAGGCGGGCGAAGAGGCGCGCGTCAGAGGCCTGGCTGTGACGCGACGCTTAGCGCCGCCTCTTGCTCCTCCTCGGTTTCCCCCTCTCTTCCTTCATTCACTTGAGTGAACAAAGGAGGGGGAAAGGAGAAGGAGCAAGAGGTGGGGCAAGAGGCGCGCGTCAGAGGCCTGACTGTGACGCGGCGCCCTTATCAGCGCCTCTTGCTCCTCCCTCAGTTCCCCCTCTCCCTTCTCGTTCACTTGAGTGAAGGAAGGGAGGGGGGAAAGGAGAAGGAGCAAGAGGTGGGTTGAAGGGGCGCCGCGTCACAGTCAGGCCTCTGTGACGCGGCGCCCCCTAGCGCCGCCTCTTGCTCCTCCTTTCGCCCTCCCTTCCTTCACTCAAGTGAACGAAGGAAGGGAGGGGGGAACCGAGGAGGAGCAAGAGGCAGAGCCAAGGGGCGCCGGGTCACAGCCAGGCCTCTGACGCGGCGCCCCTTCGCCCTGCCTCTTGCTCTTTCTCCTTTCCCCCTCCCTTCCTTCACTGAAGGAAGGAGGACCCTCGGGGCCGCTGCCACGCATGCGCAGCATGCTTTGGGGATGGGGCTTTCCCCCGACCTGAGGGCAGGGCTTTCCCCCAGCCTGGGGGCGGGGCTTCCTCAGCCTGGGGGGCCCCTGGGGCGGGGCTTCTTTTGGCCTCGGGCGCCAAAAGGTGCTAATCCGGGCCTGGCATACAAGCAGGGATTGGGGAATGATTGCCCTTTTCAAATGGTAGTTGTTGTTTAACTGGATCCAGAAAGCACTGAAGACAGCCAACATCATATCTGGACCAAACATGACCAACTGTGCATACAGGACAGGAGGGGATTGGGGGTGATTGACCTTGGATCTGGGAGTTGCAGTGCACCCTTATCCAGGGGGCATTAAACTAAGCCAAGCTGGATGTGGACTAAACTTGGCACATAGAGCCAATGTGCCCAGGTGTGCATAGAAGCAGGGTTTGGGGAATGATTGCCCTTTTTCAAATGGGAGTTGTTGTTTACCTGGATCCAGAGAGTCCCAGAAGGCAGCTGACAGGCTCGATGCACTCCACTCCCAGCCATGAGTGTGGCGAGACTTCAATGCACAGGTGCGAAGGCCTGCCGAGTGCACAGGCACAAAGGCCTATAGCGGCCTCAGAATGGTCTGTGGTGCACTGGCATCCTCTTTGGCGCCTGGGCTGTTGGCGCACTCACCTTCCTCTCCTTGGCACCGAAGGCTGAAAGCAGGGGCACCAAAAAGGAAAGAGAGTATGCCAAGGGCCCAGGCGCGGACAAGGACACCACTGTCCCACATACCAGTAAGGCCTTCTTGCGGTTCACCCTGAGAATTGGGTGGGGGCTGAAGCCCCTCAAGCCCCCTTCCCCCAGCTATATGCCTGGTGAAGACTAAATCCTCTGGATATTTTGAATGAAAACCTGAATCTGTGAGTTTACTATTCAATGTGTAGATAAGGTCAGATCCTGGCAGTTGGATGAAGGATGATGAAGCATATGTTTTTGCTGTCAAAAGACTCCTCTATATTTTTGCTTGCTTCTGGGACACTGGCTATCCAGCTTGCAGCAGTTCGGGAAGGTCGTGATTTGGAAACTATAAATCACTCCGTGACTGGCATCCTGCGACATGGCATTCCTTGGTGAGCAGTATCTAGTACCAAACTGGCCCAGCACTGTGCTTCCTTCTGGTATATAGGTCTCCTCTATCTATTATTTATTAAGAATAACAAAAGATATGAATTTTGAAGTGAGCTGCATCCAAATGTGGGATTTTTTTTCTAGCTCCTAAATTCTACTAAACAGGAGGTGCATCTCAAAAAATTCCCTACTATATCATGCATATGGGCATTGCCATAATTGAAAGATAATCTAACAAAGGATAGAAGAGAATCTATAAATCTTTTCTACAAAAACCACACATTTTTCAGACTGCTGATATTATTGATTTCCCTAGGTATTGCACCAGAATTCTTGCCTGGGGAGAAATATCTGATCTATACATCAGGGTGCATACTGGACTAGGATGCTTTGTTGTTTCTGCCTTATTCTTTATTTCTCAAGTGATGCCTGTCACTTTGTCACTTCGATGCTGTTGTTTCCGACACCTCCCATTTAACAAATAATACATTTAAGAGTTCCTGGAAAACCTGTAATCTCTTATCACATATCTCATTAACTCAGCATATAACTCCTAGCATTATGTGCATACAGTGGTTTTGATGAAGTCTCTCACTGAATAAATACCGTACATCCTGGATGTCCATTTTGTATTTCCACAGCATGGATCCATATCTGCACAGGAACAAAAGCTGCATGCAGTGAAACGATTCCACAGCTCCTGCAGTTTATATGGACTTTCATAATGGCAGGATCACAGCAGGCTACTTTGTCATCATTTCTATGTGACAGCTCAGGGCTGATGGCAAGATCACATTCCTAACTTGTAACAGAAGTGTAAAATCTTACTTATAGACGCATGATTCAATATCTGGAACTTGTCTGACCTTTTTTAAAACACAACTTCACAATTTCCATATTTACTATCAGGTAATATCAGGTATAGGGTCACTCTGGTGACAGTTTCCATTTGAGATGTAGCTGCCTGTTAATGCACATTAAAATTGTCATACTTTGACTGGTCAAAGTTGTTCAAAGTGGTGAAAAACAACAAGTGCATAATGGCATTGAATGTATTTTTCCCTGCATAGGTGGCTGCATTGCTGAGGTAAGACAGTCAAAACTGGCCGGCCAGCTCTGAGCAGCTTATTTTTCCACTTCTTTCCCTCCTTCACAACTTCAGTATCCATACCATTATTTTTTCCTTCCTCCATTTCTTTCATCGGTATAGTTATGCTAGAACAAAATTCCAGGCAAAATTTCCAATAACTCTTTCCTAGAAGACGTTACAATATTATTGATGACAGGTAAACAACAGCTGGTGCATGTGGACCAGTTTTTATCTAGTAACACATCTATAGTGGGTAAATAAGTAAATAAATAAAATAAATACAATGTATGTTTCCCTTACCTTTTGGTTACAATATACTTTTTATTGTTTTTGAAAACACCGTGTATTTGAGGCTCCCTTGATGGATTGTCACCTTGTCAAGGTGAGGTGGCTTGCATGTTCCAATGAACCTGTGGGCATACAGTTGGAGTCATGTACTCCCAGGGGGGGGGGGGGGGCACATGGGGAGGATATAAACCAAGAACAATCTGAAGACCTCCGCGGCGGAGCAGACTAACAACAACATGGTACATGTTGCAGCAGCTGTGAAGACGGAAGAAGGCTGCAACCCAGGCATGTAGCTGAAGCCCCCTAAGCCCCCCCAATTTCTCAGGGTGGTGTGTGAGAAGGCCTTACTGGTACATTATTTAAACTGTTATGTTTATTCATATCATGATCTGATCACCATGCTCATTATATCCCACATTCATGGGGTTATTGGGATAACAATACAAAAGGTTTGGTAGGGTAGTCCCTCTCTTACTCAGACTCAGCCCCTCCCGAATCAAACTCAGCCCTCCCCGAATCTGGCTATGGCCCTGCTGCAACCAGTGAAAATCCACCGTCGTCGTGTTAACCAACACCACTAGATGGGACCTCATTCTGTGAAGACTATGCATTGATCGGCTGTGCACTGACTTCCATACATTAAAAAAAACCCACGCACAAGCATCTTCCAAGAAAAATAAAACAAAACCAACAAAAGTCCCATGGTGATCAGTGGATGGCGACGGAGACAGGACTGTGAAATCTGGTAGCTTATATGTATTCTATTCTATATGTATTTTAATCTATTGTTGTATGATGTTTTAGATTGTATTGTTAGCACTGAATCCTTGCTGTTAGCCGGTCTGAGTCCCTCTATGAAGGTAGAGAAGATTGGGATACAAAAGTTTTAAATAAATAAATAATAAATAATAGCCCCTAGTCACAGACTGGCACATGGGTGTTGGATATGGATTCAGTCATTCTAACTGAAAGTCCAAACTTTTGAGTAGTCCAGCAGCTGTATCCACAACTGAGCAGTCCTTTTTAGGATCCACTCTGCTCACCCCATATGGGGAAGTGGCTAGAAAAGGTGCTTCTCTTATCCCTGATTGGATTGTCACATCCAGAGGTGTCACCACCTTGTGGCCAAAAAAGGAAATAAGCTTTGGAACATGGAATATACTGATGTTGTTGGACAGAATGCAGGACTGCTATTATTGCAAGAGAATTGAGATGGTTTAAAAGGGTTAAAAGGGACATACCTCGATAGTTTCCATAGCCTGTTCTTTCACCCTTTTTGAAAAGGATGATGATAATGGCATCCTTGAAGTCTGCTGGGATTTTCTCGGCCGCCCACACTTTTCTAATGACCTTCTGGAGTTGTGTCATCTGTCTTGCCTTCATTAAAGATTTCAGCAGTGATCCCATCAGTTCTGCTGGCTTTGTTATTGTTAGTTAGTTGGTGGCTTTGCTAGCTTCCTTCACACTAGGCAGTGTTGCAAGCTCATCCCTAGTTTGTTGTTGAAGGATTTGCAATATAATTTCTTCAGCCATGTTGGAACTGTGGTTAAGGAGGTTATGGTAGTGCTCTTTCAAATGTAGTGCAATGGATTTTTGTCCTTTAGAAGTTTGTATTCATCTGATGAACAATGGGTGTAAGCCATGATTTAAGATGCACAGTGCTAAGAATAAATAGAGCAATGGCTACAAGTAGATATCTTCAGAATATTCCCCTACACATCAAAAATTAATGGGAAAAGAAGGCATCTGCTGTTAAGAAACTAAGATAAACAGTTACATCTGACTCCCTTTGCATGTACCAGGACTAAAAAGAAAGTATTTTTACACCATGATAGTAGTGACAAGAACCAATTTCTTTGTAAGATACAGTTTCCATTGACATAAATATCTATGGCAGTGGTTCCCAACCTGTGGTCCCCAAGAATGAAAATCTGGTCCATAACCTCACCGTTACTATACCATTGCAACAACACCAACTGGTCTTGCAAAACCCTCTTATAGTGCCAAGGCAACAGGGATGTCATGAGGGGAGAGGCTGACTACCTCCGAAAGGTGTGACAACAAACCTCATGACTACTGTTTCTCCTCCCTCCCTCTCACCTCAACTGGAGGCCCTTTCACACTATGCAGTTACAATATTAATATTCTACTTCAATATCTGTGGCAAAATCATTTGCAATCTAGGGAAGGGTACTTAGAATTCTTAGCCAAGGAGCTCCAGTGCCTCATCAAACTATGATTTTTGAGATTCCACTATATGCGATCATAACAGTTAAAGTGGAATCATAACACTATCATTGTGTAGCACAAAAGGAGCCCAGGTACATTTCCTCTAAACATCTATCCATGGCAACCACATTACTTGCGTCTAATTATCATTATTTTACTTGGCTGGATTCTCAACACTACTGTTGTACCCACTGTAAAAAGAACCTTTGAATCTGAGGGTTGAAATGCATGTCTCCATAGGGCAAACAACTTGACACATTATTTCAGACATCAGCAATTACCCATATGGTTCTGTCCCCCCCCTATTTTTTGAGAAATGTTTACTCTCAGGTGTACCAAGACATGATTGCTACCTTTTGAACTCTCCTACAATTATCTTGAATTGTGGTAGAATATATGATGAGGTGGGTTAGCTCATTGAATTTACTTATTACAAGACAAAGGGGAGTAAGCTAAAAAGATTTTCTTTGTATCCTCACATCATTCGGTCTGCCTTTTAACCAACAGATTTAACAGAACTTGTTCAGAAGAAAGCTTACACAGTGCTGGAATACAATCTTCTAAAAAGACAGCTAAGGTGTGTTTGATTTTTTTCCCCTGACAAAAATCTCAAAAGTCCAAAGATACTTTATATGAACAAAGCTTACTGTTTCTGATTTGGGAGTCTTGAAACATAATAATTTCCCAAGCATGTTAAATAATTAATGATGCATCCAGATCTTACAGCTACTTCAGTCTAAAGTAATGTTGCAAAGTACCAATGAACTCACAAAGAGAGGTGGGGAATTGCAACCTGAACAAGGCAACAGGAACCATAGGAATTCCATATTTATTCTCATAGTCTACTGAATAAACATTTGAGTTTCAAAGGCACTGAATGTTCACTGCACAGGAAATGGGTAATGTGGTGTTTTAAGGAGGGGGCTTTAAAACAACTTGAGCTCTGCTGAAAGAAAACAATACATCATGAATTCAATCTAAAATGGAAGAGAGCCCATTTGGGGGCCTTCTCTATGGCAATGCTGACAGTGAAGAAAGCTGACTTTCCCATTACCATTGCATTTGTACAAAACTGAGCAACGGACCTTTCATATCAGGAATGGAAAACAGCCCACTGCAACCAATAGGAAAGACAATTTGCAAGTAATATTACTTACGCCCATTCTTAGGACCCCTTCAGACTAGGCAAAATAGCCCCATTTTGCCGCTTTTGGAGGGGATTGCCAAGCGTCATCAGGTGATGCTCGGCAGGCCCTACCCACATTGCTCCCAAAGTGGAGAAAAGTATTGGAAGGTGCTTCCTTCTTCACCATGGGGAGGGATGTTTTTTTCAGTTTGCTTCGAAAGAGCTACTGCACTTTCCTCCAACCCATATGTCCTGTTCTCACCATATGATGGGGGAAGGAGGGAGGGAGGGCACGCAAGGCGCCACAAGGCACCACACTTGCCTTCCCTTTTGTCAGCAACTGCCACTGCAATGGCATGGCCCCCGTGAGCCATGTGAAGAGGTCCTTACTTGAGACACATCAACATCGACCACTTCATGCAATTTGAATGCAACTTGATAGCATGGCGTTTAGATGACACTTATTGCAAGCACATGCAGCATCACACATTAAGGGTTTTAAACCAGGACAAGCAGAGTCAGGGGATACTCTGAAATAGAGTGCTTAATGCACACCAGCACTTTAGTATACATCACATCGCATAGCAGAAGCAAGGAATGAGCAATTGCTTCCTGGCGGGAGGGTATTGGTTAAAAAACCCCTGAATCCTCCACAGCCATGAAGCTGCAGATACTGTGGATCCTAGAACCGGATCCTGTTCCAGGGCTTCCTTAATCAGCTCCTTCTCTGTCAATTTCACCCTACCTTAACAGCATTTTTATTTACTTTAACAGCTATTCATAATACCTGTACCAGCCTCTGATTGGATGAAAAGCGGCTTGGCTCGGCTAGGATCGAGGCTCCCATTGGCTGGTGATGTCACAGTTGGCTGGTGTTCTCTAGTGGTGGGCAAAATAAACAGCTGCCATTTTTAGTTCAAAGTTTCAGTCCATCCTCTGTTCCACCACTGAGAGGGGCATGAACCCCAGGAGTGTGGTGTGGCAACATGGAAATGAGCCCTTTCAATTCATCACATGGGGCTTTTTTAGCATCCTAGGATACTCCCCCCAACAGATGGGCACGCTGCTCATCACACAACATCGCTGGACTTCCAGTGGAGGCCCCATCCACTACCAGAGTGGAAGCATCCTAGTAAGCTTCCCTCCAAACGCAGGAGCCAGCTTGGCAATGCTTCCTCTGTGTGATGTGGAAATGTCACTATGACGAAGCGGCACACCGAGCGACAGAGTCGCCCCTCATCCCTGCCAAATGACACACGGGAGGAGTCCCAAGTGTTATGAAGTCCCTTGATTGACATTAGTGGTCCAGTCCAGAAAAACAAAATGAGAAGCAGCATGTGTATACAGTGGGTATTACAATTGTTTAAACAGCTTAATGGAGGAAGTTTACCCAAAACCTTTGCACTGAACCTCATAAGAGCATATCTCTGGCTTTATCAATAAAAGCAAGAAATTCAAGAATGAACACACAGGATTTTTGAATTAAAGCAAGAAATATGAGAAATGGACATAAGAAGTCCATGAATAACAGTCACATTGATGAATGTTCTCAAAACCTCCCAGTTGGATTACTATAATGAAAATCCACCAGGTGTTTCAGCTAGTTTAAAATGAATTAACCAGAATTCCATCTTTGGAAAATTTGGATGCCAATATTCCCAAATGTGTGCCAAGTCTTCACAAAGCAAGAAAGTTATGTTCTCCAAACTATTGCTCTCCACATGCAGCAATCAAGAGTAATGGCATTGGGGAAGATGGTATTAATGAACTTCTGTTCCCATGTGTTTACCTTTTTAGATTTTTGAGCTGAATAGGATTCTATGCCAAAAATGTTTCACTGTCTAGCTATTTGGTCATAAGGTTGGTTATTCTTTTAAAGTGTTAAGTTGCCTGGCTTCCAAGGGATACAGGACATTTCTCTCAATTGCCCTGCCCATATTGTTAATCAGGAAGGCTTCTTTGCCCAAGACCTCATATCTACCAAGAGAGATAAATTTCTTTCTTGTGGTGTTCCAGTTGTGGAAAATCCTCCAAAATGGTTTCAGGGTCAAGTGGAACCCCTTTTTTGTTTGCTAAGGCATTTAATTGACAGGTTTCATCTGTTTGATTGGGCTTGGAGACTGTAGATGTCTTTGTTTTTAAATATGCTTGGAATTTTTATTGGTAATTTAATTTAATTTTAGCTGTAAGGAAAGAGGGAGACCGAGTGTTTCAATGGGCAAACAATATATGAAGTGTATTGTAATACTTAGAGAAGCACCATGTATACATTCAATATATAAACAAGAATAAGTACCTTCTCATTTTCAATATGAAGTGGCTATGGCATTACCTTGAATAAAGATTGAGTCTGGAACAAGATGTTCTTTCCAGTGTGCATTTTTATTTCTAATTTCAGAAATGGCCAGGTGTATTCTGCAAATATGTAAGGAACACATTGATCTTTTAAATACTATCAAGGGGGAAATGATTAAATTAGAAGCAAAGTATCTACTTTTATATATAAATGTTTTCATGTCAATATAAACCAATAAATCTGATGCCTTGCTTAAGGAGCTGTTGTGTACTGATTTGGCTCTTAATAGGCTTAACTTATACCACATTCATGTCTCAACACTAGGCAAATCTGTTAGAGACTTGAAATATGGTAGTAGCAATTTAATGATCTAGTCCAAGATCTATAAAACAAAGTGATTTGTGCTGAGAGCTAATCCAGAACCATATTATCTTGAGGTAAAGGACTAAATAAGTTGCTAGGTGGTCAGCAGTACAGTACTTTTAGAGAAATCTAATACTATTTGCAATACTTGAGTAACTAATCTTCTTTCTATGCCAAATTCACCAAAGGTTCCTTGAGGCACAGAGGATAAGTTCAAACTCTATATACAGGCTGGACAAATCACAAAATGAATATTTTCCCTATTCCTTTTAAGGCTATGTAATGCAGTTTGGATAGATTGCATATCCCACCATTTAAATGAATTTTATTGTTTTTAATTTAATTTAATGGTTTTACATTGTTACTTTTTGTCATAATTGAGATGTGTGTATTATTTTATGCTTATGTTTTGCCAGGCTCTCTGCACTTGGGAATATGCTGCCTAAAGTAGTTGTTTCATTCTGCCTAGTAGAAGTACAAAGCATTTAAGTTCATAGAACATCATGTTCAGACTTATCAATGTGGCATTCTGTCACAATGCTGGGTCCTGGCCAGGCCCCTTAAACACACACACAGAGACAATGATCAATTAACTATTTATTGAATAATAAAGAACAGGTAAAAAAGTAGAATGTCCAATTAAAAGCAATTAGTCCAAAATGGTTAGCAGTAAAATGTCCATGTGTGATGAGGTGGTTATTTGTGTTATATTAAGTGGTCACGTTATGGACAGACCACAAAGGGTTGGCTGTGATAATGGAGGCAAACTATTTAAGTTTTGATTCAAAACTCTCTCCCCGTGACTTCATTTGGATTACCAGTCTCCTCACCACTCTTTACAAGTCAATGGTCAAGCCTAAATAAATTAATGGTGGCAGCGAAATACAAGTTAACGTCGAATCTCCACACCAAGTAAAGGCTAAAAAACAAAGTCCATAAAAACAAAGTGAACCAAAGCAAAACAGGGTTTCCGTAGGTCAAGGCAAGGCAAGGTACAAGGTCCAAGGTAACTTCTTGGCAAGGCAAGCCAACGCTGGCTTCAGGGATCAGAGATGCTACACTTCCTTCAGATCAGAAGTGGCCGTCCAACTGGCGAGCCACTCGCACGGAACGTCTACTTAATCCCCTCCTTTGTGAGACCAACGCCGCTCTAGGCTTCGTCTCCATTCCTTTCTATGACTTTCAATGCTGCTCCTCCGGTCAAAACTTCTCCCAGGCCTAGCTGCATCTGGCTCACTATCTTCGTGAGAAGCATCCTCCCATTCAGTTTCCATCAACACCTCCTCTGCTGGTTCCCATAACTTCTCTTGAGAACCTCTCCCCCCCCCCCCGGCCGGTCATACTCGTTATCTGAATCTGTCTCATCCAAGTCCGGATAAGCCTCCGGCCAGCTGTCTTCCCACTGCAAACTGCCTGTAGGAGATGTGGGCCCAACCGTCCCTTCATCTCCTCCACCTGGATCTATGGCAATGGGGTCTAAAGCAATTGGGACCCCCGGGGCGGCCCCCGGCCCCCCAGGGTGGAATGGAGGCTGGGTTGCTACACATTCTAATGGCATCATATAAAGCAGCCGTTTCTCAACCTGGGGGTCGGGATCCCTAGGGGGGTCATGAGGGGCTGTCAGAGGGGTTGCCAAAGACCATCAGAAAACACAGTATTTTCTGTTGTTCATGGGAGTTCTTTGTGGCGATTTTGGCCCAATTCTATCGCTGGTGGGTTCAGAATGCTTTTTCATTGTATGTGAACTATAAATCCCATCAACTACAACTCCCAAATGTCAAGTCTGTTTTCCCCATACTCCACCAGTGTTCACATTTGGGCATATTGAGTATTCATATCAAGTTTAGTCCAGATTCATCTTTTTTTGAGTCCAGGATGCTCTCTGGATGTAGGTGAATTATAACTCCAAAATTCAAGGTCAAACCCATCAAACCCTTCCAGTATTTTCTATTGGTCATGGGAGTTCCGTGTGGGAAGTTTGGTTCAATTCCATTGTTGGTGGAATTCAGAATGCTCTTTGATTGTAGGTTAACTATAAACCCCAGCAACTACAACTCCCAAATAACAAAATGAATCCTCCCCAACCCCAGCAGTATTCAAATTTGGGTGTATCAGGTATTTGTGCCAAATTTGGTCCAGTGAATGAAAACACATCCTGCATATCAGATATTTACATTACAATTCATAACAGTAGCAAAATTACAGTTATGAAGTAGCAACTAAAATAATTTTATGGTTGGAGATCACCACAACATGAGGAACTGTATTAAGAGGCTGCGGCATTAGGAAGGTTGAGAACCACTGATGTAAAGTATGACTCTTGTATCCACAGAACCAGTACCCACAGTTTCGTTTATTCATTTCTGACAAAATATTACCTCTGTAGGTATTTTTAGGTCCTCCACCATGACATCATGGTTATGTTAGGTCGTAAGTCAGTTCATTTCAATAGAGTTCACTGTTAGCCACAATTTTGCATTTCCAAGTTAAATTAAGGGCATACTGCATTATTTTGATCTACCCCTTTAACAGCATTTTAAGGACACATTTCTATACACAGTTATCTGGAAAGAAGCCCAATTTTGGACCCATTTTTAAGCAAACATAAAGAGTTCAAATACTGATTAGAAGGTGAAAGTAAAATTATGTGCTTAACGTCATACAGCAAGCCTATGAGTTACCGTAGTATGGGCTGGTATATGGTTATAATATTTTAAAGTTTGCATGCTTTTGTGTATTTTTTCCCTTTAGCCATCATATTTTAAGCCTGAATGAGCTATTCTTGAAAGGGAGATTTTTCTAATTGTTTTTAATAAGAAATAGAAAAAGACTGCACAGCTGGATGTTGGCATGCTAGCTTAACAATGCTGCTAAGAATTATACTTGCACACGTAGGGCTGTCTGCAATAGGTGGCATATAAACTTTTTAAAAAATCATTCAGAAGCTTGGGGCATATGTTTCTGACAAGCATCAGCAGGTACTTTTACATGAGCAAGTTCTCTCAGATATTCCTTCAGTTCTATTTGGATCCATTAAGCATATGGGCAAGTGCCATTTTGTGGTTTGAGCATTGGGCTTCAGGCACATCCACACTGACCAGCAGAGAAGGAAGCAGTTTTGGTGTGCGAATTGTTTGATGGGAAGTCTAGACAGCCATGGAGAATGTATTTTAACTCTTGTGCAGATCACTAGAGGATCCAATGCCTTAATTGCTTTCACTGTAGAATGTAGTTTACACTAAAGCACATTGATGCACATTAAGGGATCTATTTCAATGTATTCCCCACTTTGGTTATTTTGGTTTAGAGCCTTTAAAGTGTGCTGCAGTGCACATTTGGAGCATGCATTACATAAACACTGCATTCTCAAGCAGCCTGCAAAGTGCCTTGGGTGGTCAGCGCAGAATAAATCAGTGCAGTGCAGAAGAATTCAGACCAGGGTTTGAATTCCTACCTAGCCACGGATAACCCTGGGTGACCTTGTGCAAGTCGCACCCTCTCAGCCTTAAAGGAAGGCAATGACAAATGTCTTCTGAACACAGCATGCCAAGAAAATCATTGGTCACTTTAAGGTCATCTTAGTTTGGAAATGACTTAAAGGTGCACAACAGCAACAAATCTTATGGGCATATCGATCCTTAACCTGATGTTGCCCAGGCATATGACAGAAAGTAATATCTGAGGCCCCTTCTACACTGACCTGTATCTCAGGATCTGATCCCAGATTATCTGATTTAAATGAGTTTCCACTGAATTATCCACTGAGTATCCACTGGATTACATTCTGATAATATAACTGACAAAGAGGTATGATGGGAACCATCAAAGTTTCCCATCCTGTTCCATTGCCCAACCACCAACAGTCTCTTGTATTCTATGGGGTTCAAGGCAGAACAATTGGATTCCATTGAAAGCAATGGTTTTAACCTGGATCACTGTTTCTTGGGGTTCAATGCAGATCAATAGGATCCCATAGAGACAGGGCCGTAGCCAGGATTTTGGTTCGGGGGGGGGGGGGCTGAGACTGGGTGGAAGAGGGTCTACCCTAGCAAACCTTTTGTATTGTTATCCCAATAACCCCATTAATGTGGGATATAATGAGTATGGTGATCAGATCATGATATGAATAAACATCACAGTTTAAATAATGTACCAGTAAGGCCTTTTCGCGGACCACCCTGAGAATTTGGGGGGGGGGGGCTGAAGCCCCCTTAGCCCCCCCTGGCTACATGCCTGCATAGAGAGTATTGGTTTTAACCTGGATCACTGCCTCCTGTATCCTCTGAGGTTTGATTCAGATCAATAGGATTCTACAGAAATCAACGTTTTTAACCTGAATCAATGTCTCTTGTATCCTCTGGGGTTTGATGCAGATCAATAGGACCCCGTGGAAAGCAATAGTTTTAACCTGGATCTCTGTCTCTTGTACCTTCTGGGCTTTAGGGAAGAACATGTTTTTTTCCATGGGAAGATGAGGTTTTAAACTGGTGTCGGTCTCCTATACTCTAATGGGCTTTGGGCAGGACAAGGGATCTCTTGGCTTTTGGATATTGTTGTTTCTCCTGATTAAAAAAGTCATACTGATTTTGTGATGAATGTAAGATGAATGTATTGCCAGCTCGCAAGTTTCCACATGTGAGTGTGATGGAGAGGCAGAACTTGAAGTGGGGCTGCTGAGGTGATTGATGTAAGAGAGGCGATTCTCTCCGCTAAAAGGACAGTCACCCAAGCTTTCCCCTCTCAATGTGATGAGATTATTTGAATTACTGTTTGTTCATGCACTGCAGTGACCACAAGGGGGGAAAGCTATCACATTGTCACTAGATTCATGACATTGTCAAGTGATACAACTTTTACGGGTTAGTGCTTTCACATGCTTTAAACATTGTGATACACTACATCCTTCAGTTCCATCTGAAAATTTTGCAATGCTAATCTGTTAGAATGGGCAGCAGAGGGTGCTATTGTTTAGGAGACAAGTGACTCTATTGAGAAACTGTTCTGAAACTGTTGTCATTATTTTTCCATGCCAGACTTTTCCAATACTTTTTATCAGCCAGATCAGTTTATTTATTTATGTGCTATTCTGCCATAATCAAGGATAGTGTCTTGATTATGCATCTGAACGTCTGCATGAGAAATACTGCAGAACTGGGGACTTCAGAGTATTGACACTAAAGTTCTTCCTTTGTCTGTAGCTGGGATGGGATTAGGAGGCACTGTATTTGCATACTAATCGATTCCTGTTTATGTCCACATTGGAATGGGTTTGAAACATTTAAGAAATATTTTGTCATATTTTAATAACATTCTGGGAAATTTGGAGTCTTAATTGCATTCACTGAATATCAGACATTTAACTGTTTCATAAATATACTCTTTCAAATGACTCAATCTTTGCATCTGGTGTCTTAGTATTTATCAGCTTCTGTTTTCTTGATCAGAATACTAGTAGTGACTTAAAATACCATCTTCATGGAGAGATTCCAGAGAGACAGCTCCAAACACTACTACAAAAAGATATTGTGCACCTTCTTAACCTTCCCTTATAGAAGGGAGGGAGGGGGCAGAGAGAAGAAATGTCATTCAGATATTTACAACTGGTTACCCTAGGGTTGCCATATTGTGATGGAAGAAATAAGGGACATTTACAGGATTTTTCGCAAAAATAAGGGACACTTAATAAAAACTTGAAAATCAAAATCAAAATCCCTTCCCTCTTCACCCTCGAGGCCTGCCCGCGCCAGGGCAGCCTGCTCCGAGCCGGCCCCTCTTTTCCCAGCACCAGCCAGAGGACAGGCCAGGTCAGAGGAGCAAAAAATAAGGGATAGCAGGTGTAAATACGGGATACCCAAAAAAGGGCCAAAATATGGAACGTCCCATATAATACGGGACATATGGGAACCCTAGGTTACCCTATAAAATTCTTGGCTTGGGTGAGGAGTTAAAGCATAGCTACAACATCATGGCTATTAGGGCTGTGTGATCAATAAAAAAAGTTTCAAAACTCATTAAAAATTAGGGAGTGCCAACCTTTCATTTCTAAAGTGTTTCTAAAGTGTCATTAGTGAAAATTTTGTTATTAGAAGGTGAGTAATTTCATTACTTTTTCGTTATAGTAATTGCGCAAGTGGGGAAACTTCAGGGGCTCCTTTCTCCTCATTTTTACAGCGATTGGGTGAAACTTGCTACAATAAGAGAACACATTTACCACTGTTAGCCCATTGAGTTTAAGACTGTTTCACTTATCCACAGATTTTTGGGAAATGTTCAAAGTTTTTATAAACAACATTTTTTATAAGAGCGATCTCCTTGACTTTTCTATACAATCACAGAAGGTAGCGGGATAATTCCCCAACTTTGAGAAATATTCATACATCCACTGATTTTAGGGATTTAAAAAAAAGTTTTGAAAAAATGTTTTTTAAAGAGAGCCACAACAGTTATCTCATTGAATGTCTCTCATATTAACCAATAGAACTTCAATTTAGGGATTTCTTCCCAGCCCAGCACAGAGATTTACTTACTAGAAGTATCAGCCAGTCCTCCTTTCTGCAAATTCAACAATTTATTGGAACTCTGTCTGGCTGCTTCTACAGAGAGACAAATCTTCCCGCTATCCTGATTGGGACTTTCTGATGCTGAGTAGAATTCTGGGAAATGTAGTTTTGAATTCTCTGGCATAGGGCTCCTCACCTTCCCAAACTACATTTCCCAGAATTCTGTGCTTTCTCAGTCTCTTTCAACTCTGCATTCTCCTTGCTGCTTCCCTCTCCTAATGGCGAGATGCTATCAATTTAAAGGAATGACAGGCTTTTTGGCTTTGCTTTGCTTCCTTGTGCTGAAAATGAAACTGACATTGGGAAGCTTCCAAGATTTACAAAATTCAAATGGAAAAGTAAGGGGTAAGTTTTAATTTTTAAGTTTTGGTGCCAGCTATGCCCACATGTCAGATATAACATTGTAAGTATTAATTTATCAAATTTGATATGACTTACAACGACTAGCCAAAAAAAACCTTTGTTTAACTATGGGATGTTTTTATGCTTGAGCATTAGGAAGAACCTCCTGAGTAAGAGTTGTTCAACAATGGAACTCACTGCCTTGAACTGTGGTGAAGGCTCCTTCTTTGGATGCATTTAAACATCTACATCCAAAGGGTTGGAGTAAATGTGGTGTCTTCCAACTCTATGAATATATCATTGTATGTTAGCCGTGTTTTGCTTTAATGTATATTGTGAACTGCCCTCAAATGCGTATAGCAAGTACCATATATAACTATGTATAAGTGTAAGTTGATGAGAAGTTTCTGGGGATAAAATCATGAACTTTGATATGACCTGCGGATAAGACAAGGATTATTCCACAGAGAGAAGAAAGCACCAATATCAACTAAGGGACCAGCCACCTCTGGCCAATGTCACTATTTTTCCACACAGGTTAGAGTTAAATTTCACATCTAATCCATCACCCTTATTTTTCTTACCTGAAATGAAAAATGCCTTAGACTTTCACCCAAGGCATACAATGGAACCACACTGGAGGACCTAGTGATGTCTAGAGAAGTGTTCCCTCTAGGCCTTCAATGCAATTCTATGGTCAACTTGTGACAAAAACTTCTGGCAGAACATCCAGAAGAGCTTGACCATAGAATCTCAGTGAAGGTCTCGAGAGAACACTTTGCTAGACACCACTAGATTCATTAGCCCAATTAAATGGTATCCAAGCTCTTTGCAGATAATTGAAATGACATTCAATAAGTTCATGTAATAAGCCATCCTATTGTAAATAAAACGTATACATTTCTCATAATGGTCAAGGTTTGGAGCTCAATGGTGGGAGAGGCAAGGAAGATAAAAAGGCTCCTCTTCAAACAATTGATGGATTTAATGCCACAAGATGTAATCATGGCTACCAAAGGTGATTTGATAAATTAATACATGTTAGGTTCATCTAGAATTCTAGATGGTTATATATCGTCTCCATTATTAGAGACAGTACCTATAGATCAGTTGCTGAGAAATATAAATTAGAGTGCTAGCAGGCTTTGCACAGTTAGCCCACAATATGAAAATAATATTGGACTAGACCAGGAGTGTCAAACCATTTTCACTGAGGGCCACATCATTCTTATAGTTGCCTCCAAAGGGCCACTTGCCATTCTAAGACATAAAACTATGTTGCCCTTGTATTGAACGCTTTATGGGCCACATAAAATGATGTGGCTGGGTGGATTCAGTCAGAAGGCCTTGAGTTTAACACATGTGGACTAGAGAGTTTCTATTTATGTTCACAAATATGACAAAAAGCACTAAAAAGTCAATTCATATTTGGCCCTCAACTATGCCCATGAAAACAACAACCAATACAAGAAAGATACAATGCAGATTTATAAGGATCAGTGAATTCATATGGGAGACCATAGTCAATCGAAATCAGACATGTTAGAGAAGAATAAGTCTGAGATATTGTCACTTACCGTAAATTAAATTGATTGCATTCTAAATGAGCATAAACTAGACACAATTCCACTGTTACAATTCCAATTAGCCTCTGGGTTTTTTTGGTGTTTTTTAATTCAAATGTACCACCTTGGTCCACCTCCAGTGAGGAGATTTATTTGAATAAAAAAGTCTAACAAATAACAAGGTCTAGCCTTGAAGGTTGTCCTTGAAACGGTACAATAGGGGAATGCAAAATGAATGGGGTAAGGAAATGTGTATTGTATTCATGCAGAGTTTGGTAATTTACTTCTGTGAGCAAGGAAATGGAGTCAGTATTCACAAGATTCAGCATGTAAAGGTCTGAGAACTGATGCCAATAAAAGTGTTTTTGTGTATGTATTTTCTCTAGATTCAGCACCTGCATCCCTACACTGAGAACTATGTTTAAAAAATAGCCTTAAGAATGGGATAGTTGCATGTTTTTTCCAATATTATGTGTTTTAAAATTTCCTTTTCTTTCTGTTTCAGATATGAAGACACTTGGAAAAATTGCTAAAATATTCAAAACTGAAATGAAACCCTTCTCTGCTTCCACAGGCCAAATCTAACAGATCCAAGGATGGAGTGGATATTGTTATACTTGCTGACCACATAGGTGTTAAACGTCTCCTTTTAAAATTTCTACCAACTGCAGCTGCAATTGATTGTTTAATTATTCCAGACTCGCCTTTCTCAAAAGCAGCCCAGAATATAGATTAAAATGAAATACAGGTACAATGGTTTTACCCACATGATATCTGACAAAATATGTCTACTGGGAATGATCTATATCCTCCAGGGGATTCCATGGTATGCTTCCACCAGAGGATACCAGAGGCCCCATCTACACTGCCAGATGAAATCCAGATTATCTGCTTTGAACTGAAATATATTAGTCTACACTGCCATATAATCTAGTTCAAAGCATATAATCTGGATTTTATCTGGCAGTGTGGACGAAGCCATAGAACTGTTCTGGAAGATCTAGCAAATTCCTAGCAAGAATATTTCTCTAGGAATTTTATAGGGCCTCCAGGGCAACTATATAGTAATTTTGGAAGTTATTCATTTCAACAGGATTTGCTGTTATCCATGGTTTTCTGTTTCCATGTTAAGTTCAGAAATGTACAGTGGTAATATTGTAAAGTGCATCCAACAGGGATTCAAACTTTGGCTTCCAATAGCTAAACCCCTTAAAACCCTGGGATGAGTTTCACAAATTCACAAATCTGTGAGTTTTGGCTTCCCCTACAATCAAAGTATGGTACTCTCCGCTTCTTTCCACTCTAAATGTTAGTAAATTGTCAGTTTAAAATGAAATGAAATTTTCACCCATATCTGGACAAAATGATCTGGGAACATTTCTCTGTGCATATGTGGATCAACAAAGTAAGGCTACATCACTAAAAACAAAGACATGAATAGAGGAGCTCTGTCAAAATCATCCCACTTACTCACCATTCAGGACCTCATCAGATGAAGAGAGAGGAATGTTTTCTTCCACCTTCTTTCCACTGCTAGAATGGAATCCCATGTATCCCATCACATTACGCTGGTCAAATTCTGACAGGACTCTCTGGGGCTCCATTCTGGCAGTGGAGAGAGGCGGAGTCCAGAGTGCTCCTGGAGGAGTCAGGCATTTACCTGACTCCTTATTGAAGAACACGAGGAGATAGTGGGGGAAGATGAATCAGAAGGGGGAAATGGCATGGGAAGACAGAGGATAGACCACGATATGAGGGAACAGAGCCTGACGGTTTTTGCCCTCCTTTCTGCTAGAGATCCCTGTGTACAACTAGTGGGCCACTGTGTGACACAGAATGCTGGACTAGATGGGCTGATAAGGTCCTTATGTTCTACTTTCTCCTCACTTTTCCTTTATCATCCTTGTCTACTTGTATCCTTTGCTATGCCTGACAATATTTGTGCTACTCCACAAAGTGTCCACTCAGCTTGACAGCAACATTCAATGGATGGATTGATATTGGCACCCTCTCTTGTTTATCCTTCCTGACCACTAGACAAAGCTGCTACAGATTGTACCAGTGTAAGCTGCTACATCTGACACTGGGAGAATCAGACGAGCCCCAGGAGTATGGTGCAACTGTCAGAGGGAACATTAAATCGAAACACTAAAATCAAGCATTATTTTACCATGTTCCTTGCCTAAGTGCAGCAGGAAAACATATGCTAATGGGAAATATATATTGTCTGCTAATCTAATACTCACAAAATTAGCACATCAATCATGAAAATTAGACAATAAAGTCTTGCTCCAAAAAAAATCCTGCAAAATATATTGCAGAAATAATTAAGAGATAATGTCATTTGGATAGAGCTTCGTCATAAGACAATGAGCTCCATTTGCAAGATTAAAAAATGACAAATCATAAGCATTTATCAAAACTATCAAGTCAAAGGCATGTTTTTTCAAAGCAAGAGACACATATTCGTTGACAACATTTCATTACAATGACACTATTTCTATTAAAGTGTATGATTGATGGATGCTTAAGACAACTGAGTGACAATTTCTTCATTGCAATTTTTGAAGCACTAGATGATGATTAGCTTCAAGGGAAAAAGCTTTCTAAGCCAATAAAAGATCAGTGTGAATAAAAATAGATTTTTATTAAAATATATACTCATTAATAAAATGGCTATCAGCTTATCGTAAGCAATTAGAAGTGACACAACATGATCTGACCAGCTCATCTCCTCCTCAGTTTTTTTAAATGACCATTGGATGAATGCCAACAGTTAGTTCTCTGCCAACCTCTTAAATAGAAATTGGCAATTTTATTATAGGGATATATTCCAGGTTATTTTCAAAGGCAGCTTGAATATTCTTTTGGCAGGAAAAGTCACACATCCCACAAATCTGAAGTTCAGATTTTGATAAACCCTGGGTATTTCCCTGAATTGGGATGCATGTTTTCCAGGACTGTGAATGGTGGAAAGTGACAAAAGGAAGGGAGGGAGGAAGGTTAGCTTCAGAGTATTTGAGGTGAGGTGAGTTTGTCAATATGATTGATGTTTACTATCCCAGAGCAGTACAAATCCCATTTCATTGCAGTTCCCAAACACTCAGTGCTAAGCGATGCTATGTCAGGGATGTTTACTCTCAGTTGAGTCTTCAAGAGGGTGCTGCATTCTACAACCTCCATAATCTCATACGTTTCCATGCTTTCTGGATTGTTTCAAATCGGAAAGTATGGAAGGTGAAAAGTCAATACCATACAATAAAAGGTTCCATAGCAAGGGAGTAAGTTAGTGTCCTTAATCATTGTTGGCGAGAAAGAGAGTGCTTTATATTTAGACAATGAACTAATTTGAAAAATGGTAATTTGAAAATTCATTATCTGGTCTGCACAACAATTCATTCAGCAAATCTATTTCTAGCCTATCCAGTAGGCAGAAAGACAAGTGCCTACTGGTGGATCTCTAGGTGGATCAGCAAAGATTTCATATCCTCACTCGTGTACTTGTAGTAAAAAGTAAATTACTTCCCCCTAGGTCTCCTTCCCCCAATTAGAGTTCTGAAGCGCATGGAAGAGACTCTTTCCAAGTTCTTCTTTTCATTGATTATGAGACACAGAGACTGGGACAAGGGCCCCTTCCCCCAGAAGGCATCTTTTGATGGTTCTGTAAATGAAACGTTCATAGAAGAATAACGGACATGCAATCGTAGTGGTTTTTACTGTTAGGAGGGAACAAAATCAGTGCTGTTAAGATGTTTCTAATGTACATAGTATTGGGAATAAACAGGATGAATTCTTTTAAAAGGAGGATAAATATTATTTAATAGATACCACTGATGCCTGTTGGGACGAGTCTCATGGTTGGAATGTAGAATGGCATATCCTATCCTAGGCGAAATAGGAAATATGGAAGGTTAGTATCAAATGTCAAGAGTATATAATCATGTAATGAGAACTGTGACTAGATCATGGAAAATAGGTTAAGAGCATTTGTTTGAAAGTTAAAGGGGAAGGAAATAACAATAACATTATAGAGTGTGGTAATTTAAATATATATATAGTTGTTTAGTTGCAGTGGATAGTATGTAGATGTGCCATATTGGTAGTATTATACATCTAAAATGCTTGTTTATGTGTTTTACTTTGTCTCTTTTTTGAAAAAGAATCATCATATAGAGTTGCTACACTGAAATAAAGAATAACAAAGAGACAATAGGGCCATTGCATGGAGAGAAGATGGTGAACAGAGATGGGACAGACAGACGGTGGAACTGTTCAACACTTTATTTGCTATATCCTATGCTCAAAAAGAAAATAGTGCTATAACTGAAAATAGAACAAATGATGCAGTAAGCAGCCTGCAACCCAGAAGAGGTAAACAGCTAGCTACTGTAAATGAATTCAACTCTCCGGGGCCAGATGAATTGCATTCAGAAGTACAGATGTAATCTCAGAGCCACTATCAATCTTCGAGAATTCTTGGAGAACAGGAAAGACCCCAGCAGACTGGAGGAGGGCAAATGTAATAATCCCTATCTTCAAAACGGAGAAAAAAGAGAGCCCAAGCAACTACCAATATGAACATTAAACAGTCTGTGCACACTTAGGGGTTGTCTACAGAGGCAGAAAAAAATATATACCTCATATCCAGTGCTGGAATAGCACACAACATTATTAAAGATTTGAATCTAATTAAGTTCTTTTTCACCCCTGAGGGTTTAAATACAAGGTTAAAAGATCGACCTTTTAAACTCCACTTTTCTGTAAAAAGGTTATTTTTGTGACCCATAGTTCGATGAACTGGAGATTTGGATTTCAGTACGTGGGCGACACTGGTCCCTTGAACTTTGCTGCCATGAAATACTGTTCATTTCTCTTTTACTGGTGTGAAATTGTTTTTATTTTTAGGGTGCGTTTGTGCAGATAATTATATACCAGTATTAGCACACTTAAATATCAAATGCTATGTTTAATAGGATACCCAGTGCCTTATCAAGGCATAATGCAAACATACATATTTTCACATGCATGGAAAGGATGGAGGGACAAAAGGCTCCCAGCTATGTGGACATAAATAATATGAAAAATTGCACATGTGATCATCACAGGACAACCTTATTACGTCATTTAACAGTGAAATGACTTTGCATAAAATAAGTGTGTGACTGGGAATGTTGCCCTCACTTTGATTTAATAAGCATGTGTGTGGCAGTGACTGTGGACCCAGAAAATGTGAGTTGGGATAGAGGTTTTGCTTGTGTAAACAACACTTTAGACTAGAATGCTATGATGACCAAGAGACAATATGGGTTTCTCAAAAACTAGCAGTGGCAACCTAGCCTATCACGTTTTTGATAGAATTACAGGCTTGGTACATCACGAGTCACAACAGTATTGTAGATATAGGACCACCACATGGAAGTTTTACTCCATTTTAGCATGCTTGTAAAACAGAAGCCATTCCATGATGCATCGCCACTTATGGTGACTGTGCTTGGGAATCCATCTTGCCAGTGTGCTAAAATGGAGAGAACACTCAATTACCCGGCTCCTGATTCAAAAAAGTGGAGGGAAGCTAAAAGAAGAAGGGGAAAATGAGGTGGGATGTCTGGCCATTCCCAAAGATGGACCTTGCCGAGGAAAAATGGGGTAAGATGGATCCCCACTCTTCCCAATGCTTTCCCCTGCTTCCTTCCTGCCTGTCTGACAAAGTCCATAGCACATCTTATATTCTTGGAGGCAAGTTGGTGAACTGTAGACTGGATAGGGCTCATGATAGGTGAACTGACAGATTGGATTCAGAGAATCCCCATCAACAATTTCTCATCATCCTGGAGAAAAGTGAGTATTGGGATGCCTCAAGGTTCTGTTTTGGGGCTGGTGTTGTTCAGCTTCGTTAGAAATGACTCAATGATGGAGTAGAAAGCATACTTATTTTCAGAAGACAGGATTAGAATTCAAACTGATGCTGTCAAATTTTAAAATGAAATTTCAACAAGGTGCTACTTCTACTATGCTGTCACGCCTGGGTTATATAAATTTAAAGATGTAGAGACATGCTGTTTCTCTTCCCGGGGAATTGCTTCTTGCCCTCTTTTAGAGGTTTTGGGGCTCCCAAGGACTACACTGGACAGACTCTTCAACCAAAGGGGTTTATTCTTAACACAAAGTAGATCAGGCTCTTACTTTAGAGTCCTTAACGCAACTGGAGTCCTGGAGCTTCAACCGGTGTTTCTCCACAGTCTGTCTCTCTCTCTCCCTCTCTCTCCCTCTCTCTCTCTCTCTCTCTCTCTCTCTCTCTTCGAGGCGAAGACGCTCAAAGTTGCAGTTAGGTGGCCTATGTGAAGGCAAGAAACCTTCCTTTGGGTTACCAGCTGACTGATTGAGGGCGCCCAAAGTTCATCAGCGTCATTCAACCATCCGGTATGCTGAATATACTGTGTGAACTTCAAGGATCGAAGAATTGATCAAAGAATTGGTGCTGGAAGATGCTTTGACAAAGGCCTAGTGACACACCTTCCAACACATCACTGTAGTCTCTGGTGGTCGAATGAAAGACAAGATGGCTTCTCTTTTCCAGGTCCCCGGGGAAAGGAGAGGAGCAAGCTTGAATGGTTACTATAAGCAATGACTGGCAAATGCCAAGGACCAATAAATGCAGTCAAATCTTTAACAAGTTGCAAATATAATAAAACACAGTGCAAAAGGGGCTTTAAGAACTCAAACCCTTGCAAACTATATAGGCTGTAGCATTACATCAATGCAAACCTCTTAAGAAAGCAAAATACACTCCAACAAAGCAAAACCCTAGGAACTCAAAGTTCCACACAGAAGTGGTGTCCGTTGCGCCGTCACATCTACATAAGAAAAATGGGGGGCGGGGGGAACCACACATATAGGATGGCTGATACCTGGCTTAAAAGCAACACAAGTGAAAGGGTTTTATGAGTCTTGGGACTGCATCATACTTACCAAAATCAGTGTCCTAGGATGCTTCCACCACATTTTCAGGACGGAGCCCCATGTCATGTGACTTCCAGAGGAGACTCTGCCCTCAACCGGCGTGAAAGCATTGCCAGACACTCCCCCAGCACAGGAGGCTTCTCATATTGTGTTGGCTCCAATGGAGTCAGCACGGGGCCTCTCTGGGAGGGCAACACTTCTCCTATGTGATGGGGAAAGCGTCACTAAGAGGGAGCTGTGCGCATGGTGACAGATTCACTCCACTGCCCCTCTCTTTTCTTGTGGAGGCCACGTAAAGTGGGATGCTGTGCCTGGCCTTTCTGATTAACCACAAGCTAAACAGGATTCTACAGTGAGCCAATGCAATTCTAGGCTGCATCAACATGACTATGGCATGCAGATTAAAGAAAGCAGTGGAATCACTCTATTCTGCTTTGGTTATATTTCATTTGTACAGAGTTCAAGAAGGATATTGAAAAACTGGAACGGAAGTGGGTGACCAGCATGATCAGAGGTCGGGAAAGCAAGCCCTGTGTGAAATCCCCATATAAGCCACCCCAAGTCCCTTTGGGAAGATGGTGGCGGGATGTAAAAATAAAGTGGAAAAAAGTGACCTAGGGAGATGAATATACTTAGCTTGAAGAACAGAAGACTGAGAGGTGACATAAATGTCATCTTTAAAGTCTGTTGATTTATGATAATCACTTTAATTTCATAGGGTTTTCTTAGGCAAGGAATATTCAGAGGTGGTTTTGTCAGTTTCTTCCTCTGAAAAGTACCTAGAACACCTGGTATTTGTTGGTGGTCTCCCATCCAAGTACTAGCTTGGATATAACTTATTCCCAAATAAAGTTTGTTATCCCATTTATGCCCACTCAGAAATTAGCTCCCTAAATTCAATTACATTTGCTCCTAGATATGTAAATATATTAAACTCAGTATAGAATAGGATTATGAACTTAAAACTGAGTAGGGAACAACATTTGGACTGTTAAGATGTGCTTACTTATTTATTGGGGAAACACATGCCTTTGGATTTAAGCCAATCATCTAGGGATTTTAGACTAGAATCAGATAATCAATTGATCTTACACAATATCGACTTGTCATCTTCCCATTGATTTAGTGAGTCTACTCTAGTTGGGATTAACAACTGAATGTAGGCTTCTGTATTTCCCGTTCCTTGGGAAGTCTGACTTGGCCATGGTGGTCCATGCTCTGGTTACATCCCAAATGGATTATTGCAACACTCTCTACGTGGGGTTGCCTCTCGGAAGCTTCAATTAGTCCAATTAGTCGGTTAACCGGAGCAGCGTACAGGGGGCGCACTACTCCTCTGTTGCACCAGCTCCACTGGCTGCCGATCAGCTCCCGAGCACAATTCAAAGTGCTGGTTTTAACCTTTAAAGCCCTGAACGGATCTGGCCCAGATTACCTGTCTGAACGTATCTCCTGCTATGAACCACCACGAAGCTTAAGATCTTCAGAAAAGGCCCTGCTCTTGATCCCACCACCTTCGCAAACGCAGTTGGTGGGGACGGGAGACAGGGCCTTTTTGGCAGTGCCCCCCCCCCCATCTGTGGAACTCTCTTCCTAAGGACATCAGGTTGGCCACCTTCCCTCCTGTCCTTTAGAAGACAACTGAAGACCTGGCTCTGGAACCAGGCATTCGACTAGAGGGGAACGGCAATAGGAAATAAAAACTTTTGTACATCCCAATATTGGACTCTCCCAACTTGGCTTTGGTGTATTGGCATGCTAATTTATTGTTACTGAATTTACTGTTGAATCTGGATAATGTTTTAAATGGATTTAATTGTTTTAATTGTAATTTTATTGGTATATATGTGGATTGTATCACTGGATGCTCATGTAAGGCCGCCCTGAGTCCCCTTATGGGGAGAAGGACGGGATAGATATGTATGTAATAATAATATGTAATAATATGAGTTTGTGTTTCTTGTATCTTACAGAAACCAAATATGCATCAAGATGGGTGGCCTGCTACTAACTGCGCTATTCATGTTTGAGGACTTTTCAGAGAGGTGGTTGCAATTTGAATGGAGGCTTCTTGTGGCAAATAAGATTAGTCTGTGCATGGACAAATGTTCATTTCATTCAAAGAGCATAGCTACGGCGATTTCACCTGGATCATTAAAATGCTTTTAAAAAAAATACTAAGATGAGCACTAGTAGTTATTCAACTATTGTTTGAAAGAGTTAATATGTAAAGAAATGATCTCTTCCTTGCTCCAAGTGACCTTGTAATGGGGACAGATGCATTCAACAAACCATGAAATGTTCATATTTATGAAAGTATGGCCTTGCCTCTTGAATGCTGAAAGCACCACTTATATACTTCAATAAGCAATCTGACAGGTACATCACTCCTTAGAGGTGAAGGGCTGATCATCTTTAAAGAGGCTAAATTCTCATTGTTGTGAACAAGGACATGTACCTATTTTTAAAACTAACCCTACTAAAAGATAGCAATACATGTTTCTTCTCTCTTACGCTAATGTTTCCCCTAACCACAAATAAAAAAGAGCAACCTTTCCAGATGCTTCTTGTTTATAAAGGAACAGCTGCATTAGCATTCTAAAATATCAGATAATCTATCTGAATTACAGTGAAATCACAGTCCTAATTTTTTTTTAGCTCTAATTAGAATCTGGAAACACATCTTCAACAATTCAATGCATATGGCTTAACCTATACAAGCTATGTTAATTGAGATTACTGTAATTATGTCTTTCTTTTAAGTTTTAGAATTCAAAAGATGGCTAAATTTGGTTCTCTCATGTATGCATTGAATATATTTTATGGGGGGGGGGGTTAAAAAAGGAGAAATGCATATTCCTCACTGTTTTGCAGTTATGTGTAAAATATTTATCAATATAGGAGCTATTTCAGACACAATTGAAGACCAGTCATCAATATCTAATTGCAATCCATGGGATTTGAGAGGCAGTTGGGAGGAAGAGTGCAGTGTAGTGTTTTAATTGTAAATTGTGATGGTTTCATTTGGGGAGGGAGATTTTTTTTTTACATCTGGCAAGTCTGCAGACACCTGTGAAGTTTTATGAAGACATTGTTTTGCCGCTAGGTGTTACTTCCCACAGCTTAGGTTTATCCATGTCTGTCGCATTCTGTTTTGAGAGGAATATCAGATTATTAACTTGTGTGCCTGTGTGATGCTCTCTGTGGAGAAGGCCAGGATGATGAGAAAAGAAGAGCTGGAACCTTTACTATATTAACTGTTGCTCTAAAAAGCTATTGAGGTGATGAAACTGCAAATTAACAGTGGACACTATCCAGAACTTGGAAAAATTATTCTTCAATCATGACTCCAAAAATCCTCACCTGCTTTAGGAATTCTAGGTGTTATGTTTTTAAAAAGTAACTGTTATACACTTTGGAAATGGCAGTTACAATGGATTCAGTGCCAAATACAAATACAGAGAGAATCCAATGTATGAATGAAATTCATTGGAATTGAATTCCCCACCTCTTCCTTTCCAAACTGTTTATGGAACCCCTTGAATATGCTTTCAAGCAGTGGTTCCCAACCTTTTTTTAAACCAGGAATCACTTGACCAGGGACCACTTTGACCAGGGACCACTCTCCAACATTATTACCCAAAGAGTTACGAATCAAGGTGTTGTTTTGGGGCGGGGGGTGATTCAGAAAATTGCATTGGATAGACCACATCAGCTCTGATACAGAACATATGCCATCCAGTAGTCGCCATCTTCTCTCACACAAAAAAAAACATATTTAGTAAGCTAGAGTTGATGTGGTCATAGTAATCTTTCGTAGGTGGTCAGCCTTTCCCCTCCCGACATCCCTGTTGCATCAGCACTATAAGAGGGTTTCACGATACCAGTCACTCTAATTGCTGTATGGTTTTGAGGCAACGGTATAGTAATGGTGACGCCACGGACCATATTTTCGTTCTTGCGAACTACTGGTGGTCCACAGACCACAAGTTGGGAACCACTGCTTTACATACATTTGGGGAACCCCCCAAAACAGCAAAAATAGAGGTCTGGAGAGACAAGGTGAATGGGAAGACTCAGCTAAGGGGGGAAAATGTAGGAACTCTCCCTCAATAAGAATTCCTTCTGTCCCACATTTCTAGCATAGCACATGGACATCTAAATATGATGCCAGGCAAGCTGTGTTCAACTGTATTTGTATGTTACTGCAATGACAGAACATTTTGTGACAAGGCTGAATTTTTGGTGGGGGCAATGCCACATTCCCGTCACCCCTGCCTCAATAGTGCACCCATGATGCCTTGAGCTGTGGCTTCTAGCAAAATGATGCCACTGAACACAGACCAGAGGAAAAGAATTGCTAACAGGATGCGAGGTAACTCTTAATTTTTTATTGAAGTCATAATTTGCCACCTGTTCTTTTTGATCTGGTATAATAATTGCACAGCTTTGATTTTGACATCCACTTTGAGTTTATTAATAAAAAGTAAACTCTCTATGTAACTGTGTACCACATATTTGAGTTGAAAGAGACTAATTCAATTTGTTGTTTTGAAATGGCTGGTGTCCTGTTAGGCAGTTACGATGTCGTAAGCTACGCTAAGAGCCTTGTAACTGTTTGTAATCACATTTATGATTGTGGCACTGATGCCACAACTGCAAATGTCCTCAATCACACCTTTATATCCAGACAGCTGTATCATTTGCAGCACCAGCAAATATGGCAGTGAAGGATGATACATCTGGCCCTCTCCTGACAGTGATCCTTAATGCAATGAAGAGCACTGCTCATTCTTTCAAAATTCAATATGGTAGCTAGCTATTAGGCAGTTGTTGTTTCCTTAGAAATCAATAAGATCAATATTTATTTTAGATCTGATCACGTCATATAGACCAATTTAGGAAGGTGACTGAATCCTCAATGTGTAAAATAGGATTATACTTTTGCACAGTCTATTTAGGAACAATCATTAATATAATAATTTCAATGATGTAGCCATATTAATTTCTTACATTATAAAAAGGGAACGTGGTAGCACCTTTAAGACTAACTGGTTTTTACTTTAGCATGGGCTTTTGTAGCTATAAACCCACTTCAGGTGGCATCTACATAGTAGAATTAATGCAGTTTGATATCACTTTAAGAGCCATGGCTCAATGCTATGGAATCATGGGTGTTGTAGCCTTTTCAGTCAAAAAGTGTTGATGCCTCACCAAACTACAAACCCCAGAATTCCATAGCATTGAACCATGGCAGTCAAAGTGTTCAAGCTGTGTTACCATATTCCACTGAATCTAGGGCACAATCGAATGTAAGGCACATTCCCTTCAGTTTTTGAAAAAATAATTTTCTTTTACTATTTCTTAGAATTTCTTCTGGATACAATACCTTTTTTTGTTTCAACCCAAGAGTCATCTTGTCTGATTGCATCTTTATAGCAGCTCTATGGGCCCGTTGGGGAGGCATCAGAAGCAGGAGGCAGTGCTTAGTTCAGCCAGACTGGTAAATAGCTGTCTGGCTTCGGCTGAAGACAAAGCAGTGGGGTCTGGAAGAACATACTTTGGTACAAGTTAACTAGCAAAGAAAGTGAGATGATGGTCACATTGGGAGTAAAGGCTCTTCTAGACTCTTGGACCAGTTCTTAAACACACTTCTGGAATGAGCTTCATGTATTCCAAGTAGACTGGAAGATACTAAGTTCTAATCTTTTTTATACTGGTTTTAAACCACTTCATTGGATGTGTTGTAATAGCAAGTTCCCAGATTGATTTAGTGTTTGCACCTTATTTTATTTTATTTGGTTATTTAATATTTAATGTTTATTTTACTTAAGTGATATGTGTCTTTACTGTTCTAATGTAGCAAAAATCCTATGTAAGGGCATGATTAACATATTTTGGATCCTTTTACATTCTATCCCACTCCCAAATCTGTATAAATAGGGTTTTCTCATCTGAGAGGCTATAGCAGCACTCTATAATGCATTAAAAGAAGTGGGTTTGCATCAACAAAAGCTCATGCTTAACAAAAAGGCATCTAGTTGTAAAGGTGTGTCTACATTTCTTTATCTCCCTCTCCCTTTCTCTCTCTCCCTCCTCTCTCTCTCATATATGAGAGTAGCTGTAAAACAGAAATAATTTTAAAAGTTTATTGATCTTCAAATATTTTATACTTATACTTAATTGATAATAAAATCTGAATTTGAAGGATGATTTGACATGATCATTTTCTTTTATTCACAATGCAGTTAGAATTTTAGGGCCTATTATTAAGTCTTTAAATCAGACTGTGAAATAAATATACATATTTCCTTTAAGTCCTTTTTGCCCTAAGAGATATATGCTACTCATAGATGAGGAACACCACCTACCTAACTTGCACAGCCTTCAAAGTCAATTATAAATTGAAATTTTTGTAACACTTTTTGCTGATTTTGTTTTCCCCATTTATTCACATGTCGCTACCCCACAGTGTTATACTGTAAACTGATTGATTTTTTCTCAAACTTTCAATTAAACCACTTTCAACTCCATTTGCTTTCTTATTAAACCTCAAGCTTTTGACATTTCTGACTTGGGGTGGATTCTATATCCTCTTTAATTTTAATATGCGTGCACATTATTATTTCTAGCATTTATATGTATAATCATGCACAGAAATGGACCTGCTTTTTTTGAGAAGAGGAAAAAAGCTTTGTGATTTTGCATAATTTTTCTTCACTGCCTTTAACTTTTGTCTTTTTCTTCACAAAGGATGAGGATTTGAAAAGGAGACAGTATCCTTCGCAGATACCTTTGAGTCGGCGTTTTGTTTTCAACAGCCTCCTTTCTTCCCAACATTTTACATTCACTGCTTGCAGCATCTCCATCCTGCGCTCTTCACACAGACTCTTCATGATATCTCAGGAGGGTTTTGCCCAATTTTTCAGGGGAAGAATTGAAGGGTCTATCATTAGCAGCACTATTCACATTTCTTTGCTGAAGACTCAGTGGAAAATCTAGGCAGGTTCTAAAGGGCTTGCTAGTTAGAGGCAGATTTCTGATACCCCACTAGACAACTGGGAGACTATTCAGTATAGACTATATTCAGAAAGAACACCTAAGATTGCTCTCTCTCTCTCTCTCTCTCTCTCTCTCTCTCTCTCTCATTATATATATACGCAACTGGCAGAGCAGAAATGGCTTATTCCTTTTCAAGAGCAATGCTGTAGCATTAAGCTGCCTGATAGCCTCTTATCCCACTTTGACCCCAAACCAAATTCCTAGATGGAGAACAGATGCCTTTATGAATGGTCTTTATCAGTTAAGATCCTGTAAAAAAGATTCAAGCTATCTCACCCTTTGAAAATCTGTTATTTTTTCCTAATGTGCCCATTTCAATTATTTATGTACCTAAGGACATGTTAAGGGGGACATACGCATCATACATGGCATGAAACTTAAGGCCTCACTTTCAGCTTTTCATGTTTGCATTATATATTTGAATGTACTTTCCCAAGGCAAATGAAAAAAATGCAGTGTTTAAAAAAACATTCTCAATGTGAGTCTTCACTGGCACTTCAAGGCAGGGAGAAGGGGGAATCAGTTATGTGGCCATTACATGATGCACAGAGGTGATTGGGCATAATGCAGGTTAAGGCTGACTTTGGGCAGATGTAATCAACTGTGCTATGTCAAGAAGAGGCCATGTTTTATTACATACCATCCCACTTTTCAGACAACCTAAGAACAGTGGATGTCACCTACACTGCTCCCCTTTATCTTCTGTTTGCAGTGCTCAGTGAGCATGAAAATGACACTATTTGTTGCTCTGCACTTGCGGTGATGGTATCCAGAGCACAAAGGAGGTCAGAGAAGGAAAGGGATGTGATTCCTCCTTTACCCTTTCACTACAGCTCCCAGGATTCCATATCATTGAACCATGGTAGTTAAAGTGCCACCAAGCTGCATTCATTCTACCATTACCCTTAGGATCTCATCACAAATGCCAGGCAAAGCATCCTTCTTCGCCAGGCTTTGACGACAAATGAGAGGGGCAGCGGAGTGGATCCATCATCCCACACACAGCTCCCTCTTGTTGATGCTTTTCCCATCACATGGGGGAAGCATCATCATCCCAGTGAGGCCCTGAGCCAGCGCAACACAGGAAGCCTCCCATGTTGTGGGGAAAATGTCCAGTGACCTTGTGTGATGGCCAGCATGGGGCTGTGTCCATTAGACGGGATGAAAGCATCTAAATTCCCCCCATCTGATGAGGTCATTAGTCAGTCCTAATCTGCAATATTATAAATCACATCTTATCTGTGAACCTAATAGCACAGTTCCTCTAATACTGCCATGAACTAGTCACATTTTAAAAAATAGTTACTTGTTACTTTCCAATCTTCCAAAAAGGCACAGATTTTGATGAACACAAGCAAGTGTCATCCTTTTGGTAAAAAAAATAAGTTTATTTGGGAATACAGATGTACGTGAGCTTATGGGTGCCAAAAATGGTACCCATGGTGAGGAAATCAGATACTTTTTTACTGTTTACTTGCATAGCTCAGTATAGGAAGAACAATCCATAGGGGAAAAATCAACTCATTTGAAATATGATACTTGGGGAGGGTTCTACAAATAAATGACAAATCAAGGCTGAACTCTCCCTAGAAGGCAAGATGACTTATGATACTTATGATATGCACTTTGGCCATATCATAAGTGTTTACTCACTTAAAAAGACAGTAATGTTTGGCATGGTAGAAAGTAAAAAAAAAAAGATGGATAGACTCCGTTAAGGAAGCCATGGTCCTGAGTCTGCAACAGGGTAACAGGGTGACTTGATGCTCTCTCATTCATAGAGTGAAAATCAACTTGATGGTAGTTGGCAACAACAACAAAGATCAAGGCAAAACAAAAAGAGAAATGCCACATTGGAAATGGATTGGCTCAGTAAATGAAGCTGAGTGTGCAAAATCTAACCAGAACAGTTGATAACTGGGACTCAAGGAGTTCTCTTACCCATGAGGTCAACATAAGATGAAGCTGAATTGAAAACAAATAACAATGACAACAAATTGATTTAGTGGATCAATACTCATTGAGATTAGCAATTGGATTTAGGATTAATACACTTAATCCTAAAAACATGCATCACTTTGATAAAGGTATAAAGATTCTGTTATAATTAACAAGTAAGGAAAATGCTGTAACACTCTTAAATACACAGCAAAATTAAATATGTGATAGTAAAAGTACATGCTCAAAGGAAGATCTCTTGTTGCAACAGCTGCTGCTGAAAATGCAGGTACCATAGCTCCCTTTAGCTTACTTGGAGAGCTGAGGTAAATTGAAAGGAAAATATGATCAAGCTTTGCCAAGTCAAGCAGGAAAATGTATTATGTCTTCTTAAATGCACAGTCCTCCTCCTTTTGCTATTTGGTTTCAACTTAAGAAGAACACACGGTAGTGTCTGATTAATCTCCTTCAAAACAATTATAGCAAAATTTTGGCTATCATGGGTTGTTGTGGGTTTTTCGGGCTGTATGGCCATGTTCTAAAAGCATTCGCTCCTGACATTTTGCCTGTATCTATGGCAGGCACCCTCAGAGGTTGTGACATCAGAAGATAATGCTTTTAGAACATGGCCTACAGCCTGAAAAACCTACAACAACCCAGTGATTCTGGCCATGAAAGCCTTTGGCAATACATTTGGCTATAATGTTTTTAAAGTAAGGATTTATTTTTAAAGAAACACCCTAAAATAGTTGAATTATTCTATGTAACTTGGATTTATCAGCTGTCTTCTGCAGAATACACTAAATGAAATATGATGCCTTGGGGTGTGATAGAGTCTCCTTCTCTGGAAGTTTTTAAGCAGAGTGTGGATGGCCATCTGTCAGGGGTGCTTTGTTCTGCATTTCTTAATAGCAGCAGGTTGGACTGGGTGACCATTTCTGGCCTCTTCCAATTCAATGATTTCATTGCCAGTTATTCCATGTGAAACAGAGAATACCCTGTTTCTCCCTGAACTAGGGGAGTGCTCAAGTGATCTGGCCATGACAGAAAAGACCCATTCTTTTGAATCACTAGGTTGGATCACATTTTCACCCAAAAGCGGGAAGGGGTCTGAAGGGAAATTTCTGGAGCTTCAGGGAAAGGAGTGGTGCTTGCTGCGACTTTGGGAAGTTTATAGGGAGACCTTGGTATAATCTAATCCTTGACCCAGAGATTTTCGATCCCAGCCTCATATATACAGAGGTCCAAAACATGGCCAGAGTAGAAATATGGTAAGGTGCAGGATATTGACAGTCAGCAAGACATAGCAGAGCAATTCACTAACTTCCTTCCATGGAAACATTACTTAATATGCCCTCTTTATTTCCTTAACTTCAGAGCTCACAAGAATGCAATGAATTCCTTTCAATTCTAGATGACAAATGTCTTCCCTGTGGCTTACGTTAATGGACCATATCTCAGAATGCTGTAGGGTTTAACAGGTGAGAGCTTTTGACGACAAGGAATGATGAGTGACTTCATTTGCTCTAGGTTTTCCCATTGCCACTGAATTCAGGTGTATCCAAGTAAAAGAAGGTTTTTCCCCAGCAACATCATACTGTAAATGCAAAGTATTTATTGAGGGCTTGGACCATGTCTACAATTGCCAGAGAAATCTAGTTTTGAAGGCTCCAGAACTGCTCTAGTGAACAGTCACATGGGCCGTCAGGTTGAGCTTTCATCTGGGCCACCATGCTGCACCACAAATATGCAGCTCTCTCCCAGAAGCATCCTGGTGACATCACCTTTCTGGTTATTTGGCTTGTTGCCCAACATGAAATCATTAAAAATGCAACATTACCTTCAATCCTCTAGGAGAGAGCTGCTTGCTGGCAGCACCACAGCAGTGTGTCCTTTGGCAGTATGAACAGTGTATTGAGCCAGATCCAGCCATCCACTCCTCTGATGCTGCAAAATCACTCAGGAATAAACTCGTATCATACTGTCATGGAGTAACAGCTACATGCAGCTGGTGTGCTGTGAATCCAGCCTGTGAATCATGTAGATTCACCATAACAACCTTGTGGTGAGTCCACATTAACTTGGATGTGTAGACAAGGCCTTGGTCTGTAATGGACATTATCAAAACTCTTTAAGAGTTAAATATAAAGACTGCATTAATATTGACTTATGTGAGCAAAACTAAAGGTTAGAGTACCATATGTAAAATTGGGATTATTGCAGAAAAAGGAACTCAGTACCTCCTTCCATGACACCTCTCTTCCCTGGAGATTCAAGGTACCTTCTTCTTTCAAGTGTGAATTCCTGTGGCTTTTTAGTGACTCCAGGCAGGAGATACCTAGACAGTATCCACTTGCTGTAGGACAGCAAGGGAAAAAGAGCAGATGTCCTTCTCTTGGATGTCAAAAATACACTGAGATCCAGAAGGGTGACATCTATACTATCTTCTCCCAGGTGCACATCTGTCGCTGAGACTATCATATTACAACTGAGAAGCTATCTTCCATTGTCAGGAGCAGGATGGGAAGAGAAGAGTTTCTTGCAGGATGTTATAGTCTGGAAGCATAGTGAGGTCATTGCTACAAAGACTAGAAACAGACAGATGCTGTGGTTGAATAGAGTTGCTTCTTCTAGTTGATTCATTTTTTCTTGCTATGGTACCGGCACTGCATACAGAATTAACTTCTCATCACCACCATTAAAAGAAGATGCATGAAAGGGTTACCAGAACACAACTCTGGGCCTTTTCACACTATATAATTATAATGCTACAATTCCAAAACCACAACAACATCCCCCAACATCCTGGGATTTGCAGTTTGGAGAGAGGTCTTTAGAAATCTCTCCCAGAGATCTCTAGTGCCAAACCAAACTATGAATCCAAGTACAGCTTATGATACAGCTACACCAGTTAAAAAGGAATCATATTGCTACAATTGTGCATTTGAAAGGGAGATATCAGGTTCTAACCATTACAGGCAAGAAGCAAGGACACACCCAGCATGGCATCGCTTTCTTCCAACTTTTCCATTCCCTTAGAGCACCTTGTTTCCCTATTTAGGGTAGGAAGCACTTGATGCCATCATTTATGGAGGAGGAGGTGGAAGAGAGGATCAAAGGCCCTTGTGAAAAAATGAGTCGATAGCCCTTAGGAGAAAAATGAGTTCACCCCTTGGGCCTCACTTAAACCTTTACAAAATCCAAATGACCCAATCACAAAGAGGGATTGGAAGCTCTGCCACTGTTTAACTTGCCAGTATTTCAGGCTCTGTCTCTGCAGTGAGCAAAGCATCTTTCTATGTGTATTTTTCTGGGTTTTCTGGTTAGAGAGGTTAGCTTGTAACCAAACAATTATGCCTTTATAGCATCTCCAACCTGCTTCCTTTGTGTCCTCTGGGCCTGTGCTGTAGTCATGAGAATCTTATAAAATCTTTCCTTAGCCCCATTAACTTGTGAAAGAGCTACACTGTGAAACATAATTTGTTACTTTATGAACATTAAGTGTTTCCAGAAACAGATGGAGCCTGGTTTTCTGGGAGGGAAGAAAAACGAGTGTTGTGATACTCAATACAATTTCTGCTCAGAAGGAAGAAGAACCTTCTGTTTCAAAGTGCTTGCTGTTTCAACCTCCCCCCGCCCCTTGTATTTCAAGATGCCCCACTGATTCTGTTAATCGTTTTCCCAGAAATATCGTTCTTCAGACTGCTTCGTCCCCCAAGTATGCATAGTCCTTGGAAAAATTATGAAGAGAATCATTCTTCTGGGTTGTGAAGCTGGCAACCTGCACTGGAGAATGGCACACAGAAGCATTCTTTATACGCACATACTTACACACAGGCAAACACCCATTCCTCGGCTCCAGTGTTTTTTCTTTCTAAATGCAGAGGGCAAGCAGGTCTCTCAGGAACCACACTGCGCCGAGCAGGAAATCCTGCTGTAACAGCAGTTCTTGGGGACTACTTTTGTTTTTCTGTTTAATATGCCCTGAAAGGTATTTGAAAGCTGTTAAGCATTAGTGTCACAAACAGCAGCAGCAGCAGCAGCAACAACAACAACAACAACAGAAGAAGTACTGGCAACAGTTTGGTGTACACAAAGCTGATTTCTAAACTGACTTCCAGCTAGTACCTTGATCTCCCATTATTAGAATTGGCAAAGGGAGCTGATTTTGTTTCTGTTTTTACATGTCACATTGATTCCATGATTTGTAAAGAATGCGCTTTGTGAAATGGTTTCCCCACTCAACTTTATTTTGCCAGTTTGTTTTGCTGATTTTTCAGCATATCGGTGTGGGAGTAAGAGTAAGTCCCACTGAACACAGTGATGTACTCATCATTACTCATGCATAATGTACTGTTGGTCTCTGATTCAAGCTCATACCCATACAACACGGGTGCCTTTAAACCCCTCAGTCTGCTTTCAAATAAAGCATTTGGTCTTTTGAAATATATTTGTTTTGTCATTTCACCAACAGCAGAAGGAGGAAAGGGGGGAGGAGGCAATGGCTGGGACAAATAATTTTGGTGTTAGTGAAATTACTTTTAAAATAATGTTGCCATTTTGATTGAACCCTAGAGACACTAATTGTACTGGTGGTGAGTTCTGGGAACTAGGTCATCTGTAGTTCTGGAGTTGGATGTCATCTGTATGCAGATGACACACAACTCTACTATTCTTTTCCACCTCACTCCAAGGAAGCCCCCTCGATACTGGATCAGTGTCTGATGGCTGTGGTTGATTGGATTTAGCGGCAACAGACAGGGGCTTAATCCAGACAAGACAAAGGTCCTCCTGGTCAGTTGCAATGCCGATCAGGGTATAGGGTGTCAACCTGTACTCAACAGGGTTACATTCCCCCTGAGGACACAGGTCCATAGTCTGGATGTTCTCCTGGACTCATAGTTGATGCTTGAAGCTCAGGTGTCAGCGGTGGCATGGGGGGCATTCTTATAGTTAAAACTCATGTCAGCTGTGACCATACCTCGAAAAGCCTGACTTGGCCATGGTGGTCCATGCCTTAGTTACATCCAGAATGGACTACTGTAATGCATTCTATGTGGGGTTGCCCTTGAAGATGGCTCAGAAACTACAGATAGTGCAAAGGTCGGCTCCCAGATTTCTCACTGGGGCTAGCCTTAGGGAACATACCATGCCCCTTCTAAAGTAACTCCACTGCCTTCTGACAAGATTCTGGGCTAAATTCAAGGTGCAGGTTATTACCTATAAAGCCCTATTTGTTTCAAGTCCAACCTATTTTTGAGACCGCATCTCTTTCTATGAACCAGCACAGGCTTTGAGATTGGCAGGGGAGGCCTCCTCTCAGTCCCATGACCATCTTGGTGGGGACAAGAGAGTGAGCCTTCTCTGTGTTGGCTCCACGGCTCTGGAATACTCTCCCAAAAGAGATTAGGTTAGCCCCGCCCTTCAATCCTTCTGATCCAATCTAAAAACATGGATGTTTAAACATGCTTTTGACCTCGAGTAGGCTGGAATGGGCCCATATGAGGTTGACACTCTGGCATTTTCGTTGTGAACTGATGGTAGCTGGTTTTCTCTACAGGTGTTATGCGTTTTTAAAATTGAGCCATTTTATTTTATGTTATATTTGTTGTTATAATTTTATAAATTTTTGTGATATTGTTTTATATTTATGTACCGTTTTATGTTATATGTTGCACTCTAGAGTGCCTTTGTAAGTGGGATATAAATAAAGTCTATTATTATTATTACACTACTATTATGTTATTGTGGATACATACCACAAACACCTTTGATATGACACTTCTCTTCGTTCACATAATTACACCAATTTGCCAGTTCTTTGTCCTGCAATCATACTGCCCCACACCCTTTTACCCCAAATTCCTGAACTGCTCTTGTTCCTTTCTTTTTATTACGGTACTATGTCAGGGTTTGTTTTTGTTACAATTGAAACATTTTAAAACAAAAAGCATATACGTGTGTGTGTGTGTGTGTGTGTGTGTATCTCACAATAAAAGGAAACAACCAGCTTGGGGTTGTGAAAGAGAGGGCTGAGAGTAGGAGAGGAGAAGAATCCCTGACATCACTTTACTGTTGCCATGCTAGCACAGAAGCAGAAAGGATCCATTACACCAAGGCAGCTGATGGGAATGTTGCAGGACTAGGAGCTACAGGCGGGAGAATCATGTGGAGGAGGCAGTAGACCAACAGTAGGATGCACATGTACAACAGGGACTGTCATGAAAAGTGATGATGTGGCTGAGATGCTGGCTTGCCTTCCCCTTGCAATAAAGTCCCCAGCTTTCCAAGCTCTATCTAGATTCAAACCTGCATGTTTCATGGAAATATACATCTGAATATCAGATTTGTGCAAAAACAGCAAGGCAACTTTGCATCCATTCTGTGAGCATGCCAAGGAGAAAGTTGAAAAAAGTGAGATTGACTAGCTGGACCTTGCTGTGTCTGATTTATGAATACACTTACGGTACTTGTTTCTTTTAAAATATAGTTTTGGGTTGTTGTAGGTTTTTTGGGCTATATGGCCATGTTCTAGAAGCATTCTCTCCTGATGTTTCATCTGCATCTATGGCAAGCATCCTCAGAGGTTGTGACCTTACAACCTCTGAAGATGCTTGCCATAGATGCAGGTGAAACGTCAGGAGAGAATGCTTCTAGAACATGGCCATATAGCCCAAAAAACCTACAACAACCCAGTGATCCCAGCCATGAAAGCCTTCAACAATACAAGATAGTTTTGTTTGAGATTTTCGATACAAGTCTTATAATGGCAAAGATTTTCCTGGTTGCTATGAAGTGTCTTAACAACAAGATCATTGGTTGCTTATGGGCACAAGTACAGCAATGATTATTCTAACAGGATATTTACAGAAGGTATTGTTTACCATTAAGGCTGATGATTTTAAGTGGGAGGGGAAAAACCAAGAGAAATTACTGTGCTTCAGTCTCATATGTAGCTGCACACAATAATTTGTTTGCCTGAAAGTCAAACTGTGGCACCATCCCTTCCTTTCTCAGGCTGGCTATTAAAAGGTGAGATGATAGAACAAAATGACAGCTGTGGCTGTAATGTCTGCACTGTTGATAGTTACACTGGTGTCTGTGCACTATGGTGACAGACACATTAGAAAGCCTTTGCTAGAAAGGAATTTTACTTGTCTGAAAACATTATTTATTCAGCAAGCAACAAGCACTGGGAAGCACATTAGCTGTTCTAGGGCACACACCTTTTTTTAAAAAAAGCATCCAAACGAAGCTTGTATTTTACAATCAGAATAAATTATGCAAAATGACAATTATGCAAAAATACCTTGCATAATTTATGCTACTTGAAAAGTTAATTTTAAAAAAGTTTTTTTAGTTTATTTATTTGAAAAGAAATAAAGATATGGAGGCTTTGTGGACTATAAGGGCAAGACCCAGAGAACAGTAAACCCAAAATATAGCAGCATGGGTGCCCCCATTCAGGGTATCATTTAATCCATTTAATTCCACTTCAATTTCAGGGTTATCTTCCTGCTTATATAAAGTATCTGTTTTGTCAGATTCTCAGCTTTCAATCCAGTCTCCATCAGGTTTTAGACTAATAGAACTGAAAGTGAAGCCAAGAATGATTTAGTCCACTTTCCTGCTAGTGAAGGATTACCACTGAAGTAGCCATAAGAGGTAAAAATCCAACCCCATTCCAAGTAAATCCATGCGGTACCAGTAAGTTGTTTCTCATATTTAATGAAAATCTCCTTTCCTGTTATGTGAGTTGGATTCTAATCTCTGGGGTAGTAGAAAGCTTGCTCCATGTTCCACCTGACAACTCTTCAGATGGTTAAAGACAGCTATCATGTTAGGCATCGGTCTTTTTTCCCCTTCAAGCTAAACACCTGTCTAAATGTATCCAATCCTTTCATCAACTTGGTCAATCTCCTCCAGACATGATCTAGCTTGTTATTCTTCTTCTTAAACTGTGGCTGAACTGGACACAATATTCCAAGAGAACCCTAATTAAAGCAGACTGAAGACGATTATTCCCGTAAAAGAAATTCTGCATTCTGTGTACATAATTATCATCCATACACACACACACACACACACACACACACAATACCCAGTATGTGTCTTCCCCTAAGAAGTGGTTCTCAACCTGTGGATCCCCAGATGTTTTGGCCTTCAACTCCCAGAAATCCTAACAACTGGTAAACTGGCTGGGATTTCTAAGAGTTGTAGGCCAAAACACCTGGGTACCCACAGGTTGAGAAACACATCCCTAAAGATTTTTAGGATGTCTACAAAATATACAGTATTCCTATGAGCCTGATCTTATTTGATTCCATGCTCAAAGGCTCAGTTTACTATCGCTATACAGTACAATGGATGTTGACTAAGTTAAAAAATGAATCGTAAGAAATGACATGTAGAAATACTCCTATACTTCAGGCGACATGTTATGATTCCTCAGAAACACCATACTGTATATCTGGTTTTGGTGAGGAATATAAGAAGCATCCTGAACAATCCTACACTTTACAATTATAATATCAATATAACCTACTGTAAAACAGGCATTTGGTCTGAGCTCTCCATTGTCCTTTGCTTCCTCCCCACCCAGAGAAAGCTGGTGTCCTGACATTGCTGAAACAAAGAGAAAAAAATGTTTAATACAATAATATTCTTTTCAGAACTTTTAACAGAGAAAAGGGACAAAAATGCCTGTCCTTTCCTCATACTTGTATAATCTTGTACATTCAGAGTTGCACTACGGGGAAGCATGAAGCTCTCTCCCTTAGATTTTCTCACACACATATGAATACTGAGTGAATACAGCTGCAGTTGATGATCAAAACAAATTATTTCTTGATCTATTATGAGCATGCTAATCTTTTTAATGTTAAAATACACACCACACTTTTCCTCCAAAATAAGAACATAAAGTAGGTAGCCCATATGGGATGGTTGTCTTATAGGTACTGTAATACTAAATCCAGTCATTCCTTTAAAGAGCCTGATCCATGCCTGCTAAAAAAGTTTCTGCCTAAACTCTTATTGACTACAATCTGGTTAAGTATCTAGTACTGTTGCCATGTTCCATCTATCTCCATGCTTGCTTGACTATCTATTATGCTTGCTTGACTATCTAACATCTATCCATGGGTCTATCTATATATTGTCCCCTACCATCCTGGTGATTTAAGTCATCTTAAAAAAAACAGGTAGAATCAAAAGCTGTGACTAATCAGAACACATACAAAGTGAACTATAATAAGTCTAATTAAAGGCAATTTAATAACCTATCATTTAAGAAGGAAGAAATAAGAACAATAGGGCAGAATTGCTAATGTCCCCAGAAACAATTCCCCAAATGCCTGTCAAAAACAAAAAAATCTTCACCTCTCAAAGAAGGGGTCTTTAGGGGCTGGGAGCAGACACAAAGAAAGCCCTCTCCTGCATTCCCATTGTACATCTGTGAAAATGATGGGTCAGAAAGAAGAGCTCCCCTAAAGATATACTGTATATATTCATATTGGAGTATATAGTCCTTCAGATAAAGTTGATCTGAGATGTAGAGCCATTACATTTCATACCAGCATTTTGAATTTTGCAAGGAAATGGAACAGTAGCAAATAAAGCTATTGAATGCAGGCTGATTTCTGTTGCCTTATTATTTGGCTTTGACACAGGGATCTAGGATATCTAGCAGAACCTCAACCATGTGCATTCAAGTGAATGTTTTCAGAGGACTCCACAATGGTAAGGGATTGTGTTCGCCGGGGTATTATGAGAGCTAGGTTCAAGAAAGTATATTTTCCAAACAACAATCAAGTTACCGATTTCCTCAAATGTTATAAAGGAGCTACTAATATCAGGGGCCAGTATCATGAACATGAACACATTTTACCATGTGGTGAAGGGGCAACGCCAGAGCTTACCTTTTTGCACTGCACCTTCCAGAAACCATCCATACCCAACCAGCACAGCCAAAGAAGTTTGCTTTTCTGAGCTTTCTCCCAAGGTCAATGCAGACAGTGACATCTGGGGATAGGAGCATTTTATACAGTCCTGTACAAAATGGAGTGCATTGATAGGGTGTCTGTAATGTAGATGAAGTCCTTGGGGAATCAGGTTTGCCAGCTCCTCAGAATATAAATGGTTAGGAATGCTTTTTCAAAAGACATAATCTGCGCACAGCCTTGCCTGTATCTATTAGCACAATGACTTGCCACTCATACTGAGAGATGCAACTTATTACTCTCCCCCATTCCTGCTTCATGGACTGTAATTGAGGCTTCTTTATTTGCTACAAGACTGATTTACAGAGCTGCAAGGAGCTCCACGCTGCAGTTCCAGAAGTGTCTGTTATTTTTTAAAATGTTGATCCAAGAGCATCAAATCAAGCTGAACTCTCAAAACAAGACAAGTAAGCTATTATCATTCACAATTGGCCTTGTTCATCATACCTGCACTGTGTCTCCATTGGAGTGTTCCTGAAAATGATGCTGAAAGATAAGATGCAAATAGAGCAGTACATTTTTAAAAAATACTATGAACACTTCACAATGGCCTTTTTCATCTTGTTCAGGAAGGCATCTTCCTGAAAATGATAGGGAGAGTTAGGTATGATGGTGGATTCATCGCAGCTAACATATATGATACCTTTAAATTGCTAAAACACAGATTGCAGCTTGGAAATAATTTCAAATGTGTCCTCTAGTTCTTTCATAGGGAAAAGAAACATATGTCTGATCAGTGGCAATTGGCAATATCTATGTGAGTAGTGGACATGCACTGAGTTTTTGTCAGAACTTCAAAGGATTTCTCCAAGTTGCTGAACCTATCACCAGAATATCACGCAGCAGCTTGGACAGCTCCTTTAAAGTTTAGGAGAGCAGGCTCACAAACCTAAAATAAGGAAGTCATCAGCCACCACTACACCAGATCAGTTGAAGACATTTACCATAGAATCATATAATTATTTTCTCTTTTCTTTTTTAATATCACGGAAACCTTTTTTTGTATTAGATAACAATGGATGAAGATGTAAGGTGTTTAAAATGCCCCTGTTCTATACCCACTCTTGAACTCTTCCCCATTCCTCATATATTTGCAATAGAATTATACGGGGGGAAAGAATAATAGAATTATAGAGTTGGAATAGACCTCAAGGGCAATCCAATCCAACTCTCTGCCACACAGAAACATTGAAGGCACTCCCAACAGATGGCCATCTGTTAAAAAATCTCTAGAGGAGGAGAATCCAACACACCCTGAGGCAGTGTACTCCACTGTCGAACAGCTTTTATCATCAGGAAGCTCTTCCTGATGTTTCAGTGTAATCTCTTTTTCTGTAGTTCAGATCCATTACACTATGCACTAGTCTCCAGCGCAGCACAAAACAAGCTTGTTCTATCTTAAATATGACATTCTTTCAACGTCCATTTGGTGACATACCATGGCATACCTTCAACATTATACATCAAGATTCATTTCTTTGGTCATTTCAGATACTGGAAACTTTCTCAACCCTAATACAATTGCTAAGTCTCCATGACCTCCAAATACAATTTACTGGCTGATGGAGAAGTAGGGGGTTCTGAAGAATGATATTGTCCTGCTTTCAGCTAAAGGAACGTAACTTGGCCCTTTTCCACTGATACTCCTATATTCTTCACTAGCCAGTAAATGCGTGTGTTGGGGACTGCAGCAGCCCATGGTCCTTTACAGAACTATATAGGCCAGTGGTGCTCAACTTGTGGGTCCCCAGGTGTTTTGGCCTACAACTCCCAGAAATCCCAGCTATTTATCAGCTGTTAGGATTTCTGGGAGTTGAAGGCCAAAATATCAGGGGACCCACAAGTTGAGAACCATTGATCTAGGTCTACATGTTTATTTTATACAAATCTCGAGTTTATCCAGGTTGTCTGGGGCAATTCTGGGAATAGTAGTCCAAAAGGAAACTTACCCATGCTCTGTGCAAATCCTTTACATTAAAAATGTCAATTGAAATATTAGTAATAATTTATTTTCCAGTAGGAAACAAAGTCACAAGCTCCGCAGTTACAATGCTATGCAATGAATTCTAGAGTGGCCCTCCTCCAGCCCTCACTTACCGGACCACAGCCACTGCAGTCAATGTGAGTTCCCCTGTTGCTTGGGAAGCAGATGGCTACTGTTTTTGCCCCCTCTTGTGAGCAATCCCCATTGTAACAGGAAGAAATAAGATCCCCATCACAATACCAACTCATGGTAGAATCACTCCCATGAATGTGGCTGGAAATGAGAGCCAAGTGTTTTCCAAGTGAAAGGGAACAGTCCACTGATAATTGCAGTGGCTACTGCCCTATGAGTGGGAACTTGGGGAGTTTCTCCAAACTAAGGGCATGTAGGGACTATGAATATGTAACACTCACACATTTATAACTGTGGTACAGGATTCTAACCACAGATCACAAACCCCTGGTGTCAGTGAAAGAACTGAGGAGGAAAGAGAAATGCTAACTACTATTTATGCTGAGCTTGAACAAGGTCTGGATTTTCTCCAGCCATAAATGGCAAAGATATCACAAGTTCACAAAAGACATATGGCTGTGATTTGCTTCTTATACTAAATACCTTCATTAGAGCCAGCCAGTCATTTTACAGTTGTAACAACTTGACTTCATCCAGAAATTTCAATATATATTTAATAAGCTCCTGGTATTAGACTTTAGGAATAAAGGAACTTTAGTTCCAGAGGGAGATAGCTTGGATATGCTCTGTTTCCATTGCCAAACTAGTTAAGAGTAAATTGTGTGCAAAACAGAAATTCTGTCCATAGGGTTATGGAGAGGGCTAGGGACAAGGTAGGGCCACAGCTAACTCAAGGAAGGACACAAGAAATGAATAAACAGAATTCTACAGCTTGTCCCCTTAATTGTCTCTTGCTTAACTTGGCTTAATTTCACATACATATGTAATGAGAGCAAATGTATATTACCCATTAATACCTGTTCAACTTTATTTTAAAATGTTTTTCCCTTTCATTTTGCCCTCTTCTTTACTGTTTACTGTTCTGATGCCTTGCTAACCATCTACTTAGGCTCCTCTTATGCTTGTTCACCTTTTTCTTCTGCAGGAGTATTCCCTCCCTATCACCTTCTTTATAAGCAGAAAAGAAACCTATTTGTAGCTTCCATTCTTTCATTCACCTCTCTGCTACTCTCTTTCTCATTCAGCAACAACATTATCCTCTGCTCTTAATCACTCATGTGATCCCGATGTCTCCCTCTCTCCATTATGTTCCATTATAACTTTTTCACCTACCAGTTTCAGTGACCAGATGTCAAGATGGCGAGATAAGTGGTTTTGACTGGTGGGCTTCTGACAAAATTCTACAATTAGAGCTCTGGACCTTGACTTGCACAGAAAGCTGTTTCTTTGTCTTTTATATATTTATGATTCTATTTGTTGTTGTCATCTATTTTTCTCCTCTGCAGATAGTATCAGTTGTTTAAAATAACTTATTATTTCTGTATCTACAAGACACCTCCCCAGCCATTACTTTCACTTATGGGCCAGCCCTCAGAGTGTTCTGTTATTTTCTCCTGAGTAACTTCCTCACAGAAATCTTTTCTCTGCAACTACTAGTTGGTGACCTTGTCTTGGCTTTCAGAAGCCAGAACTTAGAAATAATAATAATAATAGTATTATTATTATTATTATTATTTCTACCCCACTTTATCTTCCCAAGGGGGACTCAAAGTGGCTTGACATAAAAGCATGAGTATGCAATTTAAAATATACAAATATATGAACATTAAAACAGAATTAAACACAAACAGCACTTAAAAATACAGTTAAAATAAAAACATAAATCAGCACCCCCTGATTAATCTTAAACACCTTCATCTTTAAAAGCCTGTCTGAAAAAGAAGGTTTTTGCCTGCTGCCAGAAGGACAACAGAGAAAGGGCATATTTTGGCTTCCCGGTGCAGGAAGTTACAGATTTGAGGGGCAGCCACCAAGAAGGCCCACTCTCTTATTACCACCAACCAAACTTGATATGGCGGTGACACCAGGAGCAGGGCCTCTCCTAAAGATCTCAGGGCCCGGGCAGGTTTGTACAAGGGGATGTGACCAACCAAATAGCCTGGACCTGAACCATCTAGACTAAGGCTTTAAAAGTCATAACCAGCATTGTTAATTGACAGAAACAGACTGCCAGCCAGTGGAGCTGCTGCAACAGGTAGGTTGTCTGCTCCCTATAGCCTGATCTGCCTTCCAACCAACCAGGAGCATCTCTATCTTGTCTGGATTAAGTTTCTATTACTGATGACAGGCACTAGTTTGGGGTCAGGACAGCTTCCTTGGCCTTAGGTGGAAAGGAGTAGTAGAGTTGGGTGTCATCCGCATATAGGTGGCACCATACTCCAAAACTCTGGATGACCTCTCCCAGTGGTTTCAAATGTATGTTAAACAGCATGGGGGACAAAATGGAACCCATAAGTCAATGGCTAGGGTTGGAACAGGAGTCCCCCAGCACCAACTTCTGGGTACTGTCCTCCAAGAAGGACTGGAGCCACTGTTAAGACAGTGCCTCCCAGTCCCATCCCTGAAGGATACACTGGTCAATGGTATTGAAAGCTGCTGAGAGATCCAGGAGAACCAACAGGGACATACTCCACCTATTTAGCTCTCTTCGTAGGTCATCCATCAAGGCAACCAAAACTGTCTCTGTTCCATAACCAGGTCTGAAACCAGATTGAAATGGAACTGAATTATTCATTTCATCCAGAAATCCTTGGAGTTGGGAGGCCACCACACACTCCAAGACCTTGCTCAGAAAGGGAAGGTTGGACACTGACCAATAGTTGTCCATTATAGAGGGGTTCAGGCATGGCTTTTTAAATATAGGTCTCACAACTGCCTCCTTTGGGCAAGTTGAAGCTTTGCCTTGTTCCAAGGATGCATTAACCACCACCTTCACTCACTCTGTCAGTCCCCCTCTAGCCTGTTTGATCAGCCAGGAAGGGCAAGGATCTAGAATATATGTGGTAGCTCTCACCTCTCCAAGGATCCTGTCGACATCTTCAGGCTGCAAAAATTGAAACACTGGACAAGCAGGAGCCAAAGTTGCATCCTTTGTAACTGTATCAATAACAGCATCCAAGTTAGAATAGCTCTGAGTGACTTTATCTGCAAATTGCCTTGCAAATTCTCCACAGCAGGCTGCTGAATGGTCAGGGATTTCTCCTTGAGGGCCAGTACGTAGTAGCCCTCTGATCACTTGAAAGAGTTCAGCTGGATGGTTCCTTGCAGATGCAATGGTGGCAGCAAGGAACGATTTCTCTGCTGTCTCCATTGCCGTGTAGGCTGGAGCTCAATCAGATCTGCTTTGAATTCTCTGCCAGCTCTAGTCTCTTTTGTACTTGCTTCATCACTGCCAAGGAGCTGGTTTGACTCTGCTCCATGAGAGGGAATGTTCAGGAGCAATTCAATAAGTCAGCCAGAGCTCCAACAATATCGCCTGCCAAGGTGACAGGAAAATCCCCAAGAGCAGTCAGAAATCCATTCAAATCCCTAAGCCTCCTGGAATGGACCATCTTAATCAATCCCCCATCCCTGTGGAATTTTGGAGTCCATGCAGGTCTAAACCTGACCAGGTAGTGATCAGTCCATGACAATGGATCTGTGACAAGTTCCTCCACTCTACAATCACCATCATCCCATCCTGCACAGAAAAAAAAGGTCCAAAATGTGCCCAGCAGCATGGACAGACCAATGGTTGTCATGGAGGCAATGAAGTCCTAACATATTGCTTATGGTAAAGTTGTTATAGCATGTTAAATAGAAACTTACCAAGGGATCACTTCAATCATTTTTGGTATAACCTGAATTTTTAAGTTGCTTTTCAATTTGAGTGTAGCTTCATTAGATGGTGGAGGAAGAATACCATATACTTCAAGTGCTGGATTATATTGTGCCTTTTGTTTTGTAGCAGACACTGAGGAGATAATGAAATTGATAATTCTAGAATGGGTTTGGCAGTAAAGGCCAACAACCTGTGGCAGACAAATGATCTCTATTAAATGGACTCAGGGATTTTTTTGGGTCACTTTCAGCTGAAAAGCCAATCTCCCCCAAGTGAAGATAATAATGGTACAAAGGAGAGATGAAGTACAGGTAAATAGATCAGATACAATTACAGGGACCATACGATGGATGTTCAGGGAATTACATTTCAATTCCTAAAATTAATACCCACCCATATTTCCTCTTTTTTAACAGTTAAGAACAATCACTTGTTAGATGTCTGGAGTCTAAGCTATATGAAAAAATAGTTGAGGAAATCAGGTTTGTTTAACCTGGAGAAGAAAGGACTGAATTATGATAGGAACCATCTTAAAATATCTTGAGACCTGCTATATAGCAGATGGAATAACCTTGCTTTCTGCTGCTCCAGAATGAATGAACTCCAATTCTAAGAAAACAGATTCTATGTAGAAAAGCTGTTCAAAGATTGAACATACTACACTGAAAGTTGGAACACTCTCCTTTCTTTAGAGATCTTTAAAAACTGGTTAGACGATTCCCTCTAGGGTTGCTTTAGTGGTTGATTTCTGCACTTTGACAGACTGGAATAGATAGTGCTTTTGATCCCTTCCACCTCTATGATTCCATGGTACACATTCCAAGAAAGCAACTAATGTAGCTCTACTAAGACTGCACCAGGTTCAGAATACAGATAACTTTGACAAGGTTGAATATTCTTCCACATTAGAAAAAAATATGAGAGAGCTTCCTGTATAAATATTTAAAATTAGGCTAGAATCTGTCATGATGGTACTTTCTGAAATCTCAGGTTCTCACCGTGTGCTGCAGCTCCCAATTGAGCCAATACAACACACACAGCAGGAGTTGAAGGCAGGAACAGAAAACAGTTTTACACAACTCTGACCAGAGTAGACACTGGCCCACGTATGTAAAAAACAGAAGCAACCAGTAGAGTTTCAGGCACCGCAATGTCATTGGTTCAAAAGTAAATTCAGTTACAGTTTGTGGTTGGTACAAATTAGTATCTGCAATCCCATTGGGTTAAAAGTATACTCATTTATAGTTTATGATTGGTGCAAAGTATGGAAGAAACTATCATTAGTTTCATTTGAAGCTGTCTGTTGCCTGGTATGTCCACCTCTGGGTGGAATGAGGACAAGGTTAGGAGATAACACTATGCAACACAATTTTTGTTCATGGGTTAGAAATGTCATTTCCTAATTAATTCTATCATAAAAACGTGAAAAAAAGGTTTATTAAACTACAAAAACTTTATTTTTGCAGGACATCATCCTGCCGCACATTTTGCTATAGCTTTTCAATTAATATCTCAAATAATTCAACATAGTTTGTAGCAGCCACAAAAAACAATGTTTCTGGAATATAACAACTACTTTCAAAGTAAGTACTGCACAATTAAACAGTAATAACATTTTCAGATCAGAAACATGTTTTTTTCACATTTTGTTACATAGAGTAATAAGTACTAGACAGGATTATCTTTGGGGACATAGTTCCTGGATTTGTAATAATAAGATCCCCAGATGCTTTGATTGGTCCAGGATTTTAAAGACAACAGGTGCTTGGGAGCCCTGATTGGCTTGCAATTCCTATCAGCCCCAACCAACCTTGCTAGCCTAGGGAAACAACTTGAAAGCTCACAAGAAAACAAATTGGAGAAGGCTATTCTAAGAATCACAGAAAATATGGCACTTTTCAGAGATAAATCCCATCAAGTTCAACAGGACTTACACAATAGTATGTAAGATTGCAATTTCACACACCAGACAAAGGAGGAAAGGAAGCAATGAAAATCGTGACATATAGCTGTGAACTGATTTGACCAAGGTCATATAGAATAAGTCAAGACCCGGTGACAGTCTTCAGGATCCAAATGCCCTGAGTAGTATCTTTTTTATTAGGCCACACTGCTCTTCTCAGCGGAAAAAGAAAACATTACTACAAAAACTTAACAACTGTCAGGCTTTAAGAGAACCAAAACAAAAAAACACCTTATGGATGAAAAATAAACATTATTTTTAGTAGTACAGGAATCAATTGAAATTAATGGATCTTTTGATACTGCAGCCCAGGATTCATTGTACACAGCAGTTAGAAGTGGATGAAAGTAGACTGTAAGTGGAGATTGCTGAAATATATGTGAAAGATGAGATTGGAGACCCATGGAGGGAATAGCTCCAGCCATTTGTGTCTTCCCAAAGCTAAATTGAAGAACTGGAGAAAAGGAGTGACAAGATTGAAACAAAGAAAAGTAATAACTGCTTTTAACTGGGCCATTTCACCTAACATGTCCGAATTATTGAATTCATTATTGTCAAACTGAAAATATGTTTCATCATTGGTTGATAGTCATTTCTCTCTTTTGAAAAAACTTACTCACAATGAAGGTCAGGAAAACCTGGTGTTTTTTTAAAAGGAACTGGATTCTTTGTTCATGTACTTATAATGTGCCCTGATATACAGTGTACATAAACAATTTTAAATTTGTGGCAGTTGTTTTTTTCTACCCCTCCAATGAGAAATAAGAGCTTAATTTAAGATGTATCCAGAGACATTAGTACATCCACAGGACAGCACAATGCTTGTAAAAATCTTAAGATGCAGTAAACCTTTCATTTTTATTACAATTTCTGGTGTTTATATAATTGCAAGAAGCAAAATCCGGCATTATAATAACACTACAATAATGATGGATGATTTCCATTTATTGGCATTAAAGAGTATTTATGTTGAAGTGGATGAAGTTGAAAACTCTAATTGATTAACAGCACTCAGGTGATGATGGCTCATGAATCCTTTCAGCAGCAAACTGGCATATAAGCTTATCTTGCTGTCAACTTTGAAACAGCATAAAAGGTGCAAGTTACAATGTAATGCATTCAAGGCGAGAAATTGACCTTAGATTTATGACATAGAAGAGGCGCAAAGCAACTAACTCAGCTAGCTTCACAGCCTGAATTACAGATTTTCCATTTAACTGGACAACATGAATGCACTTTTACAATTATACCCAAAATTACAGCATCCCAGGATGTGCATTGCATTGTAATGCTGTTGTTTATCATGTGCCCTTTCATAACTCCAACAGTATTTCAGCTACCCATAACCAAGCTGCAGCTAGATTGTAACTCCTCATTATTTTTTAGATTGCTGAACTACAGATACACCCAGGTGACACTCCTGAATTCTACATGAGTTGGCAAAGTTATGGCAGCTAAAAGAAAAATACATGCAAGTTCCAAACCTAGGGGACACTGACTTTGCAATAAGATCTACTGGGATTGAACTCTAAGTAAAATCACACATCCTAAACAGATTCATCTCTAGATAGGTGTTGTTCATGATCTGAAATGTAGTTTTGGCCTTTGAAATACCTATGTAGGAGTCATTCATGAACTGATTTTCCAATTCAAATCCCCAAGTGGGGGGATGGGCACTCATGAGTCAGGATTCTATATTGACTTTGTCTGGAGTAAGATCCTCATCACATTTAAGTCCTAAAGCTGAGGGACAGCAAATACGAGGGGCTGCTGATAAGTCTTTTGCTTTACCCAGAAAGAAACGAGATAGGAAGATGAAACTTTACATTTATTCCACATACTCTCCATTGGCATCAACAGACGTCTTACATCAGTATCCCAAGTTCTGAAAGCCTTGCAAAAAGAAGGATTTTAATTATGCCTCAAACCAGTCATCCGTATCAGCCATGGCATCAGAAATGGTGTGAAATTTGGTACCCTTGTGGTATTTCTTCAGGTTTGTAAACAGATTATAGTCAGGGGGAGCTAGATCCGGTGAATAAGATTGGTGGTCAACCAGCTGGAAGCCTAGCTCCTCCAGTTTTACCATGGTCACTTGTGCAGTGTGAGCAGAGGCACTGTCAGAGGCACCATGCTATCTGGCCTTCAGAGCTGCCTTCAATTGGTCCAAAAGTTCAGTGTAATACCTTACATTAATGGTGGAACCATTTTGAAGATAGTCCTCTAGCAGCACACACCCCTTATCCCAGAACACAGACACTATCATCTTGGTGGCTGATTTTTGTACCCTGAACTTCTTTGGAAGAGGAGAACCACTGTGGTTTCAGGGTCATACAAATAAATCCAGGCCACATCCATAATAACTAGCTGATTCAGGAACCTCTTATCAGTCCGGAAACACTGACAAATGGACTGGGAAGTTTTCACTCGCATGCTTCTCTGATCTGTTGTCAAACATTTGGGGATCCACTTTGCAGAGAGCTTCTTCATGTTCAAATGTTCCTGGATAATGACACAAACATGTTCACGAGAAATCCCCATGATTTCTGCTATTCCTTTAGCTGAAATTCGCCAATTCTCCAGTATGAGGTTGTGCACAGCATCGATGATCTTCGGAACAACAACCACTCCTGGCCATCCAAGATGTTCTTCATCATTGGTGCTAAAGTGGCCTGTTTTAAATTTGGCAACCCAGTTCTTAGCTGTAGAACATGAAGATCCTGCAATGTCTGTGACATATCACCATGAATATCATTTGTGGATTTTCCTTGCAGAAACAAGAATTTTATCACTCCTTTGCTCTCATTTGCTGTGAATATCACCTTAGACTCTACCATTTTGTTTTCCCGCATACCTAGATCACTGTTGCCATAAGCTACAAACACAAAATTTTGAAAACCTATATTAGACACATAAGGCTTTCATGTGATGTAAAATTTGTTATCATAGAAACAAAACAAGAACTCAAAGCCAAAGACTTATTAGCAGCCTCTTGTACATCTGTGGGGCAATGGTGTAAATCCGACGGACAGTGGTGGAAGCTGTCATCCCATGCCCTGCATCACCTGCATGGTCCCGTTCCCATCAAATGAAGGAAACTGTCTCTGTCTGGCTTCCCCCTGCGCTGTCTCTGGCTTACCTAATGAGAACATGAATAGCCACCTGTGTTGCCAGAGCGCCATTCTAGGACACTTCCAGGACAGAGCACTGTCAGAAGTAGTCCTGCCCAGCGAGCTCTATCCTGGTTCCACACTGGAAGCATCGTAGGTTGGAGCCCAAGCCTCAGGTGATGAGATCCTAAATCTCCACACAAAGAGGTCCTTTTTAGCTGTGTTTTTGGTTGTGCTTTTTATGACACATTCAATTGGGTGTTCTAATGTACAGCATTGTCATTCAACCAAAGAAGCAATCCCTTCATGTCTCTGTCTTTAGTGACTGAGCTGTTGCCATCTACAGCTGAAATGACAGAGCCAACCTGTTACCCATGGATGGGATGCAACACATTGCCAATGTTAAGGGAAGATCCAACTACTGGGCTACTTGTTTTCTAGAAGAGGGCTTTCATTTCATTGGAGAGCAGCTGTACAGAAGGTGTCTTAGGCAGCAAAATGCCCTGCACCACTCCTGATTAGCCACCTCTTATTGTGATTGTACTAGAAAGATGAGAACCTCTTTTCACTCTAGTGCCAAACACTGTCTCAGTGATGGTGCCAAAAGATAGAGATTGTAACCTCTCTCTCTCCATATATATATATATATATATATATATATATATATATACCTATATATACCTATATATAATCTTAAACTTCTTACTACAGGCAAGTTCATATCTTAGGGGAAGGGGGATGTTACCAGTTCAACCGGTGCAACACACACACACACACACACCCCATTTCTCAGGTTGAAAAAAATGTTTATTTATGAATTTTAACTGGTTGGCCAAATCCCCATGATAAATCTATGAGAAGCAAAAATTAGAGTTCCTCCAGAACTGCAAGCACTATCTCAACCAAATTTTGATAATTTAATCACACTTTAATCACACTGCAATTTACATTGCAGTAGCATCAATAGCTAACACAGTGGAAGTGACCGAATTTTGACATCACAGATGTTTAATCAATATTTTGATGCGAAAACAACATAATGCACCAAAACTGACATCATAATCTGACTCCCCAGATTAAACTACATAAGAAAAACAAGTTTAAATACAATTTATGATGTTTCCAGGTATATAACAACTATGATGATTTGTGCTTGTTTTAAAAGTTTATACTTTATTTTATCCTAAATTATCAAGTATTTTGAATAACTAGGTACCAGATTAAAGGTATTTTATGTAGTTTTTAAAAATGGAATAATATGTGTGGGTCATAAATTCTGATTTTTAGATATTCCAAGTGTGTGTGTGTGTGTGTGTGTGTGCGTGCGTGTGTGTATGACATATTTCAAAATGCTGTATCTCTTTTTTCTGTTCTACATTTTTTCATGAAATTTGAACACAATTATAGATTTTATTGTGTAGTCTTATTTGTTTTTATCCCATGTAATTACATTTTATAGTTTTTGAAATATTATTTTAAAACACCCAAAAGTAGTCATGTCACTGCTCTCTTGCTCTTCCTACCTTTTAGAGCTCTTTCTTACATCCACCTTCTTTCGCTTCAACTCAAAAGGAAGGCATGAAAGCAGCTGTGGGTCATTCTAAACACAGCTGTCTTACTGTGTAATTGTTTGCTAGCTTGAATGCTGTTCTAGGACTTAAAGCCTTGTAGGTTGCTGTTATTTTTTTTCCTTTCATCCACCTGACTCCAGAAGATGCCTAAACATCTATCAAAGCAATTGAATATTTTTGAGTTCATGGCAAAAAGAAAAAAAAAGGAAAAGCTAAACATTAAAGACCAAGAAGGCAGCAGGTTGAGATCCATTGCAGCGGCTGATACTGATGAAGATCCCAAAACATGCACATCTAGATTGCAGTGAAAATTGATAAAATTGAGATGTCTATCACTGGTTCATCTAATCCAAGCCCTGCCAAAGAAACCATGGAACAGGAGCAACGATAAGAAGCTGTGTCATTGTTATACCTTGGACTTTATATGAACAAGGCTGTTTCTGATTCCCAAGTGAAAGTTCAATTAGTGCAAAATCCATGGATTCCATTACCAGGACATGTATTTTGTGTGGATAAGAAGAGGCATCTAAATTTTCAACTCAAAAGTTATCTCAAAACTGCAGCTATGAATGTCCAGTATACTAGTTCGCCAATATAGAATAAACTAATAGACATTTGAGGTGACAAGATAATCCAAAAATATGCATCACAGTTTTTTTCTCTGTTTTGGCAGGTGAAACTTTGGATGTGAGTACCTCAGAACAGTTATTGCTCTCGGTAAAGTACGTTGATGTTGAAGCTGCAGGAATAAGAGAAGACTATATAGGCTTTGTGAAGATAAGTGATATGATACAGTAGGACTTGCAGGCATTATTTTGAGAACACTGGAAAAAATTGGGCTGAACCTGCAATACTTGTGTGGTCAGGGTTATGATAGAGCTGATTATATGAGTAGTCATATTAGTGGTGCACAGGCAATTGTATCACAGAATATATCACATCCACTGCAGTGCTCACTCACTAGCCTTAGAAAAGACTTGCAGCTTTCCACCTGTCATAAACTGCCAAGGATCAATATCATCTGTGTACAATTTCGTCATCCATCAGGCTGGAACTGTTGAAGAAAAATATAAAATACTGTTTCCCTGAATTAAGATCAAAAACATGTTGCCACCTTGTGAAACTCATTGTGTTAAGTGACATAATGCAGATTTACGTTTTGTTGAACTGCACAGTGTGATGGTGAGAACATTTGAAGAACTAAAAGAGAGTCCTCTATACAAGAGTGAGACTTCTTTCCAAGCTGGCCAGCTTCTTTTAGCTGTACTGAATGCTGAATTTGCAGTAACCACCATACACATTCTAAGGAAGTTTCTCTCATCATCCCTTCAGCTTAGCAAAACATTACAAAGAGTATATATGGACTTTTTCTGTAGTCTGAAACATGTTGACAGTCTCTAAAAAAAATCAGGGAGATGCACACAAAATCTGTGAAAGAATTTCTGGAGATTTTTGACTCAACAAGATTAGTGGTTAAGTCTATGGGTGGATAAGTTAGGATTCCTCTCATCTGTTCAAGGCAGACTTGTAAAAGCAACATCCAGGCAACTTCACCATCACCAATCGAATAATATGAGCTAAATGTGTACATCCCATTTTTGAACTTTTTCTGCAGTCAGCTTCAAGAAAAGTTTACAGAGCACAGGGAAGTAGTTCAGGAACTGCAAGTATTCCTTCCTAGTAATTGTGTCCATTTAAAATCCAGCTTGTACAAGTGCACAGAACTTTACAATGGATGTCTATATATGCTGAAGCACTGACAGAGTGTGACCTGTGGTACTGAAAATGGGAAAAGTCAGGAGTGACTTGGGAAAATGCAGGTTGCTTCTGGTGTGAGAGAATTGGCTCTCTGCAAGGACACCTGGATGTTTTTGATTGAGATTTATCTATGTAGCCTGATTTCTGACAAATTGTATTGACACAGTGTTTCCAATAAGAGTTGTGGTATTCTTTGGCAATCACTAAATTAACAATTAATAGTCATTTACAGGGTTTTTTAAAGACTTGAAGCTTTATAGCTAAAATAGAAATTTGAATTAGGTCTATAAAATCTAGAATGAGTCATACAATTTAAATTATTCTGTGTTATGGATCTACACTTCATGAATCGCAAAAAAAATTGTTTCAACCCACCCCCCAAATACACACACCCCACCCCCAAATGATGCCTGGTTTCAGGTATGCCTTATGAGAAGTATTTGAACCATTTAGAAATGGGGGAAACTCATATAAAAAGTGGGAAATCACCAATTGATGGTGTCATGAAAAATGAATTGTGGTCACCTGAAGACACCCAGAACACCAGGTGGGGCCTCTGGAGGGCTGGCTTTGGCTGCAGGTCCCAGAATTTCCTACCTCTGCTTTACAACAACTGGTTTTCGGGGTTTATGCCACCTCTGAATCTAGAGGTGCCCATTCACAGTGGAACATGCCAATTTGTTGTGGTTGACACTGGCTTGTCGTCAGCTAGCATAGTTGTACATGAGGCTATTGGCTGAAACAGACCAAATGAAATTTCATGGTGACATTTTCTTGATGCATAATTCTTGAAAGCTGCTTTCATGCAGCTGCAGTCATTCTAAATTACTAGCTCATGTTTCATTAAGCCTGATCAAAAGTCATCATAGATTTGTTTCTCTTTTGCCATTTATATTTGACTGCCAGCAGCTGGAGTAAATCTTTTCTTCTTCCAGCCATGCTTGTTATCACTCTTTTTAGGGCTATTAATTTGCTGCAGTATATTGAAATGTACTATAACGTTTAGATATGGCAGTTTGATGTGCAATAATATTATTTTGCACAATTAATTCCTGCTTTCCCTCCATATGACCCCCATTCAAAGAGAATATCAGTTATGCTATGCTTTTTAAAAAAATTACTGCGCCTGGTATGGTTTATATCAGAGGGATACCTTTCTCCAAGATACTAGCATCATCCATAAAGAAAAATACACTTTCTCTAACCCTGCAAGTTAAGTATGTGTTTAATTGTCTCCAAATGAAATCAGCAGGGCCTAAAAATGCATACGTTGCAGGGTGTTTGGCTGCAAAATGTAAATCTAAGAGAGTGCTGTTTTCCCTAGCAAGGATGGCCAAAGCATGTAGTTCTACATGCTAATATTTTACAGGTGAAAAGACACATGTGACCAAGCACCATCAAACTGTAGTCAAGATGGTTAAAGTTATTCATGTCAAAGAACACATAAGCGAGAATGGACTGCAGCAGTTTGCTTTTGCCTTCTAGCAAGGCACGTTTTTTCTTTTCCTTCCACCACTGATTGAGAGCAGATGACTTATGCACTTGAACTCAGTTTACAGCCATTGAAGTTTGCTGAAGATAAAGAGAGAGAGACATTTTAAAAGCTAGGGCCCTTCCACACAGCTCTATATCCCAGAATATCAAGGCAGAAAATCCCACAATATCTGCTTTGAACTGGGTTGTCTGAGTCCACACTCAGATAATGTGGGATTTTCTGCCTTGTTATTCTGGAATATAGGGCTGTGTGGAAGGGCCCCCAGTGGCACAACAAAGAATGGTTGGGGACTTCTTCTGCCAAATCAGGGCAGTTGCAGGATTGATAAATCCAAAATTCCCCAAGCTTAATGACACTGGAAACAATTTAGAACTACTCTTTTGGGATTGTTATTTGCTATGAAGTCAACTTTGACTTATGGTAACCCCATGAAAGGTAATCAACCACTCGACTCAGCTCTTGCAAACTCAAGGTGAGTCAATCCATTTGTAGTGCAATTACCTGGACCGAAATATATGTTGACCTTGTCTCTAAGTGTTTTGGCTCTTGCATGACTCAGCTCTTCCCTCACTTCACATCCTGTTTATTTAAAAAAGCATATCTGTAAGTCCTCCCAAAGAGGAAATCATAAGAAAAGTGGAAGCTGGTGAAAAAATAAATAAATCTCCGGATGCATTTCAGAAGATTACTTCAAGTAGTCTCTAAGGATCAAAATATGAAATGGTCATCATCCCAATTATCCGCTGTGTACATCAGACTAACTCTATTGTGTTAACCAGAACCAACCCATTGATCACATCAGGGACTCATTGCATATTGCCACACCACATTTCTTTCAGATTGTGCCCCTCTCAGATGAGGATCATTGAGGGGACTGACACTTCTAATTCTCCAATGACAGTTTATGTTGCTGCTATACAAAGAGCCAACTAGTGATGATGTCCAATGAGGTCCTGAGCCACTCAGCGCACAGATCCTAGTTGGACAGTTTTTGAACCAATCAGGAGCTGGCCCAGGTTTCTTGAAATGCTGTTAAATGAAATAAAAATGCTCTGTATTTCAGTTGTGTTATGTCAGTACTTTGAGGTGCTTTCTCTGCTGACATCCTCTCCGGCCATTGAGAATAAACCTCTGCTTTTGCTTTCTACCCATCTGAGCCTGATTTGGCCTTCTGGGAAATTAGACACACCGGGGACCTTGAACACGTGCTTTTTGCAGAGCTGAAATCACTCAAATTATTTCTGCATCTGGCACCAACTTTTCTGTTAAAAAAGTCATGCCCTGAAAAACATTACCTTTGTTAACTGAGATATGTTTGTACAGGTGGTATTATTTTCATGACACAATAGTTTTGAGGAAAGGCATATTATTGTTCAGTTTTATTATCAGTTCATTGTCTAATTATGCCCAGTTTATAATTGATTTTCTGTGATAAGGAGCAATACAATGGTGCCAATTTAAGAAAGGCAACTCTTTGACCATTGTCTGCTACAAACAGACCTTGCATACGGAGGATGACCTGCTTGCATTTTATCTACTTCAGTTCCTAGCAGATACAAGGAAAGAGACAGAATACGCAGCATTGCTCCCACACATTTCCCAGCTGTACAGCAGAAGGAACATTTGCTAGACTGAACCTTATTTCTCTATTTATTGGAGATAGAGAGACATCAATATTTCTGAATTGTTTCAACAACACAGCAGTGAATACCACAGAAAATCCTATAAACCAGGAAACACTTCAGTGTCATATGAAAACCTCAGAGCTAATTGTTGTCTTTATATCTGCACACATTTCACTATGTTCCTTGCATGTGCTCCTTTTGAGACTGAGTACAATTGTCGTCCCTGTATTTTTCTCCTCTGTGTCCTCTTATCTTACATTTTCCTTCTTTCCATGACTGTCACTGCAGGATCTGTTTGGTCTGTCGCCATTCAGCCAATTGCAACAACATTTCCATACTTCTCCTTTTGTCATGATGGTTCTCACCAGGGGCATGATTATGGTGGAGGCACAAAATGAAGGTGTTGCTTTTCCAATAATAATTTTCCCCTTTGTGTAATTTCCCTTCACACCCAATATCTAGCATTGCAGAGAGAAGCACTGAAAATCATTCACATCATGACCTTTTATACACTAGGGGTGTGTGGGGAGGGAGCAGGAAGTGACAGATTCAGAAGACATGGCATTAAAACAACTGTCTATAAAATAGTTGTGGTATTTCAACAGAAATTGATAACCCTTGTACTTGGATAGGACTACAAAAACTTTTTTTGCAAGCTCAACTTACACATACTGTATCTATATACCTACAAGGCTAAAACTCTGTGCTGATTTACATTTTTAACTTTCGAATGTGATGGAAACCATTATTAAAGAAAAAATTACTAAGCACATAGAAGAACAGGCATTGCTGAAGGAAAATCAACATGGTTTCTGCAAAGGCAAATCATGTCTTACTAACTTGTTAGAATTCTTTGAGGGTGTAAATAAACACATAGATAAAGGGGACCCAATTGATATTGTTTACCCTGACTTTCAAAAGGCTTTTGACAAAGTCCCTCACCAAAGGCTCCTAAATAAGCTCTTCAGCCATGGAATCAGAGGACAGGTCTTGTCCTGGATTGGAACCTGGCTAAACTGTAGGAAACAAAGGGTGGTAATGAACGGACATTCTCTGGGTGGAAAGAGGTGAGAAGTGACGTACCCCAAGGTTCAGTTTTGGGTCCGTTACTTTTTAATTTATTCATTAATGATCTGGATGTAGGAGTGAATTCTGAGGTAGCAAAGTTTGCAGACGACACTAAATTGTTCAGGGTAGTTAAAATGAAACTGATTGTAAAGAGCTCCAGAAAGATCTCTCGAAATTGAGTGAATGGGCAACAAAGTGGCAAATGCATTTTAACCTAAACAAGTGTAAAGTCATGCACATCGGGGCAAAGAACCCCAACTACACCTACAAATTGATGGGGTCAAAGCTTTCCGAGACAAACCAGGAAAGGGATCTTGGGGTCTTGGTGGACAGCTCAATGAAGATGTCAACCCAGTGCGCAGCAGCAGTGAAAAAGCAAATTCTATGCTAGGCATGATCAGAAAGGGAATCGAAAATAGGTCAGCAAATGTTGTATTACCTCTCTCCAAAACTATGGTAAGGCCACATTTGGAGTACTGTGTACAATTCTGGTCTCCGCACCTTAAGAAGGATATAACGGAACTGGAAAAGGTAATAATAATAATAATAATACTTTAATATTTGTGAGTCGCCCTCCACCGGCGGTGCTCCGGGCGACTTACAACAGTTAAAACCCTAGGGTGAACAATGTACAACAGTTTAAAAACATGGAATATGAACAGGAGGGGTGGCTCAGGTAGTCCAGGGTACCGAGCCAGTCCCGAACGCTAGGCGGAAGAGCCAGGTCTTCAAGGCTGGCCGGAATCCAGATAGAGTCGGAGAGGCTCTGAGGGTGGGCGGCAGTGAGTTCCAAGTCGAAGGGGCCGCGACGGAGAAGGCTCTCCGCCGAGTTTCCGCCAGTCTAGCCTCCCGCACTCCAGGGGTAGTCAGGCGGTCACCGTTGATGGAGCGTGCTGGCCTCTCGCTGCATTGGGCCGTCAGCCGGTCACTCAGATAGGAAGGCCCAATGTTGTGCCGGGCTTTAAAGGTGAGCACCAGGAGTTTGTAAAGGGCTCTGAACTCTAGGGGCAGCCAGTGAAGTTCTTTTAAGAATGGGGGAAATGTGATCCCTCACTGATGACCCAGTAATGAGTCTGGCTGCGGCGTTATGGATACGTTTCAGCCTCTTAGTTGTTGTCTGGGAGGCCCACATATAGGGCGTTGCAGTAGTCGAGGCGTGAGACGACAGTGGCATGGACCACTGTTCTCAAGGCCTCTGGTGGAAGGTAGGGAGCCAGCCGACGGGCCCTACGGAGATGGAAAAAGGCGCCCTTAGCTGCAGCCTGGATCTGGGCCTCCATTTTCTGTACCCAAAAGGTACAGAAAAGGGCAACAAGAATGATCCAAGGGATGGAGCGGCTCCCTTATGAAACCAGGTTGCAACGCCTTGGTCTTTTCAGCCTTGAAAGACGGCGTTTAAGAGGTGACTTGATCGAAGTGTATAAAATCATGCATGGGATAGAAAAGGTGAATAAAGAAAAATTATTTTCTTTGTCACAAAACACTAGGACTAGAGGGCACTCCCTGAAGCTCCAAGGTAGGAAAATTAGGACTAATAAAGGGAAATATTTCTTCACCCAGAGGGTCATTGGGTTATGGAACTCACTTCCAGAAGAGGTTGTGACAGCTGTCAGCCTGAATAACTTCAAGGCAGGATTAGACAGATTCATGGATACCAAGTGTATCGGTAGTTACTGAAAAGGACATTCAAGTGCCACCTCGGAGTTGGTTGAGGTAGGCAGGATTTCCCTGGGTACTTGTTGTGGGGGGTCGGGAGCAGGTCAGGGTTTTGCCCTCCCTTCTGCTCGAGATCCCCGTGTACAACTGGTGGGCCACTGTGTGATACAGAATGCTGGACTAGATGGGCTGAGGTCCGATTCAGCATGGCTCTTCTTATGTTCTTATGAATGCTCATATGCTCTGCTCAGAGGCAATTCAGTAATGTTTTGAATTATTTAGTTTCATCTGGAAGTGCCACATGCATGTACTGTTATTTTTTTAAATAGAGGCTGTTTTTTAATTTTTATTTATTGATTTGGTGGTTATCATGGCTACAATATTATGGTCTGGTCTGATACAGGAGGAGGTCCAAAGGGGTGCCACCATAAGTTACTGCACTGGGTAACACCAACAGTGGGGATACCACTGCTTTTATATTTTTGTTGCAAGATACTAAACATTATGAAGGTGCAAAAAAATTTATGGGACAAAACATAAGCAAACAAAACCCAAATGGCATTTGTTGATTGTCTTTTGCTCAAGAATGCCTGCTGCCACCATTCTGTATACACTTTTACAAATATCTACATTAAGTGGAGTCCATTTTTCTGGAAAATTGAACTAGCAATGGACTAACAAACTAAATGCATTGGAAAATTCTCCTCCTGTTCCCATTGACATCTGAAACAGTTATTTATTTATTGATTGATTGATTCGATTTGGTATACCGCTCTCTCTGGAGCCCAGAGCGGTTTACAAGATAAAACCAGATAAAAACACATAAAACAGCATTATAAAACCAAGTTCAAACCCCGCTCCCAGCCTTAAAATCCCAGCAGACAATAATACAGATGGCAAGATGCGGCAAGGTGGCAGGAGCCAAATGCCTGCCTGAATACACAAGTCTTTACCAACTTGCGAAACGCCATCAAGCCCCGTAGAGCTCGTGTCTCCGCAGGCAACGAATTCCAGAGGCATGGCACAGCCACCGTGAACGCCCTCTGCTGCGTACTCGACAGCCAATGGGTCTTAATATTAGGCACCTGCAGTAAATTAAGCCCCTCTGAATGCAGTGATCTACTGGGCACGTATGGGGTAAGCTGCTCCTTCAGGTACACTGGCCCCAAACCATATAAGGCCTTAAAAAACAAGACTAACACCTTGAAGCAGACCCGGAATTCAATAGGAAGCCAGTGCAGTTCGCGCAGGAATGGGGTGACATGAGCAGATCTTGGAGCTCCTGTGAGCAGACATGCTGCTGCATTCTGCACCAACTTGAGTTTCCGGATCGCCGACAGGGGAAGGCCAATGTACAGCGCATTACAGTAGTCGAGCCTCGAGATGACCGTGGCTTGGATCACTGTGGCCAGGTCACAGCGGGAGAGGTAAGGAGCCAGACGTCTTGCCTGCCGCAGATGGTAAAACGCTGTCTTGCAGGCGCAGACAATCTGCACCTCCATAGACAGCTGGGGGTCCAACCGGTCCCCCAAGCTCTTAACTAGTGGCTGCGGGCAAAGTGCCACGCCATCAAACGTCGGCAACTGGGTCTCTATCCCCTCCAGGCGGCCCAGCCACAAGATCTCCGTCTTCGCCGGGTTCACCGTCAACTTACTGGCTCGCAGCCATCCAGTTACGGCTTCAAGGCAAAGATGGAAATTATCGGGTACAGATTCCGCCCCGGGGTCCATCCTCAGAATGAGCTGGGTGTCATCAGCGTACTGATGGCACTCCAGCCCAAAACTCCGTACCAGTTGGGCGAGTGGTCGCATGTAGATGTTAAATAACAGCGGGGAAAGGATGGCCCCCTGGGGAACTCCACAATGTAATGTCAAGCCCCTCTGTTCTAAAACTGCTCAAAGAAACATGGTATCAGTTATTAATAGACTGTGATGGGGAAATACAAGAATTCACGTGTCCTTTACAAAAAGAGCTGGAAGCCCCATTGAAATATAAACCCATTCTTTGAGCAGAAAAAGTGATTACTTTTGTACATAAGGAAATTGCCACAGGAAGCCCACCCATGCATTTTGTTTCTACAGTTTTATGCTGTCTTAGAATCACTGAACTCACCAAACATCTTGAGTCTGACCCCCAGCTGTCTTCTTATTTATTTGGCACCATTTTTGTACAGGGTACTTTCAAACAAGAAAACAGTTCCATGTTCTCAGATATACAATCTAATTATGACAAGACACACACAAAAACTGGGATGGCAGTGGAGAGGGTAGTCCAGTAGATACTGCTTCTTCATGTCTCCCACCAAGGTTAGGGCACCAGCAGTTCGGTTGGAGGGAGGATCTTCAATGTATTTCTGGTCTGAGGTACAATGGAGCTGTGCCATATTGCTCTTCTCTCCTTTGAGGCTATTTCAGAGGCTGGAAAAGTTGAGCGTTTTTTTTAAAGTTGTTTTTTTTAAAAGTTGTCCTTTGTTTCTGGCAGGCACTTTACCGACTAGATTTGGAGCACTCAGCTCTGTGAACCAATGAACCCCCGAACTCCGTATTCAAAGAAGTATCTTGTGATTAATAGAGTCTCACTCCTTGTTTGTCTATCTTAATAATATAAAAAAATGATACTAGTGTAACAAAAGCCCTCCTCTTGTGTACTGCTCCGCTATTTCAGTTAATATACACTATTCTGAAAAGGCATCAGCTGGATTGTTTACAATACTTGGCACCCAGAAGAATAAATAAGAGCTGCGATAAAAGAAATGGATTTAATGAGGGCCACATTTTATTAACCATAATCTGTCAGAGGGGGAAACTTCTGTAGAAATCATATTATAAACAAGCAATAAACAAATAAACGGATTTTGAAAACTGGATCAGTACAACCAGAGCAAAGGAAGGGGTTTAGATGCGGAAAACTTCCCCCTCCCATATTGTTCCTGAGCCAGAGGAATTTTCTGTTTTAACTATATTGTACTTTAATTGGTGAGTGAGCGTGAGTCCCAGTTTTGAGGTAATGGTGGATTATAAATAAAGCTCCTCATCATCCCATGCAACAATAGAAATGAAGGTAAAAACTGGGGAACAGTTATGAAATATTGAAATGCAGAACCTCTGAGAAAACAACTATGGTTCCTGTGGTGATAGGTGTTTTGGAAACACTTCCAAATAAACTTTTTTTTCAAGTCAGGAGTAACTTGGGAAATTGCAAGTCACTTCTGGTGTGAGAGAATTGGCTGTCTGCAAGGACACTGCCCAAGGGACGCCTGGATGTTTTACCACCCTTGCGGGGCTTCTCTCATGTCCCCACATGGGGAGCTGGAGCTGACAGAGGGAGCTCATCCAAAGTAACTGATAAAACATCATGGGTAGGATTACCATAGCACAATTACAATTTTCTTCTTCTTCTTCCAATTACTGTGTTGTTATTTTTCTCATCAACATAAAGATCTGTCAGTTTCACAGTCTAACAGATGTTACTGATTAGAACTTTGAACAATCAAGTATTTCCATTCTGAATGCTTCAGAATTCCAAATGGATAAGGAAAGCTGATCCCCTGGGTCATTCGATGGACCAAGGGTTTTGGATATCGGACTGCAGGAATCAAGAACCAACCATCTCAGGCCCCTTCCACACAGCTGAATAAAATCCCACATTATCTGTTTTGAACTGGAATATATGGCAACGTGGACTCAGATAACCCAGTTCAAAGCAGACATTGTGGGATTTTCTGTCTTGATATTCTGGGTTATATAACTGTGTGGAAGGACACTCTAACGTGCCCATAAGTGGCAACCTTTGCACCCTGTAAAGTTTCCACAGCTCTGTGAAATGTGCCTAAGGGCCCTTCCACACAGTCATATAACCCAGAAAATCAAGGCAGATAATCCCCAATATCTGCTTTAAACTGGGTTATCTGAGTCCACACTGCCATATAAACCTCAGTACCTGACCATTTCACTCTCGAGTCTCGGTGTGGTACTGGACCCATTGTTGACAACCGAAGCCCAGGTTGTTGCTGTCAGTAAACAAGCTTTTTTCCATCTATGTCAGACGAAGCAGCTAATGCCTTCTTTCAGAAGAGGCCTTGGCAACAATGATCCATGCCACGGTCACCTCGAGGTTGGAATATTGTAACGCACTTTATGTTGGCCTCCCATTATCAGCGATCCGAAGAATTCATCTTGTTAAAAATGGGGCTGCCAGGTTACTGACGAGAACATCTATGAGGTGCCATATAACACAGATTTTACAGCATCTACACTGGCTGCCAATCGAATACCGGATCTCTTATAAAATACTGTTCCTGACCTTTAAAATCTTATATGGTCAAGGTCTGACATACCTCAGGGACTGCCTCTTCCCCTGTCAGCATCGGTGGGCGCCGCGATCATCTCAAGAAAATCTTCTGTACCTACCGGGTCCTAAGGAGGTGGGTCTAGAACAGGGGTGGGCAATTATTTTTTCCAAGGGTCCACACAAGAGCCAAAAAAATATTATGGAGGGCTGCACCTAAAGGCTGAACTACATTTTACATAATAACAATTGAATTTCTTTCATAATAATAAAAAAGGCACTAAATTGCGTTTTTGATATAAGACTGATAAGAGTATATGTTTTGAGCAATGAAAAAGAGAGGTTGTCATAGGAAAAAGGACATTTATTCACTAAAATTTTACAAAACAATTGTTAACAAAATGTTTAGGACACTCCTCATGGATAGTATTGTGCCACAAAGATTTTTTTGAAGCTTCCAAACTTGAGGATAAATGCATAATCAACAGTGAGCAATAGAAAACCATGGTTAAAAATGACATACATAATATCAGGGAATACATACCCACCCACAGACCCCAACCCGCCTTCACCTCTTCCTCCTCTTCCTCACACTTCCTCCGTCGCCCAGCCTCTCCTCTCCTGATCCTCCCCCGTCTCCATAGGAAACTTCCTTCTTCTCCATAATGGCCGCAGACAGGAGACCCTCAGAGTGGGAGTATGCTTGCTTGCACCTCGGCCAAAGAGCAGGCAGGTCGCCCTCGCCTCTGAGACAGAAAGAGAGAGGGAGGGAGGGAGGGAGGGAGAGGAGTGGTCAGGCGGAAGTTCATCTTGAGCAGCAGAGAGGGACAGCAACGGAGACACTCTCCTCCTTCCTTTTTTCCCCATAACGCCCGGGATTCACCAATGGGAGTTCGCCTCCCTCTCTGGCGTGACCAGTCTCCGGGCAGAATCTGCCTTTTGGAACAAAGCCTGGAGGGAGGGAGGGCGTTCCTTCCTGGGATCCGCGGGCCGGTCAGAATCACCCGGCAGGCCGTATGCGGCCCATGGGCCGTAAGATGCCCAGGTCTGGACTAGAAGCTACAAGGCGTAGGGCCTTTTCTGTCTCAGCTCCAGTGTTGTGGAACTCGTTGCCACCCTATATGAGAGCTATGCGTGACCTACGATCTTTGGCGCAAGCTCTCAAGACATGGCTCTTCAGTAGAGCATTTAATCTGTAACTAAGCTGATGTCTTTGTTTCTGTATAAGTTTTTGATTTTATTGTTGCACTGCTTATTTTATACTATGTAAGTCACCCAGAGCACCTTGGTGGAGGGCGACTAATCAAATAATAAACAATGATGATGATGATAGTTTAAAGCAGTTAATGTGGGATTTTATGCAGCTGTGTGGAAAGGGCTTAAATCAACTCTTTTATTTGTCATTGTGCATCTCTAAGTCATTTCTGACTTGTAGTGACCATAAGGCAAGCGATTGGGATTTTTTTTAATAAACTTTGGCCCCTTCCACATAGCTGTATAAAATCCCACATGGTCTGCTTTGAACTGGAATATATGGCAGTGTGGACTCAGAAAGCCCAGTTCAAAGCAGATATTGTGGATTATCTACCTTAATATTCTGGGGTATATGGCTGTGTAGAAGGGTCCTTTGTTATATTGAACTCATTGTGTGCATTGGATCAGACAACAACTCACACTCAAAACAAAACATAAAGGCAGATAATCCACACTATCTGCTTTGAACTGGGTTATCGGAGTCCACACTGCCATATAACCCAGTTCAAAGCAGATAATGCAGGATTTTATACAGCTGTGTGGAAGGGGCCACGATGGGCTAGATCAAGGATCTTATAACATTGGGATATAATCTGTTTATATCAGTATGCATTCCATTATTTTTTAAAGGACTGGATGCAAACTGTATTAAGACGGAATGCATACTCTCCTCATCATACTTGATTATTATGATCCTTATTATTTAAAAATATTGTGATTTGACTCATCACAAAGCTGGCCCCTCCCAATCAATTTAAAAGACCCCCTACATCATTCTATGACCTTTAAAAAAGTATTGTTGCTGATGGGATCCATACAGATATTCCTATCACACCCAAAAACAGTGCTTCAGCAATGGAAGAATCTGCGGTATTTCAAAAAACATGATTTGAATTCTGCCTGCAAATTATTTATTTATTTATTTATTTATTTATTTATTTACAACTTTTGTACCCCGACCTTCTCACCTCTATCGAGGGACTCAGACCGGCATAACAGCAAAGATTCAATGCTATACAATTTAAAAACAACTACAACAACATATTAAAATACATAAAAACCCAGCATAAAACCACATCGCCATTAAAACAATTCCACTCAATCTGTAAACGTGGTCATACATTCAGACAATAGCCAATCTCAGCCTATTTTGGGAAGGCTTTGTTCCACAAATATTCAGGTTTTGCGACACTTTGCAGATGGATTCCAACAGGATACTGACGGGATGGGGCAAATGTTATGTGACGGGACTCATTCAAAATCATTCTCAAACAGTCTCAGGGCCCTTCCACACAGCCATATAACCCAGAATATCAAGTAGATAATCCACACTATCTGCTTTGAACTGGGTTATCTGAGTCCACACTGCCATATATCCCAGTTCAAAGCAGATAATCTGGGCTTTTATTCACCTGTGTGGAAGGGGCCTCAGAAATGGAGTATTTCCTGATGTGGTAAGGTTCCTAGATTTAGTCTTGCTTAGAGCCAGTTAAATCAATGGGTCATTTAACATAACTAAAGCTGGAATCAAACCTTTATTCAAAACTGGAAATGGTACTGTTCCTGTTATTTATATGTGAGCCAGCTGGCAGATTCCTGTTTTCCTAAGGCTGGCCCTACCAATAGACTGATACAACCACCTGGAATAAAAAAATGTTTGGCACTGTGAAAGAGCAGCAAATGGTTAGTTATTTAATTTGTTATCATTGTGTATTTTCTTCCTAGGAAAGGTTAGAGATATGAGATTTTTCTGCCAAAAATATATTTATCTGGCTTTAGGTTCACTGCTTCTTAGTGAGTGGGTGGCAGTGCCATTTACTGCTCCATCTCAGACAGTAAAATATTTGGCTCTGGTTCTGCCTAACCTCACTGGGGGGGAAAGCAATGTCATGCCTTTTTCATTGGTTATATAGCACTATGCAACAAAATTGAAAAAAAATATGTGCCTGTTTTGAAAGTGTTATTTCCTGTTTAATTGTGAGGTACTTTACTTTCTTTGAAAGTAGTTGTTATACTCCAAAAACTTTGTTTATGTAGCTGCCGCAAACTATGTTGAATTGGTTTTGACTTGATGGGATATTCATTGAAAAACTATAGCAAAATGTACTGCAGGTTGTTCCACAAAATCAAAGTTTTTGCTGTTTAATAAATCTTTTCCATGTTGTTATGATAGAACCAGTTAAGAAATGACATTTATAACCCAGGAACAAAAATCGTGCTACATAGTGTAATGGGATTATGAAGCAGTTTTATTCAAATACGTACAATAGATGTGTGGCCTCTCTTCAGCCCTGTTTATACACACATGCAAAGAACTGAAAAATAAATCAAACAAACCAGAAAATTCTGATGTGAATCTGTTGATTAACTGTGTTAGGACATCTGCAATAGGCGAGAACAATAGGAGGAAATGGGGTAAGGTGGCTACCCTGTATATAATAAACAATTGTAATACTTATAGCTGTGTCCTCCTAAAAGACATGAGTATTCACACTGAAGCATTCCATTATGTTTTACTGGCTTCTGTAACCATAGCTGCTTGTACAGGAGTCAAGCACACACTTATTAGGAAGTCAGAATACTGCTGCAAGTGATTTTTGGTGATTATCGAGAGGGAAGCTGTTATTTGCAGTAAAACAAGAGCTGTGTGTCCACTCAAAATGTGTGTGGGGGGCATAGACAATATTGGCTCCCTCTTGCTCATAACCCACCACCCGCTTCACAATGGAACATGCTTAAAGTCTGCTATGCAGTCATGAAAGGGTTGCTGCAGGCAATATGAATACTTTGACATGGCACAAAATTGGCCTTTATAGCACCCTCCCAGACAATGAGTCACTCAGAGAGGATTTCATGCTATCTGGAATGCTTCTTCTTTATCAAAATAAGACAATTGAGCCCCAGCAGTTATTCTGGTGGGAGATTGTTCCGCCCATGTTTATCAAGGACTAAGTACATATTTTAAGCCTGCTTGGTAGAAAATACCGTTTTCTCTACATATATGCTTTCTATAAATGCCAGATGCATGAATGTGGAGTGACTAATACTGGATCATAACAATTCCATCTGCATAAGCTGTTGGTGGCAACCACAGCCACGCTTTATTGCTCGTCTTTCTTTATTGCCTCCCAAGGACATGTGATGGAAGAATTCTCAAAATATTGCTGGCAATTACCAGTAGCACCAGAGAACATCCTGTCGAGAGCAGAAAAGTGGATCAGAAGAGATGGCTCAGCTCAGCAGTGAGCTACCAATGACAGAATTCAACAAAAGTGCTGATAGGAATTTTCTTCCTGTAATTTCTCACCTTGACTCAAAGGGTCTTTCAAAGTAATGTAAGAAAACACTGGGATGAAAGGAGACCTTGTCCTAAATGCCCTATGGCACTCCTGTATGGCTAGCCTTTCTTCCCTAAACCTCCTCCCTAAAGCTCTTGGATAAGCTCCAGCGTGTTTTCAAGCTGTCCAGGGGCCTTTTCACACCGCACAAACACAATGCTATGGATTCCACATGGATAGCAACGTTTCTACCCTATGGAATTCTTGCATGTTCCTTTAGGAAGGGGACTTTATTTATTTATTTACGATATTTATATCCCACCTGTCTCAAGCCCGAAGGCGACTCAAGGCAGCTTATAAATTGGCAGCAATATGATGTCATAACAATCCACAATATACAATGAAAACATTTAAAACAGCATTATAAAATCAATACAATGCAAAAAAAACCATTAAAAACATATAATAACCAATGTCTTCCTGTTAATCTCACTTTCCAGTAGCATCGTCTAAGCTGTTTCATGTTTCAAACTTACACAATTCTGTGTTTGTCTATTGCTCTGCATTTCTAAAGGCTTGTTCAAAGACCCAGGTTTTTACTTTTTTTCGGAAGGTCAGGAGGGAAGGGGTCGATCTAATATCCCTAGGGAGGGATTTTTTGCCATTGTGCTGTGGTACCTCACCAAACTACAAACCATACTACAAACCCATATATTCTACAGGGGGTAACAAAGACAGTTTACATCCTATTATAACTGTATACTGTGAAAGGGCATCTAGGAGATTTTGCAGTTGGCACAATTATTCTTACATGTTATAGTACAGCATTCAGTAAGTGGATGTTAGGATTTTCTTTATAAAACAGTAGGATTCCACAAACATTGAAGCTGGTATAGTATTTCGGTAGGAGGCTACCAATGAATACCAAGTGCTATAGACTACAGAGGAAGGGGCTGGCAAATCCACCTCAAAGTATTCTTTGCTGAAGAAAACGCTATGAGGTTCATGGGGTCACACGTTGACAGGCAATATGAAAGCACATATACACAAATGTCCATGGACTTCCGTATATGCATATAAATAAGATAGCATTCAGGATATCTGCGTTTACAACAGTAAGGAAACAAAGAAATGGTATGTCCTCCCATGTTCAGTCTGGCTTTTCAGATTGTGTCTTTTAGTTGACTGACTATTTCATCCATTCATATGCACACGGCACTCTAATTCTGTATCTCCATCTTCCACTTTTAAATTGTGTGTTTCTTATCTCATTCTCTGCCCTTCTGCTGTAGGATTTTTCTTGCATCCAATAAACTCATTCTGAAAAACAACAGCTATGTCTAAAACTAAGATTCCTGCTTCCATTAGCATGCAGTGTTCCCTTTACTAAACCGCTCTGTTTGGCTCAGTGAATGCTTCATTATTCCAAACAAAACCAGAGTAATGGATTTCCCCAGTCACTTGTACAAGGGAAATCCATCTTGACTTGAAACTAAATTAAAATAAGTAGCAAATAACAACAGGAAAAAAACTTTGCTATTGCTGCTGCAGCTACTGCTGCTATTATTTTCTCTAAAATTACCTGGTCGAATAAAGTAAAGGATGTTTTCAAAAGCATCATTAAATTTATAGTGAATGGTAACAGTCTGATCTGATGAACATTTAGTTTTTTAAAATATTCTTAATAGGCCTATCTAGAAAGCAACTTATTACGCAGCCCCTTTGACTAAAAAATACGTTGTATAATTTCTTAACATTTCTATAAGAACAATTACCTGTTTAGATTGCTACAGAACCAAAGGCTGTATTAGGAATGGAGTGAATATTTGTTGATATTCATTTCCCAACTTAGAAATGGGCTTCTGAGCACTTGAGCAAGCCCACTGGGAACAATAACACAGCAATGAGATTTTTGTGCAGTTTTCTGATATGTGCATTGTGCACACTCTGAGGTATTGAAAATAATTATTCTGTACACATACATGTAGCTTTTTCTGAGTCGAACATATTTTGTGCCCCACAAAATATGTAATTTGAAGAGGGGGTGATTGGTTATTTTTTGTTTTGTTTTATAGATAATCACAAGTGCACAGAACAATTCCTCCAGAATATTTCATTTATTATTTCCCCCCAATTTTACCAGCCCTTCTCTACCCCGAAGGGGACTCAAGGCAACTTACTTATAGGCAATTATTCAATGCCTTAAAACACATACAATTCCAATAATATTAAAATTAAAGTTAAAGTTAAATTAATACATATCAAACATTTAAAACCATTACATTCAACATTAAAACCACATCATGTATCTTTAAGTCATACATAGAGAGAAAGAATACCATCCAAAAATGTATGTTTTTTCATCCATCACTGAGAAAACAACAGAAATCGTTTATCTGCATGCAAGGATGAAATAGGTAGTCATTTGCATCTCTTGCATAGGCAGTGTCTACACATACGACAAGGAGAGTCCATAACTACTAACATGGAAGTGCCCCAAAGCCCTTTTGGAGTCTACATGGCTGGCTAAGTCAACAACACATTGGCATCAGGCCCTGTACTCCTAGGGGCCATCACCACTGTTTTGTCAGCTAGAAGCAACTCCGAGCTGCTGGTGGCATTGCTTTTGATGAGTTCATAACAAGGGCTAGACTACTGAATTCCTTAGCCATTGCTACCAGTAATTGTGGTAATCCCAAGTTCTAGGGCTATCCCTACTATAGGAGTTGCCAGATGCAGGGAGACAGAGGAACAAGCTATATAGTGTTGGAAAGCTAGACAGAGGTAAAGCTATAAAGTCTTTGTTATTGAGAGCTGTATGTCACATGGTCAAGTCTGTAGCTCCTAAACTAGGCTATTGCTTTCAAGTGTAGAAGAAAATGCTTTCCCGCCTTCAACACTGAATTGCCAGTTTTAACCACCGGTTCACTAGACTTATGTACATAAAGTGGGAGGCTGCATAATTTTGCTCTTTGTCTTAAGCAGCCAAATGTTTTGCACTGGCTCTGCCAAATTCACACATAATGACTGCTAAGCCTGTGCACAGAAGCCTCCTGCTGTTCTGTAAGTGTTCTGGGAAGTAGTAAACGCAGGTGTGCGAATTCTATGTGCTTTCGATTTGTACATTTCCAGTATAACAGAAGCAGGAATTCAGCACATTCCTCACTGTAAGATGCCTGGGCATCAGATACGGATGTGATTCAAACATTTCACTAGGGGAAAGATGAGAGCATAATCTCTGTGGATTAATTGCTTGAACACAATGGATAAAAAATCCTAAAGGAAGGATTTGTGCTCTTATTTTCAGGAAGAGAGGTGAGGACAGCTGGAGAGGCGAAAAGAGGAGCTGAGTTGCTGTTTTCCTGGAAGCAAGATTTTTTCTTGAGATAATGTTTCAGTGTGGAAGGGATGATGGTAGAAGGTCAGACTCTTCATAGTGGAATGACATGCTTTTTCCAGGGCTTCACGCGTTTTCCTGTTGAAACTACTGGTTCTTTGGTGTCTTGGACTTTTTAAGAATAAAGTCTCTGAAAAATAATAACCTTCTGACTTCGGGGGAAAAGCAATTTGGTGGGACAATTCATCAAGTTACCTCTCCACTGGCCCCTCATATACCCTTTCTTCTAAGTAGAAATAGATGTTATTCAGAACTGGGTATAAATAGGAGGAAGAGAAGGGTGACTAAGAGGAATGTGGCAATACTTTTTAAATGATTTTTAAAATTGTAGTATGAGATTTCTTAGACATAAACCCACTTCTTCAAACAGTGTAAAATGATATCCAGATCCCTGTAAATAAAGCATATTTACAAAGTTGTAAGAGTGGGAATGGGATCGAATGTAATAGAATCCAGACAGATGCGAAACATTATCCTTGCATTAAATTTTTAAAGGGCTGCAGTAAGGCCAGATTTTATAGTAATCAATTAGAACTTTATTGCATGAGGCAGGCAACTCCTCATTGCAATTGAACTGTCAACTTTGGTGACAGTCCCCATCACATAATAACATGCACATTCCACTGCCAGTTTGCCTCCTCCCTGTGATTATCACATCCCCCACTATTGGCAGGTAAAATCTATCAATAGTGTGCAGTTCCACAACATTCCCATCACCTACCATGGTACAATGGGTCTGTACCACTTCTGTTCCTTCATGCAGGCAGTGGAGATATCAGACAGCCGGATTCTTCTCCTTGACCCACTTCCCCTTGCTGTTTCAGAGCTTTTCATTTTTTTATATTTCATAGTTATATTTCATTTTGTTTTGTTTTAAAAGTTGAAATTAGAAAATTACTTTAAAGTAAAACAATAAAACAGTAAAATAATAATAATAAAATTTAAGAAACAACAGGAGTCTGGGGTTACAAGATCATGCGGAAATACAATCATGGGACCACAATTCATTAAATTGGCACAATTGTGCATCTGAAGAGAGGTATGATATTGAAGATGTGCAATCCAGTATGCATTCATTATCAATGATAGCACAACTGCAGTGGAAATGCGGGTTTATGCCATTAGTGTTGATGCATTAAATCAATTAATCTGCTTACCAAAAAGTTTCCTAAAGTCCAAAACTTTCACTCAGAGGATTCCTTTTGCTGCATATACAATAGCAAGGACTCTTGTATTAATTGATATGCATTGTGCCATGAATGCATCTAATAATGGATGGAATTTGTGGATACAATTCTACTGATTTTCTTTCTAGTCTTTCTTTGCAATTTACTTGAATTTGTTTGGATTATTATTGCTATCCATTTTAGAACTCAAATTGCTGCAAAGTTCTTAGTTGTGTTTCCAACATTCATTTAAAACATTAATTCCACAAAGAGCACAGGGAAGCGTATCTTAGTTTTCCCAGAGGTTTGAAATACATGAACAGCAGAAATGCAATGACCTTGCAAGATCTCCATCACACCCTAAGCACACACCCACAGGAGGATTTGCTGAATAGTTCACCAGGTGCAATAGTTGAAAAACTATTAGACAGGAAATTCTTCTTAGACAAGAACTGAGATGGAGGCCGGGGAAAAGGAAAAGGAAGGGCATCCTGTCTGCACACTTTACCCCAGAAAGAAAAGGCAGAGGCAGGAAATATACTTTAGTAAGATAGCTTTCAGGTTGATTGTTTTTAAACAATGCAATTATGACTGCAGAGTACGTCAAACATGCATATCTATATTATCTATCAGTCGCAAATTTATATGGCTCTTTCTAATGAGTCGCTCAGTATTTAGTAGTGCAATCCTTGCCTCTATCATGTTCTTTTTAATACACATTTAGAAAAACATTGGTATCTGTCTGCTCCCTGGTCACTGGAGTGGTGAATCAACTCTGTATTTTAGTTAAAATTTTAAAATAACAATGAATCTATTTTGGGAAGGAGGAGGACTCAAAGCTCAGATTAAAACCTAAAAGGAATTTACTACCTTACTGACATGTAGGAAACCAGTCATTAGTACAAATAAATGTGTGTTTTTTTCCTTTTAAAAAAAAGTTACTTGAACTATATCTTAATACAATATAGAGATGCATCTGTTGGTGTCCAGCTGCTAGTGTTATGGGCACCGCTGGCGGAATGAGTTGCCCTTTCCCCCTTCAGTGTCCTGTGAATACTGGGAGACCCTCCTCAGCAAATATAAAGGAAATTAGAATTGCAAAAAGAAAACCCGCCTGCTAGTCTTTGGATGTAGCCAAGATATTAACTATGGAAACCAAAGGGATATGTGTGATTAACAAATAAAGATCCAGTCCCCTCTCAATATTTTTGTGGGGTTTTCTCATATAGATATTTCAGTGTCAGACACCTAGAGCCTGGAAAGCAGAAACACTATCAGTTTGCACTGCAGTTCCTCAAACATCCTAGGCAATAGGCTTGTGCATAGATTCACTTTGGATGTTTGCCTTTGAATGTTTCGGATTTTTAGCATGCCCTTAATGGCAAGGGCTCCACCACCATGGGGTTTTGTTTTTTTAATGAAACAGACCATACCGCTACCAGTTGCAGCAACCTTCAGTTTCTATTTGGGATCATGCAGTGCACAGAAAAACCACTGTGTGTTCATACGGGGTTTCCCTGTGAGGCCTGCCTGTTGGGCCAATCAGAATAGAAGAGAGCTGTGTCTAATGGAGTGAGTGCCTCCATTGCTCAGTTGCATCCTGACTCTAGAGAGAGATGCTTCAATCACTGCAGTCAGATTGCCTTGCTACTCGCTCGCTCACTCACAGCTTTAGCATTTGGCTTGGCTCATTTAATCTATTTTTTTCCCTAGCTTTTCCTTTGTCTTCTTCATTTTTTATTTAGGGACCAGGAATTAGAAGGTACGGGTGAGGGTGGCGGAATTTGGGGACTTGGTGTAGCAACCCAGTTCTTTTTCGTGCCTGGGGGGCAGGGGGCAGCACCGGGGGTCCCACTTGCATTAGAGACAGCCGCAGCTGAGGAGGAAATGGGGGAAGGGGTTAACGAGCTAGCTGGGCCTTCCTCTCCCACAGAGAGCCTGGCTTGGGATGAGGGATGGCCGGATGCCTATGAAGACTGGGAAGGTCAGGCTGAGTCAGAAAGTGCTGATAGCGATGAATGTTATGAGAAACTGGGGGTACGGATCACAGGAGAGAATTTGGGAAAACATGGGCGATGAGGCCATGGAAGCTGAAAGGGAGTTTGACTCTCATGAAGATAGTGAGCCAGGTGCTGGGAGGCAAGGACGAAGCTTTGATAGGAGAAGGAGAATAGAGTCCAGCAGGAGGGAATGGCACCGCAGTCTAGAGAAGCGCTAGATCCCGTAGGACAGATTACCGCCGAAGCCTAGAACGTCGGGGGCCTCGCCCAGGGGTTTAAGTATAGGATCCGTGGGAAAGGATCCTCAGTAGCTCGGCCACTTCTATCTAAGCGAAGTGAAGCGAGCGAAGGATCACGGAGCCAAGTTGCCGGCTCGTGCCTTGCCAAGAAGTTTCTTGGGCCCTGTTTGAACCTTGCTTTGTTCTTGATCTGCTTTGTTTTGCGGAGCCTTTTGCCAAGTCTTTGCCAAGACCTTTGCCTTTGGACTTTACTATTGCCAAGACCTTGGCTTTTGGATTATACTACGCATGCCTTATTTTGGATTGAACTCTTCTATATTCTGATGGACAATTACCTTTTCATCTGTTCTTTATTACTCAATAAATAGTTAGCTGATTACCGTCTCTGTGTGTGTGATTAAGGGGCCGGCTGAGTCCTTGCATCGTGACAGTTGGCCGAGCTACTCCACGAACCCCTTTTTCACATCACGGGACGCCCTAGGAAACGCGGACGGCGGGCCGGCGCAATGGCTCAACTGACCGATGCTCAAGTTGCAGCGATGCAGCAGGAACTGGGAGAACTACGGGCCAGGGCGGGCCGGCACCCTTCCGTGTCTACCCTGGCCCGGTTCGGGGGCAACCCGGCTCAAGTCAACGTGTTCATTGGACAATGTGAAATGTATCTGGAGCTCCGGCCCACGGAGTTCACTACTGAAAGAGCCAAGGTGGGCTTCGTTTATACGCTACTGGAAGGCACCACGGCGGCATGGGCGACCACACAGCTCAAGGCGGCATCCCCGCAAGTGGCCACGTTGGCGGCGTTTCTGGAGGCTATCAAGATCACTTGGGGAGACCCAGTGAATACCGAGTTGGCGGAAAGGGAGCTGGATCGTTTGTCGATGAGGGACATGCCCCTGTCTCAGTACATCTCCCGATTCCGTGTGCTGGCCGCCCAAGTCGACTGGAACCCCGCCGCCTTGCGTTACCAGTACATGAAAGGCCTGGCGCCGGAGATGCAGCAGGAAATTCTGCGAGGGGCCACTCGGCCTGCAGACCTGGAGGAGGCGATCACCATAAGCATACGGGTGGAGGCTGGAATGCAGACCCGGAAGCGATGGGACAAGGGGTCCGGGGAGCGACCAGGGGTGCGTAAGGAAACGAGAGCCAGCCAGTTCTCGTTTCGGCCGTTCACACCGGCTCCCCAGCCTTTTGATGAACCGGAACCCATGCAGCTTGGGCATGTGAGGCCGAAAGTAGATGCTGCCAAGAAAGCTCGGCGCCAGCGTTTGAATTTGTGTTGGTACTGTGGGGGAGCTGGACACTTTTCTAGAGAATGCCCCCAGAAGCCATGCGGCAAGACCCCCCGGGCCTCTGCTGCGTTCAAGGGGCCCCAAGGGGCCGAAGAAGCTATCCAGACGGCGGGGGAAGGGGTCGGCCGAGTTTAAGAGGGTTCGCTAACTCGGCCGCAGTCACCGACCTCCCCCCAGAACCCCAGACTGGACAATTGTTCCTGGTGATGGTCTCTCTCTGGTCGCAAGAGAAGGGGCCGATGATGGTACACGCCATGATCGACTCGGGGGCCACCAACAATTTCATCGATGCAGACTATGCCAAGTCTGCCGGATTACAGTTTCATGATCTCAAAGAGCCCAAAGGCGTACAGACAATTGATGGGAGAACCTTGAAAGCCGGGGCCGTGACTCAGTACACTGCCCCTACCAAGATGTGGATGAGCTCCCACAAAGAGGACATTTCCTTCCTTGTAACCAAATTGTCGTACTTCCCGCTGATTCTGGGAATAGTTTGGCTGACTCTTCATGATCCACAGATCTCATGGGCCAAGAGACAGTTGTCGTTTTCCTCTGAACATTGCCAGGGACATTGCATGATGGCCCGGGCTTGTCAGGCTCAAGAGGTAGAACAAGCCGCCACGCTGCCCAAAAAGTACGCAGGATTTTGGGATGTGTTCAGCGAGAAGGAGGCGGAACGTTTACCTCCCCACCGACCCTATGATTGTGCCATTGAGTTAGAACCCGGAGCCCCTATCCCCCGTGGAAGACTCTACCCTCTCTCGGAACCGGAGCAGCAGGCTCTCCGAGAGTTTCTGGATGAGAATCTGCGAAAGGGATTTATCCGGCCTTCTCAGTCCCCGGCCGGGGCGCCAATCCTGTTTGTCAAGAAGAAATCGGGGGAGTTGCGGCTTTGTAATGACTATCGGGAGCTCAACAAGATCACGATTCGGAACCGCTACCCCCTGCCACTGATCCCAGAACTGTTAGAACGAATGCGGGGCGCCAAGGTCTTCACTAAATTAGACCTCCGGGGTGCTTATAATTTGGTGCGGATTCGCCAAGGCGACGAATGGAAGACCGCATTCCAGACCAAGTGGGGAAGTTTTGAATACAGAGTTATGGGATTCGGTTTGTGCAACGCTCCCGCCTGTTTCCAACATTTCATGAATGACATTTTTCGGGACCTGCTAGATCGCTATCTGGCAGTGTACTTGGATGACCTGCTAATTTTTTCTCCTGACCAGGCGACCCACGACCGCCATGTCAAGGAAGTGCTCCAGAGACTCAGAGACCACGGTCTCTATGCCAAACTAGAGAAATGCGCGTTTGATCTCCGCGAGGTGGATTTCCTGGGCTACCACATCTCTCCCACGGGCATAGCCATGGATGACACTAAGGTCCAAGCTGTGGCAGATTGGGCGGCCCCTGCCAGCAAAAAAGACATTCAAAGCTTCCTGGGCTTTGCAAACTACTACAGAAAGTTCATTCCTGACTTTGCCAAGTGGGCTGATCCCATCACGCAGTGTTTGCGAGGAAAGGTGCCGTTCCGGTGGACAGCGGAGGCAGACGTGGGGTTCCGGAAGTTGAAGCAGCTGTTCACCACAAAGCCGCTTCTGCAGCATCCCAACCCCCGCACCCCTTTCATCGTGCAAGCTGATGCCTCGGATGTAGCGGTGGGAGCGATCCTGCTACAGCTGAAGGGGACGGACTTATTGCCCTGTGCCTACTACTCCCGGCAGCTGACGGCGCCGGAAAAGAACTATACCATTTGGGAGAAGGAGCTCCTGGCCATTAAAGTAGCTTTTGAAGTTTGGAGACATCTGCTTGAAGGGGCCAAATTTCCGGTGGAAGTTCATACCGACCACCGGAACTTGGAGCACTTGAAGACTCAGCGCAAATTGAACCAGAGGCAACAGAGATGGTCCCTGTTCTTTGAGAGATTCAATTTCCGCATTCACTATGTGACCCCCAAGCAGACCAAACAAGCTGATGCGTTGTCTCGGAAGCCGGAGTATGTCAGCGGTGGAGAAGGGCTTCCTGAGGCACGGCTGTTAAAGGCGGAAAACTTTGCCGCCGCTGGCGCAGCCCCTGCGCCACCCCCGGTGGTCAACCCGGCCCTGGGGGACAAGAGACCTCTGAGTGACCGGATCCACGCCCGACAAAAGGGAGACCCTTGGGTGCAAGAACAGTTAACCGGTGGTCAATCCCTTTCCAAGTCAAGAACGGGGTACTCTACCCCTGGGGTTTACAAGAGGGAGGAGATTCTCAGACTTTGTCATGATAGCCGGGCCGCCGGACACTTTAGACTGTTCAAAACTCTACAGGTGGTGCTGCGGGATTTCTGGTGGCTCAAAGTGCGGAGGGACGTGGAGGACTATGTCAGCTCTTGCCCGGTGTGCCAGAGGGCCAAGCAGCACAGGGGCAAGCCGGCCGGCTTGCTCCAGCCGCTCCCGACCCTGTCCGCTCCGTGGAAGATGATTTCGGCCGATTTCATCACCGACCTGCCCAAGTCCAAGGGGTTCACCACGATCCTGGTCGTGGTGGACTGCCTCACCAAGATGGGTCACTTCATCCCCTGTGTGGGGGTGCCCACTGCTAAAGAGACTGCGGATATGTTTGTGCAACATGTGTTTCGCTTGCATGGACTGCCGCAGAGTTTGGTGATGGATCGGGGCACCCAATTCACCTCTCAGTTCTGGCGGGCTGTGCAGAAGTTGCTGGGGATTGAAGCATGGATGTCTACGGTTCATCACCCACAGACTGACGGGCAGACCAAAAGGGTTAACGCCACGTTGGAACAGTATCTGCGGTGCTATGTGAACTATCAGCAGAACAATTGGGCGTCATTGTTGTCTTTGGCGGAGTTTGCTTACAATAATGCGACGCAAGAATCGATCAAAGAGACTCCTTTCTTTGCCAACTACGGACATCATCCTAGGTTTTACCCTCCGGTAGACCAGTCAGGGGACGTGCCCGCAGCGGAAGATTGGCTACAGGAGCTCACTGCCTTGCAAGAGATGCTGCGCACTCAATTGGACCAGGCTAAAGCGGATTACAAGCGGATGGCTGATTGGCGGCGCCAAGAGGGTCCGGAGATCCAGGTGGGAGACAAAGTCTGGCTGTCTACCAGAATTTGCCAAGAAGGGCTTGCAAACTGGATGCGAGATTTTTGGGGCCTCTACAAGGTGTTGGAGAGTGTGGGGCCTGTTGCCTTCAAACTACAGCTTCCGGCGGACATGAAGATCCACCCGGTCTTCCACCGTTCCCTGTTGATGGGTGCGGCCTGATGTGACGTAGCCGCCTCCTCCGGTGATGCGCAATGGGGAGGAGGGGTTTGAGGTCCAGGACATCCTGGATGCCCACCTCAGATACCGGAAGCTGGAGTATTTGATTGACTCGAAAGGTTTTGGACCGGAAGAGCGTTCTTGGACACGGGCTCGAGATGTTCACGCCCCGGACATTGTTGCCCGTTTTCACCTCAAGTACCCTGACAAGCCCAAGCCTCGAGGGAGGACTCGGAGGGGCCCTGAGGGGGGGGGGATAGTGTAGCAACCCAGTTCTCTTTCGTGCCTGGGGGGCAGGGGACAGCACCGGGGGTCCCACTTGCATTAGAGCCAGCCGCAGCTGAGGAGGAAATGGAGGAAGGGGTTAACGAGCTAGCTGGGCCTTCCTCTCCCACAGAGAGCCTGGCTTGGGATGAGGGATGGCCGGATGCCTATGAAGACTGGGAAGGTCAGGCTGAGTCAGAAAGTGCTGATAGCGATGAATGTTATGAGAAGCCGGGGTACGGATCACAGGAGAGAATTTGAGAAAACATGGGCGATGAGGCCATGGAAGCTGAAAGGGAGTTTGACTCTCATGAAGATAGTGAGCCAGGTGCTGGGAGGCAAGGACGAAGCTTTGATAGGAGAAGGAGCATCGAGTCTAGCAGGAGGGAATGGCACCGCAGTCTAGAGCGTCAGAGAAGCGCTAGATCCCGTAGCACAGATTACTGCCGAAGCCTAGAGCGTCGGGGGCCTCGCCCCGGGGTTTAAGTATAGGAACCGTGGGAAAGGATCCTCAGTAGCTCGGCCACTTCTATCTAAGCGAAGTGAAGCGAGCGAAGGATCACGGAGCCAAGTTGCCGGCTCGTGCCTTGCCAAGAAGTTTCTTGGGCCCTGTTTGAACCTTGCTTTGTTCTTGATCTGCTTTGTTTTGCGGAGCCTTTGCCAAGTCTTTGCCAAGACCTTTGCCTTTGGACTTTACTATTGCCAAGACCTTGGCTTTTGGATTATACTACGCATTCCTTATTTTGGATTGAACTCTTCTATATTCTGATGGACAATTACCTTTTCATCTGTTCTTTATTACTCAATAAATAGTTAGCTGATTACCGTCTGTGTGTGTGTGATTAAGGGGCCGGCCGAGTCCTTGCATCGTGACACTTGGGCCAAGACATGTCAACAGCAGGCATCCACCCCACTATGTCCCTTCACCTTTCCCTTGTTTGGAGAGCTGTGGCCTGTCCAAGATATGCAAGCAATCAGCCAGCCACATCCTGGATCATCCAGGTTGTTTTTTGTTTTGTTTTTTTTCAAATAAGGGGACCTGCTGCTGCTTGCTTGTGGATGGTGGGCTGCTGGCTTCTTCCAGTATATTGCGTGAAGAAGAAAGGCAACAGCTTTGGAATAAGTTGCTGCTGTCCTCATGGACTGTGCCTTATGAAGGGGGGCATCTGCAATTGATTGGTTCTTTGAACTGACCAACCATGTTGTCATTCTTCTCACCACAGCTCCTGCAGGCTGTGATAAGGGAACCTCCAGTCAATCCTGGTGCTGATCCTAGCTCGCCTCATTTTCAGCCAATCGGTGGAAGTAACAGGAAGTTTGAATAGCTGTCAGAACTTTATAAAATAGCACATATTTTGTGTGAGTTTATGCTTGTACTTTTTGAAGCAAATTGTTTGTACTTGCATCCTTTTGGAATGAATCGTGGCTTTGCCTTCAACCTGGGGAGCTTGTTTCTCTAACCTGGCCGATCTGGTTTAGTGGAAGCTCATCAGGCATGGACTTCTTGATTACGGTCCTAGCTGAAATCACTACGGTCCTAGCTGAAATCATTTTGGCCCTGCAGCCTTCTATAAGCACAAAAAGGAATGAAGTGACCCTGCGGGGCAATTTGTCTTTCCTTTTGTCTCAAATCACAGAGAAGGGTGAAGTTTGAAATGACATCTAAATTAGGTGGCTTTAGATGCTATCAGAAAGCTCAGCAGAATATGATAATGTTGAAAAAACACTCCCACCAATGTTGGAAGATGACTGCATTCAGTGTGGAGTGTAATGCCTGTTTGCACATAACATTTTCACAGGGGCCCCTGTTCGGTGACAGAAGTGTAGGGAGCATTGGAGCGGAAATATCATCAAAAAAGCATTGCCCTAAAAATGAACTTAATTTAAGCAAGTGAGCAAAATAGGAGTCCCCATGCCCTCGGGCAAATTATTTCCCATATTGTGCCTCTTTGACCAGTGGCTGGTGGGGGCTTTATCACAATTCTTGTGAGAATAAGCAAGAGACTGTGAATGGCTTTGATCTCTGACATACTGTTTGCTCTTGTTGTTTGAACTGACACAATTTTCAAGAAAGACTATGCAAAAGAAAAAAAGGTTGCTTCTATAGCCCGCTCCAACACTTCACTGATTCAAGATCAATTGCTATAGGCTTTGTACTTTCCAGGGAAGTCATCACTTCAGTTTTGTTTTGAGTGTATACCTAGGGCAAAGTTCCGGCACACAGGATCAGGGAATATAGAAAGAGTAAAGAGTAAGTTAGCAGCTTGCAAAATGTAAAGAAGTCTGCAAAAAATCTCTAACTAGAATTGTATACAGGCCTTTAGAAAATTCCTTTTTTGGATTGCAGTTTCCAGAATCCTTCAGCCAGCATGACCAAGTCATGAGTGATTCTGGGAATTGTAGCCAAAAAGCAAGACACCTACATCCTATTGTTAATCTTGACAAGAGAAGAACCATCGAATTAACTGGATTGATGGTGTTGACTCACCATTCATCAGTTAATTCTTACAAACAGATTTTAGCCTTCCATTTAATTTGTAAAGCAAAGTTTTAGTTCTTTTTTGGTTCTTGAAATTTTCAGATTCTCAATTGAGGCTGGTGCAGTGGGAAAAAGTAACATTCATCTGGGACTTTCCAGCACATAATTTGTACAAACCAACGATCGCCCCAAAAGCATTATCATATTTTTATTTATCTCTTTTTTATTTTGCTCCTTACCCTAGATATTAGATGATCTCTGCTTGCAAACATATACTCTGAAGCACATATCTCTTAGAAGGGCCAGGAAGGCAGGAAAAATGAGGCACAGTCAGGCACCCAGTCCTTGGTTATGAATTTAAGCAGGTTAGAATTGTCTCCAGCATCAGTGAAGTCAATGGACAGAACCTCTTGTTAGAGTAGTGAGAGAGACTTCTGGGGGCAGCCCAAGAATCAGATACATTTCTTGGGAGCTCCCAAACAAAATCTGAGAAACAACCAATCACGTTGTTGCAGAAGCTGCACAAACTTTTGTCAAGTGTCTCCCATGAAAGAGACACCAGAGGGAAATCTTCATGAGCAGAAAATGCTGCCAAGGAGCTGAAATAACTTTTGGAGAGGAGTCTTGAAGCTGCCATGACAGCAAGCTGAAGAAGTCATCTTTCCCCTTCTGATTGAGTGCTACTCAGTAAACAACTGGGTAAATGATTGAGCTGGGTTGCCCTTCTGTGACTATGAATAACGTACAATTTATTTATTTATTTATTTATTTATTTATTTATTTATTTATTTATTTACATCATTTATATTCCGCCCTTCTCACCCTGCAGGGGACTCAGGGTGGATCACAATGCACATATACAGAAAAACATTCAATGCCATAGACAGGGCCGGACCTAGGTAATTTTAAATGGTAAGCGAACAGTATTTTGGCGCCCCCCCCCCCCAACCAATCACTGTGATATATATATATAGGGTGCATAGACAAATTTGGGCCCTCCAGGTATTTTGGACATTCTACTGGCTGTTTGGAATTGTGGGAGTTGAAGTCCAAAACACATGGAGGGCTGAAGTTGGCCCATGCCATATATATATATATACACACACACACACACACACACACACACCCCTTCCTTCCCACCATTTCCCCTGCTCTATTCCTATTCTCTTTGAGTGTGTGTGTGTCTATATCTATTCCCCTTCCTTCTTTCTCAGCCCTATACCCCAGAATATCAAGGCAGAAAATCCCACATTATCTGAGTGTGGACTCAGATACTCAAAGCGGATATTGTGGGAGATAGGGCTGTGTGGAAGGGCCCTCACCCTTTTCCTTGCCCCCTTCCTATTCTCTTTCCCCTTCTTACCTTCCCCTTCTCACCCCTTTCCCTCCCCTCTTCCTATTCTCTTCTTGTGTGTATGTATATATGTGTTTGTATCAGGTCTAGGCTAATTTCGGGAGCAAGGGCCCGGGGGTTGGGCTAGGTGCCCTCTGGCTGGCAGGCCCGTCTGGCCGCTCAGTCCTGCTCCCGGCCCCCAGGTAAGGGTGCCCACGTGGCCTCCTCCCTCGCCCCACGTGCACCGGCGGCAGCAGCGGCAACAGAGGGAGGAGACACGCGGGGGGCAAGGGAGACAGGAAAGGCGTGCGCCTCTGCCTCCTCCTCTCTCGCCCTGCGCAAGGCATCCTAGGCGGGGGTGGGGGAAGGCATGCGCAGGGTGAGGTATGAGATGCGCGCAGGGCACAGGGCGAGGCAAGGAGAAGGGAAAGGCCTGCGCCTCTGCCTCCTCCTCTCTCACCCTGCGGGAGCCTTCCTCCCACCTTGCCGGCACCCCTGGGGGCGTGTCACCTGGCCCTGGATGCGCCCTTTGGCCACGTGGCGCCCTGAAGCGGCCGCTTAATTTGCCTCCACTAAGATCCGCCCCTGGCCATAGACATACAACATATATGGACAGACAACAAGCTACACAATTGGTTGAGAGCTCACCCCGACCTGGACAGGCCTTGAACTCATGACCTTCTGGTCAGTAGAGATTTAATGCAGCTGACTCCCAGCCAGCTGCACCACATTCCTGGTGCAAGATTTGGGAAACTTTAAAGTTCCCTATAATTTCTGAACTAAGGAGACTGCTGTCCGTGGAAGCTTTCTCTCTGCTTTCTTATTTCGTGGTGTTATTGGTCTCTGCTTGATTTAGTAGTTAGTCTTCTTTCTTGTTAGATTAAAAAGCAGAGTCTTGTGGAGAATATAAGCGAGTAAAGAGGTCTGGAAGCTGGATTTGTGGGATTTTTGGAAATTCTAGATTTTTTTCCCCCTTTCTTTTGGAGAGCCTGTTCTTTTTCTTCTTTTTACCAGCTATTGGAGATACTGGGACATTGAACATTAAATACTTGACTATATGGAATAATATGGTTTGATGCTTGCTCTTATATTTTGTTATAATTTTGTTTTATTTTGTTTTATGCTGTTATTGTGTATTTTAATGTGTTATCTTTTAACTATGTTGATCAGGCTTGTCCCCATGTAAGTCGCCCGAGTCCCTTTAGGCCGGGAGATGGAGGTGGGGTACAAAAATAAAGTTATTTACTTCCTTACTTACTATTCTACTTATTTGTCCCAAATTTTTAAAAAGCCAGGTGTTATACAACAAAATTGTTATTTCTTTATGATAAGTTATTTTATTTCCCTCTTCTTTCTTATGATACACTGTTGGTTAAGAGTTTTGATAATACATTCAGTGGCAGTATCTGAAGGCCTGAAGATAATTGTCATTTAGTAGTAGACATTATACAGATGCAGGTTTCAGTAGTTTTACATGTGATTTGCATGTTCCATTTTGTCATTTTCTTGCATAAAAACATATTTAAAATAGAGTAGTGCAGTGAGATTTAGCTGTATATTGACTCACGGTTCAATAATTCATTCAAAGGGTTTCTTTTAATTGAACTAAACAATGATATTCAAGCCAAATGATCCTTATTAAAGGTTGCCATGTTCAGATGTGTTTCTTTCCAAAAGTTGTCATTCATTTCAGTCCAGAGATATATTTATGGTTGGGAGGCAAAATGAGGCATTGATCCCAAAAATAAGAATTCTGCCCCCAGATGACATTTTCCTCTGCTCCCTAAATTTGTAGCATTGCAGTAATTTCAGCTGTGCATTTAGAAATAAAGTTCAGGCGAAAAGGGCAGCCAAAGTGACCAAGGCAATGCAAACACAGCAAATCTGAGTCCTCGGTGGGCATGATATGCTCAGTCTTTCAATTGCTATAAATTTCAGGAGTGAAAGGAAAGTTTCATTTGGGAGGCAGAATTGCGATATGGTGAGACAATGGAAGGGATGCAGTATTTTTAAATTGGATTGTTTTAAAAGCTTTTATACTTTTAATTGGATATTAACTTAATTGTTTTAATAATTATGTTGAGATTAATTCAATTTTAATATCTACCTTCTGTATGTTTCTAATTATATTGCTGTTTAAATTGTGAGCCACTTTAAGGCCAAATCCTGGGGAGGAAAGTGAGAAAATATAATAATAATAATAGTAATAGTAAGAATCACTATTTTTGCCCTTTCTCCTCCATAACTACACCCTCGGAGCCCCTGGTGGTGAAATAGGTTAAACGCTTGTGCTGGCAAGAGTGCTGACTAAAAGGTTGGTGGTTCAAATCAAGGGAGCAGGGTGAGCTCTCATCTGTCAGCTCTAGCTTCTCATGCAGGCACATAAGAGAAACCTCTCACAAGATGGTAAAACATCCAGGCATCCCCTGGGCAACGCCCTTACAGATAGCGAATTCTCTCACACCAGAAGCGACTTGCAGTTACTCAAGTTGCTCCTAGCACGAAAAAAAAACCAACCCTACACCCTACTTCTGTCTCTGGCGCATACATACTAGTTTCTACATATATACATATTCTGACATATTTTCTAATTTGCTTTTAACACATAACAAATAAAGGTAATATACTTTCAATTGTGCCAATTATATATGCAGTTGCATACATAAGAAAAAAAAATAGGACATGTAAGAAAAGGTAGTAGTAACCTTTTCTTATATGTGCTATTTGTTCTTATATATACAACAGTTTTCAGGGTTATAAATTTGAAATTCAACGTTCAAACATATATCTTTTAAATAAAAATTTGGCTAGCACTTCTGCCCAGAAACTGTTGGGTAAAATATTCCTGGATGGAAAAACAAAAGAAATGCAAATTAAGTTCCAATTCAAACGAATACTCACAGCAAAAATGCTCTCCAGTGTTTGCTTGATGGCATCCAGTCCTGTTCTTTTATCTTGACAGGATGTTTGTCATGACCAGAATTTTAAGGGAGCAAGGGGGGTTTGAAGCATAGAGGACAGAGAAAGGTTAGTGTATCTTTGCAGCACTTTTGACAGGTTAAAAGCCACTGCCATATTCCTCCCTAAGTAATCCTTCTTTTTGTTATTAAGGTTCAACCGGAATTTTCTATAATTAATTTTAGGAAACTCTCTGCTCTTTCTTAAACTTTACAATATCACCAATTGGTTCAAAACAAGATCCAGATATCATTTTTTCTTAGATTTCATATGTTACAAGTTTCTAAAGCAGATGAAGCAGTATTTGCAGCTGTATCTTGTTTCTTTGCCCAGGATATGTTGCTTTCTGAGGCGCTACAGGCAGTCCCAAGTTACAAACAAAAAGAGTTCTGAAAGCTTGTTCTTAAGTTGAATTTATATGTAAGTCAGAACAGGTACATTTTTAAAATGTAACTCCATTGACTTTGCAGGGTTCTTTCTTCCACCCTGAACATTCCACAGATATATATACACTCAACTTGCTTCGTTTCCAACAGACCTCTGAAGTTGTCGGCCACCGGAACATGGCCATACAGCCCGAAAAACTCACAGCAACCCAGTGGTTCTGGCTATTAAAGCCTTGAGCAATAATTTCATTCACTAAAGCAAAAACTAAAATATATGTATATAAAGACAAAGAAATAGTTCCCTGCTATAGACTGGTGTCTGAAACAGAGAAGGATGTAAACAATATGGACATATGTATTGTTGAAGGCTTTCACGGCTGGAATCACTGGGAGATTGTGTGATTTCCAGGCTGTATGGCCATGTTCTAGCAGCATTTTCTCCTGACATTTCGCCTGCATCTATGGCTGGCATCTTCAGAGGATCCGGCGACAATGCTGCTAGAACATGGCCATACAGCCCAGAAACCACGCAACATCTCAATATAGACATATAATGAATCTCCCCACAAGGTTGAAAATACAAATACCAGCTATTAAATGATCATCAGGTGGCCACACACTATTTTTTTTAATTAAAAAAATCTTTAGTTTTAAATTGGTTTGAAGTCTATCAAGAAAGATGTCTAAAGACACCAAGACTGATGTTAATCATTCCCGGATAATGGTACGCTATATTGCCATCAAGGTTGTGGTGAATGAGAGATCACTGACTGAGAGCTAGGCATAAGAGCTAAAGGAACAAAATGAAATTTTCTGATTGTCAGGGAAAGGATACATTGTGATGCCTTGTGAACACATGGGTTTGTGTATTTGGAGCAGTTTGCCCAGATACATTTATTCTCAGAGTTTGCTTGCCCATAATTAACTTCCACCAGCGTATGATCTCTTTTTCTTCTCTGGCAGCCTTTTTGTGATTGACAACACTTAGATTTCAGAAGAAGCATTCTGCTATTATGATGCACACTTTTCTTTTCCTTTAAGTGTTCTCATATACCTAACAGGCCAATTATATGCATGTTTAAGTAACTACTGGTGATAGAAAAGTTTATTATAGCCCTATATATGGGAATGAATATATATTTCTGTGTTTTTCTGTACATTTTGTCTGGAATTCACATATCCTAATGTATTTGTGGAAATTATTTTGTGTAGATATGTTACAAAAGGAGCCAGTATGATGTAGTAATATGAGGACTGGATTACAACTCTGGAGAAAAGGTTCGAATTCCCACACAGCCATGAAAACTCTTGGACAAGTCACACAGTTTTAGCCTCAGACAGGGTTGCCTAAGGATTGCCATAATTTGGAAATAACTTAAAGGTACACAACAACAACAAACTGACTTATAATCATTTACATAAATGTGAATTTCAATGTTGTGCTAATAGAAACAACAACCTGGTTGTTCTGCCTTTTGGAAATAGCAACCGTTTCAAGCTTCCACTAGTTATTTTGTATGTATATAATTGCTTACTGTATTGTATATATGTATTTGTTTATCATTTTACTTTAACTCTTTGTTGTGGGAGGGGCTACAGACCATGTGGTCAGGTCTGGGCTTGTTCGGGGCTCAGACTCCATTTTAGAACTGTATGCTTAAGACTTCAATGCAGGACCAGTTCAGTTTAGATTTCAGAAGATAAGTTTACTTTAGATTTCAGTAGAAACAGACTACAGAGACTCTATTAGACTCTCAGAACAGATATGCTTTGGACTATGGACTATTTTTATTTATTTATAATTATTTATTTATTTACAGTATTTATATTCTGACTTTCTCACCCCGCAGGGGACTCAGGCGGATTACAATGCAGATATACATAGCAAACATTCAATGCCATAGACATACAATATATATAGACAGCACAGAGGCAAATTAACATTCCAGCTTTCCAGCTTCATGAGGGTATGCTCGATTCCAGCCACAAGAGATGTCATTTCACCATCCAATTGTGACACCGAGTCCTTGATGGAATACTTCCTCATTTTTACGCACACTGCTGGTTTTATGGTATTATAAATTTGTTAAATTAGCCTCCCTGCATAAAGCAGTACCTACATTTCCTACTTGACAGGTGCAAGTCAACAGCTGCATAGGTCAACAGCAAGCTAGACTGACTATTAATGGTTGGGAGCTTACTCCGACTCGGACTGGCTTTTAAACTCATTAATTCTCAGTCAGTAGTGACTTAATGCAGCTGGCTACTAACTAGCTCCACCACAGACTATTGATTATAAGAAAGATGCCCTGTGTTACCTTCACAGAAACTACTTCAAATCCTATTTTGTAACTGGATTAATAAGCAACGTACTTGTATGCTGAATACATGAACTTTGTGAGCAAACCAGCTATGTTGCTTTTAAAGAAGTCTGCTTATTTTGTCTCTTGAGAGCATGATGTAAACGAAAATATATTTTAAGGGAGAGTAGATGCTTTTGGGCAACCATAAAGAACACTTCTGAAATTCTGTTGTATATACAGTATGTGTGTGTGTTTTTTGTACATTGGCCTATCTTTGTCCCTAGCAGTTCAAAGACCTACCTAGGTACATCACTTTAACAGCTGAGAAACCTAGCTGCCTTGCATGAATGCTGCTGAATGCCATTTTTCCAATAGGTTATGACTCCAACATGTCATGCTTTTACATCATTTTCAAAAAGGTTATGACTTCTAACAAGGTAATTCCTTTCCAAAGATCATAAAATCTCCAAAAGGTTATGGAGATTTCCATTTTCCAAAAGTGCCATAGTACCCCTTGCACAATGGACTTTAGAATGTTAGGGGACTGATCACACAAATGGGCTCAACAGGAATCTTCACAGAAGTCCTAGAGTGCATCTACACTGTAGAATTAATGCAGTTTGACACCTTTTCAACTGCTATGGCTCAATGCTATGGGATACTGGAAGCTGTAGATTGGTAAAGTACCAGCACTCTTTGGCAAACAAGTCTAAAGACCTCATAAAAGTACAACTCTCCATGATTCTATGGCTTTCAGCCAAAATAGTTAAAGTGGTTTTGAACTGCATTAATTGCGCAGTGACTATAGATGTGCCCTTTGACTTCTGTGTGGAGTCCTATTTAGCCAGAATGGTATATACAAAGAAGTAAGCTTAGTGTATTTATGGAGAATAGCTACCCATTCACCTGTTGTGGCTGTTTAGAGAAACATGGATAACAGATAAGTGCATATTCAGGGACATTTTGTCAAGGTGAACCACTCCACAGAACACTTACTCACAAATGGAAGGGAAGCATTACTTAAATTGCAGGATGAAATTCATAATATATGGTAGGGAAAGAGATTTTCTACCCTCAGATTTTGTCTTGGAATACAAAAATGGAGACAGCAGAGTATGTGAAAGAAGGAGAAAGAAGGCAACAACACAGGGCCCAGTAAAATGACAGGAATGTTCCCCATGGTCTCCTCCCAATCATTTCCCTTCACCCCAACAGTTTCAAAAGTTCCAGGAGGTCAGAAAGCTCCTACAGGGTCATGTTCCTCCTGTCAGCGTCCAGATACATATTGTTCACAACAGCCGTGACAGCAATTTCCCTTCTGAAGCATGGTCTGAAATTTGATTGCTAAGGTCTTATACATCCTGTCTGTATATAGACATGCTCTGAAATATAAAGAAACGATTAAGCAGGAAGCTAGAGAGTCAAGAGGAAAGTTGATAGGGAGCATCCAAACAGGGGTGATGTTCCTTGCTCAGACCATGGATAGTCTGTGCTTTCGAGTAAAATATAACACAGAATGAGGAGTAAATAACACCCCAGATGTTGTTGAACTATAATTTATTTTGCCAATAGCCGGTTTAGTTTATGGTGAGGGGTGACTGGCGCTCAAGTCCAACCATATCTACAACTGTGGTTCTCAGTTCCCTATATTTGGGATTTCAACTCCCAGAATCCCTAAGGATTGCACATGCTTGCTAGAAATTTGGAGAGCTGAAGTCCAAGACATGCAAGAGGCCAAAATTTGAGAATTACTGACCTGGAGAGCCACACGTGTTCCCTAGTCTCTGATTGTATAACTACTGCAAATCGGTAAGGCAACAATCACAAAAAACAGCTCTCTAAAGATTTTTTGTATTTGTGCTTTTTTAATTTTACTCAGCTAACTTCCTACTTGTCTATACATCATCTTAAATAAATCAAAGATAACTATAATACAAGATTAGCTGAATTTTTCCCCACAGTAGCTATAGTTTAGCATTACTAGCTGATCCCTCTGGGATTTTTAATAGGTTTCTCTTCACATATTAATTTGTTGCTGGCATTTTAGGTTTAGCTCAGGTTTTAAGCCCATCATTAGACAACTTCAGGATTTGCACACAGTTAAATCAGAGGCATAGCAATAATGACAGCTGCCATAAACCAAATCTAAGTGCTGATGAAAAAAATGCTTGTATTTATGGAAAAATAAATGAGATGCCATCATAAAAGGGCCTTGCGTCTGACAGCCAGTTCACAGTGTTTCATGATGTAGGAACACATCCAAAAAGAATGGAAATAAACACTGATAACCAATAACCTTGCCCTGCTTTCACTTGCTATGCATAATGTACCCATCATGGATACTTACATAAGAGAGTAAGTCTACTGAGTAATAAGTCCCATTATATTCAATAGCGCTCTCTCCTAGGTAAGCAAATATTTAAATGTAGCCTTGGAAAATGGAAGGAAAAAATGTCAATTTGTGTATATTTTAAGGCGGCCCAAGATAGGGAAAATCAGATGAGAACAAGGATAGGGAATTCGGTCCATCAAGCATGTTCCATCCAGAAAATGAGGCATCGGGCAAAACCCTACTCCTCCTAAAAGGTTGGATGATCCTGGAAGCCAAGACTCCTTACTCCTCTCTTGACTTGTCATATCAGAGCAGGAACAATTCCCCAAGGCACTTGATGAATTGTCCTTTTGTTTTCACCATTCCCAGGACAGAGACAGAAAGGCAAAGATGGCACCCACTCAGCCAGTGGTTGGAGGAGCACCCTATGGCAATGAACTTTTAGAGCTCTGAGATCTTGTTGTAACTGCTATAGCAACATTCTATGGGATCATGAGATTTGTAATTGCATTACTAAGTGCATTAGGGAGGATTATTTAGTATGCTCAGCCAGAGAGCTCTAGTGCCTCACCAAACTACAAATCCCAGGATTCCATATAAAGCTTCCATGGTAATTAAAGTGGAGTCATAGCCCTATAATTGTGTAGTGTGGAAAAGTAGCCAGATGTTACATAAGCGTTTCATCTTTCCATCAGAGACACAGAACAATCATCTGTCCAAATTGGGACTTGAAGAGGGACCTGTCATTGATGACATCTGGCTTCCGGTGGTATCGGGGGGACTCTGTTACTTACTCTCCACACCTGGATTAGGAAATCAGCACATGGGGAGCTTTCTCACCATTCTAATTTCCTGATGCAAACTAAAAATGTAGTCACTCCTAAAACAGTATGAAAAACTTAGGAATGTTATAGTACATTGGATTCTTGATATTCACCAGGATTTGGTTCCACAACACACATGAATACCAAATTCAATGGATACAGAATACAAACTGTATAAGCGCTCATAGATATAGCAGCTAACTTCTAAGGATGACTGAAGTGTTATCCACAATTCCAGGAACACATGCAGTTCTTATGGCAGCAGGGACTGCAATTGTAAGCACAAAAGTCAGAAGGAAAAAGAATGCAGAAAGTACTGACACTGACAATTACATTAGGAACAGTAACCATTCCCAAAGCGGTTGTTTTGCTGATAATACAAACATCCCAGCTGTAGGTGAGCCAATTAACACATGCCTTGTAATAAGAAACCTTTATCCAATTCAGACCTCTGGAGACAGACCATAACCTCTTGATGAATTGTAACTCTGCATTCTGTTATTCTAATGACTTTGTTTCTGAATAGCAGCCATGTTAATATCAGTGACAAAAGAACCAGAGTTTGAAGTGTTTTCCTCTTGTGTTTTTAGTATTGCCATTTCCAATGTCAGAATTTTTTTAGTATTTTACTGAGTAGAGATTAGTTGGTTGGTTGGTTTACCCACAAAGGCACAAAATACCCAATGAAATCGTACACAAAGGGGCATGAATCTGAATGGTCCCTCTTTTCTGATGTCCTAATCCAGGTTTGATGGGGATCATGTACCAAGCTTTTATCTACCAAGAGCTGAAGCCCATTGGTAGGTAAATGAATGAGTTGTTGTTGTTGTCTTCTTGTTGTTGTTGTGTCTTCAAATTATTTCCATCTTACTGCAGCACTAAAACAACCCTATCACAGTTTTTCCTTTGCAAGGCTTGTTCAAAAAAAATTGCCATTACCTTCCTCTGAGGCTTAGATAGTGTGACATGCCTACGTGGGTTTCAATGGTTGAGCTGGTATTTTAATCCTGGCCTCCAGAGTTGTAGTCCAACATTCAAAACACTGCGCCATGCAGGATCCCAATATGCTATATAGTATATACTAGCTTGGGGACCCGGCCCTGCCCGGGTCATTTGAGAAGTGCAGCAGGATGTAGAGTGGGTCATGGGGGCTCTGTGTGCCAAGTTTAGTCTTGATCCATCATTATTGGGAGTTGCAGTGGTATCATGAAATTACTGAAGGTAGTGCAAGTCCCATCATCTCTGTGTGTCCCGTCCCCCCCAAAGTGTAGTAGGATGTAGATTGGGTCATGGGGGCTCTGTGTGCTAAGTTTGGTCTGTATTGGTGAATGGATGAGGGATGCATTGTTTTTCGGAAGTGAGTGAAGGTACTTCAAGTCCCATCATCCGTGGTCCGTCTCACAGTAAACTGCACCAGGCTGTAGAGTGGGTCATGAGGGCTCTGTGTGCCAGATTTGGTGTTGATCAGTCATTGGATTAGGTTTGTAGCAGGATTGGGAAGTGAGGGAAGGTACTGCAAGTCCCATCATCCATGTTCTGTCCCCCTCCAAACTTCAGTAGGATGTAGAGTGGGTCACTGGGGCTCTGTGTGCCAAGTGTGGACTTTCTCGGTGTTTGTTGGGGGCCACAGTGGTCTGTGGGAACAGAGGGGTGTAAAAGTACTACAAATCCCATCATCCATTGTCAGTCCTCCCCAAACCTCACCAGAACGTGAAGGCAGTCATGGGGGTTATGTATGGCAAGTTTGGTCTCGATCAGTGATTGGATGAGGGTTGCAGCGGACTTTGGAAGTGAGTAGAGGCACTTCAAGTCCCATCATCCATGGCCCACCGTCCTCCGAACTGCACCAGGATGTAGAGTGGGTCATGGGGGCTGTGTGTGCTGAGTGTGGTCTGTATTGGTCCTTTTTGGTGGCCTCAGTGGTCTGTGGGAACCAAAGTCTTGGAAAGTACTACAAATCCCATAATACGTGGGTCATGTCATAGGGGGTTATGTGTACCAAGTTTGGTGCAGGTCCATCACCCCGCTGGTCGCTGTGGCCTGTGAAAGTGGCTGCCACATATCCGCCCTGGCCTGTGAAAGTGGCTGCCACATATCCGCCTGGCCTGTGAAAGTGGCTGCCACATATCCGCCCTGGCCTGTGAAAGTATACCGGTGTAAAACAGAAAGGAGTAAAAAAATGGAAAAGGCCTGCATGGAATGGATTCTGGGTTGCTGGCTTTTTTTCCCCTCAGTGGGAAGAAATCCTGTTGTTTGAATGTAGAGGCCTGGACTCTGGGTTGCTGGCTTTTTTCCCCTCAGTGGGAAGAAATCCTGTTGTTTGAATGTAAAGGCCTGGATTCTGGGTTGCTGGCTTTTTTCCCCTCAGTGGGAAGAAATCCTGTTGTTTGAATGTAGAGGCCTGGACTCTGGGTTGCTGGCTTTTTTCCCCTCAGTGGGAAGAAATCCTGTTGTTTGAATGTAAAGGCCTGGATTCTGGGTTGCTGGCTTTTTTCCCCTCAGTGGGAAGAAATCCTGTTGTTTGAATGTAGAGGCCTGGACTCTGGGTTGCTGGCTTTTTCCCCCTCAGTGGGAAGAAATCCTGTTGTTTGAATGTAAAGGCCTGGATTCTGGGTTGCTGGCTTTTTTTTCCCCTCAGTGGGAAGAAATCCTGTTGTTTGAATGTAAAGGCCTGGATTCTGGGTTGCTGGCTTTTTTCCCCTCAGTGGGAAGAAATCCTGTTGTTTGAATGTAAAGGCCTGATTCTGGGTTGCTGGCTTTTTTCCCTCAGTGGGAAGAAATCCTGTTGTTTGAATGTAAAGGCCTGGATTCTGGGTTGCTGGCTTTTTTCCCTCAGTGGGAAGAAATCCTGTTGTTTGAATGTAGAGGCCTGGACTCTGGGTTGCTGGCTTTTTCCCCTCAGTGGGAAGAAATCCTGTTGTTTGAATGTAAAGGCCTGGATTCTGGGTTGCTGGCTTTTTTCCCCTCAGTGGGAAGAAATCCTGTTGTTTGAATGTAAAGGCCTGGATTCTGGGTTGCTGGCTTTTTTCCCCTCAGTGGGAAGAAATCCTGTTGTTTGAATGTAAAGGCCTGGATTCTGGGTTGCTGGCTTTTTTCCCCTCAGTGGGAAGAAATCCTGTTGTTTGAATGTAGAGGCCTGGATTCTGGGTTACTGGCTAATCAGCGACTATCAATGCCCTCTGTCTGGTGCCTTAGAATTTTGGAGTGGCGAGGCTGTCCAATCAAAGGACTTTATGCAAATAGCTGCCACATATCCGCCCTTCCGCCCTTCCGCCCTCCGCATACACACACACATACACACATACACACAAACATTCCGTTTTATAAAGGTATACAGATTTAAACACTTTTCCCAGGGTACTTCTGTGGTGACATGATGCAATCCAGGGATTCTTGAAAAATGAAGAACTTGGGCACAACTCTTGCTTCCTCTGAGGTACATCCTGTGGCAGCCAGCAGCTTCTAGATCAGTAGGGCACTGGTTCTGCTCCAGGTTTTAGACTGGTATCTAAAAAGCTGTCCAAAGTGCTATACTTGAGGATATTATTCAGAATTTTGGAGATCTTTGAAGTTAGGATCAAAATCTGAAGTGAATTATTTGGCCCACTGACAAGGAAATCACCAGGCACCACTGAAATCATATGATCTTTTCGGACAAAATAATGTAAGAGGGGAATGAAGATTCAAAGAGAAGAGAGATATTGCATTGGCAAAATTACTTGCCATTGATTGTGTTTGGGAGACCTTAGACAGTCATTTTTTACCTTTATATAAAAAAAGCAAACTGACACAAGCTATAGTTCATCTCCCACCTGATTTGAAACAGACTTGATCTGAAAATGAGGACTCTCTGAATTATCTTTGCTGAGAACTTGGATGCTAAGCCTATCAGTCAATAAGACTTAGGAATAGGACCAAAAAAGATCTATTCTTTCAACCTAAATGAACTTTTTAAAAAGCCTGTGGCATATGGCATATAATGCAATTATGCAACGCCCCCATAAATCCTCAACCTACACAAAAGAAAAATTCCCAATGACCTTCTAATGTCCACTACAACAAAGAAAAATAGGACACCTTTTCTATTTTAAAACTAATGTTATCGAGCCATGATACATCCTCCCTGAAAGATTTATAGTTCATCAAAAGACAATAGGCAAATAATATTATTTTTCCCCTTTTTATTAAAATCTTTTCCGGAAATCTGAAGTTGTGAAATACTAAAAAACTAAAGGTTCTGGAATGCACCTAGCAGCTGCCATACCTGGCAAACGTTATCAAATCTAACCCTATAATAAAATTTATTAATTTGATGATTTTTGTATAACTAGTATCTTTTATATACTGTGTACTATGTCAATTCTTACTAGATGAAGGGTATAAACTGTTTCTATTATAGGTATGAAAATGTAACTTGAAGGCAGCCACCTCTTCATGACTCAGTTTACATAATCTCATGCCCAGGAACCCTCCAGCCATTTCCCAAGCTGGATAATTATCATAACCATTGTACATATTATGTAGATAGATGATTCTCCTTAACAACAAAATAATCTCAATATGTTTGCCATTTAACCTGAGGCTGAAAGTTTGCCACTCTTGTAGAAGAGGGGTCATAGTAGATGTGCATTCATTAACTTTCTATGCAGGCAGCCAAGTACTTGATGGTCTAAAATCACCTTTGTCTTCTGAGTCTTGCACCTTTCTCTCACATGGGACTGGATACTTTGAACTGACCAAACATTTGGCTGCCATTTATCCTGCCCTGGAAAACTCCCACAGGAGGCTGTGATATCAAGGGAACCCCCAGCCAATCTGGGCGCAGATCCTAGCCTGCCTCTTTTTCAGCCAATCAGAAGAGGGAGTGGGAAGTCTGAATAGTTGTCAGAACTGTATAAGAGGTTATGTATTTCTCTGTGAATTTATGCCTGTACCCTTTGAAGCAAATTGCTTGGACTTGTATCCTTTTTGGCTGGATTATAATAAACTTCTGTGGCTTGTTTTCAACCTGGGGAGCTTTTTTATCTGTCCTGGCTCATCTGGTTCAGGGAATGCTCACCGGGCATGGACCCTCTAACCACGATCCTAGCTAAAATCACTACAGTAAGAAGCCAAGATTTGCTAGTTAATCACTTTGCCATTCTTTGGGGAAGTGCCAGATGCACAGTTGCACTTAATCACCAGTAGCCAGCTAGTAGGCACCAGTATGGTGTAGTAGTTGAAGTGTTGACTGTGACCCCAGGGACAAGGTTTTGATTCCCTGCTTTGAATAGATAAAATTGGAATTATGTGCAATTACTATTGGAATGGCCCAGACTATGACTTTGGATAATGTGGGTAACAGTGAAGGCATTGTTTTATATGTTTACATGTTTTAATGTATTTTATAATTCTATTTAAATGTTTATTTTAACTGTACATTGTTTTGGAAGGCATCGTATAGTTGCCTAAGTGTAAGTCACATTGATTCCCCTCCAGGGTGAAGAAAGGTGGGGTAGAAATGTTGTAAATAAATAAAACCATGAAAACCCACTGGGTAACCTTGGTCAAGTCACATTTTCCCAGCCTCAGAAAAACCCATGATAGATTCCCCTGAGGGTCACCATATATATGAAATCATCTGAAGGCACATAACTACAAAAAGACCACTAGTAGGATTCTCTTCCAAGTTTTTTGGTAATGTAAGAAGTATTTCCCATCCTGAGTCATGTGTCTCAACAGAATGTGGAGGGGTGGACAACTGGATTTTGAAACATTACTTGCTTTGTCTAAAACTCAAAAAATCCTTCATTCGTTGCACAATTAATTCCTGTTTTCCCTTCATGGAACAATTAAGCTATACAGTTTTTAAATTGTGCTGTTTTTTGTACTTCATGTTAAATACACACCTTTTACTAATAAGACAGGCTGATGGTAAGGAACGGTACAAATTACCAGAGCCCAGTGGTCCAGTTTTTCTCCCACTTTCCCACCAAAAAAGTGGTTGAACATGGAAAACAAGGAAGAAAGCCCTCCCTCCTCCAGCCAAATTAGACTCCCAGCTGCTTCAGATGCTGCAGACTCAAGTCCTAGGATTCTAAAGAATAGAGCCATGGTACAAGAATTGTGTAGAATTGTGCAGTTTGAAAAGGCCTGCAAAGACAGAAGCTGTTATATTGTCCAGTATTTATGATGTCATTAGCCACATTTACATCATCATAAATATTTGAATGTGTGAATTGCAGCAGAAACTCATGGAGGTTTCCTGAGAATGCTTGTCATAAAGCACTTTATTGCCCAGAGAGTAGTGGGTGCTTCTTCACTAACTGCTCTACTTCCCATAACCACAAAAATATCTGGATTGGTAGCATTTCCTGGCATCCAAATGAGAGTTATGGGGCACACTCAATTTTTTAGGAGGCAACATCTAAGTTGGGAATGTGGGTTTCAGTGGATCACATCAGGAGATATAGCTGGCTTCTAAGGTGGGCTTTGAAGAATTGCTTTGAGAGATGTATCGACAACAGAAGTAGGTAATCATAGCTTGAACTCCTAATGAAGGAGTTCAGTCAGTTTTTTTGAGGAAACTTAGAGACTAATGTATCAAATACATTCATAACCTAAGTCATAACCACTTCCCTCTTTTACTTAGTGTATACTGCACCAATGCCATGTTTCTGTAGGGTGGCCTTTCCCTGAGGGCTGGAAGCCAGTAGCTTTATACTTGGCTGTATCAAAACACATTAGTGAAAAAGAAGTTATGTATTGCTTCTAGATAATACTTAAGGAGAAATCATTTCCACATATATTTTTATATACTCTTCTGGGAGGACTCAGATTTTGTTATTTTTCCTTTTCTAATCCTTCTGTGTTTTTCCCTCATGTCTTTTGTTTCTTTTCCCATAATCACCATTAAAATATCTTTTATGAGGGAAAGAAAGAACAATTGCACAATGTTTTTTATTCATAGGACTAGGAGCCATTTGGAAGTACCTCCTGTCCTTGTATGGGAGAAGATGCATTACAGAGTCATGAAAGTAACAATCCAGCTGAAAATTAAGCACTTTGGAGTGCCATTGATTTTACCATGAGAGTGAGGTGTGTGATTAAATATTACACACTGAGATCAGTAAGACTTAAAAGTGCTGAACTTTGGCTGGCTCCTGGAATTGAGCAACAGCAAAACATCACAGATATCAACATCTACAGAAAGAAGGAATGTTCTTGACAAAAAGATGTTAAAGCAGGCATGGGGGCAAAGCTCCAGATGTTAGTCTACTCCATAACCCAGCAATCTTCACCATTAGATATCCTGTCTAGCACTGCTGGGACTTATACTCTGGCGAGAATTATGATGAAACCAGATTTTAAAATAACTTAGATGTGGGAGAAATAAAACTGATATGTCCATCCATCTCTCATTAAAAGTTGACCATACAGCAAGTGTATAATTGTTTCATTCCGGTTTGACTGTGGGTTCATTGACACTATGGAATGCAGTTTGACATCACTTTAACTGCCATGGCCCAATGTGATGGAATCCTGGGACTTGTAGTTTTACATGGCCGCCTTCTTTGCCAAAGAGTGCTGCTGTTGAACGAAACTACAAACTCCAGGATTCTATAGCAATGATATCAAACCATATTCATTCTGCAGTGTAGCTGCACCCTGAGTTATTTCTCAGGGAAGGAATGTAGGAACTACAGTTTTTATGGGATAATTACAGGAACTCTAAAAGGTACACAATCAGCAACTCAATTTCAAAAGCTGTACTTTGGGTAACCTCAAAAATTGTCTATTCTCCTCTATGGGTCTGAAACATGGGTCACCTATTGCCAACACCTATGACTCCTTGAACGCTTTCATCAGTGCTTTCTTCAAACAATCCTAAATATACACTGGACCGACTATGTGACTAATGTTGCTGTCCTTGAGCAAGCAGGGATCACCAGCATTGAGGCCATGCTATTGAGAACACAGCTGCGCTGGGCAGGGCACGTCTCTAGGATGGAGGACCACCGCCTCCCAAAGATACTACTCTATGGTGAACTCGCCACGGGTCAGCGCAAGAGAGGCACCCCAAAAAGAGATATAAGGACTCCCTGAAACAACATCTCAGGCTCGGCCAGATTGATCACCAACAATGGTCCACCCTGGCCTGACATCGGGAGGCATGGAGATGCACTATCCACAATGCTGCGGCCTCTTTCGAGAAGACACGCCAAATGGGTCTCGAAGAGAAACGACAACGCAAAAAGAACCGCAACTTGGAAACAACATCACCCAAGGAGACTTTCTGCTGTGCTTTCTGCAACCTAACTTGCCTATCTCAGATTGGCCTTTTTAGTCATCAACACGCTTGTAAAAAGTGTGGGATGAGTCCTTCCTAAGAATCTTTGTTCGCGAAGTAATGCCGAGATATCTGCCTTGAAGGTAATGTTAACTTAATTTTCTACAATGTTTCGTACCAAATATATTAAATATAAATTGTGATATGGTATGGCAATGTATTAAGCTGTTTTACTTCTTCAAAGCAAACGTGTTGCTTGTTTATCATTTAATGCCTTTGTTGCACACACTATTTTACTTAAAAAATCACCCTCTGGTTCAAATTACTCTTTATTACTTTCATGGCTACACAGCTCTCACTTTATAGATGTAGGCTGACATCTCTTTAATAAAATGTCAAATAGAAAAAGCAGTGTATTAGTCTAAATTTAACACTACGAGAAGAAATATTGCCAAAAGGAGGGAGCAACATAGTTGTTTACTTTAAAGCAATTAAAACAATTTTATGGCTAAGTGAAAAATAATTACATTCAGCCACATTAAAGTTGTGCCAGAAGTTGGCTTTGTTTATATTCAGTCACAAAGATACTAAGAGGTTTTGGTAAGTTTAGAAGATTCACTATCAGTAGCTGTTTTGTAAAACCCACAAAATTAAATTTAGGTGATAATGCGCGGGAGGGAGTTAAAAATCACCAAATGGTTGATGTTAATCAAGTTAGATTTAACTATATGAACAAGATATGCTGAATATTTCAATTGTAGGAAAAAGAAGAAAATAAGGATGAATAAATATAGTTCACTCGCTTTCCCTTTTACAATCATTTTTCCTCTCTCAGTAATCATTGCTTGGCTATGTCATCTCATTCATTGACCAGGAATATGGAAGCCATCAGTCACTACTGTGCCTATGGATAACTCAAAGATACAGCCAGTGGTCTGTTTCCCGAGCCAATGGTTCACATAGCAATGGGTTCCATGGTGATAGGTCCATGAATCAGCTTCAGGAATCAGTCCAGAATATAAAAAGTGATTGTTTTTCCTAACTTTATCTTGTGGTACGGGCTCAGAACTTTGGATAGCTCCAGAAAAGTTTTGACTAAAGCAAGGGCAGATTAATTGCCTTATTGGTTTGGCAGCCATTTAGTCATGACTGATTAGCGGACCAGAAGATGTTTTTGTGTTATTTTGTGATTCTGCCTAAGATGGACAAGAGGACAGCAATGTACCTGAAAAATGAACATGGCTTTCCTTGAAAAGGTTACTTTTTGGATTACAATGCCCATGGTGGCTAATTAATTCAGAAAATTTAACCCAAAAGAAGCAACAAATCAAATTCTGGTTAGCATAAGCATACTCTGACACCTCTTAGAAAATAGGATTGCATGTATAAAGAAGGTTCACGAGGACCTAGTTCTGCTGAAATCTGTCAGATTAACCTATTCCCTAAGTACAGCCAGACCTCCACATTTGTGGGCTTGATGTGCTTATTTGCAGATTTGATTAAATTGTTTTCTCTAGAAATCTCTGAGTCTTCCAGTATAACTCTATGATCAACTTCTGTTCTGCTTGAGGAATTAGAGATTTCTTGAAAGAAGTTCTTTCTAGAAATCTCTAGGACCTCCAATACAAGCCTGTGGTCAACCTACGATGGATGTTCACTATAGTACTGTGCTGGAGAAACTAGATATTATATCAGGTTAAAAAGTAGCTGTGTTTATTCATTGTTTTTAATTTTTGAGGATCCTGTGTCCCTAACCCCAGCTAATAAAGGGGGGACTATATTTATAACAACAACAACAACAACAACAACGTTATTTTTGTACCCTGCCTCTCTCTCCACGAAGGGACTCAGGGTGGCTTACATATGGCACAAATTGCCTAAAACAATGCATAAAATAAACAGACAGGGATATAAAACATATAAAACATAATTTAGCATATAAAACAATAATTTAAACTCAGAACAGCACCCAATAACCTACGGTGAAAACTGTTGTAAAACATGGCCAACTCTAAACAAGAACAAGGGAATGGGATATTGCAAATTGTGGCTAACGAACAAGGGCATGGGATATTGCTATGTCATTATTTATTTATTTATTTATTATTCAAGGTATTCCGGATGAGCAGGCTCGGGGCGGATCACAGCAAAAATACATGGGCGTCATTAATTGTGGACCACTGGCACTAGACATATTTATGTGCTTATTTCCACATATAATGGGAGTTGCCAGTCAATACATGCACACATTTCATGATGCGAGCTAAACAACTCTGCAAGCCCTTTCCTAATTAATTAAGGAAAGTAGGATCTTCTGTTGGAGCTTTCTTCCTTGAAAAGTGCTCTTTGTCTCCTGCCTTCCTTTTTTTTCCATTTACCTTCACGAGCCTGCCATTTTGTTTCCCTGCCAAAGCCCTCAAATAACTCTTCCTTTTTGCATTATCTTCTTGAGTTTACATTTAGATCATATGCATCTTGAATCGAAGACCTCTTTCATGTTATTTCTTTATTTCAGATTTATTTTGCTTAACAAAATTCTGGAAAAAGACCCTGTGAACTCTGGTGGTAAATGAACCACAACATAATATTTACACTAGCATGTTTTTTTTAAAGGTTTAGGTCTTTTCATGTCTCTCTCTTGCAAAGCTGTCTTATGTACTTCAAATGTTACTTATATGTCCTTCATAGTATTTCAGAAAAAACATGCATTTAACTGAGTTTCATTGTCCCACTAAATAATATTCTTGTTGCTTAGTAACAATTCCCAAGATCCCCACAAGTCCTCTCAGTGGCACTACAATCTGCCCAAATCCTTGCTCTGGCACCATTTTGCATCATCTCCTGCTATTATCCCAACTCCCAACCCCAATTTGTTTCTGCTGATGGAATCCAATTTTGTAAATGAGCTGATACATGGCAACGCAAGTAACCAGCTGTGTAAAATAAGCACCTCTTTTGAAATATACATGCTTGATGGCTGTTGTTGCTGTTGTTTTACTTGCATTTGCAAGAGCATTCTGTAGCAAGTAGTGTTGGACGTAGTTATAGTATGAGAAAGTTGCTATTAAACATGTTTTGGCATACAATTTCCTACCTGTTTTCCATTGGCAGGTCAGGTACATTGTGCCATTATTTAATTGCTTAAATGGGAGATCTGTTATGTTATTTGATTGTCGTTTTGATAAAAACAACTCCTAGATTTATTATGGGAAGCGCTTGACTGGTTCTATTGACAAAAAATAGAACTAAATTATCCCAAGGTTGGGAGGGAAACACACAAGAATGCTTAAAATAATCATTTGCAAAACAGATCCATCATACAAAATTTGCTGTCTTCTATTCAAAACTAAAATGGAAAACTTAGAGAAAATACATTCAAAGGAACAAATATGCTGACAATTCTTCACAAGGCATAGCTGGTGATTAATTTTTGTTCTGCTGATTTGGTCCTTGTTTCATGTATTGCATTTTGTTGCCAAGACCTTGTTCTAGAAAAGTTGGAAGAAAATGCTGAAAATAAATACATACATAATAGTCAAATCATATTAGAAAGAAATGTAAGAAAGGGAGTTACAATTGATTTTTGGCTTCTTTGAGAAAAGCAAAGATTTGATTTCAATTACATCTTGCAAAACCAATCCCACCCCCAACTTCCCAGTTTTCACTGCAGTTCATTAATGCAAGATTATGGCCAAAGCAAACAACAATACATACAGATGGACATTAGATAAAACAACAAAATTATAAATATCCAATAAAATATTAAAATATTAAAACACAACCAGCCCAAATCGTAAGTCCAAATCAGAATCCAAAGTTCCAGTCCGAGGTCTATCAATTGTCAGTTCTCATAAGTCATTGCCAATTATAGCTATTAAGTCAAATGTCCAAATGCTTGGTCCCAAACCCATGATTTGAGGTTTTTTTCCAAAGGGGAGGAGACGGGGGTTGTCCTGATTTCACTGGGGAGTGTGTTCCATAGACGTGGGGCCACCACCGATCTCTCATCCCCACCAATGACGCTTATGAGGGTGGCGGGATCGAGAGCAGGGCTTTTCCCTCAAGATTTCTAAGAATAATGGGAAAAATATATATCAAGTGGTTTTAAATATAGGATTTTGATTAGGAGTTGTGCATTTGAACAAGGATTTGAACATTTTAATTTTTTGGATTACAAGTTGGAGAATCCTAGGCTTGCAGGAGGATTTTAGAAGTTATAGTTTGGAAAATACAATTACCTTTCGCATTCCATGAACGTGGACCCTCTAGATGTAATCACACAAAACCAGCACTTGAAATATAGTCCTTTATTCAAATATCCAGCAATGCAATGAAGAATAAAAAGGGTAAAAGGAAAACACATCTATAATCCAAGCAGGAATGTTCCAGGAGCCAAAAGCAGCACAGGTGATAAAAATCCAATAGAGTCCAAGAGAATTAAAGTCCTAAAAGACTCAAACTAGAATTTCCAAAGGCAAAGCAGAATCTTAAGTCTCTGAACATGAATGCAATCCCAATTGCAACGGACCTTCCAAAAACCGACGTTGCCAGAATCTGGGGCTTTCCAAAGCAAGCTGAACTAAAGTACCCCAACCAAACCGCTTTTGATATCCCCTAATTGGCATTTTCCTCCACTGCTCAAAAGCAAAGGCCTTGGAGTCGCCAATTAAAATTCCTTCTCTGCTAGTTGTAACTGTATCACCTCAGGTGTTATCTCACTCTGCTTCAAACAGGCTAATCTAATTCCCAGGGAAACTCAGCTCTTGTAAATTCCCATCCCTTGTATCTGTTTGCACTTCAGATCCCACAATCCTGGTAGCCAAAGAAGCCCAACATTACCAAAGCCTTGGCTAGAACTTCTATAGGAGTTTCCTATTAAAAATTGTTGGAAGAACGCAGCAAACAGGATGGTGATCATATTCTTGTAAACCGGAGGTTCTCAACCTGTGGGTCCCCAGATGCTTTAGTCTTCAACTCCCAGAAATCCTAACAACTGGTAAACTGAATGGGATTTCTGGGAGTTGTAGGCCAAAATACCTGGGGACCCACAGGTTGAGGACCACTGCTGAAAATTATCGTATCAGTTACAGAATGCAAAGCTAAGTACATTATCTCTCTTGAGCTAGTGCTCCATTTCCAAGGTATTTTTTGATGAAGCTGTAGTAGTCAGGCATATTACACAAATTCTCATTTGCATTTTGAAGCGGTACTGTTCCCCCAAAGGAAGGCATATTTGCTCTCTCTCTCTCTCTCTCTCTCTCTCTCTCTCTCTCTCTCTCTCTCAAAGCACAATCCAACGTCATGCCTCCCAAATAGGTATGTTGAAGATTAAGATATATATTTCATTTAGTTCCTTTCGTTCCTCTCATCTTACAGAGCTCACTAGTGTCAATTGATTTTTATGCTTGTTGAAGAATTAAGAGATATTCCAAGAGAGAAATGAATAGTTTCAGAGTGCATTATTGTTTCCACCATCTCAGCCAGTGTCTTGGGAAGTGCAAAGTAGCTGTTTGTAGTTTTGTGCCTACTTCAGATAAGTCAAGCTACTGTCTTTGCCCTGCTTAACCTTTTATGTATTCCTGATTCATCACAATGTAAGGAAATATGTTGGAGGGCTGCTATTTCCTGAGCATATCAGACTTCTGACCTTGCAGTTGCTGTAAGTCAATCACGGTGTCACCTCCTACTGTGCTGCATCATGTTATAAATAAAGGTACCTTGCTCATCACCTGTCAACAAACTGCCAGTACAATTTGTCTGCCTGGCACCAAGAAAGTCACCATGTAGGCTTAGTTCTGATCACTGAAACCTTCCACTTCAGAGACACTCTACAGCAAAGAAAGACTTTCTCACTTGAGATGGAAACTGAGTTTGCATAAAAAGGGGGGTGAGGGGGTGATAACAAGCGAAGTCTTTGGACCTGCGGAACTCCATTAATCTTAGTTCAGTCTTGCCAAGAGACGTTTCAAACCCCAAATGTCTAACGTCACGGCATTGTAGTCGAAGTGTTCAAGTTTTTCACCTGCACTATTCATTCCATCATCATCTTGCGGGAGTGATGGAAATGTGCTACACACCCTGTGGACTTCATGACAAATGTGTTAGCCTGTCTTACAAAATGGGTCTGGAAGCTTTCTAATATCCAGTTGCAGCAGAAATAATATCTTTCCCAGGCTTGCAATGAATTTGTTTCCACTCTCCAAACACCCTCCTCTCTACCCTGAACTTTTTTTTTTTTTTTTTTTTTTTTGAAAAAAGAGATCTAGGAGGGGGAGGGGAACAGTTGCTAAGGGACCGCTGCCACTGTTCTTAAAGCTGGATCCTGTTCTGTTTCTTCCTGGTGATAGATCTCAAATTAATTATTATTCAGGAGCTGGAATTCTCGATTTATATCTCTAATAAGTATGTACTTTGTGTTGCTGCCAATGCAAGCTGCTTGGAATGCAGGATTGAGACTCTGTGAATTGATATATACACATACCACAGACCTTCCTGAGCTCCAGAGGGAGACAATGTTGTAAAAATAAAAATGTCATATATCATGGATCCAACCGTCCACTCTTTCCACATGACACAGTACAATTTGGTCAGTTAACACCTCCCATTCGACACCTGCCTCATCCAACACTCTCACTTCCTTGGAAAACATGGATATTTTGTTATGTCTCCTGCATACCAATGAATACACTCATGAAAAGACTATGTTTTCAAATTGCTTCTTTGACATCGCTGCAGTTGGGTGAGCTCGCTAAAGCAGCAAGATGTTTTGAAACCAAATTTGAACAGAGATCCAAGCAAATGCTATCCTCTAAAGGAATGTACAATCAAAACGTCAGCAGCAGCATTTGTTCAAAGAGGCACGCTGTAAACTCAGAGGGACTGTTAAGCAAAACATACTGGAACAGTTGATGAACAGACTTTCCTTCCCCACCCCCTCCTACCCTACTCTATTTGGTAAGTGAGATAAATTGAGAATGAAAGAGGATTTCTGTCCTTGAGAAAAGTTTATTTTTCTATTAAAAAAATACAATGTGGATAACATTTCAGATACTGGCTTCTGTGTCCTTTCTTTAGAACAAGATTCAGGCTCTAAGAGGACATGATATACTTTGCTTAATGAAGTGGTTTGTAAACGTCAACCTACATAAAAGACATTTACGTAGTTGCCAGTCTGGACCAGTTGCCAATAATTTTCCAGTCTGAATGTAAAGTGCTTGTGGTGACATTTAAAGCCCTAAACAGTAGGCATGAGAAAAAAGTTATGAAAATGAAATGATTCATAAGAAATTCATAAGAAATGCTATTTTTGAGTATTTCCGCACCTGGAACGCCAACCAGGAAGTGGACTTTCTTTATAGAACTTCGGGGGCCAGGATTTTCTTAAGTGTCGTTATTAGGTCGTAAGGGGGGGGGGGGCACCCTCCTTCTCTCTCACCACCCTCCCGCCTCCCTTGCCAATAAGTATTATGGCAAGGCAAGCCCTAAACTCGCTCCTTCTTTCGGCTGGAAGCCTGGAAAAAATGTAAACAGAGAGGATTACTCAGAAGTAAATCTGCAAAGGAGGGCACTTTGGATGAAGTGCCTTCCTTTGTGGATTTACTTCTGAGTAAACCTCTCTGTTTACATTTTTTCCAGGCTTCCCTGCCTCTCCTGCCCTGCCAGGATCTAAAGCATCAAAGAGTATTGGGGTGAGAAACCAACCTAATGTATAATAGAATGAATGCTACTGTAAGTGCCTAATATTATAAGTAATCCAACAGGTCATACCTACATTCCATGCACATGCAATAATACAGCAGTAATAACAATAACAAGAGGTAAAATTCAAACCGAAGTATTCTGACTGGTCCCTGCCTCATGCAGTGCAAACGGGCTCTTCTCTATTAGCCCGGGAAAAGCGCGTTTTCTGCTTGGGTGCACACACATACATATTCTTGGGCCAGCGCTTTTCTCCTTGGGTGCATAGAGAAGATTCTGCACATATTCAAAGGGGGGATTTGCTGCAGAACGCCGCTTTCAGAAGAGCCCGTTTGCACCGCATGAGGAGGGACCAGTCAGAATACTTCGGTTTGAATTTTACCTCTTCTTATACCCATTGTTATTACTGCTGTATTATTGCATGTGCATGGAATGTAGGTATATGACCAGCCTGGGCAAACTTGGGCCCTCGCTCCCTCAGGATCAGGGTGAGAGAGAGGCAGCGAGGAGCGAGGGGGCTCCTCCTCCTTTTCTTTTGCTGCTTCCAAGAATAGAATACCCCTTCCCTCCCTCCCTCCTTCCCTCCCTCCTTCCTATTTGGAGAGTCCCATCTAGAATTCAGTGTGATTTATTCAAGTTTTGGCCTACAACTCCCAGAAATCCCAGCCAATTTACCAGCTGTTAGGATTTCTGGGAGTTGTAGGCCAAAACCATCTGGAATGCGCATGCGCTGGCATACGAACTACTAATGAATTTCGTTAGTAATTAAGTTACATTTTAGAAATTTTTGGAAATTTTTTTGTAAGTCTTTATTTTACTAATAAAAAAAATCCCCCCCCCCCCCCAATTTGATTTTAGAATCGCCATTTTTGGATTCGAAACCATGCCTACTAAACAGCTTGGCACCTTGATACTGGATATAAAAAGCACGACTCCCTATAAGTATCTGCATGAAGATTGAGGTCTGCTACGAGGACTCTTTTCTGTGACCCTCCGGTAAGGTCAATTTACTGTCTGAGGATGCAGATGTGAGAGAGAGAGTCTTCACACTATGGTTTCATTTATATGTCAAGTTAAAATATGAAGACTATTTTCAAACAGACTTCACAACCTCTGAGGAAGTCTGCTATAGATGTGGGTGAAATGTTGGGAGATAATGCTTCTGGAACATGAGCATGCAGCCCAGAAAACTTACAGCAACCCAGTAAAACATAACAGGACCGAGTTGTGGCACAGCTGGTTAAGAATCAGCTGTATCAAAATCACTACTGTCAGGAGCGACTGGAGAAACTTCAAGTTGCTTCTAGTGTGAGAGAATTGGCCGTCTGCAAGGACATTTCCCAGGGGATTCCAGGATGTTTTGATGTTTTACAATCCTTTGTGGGAGGCTTCTCTCATGTCCCCGCATGGGGAGCCGGAGCTGACAGAGGGAGCTAATCCGTACTCTCTCCGGATTCGAACCTCTAACCTGTTGGTCTTCAGTCCTGCCAGCACAAGGCTTTAACCCACTGTGCGACCAAGGGCTCCAAAATCACTACTGACCAAAAGGTCATGAGTTTGAAGCCAGCCCGGATCAGAGTAAGCTTCTAACCATTTGTCTAGCTTGTTGTCAACCTTTGCAGCCCGAAAAACAGTTGTATCTGTCAAGTAGGAAATTTATGTACCACTTATGCGGTGAGGCTAACTTAACTAATTTACGACACCATTAAAATCTCCAGCAGCGTGCAAAAGAAAGATGAAGTACTCCATCGATGTTACTAGTGGTCGCGGGAATTCAAAACATACCCTCATGAAGCTGGAAAGTGAAATAGCCTCGGTGTCTATAGGCAGGAAGACACAGGTTAAAGCGTCATCTAGTCATCTAGCCTCAGTTCCAGAATCCCCAGAGAAAAAGACTCCATTAGAAGACATCCTGTATAGGTCATCTAGTCTAGTCTCCTTGAGCAAAGCAGCAACACACAATCAAAGCAACCCTGAATGGCCATCTAGTCTCTGTTAAACCTCCAGAGAGGATTAATTACAATAGAAGTGGAATGCTGATGCTGTTCAAGTGTAGGTACCGTTACAACTTTTCTCATCTGCAAAATTTATTGATTAAGTTGCAATAATTATCAGCAAAATAGGTAAGTTTCTAATTAAGAAAATAAAATTTGTTGAAAATTATGTTTATGACTAAACATGTGGAGCTTCTATAGAGGAAACTACACAAGAATCAACTGTACTACATAAGAAGTATAATGGGGGATCCAAATTTTAATTGTAATATAATAATAATATGTAACATTGATGATAATAATAATAATAAAACTTCAATTGTAAAGATTTAATTCTATATAGAATACATATATTGTATGATAATCTTATAAAGGGTTGGTTTAACTAGTAAAATTGAATTGCCATGTCGCAAAAAGATCCATGTCTATTAATATGTCACCAACATGAAAAGTTTGGAAAGCTCCGCTTTAGGACATACTTTTTGATTTTAGCTATCCTCTTGGCTGTTCCCACTATCAGATATATCACTTTGCCCAGATATCAAGCAATCTTGATCAACTCAGCTTTCACCCTCCATTCAAAGCTGATTACCTCTTTAGAATCATCACAAGTATCAGCTCTGAAGCTGATGCTTCCCTTGGAAGGCAGCTTATTAGTTTCTTGGAGGCCTTCATCTGTGTTCCTATTACTTTGCTTGACTTAATGAACAAGAGCCATCTGGACTCATGCTTGGCCGTGTTTGCACCTGCGACTGCATCTGTCCTGTCTGGCCACATCAGGTGGATATTAACTTGTAAGACACATCCTGGTATTAAAGAAAAGGCAGAAGGCAGGAGACTGCAGTTGCAATAGCAGCCATAACAGATGGTTGATAGAGTGATCAGGGTTGAAACAATAGAGTGAAGACTTCATGTGGGATAGCTGATAAGTGATCCTCAAAGATACAGGTTTCTGTCATTCTCAATTTGCAAAGTCAACACACTTTTAAATTGCACTTCCAATCCATCATTCAGGTGACAAATGCCAAAATCTAGCAAAAAGAAAGGAAGTTTTAATGCATACTCCAGTATATATTTTGGATACAGATTATTTCCAGTTAATATTCAAATTCTTGCAAAGTTTTAAAAGTTGGTTAGCACCTAATGGATCAGTTAGTCCCATTCATTCTGGGAGATATACTGCATATCTGAAAGTGAAAAAATGAGAATAGCAATACCTTAAAGACTATTTGATTCACCAGGTAATAAATTTCAATACAGAGCTACACAGCTCATTAATAGTCTAGAAAAATATGCCCTCCCCCTCTGCTTAAATGTTGTGGGGTGATGGGGAACAGAACATAAAATAAGAAAAAAGATGTGTGAATACTGGAATCATTACTTACCTTAAAGAATGTCTTAATTTTCCAAACAGTTCTTGATTCAAGGAAAGGAAACTCAGATGAATTTGAATTTGGATAATCTGATTGAATGCCCATTTAATATGAATTAAAAGTAAAAGGCAATTAAACAAAGAAGCCATATCTAGACTACTATTGGCTTCTCCTTTAAGCGTATGTTTTTATAGAACAGTTGCAATATTCTACATGTATACAGATTAAAGCACGCACACAAACACCAGTCCCTCTGTCCTGGTTTAACATGCATGATAGAAAAAAAAGAAAATATGTAGTTGAGAAGAGGAAAACAAATACCAATTCTCAATTATTTAATTGTTCTGGTAATTGAATGGAACAAGAACAGACAAACCAACAGTTTCTGGGACAGAAAAAAGCAAAAAGATGTTAGTCCCAATTAGGGAACTCAGATGTATCACAATAGATACCTAGATCCTTACATTCTGTTAACTTTAAATATATAGAATTGTATTTCAACAATACCCCTGTTATCATAGTCTTCTCCAATCTGTGCCCTCTAGTGAGTAGGGATGTTAGGAATTGTAGGCAGCACTTCCGTAGAGGTTTACTCAGAAAAATATTGTATTTCATCACATAATAGTTGCACTGCCCTTTTGGGGAAAGTGAAATCGATGTTTTGCTCTTGCCCGTATAAAAGTCACACCCTTACTTCACTGGGTGAGCAAATTAAGTTCTCTTGGCACTACAGTAGTTCTCTTGACACTACAGGGTTTGACTGAACTCCCATCTGGAGTCAAACCTCACAGTGTCATGAAAAGAAGGCAGGGGGTGACAGAGTGATTTCACCTGCCCTCTTTCCCTTTCGGTGCTGCTGTCCAACTGAGTGAAACTACTTGCAAGCTACTTTGGCAAGCAGGCAACCACATGAGTGAGTGACACTTCATCCACCCACATACCTTTGTAGTTCTAAGGGGAGGGGCGGGCAAGTTCACCCACCCACTAGCCTTTCCCCTCCAAGCTATACTTTGAGGGCACAGCTTTGAGGGCAGATTCACCCACCTTATTAAGGTACATAGATAAGTTCTTGTGGGATCACTACTGGGTGTGTGTTAAGAGAAAAGACTCACCCTGGTTAATTTCAACCCACAAGCTGAATAATTGGAGTAATTATGATCAACAAGTTTGGACCACTCCCAAAGGGCTACAACTGGGGAGTGTTTGTTGTATGTTTTTGGGCATCCTGAATGTTTGCTTTTGGGTTTACTCAGCATAAGTCCCTGACTTGCAGCCTATTTGACACTGGCAAGTTTCTCTTCCATGCTCGTCTTTATGAACCAGAAATGAAGATTGGAAGAAGATATATTTTCTGATGGAAAGCACTGCATGAATAAAATGCAAAGACCATATGTGAGTTTGATACAGCAAAGGAACTGTAACTGTATTATTACTAGAAAATTTGCATTGAAGTTGCTGTTTTCCATGAACTTTGCTGCACAAGAGTAAAATTTGAGTTTTGCATTTCTTCTACTTGGATTGCTCATTTTTTGCATATACAAAGGGCTAATGTTCATCTGGCCTACATGCATCATCAAACCATTACACACCTAACAGCTGCACCCTCAAAGAGACTATTACATGATGAAAAAAGATACTGAAGGGGGCTTTTTCCCCCCAAAGGGAGGGGGATGAGACTATAATGTAGTGAAATATGAAAATGCATTTTTCTTAACCTAAAATAAACCATAATGGACATGTCATAATCAATGCCTGATATCATGTAGCTATATGCAGCTTAGTCCAGTTAGCTATGCACTGGATTGCAGCCATATAATGCCTCCAGTTTCCAGTGTACAAAATGAAGCCAATTTTAACTTTTAAAGCTCTCTTTGAAAACTTAGCCTAAGAGGATTACAGCTTAGTGTTAACTGTTCTGATCCTATTTAAATCATCAGGCATTGCCAGTATGTGTTTACAATTGTAGCCTTCATCGTGTTATCAGAACAGTTAATATTATTTCTCTCATAGTCCCAAAATTAAACACATCTTTGAACATGCTGGTGAAATATTTTCTTTTTACTGGCTAAGTTGTAAGTTAGGTTACAGCTTCTGAATGCTATGTTAGCTCATTAAAGGGTCTATATTGGTTTCAAACAGATGCTGCTTACAGCTCACTCCATGACAGCATCATAAGATGTAGATTGTCCTTTATTCAACTTTTCTGACTGCAGCTTGTAAGCTCCTAATGGTACCTGATGGAACATCAGAGGATGGCTTTGAAGGGTGAAACATATGCTTTCTCGGTACATCTGTTTTCTATAGTCCAAAACTTGCTGGTGTCTCAAACTGCATACTGATTTTTATTGCTCTGATTTGCATTGGATAAGCTCTAAATAAGTAACATAGGGAATAGTAATGTGTAATTGTCTAGAGTTACCAAAGGCGTATCAAGAGTGCAGGTGTTTGTACTTCTGTCTCAATTCTTACACTGTAACTAGACATTTAAAAAAATGCTGGGGAAAGTGCTTCAAAAACATATTGATGTTTCCATCTTGATTATATTGGTTTACATGAACTGCCAGCCCTGTGTGAGTCTTATGCATACTACAATTGGTGATATGGAGTGGGATGTTTCAGTCCAGGGCAGTGTGGAGAATCATATTTTGCCCTTCAGACCATCATCAAATGTCTCTCAAGTATAATCAGAAGCTCTCAGGTTATACTTAGGAAAGGTAAGGGGCAATCTATGTTTCATCTTTATCTTATGAAGAGCATTGAAAACTAGCATCCCCATGGTGTCTTCACCATACAATGCTTACCTCATTACTCTTCCACTTCCCTGTAGAGACTAATACCAGATACTATTTGAAACAACCCTGTGCAGAAAATCACAATAAACATAATAATTGGTTGTGTGAATAAGCCACCATGCCATTGCTGTGAGAGACATAACGCTATAGATGATCCCTTCATACCAGGTACTGTACACTCAGGCTTTTGTCAAGCCACAGCTCATGATTTTTTTCTTTTTTATTAAAGCATTTTCTGCGGACCCTGAGTTGTGAAATGTGAAGTGCTAGAGTTCTGGAATGGACCTGATAGCAGCTGTACCCTACAAACACTACTGTAGTGACACATTTAAGAAAATGTATCAATTTGATTATTTCTGCATAATTTGTATCTTTGATGTACTGTGTCAGTCCCTAAAAGTATAAACTGTATTAAATGCATGTATCAAAATACCTTTTGATGGCAGCAACCTTTCTGTGTCCCCGGTTTACATATTCCCAATCCCTGGAGATGATGGCCATTATCCCTCCAGCTATTTCCCCAAGCCAGATAGCTATCAGAATCTTTGTGTGTGTGTGTGTGTGTGTGTGTGTGTGTAGATGATCCCCTCCTCAACAAAATAAGCTCATGATGTTTGTCCATTTAACTTAAGGCTGTGAATCTGCCACTCCCACAGAAGAGGGGGCTTAGGAGCTCTCTATGCTGGCAGCCAAGCCCTTAATTGTCTGAAATCACCACCTTTGTCTTTTGGGTCTTGCACCTTTTTCTCACATGGAACCAGACACTTGAGTTAATCAAGGACTCATCAGCATATCCAAAGCATCACTCCCTCCTGGACTGTGCCCTCCCAGGAGACATCCCTGCAATGGATTGGCTCTCTGAACTAACTAAACACTAGCTGTCATTCTTCCCACCATGGGAATCTTCTCCTGCAGGCTGTGATGCCAAGGGAGCCCCTTGACCACTGCGGGTGCAGATCCTAGCCTGTCTCTTTTTCAGCCAATCAGGAGAGGGAACAGGAAGTCTGAATAGCTGTTAGAAATGTATAAAATGTCATGCATTTTTCTGTGAGTTTATGCTTATATCTTTTGAGGCAAATTGCTTGTACTTGCCTCCTTTTTGGACGAATTGCAATAAACCTCTGCAGCTTTGCCTGGGGAGCTTGTTTCTCTGTCCTGGCTGATCTGGGTTAACAGATGCTCATTGGGCACAGACCTCTTAACCATGGCCCTAGCTGAAATCACTACAATACCACCACAATAAATTGGCCATAGTACAAATAAATCACAGCCGGGATATGAATAAAAGCAAAACCAGATGGTTCACATAATCATAGATCTTTTTGGAAGGAAGAAAGTCACTCATCCACCTGTGTATTTGGCAGAGGATCCATTCAGTCGTCCAAATATTATACTGTATTTGACTTTCACAATAAGAAATGCATTAGTTGGCATAATGCTGTAACATTCCGAACCTAATTTCTCTACTGAAATTAATTTTTACTGGTGCTTCTGTATAATTACTCTGAGCAATCAGTCACACTCAGGGATGTACCTAGTTTTCAGGGCTCCTCATTTGCATCAATGGTGTGAGAAGAAAAGTGAATGGGAGACTTGAAGTATATCAACACTGAAGAATGAAGTTTGATATCACTTAAACCAGTCATTGTCAACCGATGTGACGCGGCACACCAGTGTGCCGTGCGAGAGCACGTGGTGTGCCGTGAAAACGTCCCCTCCCCCCGCCTTTCTTCCCCCTCCTGCGGCTGCTGCTTGGAGGAGGAGGAGAAGGCCAAGCGGGCGGAGGCGGATCCGGGCCTACCGGCTGATGCGGGCTCTGAGGTCTTGTGTGTGTGTGTGAGAGAGAGGAGAGGGTTGGAGGAGCGGGAGGGCGCCAGGCTGGGGGAGGCTTTTCCGCCTGGCCCCCGTGCCCTTCCGAAGTCAGAAGGACGCGAGAGCCGGGCGAAAAGCTTCCCCCGCGAGCCATCGAGGCCTGCGGGAGGCGTCTCCACCTGTCCCCCGCGCCCTTCCCAAATTGGGGACGGGTGAGGGGGCCAGGAGGTGCACTTCCCCAAGGCAGCAAGGTCCTCGCTGCCTCGGGGAGGCGTCTCCACCTGTCCCCCGCGCCCTTCCCAAATTGGGGATGGGTGAGGGGGCCAGGAGGTGCACTTCCCCAAGGCAGCAAGGTCCTCGCTGCCTCAGGGAGGCGTCTCCACCTGTCCCCCGCGCCCTTCCCAAATTGGGGACTGGCGAGGGGCCAGGAGGAGCGCTTCCCCCAGGCAGTGACTTTGAAATTGCAAGGTCATTCAATGCTAATCAACATGGCCATTTGCAACATTCGCACTTGCCTAAAGCAGGCAAGAGTTCTTTCTTCCACCCTGGACATTATTCCACAGATATATACACGTCACTTGCCTAGTTTCTAACAGAGCACCACCTCTGAGGATGCCTGTCATAGATGTGACTGAAACATCAGGAGAGAATGCTTCTGGAACATGGCCATACAGCCTGAAAACCTCACAGCAACCTGGTGATTCTGGCCATGAAAGCCTTTAGCAAAAGCTCTTTGATTTCTGCCAGGATATCTATGTTGTGTTCATTGAAACAGGCCCAGGTTTCACACCGAGTGTATACTTTTAAAAACATATTAACTATATGTATTACTGTGTTAGAGTGTCATTTTGTTTCATTTTGGTTGGTGGTGTGCCCCGGAATTTTTTAAATGTCAAACGTGTGCCTCGGCTCAAAAAAGGTTGAGAAACACTGACTTAAACTACCATGGCTCAAAGCTAAGGAATCATGGAAATGGTAGTTTACAAGGGCAGTAGCCTTGTCTGCTAAAGAGTGCCTTTCCCTGACCAAACTACAACTGCTATGTTGACTTTTTTCAGGGGTAGACAAAGTGTGGGTTTCTAGAAAGTGTGGGCTTGTTACTCCAATCCGCCCTTCCCAGTATAGACAAGAGGCCATCCAGCCTCTATTTAAAAGTTTCCAAGGAAGGAGCTTCCATCACACTCTGAGGCAGAGAGTTCCACTGCCGAACAGCTTGTACATTTAATTTGAATTAAACTACCTGGCACCTTGCAGTCCATCTACAGATGCCTTCTGTTATCAGAAGATTGATGTCTCCATGCATTCTTCCCTTTTATCTCAGTTAATATAATTCCCTTTTATCTCAGTTAATATAATTGTTGTTAAAATCCAAAATTTTACCCACTGAAGTACAAAAAGCCCCTCTATATATGTGACTTTTCTGGGAAGCAAAGCAAAAGTTCTCCATGAAGATTTTAATCTCAGATACAAGAACTCCAACACAGTAGATATTCACCAAAGAAAGACACTGGTGAAACAAGTAAGAGAAATGCAATCTACTTTCAGAAAATACGATATAAAATGTAATGAGCTCATTACATTTTCCCTCCTCACCATTACATGATAGTTTACAACCAATAATAGTTTAAATCAAAAATTGTATCTATTCTGCCTCAGGATCAAAATTACCAACCCTGGTAAGATGAGCTCCATCAACATAAAAAAGATTACAGGAAGCAGCAAACTGTCATTGCCTTCATATTATAGTTGAGAAATCATAGAAATATAGTTCCCATTCTTTCAAAAATTCTCTACCTCTCTTTAAACATACGAATCTGGACCATGCTTCATGCACAGGTATCACACCTTATCCAAACATGTTTTCTGCCAGAAAGTGACGCAGAATCATAGAATCATTTGGAAGTTGGAAGAGACCTTGTGGGCCATTCAATCCAACCCCCTGCCAAGAAACAGAAAAATCACATTCAAAGCACCCCCGACAGATGGCCATCTAGCCTCTGTTTAAAAGCCTCCAAAGAAGGGGCCTCCACCACATTCTGGTGAACAGCTCTCAGAGAAGTTCTTCCTAATGTTCAGATAGAATCTCATTTCTTGTAGTTTGAAGCCATTGTTCCATGTCCTAGTCTCCAGGGCAGCAGAAAACAAGCTTGCTCCCTCCTCCCTATGACTTCCCCTATGATACATGGCCCTCATCATGTCTCCTCTTCTGCAGGCTAAACATACCCAGCTCTTTAAGACACTCCTCATAGGGCTTGTTCTCCAGACCCTTGATATTTTAGTCATCCTCCTCTGGGCACATTCCAGCTTGTCAACATCTCCCTTAAATTGTGGTGGCCAGAATTGGACACCATATTCCAGATGTGGTCTGACCAAGGCAGAATAGAAGGGTAGCATGACTTCCCTGGATCTAAATACTACTATTTATGCAGGCCAAAATCCCAATGGCTTTTTTTGTTGTTGTTATTGCATGACATTGACGGCTCATGTTTAACTTGTTATACACGAGGACTCCCAAGATCTTATTCACACGCTATGCTCTCGAGCCAGGCATCCCCCATTCTGTATCTTTGCATTTTGTTTTTTCTGCCTAAGTGGAGCATCTTGGATTTGTCCCTGTTGAACTTCATTTTGTCAGTTTTGGCCCAACTCCCTAATCTGTTCAGATCATTTTGAGTTCTGTTCCTGTCTTCAGGGGTATTGGCTATCCCTCCCAATTTGGTGTCATCTCCAAACATATTTGGGGAAAAATGTCCCTACTCATGTGGTGCTTCTCTATGTGTGCAAGATGTCAAAAACTATATATATTGTCTGTATGGAAAACCTTTGTGTAGACAGGAACTTTTCTTAAGACATTTCACTATCCATGTGAGGGGAAATAAAGACAGAGGGAAACATGCTTAGGCTTTTGCTTGCTCCCACATTTAAGAAGGTGTCATAACATCTAAACAGGGCTATTGTGGAGTGAATCATCCCAAAAGAGCTGAATATGGATCAGTTCTCTCTCTGGTTTATTCTAATATAACACATGTGGGATGCTCCAGGTGATGATCCAACAATTTTATATAACAAAAGGAATCTTCTGAAAGAGTTTTGAACCCTGCAAAACTCTTAACTCAATTTGTTGTTTTTACTCATAAAGGGGGTCAACTGTAGACCTTTTTTTGTATTTAGGTCATGGTGAAAGACCTTTAACTCTGAAATACAGAACAGTAATATATTTCTAGAAACTGAACTGTGTTTAAAAATGTGAAAATTACTTTACAGCTTTTGACCAATGGTCTTCCTCAAGGGCGCTAAAAGTTGTTAAATAAGAAGGACTGACTTCATGTAAATGACTGGTTCATGGCAAGAATGATATGTGGTGTAATTTGTCAAAACGTTTACTATTACATCAATATGGAAAGTAATGTTAAGAATCAATATATACTGGGGAGGGAACTGGGAAGGATAAACACAGCTGCACCCCAATTTAATCAGGTCATTTTCAGATAGAACTGTCTGTTGAGCTGTTTCCTGTTAGTGTGTAGACACACTAGCATAGATAGTGTTAAGCAATGTGTTAAGTCTATGGCAACCCATACTATTGGCACATTAAAATGTTTGACCCCAACCAATCTTGCAAGTTGCCAAGGTGGAGGGATGACTACTATAAACTGCTGATAGAAGCTGGGTATGTTTAGCCTGAAGAAGAGAAGGTGGACAAGAGACATGGTAGCCATGTATAAATATGTAAGAGGAACTCATAGGGAGGAGGGAGCAAGCTTGTTTTCTGCTGCCCTGGAGACTAGGATGTGGAACAATGGCTTCAAACTACAAGAAAGGAGATTCTATCTGAACATTTGGAAGAACTTCCTGACTGTGAAAGCTGTTCAGCAGTGGAACTCTCTGCCCCAGAGTGTGGTGGAGGCTCCTTCTTTGGAGGCTTTTAAACAGAGGCTGGATGGCCATCTGTCAGGAGTGCTTTGAATACCATTTTCCTGATTCTTGGAAGGGGGTTGGACTGGATGGCCCACAAGATCTCTTCCAACTCTGATTCTATGATTCTAGAAGACTTAAAAACTTTCTGACCATTCAAGCTATAGGCTGGTACTCAACCAAGTTCCTGAGTTGCCATGTCTCTGGTAATGAGAATCCAAGATTCTGTGGACAACTAAGTCAAGGATTTTTTTAATGAAAAGAGAAAAGGAAAATGAAAAATCCTTGCATACTTTGTACTGAAAAGGTATTTTGCACCACTTTTTGGGTGAGTAAGTGGTGCCACAAAAATACTGCCAGTAGAGTATCTGATATACCTTTAGTTCCTGTCATAAAACATCCAGATTTCAGACACCAAAGGATAAAAAGCAATAAGTTTTGAAAATTCAAAAAACTAACTAGAGCAGGGCTGTCCAACTTCTACCGGACCTGTGACCGGAATTCCGGTTACTGATGACCTGGGGGGCCGAAGGGTCTGCCTCTGCCCCCGGCTCCGCCCCCTCCCCGGCTCCACCCCTGCCCTGCCCCCAGCTCCGCCCCCTTCCCGCCTTGGAGGTGTCTGTGGACGACACTGGGGCTTTGACTTGGAGATAGAGATGAACACCAAAATCCCAGTCTCAAGTCCCAGTCCCTGCTTTGAACTGGATTATATTGCAGTGTGGACTCAGTGCCCTTCACACAGCCATATAGCCCAGAATATCTAGGCAGGAAACCCCACAAAACCTGCTTTGAACTGGATTATATTGCAGTGTGGACTCAGGGCCCTTCCACACAGCCATATAACACAGAATACCTGCTTTGAACTGGATTATCGGAGTCCACACTTATATAATCTGGTTTAAAGCAAATAACATGGGATTTTATTCAGATGTGTGGAAAGGAAGTCAAATAAGAAGCCAGGGCCCTTCCACACAGGCCTATAACCCTGAATGATAAGGCATAATATTCATTCTGCCTCTGCTAATAACAACAACAACAACAACAACAACAACAGGTTCCTGGAGTAGGAGACCTCCAAGGGCCATCCAGGGCCATCCAGTCCAATCTCCTTCTGCCATAAGGGGAAAATACAATCAAAGCATTCCTCACAGATGACCATTCAGCCTCTGATGATGATGATGATAATAATATTAATTACAATGGGTTCCTAGAATAGGAGACCTCCAAGGGCCATCCAGTCCAATCTCCTTATGCTATAAGGGGAAAACATAATCAAAGCATTCCTCACAGATGGCCATCAGTAAAATGTATAAAAATAGCTCCAACCTATGCTGGAAGTGCAAAACACATGAGGGCAGTTTCTACCATATATGGTGGACATGCGAGAAAGCAAACAAATTCTGGCAAAATATCCAAGAGGCAGCACAAAAAAATTTTAAAAAACAAATACCACTGCTACCAGAACTCTTCCTCTTGGGCCTGACGGACAATGCGACGGTATGGAGTGCAAACGAAGATAGACTTTTAATATATATAATAACGGCGGCTAGACTAGTCTACGCCACCCTCTGGAAAATGGAGAAAACACCATACATGGACGCGTGGCATAATAAAATGTGGGAAATAAGAGATATGGATAGGTTAACCTTTCTCCTGAAACAGAGCAATGGGAAACCTATTAAATTAACGGACTGGTCACTGTATGAGGACTATCTGTCAACAGGTCAAGCGAAACACCAGCCAGGAGGATAATAATACCTGGCTACTACAATAGGAAAGCTGGCAGTTGGAATATTAAAGTCACAACAACAAAGGATCTAGTAAAACATCTTAGGTTTTATGGATTGATTTATTAAAGGAGTAATGAAACGTTCCACGGTACATACAAATTTGGAAGTATATTTTATATATTGTCAATTGTTTGTTGGTTGCTGTCTTTATAATATTTTTCTCTTCTTCTTAATTCTGTATTATCCCATTGTCCCTCACCCTCCCACTTCACGGTTTTGTCTTTGTATCACTGCATATTGGAAAATCTCACAATAAAAATCTATTTAAAAGCATTCCTCACAGATGGCCATTCAGCCTCTGATAATGATAATAATAATAATATTAATTACAATGGGTTCCTAGAATAGGAGACCTCCAAGGGCCATCCAGTCCTACCTCCTTCTGCCATAAGGGGAAAACACAATCAAAGCATTCCTCAGCCATGTTGAATCAAACTTGGCAGACTAAACTCTCATGAGAGCAACAGAAAGTACTGAACCTTGAGTTTGGGAGTTGTAGTTCTCCTCCATCCAGAGAGCACTGTGGACTCAAATAATGATGGATCAGGACCAAACTTGGCACGAATCCTCAGAAGTGGAGGAAGCCGGAAAGGAAATGGATGAGCACCCCCCCCGGGCGTGCTCCGAACTCGGCCCCGCCCCTTTTTCACTCTGGCCACGCCCCCTCTTGCTCTGTGCACTCTCTCTCCTTCCCTCTTTCATTCAGGTGGTGGAAGGGGGAAGGAATGAAAGGAGGAAAGAGAGAGAAAAGGAGGGAGGGAGGGAGAGGGGGGAGGGAAGGAGGAGGAGGAGGAAGGGAGCCTGCTCCTCCTCCCTGCCCCGCCCCACCCCTCACCCCCCCGCCACGAAAATAAATAAATAAAAAATATTCAAAAAAATATTCAAAAAATAATAAAAAATATTTTTTTAATCTTAAAAAGCAGGTATCTTGCAGGAGGGTAGGGGGCCGTGGGGAAGGGGCTGGGGGGCCATATACGCCCCATGGACCACCAGTTGGACAGCCCTGAACTGGAGTAAATTCTTAGAATTACTTTTAAATATAAAAAGACACAATGTTTCCAATAAAATGGCACAGGCACAAATGAAAATGTAAAGAAATTCCCCTTTTTTGCATTAAAACAATCATAACTGGAAAATATCTGGGCAAAAAATAGAACATTGATCCCGAGATATCAGAAAAATATATCCCTTGCCATACATTTACAACAATGCATAAATCACTTAGGTGAAACCATTTTCTAACACATACACAAAGAGACAACCCAACTAAAAACAAAAGAGGGAATGTAAAACAATGAGCTAGCAGATCAACCACCAACTGAGCTTAATGACCTCTTCACATGGGGGTGAACACAACAGCATGCACCAGTTTGCCTTCTCCTTTAAGACAGAGCCTGCCGGCTCCCATTATACAATGCACTCCAACTTTTGTCGGAGCTCCTTCTTAAAGAAGAAAGCAAACCAGCACATGCCAACACAGTGACAACATGGGAGGCTTCCCATGTTGCCTTGGATCAACAGGGGAAGCTGGGTAGCTGACACGTCCCTCGTGGGATGGGAACATGGGTGAGTCAGGTTCCTCAAGTGCTTGGATGTGCACCACTGGAATTGCCATGATTCGTAGCGATTCCAGTGGCACATGTGAAAAGATCATAAGAATAAAGTACCACACAGCTCACAAGGGTCTACATATGTCTAAATTTGATTTTAAATACACCTCAGCCAAAGGACTGAGGTTTGGAATGATGAGTATGGCAAAATGAAGGAAAGCACACCCATCCCCAAAAATTCTCACAAGTCTTTTGGTGTAAAGTAGCTGGGAGAATAAATACCCTACAATTTTGAATACCACAAAACCCAGTAAAAGTTCTTGCTCTCAAGACCAGCCCTCACCCAAAAAAAAAAACAGACATGAGTCAAATCCCATGTGAGCACAATCTCCAAACCCAACCCATTATAGACAGATAGAAAAAAGTCCAGTTAAAGAAAAGAAAAGGTCTAAAACAGCATTATCTATAGAACAATGAGACTAACATAAGAAACAGCATATTAAACATTGAATCCAGTTCCCAAACCTAATCTATTAACTCACAGATAAAAAAATTTTTTAAATATTAAATTTCAAAATAATTGCAACAGTTTTTTAGAGAACAACCAAGATAAGAAACAAAGCATACTAAAGGTTGCACCATCTGGCTTGGATATGAAAACACTATTAAAGCTAATCTCATATACTTCCTTTGCCCGGTCAGCATTAACAGCTCTTAATGCTCTCGGTGACTATCAAAATTCCATTGCACCATTAAAGTTCTATTTTTAGTATACACATAGTTTTTGGATTTACACAGTTTGGATACAATTGTGAATGGAAAATATTTTTCTCCTGCAGTTGCGTTTCATCTTGGCACTACTGCACTTGATCTTCACTAGCTGAACGTAAAGGAAAATCTTTCTCACATCATGTGTTTTATAAGCACACTTGTCTTTGTTCATACTGAATTGCAGCAAAGGAATTCTTATTGTGGATCTTCTGTTTCGTTTCATTTCATTAGTGAAAATAACCTAGATTTGTCAATATTTGAGGGTCCATTTGTATATTTACTGATTTTGATGAATAGCCATGGTAATATTATTCATATACTTAGAATACTGCTTCAGAATCTCTGAACGTGATTTGTTTCCTTTGTATCCAGTGTAGGGAAGGCTTGCTGTAGTATGGCCTACATACTACTGATTGGCTTTTCGGATACACTGAACCTTATCACATGAATCCGCTAATCCAATAATATCACGTTATCAATGAGACTGTGTTGAGCAACCTCAATTTCACACCTCTCTTCATCTGCACAACTGTATCAATGCACCAACATATGGTCCTTCAAGTTGAACTACTCCACTCCTGAAGCAGCTACACTGACTCCTAGTTTGTTTCTGAGTGCAATTCAGGGTGTTGGCTTTAGCCTATAAAGCCTTAAACAGTTTGGGCCCAGCCTACTTGAGGGACTGCATCTCCTTCTACCAGCCCACACGAGAACTGAAATCATCAGGAGAGGCCTTTCCCTCGGTCCCACCATCACCATCACAAGCATAGTTGGTGGGAACAAGAGAGAGAGAGCCTTCTCAATGGTGGCCCTGCAGTTCTGGAACTCCCTTCCTAAAGAGAGGTGAATGGCCCCCTCTTTACTGGTCTTTTGCTCATTCTGTGAAAGAAGGCCTTTCCCGATAACCCAGAATAGGCAATGACCAGGCAGCTTTTGGTAAGGCACATCAATGAAGGCTATCTCAGACTGTCAATATGTACACGGCCTAAAGAAGGGGAGATTCTAGGATTTTTAGTATAATCTTTTTATGGACAACCTCAGAGGTGTATTTATTAAGCTTGCTGTATATGATTTATGTAATGTGTTACAGTAGAGTCTCGCTTATCCAACCTTTGCTTATCCGACTTTCTATGTTATCCAACTCTCTTATCCAATGCCCCCTGCCCCCTTTTCCTCCAACATTTCCCATTTAGAGGCGATGTTTTTAGTTTCCTTTTTTCTTAACCATTTTGGCCAGTACCACTGTGTGAATTCTGGAGGAGGAGCCAGAGCATAATGGTTTTGCCTCCCCCCCCCCCCAGCGCACAGCAATGGTTCAGTCCCATGTAGCCACGGCCCCTCGATTTGGAAGGAGAGGCCGTGGCTACATGGGAGTTTATAGGAAATATGGGAAGAGAAAAGAAGAGAAAATAATGAAGGTGGGCAGTTTTCTTGAAGATTTGTGTAAGTGTACTATCTACTTTTCAATATAATTCCTTGCTTGTTGCACCTTTTTCCATTAGTGGTGAGTTAGTTCTCTCCTTGTGTCTGAAAAACCAAACAGAAGGAGAACTCATTCACCAATTATCTCTGCCAGGATAGAGATATGGATTTCAACTGCCAGAAGCCTCTGTATTATCCGACATTATCCGAACACTGGATCACCTTCAAGGTGATGGTGTTAACCTTCAAGGCCTTGCATGGTCCAAGGCAGGTATCTGAAGAACTGTCTCTCCCCCTACCAAACCCAGAGATCACTTCGCTCTGAAGATCTAAATCTATTGGAAGTACCCAGCTTCAAGACCATTCGTCTAACATCTACGAGGCGCAGAGCCTTCTCTATTGTGACGCCGTCGCTCTGGAACACTTTGCCTAATGAAGTTCGGGCCCTACGAGACTTGTCGGCGTTCCACAGGGCCTGTAAGACCCATCTGTTCCGGCTGGCCTTTGAATCTTAATTTTGTTTTTAACAAATTGCTAAATTTTCTGTATTATGATGTGTTTTACAGGATGTTGTGAGCCGCTCCAAGCCCTCAGGGAGTGGCGGCATACAAATTTGAATAATAAATAAATAAAAATAAATTTTCATGTATCCGATGTCCTGCTGGCCTGTTTATGTTGGATAAGCTAGACTCTACTGTATTTGTTTATCTGTTTTATTTGGGGTTATGATGTTGTGCTTTGTGTAATGTAATTTCTGTTGTTTTAACCATTGTTCACTGCTTTGAATCCCACCCATGGGAGAAAAGCAGGATAAAAATAAATAATAATAGTACTTCCACACACCCTTTTAACTCAGATTCCCAGACATCTTAATGTTTTTATTAGTATTGCTTTTAGTGCAATTGTACAATTCCAGTATTTAAAAAGGAGGAAATTAAATGTAAAATACAAAAGAAAAAGAAAACAGCCAGCTTGGGAATAGTGGAGAGAAGTGCAAAGAGGGAAGAGAGGAGAAAGCAGGAGAATCCCAGTCCCTGATGTTACTTAACTGCTGGCATGCTGGCACAGAGATGGAAGAGATCCATTGTGGCAACCTAAGTGATGGGAACATTGGTATTGATGAGTTTTCCCCAAGGAAAATCACAGAGAAGAGGCAGACTCACAGTGGGATGTATGCACCTGCAATACCAGTTTGCTTGCCTCATATAATAAAGTCCACTATTTCTATATGGAAAAGTTCAGTTTTATTTCATTTTCAGAAAACAAGAAAACAAATACATTAAAGGCAGCCTTCTTCAGAAATGTTTCTGGATTTGGCAACGTGTATCTAGCCCCACTGTTTGATCCCTCAGAGTATTTACATTGCAGATATTTGTACAGTTTGTCCTTCCCCTCAACAGGAATATATTTTACCATTTTTCAATTAATTTTTTTAAATTACCTTTTTGTCTTTTGTCCTTAGTTTTGCCCACATTGACACCTGCTGATAAAGCCATTCCTGTGGCTTTACCTTGTAGCTGATGATAATAATCAAAAGACAATTATATACCGAGCATTTGTACAGACTATAAAATAAATCATAGGGCATACAAATGTAGAAAAACAAAACCCCCCTATTAATCCTCTTTCCACATAGACAAAAACTAAATCAAATTAACTATCCTATATACCCATGGATAAGTTTTAAAAAATTAACCCCCCAAAAAACTGGGCCAACTTATGCATGTTTTGATGGAAGTAGTTTACCTTAACTATTATGAAAAAAGAACTATAATAGAGTCTCGCTTATCTAACATAAATGGGCCGACAGAACATTGGATAAGCAAAAATGTTGGATAATAAGGATGGATTAAGGAAAAGCCTATTAAACGTCTAATTACATTACGACTTTACAAATTAAGCACCAAAACGTCATGTTTTACAACAAATCAACAGAAAAGGCAGTTCAATACACAGTAACGTTATGTAGTAATTACTGTATTTATGAATTTAGCACCAAAACATTTCAGTGTATTGAAACAGCTATGGATCCAGGTGACAGACAGACTGTGTTGAATAATACAGAACATTGGATAAGCGAGACTCTACTGTATCCCATTCTATGAGTAGTGGTGAAACCCAATAACTTAGTCCATCTGGGGAAGACAGTAAAAGAAGCATTAGCGCCTTGCAGTTCCTCTTCCATGATGCTGCGTCTGCCATTTTTGAATGCCTAGAAAGAGAAATGGCAGTGGCCAAGGGTGGCTGATCCCCCAAGTTGGCGTTTTGTCCATTTTTGCATATTCCTGTATTTCTATTGCTCAGTCAATCCAGTTTGGTATTTCCACATTTTCCCATCTTTATGCCAAGAGTATTGTCACTGCTGTTATCAAATATAAGAGTCTTTCCATACTTCCTTTTTCCCTGAATATTTATTTTTTAAAAATCCTACTCATTACGGACTTTGCTGAAATCTGCCAATCTTTCGAATGATACTTAATCAGTTTTCAAGTTCTGAGAAGACTGATGGGTTTTAGGCTTGAAGATAAGGATACACTGATTTGCTTTAACTGACGTGGAGGAGGATCAGTTGCTACTCTCATGCTGCCTTTTGTTTCAGCATCACAATAAGCCAGTGAACTGTGAAAATCCTAGCTTATAGTGCATGACCAGCACTACTGGATATTGTGGTTCTTAAATCTATTTATAGTGACAACTAAAGCCAATAGTACTCCGATATATCAGTACATCCAAAGTTTATTCTATTGTGTCTTTTCCTTTCTTTTCATGGCTTTTTAGGGGGAAAGGTTGCATAGCAGAAAAAGCAATTGAGCCCTTACCTCTGATAAAACAAAGAAAGAATCCTGAACTAGCTGAATAGAAGTAACTTTTCTGACAGGAAGTGGGAAAAGGTTGCTTCCTGTTTGGTTGGACCATAATCTCACATTCACATGACTGTCACATATGAAGAAACCCCTCATTCATCTAGTGATATCTCCATCTGCACGTAATGAGACCAGCCAAACTAGGAACTAGGGACAAAATGGGGAGAGGTCACATTGAGATGGCTTATTCAATTTTCAGTATGTTTCTTTTATGCCAGTCTGCTTATTCCCCCAAAAATAATGCTGCAATCATTTTTAGGCTTGCTTGTATTTTTCACGATCTTCACTGGACTGTAAAACATCTAATATGTAAGAATAACATTTGGACTTGCCCTGTGGATTCTAGTAATGTCAGGAGTGTGGGATTGTTTGACAACTTACAAACACATTATTTATTACACCTGTGGTGATCATGTTCTTTGCATCCTTCAAAACAAATTGATTTACGACTCCATTCCAAGATAAGGCCATTCTGTTTGCCTTTCAAAACCTCTGCGGTTGTTGTTACTATTTTTTTCTTGAAACCTCTGCAGTCTTTTTCATAAATTTGAAATGTGACTTTGTTTTCCATTTGTGCTGTCATTTTGTCCCTTTGTTTTTCAGATTCAGTAGGAATATTGGTTCTGTTCTCCCATGCCCATTTCTTTACTTTACACTTAATTAATATTAACATTAATATATTAATATTAATTAGGATTATTGGTAATACCGATCTGGACTTAAATATCTATAAATATACCACATTAAAAATAGTTGACATATTTTAGATACCGTTCTACCCAAATGCAGAACTGCTAGTTACTTTCAAGGAAATAGAATATACAGAAATGCTGAAGCCATCCATGATTCAACAGTGAAGAAATGATGCTCTGAGATCAAGGGCACCTTCCTTCCATTGTTCAAGTTATGGATATAATTATACTCATGCCTTTTAAAGTGAATCATGGGAGACTCTTTGGCCAAGTTTATACAAGCCAAATAATGTACAGAGAGTCCACACAACATACGGCTGGATTCGCAGCAGAAGCACTGCCGCCAGCCTGATCCACTGTGCTCATGTCAAACAGACCCACAATTGTGTTCCTGGCCACAAGAACCTTCCTAGGAGAGACTTATTGGCAGCACCTAGCCATGTGACCAGGAAATAGGGTGTTGCAACAAGTTCCTGCAAGGGAGCCTCTTTGTGATGGCCAGCGCTTTATCTGGCCTGACTCAGCTGTTCCTGGGGGCAGGTCTCCAGCAGAGAAAGACTCTTCTGGTATTTAGAGCAAGAGGTTAATCTGATCTCCTCCAGGAAAACATCACAGACTCCTGTGATTATCCATGAAGGCTTTCTGAAATGAGTAGCAGCTGAGATCCCATGATAAAAGGGCTCTTCATAGTCGAAAACGTCATACCTTTGTACCTTTGTCCTGGACGTTGGCTCTGCTGCTCCTGGGTTAGAATTCTGGACTCTAACCTTGGTTTCTATATTCCTGTTTTGGACTCTGTTATACCTGAACCCTTGACTCTGACTTATGGACCAATGTCCTGGCATGATTTATGAACTTGGTCTTCAGTTTGTATTTCCTAACTATCTTGCTTGTCTTCAGAACTCTGACTCCTGTTTGTACTCCTAGAATCTTGGTCTTTGATTTATGAACTCTGATAATTGAGCTCCTGGCATATGACTATTTTACTGCACCTTGTTTGTTGTTGTTCCTAACCTGGTTCTGTAGTACTCGACTTGTGTTCATTGTTACTCCGTTTGTGCTACAATTCTGGATTTTTTTGTTATTGGTTTTTTTTTTGCCAGACCTTGAAAGCCTCAAGACTTTCATTTTCTTTATAAATGAGGTATGGTCTTGGCTTACCTTGCTTTTGCTTAATGAAACCTCAACCCCAATACCAGAAGGTCCAGGAATCCAATGCTCTTGTGGCTAGTACAACAGTGGCAGAAGCCCCAATGCACTCTCAGCCGCTCCAGGGACACTCCCAGGCTGCATCAGGACAAGTCCAGAACTCTTTACCTTGGATTAACTAGATAAATATAGGCACAACCTTTGTGATTTGAAGAGATCATATCTGTGGAAATGTGGATTTGTAGGACATGGGAGAAAACACAAAACATAAGCAAAATCAACATTTTACATGGAACAATTATTTCCAGGCAAGAAAGCGGTAATACTTTGTTATATTATTATAGTAATATTTAAGTAACTTTCCAAGCTTTCTCAAAATGTACAACTTGGTCCAATTGCTAAGCAGTAAATCTGACTATTTCAGACCAAAGAGCTGACTTTTGGAAATGATCTTATACACATGAAAGTATGTGGACAGTTTGTTCCCTCCCAGGTGTATTGGGGAGCATGATCCTAGACTTCAATCATTTTCTGCTTGCCAAATAACTATCTGTCATATAATAGTCTGCTAGAAATATCACACTTGCAAGCATAAATCAAATGGTAGGGCAGGCAATTTGAAATGGCTGAAAATTGTGGTTAATCACTGGAGAGGAGTAAAGTAACTGCAAGGACCTGAGATGCAATAATTTCAAGTGAGGTGCCATATTAGAGAGGTGTACTGAATTTAAACCATGATATTCAGGTGCTGAATGACTTCTTACTTTTCCTGAAATCAGTCAAAATTGAAGATATAATCATCAAGGCAGGAAGAACGATATACTTCTAGTATGGTATACAATGCATTTTCTAGGAGTCCCAAGAAAAGACTCTGTAAGGCATGAGGAAACTGAACCATGTTCATTCTTGTTGTAATATACAGCCAGGCAGACCAAAATCTCAAGAGGAAACAAACAGTCCTATTTTTCAAGAAAATAGTTGGTGGTAGGATTATTGCCGTTTTGCTTTCAGCTTCCAAGAGCAAGACAATATTTTCATTGTCTCAGTCCACAGTGAAAGGATTAAGACATCAAATTTCCTTTTTATTGAATGGATTCCACTGTCAATTTTTAATTAAAACCAGTTTCGTGAATTTACATCCATGTTCCTTATTTCAGTTGGTCATATAGTGTCTTTAAAGGATGTGAAGTCATATTTCTTGAGTTTCAAGATGTGTTTATCAGTTCTGCATCATTTTCAACAGAACACTAAAGTGAACTCTTCTTGAACACAACTTGCTCCAAGATAAAAGGAACAAAGTATCTTTTTCAGACATAACCCAATTATGGTGCCATGGGTGTTACGCATGCTATTTCTTCTTTTTGAAACTATCCATTAGGAAAAGGGAAAAGCAAATCAGATTAGGTGTGGTACAACTAGAATGAACCAGAGCTGTACTCACACAGCTGCAAAGAGAAGCCATGCATGAGCTAATCAAAGATAATGGTAGGGTTTTGTACAAAGCAGTGAGGCTTCAGTGCAGTTTTGTTCTAACCTATTTGTCTATCATAGATCAACAGATGAGATGTTAACTATTTACTGACGGCATGAAAGGAATAGAACAGTAAATGGCACCAAATAAGATGTGTATAACCCTTAGTTGGTTATGGCATTTTGAAAAAATCAGGTGGATACTCAGAAGTACCCCTCTCCCTTCCCAGGAGTAAAAATACTAGCGTAATAACCAACAATTTCCTGCCCTTTAATAACATCTAAAATGTATTGTCACCTCACTCTTTCTAGTGGTAATGTTTGTGGAACATTAACTCTCACAACAAAAGAATGTACAAGTAAACAGGAAAGCCGAGATCCTTGAACAGATACATAGCTTACTGCCTTAGCTAAGTAATATTAAGTCACTAAGTAGTATGGCCAGGCCCAACTCCAATGAGCAATGGGTATTTGTTCTCCTGTCTATTGTAACATAGCAAATAGATGTCCCCTCACTCCCCAATCGCAATCTCCAGCGCAACCGTCAGAAGCAAGATCCTTGTCACGATTTATTTTCATACCGGAGATAGACTGCAGAAGTTTTTAATATTGCTGTTTTCTCTTTTTTAGAGACAATATGTGTTATTCTAGCACATATTAAGATTTTTTAAAGAGTAACTGGTGGTGGGGATGAATAGCACAAAATCCAGGAAGGATACCATTTTCCTTTAAACGGAAAGTTTGCATCCTGGTTGCTGTTGTCAATTGCCATCAAGTTAACTTCACTTTATGGTGACCCTATGAATGAGGAATCTTTAAGACACCCTACTATCCACCAACAACCCAGCAAACCCAAGGTTGTGGCTTCCTTAATTGATTCTATTTATTACCAGTAATGTGGCTTCCTCTTTTACAATTCCTTACTATTTTATGAAGCATTATCATATTTCCCAATGAGTAATATTCTCTCATGATATGGCAAATGTATATTAGCCTCATTTTGTTCATTTTGGTTTCTAAGAAGAGTTAGGCTTCATTAGCTCTATGACCCATTTATTGGTTATTTGTGACTATGACATCTAGAGAACTCTTTTGCAGCACTAGATTTTAAATAAGTCAGCCTACCTATGAGTTCTTAAAAGAGGAACGGATAGAGTCATAGCAACTTTAAGCCTGAGAAATAGCAGGTTATAAATTAAACAATATTAATAATAATAAGAACAAGAAGAACCTTGAATATATGGTTTTACAATTAAATGTAAGTGAAATTAGCTGAATTATATATATATAATTAAAATCAGGATGTGAACCCTTAACTAAATTGCATTAGACTCTAAATAACAAAAAGGTATTATTCAAAATGTTAGAATCGGTTAGAATCTTTCCCCAAAAATGGGAATTTTCCAGAATTTTTCATTGCCTTCCAGGCTACTCTAGAAGTTCAGTAAATCTGCACTACTTGCAGATTACCTAACATCCAAAGGTATCATTTGCATTCCTTTCCAAGTGGTACCTTGATTTCTGAAGGTGTACAAGTCAAGGCCATTTTATATACAGTCCTACTTTTCTATTCTTCTTTCTTATCTGTAAAGAAATCTCATTTTTATCTTATAGTCTTATTCCCGGGTCTTCCTATAGGTTCCCTTTTGTATTGGCCTTTTACATATCCTTCAAAACGCTAATTGACGCTGCTGCTTTGTATTTGCATATACATATTTCAGATTTTCACTTTGCCTTCTGTTCTGTTGCATTTTATAGTTCAACAAAAGATATAAGAACATAAAAAGAGCTTTATGGAATCAAAACAAAACATTTATTATCTCATTCCTGAAGTCACCAAGCAAATTTTATAATATGAGAGGAACTTCTTGACAAATCAACATCCTGTGAAAACCAACTTCCTCAACAGTAAAATGGCTGTCCTCATCTATCTCTGCTGTCCATTATTACAATGGCTCCCTTTACTATTGTCCCATATCTGTCCCATCAGTAGGCAATAGCTTCTTAACACTATAAGCTGATAAATATAGTGTTAAATATAGAAAATAAAGATCAGCATATTTTAAAACTATTCAGAGAAACTCATCTTTTCCACCTCTCCTTCTAAAATGTAGGATGTCCATCTGAGAAGACGAGAGGGACATCCAATTGTTATCTCCCCATTTGGTAAAGTCCTGGTTGGCTATGGTGTGAGCCCAATGCCAGGGCAGTATTCCTTTTATGGCATAGCTATGATAAGCTGATGAAGCCCAGTACAATTTGTCAGGAAGTTTCTAAGAAATAGACCTGTCCAGAAATCACAACTTGAAGGATCTCAGGAATTTCTCTGATGCAACTGAAGTTATGCAAACAGGTGGCTGATACTAAATCACACTCATGATGTATTTGAGGAATGTGTTCTAATTTTTTTCTACTATTGGGTGTGGGATACTGATAATCAACATTACATTGCTGGAATGTGCTGTATTTGGTAATGGTGTTGAAGATAGCCCAGAAGCTCTAGCTAATGAAAAGATTACCCTGATTGGAATGGTTTACTAGGAACACTAGATCCAAAGGAGTTTCATTACTTCCAATATGCTGCTGGGTCTATAAAATTTTATGCAGTTTAGAATCTGGAAGTATAATGGAGTTCCTGAATCAGGTGAATCTGCCCTGATTCTGCAAGACCTGAGAAGCAGTGTTAATGATCGTGAAAGATTCTCCTTCATTGGGTCACCATAAGTCAACATTAACTTGACGACAGTTAGCAACAACAATGGTGCTAGCACTAAATACCACACTTCAAATCTCTGCTCAGCCATGGATACTCACTGGGTGATCTTCGGTAAGGAAGGCAGTGGCAAAACCTCTGTGTACAAATCTTGCTGGGGGTGGGGGGTAATCATGTAAATGGTGACTCTTTATAGAGTCACCAATATTGGGAAACAACTTGAATTCACATCACCACAACAAATGTTACTCTGGTGCATCTCCTGAGAGAGATCCCTTAGTCTTATGGATCAAGCAGCAATATTGCCAAGCAGATTTGTCAATATTTACTCATTTAAGTTTTCATAAAATACTGCTCTTCTAGAAATATCATGAACATTTCAGGGTATTCTACATAAGTACCTAGTGATTTTGTTCACTTGGGGTTGCTTCTACAAATAAGCATTTATTTAGCTTGGGAGCTTTAAGCAGACACCCCAAATCTAAAGAACCTTGGAAAATAATCATGTTATTCTCTTGGTATACCTAGCACTTAAAGGTAAAATGCCTCTGGAGAAGCCTCAATTATAGTCTCTCCTTGTAAAGGTAACCATCTAATTAACTAGATGTCCTCTAAAACAAGATGAGGATTCTGGCAGACTGCATGGTGCATCAATAACATGCCCATTTCAATTGAAAACATCTGTTTATTCTGAATTTAAGAAAAAAAACAGAATGCAGGTGGGGGAGGGAGAACAACAACACTACCATGGTTGCTGAGATGTGATAAGTTTTTGCCTGTATCTGATATCTGTAAAAATAACAAAAGTGTAACAATCACATAGCGGTGGAAATGAAAAAAGAAACAAAGCAACAGGAGCTGGCTGACTTCATTTCCTTTCCAGATGCCCAGTGAACACTGCTATACAAAAAGACTTCCTGTGTGTGATGTTCTAATCTAACAATGGCTAATATGGGAGGAAATGTTAAGGCATTCTGTGAAAGGTTACAATATATATTCAGCCATAAACAACGGTACAGCTTATTGCTGGATGTGCTTGCCATAATGGCCATAGTAGAGTTGCATGAAAGGCCATTGTAAATTCCCTTCAGACACAGGAAGAAAATCATGTTATTACCACAAGGAAAAGAATAAAAATTATACTGTGTTTTTAAAATGGCAAAAACATAATAAACTGGACAAATGTGTCCATTTTAAGACATGCTCACCTAAAAGCCTTTAAAAGGTTAACCTATGTTGCGTGAACTGCTTCTATGCATGGGATAATGTTTACATTAATAAATGGAGAGACCAATCATGGAGTGGGCTAGACCCACCAGAGGGAGTACCCACTCCATGAAAGGACCCAACTGATTACCACAGAGATATGGTAGCCCTTCACTAAGAAAAAAGAATGTTATTTATCCGTAACAAAATACCTGTATAATATGATCCTCATTTCACTTATACACTCCCCCCACAATAAATAAAATTACCTGGAATCACAGAGTTGTTGTAGGTTTTTCGGGCTATAGGGCCATGTTCTAGAAGCATTCTCCCTTGACGTTTCATCTGCATCTATGGCAGGCATGCTCAGAAGGATCTCACAACCCTCTGAGGTCCCTCTGGGGATGCCTGCCATAGATACAGATGAAACGTCAAGAGAGAATGCTTCTAGGACATGGCCCTATAGCCTGAAAAACCTACAACTCATTTACCTGGGCATGTTTGTAGGTCTCTCTAAGTTGACCTCTGTTATTCTACAGTATGCTCCCAACCCAGGTATAGTGAAAATGTAGGGTTCACTATTATCCATGATTTCAGGTGTGCCGAGGGGGTGTGTGTTGCAACATATTACAGTATAGAGTTGGTATTGTAATGGAAAGCAGATATATTGTTGTACAGGAACAAGTTGGAAGGAAGTTGACGTTTTTAGAGTGCCATTAAATAAAAGCCCAGCTGTATTATGTTATAACAACAATGAGATGTCTATACAATGCCAAAAAAACTATTTTAGGATCTTGGGAACCCACACAGTAGGTTTTTGGCTTTGCAAGTGAATCACACAATTGCAACATTCTGATACTGTCATTCATTGAAAAGGGGAAGGAGTACTTTTCATATTGTAATAAGCTATAATATTTTTGAGTGGAATTGAACAAGGAATATTTTGGATACATTTGGATAAAGAGAATGAAAATTATGGCAGTATCTGAATAGCGGACAGATTGGTTGGCTGCTATATGTTTGCTGTGCATTGGAACATTTCTTGTTATAACAACAAACATGTCCTGGGTTTTGGACAGGTGTTTGCTACAAGAAATTACAAAAGTAGCATCAGTGAAAATACAATCCACTGGGATGTTCTCTTACTCAAACTTCTCTGAATTGAACAGTACCTGTGCAAGTGAATTTTTGGAGTCTCTGCTGCGACAATGACTGGAGTTTAGTCCACAGAATATGAAGATAACTATTAAAATCTGTGACAATGCATAATAAAATTTGGTGGATCACATTTCAGCAATGTATCCATAAGAATTATAAAGAATTTGGGTTGTTGCTGATTTTTGGGTTATTTGACCATGTTCTAAAAGCATTTTCTCCTGACGTTTCACCTGCATCTATGACAGTCATCCTCAGAGGTTGTGAGGTCTCATAATCTCTGAGAATGCTGCCATAGATGCAGGTGAAATGTCAGGAGAGAATGCTTCAATCTAGAACATGGGCATATAGCCCCAAAAACCTACAGCAAGCCCGTGATTCCAGGCATGAAAGCCTTCGACAATGTAAAGAATTTGTCCAAGGTGCTGAACCTATTTGGGGAGTATGGGAAGCTATGGGGAAGTGTATGTGTATAGCTTTTAAGTCACCTGCTGACATATCACAACTCCATGAATTTCATAGGGTACTCATGTAATCAATGGAAAATAGATCTTAATCTATGTGCCAAAAACAGCAAAATGCAAATTTCATCTGATACAGGAGCACCCACTTGAAGATACAACTTTTTATTACAATAGTGAATTTGGCTCATCATATAGCATAAGATTATAGATAGCTTTGTCTCACTATAGCATTGTTTTATACGGTGCCACATGAACTTGCACTTCTTCACTAGAGCACCTACACTGTAGAATGCAGCTTGGCGCCACTGCCATAGCTCGGTGCTATCGAATTGTAGTTTTACCAGACCTTTAGCCTTCTCTATCCAAGAGTGCAATTGCCTCATCAAACTACAACTCCCAGAATTCCATAGCATTGCACCGTGATAGTTAAGGTGATATCAATTGGCATTAATTCTACAATGTAAATGCAACCATCATCCTAGAAAGAAAGTCAGATAGTAAAGGAAAGTTTTAGGGGGGAAACAGGCTCCATTAATCATTGCTTGTGTAGATAGTTTAGTAAAGTCAAACTATGTTTAATTAGGAAATGAATATATGCATGCTCTTTATAACTTTAAAGGATGGTGTCATATCTACTCTAAAAGCAATTTGTCTTCAATTACAGTGATGAACAAATTCAGTATTTCTATTTTTAAAAAGCATTTCATACTTTTCTCCCTCTGTGTACCTACAACAGAAAATGTGCAGTTGATGTGATTTCTTTGCTTCAAAGAAAACGCTAATAGGGAAGATACATAGCTCAGCAGCATAGTACACGTGAAGCTTTTTACTTGTAGAAGCTCATAGGATCAATCTCAGGCATCTACCAGAAGTACGTGTCAAACACTGGCAAACCACTACCAGACACCATAGATCGAGGGCTCTCCCCTCTGCCCCCACAACCATTTTGTTCGTTCCTATTACCCCTATTAATCATTGTCACTTTTTAAAAGGCACTACAGACTTTTATCGGATCACCTTCTCCCATACAATCCAGTTTTAGGACACTCTAGGGGACTCCAACCAACCAAAACCCAAATGGCCACCATCAACCAAAGGATGTTTTCATCAGATGCTCCTAGACTCACCTCCTGGAAGAGGTCCAACGACTAAATGAGCTGTCAGAATTTAAAGTACACCTAAAAAGCCATCTCCAGTCAATTTTAAAACATGAATTTTAAAGTTTCATTCTATTATTACTGTATTTTAATCTTTGTACCATGTATTTTAATATATGTATTGTATAGTAATGTGTTTAATATATATTATTGTACGTATTTTACAGTGATGTATTTTAATTGTGTTGTACCCCAAATAAAGCTATTAGAAGAGGTGGAAAACAAATAAAACCTATTATGAATAATAATAATAATAATACTAGAACAGTGATTCTCAACCTATGGGCCCCCAGATGTTTTTGGCCTTCAACTCCCAGAAATCCTAACAGCTGGTAAACTAGCTGGGATTTCTGAGAGTTGTAGGCCAAAACACCTGGGGAGCCACAGGTTGAGAACCACTGTACTAGAAAAACATCATATTCTCTCATCTGAAGTGGAAGGCAAATCCATAGATGGATAGAAGAGCCATTCCATGCTATGGTAGGGCATTCTGGTACCTTCCTGCACCAGAGTGAGCTGCTACAATTGCCACAAATAAACTGTACTGGAACTGTTCTCCATCCAGGAATCAGTTATTGGCAGTAGCATGAATTCAGCCCCAACTCATCATAAAAGCCAGGCGAAGCATCCCGATTCGCCTGGCATCCAAGAGAAAAGATGGGCAGTGGGACGAATCCGTCACCCCGTGTGTAGCTCCCTCTCACATTCCTCATTACATGGGGAAACCATCATTCTCCCAGTGTTGGAGGGAAAGTTCCCAGGAACACTTTCACCCAGTTGGGGGCAGAGCCTCCACTGGAAGTCACACAATGTCATGTGATGTCTGGCATGAAGCTGTATCCACTAGACCTAGTACGCTAAATTCACCCCATATAGAATATTACCCATCTCTATATGTACAACAGTGAGATAGACAAAGCAAAAACATATAAAGTTTTCTGTGTTCATAATGCTGTACTACGCAACTATGAATGTCTGAAAAAGATGTTGAGAGCTGAGCATCTAAGAAGAGAGTTACCAGTGCAAAAACTGAATCAGACTCCTGCATCTTAAATAGTGACACGTCCTCTCATGGGATGGGTAAGGAGGCGATGCAGGAGATGTGGGGTCTGTGAAACTGTTTCCCCCCACTGCCTGCTGGATTCGCCACGCTGCCTGGAAAATCCCTCTGCTATCACCTGCTCTTTGGACCTCAATATGATGAGGTCCTTACTAGTTCACTTCCCCTTCCTTGTCCCTTTCCTCTCAGAGTCTTGTCATCAGATTGTTTGCTTATTCTATGGCATTCCAGGGGAGAAGTGATCTAAATCCCCCTCCCTCCCTCCCTCTTAAAAAAAAGAAGAAGAAATCTCTGGAAAAATTCCAGAACTTTCTTTGTTAGCTTAACTATGTTCTCACCTGTTCTGATTTTATTAAAGGCATGGTAAGGATAACATTCTCATTGCTGAAAGCTTGGAAATACTTTCTTGAACATTATGGAAGTGCACTGACAAGTGATATACCCTTTTATGCTTTAATGCAATAAACCCCTTTGATCATCTCTGGGGAGAGGTCTCAGTTTCTGGACAGTGCCTGCGACTCGTTATGAATAAATTGAACATCAAATAAAAGCCTTTCACCTGTATGCCGAAAACTCACCAACACATCAGAAAGAAAGCCTGATGTACTAGTTTTCTACGTGCCAAGACTATTTATGAAGGTCACCCAAAAGGAAGGCCAACCTTCTTCTTGTTTATTGAGCCTGGAATGAAAGAGACCTGGCTGAAGGTCTGTGATACTCTTTCAACTAACCTTCATCTCTGAATGAACACTTCCATGTATATAATAAATCAGAAGCTTAACTGAGATTATTGCCCAAGAAAACAGATCCATATATAAAACAGAAGCTTCACTGAGATTGTTGTCCAGATAAACTGATCCATATAATAACGGACCTTGAGACACAGAGGGAAGAGAGTTTTTCAGCCTGGAATTTCATGAAGAAGCAGACAAAAAGTAATTACTTGAACCCAATAGCTAATCTCAAACTCTGGATCACATACCCCCTGCCATGTCACAGATGAAAAGAGGGACACATGGGGCTGAGCTACATTACGGTGTGGTAGACAGCAAGAGGGCAAAATATTAATTAGGAAGAACACACAAAGCTACTATTTAAGCAGAAAAACCTTGTCAATTATATTATGAATTTAGGAAATCTTGAATAAAAAAACTGAAATCAATCAATACAATAATCTGTGTGTATATGCATAGTCAAAATGCTTCACTCTCAGATCCATGGTCTGTGTTCACTCCTCCCTTCTCAGCTGAAGGCACAGTCTAGATAAGGTGACATGTCTCCTCCCTCATAATACTAATGTGGCCTCCTAGAAACCAATTGTAGGCTCTCACATTAACCCTTTTCACAGATTATTCGTAGAAAAAAGAATAACAAGTGCATGGTTGATTCTCTTCCCACCAGCTTTCTTCACTATTCAGCTTTCACAACTATATATAGAAACTTGAAATACAATGGCATGGACAATTCTCACATTCGTATTCTATGATATATCTTGGCATTGATTCCTTCAGCAAAGAGGAGAGCTGATTGATACTGCTAGTGAGTAAATCTTTGTGCTGTCCTAAATCCTAGGACCTTATCCTATGCGTGTGCGCGCGCGCGCACACACACACACACACACAAACCCCTAAAGAGTTGAAATCCATTTTTAAATAAAGTACAACGGAGCCCATCACATGACACAAGGAGTTATCATGTCTTTGTCTGTGATACTTCATTAAAGAAATGTGTTGAAAATGTTAAGAAATCGGGGGGGGGGGGGGGGAGAGAGATAGGGAGAAATCGTCTTCTAAGCTCTGGATCTGCATGAAAACAGGAGGAAATGGTGAAAAAACTTGGGATAGTTTTGGTAACATTGGTGAATGTGGGTTCCTATGCGTGGTCTCCTACAAAGCAGCAATGTCCTGGTAATCTCCCAAAATCCAGTCGCCTGATCTTTGCATAGTATTTTTTGATTAAATGTAGTGGTATTCAGTTGATATTGCCCTACCGGTACTTCAGGAGATCGCTACTTTGCTTTCATAAAAGCCCATTGAGAGGGAGAGCAGAAGAGTTAATGGAGAGAAACAGAGTCTGCCTTAAAAATGATGCCATCTATCTACTCAAGAATAGAGGCATTAGGAGGGAGAGCAGAGAGCCCATGGAGAGAAATGGGGTTAGAATGATGTTGGGAGTAGAGGCATTGGGAATGAGAGTCCATGGATAGAAATGGAGTTAGAAACAATGTCTCCTTTCTCTTTGGGAGATGGGGCATTGGGAGGGAGAGCAGAAGAGCCCATGGAGAGAAATGAGATCTGCCTTAACTGCACTCGCTCATGTGAGAAATCCAAAAGCAGATAATTTGGGGAGAAAAGGCAAGAACCATATGTGTACTGATAAATGACACTATTTACTTTTTAACACAACAAGACTAAACGCCAGAGTAATATGCTTCCAGAATCTTGTTTGAAACTTAGGGACTGCCTGGACATGATATGTTCAGTGACTAAGATAAGCAGATAAGGTGATGAAATGCAGCCTTGCCTGACCTCCTTGTCAATTTGAAAGGCATTCTGTTTCTATAGATTCTGTTTCAATGGTTGCTACTTGTTTTGAATAAACTTGATATGTTTTGAATAAATATCAGAATAATCTATTATTGTGGCCCCTATTTATTTATTTATTTATTTATTTGTGTTTCTATACCGCCCCTCTCAGCCCAAAGGCAACTCGGGACGGTTTACACAAGACAGTCTCTGCCCTCAATACGACACAAGCAAACAAACCTACTGTTACTGTCACACGATTGTTTTCCCCAACATTTATGTCACTGGAGTATACGTCGTCGTCCGTCCCCCCCTCCCCTCAGGGAAAGTTTGGTTCTACAACCCCATTCTCTCCTTTACAAATAACCTGTTCCTCCTTATCTCACCTCTGAGTTTTTAACTTTTTAACTTTTTATCCTGCACATGTGGCCTGCCCATTGTGTTTGTGTTTATTGTAATTTTAAACTGCTTAATGTATTCCTGTGTTGTTATGTGATTATGATGTTATTTGTTGCTTAGTATATTTTGTTTTTATTTTGTTTTTATTTTGTTGTACTCTGTTGTTCAGGCTTGGCCCCATGTAAGCCGCCTCGACTCCCCATTGGGGGTGATGGTGACGGGATATAAATAAAGTTTATTATTATTATTATTCATAATCTGCAGAAAGAACTATAATCTCAAAAGCAAAGACCAAAGAATTGTAATGTGTTCAATTAATTAATTAATTGGTTGACTAACTTTATATCCTGTCTTTTTCCTAAGATGCAAGTCATAGGATTATACATCTGGTTTCTCAGCACCCCCCATCTGATATGGAAGATGTATAAGCAGCACTGATTTCATTAGTATAATCTTTTGCTTCACAGGAGCATGCAGTTCTAACACCAGGGAAAGGTGATGCTAGAGTGAGTGTATGCTTATTTATAAGTAAAGGTAAAGGTTTCCCCTGACATTAAGTCTAATTGAGTCCAACTCTGGGGTGTAGTGCTCATCTCAATTTCTAAGACAAAGAGCCAGCGCTGTCTGTAGATGCCTTCAAGGTCATGTGGCTGGCATGACTGCATGGAGTGCTATTACCTTCCCACAGAAGCAGTACCTCTTGATCTATTCAAATTTTCATGTTTTCGAACTGCTAGGTTGGCAGTAGCTGGGCCTAACAGCAGGAGCTCACCCTTCTCCCAGCATTTCAAACTGCCAAACTTTTGATCAGCAAGTTCAGAAGCTCAGCGGTTTAACCCACTGCACCACCAGAGAGTCCTTAAGACAGCTGTAAATCAGCACAGATGGCCTAATTATCTCAGTGCATATTTTGTAATGCATACATATGTGGGTTTGGCTCCTTTGTCCCTGCCACTTCTGATAGCATGCCTAATTCCTGGTTATTGATATCTACTTGGGATGATCACACTCTGCTTCTAAAACAGAAGTAATAATCTCTAACAACCACAGTTTATTATTGGAGGTCTCATTTTCTAACTCCACCATTACACAAATTAATCCCACTACAATTAAATACTTAATAAACCCATACAATGTTTAAATCTTCATTCTTTTACCTAGCTCATGCCCTACTCTCTCTCAAACCATCCTATCCTTCCTTCTTTCTCTCTTTCCTTCCTCTTTCCCTCTTCCCCTCCCTCCTTCCCTCCTTCCCTTTCATCGTTCCTTCCTTTCCTCTTTCCTCCCTCCTTCCTTCCTTCCCTTTTGTCTTCCCTTCCTTCTCTCTTTCCTCCCTCCCTCCCTCCATTCCCTTTTATCATTCCTTCCTTCCATCCTTCTCTTCCTCCCTCTCTTCCTTCCTTCTCTTTTTCCTTCCTCCTTTACTCCTGGGGGATGTTTAGCTGGAAGAAGAGGAGATAGAGAGGGATTTAAAAGGGTGTCCCATTGAGGAGGAGACCAGAGACCAGATACTAGAGACCAGAGCACAGACCAGAGACCAGAGACCAGAGCACAAGGGAGCAATGGGTTCAAATGGCAGGAAAAGAGATTTGACTGAAAAGATTAGGGTGAACTTTCTGAGAGTAAGAGCTGTTGGAGAGTGGCATAGTCTGCTTGGGAGTGTAATGGAGTCTCTATCTCTGGAGATTTTTCCGCAAAGGCTGTCTAACAGGAGTGCTTTGATTATACCTTTCTGCATGGCAGGGTTGGACTGGATGGCCCTTGGGGGTTTCTTCCAGCTCTAAGATTGTAGAATTCTATATCAGGAGTAGGCAATATGGAGTCTCATGGATACACTTTTTCTCTCCCGCCCACCATCGCATCCTGACCAAGGCCACCCCTTTTGGAAAATCAAACGTTTCCTGTCTTTCCTTCACTTTCTGCCTCCGAAAGAGAAGAGGAAAGGAAGGAAAGGGCAGAAAGGGGACTTGGGGAGAACCCACTCCCTCCTAGCCCACCAAGCCAACTCCGGTTCACCATGAGGCCCCCAAGTTAGAAAGTTTGCCCATGCCTGGTTTAGACACTTCATACTGTAGTTTGCTCAATTTAAAAACCTGTTTGTTAAATATTCTCTCATTGTTACAAAAGTATAACGTGCCTTCTTTTCAGTTTTTTTTAAAAGTCCATAAAATTCTGTTGCATTATTATTGTATGGTTGATTGCTACATTCAATTATTTTTCGATGTTATAAGCCACCCAGAAAATATTGTTACTGAGCAGAAATAAAGGTGTTACTTAAAATAAAAATAGATCAAATCAAGCTAAACACCCAGATAATAATTTTCCAGTCCCTGCCTTTGTCAGTTTTCATGGGATTTTATGGTGTGGATGATCTTCTGTGGGTGGAATACTAGTTTCCAAAGCACGGTGTTTTGTTAGAATTGGTTCTTCACAACGTTTGATGTTCAGAAACACACACAGTAACAATGCCATGTGTAAGAGGCAGTAATTCCACTGGGTCTTCTGATCTTTGTAGTTAGTTCCACAGGTGTGTGAGAACTCTTATGCCCATGTAGAGAGCGATTGCATGTTTACAAGTGAATGCCTCATGGAGTGTCTTTCATTGAAGTAAGAGCAGCTGCTATTATGCTCTGTTCCCAGAACAAAACCAAAAACATGAGAGGGTTGGAGGAGATGCAAAATAAAATAAGATACAAAATAAAGCTGCTTTTTATCTTTCAGTAGATTATATGTAAATTAATGACAGGATTTCAAGCAGGGAAAAGCGACAAGCAAAATCCAAAAACTGTTATTTTACACAAAACCAAACAAGACCCTCTCACTCTCCCCCTTTTTGTATTCAGGTTTTAGGTGAAGCTTATACCAAAGCAGGTAACCTTGAAATAAAATATTCACTTTCTCCCAAAAAAATCTCCCCAAACATAATCTGCAGATGTTTTTCTATTGACTTGCCTGAGGAACTGCTCTTTTCTGGCATTGTTAAAATTTCCATAGCTGAGGTTGAGGGCAGTAGTAAATGGTATTATTCTGGCTGAAGACCAGACTGGTTTATTCTGACAAAAAAAGCATTGGAACAAATACAGCTGGAAGCTAAAGGGAGTCATTTGCAGATGGCGGCCAAAAGACTGGAGCCAAAATAGGAAAGAACTGTTCCAAAGATGTATCTAATGGAAGCTACAAAAGAGAAACCATCCTTTCAGGCATAATTTAATTCTTAGGGTTTTGATTTATTTATTTATTTATTTAGGACATTTATATCCCACCCTTCTCACCCCCAAAGGGGGACTCAGAGCAACTTACAATCGGCACTCATTAGATGCCACAAAAACAACATTAAAACATTGTTGTTATTATTTATTCATTCAGTTGCTTCCGACTCTTCATGACCTCATGGACCAGCCCACGCCAGAGCTCCCTGTCGGCTGTCACCTCCCCTAGCTCCTTCAGGGTCAAGCCAGTCACTTCAAGGATACCATCTATCCATCTTGCCCTTAGTCGGCCCCTGTTCCTTTTTCCTTCCATTTTCCCCAGCATAATTGTCTTCTCCAAGCTTTCCTGTCTTCTCATTATGTGGCCAAAGTACTTCATCTTTGCCTCTACTATCCTTCCCTCCAATGAGCAGTCAGGCTTTATTTCCTGAAGTATAGACTGGTTGGATCTTCTCGTGGTCCAAGGCACTCTCAGAACTTTCCCCCAACACAACAGTTCAAAAGCATTTATCTTCCTCACTTAGTCTTTCTTATGGTCCAGCTGTCACATCCATAGATTACTACGGAGAATACAATTGCTTTTACTATGCAGATCTTCATTGCCAGCGTGATGTCTCTACTCTTCACTATTTTATTGAGATTGGTCATTGCTCTCCTCCCAAGAAGTAAGCGTTTTCTGAGTCTTAGAGCCTCTGTAACACTGAGGGACCAATTAAGATGGTCTACCCCAGGAGGCTTAACAGTATGGATAGTCTCCTGGTGGGTTTCGGGGAAGTCTTGGCATGCTATATTGCTGAAGCTCTATATAAACTTTGGGATATAGAAATGGCTCCTGTTGAACATTTATTCTTCTTTCTTGTGATGCAAGAACCTGTCCCTATTACCCCATGTTATTTTGGTACCATTTTAACTAAAGAAATAATGCTGAGAAAGCATCTACTTTGTTGACTGTAGTAGACACCATATTCTCCCTCAAAGAATCATTCATTTATTTTTCTGAATTGCAGACCATTGTTTATATTGCGCAGGAGTGCATCCGCTCTGCTGTCACCACTTCTGTGTTCCCTACTCCACCCACATTCCTGGACATCACAGGTAGCTCTGCTGAAGTCAGAATAGTGCATCCAAATGACCAGGAAAAAGGGGAACAAGCTCCCCTCTGTGGCTGGCTAAGAGCAGTGACAGCAAAATGACAAGATCCTTCTTTCCCAGGTGATGATAGATCTGCCCCCTCCCTGTTGTCCTTCAGGAGGCGGGTGAAGACTTGGTTGTGGAACGAAGCTTTCCCAGAATAGGCTGAGATTGATTATAGTTAGAAATGAGTGACCACGTTCACAGATCGAGCTGAATTTGTTTTAAATGGCAATGTGATTTGTATGTATGTATTTTGGCGTTTTATGTTCTTAATATATTGTTGTAACAGGTTTTAAAATTGTATAGGATTGAATTTTGCTGTAAGCCGGTCTGAGTCCCTCTATAGAGGTGAGAAGGTCGGGGTACAATTTTTAAATATAAATAAATAATAATAAATTTCCTGCACTAAAGAGTGCAGGGAAATAGTGTTGGGGCTGGTGTCTACTTTAGACAGTGGATCAGTCTGAATCAGACCTAATCCTACTGTCCAGATTGCTCTGGAGTCCTGGACTACTCCTGAGTTTCTTTGGAATATCCCACTGAATTTGCTAAAAGTGGGGAAAATACTCTACAGTGTAAAAGGAAAAAAACTGTAATACTTATCAGAAGTGGCCTCATATCAGCCTACAATCCATTTGGTGTAATTCCAGGATTTTGGACTCATCTTAACAAGCCTCCAGACTTCAATAGCACAGATGGATAACGACTGGGTACCATATCTACATTCTCCATTGTGCACACTGAAAAATATCCATAAAAATAAAAATAAAATCAGTGTCCTAACTATATCTATATGCAACTTTCCTTTTTGTAAAGGTACAGTCAGAAAATAGGCAAGTGATTTTATCCACAATTGGATAGGTCTCTTTGAGTTGTAGACTTGATAATACACTAGGAAGCATGAGAGGCTGAGAAATAAAAGTATTGATAATGGAAGGATATAGTGGGAATGAATTATAGGGGAAGAGAGAAATGTGAAGAATAAGTGGATAAAAAATAGGGGCAAAAGTAAAATTTTAAAAACCCTTAGGGCAACTAGAAATCCAATTATGTAGAAGTAGAAAGCAGAGAAGGATACTGTATTTTTCAGGCAATAGCATATTTCCGCAGCATTGTGTATGGCCTTCCACTGACCTAGATGTAATTACAGGTCTCCTTAGGGAGATAAATTGGTTTGATCATCAAACACTAGTGCTAGCATGAGTGCCATTCATGTGAGGAGAGTTTGCACTGGTGCAGCACTTTAAAGCACTGGAGGACTGCAAGTACGGCAAGTGAGGAGTCAAGCATAGGATAAACAATACATAGCAGACCTAGGGTGAGTTTGCTATTAATTGCTGTAGAAATGCTTTCCAACTCAGTCAAACAAACCACAAATAGAAGAGATCAACAAAGTTGTTAATGGATAACAACCAAAGTAAAGAGGTTTTTTATTATAGTATTTTAGGGGAAATAATAAGAAACCTACTTACAAAACTAAGACCAGTGACTACAGCTGTAGAGAAAGTCTATAGCTCAGATGTGGAGCAACCTGAGATGTGAAGTTCACTCTCTGGCATGAAGGAAAGACTGTCTGAAATTCTGGAGAGTCCCTGGTAAACAGGGTAAGCGGATAAAGGGCATCTTCAGATGTTGTTGAACTGTAATCACCACCAGCTTTAGACAGAATAGTCAATGGTGAGAAATGGTAGAACTGCAATTCCAAAACATCAGGAGGATCACACTTTATGCATTCCCTGTGGAGACTGAACAAAGCTACATATACAATTGAACAGAAGAGAGCTCCCGGCGTTCTTGTGATGCAAAAAGTGTTGCACACATCATAAAAATGGCCTCAACCACATGTGCTAGAGCTGGAATATGATCCTACAGAGCAGGTCAAGCTTGTACTGCCCGTGATGAGAAAAGCCAGTAAGTCACACAGACCTTGCCACCATGTTATTGTGGTGATAGTGGTAGTATCCATGCAGGAGCAAACTAAGAATGGGCAACTTGGAAGTCCCTGAAAAGACTCCGAAGTGGAGTGGGCTGATCAAAAGACAATCTGGCAAAATGGCACTACCTAAAAGAATCCTCCACCTTGTGCGACTGTGGAGCAGAACAAACAACTCCACATCTGTATGCTTGCCCACAATGCCCTGCCTCACACATAGAGGAAGAATTGTTTAAAGCTACAGACAATGCGCTCGCTGTTGCCTGTTTTTGGTCAACAATTATTTAGCCCCTTATGTCCTTCTATTTTTATTAGTTTTATACTTATTTATGCAATGCTTTTGACACAAAATAATAATAACTCTGATATATGGTGGCTGCATCATAGGGTTGTTTTGTGGGGAAAATGTATTTGTAGGAACTTTGCTACTACTTTCCTCTAAAGCTCAAACCACTGCACCATATTGTCTTGCAGTGTTAGAATACAAATACAAATTATTCAGTACGGATGTAACTAGAAGTCTGTCTAGTCACATTATTATAGACTCACAAAAATATTCTTCTTACAAAGCATTTGAATGGCAATTTTGAAACATGGAGTAGCAATAATGAGCTCCTCACACAGAATGCATCAATCTCAAATAAAATTTACTTGCCATACGTTATTTAATACCTGCTTTAAGGAGATAGAAGCCAATGGTTTTAGCTTGCCTAGATTTGCAAAAAGTAAAGAGCAAATTAGCACATAAATGGATTACACTGTAATCACCTTTCAAAATTTGGATCAAGCAAAATTGATTTATATTTCTTTGTGATGGGAAATTGCTTGGAGTTACATTTGGCAAAGAAAGAAATGTCCAGAAAAATCTCTTTAAAAATAATATATTTGAACCATGCATTCTGCACTCTATTCTCCCATTATATTCCACATGGGCAATCCAGAAGTATCTAGAAAACGAATGCATTTTGCTTCATTTTGATAATTGAATATTAATTTTAACACCTGCAAAATAGATGAATATTTTTTAAAAGAAAAATGACACATGAAAACATAAAAAAACAGTTTCTGGTGGGATTTTAAATGGTCTACAACTTTTGCAGTTTTACATTTTGGAATACAAATTATACTTCTAAAATTCAGGGTAGAGTATTTATCATGATGCAATAAAAGAAAGCTATTGGCAAATCTGGGGACAGCACTGATGTTTGTAGTATTGAAAATTAAAATAATGCCTAAGGTGGTGAGAACAACCTGTGCCCTTCCAGCTGCTGGGGACTCCAATTCCCATCTGCCCCAAGCTGCAGGGACAATAGAAGTGGGAATCTAAATATTTCTGGTTGCAGACAAATTATATATTCCTGTTCAAAGGGATCTAAAACAGTACTCAGGTGGACTGTTGACTGAGCTAGGAGAGGGCATGACAGCTGGTTGAGCGAATGAATAAAATAGAATTGCTAAAAGAGAGGGATATAAAAAGGGCAGAATGAACTATCTAATTATCTAGATAGGTCATTTCACAATTTGTGAACCTGCTATTTTAAAAAGCTGGCAGGGATAAGAATAGAAAATGAGAATAAAAACCAATGGAAAAATTCAATTGGGAGTCAGTATTGCCCATATCGGTGGGGAAACAGTTCCTGCTGTTTTATACTCTGTTCTTATTCTTATGTTAACACAAGAATACTGCTGCTAAAATGCTTATGCACTTGACTGTAAAAATTAAAAGTTGGAAGGGCCTGGGTCTGGAAAAGTGCAGACCAATATTGCAGTTCACATATAATACTGCCCATATCGGGCAGTAGTATAGGCTCTGAATATGCCCAGCTATCCATTTCCATGGGAAGTATGTGGGTTACCTCACCATTTGCTATACTACTTGGAATTATGGTTCAAGAGTATCTGGAGGGCTGCACAATTCCCACCATGGTTCTCTGCATTATTTGGAAATGAATCTTTTCCCAAAGTTCTCCTTACAATGACAACCTGGTTTTCTTGACACAAGGATAGCTGCTATCAAGCCACTACTTATTTTGGGACTGGATGCATTAGTCCCTCAGCCTTTTATCTTTTTAGAGCGGAGCCCCCGGTGGTGCAATGGGTTAAACCCTTGTGCTGGCAGGACTGCAGTGCTGACCAAAAGGTCCGCAGTTCGAAACCGCAGAGTGAGGTGAGCTCCCATCTGTCAGCTCCAGCTTCCAATGCGGGGACATGAGAGAAGCCTCCCACAGAATGGTAAAAGATCCAGGCATCCCCTGGGCAACGTCTTTACAGATGACTAATTCTCTTGTACCAGAAGCAATTCGCAGTTTCTCAAGTTGCTCCTGACACACACAAAAATTTCTAGGGATAAAAATGATCAGGGCTATGGGAAGTTTCTCATTCCTAGGGTTACCATAAATAAAGTTAGTGGCAAAGAACAATACATCATTATGCACGTATGGCCTAGCAGCTTTGAATCCTAGATATGTGGAGTTGACTATAAATACAATCTGCACTCCACAAGCATGTATTGTGTATCCACACATTCAACCATCTATGGCTTGAAAACCCCAAGTCCAAAACACAAAACTCAATTTTGTCATTTCATATAAAGGACACCATTTTACTACACCATTGAATATAATGGAATTTGAGCATTCATGGATTTGGGAATCCACAAGGAGTCTTGAATCAAAACCCTGCACGTACTGAGAGACCAGAATTATTATTGTTGTCATTGCTGTTGTTATTCAAAGACATTGCTATTTGTCTATAGATATCTGAATACAAGAAAACCTGTAACACAGACAAATGGAGAGAATGAAGTTGGTGTCATAAGTCTTCATAGACAAAAGACATGTCTACACTTGTCCAAAATCCCAGGTTCACTAAGAAATAATTCTTTGATGCCAAGGGATTTTCCATCCATAATGCAGGGTAGACTGAGTTAACCCTAGTTTCCATGTTACAAGAATTTGGGGGAATGCTCCAGAGGTTCACTGCACCTCAGAGTTCTTGTGGACCAACTCTAACCTGAACTGGTTCACTGTCCACATGGGCTGCCACCACCAACCCTTTTTCCCTAGTAGAGAAAAGGGGACATCACCCTTCTATTGCTATAGCAGGTGGTCACAGAGATCCCCCTTCTTCTCCCTGGTCACACAGCAGAGGCACCTGGCAATGGCCAGGAATTCTTTGGAGCTCTGTGGCAGTTTGACAATGATAACAGGGGGTTGTAAGATTACAATGGCCTCTCTTGACCAGGGCTGCTCACATCGTCGATCGCAATCGACCAGTCGATCGCAGACCCAGAACTGGTCGATCGTAGCCAGATTTCAGAGGGGTGCTTCTGCCCTGCGCACGGCATGCATCTTCCCCTGGGCTTCCTCAGGGTGCCCCTGATGCAACTCTCCCGCTTCCATCCTCAATGCCGACTGCTGCTGTCCCAGTGTGGCCTGAGGAGGAGGGAGGGAGAAGGAGGGCAGCAGAGGGAAGGAGGGGGTGGGCGCCCAGCCCGCACATGCAGATTTGGAGCCACGAGGGAGGAGCGGCCCGCGCATGTGCATTTAGAGCCAGAAGGAAGCATCTTGCCAGCTGCTGTGTCCCGGGGGAAGGAGGCGGGCACCTGGTGGGTGTCTTCCCTGTTGGAGAAGAAGGAGAAGCCAGAGCAGGAGGGGAAGTGAGTCCGCTGGGGGCTGCCGTGGTGGAAAAGCACCAGCGCCCAGGCCTCAGCGGCGGCCGTGACCAAAAAGGAGGAGAAGCAGCCGCCGCCGAGCCGCCCCAAGATCCTCACCTTGGAGTCCATGAACCCGCAGGTCAGGGCCGTGGAGTATGCCCTCCGTGGGCCCATCATCCTCAAGGCCGGGGAGATCGAGAACGAGTTCCGCAAGGGACTCAAAAAGCCTTTCACAGAAGTCATCAAGGCCAATATTGGGGATGCACACACAATGGTTATAAAAGAAAAATAAATAAATAAATAAACAACAAGGAGGCTTTGGCAGCCATTTTATGCCAAAGCCTAAGATCTGTGACTGCGAGCTTTGATCAGCATTGAATGGCCTTGCAGCTTCAAGGTCTGTCTGCTTTCATTCTGCCTGTTTATATCTGTGGAATGATGTCAGGGTAGGAAAAGGAACTCTTGTCTGGATGCATTTTATGAAGTGTCCCTTATTTTTGCGAAAAATCACATAAATGTCCCTTATTTCTTCTATCAAAATATGGGTAGGTAGATCATTTTGACTTGGTTGTTTTATAAGTAGCTCGCATGCTGAAAAAGTGTGAGCATACCTGCTCTAGACAGTCTGGGCTCTACCTTCCTGTTGCTGTGGGATGGAATTGGGTAGCATAGCTGCCTATGGGGCCAGGTTGAAGTATTACTACTCTGGACCGACTTTGGATTCAATGGCTTATATAGATAATCCTGATACTTCATCCCATTGAACATGTCAAGTGTTTGGAAGAGTGGTTTATTTTATTTATTTATTTTTATTTATTTTATTTTATTCATTCGGCTTCTATGCCGCCACTCCCGGTGGGCTCGGGGCGGCTCACAGCAGCAACAACAACACAAGATAAAAACAGCAATACAAGATAAAACAAGCATAAAAACATCATTAAAAGTATCAAGGTACAGCAGTTAAAAACGACCAAAGTTAGAGTCAATTTCTAACAGGGGGGGCGTGTTTACCATACAGCTCAGGCATACTATGTTTTGAAATTAAATGGAGGAGTTTCCTACCTCCATCACACACTAGCAAACTATTTTATTCAGGAGTTCTCAGTTGATTTGTCATCCCATTGTAGAGTTGATCCAACCCATTGTCCCTCCCCCGTTTTCTTTTAGAAAAGAAACACCTCCTCTCCTGGACTATGATTTTTGTTCCTGGGTTATAAATGTCATTGCCAAATTGGTTCTATCATAAACACATGGGAAAAGTTTATTAAACTGCAACAACTTTGTCTTTGCAGGAGGGACATCCTGCTATAGCACATTTTGCTCTAGTTTCTCAATGATTGAATATTTTGTAGAATCTCCACCAAGTTAATATAGTTTGTAGGCACAAAAACAAAGTTTCTGGAGCACAAAAACTACTTTCAAAGTAAGGACTACACAATTAAACATGAATAACACTTGCAAATTAGGAACATGTTTTATTTATTATTATTATTCAGAAGCAGGATGGCCATCTGTTGGGGTGCTTTGTGTTTTTGTTACATGACAGAAAGAAGGGGGTTGGACTGGATGGCGCTTGGGGTCAACCCAAGGGAGAGGAGGAGGGAAAGAGGAGGAGAAAAGGCTCTCTCTTTGTCTCCAATCCAGTGATCCTCCTCTCTCTCTCTCTCTCTCTCTCCTTCCCCATGTTGGAAGAAGGAAGGCAGGTGGGGGGAAAGGAGAGGAGGATGCGTTAACACATGGCACACACAATACATGGAAGGAACCCCCACCCCCCACCCCACCCCACACACACAGAAAGTGCATGAGACTTACTGACAATCTTCCCTCCTCCTTGAGCAAAAGGTAATGGTGGAGCTTTTCCTCAAAGGGGCACTTCGACTCCGCCCACAAATTGCATAACTGTATTATTTTAAAGCAGAGAACGATGAATACCATCACATGACAGAATTGCCCATCTCTATCCAGATAATTTGCACAAAAAAAAGTCACTTGCCAACCAGCTTAGAAAGTATCTGAAAAGATAAGCCTTTGCGATGCTTTTTTAACCTCAAGATATATCTACCCTACACTTGAAGCCTATGTCATTTGATGATCACAATAGGTTGCCGTTTCGTAAGTGGATGGGTCAGTATTATTTAATGAATGTCATGAAGTGGTAAGTCTACTTCTTTGGTGCCTTTTCACACAGCCATATAACCCAGAATATCAAGGCACATAATCCACAATATGGGTTGAGTCCACACTGCCATATAACCCAGTTCAAAGCAGATAAGGTGGGATTTTATACAGCTGTGTGGAAGGGACCTCAGATGCATGGCATGCCTAGGAATAGACATTATTGGCAGACTGTATGACAACAGTGATGCAAGACAGTTCAACATTTTATCATTTTGTGGATCAGAATCAGAATGCTAATGTGATTGTTTTGTTTATGGTCATAAAATGATTGCTGTTTCTATAAGGGTTATTCTTGCCAGGAGGGTCAACGAGTGTTCCAGGAATATAAAATGCAAGGGGTGGAAAGAAATCTCATTATGATGGGAAATAGAAATGTAAGAAAACTCTATTGTCTTCTTTAATGTCCAAAGCTGGGACAGGGGTTAAAATCATGTATACAGATAAACAAGCAAATTGAGTGTTTTTCAAGAGCTCAGAAGAGGAAATGACTAGAAACTGTAAGGAGTCATGGCACAGAGCAGCAGAGCACCCAGACGCCAGAAACAGAGCTGAATTGCAGAATGCTGGAAACCACACTGCCGGTGGATTAAAATAGGTTCCAATTGCTTTATTGTAGTGTTGCCGACTTAAAAATAACTTTCAGTAGTTTTAGAAGGATGTTTTTAGATATAAGGCTATCTGCATATTTCATTATATATGTTTTATCTTCCTTTAATTTTGTTTATTGTTGTAGACTTTGAATGACTTTTTAAGCATTTGTTGTAAGTTGTTTTGGGAAACAGAATAGGATGAGAAAGATTGCCATATTCTAAATGCTTTTCTGATTAACATCTAAAATAGCTTTAAAACATGGTACCTCAAAACATCACAATACCTGTTAAACTGCATCAAGATATTTACGAAACCCTAAATTTGATGGCAATTTGACCTTACTACCCAATACAGTGAATGCCTGAGCCAGCAAGGAAGGCAAAGAGGAGAATTAAATATTTCCATAATGTCGCACCCTAGACACTTGGAACCTCCCTTGATAAACCACAGAGTCCAGCTGAGGTACAAAAGGTTTATTTAGAATAACTGGTTAAAGGAAAGAGGCTAGAAGTCAGTCTAAATGCCTTAAAGTGGCACCAGCAAAATAGCAGCAGTGTTCAATAAAAGCAGCAATTGATTATAGTGCCGTAGTATCAGGATCCAAAGCAGAACAAAGTCTTTTTTAAAAAAATAGGTTTTTATTAGGTTTCAAAATAGCGGGCCAAATACCAAAGGGGGCAATAAGGAAAGCTTGGCAGGCAAAGTTCTTAGCAGGAAGGCCCAGTGGCCTATTCAGGAATTCAATGGTCTTGAAGATACAAAGTTGGCTCGAGATGAAGAGGGATTCTGCAGGAATCCCAGCAGTTATAGTCTTACAAGATGAAGAGGGCTTTGATCCCTTCAAGGCTTTGATCCCTTCCATGTACGTCGAGTGTCAGTTTCTCTATGATGGATTATAGCTGTTGTTTAGGTAGTCTCAACAGCAAGGTATGTAAACCCAATTAGCCGGGGCAGCTGGGCAGGAAAGGAGTTGTACCATCTTCTTGAATCTCTCGCCTTAGCTTATCAGCCCTCCCGAGCGGAATGGCCTAGACCACAGGCTGACTTAGCAACTCACTTTGCAGCTGGTTTGAAGAATCTACAGAGACAGGCCAGACTGGCACTTTAACCCCAGTATGGCTGTACTTTGGTTCTATGGCAGCAGAGGCCTGAGGGGCTTGGGGCCTGACACATAAGCACAAACAGGAAATAAACCTTAAAATTCTGTTGTTAGTCCCAAACAGAAGAGGCTCAAAGAATTAATGAGATTTAACCATATACCTATATTGACTCACATTTCATAGAATCATAGAGTTGGAAGACATTTCGTGGGCCATCCAGTCCAACCCCCTGCCAAGAAACAGGAAAATTGCAGTCAAAGCATCCCCGGCAGATGGCCATCCAGCCTCTGTTTAAAAGCCTCTAATGAAGGCGCCTCCACCACACTCCAGGGCAGAGAGTTCCACTGCTGAACAGCTCTCACAGTTAGGAAGTTCTTCCTAATGTTCAGGTGGAATCTCCTTTCCTGTAGTTTGAAGCCATTGTTCCGCGTCTTAGTCTCCAGGGCAGCAAAAAAACAAGCCTGCTCGCTCCTCCCTATGACTTCCCCTCACGTATTTATACATGGCTATTATGTCTCCTTTCATCCTTCTCTTCTTCAGGCTCAACATGCCCAGCTCTTTAAGTGACTCCTCATAGGGCTTCTTCTCCAGACCCCTGATTGTTTGTGGAACGAATTCTATCTATTCTAGTATAGTATTTGATCAAGACGAGGTTTCCAATTGGTTATAGAAGTGGGGATCACCTCTATAACCAAGTGCGATTAACGTACTTCACTGACCTGTCTCTTTTTTTTCTTATGAAAAAGTTGGTTCATTTAAACATCATTAAAATTTACTGACTAGAAAGTGTGCTTAGGACTTTAATTTACGTATGCAGTCTGCTGGGAACTCTGGAGAAACAAGAGCTGTTTTATAAGCTGTCCTAAATTCCAGTCTGGGAAAAAGACAGGGTATAAATAAATGGATGGATGGATCAACATGGGGAAAAAATCCTATTGGTGGTTTACAGTGATATAAACCCCTCCAGGTTATCCCAGTGTTAAACGTGTAGAAACATCACACAAGACTCCCCCTCTCTCCATGTGCAATAGCTATCAGTACAACATTGTCTTCCTCCTGCCAGGGCTTAGCTCCTCTTGTATGTATGAGAGAAGAACAAGGGGGGGAAACCCTCTCCTTCTTGACTTGTTTGTTTTATGCTTTTGGTTTTATTTTATTGTAATGCACTACTGGGCTTGGCCTCATGTAAGCCACCCCGAGTCCCCTTTGGGGAGATGGTGGTGGGGTATAAATAAAGATTATTGTTGTTGTTGTTGTTGTTATTATTATTACCAGTGTAAGTATGTTGGTGGAGATCTGCACTTTGCCAGCAGTTCTGCTGGGCTTTGGCCACAGGAATCAACTACTGCCTAGTTCAACAGAGTCTAATTCAGGGGTGGGCAATACCGGCCCTCCAGGTGTTTTGGACTTCAACTCCCAGAAATCCTAACAGCTGGTAAACTGGCTAGGATTTCTGGGAGTTGAAGTCCAAAACACCCAGAGGGCCGGTAATTGCCCAACCCTGGTCTAATTAGTTATCACAGTACCATTGTCAGTGTTCTCTTTCTTGGTATATAACACTGGAAGAAATGTGAGGAAGAAATGTCTCTTAATTTCCTATCTGGCTAATACACACTTTAGAACTGGCTTATTCTATTATTTTTTGATTTCCCTCTACAATGTATACCCAATGACAAGCTATTTTGGATGGGTTTAGGCAGAATTGGCTGAATTTCTAAAACCACCTATTGTTTCAAACAACAATTGTCCCGCCATATTGCTATTGGTTCCTACCCTTATTCTATCCCACTGGTCTATCACTACACAGCAAGTTGTACCTTATGGTTAAACATCTAGGCATACATTTCCCTATGTGTAAGGATGTGTCTATACTGTGGATTTAATGCAGTTTGATAGCACTTTGACTGCCATGACCCAGTTCTATGGAATCATGGGAATTGTAGTTATCAAAGTCTTTAACTTTATCTGCCAAAGAGCTCTGTTGCCTCACCAATCTACAAATTCCAGGATTATCTCAAACTGCATTCATTTTCCAGTTTAGATGCATCCTAAGCCACACTGAACTTAGTGAGACATATGTGGGCTTGCATGACACAATTTTGAAAGATACCCTATAAGTGGCTGAACTCTCAGTTATTCAGCTGTCAAAGTTTTCCATCTAATAGGAAAGTCACTCTTGGCTCCACAGTGAGAAATCAAGTAGCCCAACTTCCAAAGCAGTCACTAGGAAATGTAATCTGTATAGTAAACTACTGATCCTAGGGAACATCTATCCAGAAGTTAGCAGCCATAGCAACTTTATAAACATTTCATTAAATTACATCAAGAAACCATAAAGCTTAAAAATAAACTCCTGCACTTATTTAGTTTTCCTATTGAATCTTTTTAAAAGAATGAAGAAGAAATTATTTTTATGTTTTATATAATTGCACTTGATATATAATAAAATTGGCTGAAATACCTAGCAATTGGGAGTCGAGGCATAGCATAGCATATATAGTCCCCAAGTTACGAACGAGATACGTTCTGTAGGTTTATTCTTAAGTTGAATTTGTATGTAAGTCAAAACAGGTACATTTTTAAGTGTAACTCCAGCAAAATATATAATTTTTAAGCTTTGGATAGCATAGGAAAAGGTTAACACTCATATGGTATTTGTTTTGCTGCCTGTGCTCCTGTTCAGAAGATTTCACCTCATTTTCTCTCCTTGTGATAATGGAATTTTGGGGAAAAAATGGCTTGTTATGGAAACAAGGATTAGTGATACAATTTCAGGTGAAACACATTTCCTTATGGTAACTATTTCAGGAGTGAATTTCCCTTCCAAGGGCGAGAGGGCGAGGTGAGCGGCAAGCGGGTCAGGCGAGGCAAGTGGCGAACGAGCGGCGAGCGGGCAGGGCAAGAGGGCGAGGCAGGCAGGCAAGCAGAGCGACCGACGGAGAGGGAGGGAGAGGGGAGAAGAGGAGGAGGAGGTCAGGGAGGGAGGGAGCAAGTGCCGGTGCTGCCGCCGAGCATCCTTAATAAGTGAACTATACATCCCAGCAACTCCAACTCCCAAATGTCTATTTTCCCCAAATTTCCCCAGTGTTCACATTTGGGCATATTGAGGATTCGTGCCAAGTTTGGTCCTGAGTTTCCCTTCCTTTCAATGGGGTTTGATCTCTTCCTTTTCCATCATGAATCTCAAAGGCTCGGTATCAGGAGGTTTTTAGAAAGGTGGGAACAGGAAGTCATTGAGGGGAAAGGAACCTGTCACCCTCTAGGCCCTTGGGGCTTGACCTCCCTGGATAAACCACACAGCAGCTGAGGTACAACGGGTTTTATTGTGAATAAAAGGTATAGGAAAGTGTTTGAAGGCAATTCTATAAGGCCTCCAAATAGCAGCAATTAACAGGAGTCAGCAGTGAGCATATAATCCCGCAGCAACAGGAATCCAAGCGGATGGGATCAGGAAACAAGCCGGATGCAAAGGAAAGTCTCTTACAGGTTCCCAGCCAGTTTAAGATGGCAGGGAAGGCTTTCTTGGAAGCAATAGTGTTCAGTAGCTAGTAAAGTCTTTGCAGGAACAACACAGTGTAGCAACCCAGTTCTCTTTTGTGCCTGGGGGGCAGGGGGCAGCACCGGGGGTCCCACTTGCATTACAACCAGCCGCAGCTGAGGAAGAAATGGAGGAAGGGGTTAATGAGCTAGCCGGGCCTTCCTCTCCCACAGAGAGCTTGGCCTGGGACGATGGATGGCCGGATGGCTATGAGAACTGGGAAGGTCAGGATGACTCAGAAAGTGCTGATAGCGATGATTGTTATGAGAAACCGGGTGGGTACGGATCACAGGAGAGAATTTGGAAAACATGGGCGATGAGGCCATGGAAGCTGAAAGGGAGTTCGACTCTCATGAAGATAGTGAGCCAGGTGCTGGGAGGCAAGGTCGGAGCTTTGATAGGAGACGGAGCATTGAGTCCAGCAGGAGGGATTGGCACCGCAGCCTAGAGCGTCAGCGAAACGCTAGATCCCGTAGCACAGATTACCGCCGAAGCCTAGAGCGTCGGAGACCTCGCCAAGGGGATTAAGTATGGGATCCGTGGGAACAGATCCTCAGTAGCTCGGCCACTTCTATTCTAAGCGGAGTGAAGCGAGCTGAAGACCACGGAGCCAAGTTTCCGGCTCGTGCCTTGCCAAGAAGTTTCTTGGGCCCTGATTGAACTTTGCCTTGTTCATTGATCCGCTTGGTTTTGCGGAGCCTTTGCCAAGTATTTTGCCAAGCCTTTTGCCTAGACCTTTGCCTTGGGATTTTACTACGGACTCTTTACTTTTGGACTGATCTTTTCTATATTTGATGGACAATTGCCTTTTCATCTGTTCTTTATTCTTCAATAAATAGTTAGCTGATTACCGTCTCTGTGTGTGTGATTAAGGGGCCGGCCGAGTCCTTGCATCGTGACACACAAGAACGTGGCACTGAGCAGGATCAAGGCAGCCCGATGCTGGCTGGCTGGCTGGCACAGGCTTCTGGAAGGCCCAAACGTGGCCTCTCTCACAGAAGCATCCTCCAAACGCGAAGTTGGTACGAGATTGGGGAATGGGCATCTCTGGGCAGTTATAGTGTCCACTGGCTTTGATCTAAGTGCATCGAGTGTCAAAGTTCCATGATTGATGACTGCCTATATGTTTTGCTACCTCAGTCTCTCCGGAATGCATAGCTCGTTAGCAACTCACAGCTGGCAAAGGGGAGCCGGACTCGAAGCATCTCCGAGGCGCTCCGCTTATCAGGGGAGGTTCGTTTGAATAACCTTGGCCTATCCACGTTATGCATTCAGTACCTGTTTCACACGGGAAAGGCAAAGGGGCCCAGGGGAAAGCTCTGGAGTGAAACAAGCTGGCTTAGAAAGTTCCTTGCAGCCGGCATGGCTGAAGTCTTGCTCGAGCAAAACTGATGCCTGAGGCCCTTGAGGTGTGACAGAACCCCAGGGCCATCTAGCCCAACCCCCAAGGATACACAATCAAAGCACCCCCAACTGATGGCCATCAAGCCTCTGCATAAAACTCTCCAGAGAAGGGGACTACAAGGAAGCATTATTTTATTTTAGTGGTTTTTATTATTATAATATAATAATTTTATTATAATAATAATATAATAAATAATATAATATAATGTTATATTATAATTTCAATATATTATAATGTCTATATATATATACTATAATATAATAATTATGATATTAATACTAATAATATATGAATATTTCTTGAGATATTAATATGGTAATATTAATGATGTGTAATGTATAATAAATATAGTAAGTGAATAAATAAATAAATTATGTAGATTAGCATGTAGTTCCGCCTTTAGGTGCGGCCCTCCATAATATTTTTTGGCTCTCGTGTGGCCCCTTGGAAAAAATAATTGCCCACCCCTGTTCTAGAACATGGCCATACAGCCTGAGAAACCTACAACAACCCAGTGATTCCAGCCATGAAAGCCTTCGACGAAATAATATATTGCATTTATTATGACACCAATGAATTGGGGAATGGGTTACTTGACCAGAACTGGACTATGGTTGGTTACCTAAAAGGAGGTTGTACATGACCTAGCCTATAGTGAAAATTTCTGTTGAATTTGTTATCTGGATGGAATTTCCCCAGCACATGCATTTTGCAATATCAGTTTGGCAACATTAGCAAACCATATTAGATGCATGAGCTCAGAGCTCCCATTTTGTTCATATTCTCCATCAAATCCTGGATGGCCCACTAATCCCTAATGATGTGGCAAAGAGAAGCAATTCCACTTCACATCATTTGAAGACTGGTTCCAGTCCAATTTTACACGTAGTACAATTTTCTCAAGTATTATTGGCTAAATAGATGGATAAATTCATTCTCCAAATGCCTTCACATCCTTAGTGGAACCACTATGGCTGATCATGAGTAAGAAGGACAAGGCTGCTGTTCTGTTTATCATCAAGGGGGAGAAATTTATTCTTGCATGTAGGTTGATAATTCACAGTAAGGTTCTGTCTTGTATATTAAATGCAAAAAGTGGAGGAGAGGGTAACCACCCACAATCCAATGTATTTTTCTCATGAGGATGGCTATTAGTCATGATAGAGATAATCTTCTATACCAGAAACAGTACAGACTTGTATATTAATAACTGAGTGGTATGAACACAAGAGAATACTATTGCATTGATGTCCTGCTTATGGGCTTCCCATAGGGAACTGGTTGCTCCTTATAGACACAGAATGCTGGAGTAGACAGGATTTTGGTGTGATCCACCAAACTTGAAGAACTCTTATCCACTATACTTTGTATTTAGTATGTGCATCAAAGGCAAAATTTGGTTTAAAAGGGAGGGGGTAATGATTTTTCAACAAGTTTCAAAACCACTCATCTCGACTTCTATCAGAAAAATCTTTTTCTCTTAGAGAAGAATATAGAAAATTATTACAAAAGCCTGTTTCTATATACTTTCCCAAATGTCCCGAGTTGGTAAAATAGTCCCAATTAATCCTCTATCATCTCTCTTTTCAGCTTCCTTTAAATATCCTGGTTTCTCTCTTCACTACTTTGTCCTCAGCTTACTTTAGTTTCTGCAAACTTAGTTCAGGTGGGACTGAATTAATTCAACAGGGAGGAGAAGATTACTGAGAGTGGATATTTGCTTTTTCTCAGTAGGATTAGACATAAGGAACCTGGAGGTAGAACTATGTCTATCTTTTTATCAGGGGTGGAGGTGGTTGTGTTCAATAACATGATTTCCAAACTTGTATTTTACAACTCCTTAGAATTAACTTTTTAAATTGTTGTGCATCAGTTCTCCTCTCCGTTGGTGCCCCCTTGTTGTGGGGGAGAGGCTTGCATACTCTAATGAGGTTGTGAGATATGCTGGCGGTGGCATAATAGCCACCGGCAGGGCCTCCCATGCCAGACAGGTCACAACTGAAGTGTCTGACAAAGAGCGTCAAAGGGCAGGATGGGCTCTATAGCCTTTTGGCAACCATTTTAAGAGAAGGAAAACTCTGATTTCAAACCCTGGCAGATGGTGCTCGTTTAACCCTGTAAGGTCAACCATCTAAGAGAAGGAAACTCGAACCAAACCTACGACCTGAGGACTTCTCTGCCACCATCCTAAGCTTGCTAGGCCCCGGCAGACGAACCTTTGGTTTAAAGGGCGAGGCCAGTTCTGTGCACGCTGTGCGCCACCAGAAAGGTCCATTGCACAGGTTCGAAGGACACATCCAACCTCCGAATCATCAGTGCACTTGTAGAAAGCATGGGATGAGTCCTTCCTGAATCTTCGTTCGCGAAGAAAAGCCAAGAGAGAAGAGCATCAGTTCTACTTTACACAAAGATTTTCATGTTGCATCCAACTCTGGGCTAGCAGCCACATCACACTAGAGCATGGATCCCATTTAAATCCGGTTTCTGACACCTGCAGAATTCTGAGGTTTGTAGTTTAGTGAGGCCCAGAGCATCTCTGGCTGAGCAGTATAAAGGCCCTAAACTACAAGCCCCAGAATTCTGTAGGAGGCAGAAACTAGATCTAAAGTAGATCCATGCTCTATTGTGAATGAGGCTAGTCATCTCTGATCACATTACATTGTAATAGTGCTATGATTCCACTTTAACTGGCCGTGCTGCATCCTGTGGAATATTGCAGTTTGTAGTTTAGCAAGATTTAAGAGCTCTATGGCTGAGAATTCTAAATGACCCTATCTAAACTGCAAATCCCAGCAAGTGTGTTATGATATGCAACAAAGAAAAAAGAGTTAATGTTTTAATTCGAGCTGGAAAGCCATCATTGTCATAAGTAAATTGAAAACATACCGTTATTAAAAGATCCTACAGAGCTGAGAACTTCATTTGCAGGGCAAATTCTGAAAGCAGCCCCCCGATGTTCTTATTTAGCAAGCTGTCATTCAAAGATAAAAGACACAGAGAGATGGGCCTAGTGAGTTATGAGTGCTTTCTAACTGCTCAATAAACAGACAATTCTGGCAACTGGACACGACTTTAATTAGACTGCCCTGTACATCATTGCTGACTCAGTCTCAGAGGATGTCAAGTTTCAATTACAGGTGGAAGGAACTATCAGTCAAATTGCCAATTTGATTTTCTATCTCATTACATACCATGCCAGCAAAGTTGAGGTGGAAAAGACACAAAGCAGCTATGCTTAAATGGCAACAATCTATTTCTAAAGTCTGAATACCAGTGGAGTAAAATGAGAGGCACTTGCACTATCACCAGATAACTAGTATAAACAAAGTAAATAAAGTAATTACACTGTGAAAATTAATCTAAAAATAGCAAAGCAATTGAAAAACCAAAATAAACACCCCCAGAAACCATTCCAATCACTGTGCCTCACATTCTTGGTGAATTTCATTTCAATTTATACAAGCTCTCTTGACTAATAGATTCACACAGTCTTTATGGGATGTGTTTGGAAAAAATATGATTGCTATATAATGCATCATATGTAACTAGCAGACTTAGTGGTTAATTACTCTTGCTTCTGTATGTTGCTTGCCTAGCAGAAGTTATGTTTAATACTTTCCATATATTCCTTTTCATTAGTCTCTTTTCAGCCAGTAATCAGGGTTTGTTATTTCTTTATAAAATTACAAATGCTTTTACTTTAGGACTTTTTGGCAAATAAACTTATATCTCATTCTTGGCACAAGGACTGTATCATTTTGCTCAATTTAGAATCAGTAAACAATAGTTGCGATCAATGTGGATGAGAAGATCTTGTTCTATTCTGTATATACTCACATTTAATTTTAAACACCCCCTTTGCAGTCTTCTTCTTTTTGTCTGTTATTGGTCTCTCTCTTTTCACATATTTTAGGCTAATCAAGCCATTTGGCCTCTGAAATTCTTCACAATTATGATAAAACCTTTCTTAGACCATTTCATCCATCGCATCTTTTGTCTTAACTCACCCTCTGATATAAGACAATTACAACACAGAGAAATCAGATTCTGAGGAGTTTATAGCTCCTCATGTTGGTGGCCTCTCCAAGAACCTGAAGGCTGAGGCAGTTGGGGTGACTTACTCCCCAACAGGAGGTGGCAAATATGTGGACATACTGCCACACTTTGAAAATCATTAAATCTCCAAGGATGAATTATGCCGATCTCAACTGTTGTTATTTCAGGAGACCTTGACACAATTTGCACCTGGTGTCTTGAGATTGACTGACTGACTGACTGACTTTATTATTTCTGAGTCGCCCTCCACGTTAGTGCTCCGGGCGACTTACACATAGCAATTCAACAATTAAAAATATTAAAAATATTAAAAATTAGATTAAAATATTTAGGGGTTAAATGCAAGGGCCAGGCTCAGGTAGTTGAGTTCCTGGTTCTGCATTAGCCATGGGCTTTCCTAAATAGCCAGGTCTTTAGAGCGGTCAGGAACTGGGGCAGGTCGAGGGAGGCTCTCTGGTCCGGTGGCATCGAGTTCCAGAGAACGGGGGCCACAATGGAGAACGATCTCCGTCTCGTGGCCTCCAGGTGGGCCTCTTTCACGCCCGGGACGCAAAGGAGGTTCTTGTTTGCCGGCCGCGGTGTCCTTGAATAGGCAGGCATCAGCAAGCGGTCCTTTAAGTATGTTGGGCCCCGGCCCCGTAGGGCTTTGAAAGCCAAGGTCAAGGTCTTATGTAAGGCTCTATACTCAACGGGCAGCCAGTGCAGGCGCTGCAGGGATGGTGTAATGTGGCATCTCATCGATGTTCCTGTGAGAAGCCTGGCGGCCGCGTTCTGCACAATCTGGATCCTGCGGGTTAGTGACCGGGGCAGACCCACATATAAGGCGTTACAGTAATCCAGCCGTGATGTAACCGTGGCATGGATTACTGTAGCTAGCGCTTCCGTCGGGAGGTAGGGCGCCAGTTGTCTCGCTTGGCGCAGGTGGAAGAAGGCCCTTTTGCTCGTGGAGGCAACCTGGGCCTCCATCGACAATTTGGAGTCCAGGATAACACCAAGGCTCTTTACTGAGGGGGACGGAATCAATGGTTCCCCTTCGAAGGGGGGCAGTGGGAAAGGTGGTTCTGGGCGGCCCGGCCATAAGATCTCCGTCTTTGATGGATTTATTTTGAGTTTGTGGGCACGGAGCCATTTTGTTACTGCTTCCAGACCTCGAGTGAAGTTTTCGGGCACCGAAGTTGCGCCAGGCTCCAGCTTCAGCAGGAGCTGAGTGTCATCGGCATATTGGTAGCACCCTAGGCCGAAGCTCCGGCCTGGTTAGGTTTTTCAGATTGCTATGAAAGTAGTTATAAATTCGATCTAATTTACTTTTGAAGCATTTTTTAAGCGATTTAAGCAACATGGAAGTGTTTTTGCCAATTCGACTTCGCAGCTGCCATTTTTGAAAATATTTCTGCCCTTCTAGAGTTGGATTCCCCTCATTGGCTGCAAATTGGACGTGGGATAACATCCCTCTGCATGAGAACTGGGGGGAAACCACCTTTCCCCCAGTTCTCATGCAGAGGGATGTTATCCCGCATCCAATCTGGGTTAAACATGCATGACCGCCATTAATGAAGCCATTCTGAAATTTTGGAATTTTTATAAATTAATTTTGAAATTTTTCCAGAAATTTTCAGAAGTCAATCATATTCGAAGCGCCAACGCCCCCTACATCCGAAACGAGTTTTGAACAAAGAACAAAACAAAGTGCTGGAATGCAAAATACAGAAGCGGACAAAAGCACTGCAAGACTAACTGATTATTTCACAACTTACTGGAGAACTGCCTCTAAATATATTATAAGCCTACTATATAGACTCAGCCTAAGACAACCATTCCCATTCTGATGCTTTCCAAGTAGGTTGGGCTAGCAATGTTATTAGAGGATGTTTACTTTACTTACTTAGGCGATCCCTCGTAGTCCGAGGATGACGGTCCTCCAAGGTTGGTGTTCTGGCGGTGGGTCCGCAAGTGACTGTGGAGCCCTATTCTTGATCTGCATCTTTTCCCGCAGTGAGGACATCGGTTTCCAGGTAGAAGGCGGTCAGGGTTGGCTTGATGCGCCTTCCTCTTGGCACATTTCTCTCTTTCGCCCTCCATTTGTGCCTCTTCAAATTCTACAGCACTTCTGGTCACAGCTGACCTCCAACTGGAGTACTCAAGGGCCAGAGATTCCCAGTTCTGAGTGTCTACACCAGAGTTTTTAAGGTTGGCTTTGAGCTCATCTTTAAATCTCTTTTCCTGTCCTCCAACATTCAATTTTCCGTTCTTGAGTTCGGAATAGTGCAGGGGTGCTCACACTTTTTCAGCATGTGAGCTACTTATAAAGCAAGCAAGTCAAAAAGATCTTCCTATCCGCTACAAAAATGTGAAACATGTAACACAATATCTGCTTTGAACTGGGTTTTCTGAGTCCACACTGCCATATAATCAGATTCAAAGCAGATAACATGGGATTTTATTCAACTGTGTGGAAAGGACCTCAGATAACCCAGGGCCGGCAGCACTTGGGCGGCATCGAGAGCCTGCGGGGCGGGACTGAGCCTTCCTCTTGCCCTGCCGCGATCTACCTAATGAGCACCCCTGGAATAGAGCAACTGCTTTGGGAGATGGTGGTCGGGCATCTGGACAACATGGCCAGTCCAGCGGAGTTGATGGCGGAGGACCATCACTTCAATGCTGGTGGCCTTTGCTTCTTCCGGCATGCTGATATTTGTCTGCTTGTCTTCCCAAGAGATTTGCGGGATTTTTCAGAGGCAGCACTGATGGAATCGTTCTAGGAATTGCATTGTGATTCAACACATCTGAAGGACACCAGGTTTAGGAAGCAGAGATGAAAACATCCTTGAGTGTATTGATAGTGTGTTCATTTCATACTTAACAAATCATTGGCAAGTTCTTCCTATTACAGTGACAAAACCCAATTGAAATACATTGGGAGGCCTTGGGCACATAGCTCATTATAGATCACTGCTTTCTGAAAAGCAGGCTTTAAATAGGACAGGCAAATCTTCATGCTATCACAGAGCAGATGCAGCTAAATGCAAATGGTTCCTGAGACGGAGCCAGGTACTATTGCCAGTTAGGCAATGGTTGTATCTAGGCTAAACAGACAGAAAGGACTGTGGATTTTTTGTAGATTTTATAACAGAAACACATACAGAGAAAAATAATACTACTCCTACCAAGAGTATTCTCATTTCCTGCAAATGAGGTTCACTTTTTTCATGAAGACAATTAATTTAGCAACGAAGTTGCACAAACATTATAAAACATATTCTCAGTTGAGTAATGGTATTTATTTATCATGTCAGAAGCGAACCAAACAGTTGTATTGCATTAAAAACAAACAAACAAAACAAAACACAAAGTTTGCAGACTTGGTATTTTATTAAATGTCCTTTGACCAGTAGCTGGCCACTTGGAGTGCCTCTGGTGTTGCCATAAGAAGGTCCTCCATTGTGCTCAGGTTGCATTGTAGTAGGTGGTCTGTGGTTTGCTCTTCTCCACACTCGCATGTCGTGGATTCCACCTTGTAGCCCCATTTCTTAAGGTTGGCTCTGCATCTCATGGTGCCAGAGCACAGTCTGTTCAGCACCTTCCAAGTCGCCCAGTTTTCTGTGTGCCCAGGAGGGGGTCTCTCATTTGGTATTAGCCATTGATTGAGGTTCTGGGTTTTAACCTGCCACTTTTGAACTCTCGCTTGCTGAGGTGTTCCAGCGAGTGGCTCTGTAGATCTTAGAAAACTATTTCTTGTGTATCTAAATGCTTGCCTGTATATGTTCATTGTGATCCACCCTGAGTCCCCTGCGGGGTGAGAAGGGCGGAATATAAATGAGGTAAATAAATAAATAAAATAATAAATAAGTCAGCATACTGGCTGATACCCAAACAGGGGATGGGCCAGAAGTGTCACTGTCTTTGTCCTTTCACTATTGGTTGCTACTTCCCAGCAGATGTCAGGTGGTGCAATGCCAGCTAAACAGTGTAATTTCTCCAGTGGTGTAGGGCGCAGACACCCAGTGATAATGCGGCATGTCTCGCTAAGAGCCACATCCACTGTATTAGCATGTTGAGATGTGTTCCACACTGGGCATGCATACTCAACAGCAGAATAACAAAGCACAAGGGCTGATGTCTTCACTATATTTGGTTGTGATACCCAGGTTGTGCCAATCAGCTTTCGTATGATATTGTTTCTATCACCCACTTGATATTCAGGCAGTGCTTCTTGTAGGTTAGAGCATGGTCCAGGGTAACTCCCAGGTATTTGGGTGTGCTGCAATGCTCCAGTAGGATTCCTTCCCAAGTAATCCCCAGAGCTCAGGATGCTTGTCTGTTCTTAAGATGAAAAGCGTATGTCTATGTTTTAGATCAGTATTTTTCAAACTTTTTTGAGCCGCGGCACATTTTTTACATTTACAAAATCCTGGGGCCCACCACCAACCAAAATGACACAAAATGACACTCTAACACAGTAATACTTATAGTTAACTAGCTTGGGGACCCGGCGGTGCCCGGGTCATTTGAGAAGTGCAGCAGGATGTAGAGTGGGTCATGGGGGCTCTGTGTGGCAAGTTTGGTCTTGATCCATAATTATTGGGAGTTGCAGTGGTATCATGAAATTACTGAAGGTAGTGGAAGTCCCATCATCTGTGGTCCACCCTCCCCCAAAGTGTAGTAGGATGTAGATTGGGTCATGGGGGCTCTGTGTGCTAAGTTTGGTCTGTATGGGTGAATGGATGAGGGTTGCATTGTTTTTAGGAAGTGAGTGAAGGTACTTCAAGTCCCATCATCCGTGGTCCGTCTCACACAAAACAGCACCAGGTTGTAGAGGGCTCTGTGTGGCAGGTTTCATGTTGATCAGTCATAGGATTAGGTTTGTAGCAGTCTTGGAAAGTGAGGGAAGGTACTGCAAGTCCCATCATCCATGTTCTGGCCCCCTCCAAACTTCAGTAGTATGTAGAGTGGGACACTGGGGCTCTGTGTGCCAAGTGTGGTCTTTATCAGTGTCTGTTGGGGGCCACAGTGGTCTGTGGGAACAGATGGGTGTGAAAGTACTACAAATCCCATCAGCCATTGTCAGTCCTCCCACAAACCTCACCAGAATGTGAAGGCAGTCATAGGGGTTATGTATGCCAAGTTTGGTCTCAATCAGTGATTGGATGAGGGTTACAGCGGACTTGGGAAGTGAGTAGAGGTACTTCAAGTCCCATCATCCATGGTCCACCCTCCTCCAAACTGCACCAGGATGTAGAGTGGGTCATGGGGGCTGTGTGTGCTGAGTGTGGTCTGTATTGGTCGTTTTTGGTGGCCTCAGTGGTCTGTGGGAACCAAATTGTTTGAAAGTACTACAAATCCCATAATCCGTGGGTCATGTCCCCCGAACCGCACCAGGATGTAAAGGGGGTTAGGGGGGTTATGTGTACCAAGTTTGGTGCAGGTCCATCACCCGCGCTGGTCGCTGTGGCCTGTGAAAGTGGCTGCCACATATCCGCCCTTCCGCCCTTCCGCCCTCCCGTACTCCCGCCCTCCCGCCCTCCGCACACATACATACATACAAACATTCCGCTTTATAAAGGTATACAGATACAGATATGTTTTTAAATGTATTCATACACTCAGTGTGAAACCTGGGCCTGTTTCGATGAACACAACATAGATATCCTGGCAGGAATGGCAGAAAGATACACACAAATGTCTTTCTCAACAACTGTCATTGCTCTCTCTCTCTCTCTCTCTCTCTCTCGAGAGAGAGAGAGAGAGAGAGAGAGAGAGAGAGAGAGAGAGAGAGATGTAATGTTCATTTGTGGGATTAACATAACTCAAAAACCCCTGAACAAATTGCTGCCAAATTTGGCCACAAAACATACTAATACTAACCCGAGGGACCATCAGTCAAAGCATTGATTTTGCCATTTGGGAGTTGTAGTTGCTGGGAGTTATATTTCACCCGCAATCAAAGAGCATTCTGAACTCCACCAATGATGGAATGGAATCAAACTTCCCACACAAAACTCCCATAACCAAGAGAAAATACTATAAGAGTTTGGTGGGTATTGACCTTGAGTTTTGGAGTTGTAGTTCACCTATATCCAGAAAGCACTGTAGACTCAAACAATGTTGGATCAGGACCAATCTTGACATGAATACTCAATATGCCCAAATGTGAACACAGATGGAGTTTAGGGAAAATGGACCTTGACATTTGGGAGTTACAGTTTCTGGGATTTATAGTTAACACACAATCAAAGAGCATCCTGAACTCTTGCAACAATGGAATTGAACCAAACTTGGCATATTGAACTCTCATTACCAACAGAAAGTACTTAAAGGGTTTGCTTGGGAATTCACCTTGAGTTTGGAAGTTGTAGTTCACCTACACCCAGAGAGCACTGTGGACTCAAACAATGTTATGTTATATTGTTGTTTGTTTTCTATCCAGAATAACAATGTTGGAAGGAGGCTCACCACTTTAAGGTCCCTCTAAAACAGGCATGGGAAAACTTCGGCCCTCTGGGTGCTTTGGATTTCAACTCCCACCATTCCTAACAGCCTGAGGCCCGTTCCTGCTTTAATGGCTGGGGGGGGGAGGAAAAGGGCCTGAGGCTGCTAGGAATGGTGGGAGTTGGAGTCCAAAACAGCTGGAAGGTTCAAGTTTGCCCATGCCAGCTTTTGACAGAGACCTCTTCCTCCCCCTTCCCCTTCGCACCCGCTTCTGCCACCCTGGCTGACGCTGTGGGAGGGAGGGGCCAAAGGGAGCCCTCCTTAGCTTCACCCTCCCTCCTACAATGTCAGCCAGGGTGGCAGAACTGGGAAAAATCGCCACTTCTGCCACCCTGGCTGACGCTGTGGGAGGGAGGGAGGGGCCAAAGGGAGCCCTCCTTAGCTTCACCCTCCCTCCTACAGCGTCAGCCAGGGTGGCAGAACCGGGAGAAATCGCCCCCCATGATCGGCCCCGCCCCCTGATCGGCCCCGCCCCTGCAAGCGACCACGCCCCCCGCGAGCAACCACAGCCCCCGCTGTGGCCTGGCCCACCACCTGATCAGTCACTGGAATTCCGGCCCTTGGGCTGGTAGAAGTTGGACAGCCCTGACTTAGGGCATCTCTGCAATAGTATTCAAACCTGAAAATAAGGTTTAGAAGTCCCATATAAGGAGGGAAAATATATTGTCAAGGAAAAAGAATAAGGAAAGAGTTAAATCCCTCCCACATCCCTGCTCTAAATTTCTCACTTCTAAAGCAGCTTTATATTTTAAGCAGGGTGCTGTAACTCAGTTCCACACATCTGCACCTAACATGGAGTCATCAAGTGATTTTGAATCAAGGCATTGCTCATTCTAGAGCAAGACTAACAAAATACAAGAGAAAAAGAGTGACAGTGTAGAGGTCTGGCTGACAATGAGAACGTATGAGCTGTTTTGGATGGGATTTCATTGATGCTAGGATGGATTTAGAGTTGCATGGCCCATCATTCTACTGAGGATGCTCTATTTAGAGATCCTGTATTGAACAGGGAGTTGAATCTGATAAGACAATAGGATCCTTTCCAACATTATGATTCTATGATCATTAGCTATGATGCCCACATTAAACTTAATGCATCTCACCAAAGGCTCCTAAATAAGCTCTTCAGCCATGGAATCAGAGGACAGGTCTTGTCCTGGATTGGAACCTGGCTAAACTGTAGGAAACAAAGGGTGGTAATAAACGGACATTTCTCTGGGTGGAAAGAGGTGAGAAGTGGCGTACCCCAAGGTTCAGTTTTGGGTCCGTTACTTTTTAATTTATTCATTAATGACCTGGATGTAGGAGTAAATTCTGAGGTAGCAAAGTTTGCAGGCGACACTAAATTGTTCAGGGTAGTTAAAAATGAAACTGATTGTAAAGAGCTCCAGAAAGATCTCTCGAAATTGAGTGAATGGGCAACAAAGTGGCAAATGCATTTTAACCTAAACAAGTGTAAAGTCATGCACATCGGGGCAAAAGAACCCCAACTACTCCTACCAATTGATGGGGTCAAAGCTTTCCGAGACAAACCAGGAAAGGGATCTTGGGGTTTTGGTGGACAGCTCAATGAAGATGTCAACCCAGTGGGCAGCAGCAGTAAAAAAAGCAAATTCTATGCTTGGCATGATCAGGAAGGGAATCGAAAATAGGTCGTCAAATGTTGTATTGCCTCTCTACAAATCTATGGTGAGGCCACATCTGGAGTACTGTGTACAATTCTGGTCACCGCACCTCAAGAAGGATATAACGGAACTGGAAAAGGTACAGAAAAGGGCAACAAGAATGATTCAAGGGATGGAGCAGCTCCCTTACGAAATCAGGTTGCAACGCCTTGGTCTTTTCAGCCTTGAAAGACAGTGTTTAAGAGGTGACTTGATCGAAGTGTATAAAATCATGCATGGGATAGAAAGGGTGAATAGAAAAAATATTTTCTCTGTCACACAACACTAGGACTAGGGGGCACTCCCTAAAGCTCCAAGGTAGGAAAGTTAGGACTATTAAAGGGAAATATTTCTTCACCCAGAGGGTCATTGGGTTATGGAACTCACTTCCAGAGGAGGTTGTGACAGCGGTCAGCCTGGACAGCTTCAAGGCAGGATTAGACAGATTCATGGATACCAAGGGAATCAGTAGCTACTGAAATGGACATCCAAGTGCCACCTCTGTGTTGATGGAAGCAGGCAGGATTTCCCCGGGTACTGGTTTGTGGGGGGTCGGGAGCAGGTGAGGGTTCTGCCCTCCTTTCTGCTAGAGATCCCTGTGTACAACTAGTGGGCCACTGTGTGACACAGAATGCTGGACTAGATGGGCTGAGGCCCGATTCAGCATGGCTCTTCTTATGTTCTTATGTTCTTATCTCAGCAGCTAAAGTTTATGAAACAGCTTCAGTTCTTCCATTACAGAGATAGCCCAGCCACAGGTAATAATGAACTGGGGGCCCAAAAACCCATGATGGGTTTTGTGTTCGCCTGAGGCATCCAAACGTTGCCTCAAATTAATCCGGATTAACCCAGGATTTCCCGATTTATTCTGGATTTTTTAAAAACACCTAAAAAGATCCAGACTTTACTGTGAGGTCCAGATCTTTTCCAGTGTTGGCCTTGTGGGAATGACTCTTGGGACTGCCTTATACGATCCCAGGGGCCAATCGCCACAGCCATCCCGTTTCTTTGGGCTCCTGTATCCCCCCCCCCCATTCCCCACCAAAAAAACGATCAAAGGGGCCTGTGACAGTGCGGCCCCCTCTTCACAGTATTGCTGACATGAGAAAATGGTGTGTCAGGAAGTGGGGAGGGGAGGAGGGATTCCCTCCTCTTCTCTTCCCTCACCTCTTAATGTCATTTTCTGTGGTACTGGCAGGCCCCTCCGGTAAGTTTTGAGGAGAAAATTGGGGTTGGGGGGTGGCTGGATACCATCCTGGATCTTTGGTTGACCCAGGATGGCATCTAGTCACTTCCCGAGGGAAAGCCCGGGGATGTGGGAGGGAGTGGGGACTGAAACCCTAGAGAGAGTGGGTTATTTTAACCCGCTTCCTCCCAGTTTTTTGGGCAGTGTAGAAGGGCTCTGAGAAATGTCCAGGACAGACTACTGTGGTGTTCTTTGAACAGAAAATTTAACTTGGAGATTAAACGGTAGCTGGGCTTGCTTTCTGACCAGAACCAGTTGTTCAAAACCAAGAACCATGTTTCAGCTGTTTTGTCCACGTCAGAATTGGCTTGCTTAGTGGGAAATGTTTTCGATAGGATATGAAATTAATATAAGGAGAAAAAGGGAATAGCAATAAACCTTGTTTTGAGGTAATTACTGTTGGGAAATTCAAAATGGCTGTCACCATACAAATTGCTGGTCTTTTGCTGCTCCCTGTTAATCTGCATTACAGGAAACAATGGATTTGTGACTATAGCAAAAACACATACTTTTCCAGAGTGTTCATATTGTTATTTGAGAATTGCAGAAGTAAATACCTTTTGAAAGAAAAGGCTATGATTTAAATAAGCTCAGGCTCCTTCTATGATGCCATGTAAAATCCAGATTATCTGCTTTGATAATCTGGATTACATAGCAGTTTAGATCCAGCCTGAGAGACTCTTCTTTCCCAAAAAGAATGCCCAAAGAAACTTTATTCAAAAGCAGAATCAAATAGCAAGAGTAAATAGCCTAAGTAAGTGCGTTGAACAATCCATGAAATTATTCAGAGAAATAGAGATGATGTGGATGATTCTTAAAATAAATGTGGTGTTTAATTGTTGGGTCAGTTTATTTACATTTTAATAAATGTATTAAATGTATTATTAAAATTGTATTATTATTTACATTTTAATAAATGTATTAAATGTATTATAAATGTATTATTAAAATTGATCCAGAAATTTATTATATATATATTTAAAATTGTCCACACCAATTCTATTTCTCTCAATCATCCCCCCTCGCACATGCACACACACACACACACAGAGCTAATGTTAAGTTATATCTTGACAATAACATTTCATTGACTTTCTCCATGTTTCTAGAGATAATGAAAAGGACAATGGGACTCAAGTATACCAAGAGCTGACTACTAGGCATGGTTTGGAACCCAAAAATAGGAAATCGAAAATCTAATGGGGGGGGGGGATGTTTTTTGATTAGTAATAGAAAGACTTACAAAAAAATTTCCAAAAATTTCTAAAATGTAACTTAATTACTAACGAAATTCGTTAGTAGTTCGTATGCCAGCGCATGCGCATTCCAGATGGTTTTGGCCTACAACTCCCAGAAATCCTAACAGCTGGTAAATTGGCTGGGATTTCTGGGAGTTGTAGGCCAAAACTTGAATAAATCACACTGAATTCTAGATGGGACTCTCCAAATAGGAAGGAGGGAGGGAAGGAGGAGGGAGGGAGGGGGTATTCTATTCTTGGAAGCAGCAAAAAAGGAGGAGGAGCCCCTCGCTCCTCGCTGCCTCTCTCACCCTGATCCTGAGGGAGCGAGGGCCCAAGTTTGCCCAGGCTGAGAGGAACAGGACGAGGCCTGAGGCTGGGAGGGTGGTGTGAGTTGAAGTCCAAAACACCTGGAGGGCTGAAGTTGGCCCGTGCGATGGGGCAAGACAGAGCAACGGGGAAGAGAAGGGAGGGGGGAGAAGCCACCAGGAAAGAGGAGGGGGCAGAGAAGCATGTGAGAGAGTGCAGGGGAGAGAGGAGGAGAAGCGTGTGTGTGTGTGTGTGTGTGTGAAGTTGGCCCGTGCGGAGGGGCAAGACAGAGCAACGGGGAAGAGAAGGGAGGGGGGGAGAAGCGTGGAGGACTACACTTTCCAGAATGCCTAGCAGCAGCGTCACTTCCAGTTCCCCATAGAAATGCGGGAAAAAGAAGAAGATGAATGAAGGCGGGAAGGAAATGAGGGGGAGAAGACAGGGAGAAGTGAGTAGTACAATAATTAAGAATTTATTACGATCATAACGCAAATTGTTGGCCTCAAGGACCATAAAAGAAAGTCTACTTCCTGGTTAGCTGCCGTGATGCGTATAAACTAGAAAGTCCCATTACATACGAATCACTTACGATTTCTTTTAATTTTCATAACTTTTTTCTCATGCCTACTGACTACTTTTGGCTCTTTCTGTCTATTAAGATCATTATCATATATTTTCTTAGTATTCCTATGACCAGATAGATCATGAGGTGACAAGGAGAGGGCTCTTTCTGTTATGGCATCCCAACTTTCAAATGCCCCTTGCTTTTATTGTAGACTAGCTTGGGGACCCGGCCCTGCCCGGGTTATTTGAGGAAGGCATTGTGTAGCAAGGTTGGTCCTTATCAGTTGTTTATGTGGCTTGCAGTGGTCTCAAAAAGTGAGTGAAGGTACTTCAAGTCCCGGAATCCATGGTCCATCCTCCTCCAAATTGCACCAGATGTAGAGTGGGTCATGGGGGTTCTGTGTGCCAAATTTGGTCTTGATCAGTTATTGAATGAGGGTCACAGCATTCTTGGAAAGTGAGTGGAGGTACTTCAAGTCCCATCATCTGTGGTCCATCCTCCTCGATACTGCACCAGGATGTAGAATGAGTCATGGGTGCTCTGTGTCCCAAGTTTGGTCTTGATCAGTCATTGGATGAGATTGGCAGCGGTCTTGTGAAGTGAGTGGAGGTACTTCAAGTCCCATCATCCATGGTCCACCCTCCTCCAAACTGCACCAGAATGTAGACTGGGTCATGGGGGCTCGGTATGCCAAGTTTGGTCTTGATCAGTTATTGGATGAGGGTCGCAGCAGTCTTGGAAAATTTGTAAAGGTACTTCAAGTTCCATCATCCGTGGTCCACCCTCCTCCAAAATGCAGCAGGATGTAAAGTGGGTCATAGGGGCTTTGTGTGCCAAGTTTGGTCCTGATCAGTCACTGGATGAGTGTCACAGCGGGCTTGGGAAGTGAGTGGAGGTACTTGAATTCCCATCATCCCTGGTGCACCCTCCTCTAAACTGCAGTCGGATGGAGTGTGGGTCATGGGGGTGCTGTGTGCCAAGTTTGGTCTTTATCGGTCTTGGTTCTGGGCCACAGTGGTCTGTGGGGAATGAAGGATTTGAAAGTACTACAAATCCCATAATCCATGGAGGTACATCAAATCCCAACATCCATGGTTCACCCTCCTCCAAACTGCAGTAGAATGTAGTGTGGGTCATAGGGGTTCTGTGTGCCAAGGTAGGTTACTGTCAATTCAGGCCATACACAATGTCCCATGAGCTGAGGCCTAGTCGGGAAAATCAAGTTAATGAAGCCTTACTGTCAATTCAGACCTTAAACAGCATCCCATTAAGTGAGGCCTAGTCAGGAAAATCAAGTTAATGAAGCCTTACTGTCAATTTTGGGGCTGGTCTGTGATTTGTAGGGGTTTCAATTGTCTGTGGGAAGTGAATTGGGTGAAGGTACTGCAAACCCCATCATTTGTGGCCCATCCTGCCCTAAAGTGCTCCAGGCTGTAAAGTGGGCCATTGGGCCTCTGTGTGCCAAGTGTGGCCCTGATTGGTGTGGGCCACAATGCTCTAAGGAAGTGAGTTAAAGTACTTCAAGTCCCGTCATCCCTCAAACTGCAGCAGGATGTAGAGTGGGTCTTGGGGGTTCTGTGTGGCAAGTTTGGTGTTGTTGTCTCATTGTTGGGGCGCGCAAAGTGTTTTGGCCTTAAACTGCCACCATGCCTGACTGTCTCGGGCCTTGGCCTTATCCCCCTCTGACAGTGTAGTGTGTCGGAATGTTCGTGCTGGCAACAGCCTCAGGCCTTTGCCTCATCCCCCTCTGGCAGTTTAGAGTGTAGGAATTGGCTGGCCAATGATAGGCGTTATGCAAATACTCCCTCACTGGAACCAATCATGTTGTCAGAATGTAGAGGCCGGGAGCCAATCAAAACGCTGGCACATTTCCACAAACCCACAAACAAACAAACAAACCCACATACATACAAACATTCCGCTTTATTAATATATAGAGATATAGAGATAGAGATTGATGCATTTTAAGTACCAAACTTTACATGTTTAATTGGTTTAGTTTACACTTGCAATGGTGTACTGCAGGGCTGCCCAGGAAGTCGATCGCAATCGACCAGTCGGTCCTGGGACCGAAGGAGGTCGATCCCAGCAGGATGGGGCGCTTCTCAGAGGGGGGTGGAGCCAGGCTGCGCCAAGCCCCTCCCCCTCCCCTCTGGCTTTGGAGCTCCCAGCAGCTTCTCCAGACTTGAGGATGGCAGTGCCAAGCCAGCCTTGTGCTAGCTATGTCACCACTGGTTTGGCATTGCCATCCTCAAGCCTGGAGAAGCTGCTGGGAGCTCCAAAGCCAGAGGGGGAGAGGCCGGGGCTTGGCACAGCCTGGCTCCGCCCCCTCTGGCTTCCGCTCTACCAGCAGCTTCTCCAGGCTTGAGGATGGCAATGCGAAGCCAGTGGTGGCACAGCTAGCACAAGGCTGGCTTGGCACTGCCATCCTCAAGCCTGGAGAAGCTGCTGGTAGAGCGGAAGCCAGGGGGCGGAGCCAGGCCATGCCAAGCCCCGCCCCCTCCCCTCTCCAGCCTTGAGGAGGTAGTTAGATCTTTCTGACTTGGTTTTATTATAAGTAGCTCGCGTGCTGAAAAAGTGTGGACACCCCTGGTGTACTGTATTTGTTTATTTATAAATGGCCTTTCCCCAAAGCTATGTTGTCAGTATGCACATGTTCCGTGATTATATTCCATTCTTTTTTTTAAAAAAAATCACTATTGCAGCTTCTTTCAATTCTTTAAAAAATGCAAATATGTAGAAAATTATAAATCTATCCTGTTTTGAGAGTTCCAGGAAGCTGTCTGAGGGTCAGGCTTTTGCTGATCTTTCATGCTGAGATAATTGAAACTGGAGAAACTAGGTATTGAAGTTTTCTTCACTAAATATAACCCCTTAACGGCAGCTTCCTTCTACAAAGTGAAGGCACACAACAAAAGCAACAACTGCATGCCATCTAGCTGAGTTTTGCAAAAGAGCCTCCCCAGGCCTCCCCAAGAAAACAGGTTTTCAAATCAGTCAAGCCTTTTGCAGTATTTATTAGCACTAACTAGGATGAATTTTTCATCAAAGTTCTTCTGAAATAATATAATAATATACAAGGTTATTACCAGGTAGTGAATGTGAAGTCATATTTTATGACAAATCACAAACAGCAGAACTATATTTGACTGAGAGCCATGGCCAGGTTAATGATTATGTCTTGGAATACCGCTATTATAGAGATAACAACACTATTTTTGGCACTATGGCTTTATACTATCGATATGTGCTAATGACACATGCTATTTGTCAAATAAACTGCAGGCACATGTTTTATACCTTTTTTTAAAAAAAAAATATCCAGAATATACACGATTCATTCAGAGTATTTTTTAACAATTACACCTCATAGATTAATTGAATGTAATTTATATAGGGTTAGTTCTGGACAAGTTTAGATTAAAGTATTCAAGACCACGGAGCAGTTACAGATTATGGAATACATTCTTCTATAATGATGAATAAAATATTTAAGACAAGGTGTTCCTTTATTCCTCTCCTCACATTATTTCTGAAAAATATGTAGCCAGTGGACTTTTATGAAACATAGTATGTACAGAATTTGAAGTCATTATAATTCCTGGCCTTGTTTCTTTCTCTCAGTTATTTTAATGAAAACAGATGCTTTATGACTGCTTCACACTGTGGGAGACTAGAAGAGACAAAATAATTGTCTGTATTTTACTAATAGTAATTTTTCTTCTGGTTTTGGTGATGTTGGGGATACTGGGTGCAGGTTGCCAGCTCCTTATAAATTGACAAAACCGAAGATGGTCTATACAAGGTGTTCCTCACAGCTTAGAAACTGATTCAAATTAAAACAAAAATATACCATAACTACTGGTTCAATTTAAGACAAAAATACAATTTGTAATTATAGTATATTTGACTAAACAAAGTGATACATTAAATATGATACTTTTTCGTATGAGTACAGTAGTTAGATTTGAAATATAAGAACAAGTAGGATGGGTTGCTGTGAGTTTTCCGGGCTGTGTGGACATGTTCCAGAAGCATTCTCTCCTGACATTTCACCCACATATATGGTAGGCAACATCAGAGATGCCTGCCATAGATGTGGGCAAAACATCAGGAGAGAATGCTTCTGGAACATGGCCGGACAGCCTGGAAAACTTACAGCAACCCAGTGATTCCGGCCATGAAAGCCTTTGACAACAAGTAGGATTTATGATAAAACAGTGCAGGACTATATTTCTTTTCTAAGGTTCCAGTCACAATGCCCTTTTCTAGGATGCATCAAACCTCTTCCAAAAATAATTTTTTTAGCATTCTGCTTAATATATTGAATTATCACTAGGCTGGTCCAAATCTGTTGTTGCTGCCCCCTTGTGTGTGGATGGTATTGTTTTGGTTACATGAGGATGGCTAAATAAGTTGCTATTAATAGAGAGGATGGTATATTCACAAACCAATAGATCCTTATAGATCTCACCCATATGCTGAAGAAAAGGTTTACAAGGCCAAAACAAATGTGTAGGTATGAAGAGATCCACTCCCCAAAAGCTATAAAAAAATCTCTATAAGACAAGGAGGAGATCCGTTTTGCCCGAGAACAGAGAAACCAAGAAATGCACATAATTTGTGCATGTTATTCTCAAAGTTACTATTAATAGAGAGGATGATACATTCACAAACCAATATATCCTTATGGATCTCATTCATATGCTGAAGAAGAGAAGGTTTGCATGACCAAAGCAAACGTGTAGGAATGAAGAGATCCACTCCCCAAAAGCTATGGAGAATCTCTGTAAGACAAGGAGAGAAATCAAGAAATGCACATAATTTGTACACATTATTCTCAAAGGATATGCAATAAATACCTTAACAATTCTAATTCAGAACATTTCATGTTGAAATGCAGAGCTTTCTCACCATTCCACGAAAACTTCCTTTGTCAGGTTTCCTAGCATCTTCTGATTGATGTGCAATTGTTCTTTGATTTTTATGTTTTAATGCATTATGGTTGCTTAAAAATGAGATGTGTTCTCCATTCTAAAAATGGAATTGCAGTGTACAATAGAGCCTAAAAGCTTCAGATTTATTGACCATTTAGTGAAAAAATGTGCATAAATAAGTTCCATCTCACCTGAGGCTTTTTACCTGCTTTCATCATGTGCTTCTGCTGCCAAGCTCCTTTTCATCCCTTTCTCTTGATCCCTTTACTTTCTTTTGCTTTCATCCGTGTTTGTTTCCAAAGCATTTTACATCCTCCCACCCCATAATACCTTTGATGCCGCTTCTTACCAACCATTGATCTTCATGTATCATCTATTCGTAGCCTTCTCCATTTCAGAACTTTAAGTATAAAGTGCAGGCATTTAGTTCAAGGCTTAAAGTCGAGTCACACCTCAATTATTTCCAACATGGGGCACAATTGTTGAGCACAATCTCTTATCAGGTCAAATCATAGAGAAAGCAATCAAAGGGTTAAACAAATCTATAATATATGAAAGCAATATGATTATGAAGAGAAAAATATTCTGCCATTAAGGTATTTGATTTTATCATCCTTTGGGGAACATACTGTATATTGCAAATTTAAAACATTGCAGACTAATTCAACCAGAGAAGTCAGCCATAGCAGAGCACCTGATGAACCTACCTGGACATAGCATATTATTTGAGGACAAAAAAAAATGCTGGACCACTCTATCAACCACCATGTCAGACTACACAGAAAAGCCATTGAAATCTACAAGCATGTGCACAATTTCAACAGAAAGGAAGAAGCCATGAAAATGAACAAAATCATGGCTACCAGTAATTATGCCAGCTGGTGTGTTGTCCCCCTACATATGGTGTTTTATATGTATATATAATTACTTTTATTTCAGAAGCTTTAATCGTTTTCAGGAAAAATATTTCTATAGAAAAAAACCCCTCTAAAATCAAGACAGTAAATAGAGGAACACTAAAAAAAAACAGGGGGGTTTCTGGCATGAAACAATCAGGGCCAGCCAAAACCTCCCAACAAAGGATTCCCCCAGGCAGGAAGCAGCCAGGCTTTGAAGCTCCAAGGTCATTCAATGCTAATAAAGATCTTCACACTTGCCTCAAGCAGACAAGAGTTATTTCTCCCACCTTGGACATTCGACAGATATATAAACCTCACTTGCCTAGTTTCCAACAGACCTCACAACCTCTAAGGATGCTTGCCATAGATGCGGGCAAAATGTCAGGAGATAATGTTTCTGGAACATGGCCATACAGCCCGGAACACTCACAGCAACCTAGTGATTCCAGCCATGAAAGCCTTAGACAACACAAAGATTACCATCATCAGGATGGTAAAACATCAAACATCCGGGCGTTCCCTGGGCAACATCTTTGCAGAGGCCAATTTTCTCACACCAGAAGTGACTTGCAGTTTCTCAAGTTGCTCATGACACACAAAAAATCAGTATATTGATGATACCTCATTCCAAACCCTTGGATAAGCTCATCCACTTCTTTCATACTGATATTAAAGAACAATAAAAATACCATGAAATCTTATGGGTTTCCACAATTTGAAGGTTAAAGGGTTTAACAGAAATTTCCAATGTCTGAAACTGACCTTATAGAGTAGTAGAACCAATTTTACTTTGACTTGGATCTCTGTCAGTGTAACAGGAGACAATGAATGATAGTACCCAAAGTTGTAGAGAATCAAAAGAGTTATAATACTCCTGTCTTTCTCTTGAAAGAGATTATCTATTATAATGACTGGGGATGCTACTCTGCAAAACCTACAGCATTAGAGCACTTTTGTTCTACTTTAATTGCCATGGTGCCATCCTAGGGAATCCAGGAGCAAATCATCTAATGAGGCCATAGTGTGTGCTGGATGACAATTCTAAAAGTCCCTCCTTAAGCTGAAATCTCCAGAAAATGAAGATGGCCCAGGAGCTAGTGCAAATTGTGGAGGTATAATTATTAGCAACACTCCATACTCCAGTTTTAAAGGAATTGTACTGACTACAAATTTGCTTCCAGTTTGAATTCAAAATGCTGTTGATTTAAATCCCTAAATGACTTGAGACCTCGGTTCATGATGGAGTGCCTCTTCCTATCTCTATTTGCCATTGAACAGAGGTCTGCAGGATGGTCTCTCTTCTGTGTCTCAGCAGTGGATGCGGTATGAAGTGGAAGGACCTGACAGAGGAGCTTCTCAGTTGTAAACCCAATTGTAGACCTCCCCTTGGATTTTTTTTTAAAAAAATTAATTTGCACATCCATATATTGCAGAATGTCACATTTTATGCCACGTATACATGTTTCTCATATATACAGTATATACTGTGTATATATATATATATATATATATATATGCTTTATAACTACTAACATATAACACACAACATACATAGTAACCAACAAATAACTTTTAACTACTAACATATAACATATGGTAACATACATAGTAACCAACAAATAACATGACCTGCCCCTGGAGATTTGAATGGCATCAACATTTTTTTCTGTTGTCAAGTCAAAACATACTTCTAAATTAAAGCATTTGGGAATTCTCCACCTGTTCCTCAGTTTAATATATTTTACCTTATTTAACTTATTATTGTATTAATCTCGAAGTTTTTAAGGACATTTGTATTATTATGTCACCTTGAATAAAGTGGGAGGAGAGATTGGAATAGAAGTGTGTGCGTGTGTATACACACACACACACACACATAAAATTAATGTAATTATGCCAGCTGGTACGTTATCCCCCTACATATGGTGTTTTATATGTATATATAATTGCTTTTATTTCAGAAGCTTTAATAGTTTTCAGGAAAAATATTTCTATAGAAATGTACAAAAACCAAATGGTGCAATCTGCATGTAGCATACAGGACCCGTGTCCTTTATCTCCCCCACACACACATGCACACACACACACACACACACACACACACATTGCCCAAGCAGCATAAAGAATTCATAGAAACAAATGCCACCTGCAAAGCTCGAAAACAATAAATCACATTCTGAGCAACTGTTCTGTAGTCTCCAACAAGAGAGTTTTGAGTATTAATCTTAAAATTGGATGGGACAAAAGTGCACGCAGTGCTGCAAGAGAATATTTGGAAGATATTCCCAATCACGCTAGCTGCCAAATTGTACTTCTCCCTGCTGCCCACATCTGTTGCACTTTTTCCCTTTCATGTTCATTCTGCGTTTCTATCCTCAGCTAATTCAACCATCCAAAACCGTTTCCATCCAGCACTGTTTCAATCACTCGCTGTTTTCCCTTTGTTTTGGCTTCAGTCTGAACACAGAAATGGTTTCCCTTTTATCTTTCACCTGCTCACTTGTCTTTGGTATATTAGATCCCTTCATCTCAGCGTTTTCATCATAATCTCTCTCTTTCCCTGTGAGAATACGCACACACATATACAAGGTTTCCTACTGAGCAATGCTGATTCTTGAGCATTCCCAAGAATCTGCATTGCTCAATGAGCCCAAAGGACATAGAACTGAGTGACATTTTTGTTCTGAGATCCTTCTTTATGCTTAAAGCAATGTAGGCTGAATTGTTATGAAGTAGCATCGTATATATTAGAGAAACACATATTTTAATGATAAAAATTAGTACCGGTACCCCTGTATATTGAAGTTTTCGAAACTCAATTTGACCAGGAGTTCTTCTGTGAAAGTCACATAGTAGACACCACTTCATGCCACAGCATTTAGTGCTAGACAGCCACTTCTACAACCTGAGAATTTGTTTGGAAAGGGATCTGAACCAGAACACCACTTCCCAAGGCCATATACACACCAATTAGTAGAGTCTCTGCTTTATCTAGAATCTAGAATATTTGATCATTCTGATCTCCAAATGATCTAATAACTGTCCACCCTAATACCATGATCTTTCAACTTAGCAGACAGACATATTTTTTCTAACAATCCTGTCTATTGAATATTTGGAAGATTTATGCCAGTTCAGCCAGTTGTTTTTCAGAGACATTGCCACCACAGTTACCATGGAATTTCTGTCCAATCAAAAACATGAAAACTGACCACCAAACTTCTTGTAAAATTGCACATCATACAATTACAGGAATTCCTCAGATAATGAAGTACAATAGATTGTTCCTGGGAATTATTTCTGTAACAGAAAATTAGTGGGGAGGTGACTTGAAATCTTTCAGAAGTCCTTTGGCCTCTAGATGCCTATGCGCATAGCCGTTGATGTTGTTGCCTCACTGCATTTTGCTGTATCTGTACTGTACATCATATTGCATTTTAATCTGATGTTTTATTGTGTGTTTTACTGATTGTTCTATTTTAATGTGTTTTATTGTACATTTTACCTGCTGTGAGCCGCCCCGAGCCGTCCGGGAGTGGCGGCCTAGAAGCCCGCGAAATAAATGAATAAATAAATAAATAAATCACACAATCCAGTACATCAATCCAGTAGACTCTGAGTTAACTAACACTTCCAAGCAACCAGCAAAAAAATAACTAAAGTTTTGTATTATGAGTACATTTGCAGATTGCATTCAAAAAGCTGTTTTTATAATACAACAAAACTCTGTTACAGTAAGTTAAGTTTGTCTTTATTTGTCTTAAGATGCCTTAAATCACCACATTTCAATATTAATATCAATTCAAGAAAGAGTTTATGATGTAGTATGGGATATAGTATAACATCTAATTTAATAACTCTCAAGTCACCAGAACCTACATTCCAGGTATCTATCAATCCCCATGGGTACCAGCTAACTGGGGGTCTACTGTATTTTGATTAACAGATAATACATAAATAAACATTTACCTAATTGAGGGTTTCCTTTCCCTATACGTACCTGACTGACTGAGATCCACCAGGAGGACCCTCCAATATGTCACATCAGTGGAAGCAAAACATTGCTTGATATTCCTTCAAGTAACTAAACTTTGCTTCTTAAAGGGACAGGACAAGCCTTCTCTGCAAACCCTTTAATAACCTAATTGGCACTGGTACTTGCCTTCAGTCTGCACCAAATTAAACCCAGCTTTACACAAAATTTCTGGAATTATTCTTAATTCTATGTTATTTTAATATGTGTGTGTGTTCTACCTTACTATCTAAGGGCCCTTTCAGACAGTGTAAAAAATGTGGGACAAATAAATGGGGCAATACATTTATTAAGGAGAGTCCAGACACAGATCTGTTGGTTGCAGTAAATGCTCTTCCAAGATCCTGATAGGTTCAGTTCTAGCGGATTTTAGGAATCCACAAGATAGATGTGGGACATCTGCTGGAAGTTTACTTTTTTGAAAAAAGTAAACTTTTCATTTTCTAAGATGTGCTGGACCTCATAAGCACTGATGTATATATACTAATCTGCAGACAAGCAGATTTCTTGTCATTATCTCCCCTCACCCTTTTGCTGCCTTTACTTCTTCCCTCTTGAACCCTGTTTCCCTTTGGGGTCACTTGCCTGCCATGCTAGTGCCCACTGTGTAAATTCAAGCTCTGTTTATTTTCATAAACATCAGAACAAAGAAATGTTTGTAGAGCGTTCTCATGCAAATTGCTTTTCCATTTGTGCTTCTATTTATCCACCTGTGTGTCAGTGACTCAATTAGTTTCCAGCCCTCATGAGCTGTTTTGGGATTTTTAATTGTGCACAGGCGCTGGAGCAGTCCACACCAGCATATAGCAACGAAGTCACATGAAAAAGAAATGAGTGTTTGGTTACTTGGGTATGCTCATGAGTAAATGAGGTTTGTTTTACTGTATACTTGAGTGTAAGAAATTCCTATCCTGTGTAGTTTTACAGCTAGGTGCAAATTATGAGTTCAGCTAATTAACCAGGCCCACCTGGGCTAATTGGGTGGGCGGAGTCTTGGAGCTCATTGTTTGTACTGCTCATATCGGAGCAAGAAGAAGCTGAGTATTCTTCAGCGTTTATGCTACTCATTGTCACAACGCGGGTCCTGGCCCTCCCCATAATCACACACACACAGACAATGTCAATTAACTATTTATTAAGCCAAAAAGGAAAGCAGGTACAAAAGGTAAAAGAGTCCAAAAGAAATCAAGTCAATTAGTCCAAGGCAATTGGCAATAAGTAAGGTTCAGCAAGGTAATCCCAAAAATAGGCAAATCTCTCAAACAAACATGGTCCGTGGAACGAGGCAAGACAATCCAAAGTTCATAGAAAGCAACAAGGTCTCTTAGAAGTACTTGGACAAGGTATGCCAAACTAAGGCTTCCAGGGATGCAGAGAACCACCGATGCTTCTCTCCAGCAACGATGTGGCCGCCAAACTGAAGAACTTTCCCACTGGGTGTATAGTTAAGTCCCACCCTTGTGGGTCCAACGCTTCTCCATTCCCTGTCTCCAATTTTTGCGCGTTGACACAATATTACTCCTACGATCGAAGTAACTCTCGGGCTCAGCACCATCTGGCCTGTTATCATCCTGGGAGCCCGGCGCTGCTTCGGCTTCCATGGCCTCCTCGGCAGCTGGCAAAAACAAGCACTCTTGAGACCCAAAACCTCCCGGTCTCTCGTATTCGCAATCCGAGCCAGAATCTGGTTGACCTTCATCATCCGAATAAGCAGGAGGCCAGGTGTCTTCCCATTGCAAACTGTCTGTCGGTGACACATTCCCATAGGGCCTTTCATCTCCTCCATCTTGGTCCAAAGCAATCGGAACCCCCGGAGCAGCACCCCACCCCCCGGCTGGAATGGAGGCTGGGGTGCTACACTCATATTGGGCTTGTGGCTCATTTTAGAGCAGGAGAAGCTAAAATGTTCCTGGGAGAGAGCTGGAAGAAGCAGCTATGTAAATCTGCTTCTGGCTGGAGCAGCTGTAAAATGTTCCTGGGAAAGAGCTGGAAGAAGCAGCTATGTAAATCTGTTTCTGGCTGGAGTAGCTCTAAAATGTTCCTGGGAGAGAGCTGGGAGGAGCAGCTATGTGAATCTGCTTATAACTGGAGGTGCTGTAGAATGTTTCCTGGGAGAGAGCTGGAAGAAGCAACTATGTAAATCTGCTTTTGGCTGAAGTAGCTATGGAAGGCTTCACTGTTTTTGCTTGGACAGTAAGTAGCTTCTGGGCAGAAGAAGAATCAGGGCAAAGTTTTATTTGTGTTTTGCCTTTATCTACTGTTTCTGTTTTTTGCCTTTACTGAAGCTGAAGTTTAAGCATGTTTTGTTGAAGCAAGCTGCTGGATGTTTTTGTTTAAAGTTTTTGCAAGGAACTGAACAATAAAAGATAAAGTTGCCTGCCGTGTTTGGCAAGAACGTCCACCTGTTTATGTTGCCAGCGTCATCATCTGTGTGGGGGGAAACAGCTGCGTGTTTCCAGTCAGCCGGAGCATACTAAGTCTATCCACGTACAACTTCTGCTGTGAAGAGCAGAGGATTACAACTCACATCATTCCCTGTTCCAACACTTGCTTCAACAATGTGAATATGTACATTTTCTGGTCAAAATCATATTTTAAGTACATCTTTTTAACACATGTTGTTCAGCCATAAATGCAATCCAGTGTGCATTTTCAGGAAATGTCATCCAGCCACCACCGCTTTTATCCCAGTTTCTTCCACATTTTAGGGTCTGTGTAAAAGAGCCCTAAACCCCAGAGATTTTGTTGCTGTCTTAAAATGGACTATACATATATTAATATGTTTTAACAAATAATAAAAAAAGCACTGCCAGTCCATGCTTGCAGAGGGGATCTGTAGATCTGTGAACAACCTTCCCAGGAGATGTTTTAGACTGAGGGAGCAATGTGCTTTGTTTGGTTACAAGAGATGAACACCCATTTGAGATCTATTTCTGCAGCAAATGTAACAGGACATGCAGGGAAAATGATTCCTGTTTCTCAAATTTTCCAAAGATGGATGAATCACATATTGGAGCTGGCATATTTTTTTTCTCAACTATGCATACTTCTTATTGGGCCACAATAACTGTCATTTTAAACTTTGTTCATACTTTTGGGATGTTTTTATACAAAAATATCTCTATAGCAGAATGAATCTATTGTGAGCATTTTTTGACTCTTGGATTTCATTTAGTTTGTATCATTTTTCTGGAAATTGCACTCCCAGTTCATGGCCTCAGACAATAGCTAGACATTCTTTCAATACAGAGCACAATAATTTTGCACAATAATGCTCAATTCCCCTCAATACTCAATATAAGAGAAAACAAAAAAAGGTTTTATTTTCTATTGTTACTACTGAGAGTCATATGGCCACAAACCAGGGGAAGAATTTTAATGTTATCTCCAAAGGCTTTGTCTGTTTTTCTGGTACTTACACTGCTGTTGGTGTTTATATAATATTTCCCCTTATATGGAGAATAAGCTCCCAATAATATTTTTGATTTGATTTGATTTGATTTTCATATCACCTTTCTCCCAATGACGGGGCTAATGACCATTAACATAGGTCCGGATTCTTGCATTTCCACAATCTCATCACACCTGCCCTTTTTCTATCTGCCCTCTGGAGGAGAGTCTGACTACTGTGCTTTTCTGTGGCAATTAAAAGAAGCAGATCAGAACAGATTGCATCCAATAATGGGAAATGAAAGCCTATATCCATCATAAGGTTTAATCTGAATACCACCTTTCTAGGGACTATCAAACAAATTAAAAGTGGCTGCCTTCCATATTGCATGCCTTATTAATATCATCATTGGTATTTAACTGTAGGGGTATTGGAGGGAGGGAAGAATTCTTTGCATGACAGATGAAAGTAGCCTTATACTATGGCATATCTTTAAAATAGCTAGGCTTATGCAATGCCATAAAATACATACCAATTCATAAAACATAGAACCTAAGAGATATTATCAAGGTGTTACAGTGTTCATAGTCATAGAATGGACTAAAATACATTATGAATGCTTAGAGTAGCTTAACATGACAAATTGATCATGATGACACATTTAAGTTTCATTGATTTCTGTGGGTGAACCTCAAATATGATCAAGGTTTAATCATGTGCATTTTGTTAATTTGTCATACCTATGATACATTTTATATATTTTATTCTTTCAAATAATAATCTTTCATTTTGTTTAATGCTCTTTTTTACTTCCACAAGTAGTTTATGCATCTTGGGTTATAACTGCCAGTTGTCCAGAACAGTGGTCTCTAGTTTCAGAATTCTGGGTGTTGTGGTCCAAAAATGTTTATTTTAGATCCTGATTTCCAATTGCAGAAATACATGAAACTATTTTGTAGCTAGAGCTGGTAGATTCATGTCATATTTTCTCTCACACTTCACAACTGTTCCACGTGTCCTAAATTCTCTCAAATGTGGGATGTGCAGGGATTTTGTTTCCATTCATTTTATTGCCAGAATTAACCCAAATTCTAATTTTTGGACAGAGCTAAAAGATTTGGATAAAGCATTATCCAAATAAAGGACTTCCTTCATCAGTAGTAAAGAAACCTTCAAATTCCAATCTATTCCAAATTTGTTACTTGGAAGGAAGACCAGGTACCATCTTGTTCATCATCTCAGGTGGCCAAATATCTTAGGTTGGCCCTATGTCTGGATCTTTCTTTTCTGGTGTGATCAACTTGTTCCACCTGATCCTCCTATCCCTCCTTTTGGGGAAATGAGTGGTCAATTTTAAATTAATCTTTTAATTTCCAGTGCTATTTGTCAGAGCTGCGAGTGATAAATCATCTCTTATATGATATGAATGGCTTTGACAAATCATTGTCAGCTCTTACAGGCCTTTATCAACATCTTGCAAAACACTTCACCACAGTCATTTTCGACTGAGCACACATTTCATTTCTTATCCTATCATGTGTAAATATGCTTTTTGCCTGATCAGGGCTATAGGTACCATTTAAATAAGCTCCCATTATTTTCAGTGGAGTGAGTTGCTGTAGGGAAATACTTGTGTCCCTTCTGCAGGCATCTGTTGTTGGTACAAAAAGCAATTGAGGGGAAAATGACTGCATGAAGCACATTTCGCTTTAATGCCTCCCCCTTATCCTCCTAAAGTAACGACCAGGCGGATCTTCAATCAAGAGTACTGTTGGATGAATCCATACCACCTCCATCTCCCAGCTATAAAAAGCCATACATCCAAAAGAGAAGATAGGCAGGCTGACAAATATGAGTTGATGGCTTATTCCATTCCAGAAAACACCCACTCCATATGACCATTTTACTTAGCATAATAGAAGTACGGAATAATCAACTGCTGTGCAAAACAATATCAGAAACTGAAAACTTGCAACAGCAGAAGATCCCTTGAAGGTATACATTGCAATCAGACAACTCATTTTGAATTTTACAAGTAGTTAAGGTAAAATAGGCAATCATGATGGGGAACAAGGGTCGGAGACTACAGCAAAGCCATTGTTAACATTCTGGGAAACTTTTGAATAGTGATTAGGATATTTGCTTTTGCCTTTGACTAGACAGTACTGAAGTATAGAAGCAAACACAAAATGTTCCTTTTCCTCAGCTGTTCAAATGCAACAGCTAAAAAGTCTAAGAATCACTTCAGATTCCTCAAGGGTCTGGTGTCATTGCATGCCTGGTTCGAAATGGATTGCTGACAATATGAATACAACATCTCAGAGAGATAATCAGTTTGGAGAGATAAAATAAACATGCATTCTATTTCCAACAGATTTGAGCTTAGTGGGAAAATAAAGTAGGTAGGGAATATGTGTTTAAGGGAAGGTAGTATAAAATAGGTAATAAGTCCTATAACTTGCAACCAGGTTCTGTTGCTGTAACTGAATAAAAACCTTGAAGAAAGTAAAAGAAAGAGGATGACATGCACTTTGATCTTATTGTTGCGATGTGCTTTCAAGTTGATTCTGACATATGGTGACCCTATCTTAAGAGTTTTCTTTAAAGATTTATTCAAAGGAAGTTTTTAAAGACGAAGTCGTATTATCCTGGATCATTATGCAAAAGGATCTTGTAGCACCTTTGAGACTGAGAGAAAAAAGTTGATAACATAAGCTTTAGTCTACTTCATCAGATGCGTTAAGGAAGTTTGCCACTGCCTTCCTGTTAAGCTGAGAAATGAGACTTGCTTAAGGTCACACCGTTTCCATGGCTGAAACGGATTTGAACGCTAGCTCTCTTACATTCACTTAGATTTATTAATGTATTATTAATTATTAATTTTATGCAACTTACAGAACATGATTTTGACTTAGCTTTCCAAATCAGGAGATAGGCTATTGTTCAATATACAACAGCTAAAAAGTCTGAAAATCACTTTGAATTCCTCAAGGAATTTGCCAAGGATAACCCTGATTAATCCTCTGTCCCTCCATTTTTCAGCTGTTTTAAAAATGTACCAGTTTCTTCCCACTTTCTTTCTTTGTGATTAATTTATTTCAAACACCGCAGACTGAATTTGAAGTTCAAAAGTAGGATGTTTTCCCGCCAGGGTTATAGAATGGGGGCCAATTGTCTGATCTGCTCCTGCAGAATTCTGGGAAATGTAGTTTAGGGAAGCCAAGGACCTCTTTAGCTGGGAATTCCAAAGGCTCCTCCCCGAATCACATTTCCCAGGGCCCTTCCACACAGCCATATAACCCAGAATCTTGGCTTTTCTTCACGAACAAAGATACAGGAAGGACTCAACCCACGCTTTCTACAAGCGCGTTGATGATTCGGAGGTTGCAAGTGTCCTTCGAGCCTGTGCAATGGATTTTTCTGGTGGAGCACAGTGTGCACAGAACTGGCCTCACCCTTTAAACCAAAGGTTCATCTGCCGGGGCCTAGCAAGCTGGGATGGTTGCAGCGAGGTCCTCAGGTTGTAGGTTTAGTTCGAGTTTCCTTCTCTTAGATGGTTGACCTTACAGGGTTAAACGAGCACCATCTGCCCAGGTTTGAAATCAGAGTTTTCCGTCTCTTAGGATGGTTGCCAAATGCTAGAAAGCCCATCCTGCCCTTTGACGTTCTTTGTCAGACCCTTCGGTTGTGACCTGTCTGGCATGGGAGGCCCTGCTGGTGGCTATTATCCCACCGCCAGCATAGCTCACTACTTCATTAGGGTACGCAAGCCTCTCCCCCACAACAAGGGGGCGCCAATGGAGAGGAACCCAGAATACCAAGGCAGAAAATCCCACAATATCTGCTTTGAACTGGGATATCTGAGTGCACATTGCTATATATTCCAGTTCAAAGCAGATATGATACCCCAGATTTCTGCAGGAGCAACTCAGACTATAGGCAGTTTGAACTTCATTAAGCAAGGGAAAAAGGAGATGAGTAGGCAGAATCATGCCCTTCCCAGTAGGAACTTTAAAGTGCTACTGCCTTTCATAGTTTGTGTGTTCTACCTCTTTAAGAATTTTTGTCATCTTGATCACTCTCTGATCTTATTTAGCCACATCCAACGTATTACAGGTTTCATCTGTAATACATTGGAGGGTTTGTAAACATAGTATAATAGAAATGGTACAGTTGATAAGCCATTTCTTTGGTCTCTTGACTTTGACTTTTCCCAATTCATCTAGAATGTTGCTTATTAATTGTTTCTTTTTTCGTGTCAGGAGCGACTTGAGAAACTGCAAGTTTCTTCTGGTGTTAGAGAATTGGCCATCTGCAAGAACGATGCCCAGAGAACGCCCAGATGTTTTGATATTTTACTATCCTTGTGGGAGGTTTCCCTCATGTCCCCACATGGGAAGCTGAAGCTGACAGAGGGAGCTCATCTGCACTTTCTCTAGATTCAAAACTCTAACCTGTTGGTCATCAGTCCTGCCAGAACAAGGGCTTAACCCATTGTGCCACCTGGGGCTCCTGCAACATGAAATATATTGTTATCACTCTGGACCCCTTGAAATATTAGCTTGTTTTCTATTCCAAGGGCCGTGGAAGTCCTTTCCATCTCATGTCAACCAAAAACCGAAAGTAAACAGGGAAACACAGAAGGAAAAAAGAAAGGTAGATGAGAAAGCACTCATGGAAATATACAGAAGGAATGGGTCTACAAATGAAGCCCAGAGAAAGTTGTGAGAAGATAAAGAAATTTGGAAAGCAAGGAGAAGAGAAAGGCAGTGAGAAAACTGGAAGAAAGCCCAAACTGACTTTGGTTGATGGAGAGAAGAGGAGAGTGCAAAGACGATCCTTGATTTTAATGTGTATTATATAAAAGGTTAATAAAGTTAATATGATATGAACCTCATAATATTACACTATAAAGTATTTGAGAAATACCCTTGCCCTAGAAAAATTCAGAACGGCATGAACTGACAAGGAAATAATACATTTTATTGATAATTCGTGGGTTTTCTAGAACAGGCATTTATTTAATTAGATCCCGAAATATTTGAAATTGTCTTCAATTTGAAAACCATCTGAAGCTCAGTTTGGCCTCCTACCACAAGTCATAACTATAGTTATTATAATTTACATTGCGCTATTAACACTGGCAAAATTCACAAAATCTTTTTTTAAATGTCGAATCTTTATTATCAACATAAAAGAGAATTAGGTGATGTCATCTGCCTATATAATATAGCTTTCTAATTATGAATAAATAAATACATATATTTTAAATATCTGACAATATGTTATTCAAGTTGGAGGAAATAGTTGCAAGTAGTCTCCCTCTCTCTATCAACCAGTTATTAGAGCTATTTTGATAGCTCGAGTATCCAGGCTATTCTGATTTTTGGTTCCATAGCATACAAGGGCTAAATCAAGATAAGTACCTCCTGTTTATTTTGGTCTGCAAAAGTATGTACTGATTTATTAAGCTAAAGGCTACATTAAGTTCAAAATGAGCCAAAGAGACGTGGGATCAAGAAAAATAATACAGGCCTGCAAAACTGAGGGTCATAAAAACCTTAAAATATGTGCTGGTTGTATAGGAATTTGATGTTCTAAATCCAAAAATGACCTCAAATTCGCAGCAGAATTTACAGTTGTTCTGTGTTTTTGTTTTTGCTTCATTGACAGTTTTGTAATATGTGACTAAGATTTGGGGGGAAGTAAACAGTAATCAGTATGGAAGGGGTTAACATTTTCTCACAGACTTCCAAAATTATTTGATGTATTGATTTTAAAAACACAAAAATCTGTTAAAAATCAGGAAAGGAAACTGCATTGAAACATCAGCAGTTTCAAAACTGAGTAACAACGGAATTGACAAAAATATTGAATTTGTGAGAGAACTGTGAATGGTATGACATTTTATTCTGGTTTTTTTCTCCTCATATTCAACTTCCAAAAATACAATTAAAAACAGCTACAGTATTGAACAAAGTTTTTTCATCGCAGCCTGTGATTGATAATAGTTCACTGATTAATGACAACTATATTGTTCCATAGCAACATGTGAATATTTGAATGTTTTTATATATCATTTGTAATATATACATTCAGTTGTTTGTTTTTTCAACTGCAGCTCACTATAGGCAGAAATCTTCTGGATTCTGGAAATGTAGCTAGATTGACATCAGTGACACCATCATCATCATCATCATCATCATCTTGGGGCGGCTCACAGAAGCACTCCAAGTGCCACATGCAGACAACAATACATAAGTATAACTACAATGACATAAGTATAATCAACAGCGCATAAAAATCTCATTAATACAATTATAAAAATTTGAAAATTATAACATTCTTAAAATATAGTGGAATCTGTCATAACAATCAATAAGTATTTTTATTATTATTATTTATTTCGACTTGATAAACCGCCCTTCCCGAGGCTCAGGGCGGTTTACAACATATAAAAACAGCATATAAAAACAGAATATAAAACACCTAAGATTAAAACACATAAAATTACATCTTAAAAACGATCATACAGAAACATAGCCAGACATAGCTGGTTTATACAGAGCAATAGTGGTACGGCAGAGTGGCAATATTAGTAATGTGCCGTCGGACATCACATGTCGAACGCCTGCCTAAATAGCCAGGTCTTGCAGGACCTGTGGAAAGCCATCAGGTCCTGCAAGGCACGTGTCTCTGGCGGCAGCGAGTTCCATAAAACCGGCACAGCCACTGAAAACGCTCTCTGCCGCGTGGTAGAGAGTCTGCAGAACTTCATACCCGGAACATCAAGTAGGTTGAGCCCCTCTGAACGCAGTGATCTTCTGGGCACATATGGGGTAAGCCGCTCCTTCAAGTACACTGGCCCCAAACCATATAGGCCTTGAAAGTCAAAACTAACACCTTGAAGGAGATCTGGAATTCAATGGGCAACCAGTGCAGTTCGCACAGGAGTGGTGTTATATGGGCCATTCTTGGGGCTCCCAGCAGCAGGCGAGCTGCCGCGTTCTGCACCAGTTTGAGTTTCCGGATCGCCGACAAAGGTTGGCCAATGTACAGCGCGTTACAGTAATCGAGCCTTGAGATGACCGTGACTTGGATCACCGTGGTAATCAGTAATCTGTGGCTATCTGTCATAACAATCAATAAAAGTATGGGCCACTGAAGGGGTTAAATTAAAAAGTACCCCTCCCAAGAGGAGATGCTTCAAGTGCCCGTATGTTAGCAATAATCTGCCCAGAGACAGCAGAACAGAGAAGGAGCCATACTAAGGGTTAAATGTAAAGAATGTTTGTTTGTTGATAAGAACGAGTATAAATGCATTGTGACTGCGTAGCTCGGTGTGACAGCCATTTTGTTTCTTGACCTGCAATGGTCAAGGGCTATTCACCCCTTTACTGATCAGATTGGAATAAAAGTCTTGTTTGGATTCATCGGCCTTGGCTGAGTTCTTCCACCTTATGGGCTCTGCAACTAAGAACCAAAGGTTTCCGCTACATAATCTGGCGTGTTTGACCGAGGAAAAGAAGGCAGCTGCCATGGAGAGAATCAGCCGAGAGATTTTTGGAAATCAAACGAAGCAACACAGATCTGGTGCAGACCTTGATCTGTGTTGTCCCAAGTTTCCGAATAAAGAATCCATTAACAACACTTCGATACAGAGCTGGCCGGCAGAGAGAGAGAAACCTTGGAAGAGGGAAGAGGCAAGTACACTGCATTTTCCTAAAGAAGGGTTTTGACTAGTCTGAAAATGCCCAGAAAGGGGTGACCCTTGTCTGGGCAGAGGGTAAAGGGGAGGAGTTCCCCCCTTTGACCCAAGTTTAATTGCGTAGAAGTTCAAGAAGGGGTGACCCGACTTGGAACTAGAAAGCTAGGGGGGAAAACTTGCCCGCCTAGTCTGAGTTACTGTGCACAAAGTTCAAGATGGGGTGACCCAATCTTGAAAAAGGGAAAGGGGGAAGAAATTGCCCGCCTTGTCCCAGGAAAATGTCCATGTTACCGGTAAAAGTAAAAAAAAAATCACAAATTCCCTGGAAGAGCCGACTCTGAGGCTGCCCCTGAAGGGAAGAAAAAGGGAGGAAGGATTGGCCTTTCTTGTCTCTAAGAAATTTGAATGGCTTGAGACAAAGAAGGCAGAGGGGGGAAAAATCCTGTGTGTGTGTATGAGTTGCAACTCTGTGGGAGAGTGAGGGGGATTAAGGCTTTGGATCCGTTATATTTAAATCCGAAGAGATACTATTGGAAATAAGCCATTGAATAGCAGATATGTTATTATTCAGGTGGACGATGACCTAGAGGACCCACTGAAGATACAAGGTCCAACGACCTTGGAAGAGGAAAGGAGAGTCAGCATCGTGGGGGCCACTCTCCTAGGGACAGGCTGATCGGAAGCCACCCCGAAGAGGAGGGTAGACTTCCGAGAGTCACCCAAAGACATGAACTTGGGACTTGGGAGTGCCAGTTTTGGGTTTTTCTGTGTATTGTATAGTTTTGTTTGTTTTGGCTCCCCTGGTGGTGTAAAGAGATTCTTTACAGGCCTCCACCAGAGAGCAGAAATGATAAGGCTAATCAGTAAAATGTGTTATTGGGACTGACCATAGTCCAACATAGGCAATTGGATCAAGATACAGATACAACATATGTTTCAGATAGTACATTGGTACATGCATATACAAAAACAGTAGGGTCATTTTTATCCCTACCTTTAAAAAGCAAGGATCCTCAAATAATGCTAGGAGGATTGCAGTTAACAATTCAATGTCCTCAGCAGTACTGAGGGACCCAATTACATTTTGTTTCAAAAGTTACACTCATTGCACAGATCACTATTTATGCAAAGGCCACAACTTCAGTTATGTCAAGACTCAGAATCTGTCTGACATGGAATAGAGAGAGCTGTATCCTAACTATCCTATGTTTGAGATAAATGCAACGATACCAGTGGCAGCATCTGTTCAGGTTGGCAGAAAAGAGACCCAACATGTGGTTCTTCTTTGTCAAATGGGCTAATATCTATCATCCTGGGAGGTATCAGTGTGTTGGTGTGGGCTTTCTAACCCTACCAGTGTGAATCATCAAAGGAACCCAACCCAGAAAGAGGCAGAAGAGGGGGGTTCCAGCCAGAGAAATGGGTGCTGGGTGTGATGACACAGTGATCATTGAGGATCAACTGTCTGACACCAAAGCCCAAATGGTAGGAGCCGGAGCCATCACTGAGATCCTGTCTTTAGGGTCATACCCAGGAATAATAGCCCAGGACAATCAAAAGAGCATTGTGAGGCTCATCTGTCACCTAGAAAATTCATCAGTGCCACTGGGAAAATAGTTAGAGCATTGCAAACTGAAGCTGAAGAGTTAAGTCAAATGGAGATACAGCAGAAAATGGCCTTAGATTACCTCTTGACAACAAAGGGAGGATTTTGTGCAATGATCAAAAGACAACTGCTAAATACAATTTCATAATTTGAACCAAACAATAAAAGATGACCTAAAAGCTACAGGTCATGAGTCAACATAATATTAATGAACCATCTCAGTTTTCATGGCTAACCTCATGGTTGCCAAGTGTGGCCTGGTTGAAAGAGTTGGTGATTGTGTGCTTCATTATGTTTGTGATAATTGTTCTTGTTTCATTGATACCACCATGTCTTGTTCTCTTGATTAGGAGGACCATTGAGAATGTGATTCATGATACCACCCGGAAGAGTGTCATTAATGTGTAGAAAATGAGATGTTTATGTTTACAGAATAAGCCAGATTGATATGATTATTGCTGGAGATCGTACAAAAAGATATGATGATGTATAATTGTAGTTGCAAGTTCTCAGGTATCACTAGCAACGAAAAAACAGTAGGGAATGAAGGGGTTAAATTAAAAAGTACCCCTCCTGAGAGGAGATGCTCCAAGTGCCTGTATGTTAGCAATAATCTGCCCAGAGACAGCAGAACAGAGAAGGAGCCATACTAAGGGTTAAATGTAAATAATGTTTGTTTGTTGATAAGAACGAGTATAAATGCATTGTGACTGTGTAGCTCGGTGTGATAGCCATTTTGTTTTTTGACCTGCAATGGTCAAGGGCTATTCACCCCATTACTGATCAGATTGGAATAAAAGTCTTGTTTGGATTCATCATCCTTGGCTGAGTTCTTCCACCTTATGGGCTCTGCAACTAAGAACCAAAAGTTTCCGCTACACCACTACTATCAATGTTTCATCACATTGGCCACGGATTACTCAGGATCAAAGGCCTCAGGGACCTCCAGGTAACAGAGAAAAGGTGGCGTGTAGAAGGGCTTATGGGTATTGATTAGTAGGTAAGGAATTATAATCTCCACAATGACAAAAAGTGAGCTGAAATGTTCTAAACTAAACTTAGCCATTGCAACTACTGGGGTGCCAACAATTGACTGATAAGCTAAGATGCCTCTGACCCTATGCTCTGCCTGGGTTTTTGCCTTCAGAATCAAAACAGGTTATCAGTCATGGAGACTTTCATAATACAGATCTGCTCTGTTCATTCTGCCCTCTGTACTTTATTTTATTTATTTCAGCAGCCTAGGATGGGACAAGGGGAAAACTCTATGTTGTTTCCCTTGTTAAAGCAATTAGGAATTAGAAATCCTTGGTGACTTGTGAAAATTATCTAGAGTCTAATGACACAATATTTTCATGTACTTCCTGCTTGTCAATTAGTAGTAACTTTCTGGGTTGTGGCTGTTGCATTTCATTTTGGCAATATAAAGCATTGACTCTGGGGCATTCTGCATGCAAAGAATGTATTCTCTGCCACTGAGCCTCCCCCCAGACCTGGTAATATTCCTGGCTCTCAAATTGTAAGCATGGTGCCATTATTCTTTCTCTAACAAGTCATAAGAAAACCCGAAGTGTATCATGAAAGTCAGCTTCTCTTTTCTACAATTTCCATTGAGCCAAAAGCTGCAGATCAATGAAAAACTAGGAAACAATCCAACATACTAGTTGTTCTTCCAATACCTACATGAGCCTATGATTTTTTTTATTTGTACCATAAGGTAAGTCTCATGTCCCCTGCCAACTCAAATCCATATTTTATAGGAAGGAAGAAATCATAATATTGACAGTGTGGGGTAACATTGCTTTTATTGGGTTGGAAATATGTTTTGTTCTTGTACAAGAAATATAAAACTATAGTTGTGTCAAAGAGAATCTTACTAGCAATTTTCAAAGGTGTAACCATGTTAGTTTCTTACAGCATATAAAGAAGGTGGGGGGAGGAAGCTTGTTTTAGCACGATATTTTGTGGATAACGCTGCAAACCCCAAGGGCCCTGTGGTACAATATTCAGCCTTCGGTATAAATGAACTGTTACCTGTTTCCCTCTTTTCATTTTAGGGCTGTGAAGTATGTGTATGTGCAGAATTCTCAAACCATAATTTTTGGAGACTTCTACACATAGACACAGAAGTAATGTTTTGTACAAAAAAATGTCCAGAATATCTGCTTTTTAAAAAGGTATTTACTCGCAAAGAAAACAAACTCTCCAAATATCATCGGAAAGCTGTGCAGCTATATTCTAGTATTTCTATTACCTTAAACAAGTCAGGTTTTGACCCAGGCCAAAGTTTCATCTAAGCCAAATATACAGTGCAAAGAAAGGTGAAAAACTGCCTCTCTGCTGCTAAAGCCTGTCTCCCTGCAGTGAAGCAGAGACATAACAAAGTTATACCAGAATACCAATGGGGAAGCCTGAAGGCAATCCTCTCTTTGATATTTCTAATGCAGCAATGATTGCGTAAAGATCTTTCCAACTACAGAGACCTCTTGGTATACGTTGCTTTAGGAGAGGAATGCTAGTTAAAGCCGCCTGCCTCAAAGTATTCTTTACACACCATCACATTTCTTTCCCTGGTCTTTATAGCAATCTCGCCTGTTTATACTCTTTTGATTGGATTTTTGTTGTTGTGGTTTGAATCTGGCTGAGAATTTTATTGCATTACTTGTCATGTAATGCTACTTTTAAAAAGTTCTTCATCGGTTCTTTTTACTCACAAGCTATATCTGATAGTCAACAAAGTGTGCCCTGACCTGCTGATGAGAAAAGCTAATTTTGATTCTCTAGCACCTATAATCCCCTAGCCAGCATTGGCAGTGGCTTCTCTCTGCCACGTGAAAACTGATAAGTTGCCATAAAACCGTTTATTTTCATTTGTTCATGTTCCTTTCTAAGATCCCTATCAATGTGAATAGCACTATCTATACTGATATGAAGAAGCAAAGTAGCCCTATGAGGGGGTACATGGAAGAAAACAGGATATGACAGCAGAATAATGTAACTTGGGTTAGTCAACAGTTTGAAATGGGTATTTTCAACAGGTATCTGGGGCATCATTGTACTGATTTTGTACCAAGAAATATTATACAACATCACAAGAAAAAAAATTAAAAAGTGAAAAAAAGGAAACTACAATATTGGAAATCACAGAAACAAGTTTGAGTTCTAACTGCAAAACAGTTAGATGTACAAGATAAGCATTGGCACAAGAATCAAGGCAAAAGAAGCAAGGAAGGTCTTTAATTTAAGGCTAAGCATAATTTTCAAAGCATTGCAAGTTTGCTCTAACCCTGGGAAGATGGAAGACAACAGAGCACGGGGCAAATTGCTTTACCTATTCCTTATTTCAGGAAGGTGACCCCACAACCTAAAAATCATGGTTTTTTTTAATGGGGTTTGCAAAAATAAATAGGCAGGGACTATTTTCAGAAAGGGCCAGCAATCAATTGGAACTGCAAGAAAACTCTTGTCAAGTCTCCACCCTGAAATCTCATGCCAGAAAGCTCTCACTAATTTCATGCCCTGTCAATGACTACTAAACTAGAGTTTGGCATTTTGATTCAGTTTGAATGATTTTTCAGTTTAAAGGCCATAGAGGTAAGGACAATATTTTGTTCTGTTTAACTGAAGTGGTGGTTATATACAGGGCAGAGGAAGTGAATCAGTGCCCAAACGGAGAGGGGGAAAACTGAGTTGGGCTAGTCAAGTTAAACTAAATTATGTCTGCCTAATGAAAATGGATAGATGTCATTCCAATCCATCCCACACACTAGTGACCACAGCGCTGTTGGGAGGGGTTGGGAGAGTATAAAAGAAAGTAGATTCAGTGCAGATGTTGTCCTTAAAGCCAGAGACAGACAGCCTCAGGGTAAATGAAGCTTCATCACTAACAAATGCCTGAACAGAAAGAAGGACCACAAAGGCATTCAGAAACAGCAAGCTTGCAATATAAATGTAGCATCAACCAAAGCATAAATTCTGACTAGCATGTGGACTTTCCCTCCCTACAAAGGAGGAAAGGAAGAGACATGTTTACATTGGCACAAGCCAATGAAACTCCAGTGGCACCACTTTAGAAAAATTGCAACAAGTGGCCTTTGTTCATTCTCTGCCTGCCATGCCATGAAGAAATTCTGAGGAACCTTTAGCCATTTTTGTACCTAAAATGAAATGAGTAGATCTCATTGTTGAGTGCTTATGTTGTAAAAATTAAGACTTGGAGGTGTGAAAAGGAACATATCCTTAGAATAAGGACCCTTAATTGTGTTGTATATGTTTTTTTTAATTTGCATGACTGATAGCAAATTGAATGTGATCAATCAGCCCTTTATTTGAGAGCAATGCTACAATCCTATAATGTTCTCTTCACTGAATTCAGAGACATATACTCTCAGATATAGCATTATAGTCATATACAAGACAAAACCATGGAAGACATATTGGTATCACTGATTCCTTGGTGAATTGTCACCTTGTCATGATAAGGGGGCTTGTGTGTTCCAGTTAACCTGTGGACGTAGCCATTGGAGTAATGTGCTCCCGGGTTTCTCTGGGCGGCAGGGCTGCAGGGGAGGAACCAGACCAAGCACAATCTGAAGTCCTCAGCAGTGGAGCAGACGGATTAAAACATGGTATACATTACAGCGGCCATGAAAGTAGAAGGCTGCAACGGATGAGAACCTACAGGTTGTCAGGTTAATTCATGCCAGTGGATGGGATCCTCATTCTGTGAATATTGTGTGTTGATTGGCTGTGCACTGACCTCTACATGTAAATCAAATTCATGCCACAGGCATCTTTCAAGAAAAATAAATCAAAACCAACAAAAGCAAGTGACAACAAGGGCAGGGCTGTGAAATCTGGAAGCCTCTAGTCACAGACTGGCACATGGGCAGTGGATATGGATTTTTGTCAATATACATAGTGCTGATTGTGCATATTGTTGGTTGTGGTATTTATGTCTCCTATTCATTAACACCATTGATAAATGGTCCCATATTAGACGACATTTACTGATTTAATTATATTATATTGTGGAGGACTCATGGTTACATTGAACTTGCTACATTTGCATCCATGCTAGTTTACCCATGGAGCCCCACTGGAAGTTCCTCTGTGTTGTGAGATGGGTAAACTATGGCTGAACTGGTATATGCTGCCAAAGTAAGTGTCGTCTAATGAAGTCACAAGTCTCCCCAGCCTTAAAGTAATCACCACTTCTCCTTTGGCATGGGACTTAATTCACTTCTACAAAAAAATTAACCTATCTTTAAATTGAGTACATTAAAGGTGCAACTGTCTGAGAGAAATATTATCCGATTCAATATCATTTCAGGGGTTAGTACATAAAAACAAACTTTAAAATGGTTTACATCTGTTTGCAGTTAGTTGGTTTGATGGTACATGTGGGGTAGCATAAAAACAATTAGTGGCCTAGGAACAATTTATCTTGCTACCAGAAGCCAGATTGTAATTGTATCTCTATATTTTTAACTGGTGCCATTTTATATTTTCTCTTTCACTTTTACAAAAAAATACAAGTGGAGAAATCCAATGGCTTTTCCTGTGAAATATCCTTGGCTAATTTTAAATTACTCCTCCCTGTTTTTTGGAAAAATGTTTTATAATTGCACATGGATCAAAACACACTGGGGATGTATCGGTATACCCAGCTTGTAAAAAAAGAAAAAAAGAAAAGGGAATTATTTCCTTGTGCAAGTGAGCAGCACAAGAACTATGGGTGGATTTATGACACACATGGAAACTGTGTGTTGTTTTTAAGTGTAACTGCATCACTCTTTTTTCTGGTACAGGATTTAGCCAAGAGAAAAAGTTCTCCAGTTTCTCTTGCGGATGATGCAGCTGAGGTTCTGGCATAGTACACTAAATGAGAAAGTTAATGAGACTCTTTTGTATCCCGAGTGAGATTTGAGTTTCACAAACACACCCTTTCTCCTCTAGCTGAAACAGTTTCCTGCCAGGAACACAAATCCTGAGCAGACTTTTCTGCAAACAAAGCAGCTGTGGGGAAGAGGAAAAGCATTAATACATTCCTCTGCGGGGCTACTAACAAGAATGACCAAAAAAGGTGGGGGAGTAGTTTAAAATTAGCAGAGAAATAGGCAGGACAAATAATAGATTCTGTTTCCTTTACTTTCACCTGAACCCATTGCAAATTAAACTGTTTTTGAGCTGTGTTGGTGCCATACTCTAAAAGAGCAGAGAAAATAGCTCCTCCCTGTCCTTGACATAAGGATCAGTATGTTAAGCATTCTTGTCAAAGAAGTGTGCTTGACCCAGACACTTTGGTTCTGAAGGAAAAGCTAACAGTTAACAGACGTTGTTTATGAGGAGAGATACTCTAAACCAGGATCTCTTAAAAAGTAATCCATGGAGGAACCATGAATGAACCCAAAGATCAGCACCTCAATTTATGTAAGCCGTTCAACTTTATTTCATTTCCTCTTGGATATTTATTCTGACCAGAAATAAAGTTCTACTCTATCTAAGGGCCCTTCTACATCTATATAAAATCCAGATTGTCTGCTTTGAACTGGATTATCTGGCAGTGTAGACTCAGATAATGCAGATCAAAGAAGATAATGGATAATATTCTGGATTATATGGCAGTTTAGAAGAGCCCTAAGTGGTGCAGCACAACAAACAGCACTTCATTCTTTTAATTGCTTTCCCAAGTGACATCTCTCTCTATGATTTTAGCATTCTTCCTTCCTGGAAAGTGATATTTGTATTACTCCTTGTTTTTCATCTACTCTCTTCCACTGAATGGCTCCACTTGTGAGTAAGAAGGGACAACTGACATTCCCTTTATGGAACAGTGGCCATTTCTTGCACCTCGCTTTCCTTCTTCAATAGATCATGGAGAAAGATAGTATCTTGTACCAGAACTGGGTGTAGTTCCATCTCACCAAAAGTCCTTTTGGTGCCAAAGCTGACACATTTGACACTGTGGATGATACAAAACAGAGAATTATTTCAGGTCTTTCATTAATGGAGTCGGCAATGGTAGAACTGAACACCCAAATTCTACTCAGACTGTATTGTGGCTGGAAATTAAATTCAGATTTCATTGTTGGATATATACATTGTTGGATATATTTCATTGTTGGGACACCAATGGGGTCACAAGGCTAATACTGTACAGAAGCAAATAAATAAATTCAAAGTACACACATGTAACCCATTCCCATCAAACCCAGTAAGAGAACTGTGCAAGTAGTATAGAAATGGTAAAAATTCACCCTCTTTGTCCATTCTCACTTTGTTGTTCAATTTTCATACTGCAAAGTGAATGCAAAAAAGTACCAAAAAAGATTAGTTATTATTCCTTTCATGCCGATGTGTGATCATGATGCTAACAGGGACTCCAAAACTCATCTACCTTATGGTAAAAGCTCAGTTCATAGCATCTGGATTGTTAGGCACCCAATATGCACCACTGTGCTCTCCCTATCTTCAATGGACGAGCACAGGTGAGTGGGGCAATGGCATGACTTTTGTTTCTATGACCAAGACCTCTATGGTGCACTACTAATAGGGAGAAACAGTTGCTCTGTTTCTCAGAGAGCAAATCTATTGGCCCCATTTTCTTTCCAGTGTCCAGGAGTTGTGAGCAGGAATGAAGTAGGACCACTAACTGTCTTGTCTTCATTGCCTCTTCCTCTCTCACTATCCTTGGATAGTGTTCCAAGGATTCTCTCTCTCCAACCTTTTTTCCCTTCAAGCCAGGGAAAAGGAGGAGAGTTTGCTATTTCTTGTTCACAGTTTAGTAGTTTTCCTCAATGTCAAGAGCTGTTTATCATCAATTTTGCCTTCCGAATAAAATCAGTGGCATTGAGGGCCTGTTGAGTACTCAATGTAACTTGTAGCTTGACCCCCAAAGATAAACAATACGGCAAGCTCTTGCATGCAGGTATGTTAAAATGTCTGGGATTCATGTTGATTCAATTTAAATTTATCTGGTCTTGTCCAGAGGACAAGGCTAGTTCAAGGATTGTAAGGGAGTTTTTCTGATCACTGGCATTGTGAAATTAAAGGACAGTCCTATAATCCAGTTTTCAATGCTCCCCGTCTAGAAGAGGAAGTAAATTTATTTGAAGTTGGCTGAAAACTTCAACAAGGTAGTGGAATAAAAATCATATTGGTTTCTAAAAAACAAAGGTATGGTGCAATATGAATAGAAGTTCCTTGCATCAATGAAATCTGGAAGAAGAGTGAGGAACATTCATTTGGAGAACATAACCATACAATGTAGGGGCAATCCTTCACAGTTGAATAATCTAGTATTACCAGTCAGAGCATGACATTTATTGATCTAATATTATCCCTTTCTAAACGATATGAACAAGTGATCTAGACATGTCCTACTGCTTAATCTTATTTTCCTTTCCCCCGCCAATTTGATATTCTTTCATGGTGTCTTTGGCCACATAGGTTTCCACTACTTGGTCTTCTCATAGGACACAGAGGACAATTTCAGCTAGTGCTGCTTGACATAGAACCTGGAAATAAGCCACGCTAGCTGAAATTCTCTTGTTTAAACAAGTTTTCAACATTGAGCAGACTTCCCTAGTTTGGCAGTGCAATGGCGTGTGGGTGCATCTTCCATTCACAGTGCCATACCATCTTCTCATCACACTTTCCTGTGATCCATGGAGCCTGTACTTCAGCGGTTCCCAATCTTTTTTTTTGACCAGGGCCCACTTGACTAGGACCCACTTGACCATGGACTACTTTGACTAGGGACACTTGACTAGAGGCCACTTGAGCAGGGACCATTCTGACCAGAGATCTCTCTCCAATATTAGTACCAAAAGGGGCGGGATGGGTTAGCTCTGTGGAAATAAAATAAAATAAATAATAAAGGGAAAATAAAGGGGAAGGAAGTTCGCGGACTGGATTTTTGTTCTCGCAGCCCACTGCTGGGCTGTAGCCCACAGGTTGAGAATCACTGCTGTACTTCAAGCATAATAACTTGTGTTCAGTCAACATGTCTGCAGACAAAGAACTGTTTGAAAAACTCCAGAGTGTTTTCTTGACAGTTCCAGATGCTTGCATATCTTCCCATAGACCTGCTCTTTCCCTGCCTTCTACCATGAAATATAGCACTAAAGGTTATATTTTAATTGTGTTTTTTTAATGTATTGAGAGTTTCTCTCTTCTGGTAATTTCATCTGTGAGCCACCTTAGAACTTACCCTGGGCAAAAGGTGACATATAAACAAAACAAAACAAAGGTTATAATTCTGAATCCGATCTGGCCTAATTTCAAGCTTCCATCCTAACCTTACTTATCTCCTGTTGACTTTTCAGTGTCTGAATAGGCAAATGAATAGCCAATATATGAGTGATGCATTATCTTGATGGTCGGTCCAGAATCTAAACATGAAATCTATTTATGTTTCATTTACATCTCATATGCATAACCTTAAGGGAATTTTATACACAATATTTCAAACATTTTTTGTGCATGAAGCAGTTTTTATTTAGTGTGTTTCAAAAAGAAGGACCCAATTTGAGATCCCCCATGAATGAAACACCATTTGAAAGGGTTCGCATAGAGTTTCAATGGCTACTGCTAGATGCCAGTGCACAAATACCACTTTGAAATTTGGTCCTTCATTTAGAAACCCCCTGTACATTGAACTCCTACAGGGCAAAAGTGTCACTCTCTCAGCCATAGTTTTGGAGCACTTCGGATAAGGGAGCCTCAATCTGTACAAAATGTCCTCATTAACTTCCTATCCTCTCTAACTCTCCCAAGTGTTAGCTTTCCACTCCTCCTTCTTTCTGCTGCTATTCCATGGTTATGAACTTCTTATTTCAAAATTGGGGTTGCCTCATCTACACTGATTACTTAAGTCTGTTTCAAATCGGTATCGAAGAAAGTGGCTTCACAGTACATTTTTTAAATTTCAGGAACGACTTGAGAAACTGCAAGTCGCTTCTGGTGTGAGAGAATTGGCCATCTGCAAGGACGTTGCCCAGGGGATGCCCAGATGTTTGATTTTTTCCCATCCTTGTGGGAAGCTTCTCTCATGTCTCTGCATAGGGAGATGGAGCTGACAGAGGGAGCTCAACCTACTCTCCCCAGATTAGAACCACCGACCTGTCTGTAAGCAGTCCTGCTGGCACAAGGGTTTAATCCATTGTGCCACCTGGGGCTTCACAGTAGAAATAATAACATGGGAAATGTTTGAACCTGTTTGAGGTTTGGCATTAATGCACATTAAGGGCTTTCTTTCGCACACTTTGTGGGACTTTGTTGTCTGGCTGCCACAGTTTGAAGCTAGTTTTGAACTGTGTTAAATGGTCAATGAAGATGGGGGCCTCAGTTAGTTACTCAGCAGGGGCTACTATGTGTAGTTGTATAGTTCATTAGTTTTTTCCTCCTTCTAACTGGCTTTGTTATTCTGTGGTCATAAGAGAATGTCATCTTGTTGAGAAATTGGGATTGCCTCAGTTACTCAGCAGAGGCCACTATTCCATTAGCTTTTCCATCCACTCTTAATTGGCTTATTTTCTGATGCTATTTCACAGCTGTGGGAGAATTTGGACTCCCCCCCCCCCCCAAAAAAAACTGGGGTTGCCTCAGGCCCCATCTACATCGCCATATAATGCATATAATATATTAAACTGCATTATGTGAGTCCACACTGCCGTATAATGCAGATCAATGCACTCTGAAACTGCATCATATGGCAATGTAGATGAGGCCTCATTTACTCAACACCAGCTGCGATTGTATTAGTTTTTCCTTCACCTCTCAGGGCCCATCTACACTGTTATTATAATGCAGATTGAACTGCATGATATGGTCAACGTAGACCCATATAGGGTGGTTTAGCTGCATTGAACTGGGTTATATAGGTCTACGCCAGGCATGGGCAAATTTCAGCCCTCCAGGTCTTTTAGACTAACTCCCAGCATGCCTAACAGGCTGTTCTCTTGGCTTTTCTTCGCGAACAATGATTCAGGAAGGACTCATCCCACACTTTCTACAAGCGCGTTGATGACTAAGAAGGCCGATCCGAGATAGGCAAGTCCGGTTGCAGAAAGCACAGCAGAAAGTCTCCTTGGGTGATGTTGTTTCCAAGTTGCGGTTCTTTCTGCATTGTTGTTTCTCTTCGAGACTCGTTCGGCGTGTCTTCTCGAAAGAGGCCGCAGCATTGTGGATAGTGCGTCTCCATGCCTCCCGATGTGAGGCCAGGGTGGACCATTGTTGGTGATCAATCTGTTTCAGGGAGTCCTTGTATCTCTTTTTTGGGGCACCTCTCTTGTGCTGACCCGTGGCGAGTTCACCATAGAGTAGTATCTTTGGGAGGCGGTGGACCTCCATCCTAGAGATGTGCCCTGCCCAATGCAGTTGTGTACTCAATAGCATGGCCTCAATGCTGGTGATAACCGCTTGCTCAAGAACAGCAACATTCGTCACATAGGCAGTCCAGTGTATATTTAGATTTGTGCGAAGACAGCGCTGATGAAAAGAGTCGTAGGTGTTGACGATAGGTGACCCATGTTTCAGACCCATATAGGAGAATAGACAATACGATAGCTCTGTAAGGCTGTTAGGAATTGTGGTAATAGGAATCCAAAACACCTGGAGGGCCGAAGTTTGCCCATGCCTGGTCTATGCTGACCATATAATGCAGTTCAGTATGCATTATAATGACTAGGTAGATGGGGCCAAATTTGGATTCTATGGTTCTGAGGAAACATGGACTTCTTTTTCTTCAGAACTTGGAATGGCCTCAGTGACTCAGAGGGCACTGCTATTTCAGTATCTTTCCCAGTTCGGTTCCTAATTGGCTCCTTATCCCCCATTATTCTGTCCTTTTGAGTGAATGTGGACTTCTTCTTATTCTGAAACTGCCTCAGCTACTTAGGACAGGATGCTATTTCATTAGTGTTTCCTTCCCACTCCTAATTGGCTGCTTTTCGGCCTGTGTTTTGCAGCCGTGAGGGAATGTGGGCTTCTCCTTACATACTCTGAAATTGGGATCACTTAGGGCAGGCTATTATTTTATTAGGTTTTCCTCTGCCTCTTATTTAGATTCTGCCCTTCTGAGGGAGGCCCCACTTACACTGCCATATAATGCACTTTCAGAATGCCGATTAACTGGATAACATGGTAGTGTAATACAGGCATGGGCAAACAGGGGCCCTCCATGTGTTTTGCGCATGAACTCCCCCCCCCCTTCCTAGCAGCCTCAGGCCTTTTCCTTTTCTCCCCTCAGCCGCTTAAGCAGAAAGAAAGGAAGGAGTCTGAGGCTGCTAGGAATGGTGGGAGGTGACATCCAGTCCAAAACTCCTGGAAGGCCCAGGTCAATGAAGCAGGATGAATTGGTTGAGAGACTGAATTGGTTGAGGTTGAATTGGTTCAGAGGTTCCATGAAGCAGGAAGAGAAAAACTTGGACATTTTCAAAGTCGCTGAAAATGTGAGGGTGAGAAAGAGTTAATTGGGATTGTCCCTGCCAAATTGGAGAGTTTGGAGCGTGCAATTCTTCAACTTCTCCATATAGCCTGAAACTAAGCTGTGTAGGGCTTTATGGGGTCATCCCCAAGCACCTGTTTCCTGTTCCAACCCATCCTCTCCTCCTGCTGTTAAACAGCCCACCTTCCAAAGGAGGTAGCGAAGGCCATAAACGACAACCTTTCTGATGTGACCTGGTCACCAGGGCTTCCCTTTATGTACTATTTCCTTCTCTATCCTGTCATCATACTGTCTGTAATATATTGTTTCCTGTTGGTGGGAATTGGAAGTCCAAAACACCTGGAGGGAGGGCCAAAGTTTGCCCAGGCCTGGTTCAGAGGTTGAATTGGTCAAGACTCCAATGAGATATTGAGAAAAACTATAGACAAGTGTGGTGCCTTGGTGGCGCAGTAGATTAAACTGCTGAGCTGCTGAGCTTGTTGACCACAAGGTCGCAGGTTCGAATCGGGAGCGGCGTGAGCTTCCACTGTTAGGACCAGCTTTTGCTAGGCTAGCAATTCGAAAGCATGCAAATGAGAGTAGATCAATAGGTACTGCTTCAGCAGGCAGGAAGGTAATGGCGCTCCATGTAGTCATGCTGGCCACATGACCTTGGGAGGTGTCTATGGACAATGCCAGGTCTTCAGCTTAGAAATAGAGATGAGCAGCAGCACCCAGAGTCAGACACAACTAGACTTAATGTAAAGGGGAAACCTTTACCTTTATTATACAAATCTAGACCCAGCAGACACAGTAAAGATTTGTGAAGATTCCAGCCAAAGTGGCTGAAATCCTAACCAGTATGAATAGGTGGTTTCAGGATTGAAGTATGAGATGGCAGCATTTTAAGTTGTAAAAGGAATATACCATATACAGTGTTCCCTCACTTCTTGCTGGGGTTAGGTTCCAGGACCTCCCACAATAAGTGAAAAACCGTGATGTAGGGATACTCTATTCATTTTAATATGTATACATTATTTTAGCAGTTATACACTATTTTAAGTCTTTATAAACTTAAAATAAAGTGAAGGAAAGGAAGGAAAGGCCCTTCAAGGCTGGAGGGAGGGAGGACTGAGGAGGGAAAGCGCCTTGGAGAGCGGCGGTGGCAAAACCCCACAAAACAGCCAAAATACCATGATATATATTTTAAGTTAATATTTTTAAAAATCCTCAAAACAGCAAGTCCGCAATAAGCAAACTGCGAATTAGCGACGGTACACTGTATACACAAGTATAAGGCAACCTCATGTTTGAGCAGAGAGGAGGTTTTGGGGCCAAAATTATGGATTTTGATATGACCACATAGCAGTTGGAAAACATGCAAATGTGAGTAGAATAGGTACCGCTCCGGCTGGAAGGTAACAATGCTCCATTCAGTCATGCCAGCCACATGACCTTGGAGGTGTCTACAGACAACGCCGGCTCTTTGGTTTAGAAATGGAGATAAGCACCAACCCCCAGAGTCGGACATGACTGGACTTAATGTCAAGGGGAAACCTTTGCATTTACCTTTTACCTACCATATGTTATCTGTTTCTAGTTAAAAGCATATAGGTGGGAAATGCATACATATATATCTGAGAAATGCGTAAAAGGTGCAAATCTGCCATATATGGATGTGCAAATTAAAATTTTAAAAATCTCCAAGGGGAGGTTATTCTACAATTGGGTTTACAACTGAGAAGCTCCTCTGTCAGGTCCTTCCACTTCATATTGCATCTACTGCTGAGACACAGAAGAGAGACCATCCTGCAGTCCAATGGCACATAGAGATAGGAAGAGGCACTCCATCATGAACTGAGGTTTCAAGCCATTTAGGGATTTAAATGTAATCAACAGCATTTTGAATTCGAACCAGAAGCAAATTGGTAGTCAGTACAATTCCTTTAAGACTGGGGTATGAGTCAATTATACCTCCACAGTTTGCACTAGCTTCATTTTCTGGGGATCTCAGTTTAAGGAGGGACTTTTAGAATTGTCATCCAGCACACACTATGGCCTCATCAGATGATTTGCTCCTGGATTCCCTAGGATGTCACCACAGCAATTAAAGTGGAACAAAAGTAATCTAATGCTGTAGGTTCCAATGTTCCTTCCCGGAATAAAGTAAATTCCCTCCAAAATGTCCTCAGAGGCACCTATCTTTTGGGTTGATCTCCCCATAATATTCTTCAAAACCCTCCTGCCAGTTACATTCTACCCCTGTTTGGACCCAGTGGTTTATAATGTATTTTTTTAAAAAAAAATTACATCTGGCCCGGCCATAAGATTTTACATTTTTGTATCATTGTGAGTCTGGAGTAACAAACACCTGAGACCAGGGCCGTAGCCAGGATTTTGATTTGGGGGGGGGCTGAGTTTGGTTCAGGGGGGGGCTGAGACTGGGTGGAAGAGGGTCTACCCTAGCAAACCTTTTGTATTGTTATCCCAATAACCCCATTAATGTGGGATATATTGAGCATGGTGATCAGATCATGATATGAATAAACATAACAGTTTAAATAATGTACCAATAAGGCCTTTTCGCGGACCACCCTGAGAATTTCGGGGCTGAAGCCCCCTTAGCCCCCCCCCCCGGCTACATGCCTGCCTGAGACAAAACACCAAAATCATTGTGTACAGAGCTATTGTACTATCTATTATCAATCAATCAATCAAAACTTGATTACGGTCACAGACCAGCACAAAGCGGGCACAAGCGCCGTAAGAGGAGAAGGACAACTCCCCAGTAAACAGTTATTTAAAATCAGACTAGAAATCAGTAGAAAAATATATTTTAAAAGACAGGATATTGTTGCCTTACGGTGTCAATCATCACCCGTCTGGTATTAAGGGCAGCAGCACAGAACTTAGCAACACTGTAAGTCATTGCAGTGCTAGAGTCCGAAAGCAGCAGGGTGGAATAACATCTTTCACTGCGCCCGGGTACTTTAAAAGCCATGGTCCAATGAGATTGGATCTAAGATCTCTGTAGAACATGCATTGAAGAAGCACGTGCTCAGTTGTTTCCACATGACCAGACCCACAGGGGCATAGTCTCTGCTTGAAGGGGGTCTTCTGATACCTCCTCCAATACAGTCGATGGGAGGGCATGGCATCTTGCCAGGGTAAAAGCCCTTCGGTGTTTGGGCACCTCCAGGTCTGTTAGGTATGCCATGAGGGCAGTGAGGTATCTAGTGGCTTCACTAACAATGAAGGCTGTGGAACAGGCTAGGTCGGATTGGCGCTCTATGTCCAGGATCCGTTGCTTAATGAGATCCTTGGCTTGGTCCCATCTCATGCTTAGCAATTGTCCTTGGGAGAAACCTAGCATTGTGATCTTTGCTGCTACTGTTTTAATCCATGTGGACTGGAAGTCGTCTCTAATGATGAGGGGGGCAAGACCACATGGGGAGAAGCATAGGTGTAGCCAGTAATTGAGAATAGCTGTCCATATTCTCGCTTCCACTTTCACGAAGCCTGTCTCCAATTGCAGGGTAGCGTTAGGGACACATCTGGGAGCCTGTAGAGCCGCTCTTAGGAATTTCGATTGGACACGCTCTAATGGGGCATAATTTGAGAAGGGTCCAAGCTGGGCTCCATACAGCATTTGTGCGACTGATTTTGCTTCAAAAAGTTTAAGAGCCGCCGGTATAAAGTGACCTCTTCCCGTCCTGAGATATCTTAAGATAGCGGATGAACTCTTTTGTGCTGTTTCAGTTCATCCGGAGAGGCCCTGCTTTCAGTCCCGCCTGCTTTGCAGGCGCGTCTGGTGGGGATGAGAGACAGGGCCTTCTCAGTGGTGGCTCCTCGGGTTTGAAACGCCCTTCCTAGTGACATCAGATCGGCCCCTCCCTCCTGACATTTTGTAAAGAAGTCAAGACTTGGCTGTTCGAGCAGGCATTCGCAGACGCACTTTAATCGAGACCAATGGATTATGACAATGCAACGGAAACCGATTTTAAGAATGATGTGCTGAGATTTGTATTTTGTAGTTTTAACTGTTAAAACTTGATGGTTCACAGGGAGAGATGTGTTCGGACATTAATAATAATAACTATTATTGGTTTTCCCTTTAGCCAAATGTGCAGAAGAATGTCCTGCCAAAACAAAAGTTTGGGGTTTTTTCCCCAGTTCAATCAATTTCCCCCATGTTTTCTTTTAAATGAGAGAACCAATTAGGAAAATGACATTTATATACTGGTCCTTCTCAAAAAATTAGCATATAGTGTTAAAGTTCATTATTTTCCATAATGTAATGATAAAAATTAAACTTTCATATATTTTCGATTCATTGCACACCAACTGAAATATTTCAGGTATTTTTTTGTTTTAATACTGATGATTTTGGCATAAATATCTCAAAAAATTAGCATATTCCATCCGACCAAATATGCTAATTTTTGAGACAGTGTTTTTGGGTTTTCAGGAGCTGTATGCCAAAATCATCAGTACAAAACAAAAAAAAAGACCTGAAATATTTCAGTTGGTGTGCAATATATGAAAGTTTAATTTGTATCATTACATTATGGAAAACAATGAACTTTAGCACTATATGCTAATTTTTTGAGAAGGACCTGTATAGCAACAATAATAATCGTGCAACCCATTGTGAACTGGATTCAGAAACTGGATTGCAGGGGCAGTGTTGATGCAACCTCAGTTCTTCAGCCTGGGCTGCTCTATCACTAGCTTAGTTTTCCCTTCCCGCTTCGAATGGGCTCCTCTGATTGCCTTCTGTGCGGGAACGATGTGGCCTTGAGGAAAGGAGCAGAGAGGCGAGGGCTGCATGCGCGAGGTTTCCCCTCCTGCGCGCGGGCTGCTGCCTGGCCTGCGCTCTCCCTGCAATCTTGGTCTGGCTGAGCCGGGAGGCGAAGGAAGGAGGGAAGGAAGGAAGCCCGACGGGGCGAAGAGCGGGAGGCGGCCCTCTAGCGGGGGAAAGGCGGCAGGCAGGCGCCGTGTTCTCCGGCTGGGCGTGACTTGGCAGCCTCTCTCCGCGCTCTCTCTCTCTGGGCTGCTCTCCCGCTCCTCTCCGCGCTCGCTTCGCCCGCCTGACTCCCATCCTCGCTGCGAGGACTCTCCCGCGAGAGAGAGAGGGGGAGAGAGGCAGAGGGAGCGGAGAGGAGCCGGGCGGAGGCTGCGCGGGGCTCGGGGAGCGCAACAGGGCGCGAGGCAGCCAGCGCTGTCTTTCCCCCCCTTTTCTTCCCCGGAGTTAAAGCGAGAGGAGCAACAGCAGCAGAAGCCGGAGGAGCTTCCCACCTTTTCCCTTCCACTTGGAAGGGGGTCCGAGGCGCCCCCTTTTTCCTTTTCCCCCTCCCGGAGTGAGGGCCGGCGGAGCGGGGCTGTCTTCCCTCCCTCCCTCCCGAGGGAAAGGAATATGGGGAAAGTTGCAACTTGGCTCCTGACTTTGGCTGGACTTTTGCTGGCAGCCCGAGCAGAGACGTTCACAGGTAAGCAGCGCCGCTTTGGAGGGCGAGCGGGCATCACCCGCATCCTCACCACCCTCAACTCTCTCTCCGGATTTAAGGATAATTCGGAATCTAGTGGGGAATGTGTAGTTTCACGAGGCACTGGTCTCAAGACCTTGCAGCGACGCTTCGAGCTCCCGTTAGTTCCAATAGATGCGCCTCTCTCGGTGAGATTGTTGTCATTCTATTCTTCTTTCGGACGCTAAGTCGGAATCCCGGGAGTTATAGTTTGATGAGGCACTAATGCAAAGGTAAAGGTTTCCCCTTGGCGTTAAATACACACACACCAAGGGGTGCATCTGCTCCAATGAGGACTGAATGCAGTTTCAGCAATTGTGGAGCCCAAGGAGGAATGGTGAACTCAAGAAGGAGAAGGCGCCCGGGGCAGAAGAAGGAAGGGGGGAGGACGTTCAAGGCTGGGAGGGAACTGGGAAGGGATTACCCCCCCCCCCCCTTGAGTTTGCAAAGCACCAACTGGGTGCAACTCGGGGCCACCGAGAAGGATCTCTAGCTTTGTGTGAACCCTAGAAAGAAAACTTTCCGCAAGTTGGCTGTGCTGGCCGCAGCTTGAGTGCGGGCGGGCGGTCTGCCTCTGGGAGGTTGCACAGCGAGCCCTGGGTCCCCCCCCCCTCTCTCTCTTCCTTTCCAAGGACTCTCTGTCTGTCTGGGCAAAGTTAGCTCGGCTGGGGAATTTGGGTTTTTTTGCTTGGCTCAGCGGCGCCTCTGAGGGTTGCTCCGGAAAAAAAGGGGAAAGAGGAGGTTGACTTGCCACAGGATGAGCCAAAGAGGCACGTGCATGCCTCTCTCTCTCCCTCTCCCCCCCCTCTCTTCTTTGGGTAAATGAGAGTCAAGTTCTCCCCAAACTTGGGAGACAGCAGGCCTGGGCAAACTTGAGCCCACCCTCCTGATGTTTTGGGCTTCAACGCCAACCATTCCTGACAGCCTCAGGACCCTTCCTTTCCCCCCTCAGCTGCTTAGGAATTGTGGGAGTTGAAGTCCAAAACACCTGGAAGGAGAGCATGGGCAAACTTGGGCTTTGCAGTGTGCTGGAATCTCCTTCTCGAGGTTTTTAAGCAGAGGCTGGATGGCCATCTGTCAGTGGTGCTTTGATCATGTCTCCCTCCATTCCTGACAGCCTCAGGCCCCTTCCTTTCCCCCCTCAGCCGTTTAGGAATTGTGGGAGTTGCAGTCCAAAACACTTGGAAGAAGGGCCAAAGTTTACCCATGCTTGAGACTAGGACCTGGAGCAATGGATTCAAATGGCAGGAAAAGAAATTCCAGGTAAATATTTGGGGGGGACTTCCTGATGGTAATAGCAATTTGATATGCAGCTTCAGAGTGTGGTGGAATCTCCTTCTCAAGGTTTTTAAGCAGAGGCTGGATGGCCATCTGTCAGGAGAGCTTTGAGCATGTCCTCCTGCATGGCAGAATGGGGTTGGACTAAATGATTCTTGGGGATCCCTTCCTATTCCAGGATTTTATGACTCTATACCAGGCCTGGGCAAACTTGGGCCCTCACTCCAGTTGTTTTGGGCTTCAACTCCCTCCATTCCTGACAGCCTCAGGCCCCTTCCTTTCCCCCCTTTGCCGTTTAGGAATTGTGGGAGTTGAAGTCCAAAACGCCTGGAAGAAGGGCCAAAGTTTGCCCATGCTTGAGACTAGGACCTGGAGCAATGGATTCAAATGGCAGGAAAAGAAATTCCATGTAAACATTTGGGGGGGGGGGGGACCTCCTGATGGTAACAGCAGTTCAATATTCAGCTTCAGAGTGTGGTGGAATCTCCTTCTCCAGGTTTTTAAGCAGAGGCTGGATGGCCATCTGTCAGGAGTGCTTTGATCGTGTCCTCCTGTACGGCAGAGTGGGGTTGGACTGGATAGCCCTTGGGCTAGCCAGGATTCTTTGACTCTATACCAGGCATGGGCAAACTTGGGCCCTTCCTCCTGGTGTTTTGTACTTCAACTCCCCCCATTTCTAACAGCCTCACGCCCCTTCCTTTTCCCCCTCAGCCACTTAAGGGATCCCCAAGGGGACATCCAGTCGAACCCCATTCTGCCATGCAGCCTCTGCTTAAAAAAGACACACTCTGAAGCTGCATCAACATGGAATCTCCTTTCCATTCTCCTAGTCTCTAGATCAGGCAGATGGCCTAACAGCTTCAGGCCTCTGCTTAAGGGAAAAACCATTCTGCCATGCAGAAACAGGATTCTGACAGATGGCCACACTCTGCTAAAAACCTCCACAGCATTCCACCACACTCTGAAGCTGCATTTTGAACTGTTCTTAGTTACCATCAGGAATTTTGTTTCCAAATGCTTACATAGAATCTCTTTTCCTGCCATTTGAATCCATCACTCCAGGTCATAGACTCCAGGTTCTTCCTAGTTGGAAGGGATTCCCAAGTAGCCTTCCAGTCTAACCCCATTCTGCCATGCAGGAAGACACGATCAAAGCACTCCTGACAGATGACCATCCAGCCTCTGCTTAAAACCCTGGAGAAGGAGATTCCACCACACTCTGAAGCTGAATACTGAACTGCTGTTACCATCAGGAAGTCATCCCATCCCCCGTCCCCCCCAAATGTTTACATGGAATTTATTTTCCTGCCATTTGAATCTATTGCTCAAGGCATGGGCAAACTTCGGGGCTCCGGGTGTTTTGGACTCCAACTCACACAATTCCTAACCGCTATTAGGAATTGTGGGAGTTGGAGACCAAAACACCTGGAGGGCTGTAGAGCAGCAGAAAACAAGCTTGTCCCCTTCCTCAATTGGACATCTCTTCCAATACGTAAACATTCTGATCATTTGCCCTCTCTGCCAAGTTGTCGCTGCTCCTCGTAGGACTTGGGCTGCCAGACCTTTGACCGTTTTGTTCTTTGCTCTTTCTTGGGCGCCTTCCAGCCCGGCAAAAAGAAAAGTCGAATGCCTTTCTCCCCCTTTCTTTCTGCATTAGAAGGGGGGGCATTTGGCACCCTTGCAGTTGATCAGCTGAAAGCAGAGAGGGGCAGGGCGGCTTGGGGACAACAGCAGGGAAGCAGCCTGGCTTCTCTTGTTTCCTTCACTTTCCTCATGCCAGGCTTTAACATCTGCCAGCTGGTGACAGCAGTGGGTCATTGAGGCATAAAACTTTAAAACAAACACACACAAAAACCTACCTGGCAAAAACTACCTCTCAGCATCCTTCTGTTACTCTCCTCCACAAGATCTTTACTAACAAACCACACTCTATGTATATAGGTGCGTGTAGACCAAGCATGGGCAAAATTTGGCCCTCCGGGTGTTTTGGACTTCAACTCTCACAATTCCTAACAGCCGGTAGGCTGTTAGGAATTGTGGGAGTTGAAGTCCAAAACACCCGGAGGGCCAAAATTTGCCCATGCTTGGTCTCTAGACTGTAGAATGAATACAGTTTGACACCAGGAGCCCCAAGTGGCACAATTGGTTAAACCCTTGTGGCGCCAGGACTGAAGACTGACAGATTGCAAGTTCGAATCTAGTGAGAGCACGGATGAGCTTCCTTCTGTCAGCTCCAGCTCCCCAGGCGGGGACATGAGATAAGCCTCCCACAAGGAGGGTAAAACACCAAACATCCGGGCGTCCCCTGGGCAACATCCTTGCAGACAGCCAATTGCAACTTCCATTTTCTCAAGTAGTTCCTGACACACACACACACAATGATTGACACCACTTAAAATGCCATGGCTCAATGCTATGGGATCTTGGGAGTTAAAATAGTTTTACAAGGTTTCTCTGGCAAAGAGTGCTGTTGCCTCACCAAACTACAGATCCTTGGATTTCATTGCATTTAGCCATGGCAGTTAAAGTAGTGTCAAACTGCATTCATTCCACAGTGTAGAGATGCACCTTTTGTGTGCATGATGGTGACACAAAACCTCTTTAGTCTGAGCTGTTGCAAAACTATTTGTTGACATAGTTGGAAGGAATGAGTAACGTCAGTTTATTTAGAGTGCTTTTTCCTCCCTTTCCACATGAAGTATGAACTGTAGAAACCAAGGACAGAAATTGAAGACATCTGGGCCCCATGTTCTGCCTGCTTTGATCAGTACGGGCCGCCTCAGCTGCAAAGAACGTGGTGTTTTTATTGGTTTGAGCATTGCTTGTGTGTAGCAGCAGCAGCAGCATCGCCCTTATGTCACCAAATTTTGGTCTTGAAGAAATCCAAGCTCACTGATTTTCTTCTGTAAACACATTTTGGTTTAGCGGAAAGTTCCAGGAACACTTTGTGTATAAAAGCCGCCTGTGTTTTCTCAACGTTTGCTTCTACGTTGGTAGATAAGTCAGGAGGTTCATTAGGGAAGAGATAGTTCAGAGTTTGCATTATTATGAAATATAACACGGAGGGAAGGACTGTCCCTTGCTCCCTCTTAGGTTTCAGGGATGTAGCTGCAAGTTGTGAAACTTTGCTTACAGTATTTTTGTTTTTCAAAGACTCCCAAGTCCACACTCCATTTAGTTCTTACTTAGATATAGCTGTACAGTGTTCACTCACTATTTTGCAGTTTGCTTATTGCGGACTCGCTGTTTCGCGGATTTTTTTTTTTAAAAAAAGGTATTTTGGCTGTTTTGTGGGGTTTTGCCACCGCCACTCCCCAAGGCACTTTCCGTCCTCAGTCCTCCCTCCCTCTTTCCATCCTTGAAGAGCCTTTCCTTCCTTTCCTTCACTTTATTATAAGCTTATAAAGACTTATAATAGTGTATAACTACTAAAATAATCTATAAATATTAAAATAAATAGAGCGTCCCTACTTATTGCAGGAGGTCCTGGAACGTAACCCCAGCAATATGTGAGGGAACACTGTACCTTGTTGCTTAGTTTCCTAAATTTCACCGCCCTCATCCAAACCCCCTCCTTTCCCATTGGGGAGAATAGCCATTCCTGTTGGGTTGTGTGCACAAAAGTGAATGAGAAAGCCAGCAGTTAAAATTTATTGCAGGTCTTTCCTAAGAACAATACTTTCACAGTGTCACTTGTGTACTTCTAGATTGTGATGTTAGTGTCTTTGGCTCCTGGCGGAAAAGAGAATTGTTTGTACTCATCCACACATAGCCTCTGTACTGGCTATTCTATTCAAGAAGTGCCTGGTTCTGTACTAAACAAGATTTGTTTTGGCAGCTGTGTGAGCCAATATCTAGGCAAAATGGCAGGCTTTCAGTAAGCACTAACTCAAGTTTAGGCTGTGGGCAACTGCAGACCATGGAAAGATAACCATTGTACACTTTTTGTTTCACTCTAATATGCAGTGAAATTGTACTTTAGACCACTATAGGAAAGGTAAAGGTTTTCCCCTGACATTAAGTCCAGTCATGATCGACTCTGTGGGTTGGTGCTCATCTCCATTTCTAAGCCAAAGAACCGGCGTTGTCCGTAGACACCTTATAGTTCACTAATAAAACATCTAGAGGTAGTTGTTGCACTTCAGTTGACAAAACACACTGTGTTAATGTGTACTAGTGTTTTCTTAAGTGTATAATTTCAGTTGTGTGGATAATCATGCCATGTCAAACAAATCTCACAATGAAATTTAGCAAACTGTTTATGGATTATACAGTAGATCGGAAAAAGTGCTACTGCATATCTGTCACTTAATTTTTTTAAACATATAGATTGATTTTTTTAAAATGGTGGTTCTTCACTTGTGACCCACTTTGAAACTTCTGTATAAGTGAATTTGTTTCTGGGGAGGGCGTCCACAGATTTCAGCAGACTCTTAAATGTTTCTTGACCCAGGAAAGGTTAATAAGAATCACGTATTATATTTAGTTGTTCTTGGTTGGGTATACTTTTTGGGGACATAATCAACAATGTCCCCTTGGTGGTGCAGCGGGTTAAACTGCTGAGCTGCTGAACTTGCTGACTGAAAGGTTGCCAGTTCTAATCCAGGGAGTGGAGTGAGCTCCCACTGTTAGCCCCAACTTCTGCCAACCTAGCAGTTCGAAAACATGCAAATGTGAGTAGATCAATAGATACTGCTTCTGCTGGAAAGTAACGGTGCTCCATGCAGTCATGCTGGCCACATGATCTCCGAAGTGTCTATGGACAACGCCGGCTCTTCGGCTTAGAAATTGAGGTGAGCACCCCCCCCCCCCCAGAATTCGGACACAACTAGACTTAATGTCAAGGGGAAACCTTTATCTTTATCTCATCAGCAATGAAGGATGGGCATGAGTAGAAGTAACATTTAACTACTTATTTAAAGTTTCTGCTGGTGTTGTGAATATCCATAAAACATTGGAAAAGTTGAACAATTAATAACATTGCTGACTTTTTAAACAGTACTGTTAGTTGACAGAAATTCAGTGGATTGCATAAAAATAGTTGAGATTGTCCAAAATGGCATCCTGTTGTAAAAGCTAATGCTTAAAGATATATTTGAGATTGTAATATAAAATTTAGAAAGTATCATAAAGATCATTTTGTTGAACATTGTCATATCCTCATGCTAAAGACCATTAAATCATTATATTACTGTCAGACCCCAGTATCTTAATAGAATTTGAGCATAGTTAGTAGGTCTTGACTTTGCATTGAATATTGCCAAATTTAAGTAATGGCCACAGTGGGGATGATAATAAATAAAAGTTAAGATGCACTGAAAATTAAGTAATTGCTTCTGGTTTGTGGCATGTGTGTGACATACTTCTTTGGCATATTATCCAAGACAAGCAAAACGTTCTCCAAATGTTTTGGTTCAGATAGAAATAGGTTACAAAACTGAAGAGATATCAGTGATTGTGTAATCCTAAATGTTGGGTTTTGTATAAAGTAAAAGGTTTAGACGTCTTTTCTGTCAAATATCAACAAGACGGAGAGAGAGGTAATGGAACTGAAACAAGTGCATTTCTGTAAAAGCCTTCGGGGTTTTTTTTATATAGTATTATATATCAGAAAAAGTGATGCATTTTGTTATAACACAGACTTGTCTGGAGCTGGAGAGGCCTGTTATTAGGCTGCACAGTTATTTTGTGTCATACAAAATGGCAGACAAGTTGTATGCCATCTCATACTTCAATCCTGAAACCACCTATTCATACCGGTTAGGTTTTCAGCCTAATATTTCAACACTTTGGCTGGAATCTCCACAAATCTTTACTGTGTCTTCTGGCACAACACCTGAGATCTAGATTTGTATAATAAAGGTAAAGTTTTCCCCTTGACATTAGGTCTAATTGTGTCCGACTCTGGGTGGTGCTGCTCATCTGTATTTCTAAGCTGAAGACCTGACGTTGTCCATAGACACCTCCAAAGTCATGTGGCCGGCATGACTGCATGGAGCACCATTACCTTCCCGCCGGAGCTTTACCTATTGATCTATTCAGATTTTCATGTTTTCAAACTGCTAGGTTGGCAGAAGCTGGGGCTGACAGTGGGAGCTCACCCGCTCGCCCCGCAGCAAATTTAACCTGCTATGCCCCTATGTATGTCTGCTGTCAATTATAGATGTATGTGCTTCTTGTAATTAGGTATAGCATTATGTGTAAGAATATATAACAAATGAATCCCTTTGTGTTTGACGGATAGATGGCATCACCTTTTATATATTTAATTTGTTTGATCTTTTTCTTTTGTTTTGACTGATTTGCTTATTTTTGGTGTAACATGTAAAAACAATATTTGTATTTTAAATAGCAAATTTTGTTTAAAACACGGGTGGGCATATGTTGCCCATTTAGGACCAATTGTTCTGCTTCTAGTACGCTGGGAAGCCTCAGAGACTGCCAGAAATACCAAAAAATTCTTGAAGAAAAATACATATTTTGGGCCACAGTGGCACATTGGGTTAAATCGCTAAGCTGTGGTCACCAAAGTGGGCGGTACCACCCCCTAGTGGGCGTTGAGGTGATCCAAGAGGGCGGTGGGTGGCTCAGGAGAATTTGGGGAGCACTGAAGCCCTGTAAGGGGGCGGTGGCGGGATTCCAACTCACAAGCGCATGAGTGTGCGCCTGCCAGTTGGAAACCCCGTGCAGGTGCCACCTGGAAACCGCAGCACGCACCTCCTTCCTCTCAACTCTGCCCACGGAACAGTCCTATATCACCCCTTCCAATCCAACGGGTCCCTTGGAAGGAAGGGGCGATACGGGACTGCGCCGTGGGCGGAGTTGAGGAGAGGAAGGGGACGCGCGCTACAGTTTCCAGGCAGCACCTGCCCAGGGATTCCCACTGGCAGGCAGAGACAGTTGCGCGCTTGCGAGTATGTGCCTGCCAGTTGGTCCAGTGGAAAAGGAAAGCTTCCGCATCTGCAAACGCCCCCTGAGTCGCTGCGGCATTTGCAGGAGCCTCCTGGGAGATGGCCGTGGCACGAAGGAAAATGCAAACAGCTCCCAATTTCCAAGGTCCAGTATTCTCTATTGCTCAAGTTTAGTTCAATTCCATTGCTGTTGGGAGTTCAAAATGTTCTTTGATTATAGGTGAACTATAAATCCCAGCAGCTACAACTCCTAAATGACAAAACCAATCCCCCACAACTCCACCAGTATTCAAATTGGGTATATTGAGTACTTGTGCCAGATTTGGTCCAGATCCAGGGTTGTTTGGGTTCAGAGTGCTCTCCAAATGTAGGTGAACCACATCTCCCCATAATCACTGTCAATTCCTCCCAAACCCCTCCAGTATTAACAAGGATATTGTAGTGAATAGTGCTAATCTGATGATCATGTTGAAATAGGTACCAATATGGCATTTTCCTTGGAAGGGCTGCATACCAGAGTAAAGTTGCACTATAATAGGAAAATGTTTTCCAATAAAATATACTTGTATATCCTCAATATAATCAGGCATACCATCAAAATATGCCTGCTGTTGATAAACAAAATCTGCAACCTAAGCAACAGTCTTGAAATAAAGTGACATGTATTTAAATCCATTGTGCTATTGGTCTAAGAACTATAGGCAACATCTCTGTGTTGGATGTTTTGATCGAACCGAATACACATAAGCATGGGCATGGTGTAGTAGTTTAAGTGTTGGGCTAGGATCCCACTCAGCCATGGAAACTCCCTGGGTAATTGTTGGCAAGCCACATTCCCTCAGCCTTACTGGAAGTCAGTGGCAAATCTCTTGCCAAGAAAACCCTACGATAGGGTTGCCATAACTCAGAGTTGAATTCAAGCTCCATAGCAACCATGATACACATAGTGCACAAATAGCATACTTGGTACACCACAGGCTTGAAGCATGCAGTTTGTGCCTATGAACATTAGTGTCTGGGCACATAAGTAATACAGAAATAAAGTCTGTTTTCTGGACATTGGGTTTTCTAAGACCCATTGTTGGGATGCAATGTAGATGGAATAATTTTCGTGGTAGATTACTGTTTGCATTACCAATGTATTCATATTCCATTTGCCTTTTCAATACTTGGTTAATAATGGATATTTGATGCATAATTTATTCTGTGATGAGCTGTTCACATATGCCAATTATAAGTTGATGTAGAGGTGGACAAGTGTTTGTACATCTTCCCAGTTTATGTTGTGAGTCTGATGAAGTGTGATGAGACTGCCAGTGATTCTGGGGCGCCTTCTGCTGTTTCACGTATACAATTGTGCTTGAGCACCCAACCAGTAGAAGCTTTGTCAGAGCCAGCCAAATATTGGTTAGGAGAGGAAAGGTGAAGTTAGATATTGTCAAAACCAGTAACACCAGCCATTAGACCATCCTAGTTTATTTCACCATAGATGGCGATTTCATGTAACACACTATTTTGCTTTCGTAATACTTCATATATATTTTGTCTGTCTTTGTTCTTACATAGTGATTTTAACGCTGAAACCATATCATACTTGTCTTGTATTACTTATTAAAAATTAAAGTTTTCTGTTCAGTCACTGATTAAAATGGTCCTGTTATTATGATAATATAGTGGAGAAAAGTATACCCTACAGTGTATTACAAGGATGTAATTATACTAAATAACTCCTATAATGTATCTTTGGTCTCATAGTTTAGTTATCAAACTCTGGAAGAAAAATTACAGTGCTTAAAATAACCAAACAATATGTATAATAAAGTGTTTTATGATGATGTAATCTAATGGATTGACAATTGCAGTGTAGTCACAGCACGCAGGGCACATATATAATATTTCCATCTCCCCAGAAATACGCAACTCTGGTGACTATAGGACAACAGTGGAACAACAAATGTCACATTTCCCTTTATTGTTTAGCTGAGAAAATATTCCAGTCACTTATGATGTGTGTGTGCACAGCTGACTTTTCTTTTGGGAACTAAATTAACCAGTAACTTGATTGGCCTGACTTAAATGTTCCAGCAGTTCCCTTAAAAATGATTGCTTTCAGTGATGAGTTTCCTCATACAACAGCATGTTGCTTGCTTTCATATTAATCATGTATTTCTGTAGTCTGTTTCATAATTCTTATAATTGGCTATAAGGATACATTTGAAATAAAAGAAGGAAAGAATTCATGACCCAGAATTCAAAGAAACATATAAAGACAACTAATCACACTTGCAGCTAGTTGGGGCTTGATTTTTTTCCAAGAATAGTCTGTGGCAAATCTCTTTGAATACCGAGGAGAGGAGAGTTGTCTCTCGATATCCACAGATTCAACCATCTACAGCTTGAAAATATATATGGGGAAACTACTGTCTTTACAAATTGTATAACAACATTTATATTGCTGAAAAATAATAAATATATAGATTTTAAATTTTTTAAAGAAATAAACGAAAAGCAAATCTTTTTATTCCATGTTAAACAAGGTGGCACACTGTTTTATTATCATGAGACTTGAGCATCTATGGATTTTGGTATCTATGGGAAGCGGGGCTGGAACCAAATTCCAGTGCTCACTGCATTCAAAAGAAGTGTTGCTGTTCAGCCCACCAAAATAGGGATTGTGGCATGGGGAGGGGAGTGAAAACTCCTACAGGGTTTAGTACCTGGCTGGCATCTTATTTGTTTGTTTGGTTGCATGCATGCTGCAAGTCGCTTCTGGTTTCTTCTGCTGTGAGAGAATCAGCCATCTACAAAGTTGTTGTCCAGGGGACACCTGGATGTGTTGCAGTCCTGCGAGGAGGCTTCTCTCATGCCCCCCAAATGGCCAGCTACTGGTCAAAGGACATTTATTATTATTATTATTATTATTATTATTATTGGTTCAGTTTGATATACCGCTCTCTCTGATGCCCAGAGCGGTTTAGTATAATGCCAAGTTTTTAAACTTTGTGGGTTTTAAAAACATACATTACAACTGTACCCACGGTTTGTTTCTGATACGATAAATAAATCTTATTTGTTTTGACTTAATGTAGTTACTGTGCCGTCACGCCCAGGCACTTAAAAATCAAAACTTTGATGTGCCTTTCTCCATAACCTGGGGGACTGCGGGTGCCTTCTCTTTGAGGCTCAAGGGTCCCAGCAAACAAACCCACTTCAGGTAAAGTAAAACAGAGACTTTTATTTAAGCAAAGTCCTGAAGGAACTTGGTACAAATCTTAGTAGTCCTTAGCAGTTTCAAAAGCAAACATTCAACTTTCAAAAAGGGGATGAAATAGCTCCCTTGAAGGCGCTCTCTCTCTCTCTTTAGTTGCTGGGATATGGATTGAAAAATCCCCCTCAATCCTCCACCAATGACAGGGAAATCCGGGGATATTCCCTGACCTAGCCCTGAGTAACTATTTAGAAGGAGAGGATCCTTCCCTAACTAACTCAGGACCAGTTTTAAAGGCAGAACTACTGGAGTTGCAGATAGATAGCCCCAAAATACGGCAGGGAAGTGCACAACTTCAACAAGGTATACCTGGCTAGCTATCTATAAAACAGCAAACTCAGCAAGTTGAGGTAGTTGAGGTAGTACTTATGATGGCCTTTTCTAAGCTGCCCAAGCTTGACCAAGACACATCTGAGTCATTCTCTAGCCTGGAGAAGACTAAAAAGAAATCTCAAAATGGAGGATGGTGCCTGGGAGAAAAGGCGGGGTTTTAAACTTAAAGGGATACATTTTGCAGGGCACCTATCAAGTTCTGCAAAACTGGCTGCAAAAAATTTGCAAACACTAGCCACCAGGTTGCAACTGTGTCTGGAATAATCCCTGGGTAAAATGCAAAAGGAAAATGCTGTTTCCTACAACATAACTATGGGGCAATGCAAATGAAACGTCTGGAAGACGGAACAGTTACCAATAGCGTTGTCTCAGGCAATCATAATGTTGTCTCAGGCAATCATGGTGAAACAGCACACACAAGCAATACATGATTCAAAATTAATGACTTTTAATTATTTGTTTTGTGTGAACAGATGGATGTAAAATATACTTTCTGGTAGGTTTTCTGTTATATAACTTTTTGCTGTTTCCCCTTTGATTCATTAGTTATTTCTTGGTATAAGTTTCTATTTTACTAAGCAATACATTTTGCACTTTAATATTCATTGTTAGCTAGGCATTTTTCAGTTTTCTCCTAGATTTCACCCATCTCTGTTTTATTATTTGAATGTTTGTTTCACATGTGCAGCATTTCAGTTTATAGAATTTTGTTTGCTGTGATCTACGGCTGATCACTAGGTGTAGCTGCATCTCTAAATCCACATTCCTAAGTCAGGATTGTAATGTTGGGTTTACTGAACGTGGATGCATTATTGAGCTTGAGACATGGGGAAAAGGTGTTTAAGGCATTTGGATTGTTTTGAAAGCTTGACGGCATGCAAGTTGTGTACCTTTTTATCGAAAATAAAATAAACCACAAAGTAGAGGGACCATGCAAGCCTGTGTAGTAATTTATTTCTTCACTATTTCTATTTTAGACTGTTACTTTACTGGTGGCTGCCAGAGATATAGGTGTAGTCAAAAATGATTGCATATATTTACTGCAATAATACCGTAACATGGAATTATATCTGTTTTTCTTAGAATGTTTGTTCTTGTAAGTCAACAGCAATGTGCTAAGAATATATAATTTTGAGTATAATCCTGGGAAACTTTCTCTACTGAGAGCTATTAATTATGGAAGCAGAGTTATTGAAAAGTGAATTTTAAATTGGCTGAAAATCGCCTTTGGGCTGAAATAGTAAGGTTAGCACCTTACAACCTAGTTTTGCTTTGGACCTGTATTTTTGTGGAAGCAATTCCGAACGCAAATCTTCTCTCAAGAGCTAAGGGAGAAATTAGTTCGTTCTACAATAGGAGTTATTCTACTGCAATCAAAAAGTCAGGAATTCTGCTGGGTACACAAATTTCTCTTGGGTACGCCCCAAATATGTCTGTGGAACTCAAATGCAGTGTTCAGTAGGCGTGTTGTTGATTTCTTCCCATGTGGCTGCCTTTAAATATGTTAGCAATTACATTGTTCAGCCCTGGCACTGTGCTTTGAAACTTGAAACAGTCGTGTATTTTGCTTATATTTGAGAATGCTGAAGGAATGTAGGAAGAAAAGTCTGTGTGGAATGTATTGCAAGCAAAGGGCAGTTAGAAAAACATAGCCGTATAAAAAGGTATCACATCGAGGGTAACATTTTTCCAGTCAGGCAGCGATGTGGTGAACTGGGCCTGTCTAGTGGCATTAACTGTGAATCACAAAGGCTGAATTAGTGAGAATTGGAAGAAGATTAGTGAGGCTTTGGAAGAAAATGTTCAGAGTAATCAGACGAAACTAACTATATTTTAAACCTTTCTTTATGAGTAGATTTATGTATTTGCATTAAGTGTCAGTGAAAGTGTGACGTTTTCAGTGCTGGACTAGGACTCCGGGAGATGAGGGTTTGAATTCTCGCTCAACCATGGAAACCTACTGGGTGGTCTTCAGCAAGTCTCATTGGAAGGCAATGAGAAGCGCCTTCTGAACAAATCATGCAACAAAAACTCCTTGAAGGTTCACCTTAGGGTCACCAAAATTGGAAGTGACTTGAAGGCATACAGAGACAAGCAATTTTCATCTGTGAGAGGTGGAAATGAGAAGGCTTTAGCAGCTTGTCGGCTGCTGGCAGAAGTGAAATAGGGTATTCTCTACTTGTCTAAAAAATATTTCTGATGAATAGTGATACCATACATATTTCTAAAGGAATAGGAAATACTGCTCAGAACAGATTCATAGATTGTCACAGAGTGCTGTGATAGCCATTAACATAACTATCTTCAGGGTTAGAAATAATGCACAAATGGAAGTAGGGTTGTTAAAGATGACTTGACACTGTAACTGGAAATGCTCTATGAATACAGAATCATACCAAATGCAAGGGACAAAGTTGTCGTCCAAGTATTCAAGATTCCCTTCAGTTAACAGTTGCGTAGTGTGCTGATAAAACATCTTAATTCCTCTAAATGTTGGAATGTCATAAACTCACAATTCAATATAGTTATTAAAATGAGGCCTAAATACTGCTGAGGACAGCAGTACAAGTTGAGTATTTCCTGTCTGAAATGCTTGGGGCCACATGTGTTTTTCATTTTGTTTTTTAAAATTGGTTTGTGTCGTTTTGGGGAGGGGGATTTGGAATACCTGTGTTTCAGTATACATTCATAAGGAGATATCATGGAAGTTGAGGCCCAAGTATAGAAATAAAATTCATTTATATTCCAATATATAACTGATACCAATAGTTTAAAGTAATGTTATACACACTATTTTTAGTAATTTTGTGCATAAAACAGACTTTGTGTACACGGAACTATCAGAAAGCACTGTCTGAGCCATACATGAATAATTTTGGAATATTTTATTTATTTATTTATTTCCACCATTTCTACCCCGCTCTCCTCAACCCCCGAGGGGGGACTCAGAGCGGCCTAACAACGGCAACAATTCAATGCCAATATTTTGTGATTCCAGGTAAGGGATGTCCAACCTGTATTACTTTTTTGTGTTTGTGCCTTGGAATGGATAATTTCATTCATTTCCCTCACTGCAGATAACAGTGAGAATGCTCTATCAGTTCTGTGTTTTCCTTAGTGTCTGTGTTTAACATATTTGTTAGCCAGATATTTTATGACATACCAGCCCTTCCCTATTTGTTCACCTGCTTATGTGGTGCTCTTTGCAAGCAGGAAACCAAGTGCCTCCCAGCTGGCACTCCTGTGGTGGGAGGCTTTCGCTTTGCTTCCATTTTTGCATCTGCATTAACAGTTTTGCCTGTTTTATATCACGTTAATTGTCACAGCCCCATCTCATGAAACCTGAAATTTGTGGTTTACTTTTGCAAGTACTTAGAATTCTCAGACAGATAATACTAGTCTACTTCCTTGATAGGGGAAATATGTCTTGAGCACTTTCTTCACTATAGAATTGAACTGTTTCAATTCTCATGTCATCTGTTGTTAGGATACCTTGGTACATTTCCAGCACTTCTGTTATTATGTGGTCAGGGCTTATATTTCCTCCAGTTGGGTTGCTTTGTGTGGACGAAACAGGTGGAGGACAAGAAAACCTGCTTTATATTTTATGGCACCTGTAATTTTAGACGATACCATTGGGAAAAGAAAAAATGGACACAATTAAACTGTAATATTCACCAGGAACTCTGGTGAGCAATTCTAGGGGTTCTTGTATCCTTACTCCTACCTCTGGCATCATTGTCAGTATTGTGACAATAAACGCAAAAACAGTACCAGAGTGGATTTAAATGGTTGAGCTGTTTTAGGCAATATCTTATGTACATGGGTGTATGTATGCATAAAGGGAAAGAATGCACGTTAATCATAATTAACATTAGTATGTTTCTAAAATAAACTCCAGAATCTGAGTCTGCAGTTCTTCAGTAAGAGACAATTAGAAATCTTTCAGAGAATGCTTGAATATATATAGTTAGTTAGGATACAGCTGCAAAATTAAGGAAACTTTTAAATCCAGAATTCAAACTCATTTAAGCAGAAATCGTAACCAGATCGCTGAAGATCTTTCTCTGTGTTATGTATTGGACAGTTGTTGAAAATGTCTTTCAGTCCATAACTGGTAAAGAACGGGCCATGAGATTTTTTACCAATACAATTAAAGTTGAGCATATTACATCACTGGCTCCTTACTCTGTTCTATGACCATTTAGAGGCACTAGTGCAGTTCTTTTGGACTAATTGGTTTATCACATTGAGTGATAGAAGAATGGGCTGCACTTCAAGTTTTGACTTACGGCCCTTCCAGACAACTCTCAGGAGTTTTTGGACTTTAAATAAATGCATGAGTGCAAAAAGTGGTTTCCACTCCCATTTGAACATTCGAACTTGTGTTGTTTCAATAAGGATTTTGTTACATTTATGCTGTGATAATTGATTGAGCGTATTTATGGCATACTTATGATTATACTTAGAATTATTTCAGAGACACCACAAAAGTGAAAAGGTTTGAGAGACTGATATTCCTTGTGGGATCCTGAAAACCTTTGGCAGGGAATAAGGTTAGATGGTGTCCGGATTAGATGAAATTTAAATTTAAAGTCAAAACCTGACAACCTCTGAGGATGGCTGCCATAGATGTGGTTGAGGATGATCAAATGGTTAGAGTTTGAAGAAATGTTCTTGCCAAGCTATCAAAATGCCTCTATGAAAAATAACAACAATCTAAATGGCATTATTGTAAGTGGAAAATTGTGTATCCAATTTTTTTTTAAAGGGCAGCGAGGATGCCGTAGATGGGCCAACCAGATTTCTATATGCTTCTGCTCTATACCCATTCTGGCTGTAGCTCTGTAAATGTGGTCAGATATTTTGAAGATTAGATATTTTGAGTGACTAGAAATGAATGTGGTCACAGTATGAATTTGACAGGAGCAGCAGGCTGCCATCATGGATGGATAAGAATAGCTGCTGCTACCCAAGTTCACTTATTATTCAAGTACAAGTGTTCCCTATTATATTGTCTGTATTTTTCCTATATTTGAAATAAAATTACCTGTATTACATTTTGCTTTGCTGCTTGAGCTCTATGGCGGCAATGGTACATTTATATTAAAATGAACCAGAGATTCACATGAAACTGATCTTAGGTTATAGAATAACACATTAGACACTTTTTTGCAATCTTAAATGGAAAAAGAGTAAAACTGCAAAATAATCCTTTTAGTTGTCATGGTAATATTTACATTTTACTTATATTTCGTTTGGCTTTGATATCAGATCTATGAAACACTGCAGAAGGTAAGTTGGGTGAATAGTAGCCTGGAAGTTTATATCAGATTTAGCTTTTCCCTCTGAAAAAGGCAATGAAATAGAAAATGTAAAGCTCTCCTGCTAATGGATGAGTAAGGTAGCTTTCCATACATAGGAAGCAAGAACAGAAGCAGTATCTAAATTGTGACTAGCCATGCAAAGAAATTGGGGTGCCATCCTTGTAAATATTGTGGTAGTTTTGTTAGAAAAGAGGCAATAATTGAACAGCTTGGTTTCAGAAAAAGCTGTTTGATCCAGATATGAGCACAAGAAGACACCACCACAGAACTAATCTATCATTGTTGTCACATGCCTTAAAGCCTTCTCTGACTTATGGGAACCCTATGACGAGGGTTTCTTGGCAAGGTTTGATCAAGTGAGATTGAGAGAGTGTGACTTGGCCAAGTTCACTCAGGTTCTTTCCACACAGTTGAATAAAATCCCACATTTTTTGCTTTGAACTGGAATATTTGGCAGTGTGGACATAGATAACCCAGGACAAACCAGATATTGTGGGATTTTCTGCCTTGATATTCTGGGTTATATGTGTATGGAAGGGCCCACAGTGGTTTTGCATGACTGCGCAGGGATTTGAACCCTTGTTTCCAGGATTCTAGTTGAACACCCAAACCACAACATTATTGTATGGAACATGTGTGTGTGTGAGAGAGAATAATAATTTGGGTACATATCAGTTAGACATACCATATCAAGCCTGATTCACCCATTACTTCATTTCTATTATTATATCTTTCTGTGGTTCTATTACACTATGCAACATGATTTTTGTTCCTGGATTATAAATGTCATTTTCTAATTGGTTCTATCATAAGAACATGGAAAAGGTTTATTAATCTGCAAAAACTTTGCAGCACATTTTGCTATAGTTTTTCAATGAATATCTCTTAGTGTCTCAACCAAGTCAATGTAATTTGTGGTAGCCACAAAAATGAAGTTTCTGAAATATGATTACTACTTTCAAAGAAATAAATAGGAATAACATGAATAATACTTTCAAACCAGAAATAGATTTTTTCCAGATTTATAGTTTATGTAGTAGAGATAAGAAGCAGGAAGGAAATTGTGTGGGAAATCATAGCAGTATTGAATTGTTAAATATAGGTGGGAGGGGAGTTTCCCAAGTGCCAAATTAGATATTAAATTTTGGGTTCCTCTGCTTAAAAGGACAGTAATTGAATGCCTTCATTGGATCAGCTAAAAAGCTGCAAAGAAAATATACCAGAGAGATCACCTCCTAAGAATTTTGTGTCTTCCCAGTATGGCTCTATGGTCAACTTCCACTGGAAGCTGAAAGTAGAATCACATTTGAAGGCCTATAGAGATGCTGTCCAGAAATCTCGTTCCTCCAATTTGACTGGAGGAAGTTGATCGTAGAGTCACAGTGGTGGACCTAGCAATCAAATTAGTGCATAATCAAATCAGAAAAAGTCAAAACTGCATATGTGCAGGGACAACTATATAAAAACCACCAATTAACTGGGATGTTGCTGTCTAGATCAGTGTTTCTCAACCAGTGTGCCGTGAACGATCATCAGGTGTGCCGCGAGAAAAGCTCTCTGCCCCCCTTCCTTCCCCCCTCCTGCTGAACTCCTGCTGCTTGGGAGAGGAGGAAGAAGGGCCGCGAAGAAAAAGAAGGGGCCGGGGCACCGCCTCCTTCGGCCGTTTCCCCAGCCAGCCTCCAATCCGCCATGACTCCCACCACAACTCTCACCCCTCGCTCGCTGAAGCCGCGCAGAGGAGGAGCCCTGCCTACTGAAGCCCGTCCACCGCTCATGCTTCTCCTCTGTGGGAGAACTGGCTCCGCCCCCTCCCCCGGCTTCAGCGCTCCCACAGCTTCGCCAGCCTTGAGGGGGCAGTGCCAAGCCAGCATTGTGCTGGCTCTGCCCCTGCTGGCTTGGCACTGCCCCCTCAAGGCTGGCAAAGCTGTGGGAGAACTGAAGCCGTGTGGAGGGGGCGGGGCATGGCGCGGCCTGGCTTCTCCCCCTTTCCCGGCTTTGGCACTCCCAGCAGCTGCTCCCAGCAGGTCACCATCCCCCAGCCGTTCTTTACTGTGTTACAGTGTCATTTTGGTTGGTGGCTTGCCCCCGGATTTTTTTAATGTTAAAAGTGTGCCGCGGCTCAAAAAAGGTTGGGAAACACTGGTCTAGATAACACTAGGGAACTCTATCCAACTGGGTTTGCATTTATCTGTAGTGTCCCATCCAAAAATAGATCTCCAGTTTCAGTAGTATAAGAATTATTCATGTCTTTTCCATCTTCGGCTTCCTGTTTTATAAGAGATGCATATGTTCCAGTGAGTGCTAGAGGCAGATCCAAATAACTGCTGTCTTTTATATTTTCAAAAGGAGAACAGCTGTGCTGCTGTCTCTATAGCCTAACCTATGACTGAATAACAGTTCCTCCATTCCATCTTAAACTATTACAAACTGCAAATATGGGCCTTCCAGGATGTTCAGGAACATATGTTTCTCTGCCTCCTCTTCCTGCCCCCACTTTTCCTTAATATCCTGACTGATTAAGAGTTTTGATTAACCTGAAAACTTGCTTACTTTTTATGACTCACCAGTGGGTCCTAATAAGATAAGCTATAGTTGCTTTTGCATTTCTACACAAAGATTAGCATGAGCGCCCTTAACATGTTCTTTTTTCCTTTCTTCTGATTTTTCCTTTTTTGGGTGCACATTGCGTTAAAGAAAGTAATGAATGCAATACAAAGTTAGGAAAGAACATTCATAAAAAGTTATAATGGTGCAGATTTGGAACAGCTTCATGTCTCTCTTTGGCATTACTTCGCGAACGAAGATTCTTAGGAAGGACTCATCCCATGCTTTCTACAAGGTTGGATGTGTCCTTCGAGCCTGTGCAATGGAGCGCAGCGTGCACAGAACTGGCCTCACCCTTTAAACCAAAGGTTCATCTGCCGGGGCCTAGCAAGCTTAGGACAGTGGCAGCGAGGTCCTCAGGTTGTAGGTTTGATTTGAGTTTCCTTCTCTAGATCAGGGCTGTCCAACTTCTACCGGACCTGTGGCCGGAATTCCCGTTACTGATGACCTGGGGGGCCGAAGGGTCTGCCTCCGCCCCCGGCTCCGCCCCCTCCCCGGCTCCACCCCTGCCCTGGCTCCGCCCAGGCTCCGCCCCCTCCCCGGCTCCACCCCTGCCCCCTCCCCGGCTCCGCCCTCTCCCCGCCTTGGAGGTGTCTGTGGAGGACACCGGGGCTTTGACTTGGAGATAGAGATGAACACCAAAATCCCAGTCTCAAGTCCCAGTCCCTGCTTTGAACTGGATTATATTGCAGTGTGGACTCAGGGCCCTTCCACACAGCCATATAACTCAGAATATCCAGGCAGGAAACCCCACAAAACCTGCTTTGAACTGGATTATATTGCAGTGTGGATTCAGGGCCCTTCCACACAGCCATATAACCCAGAATACCTGCTTTGAACTGGATTATCGGAGTCCACACTCATATAATCTGGTTTAAAGCAAATAACATGGGATTTTATTCAGATGTGTGGAAAGGAAGTCAAATAAGAAGCCAGGGCCCTTCCACACAGGCCTATAACCCTGAATGATAAGGCATAATATTCATTCTGCCTCTGCTAATAATAATAATAACAACAGGTTCCTGGAGTAGGAGACCTCCATGGGCCATCCAGGGCCATCCAGTCCAATCTCCTTCTGCCATAAGGGAAAACACAATCAAGCGTTCCTCACAGATGGCCATTCAGCCTCTGATGATGATGATAATAATAATAATAAGAAGAATTACAATGGGTTCGTAGAATAGGAGACCTCCAAGGGCCATCCAGTCCAATCTCCTTCTGCCATAAGGGGAAAACACAATCAAAGCATTCCTCACAGATGGCCATTCGGCCTCTGATAATAATAATAATATAATAATAATAATTATTATAATGGGTTCCTAGAATAGGAGACCTCCAAGGGCCATCCAGTCCAATCTCCTTCTGCCATAAGGGGAAAACACAATCAAAGCATTCCTCAGCCATGTTGAATCAAACCTAAACTCTCATGAGAGCAACAGAAAGTACTGAACCTTGAGTTTGGGAGTTGTAGTTTTCCTCCATCCAGAGAGCACTGTGGACTCAAATAATGATGGATCAGGACCAAACTTGGCACGAAGCCTCAGGAGAGGAGGAAGCCGGACAGGGAATGAATGAGCACCCCCCCCGTGCTCCGAACTCGGCCCTGCCCCTTTTTCGCTCTGGCCATGCCCCCTCTCACTCGTGCACTCTCTCTCTCCTTCCCTCTTTCCTTCAGGAGGTGGAAGGGGGAAGGAATGAAAGGGGGAAAGAGAGAAAGAAGGAGGGAGGGAGAAGGAGAGGGGGGAGGGAGGGAGGGAAGTAGGAGGAGGAGGAAGAGAGCCTACTCCTCCTCCCCTGCCCCGCCCCTCACCCCCAAAAAAAAAAATAAATAAAAATATTCCAAAAAAAAATATTTAAATTTTTTTTTAAATCTTAAAAGGCAGATATCTTGCAGGAGGGTAGGGGGCCGTGGGGAAGGGGCTGGGGGCCGTATATGGCCCGGGGGCCACCAGTTGGACAGCCCTGCTCTAGATGGTTGATCTTACAGGGTTAGACGAGCACCATCTGCCCCGGTTTGTAATTAGAATTTTCCTTCTCTTAGGATGGTTGCCAAAAGGCTAGAGAGCCCATCCTGCCCTTTGACGCTCTTTGCCAGATCCTTCGTTGTGACTTGCCTGGCATGGGGGTCCTACCGGTGGCTATGCCACCGCCAGTATAGCTCACAACTTCATTTGTGCGCAAGCCTCTCCCCATGACAAGGGGGTGTCAATGGAGAGGACAGCTTCATCTTCCAAGGCTCTTAAACATCTTCCAAGGCTCTTCTTGCATAGGAGGACCAAGAGCAATTTTGTTTTGGAACTAGGGCTACTAGAACCTCAAACCACCAGGCTGGGGATTCTGAAAATTGTAGTCCAGAAATCATTAAGCTGTAGGGTGTAGCGCCAATGTCTGGAGTGTTTGATGTTTTGGTGATAGAACTGAATAAAAAGTATAGCAGGTGGTCCTCAAGTTATTTTTCCTCTGCTTGACTGTGTAGTTTTGGTTCAAAAAATAAAGGCAAGAGAGTAAGTGAGGAAAAAGGTAGGCATGCTAATGGAGAACACCAGCAAAAGGTCACCTTGCCTCTCTGAAAACAGGAGGCTACACTGTTAAAATGGTTTAGTATACATTATTTTAAAACTTAGTTAAGGATGCTTTTGTTACCTTTAGGATACTAGTACAATTGATGATATGTGTGCTAGTCTTTGTGAAAATTGTAAATGTTCGTTAGGTTTTTGACATTGCAATAGTTCAAAATTTTGAGGAATTGTTGAAAATTTTGTCCAAAGAGGTGATTAAGATAAAGGTAGAGTTTTGTGCATATATTAAACTGCCTGATTTAACAACATTATTTCAGTTTATCTGGAGTTTTTTTTTTTTAAAAAAAGTGTCAGAAGCGACTTGAGAAACTGCAGGTTGCTTCTGGTGTGAGAGAATTGGCCGTCTGCAGAGATGTGGCCATGGGGATGCCCGGATGTGTTACCATTCTGTCGGAGGCTGTCTCATGTCCCCACATGAGAAACTGGAGCTGACAGATGGGAACTCACCACGTCTCGCAGATTCGAACTATCCAACCTTCAGTTCAGCTGGCACAAGGGTTTAACACATTGCACCACTGCGGCTCCTATCTTTGGTCACGAGAATACATTGTGTACCACATATTGCTGTTAGGTGTTAGAGTGGTATGTAATGGCTACAACAAGGGTGCAACTTGTTCTATCAATTATTTAAAAATACTTTATTATCATTCTATTTGAAAACTGCTGGTACAATATGTATGCTGACCAATGGTTGATAGCCATAGGAGTTGTAAAATTCACAGTGCTACATTTTTCACTATTAGATGGAAAGTCAAGTAGTACAAATGAATATCATTTGCCTTTTGTACTACATCTTGTATATATCATAACTTGCAATCTTCTAAATGAAGTGGAAAATATTTCCCCATAACCTGCATGTTGGCCAGAGTTTCCCTGGAATTGTTCCTTTGGAGTGCTAATGTCTTGGTTAATTTGTGAGCTATATCACTAATTGTATTAAGAGTCTAAACCTTATTAAGCCTTTGTGGAGAATTAGATAATAGAGCTATGGGGAAACTGGTGAGAAGACAAATGATGATAGGGAAATAAGTGGGTTTGTGGCACCTCGTAATAACTAAAAGAAAATACAAAGGAAAGATACTAAAAATAGCTTAGGAAACATCTGGTTTTTAATGGTAGAAGCACAATGTTCTTTTCTATATAAAGTACTTCATATGAACATATTCCACTGTTGATTAGCTCTTACTATCAGGAAGTTCTTCTAACGTTCAGGTGGACTCTCTTTCCCTACAATTTGAATCAATTCTTTCCTTTACATGGATACTATCCACCTCTTAAAAATGCAAAGACTGACTCTTTCCCTTTGAGTCACAGAGAGGAAAAGGCAGGGCAGTTTGCTGGAGGTTCCGGTACAGCAGACCTTGGTATCAATTGGGCACCCTCTATTCATACTAAAATATGTGGAGGCTCAAGTCACATTATATAAATGGCATAGTAAAGTTGTGTCCTCTATATAAAATAGAAAAATCAGGGTTTGGTTTTGGGGTTTTTTGGGGTGACGGAGAGGAGGTATTTTCAAGTTGTGGATGGTTGAATCTCTGGATTTATGCAGAAACCATGGATATGGAGGGCTGACTGTATTTATAGATTTAGTTCTTGTGATTATGTGTTTTTTAAAATACACAGTATATCCAAAAGATGTTTTGGTTATTCTGGACTATTTGCTGGCATTTCCTGTCAACTGTGGTTACATTTTACTTCCACTCTGCAATTGTTTGAAAAAACCAAGAACTTTTTTTAAAAAAATAACCCAAACCAGATTAATTAGATAAAGAAGAACGTCTACATCAATATGGTAAGGAAGGAAAATAAATTATTTCATTCTCTCTTCCTTTAATTTGTTATAGACTTACAGTAACCTATAGTGCATTAGTGCGCCAATGAAAATACCGTATTTTTCGCTCCATAAGACGCACCGGATGATAAGACGCACCTAGATTTTAGAGGAGGAAAATAGGAAAAAAAATATTTTCGCTCCCCCTCTAAAATCTAGGTTAGTCTTATCATCCGGTGCGTCTTCTCAGAGGGCCCGCTGGTTCGCTCGCCCTCTGCCTCCTTTTCCTTCCCCCCACCCTTTCCTTGAGGGCGGGGGAAGCAAAAGGAGGCGAAGGGAGAGCGAAGGGAGGCGAAGGGAGATTTTGTCCGACTGGGAAGCATGACTCTATAGCAGAGGTTCCCAACTTTTCTTTGACCAGAGACCACTTGACCAGGGACCACTTGGCTGGGGACCACTTTGACCAGGGACGACTCTCCAACATTACTATCAAAAGGGTTACAAATAATTTTTGGTCAACTTTAGATTCGGTTTGGTTATTTGGGAAGCAGATTCAGAAAATTGCATTGCAGAAAATTGCTAGTTTTTGCTGCCCTGGTCTGGGAAGCCTCCCAAGGCCAAGAAAGTGCTGACGGGGGTGAGGGCAATGCGCAGGCGTCTCTTCCTTCTTTCCTTCTCACCCTCTTCTTCTCCCTCTCGCTCTTTCCAACAGCAGCACATACCCCCCGCGCCAATTTTGCCCACATGTCTCGCGTCCCTTATTTTAGGTCTCACGGCGGCCCACTAGTTGGGAACCACTGCTCTATAGTTTGTTTCAAGAAGTGGAATCATGTCTGATTGAAACATTACAATACATCAGTGGTTCTCAACCTTTCTAATGCCGTGACCCCTAAATAAAGTTCCTCATGTTGTGGTGACCCCCAACCGTATTTTCGGTGCTACTTCATAATGATAATTTTGCTACTCTGATATTCAGGGTGTATTTTCATTGTTACAAATTAACATAATTAAGCAGAGTGATTAATCACAAAAACAATATGTTCGGAGAAGTATGGACAATAGATGATGGGATTTGCAGTACCTTCAACAGATGCAGCTCTGACTTCCACAGACCACCGAGACCCCCACGAATTACAGACCAAACATGGCACACAGAACCCCAATGACCAATAGAAAATACTGGAATGGGTTGGGTCTTGCTGGGATGTTTAGTTCTCCAGCCATCAAAGAGCATTCTGAAACCCAACAATTAAATTGGGCCAAACTTGGCCTGCAGAACTCTCATGACCAACAGAAAAGACTGGAGAGGTTTGGGAAAATACATCTTGGCATTTGAGTCTTGCTGGGATGTTTAGTTCTGGTCAATTTCAAGAATAAAAATAAAAATTAATACCAATAAAATTACATTAATTGAGGCATTAGGTTAATGTTTTTGAATGTTTACATAAAACTGTAATTTAAGATAAGACTATCCAACTCTGATTAAACCATTATTCTAACCTTCTTCAATGCAAATGTGCTTACATATCCTTCCAATAATAATAAATAGGATAAAATAATAAATGTAATAACAATAATGAGAATAAAATAATAAATGTAATAATAATAATAGAGTAAAATAATAAATGTAATAATAATTACGTAAAATAATAAATGTATAAGAAAACCAATAATCAATAATCATCATAGTTTATTCTAATTACAGTATACTTTTGGGGGGAAATGCTGTGTGTATATAAATAAAAAAAGTGGGAAACTGACTTGGGAAGGGGGTTGGAAAGAAGGACTGGAAACGGAAAAGATTGGAATGGGAAGGGGTGTTTGAAAAAGTGGGAAAATGAGGTGGAAAGGGGGTAAGCTGGAAAATTAGGACAATTGGGATGGGAAGAGGGCAACTGGGGAAGGGGGAAAGCTTTAGGTGGGAAAGGTTGGGATGGAAAGGGGGCAAGACTGGAATGGGAAAGAGGTTGGAACCTAGGAAAGGCTGGGATGGAAAGTGGAGAGAGGGGCTGGGGATGGGAGTAGTAAAGGCTGGGATAGGAAGGGGAAAACTGGGAAAAGGGAAGACTGGGGTGGGCAAAGGGCTCTGGAAAAGTTGGGGAAACTAAGGGAAGAAGGGGGAAGGACTGGGAAGGAAATTGTGGGTGGGGATTCTTCCTTTGGGTCTTTGGAAGGGGCTGTCTGGGAGAGCTACCTGCTTTTGCAAGAAATTCAAGGAACTCCTGCTGGAGCAGAGGGGCAGCTACCTGCCTGCTCTGCTTCCTCCTCCTCCTCTGCCTTCCGCCCCAGAAGTGAGACCTGGAAAGCAGGGAGGCGGGAGGGAATGAAAGCACGGAGGAAGTTGCTTGTTCTCAGGAGGGGTGTCTCCTCCACGCTTCCATTCCCTCCCTGCTTCTGGGGCGGAAGGGAGAGGAAGAGGCAGCGACCCGAGGCAGCTGATCGCAGGAGGGAAATGAGCACGGAGGAGGCGCCCCGCCTCCTGCGACCCACCAACTGCCTCCCTGCCTGCCTCGATGGGGGTGCTGCTGCCCTTTCCCCCTTCTTCCTCCTTACTTCTCGATGGCTAACTGGAGGAGGAAGAGGAGAAACAACAGCAGCGCCCCTTCTCCTTTTCTTTCTCCTCTTCCTCCAGCTGGCCATCGAGGAGGAAGAGACTGGGGTGGACTGTTGCAGTTTCTCCTCTTCTTCCTTCTCTTCCTCCTCGATGGCCAGCTGGAGAAGGAGGAAGAGGAGAAACAGCAGCAACGGCCCCTGGGCGGCCTCCTCGGTTTCTCCTCTTCTTCCCCCTCTTCTTCCGTCCTTCGTGGCCAGCTGGAGGAGGAGGAGGAGGAGGGTCAGGAAGAGCGGCGGCATAGGAACTTCGCCTGGGGTCCCCTGTGTCGCCTTTGCCGCTTGTCCTCCTCCTCCATGGGCAGCCGGCTTTGGAGCCGCACCTCCAGGCTCCGCTGCCGGCTTGACCCGAACATAAGCTGGTGCACCTTCTCCGTTGTGCGCCTTTGCCTCTAAGCTCCTCCTCCTAACTATCCAGCCCTGTGAGAAGGGGGGGGAGGAGGAGGAGCCGACCTGGAGCGCCTGGCTGTTTGGCTGGCACCGGGGCCGGCAGCCATTTTGAAGAGGGGCGGAGCTCACTGAGGTGCCTTCGCGACCCCGGAAAATGCCCCCTGTGACCCCCTGGGGGTCGCGACCCCCAGGTTGAGAACCACTGCAATACATGGTTGTCACTTTAAACACACAGGGGTTTAGGCGGTCTACTAGGCTGTTCCTTAAGTACAGGGAGGACACAAAGGGCCTGCCAGTGTCACCCCAAAGGATGTCCTCTTGGATTGCGGCCACCATCCGCCTGGCGTACCAGTTGGCCAAGAAAGAAGTTCCCCAAGGCTTGAGGGGCCATTCTACGAGAGCGATGGCTACCTCAACGGCCTTCATGAAGGGAGTTCCTTTGGATGCGATCTGCCGTGCTGCGACCTGGAAGACGCCTTCGACCTTCGTGTCACATTATAAGGTGGATGCCATCTCCAGGAAGCAAGCGCAGTTTGGTAGAGCGGTCCTATTTTCCTCGGTGGCATGACGCCCACCACCCGAGGTGAGTTGCTTTGTAAACTGTTGCATGAGTATGTATTCACAGAGGATCCATGACAGAGAATTATTAGTTGCTTACCTGTAACTGTAGTTCTCTGAATGATCCTCTGTGAATTCATACGACCCGCCCTTCCTCCCCTGGGTCATGCCCCTCGGTTAGCTGCTTGCGGCTAGAAAACTGAGTGGGTAGCTCTGTGTGGTGAGCTTATATATGGAGGGGCGGGGCTACGTTAATGTGTCAATTTTATCTTCTAGAAGGTTCCGATCTGCTCTGCGAGCTTGGGATATTGCATGAGTATGAATTCACAGAGGATCATTCAGAGAACTACAGTTACAGGTAAGCAACTAATAATCCCATGCTTTCTACAAGGTTGGATGTGTCCTTCGAGCTTGTGCTGTGGAGCGCAGCGTGCACAGAACTGGCCTTACCCTTTAAACCAAAGGTTCATCTGCCGGGGCCTAGCAAGCTTAGGACAGTGGCAGCGAGGTCCTCAGGTTGTAGGTTTGATTTGAGTTTCCTTCTCTAGATGGTTGATCTTACAGGGTTAGACGAGCACCATCTGCCCCGGTTTGTAATTAGAATTTTCCTTCTCTTAGGATGGTTGCCAAAAGGCTAGAGAGCCCATCCTGCCCTTTGACGCTCTTTGCCAGATCCTTCGGTTGTGACTTGCCTGGCATGGGGGTCCTACCGGTGGCTATGCCACCGCCAGTATAGGTCACAACTTCATTAGGGTGCGCAAGCCTCTCCCCATGACAAGGGGGTGCCAATGGAGAGGACAGCTTCATCTTCCAAGGCTCTTAAACATCTTCCAAGGCTCTTCCTGCATAGGAGGACCAAGAGCAATTTTGTTTTGGAACTAGGGCTACTAGAACCTCAAACCACCAGGCTGGGGATTCTGAAAATTGTAGTCCAGAAATCATTAAGCTGTAGGGTGTAGCGCCAATGTCTGGAGTGTTTGATGTTTTGGTGATAGAACTGAATAAAAAGTATAGCAGGTGGTCCTCAAGTTATTTTTCCTCTGCTTGACTGTGTAGTTTTGGTTCAAAAAATAAAGGCAAGAGAGTAAGTGAGGACCAAGGTCGGCCTGCTAATGGAGAACACCAGCAAAAGGTCACCTTGCCTCTCTGAAAACAGGAGGCTACACCGTTAACTAGGTTTAGCATACATAATTTTAATCCTTAGTTAAGGATGCTTTTGTTACCTTTAGGATACTAGTACAATTGATGATATGTGTGCTAGTCTTTATGAAAATTGTAAATGTTCGTTAGGTTTTTGACATTGCAATAGTTCAAAATTTTGAGGAATTGTTGAAAATTTTGTCCAAAGAGGTGATTAAGATAAAGGTAGAGTTTTGTGCATATATTAAACTGCCTGATTTAACAGCATTATTTCAGTTTATCTGGAGTTTTTTTTTAAAAAATGTGTCAGAAGCGATTTGAGAAACTGCAGGTCGCTTCTGGTGTGAGAGAATTGGCCGTCTGCAGAGATGTGGCCCAGGGGATGCCCGGATGTGTTACTATTCTGTCGGAGGCTGTCTCATGTCATAAGAACATAAGAACATAAGAAGAGCCATGCTGAATCGGACCTCAGCCCATCTAGTCCAGCATTCTGTATCACACAGTGGCCCACCAGTTGTACACGGGATCTCGAGCAGAAGGGAGGGCAAAACCCTGACCTGCTCCCCGACCCCCACAACCAGTACCCAGGGAAATCCTGCCTACCTCAACCAACTCCGAGGTGGCACTTGAATGTCCTTTTCAGTAACTACCGATACACTTGGTATCCATGAATCTGTCTAATCCTGCCTTGAAGTTGTTAAGGCTGACCGCTGTCACAACCCTCCTCTGGAAGTGAGTTCCATAACCCAATGACCCTCTGGGTGAAGAAATATTTCCCTTTATTAGTCCTATTTTTCCTACCTTGGAGCTTCAGGGAGTGCCCTCTAGTCCTAGTGTTTTGTGACAAAGAAAATAGTTTTTCTTTATTCACCTTTTCTATCCCGTGCATGATTTTATACACTTCGATCAAGTCACCTCTTAAACGCCGTCTTTCAAGGCTGAAAAGACCAGGCGTTGCAACCTGGTTTCATAAGGGAGCTGCTCCATCCCTTGGATCATTCTTGTTGCCCTTTTCTGTACCTTTTCCAGTTCCGTTATATCCTTCTTAAGGTGCGGAGACCAGAATTGTACACAGTACTCCAAATGTGGCCTTACCATCGATTTGTAGAGAGGTAATACAACATTTGCTGACCTATTTTCGATTCCCTTCCTGATCATGCCAAGCATAGAATTTGCTTTTTTCACTGCTGCAGCGCACTGGGTTGACATCTTCATTGAGCTGTCCACCAAAACCCCAAGATCCCTTTCCTGGTTTGTCTCGGAAAGCTTTGACCCCATCAATTGGTAGGTGTAGTTGGGGTTCTTTGCCCCGATGTGCATGACTTTACACTTGTTTAGGTTAAAATGCATTTGCCACTTTGTTGCCCATTCACTCAATTTCGAGAGATCTTTCTGGAGCTCTTTACAATCAGTTTCATTTTTAACTACCCTGAACAATTTAGTGTCGTCTGCAAACTTTGCTACCTCAGAATTCACTCCTACGTCCAGATCATTAATGAATAAATTAAAAAGTAACGGACCCAAAACTGAACCTTGGGGTACGCCACTTCTCACCTCTTTCCACCCAGAGAAATGTCCGTTTATTACCACCCTTTGTTTCCTACAGTTTAGCCAGGTTCCAATCCAGGACAAGACCTGTCCCCTGATTCCATGGCTGAAGAGCTTATTTAGGAGCCTTTGGTGAGGGACTTTGTCAAAAGCCTTTTGAAAGTCAAGGTAAACAATATCAATTGGGTCCCCTTTATCTATGTGTTTATTTACACCCTCAAAGAATTCTAACAAGTTAGTAAGACATGATTTGCCTTTGCAGAAACCATGTTGATTTTCCTTCAGCAATGCCTGTTCTTCTATGTGCCTAGTAATGAGAAACTGGAGCTGACAGATGGGAACTCACCACGTCTCGCAGATTCGAACTATCCAACCTTAAGTTCAGCCGGCACAAGGGTTTAACACATTGCACCACTGCGGCTCCTATCTTTGGTCACGAGAATACATTGTGTACCACATATTGCTGTTAGGTGTTAGAGTGGTATGTAATGGCTACAACAAGGGTGCAACTTGTTCTATCAATTATTTAAAAATACTTTATTATCATTCTATTTGAAAACTGCTGGTACAATATGTATGCTGACCAATGGTTGATAGCCATAGGAGTTGTAAAATTCACAGTGCTACATTTTTCACTATTAGATGGAAAGTCAGTAGTACAAATGAATATCATTTGCCTTTTGTACTACATCTTGTATATATCATAACTTGCAATCTTCTAAATGAAGTGGAAAATATTTCCCCATAACCTGCATGTTGGCCAGAGTTTCCCTGGAATTGTTCCTTTGAGTGCTAATGTCTTGGTTAATTTGTGAGCTATATCACTAATTGTATTAAGAGTCTAAACCTTATTAAGCCTTTGTGGAGAATTAGATAATAGAGCTATGGGGAAACTGGTGAGAAGACAAATGATGATAGGGAAATAAGTGGGTTTGTGGCACCTCGTAATAACTAAAAGAAAATACAAAGGAAAGATACTAAAAATAGCTTAGGAAACATCTGGTTTTTAATGGTAGAAGCACAATGTTATTTTCTATATAAAGTACTTCATATGAACATATTCCACTGTTGATTAGCTCTTACTATCAGGAAGTTCTTCTAACGTTCAGGTGGACTCTCTTTCCCTACAATTCGAATCAATTCTTTCCTTTACATGGATACTATCCACCTCTTAAAAATGCAAAGACTGACTTTTTCCCTTTGAGTCACAGAGAGGAAAAGGCAGGGCAGTTTGCTGGAGGTTCTGGTACAGCAGACCTTGGTATCAATTGGGCACCCTCCATTCATACTAAAATATGTGGAGGCTCAAGTCACATTATATAAATGGCATAGTAAAGTTGTGTCCTCTATATAAAATAGAAAAATCAGGGTTTGGTTTTGGGATTTTTTTGGGTGGCGGAGAGGAGGTATTTTCAAGTTGTGGATGGTTGAATCTCTGGATTTATGCAGAAACCATGGATATGGAGGGCTGACTGTATTATAAATTTAGTTCTTGTGATTATGTGTTTTTAAAAAATATACAGTATATCCAAAAGATGTTTTGGTTATTCTGGACTATTTGCTGGCATTTCCTGTCAACTGTGGTTACATTTTACTTCCACTCTGCAATTGTTTGAAAAAACCAAGAACTTTTTTAAAAAAATAACCCAAACCAGATTAATTAGATAAAGAAGAACGTCTACATCAATATGGTAAGGAAGGAAAATAAATTATTTCATTCTCTCTTCCTTTAATTTGTTATAGACTTACAGTAGCCTATAGTGCATTAGTGCGGCAATGAAAATAATCTAATAGCACTTTTGTACTCCAGTGCTGTTTCACTATTTCACTGATGCAGCATGACACTCAGGCACATTCTATGTTGCTCTATATCCCAGATAATCTTATTTAAACCAGATTATATGAGTCTCCACTGCCAAATAATCTGGGATAAGAAGAGAATCTGGGATCAGTTCCTGGAATATAGGGCCAGTGTGGAAGAGGCCTTAGAAAAATCAGGGAGCAAAATGTCCTTGGAGAAATGTATTTGTTCTTTGATTGAGAAGTATACTTGTTTACATATACAGACAACTTACACTTGAGTGGGTTGTATAAAAGGAGGGGGGTGTATCAGTAACTACTGGACCATTATTTTGAGCGGATGAAATAAAACGATACTCCAGAAAGTGCAACAAAACATTTGACTTGATCTGACACGACTAATTGGAGAAAATAATCATGCTTGGTTGAGTGGAAAACAGTAGGAAAAATTGAAAGCTACTATAGAAATGTATTATCTCAATTAAGGAAGCCATGGTGTTCTTAATAACAAATTATCTGTGAGGTCTCTAATTCTCAGGGGGCCCATCTACCCTGACCATTTAATGAAGTTTGAAGCCTGCTTTAAACTGCAGTGGCCAGACACCATATGCCCACAAAAGGGCATAAACAAAAACCCTTAAGATGTGTTACAGTTGTTTGTGTAAGCACCATCGGGCACTCAAACTGGTTCCAAGATTCCCTATGTAATCCACTTGCACAGTTAAATCACTTTCTTCAATACTGGTTTGAAACTGTATGAAATGGTCAGTATACATGGGACCAGGATTGCCTTAAGTCACAGCCAGTTTTGTGATACCTAACAACAACATCAGCAATAACAATGATTAACAGAAGAATCTTCTTAAGCATGAAGCATTCTGTGTCTTTAGCCTGAACCCTTTTTGGAAAATTTGCTCTCTCCTTGTGTATGTTAGTATGAAAAAAATGATACAACCATTTACAGCAAGAAACATTTTTCCTGCTGTATGTCTGCAGGGCAGACATAGGACAGAAAAACTACGTACCTAAAATAAGTATGGCAATGTAACAACCTTTGGGTTTTTTTCTCTTGATTCTAAAAACTAGTTGCAAAAATTGTTTCACCGGAGTTATATTTTCAACAATAGGCATAGCATTGGACTAGGACTCCAGGAAAACAGGGTTCAGATCCCCACTTGGATGTGATAACTTACTGGATGACTTGAACAAGTCACACTCTTGTCAGCTCCAGAAGAAGACAAAGACTTCCTCTGAAGAAAGTTTGCAAGAAAACTCTCTGATAGAATCACCTGGTGTTAATTTACAGCAGTGTTTCTGAACCTTGGGGTCGGGACCCCTGGGGGTTGCGAGCAGGTGTCAGAGGGATTGACAAAGATCATCAGAAAACACAGTGTTTTCTGTTGATCATGGGGTTTCTGTGTGGAAAATTTGGCCCAATTCTATTGTTAGTGAGGTTCAGAATGCTCTTTGATTGTAGGTGAACTATAAATCCCAGCAACTACAATTCCCAAATGACAAAACCAATCTTCCGCCCCCAACCCCACCAGTATTGAAATTTGGGTGTATCAGGTATTTGGGCCAAAATTTGTCCAGTGAATGAAAATACATTGGCAAGAGTGGCTGGTCAAAGCTGGAGCCTGGAAATCCAGCCAGCATGTCCTTCCTTTTGTCTTTCTTAGGCCATTCTCCACAGAAAAAACCTTTCCCTCAGGCAAAACTCAAAAAGGGCGGAGCTTAAGTCCCTGGGAGCAATTTTGGCACCAAAACCCTGGGCAGACTCAAGCTCCTCCCATACAAAGGCACATATGTGCAACTGTAAAAAACATTGAAAAGGGTTGCAAGCATGCAACACTATTATATCAAGCAATACAAACAGGCCCTTTGGGGCTGTAACACATAATGTTTTAATAATAAGTTTGCTGCAATACATTGAACTGCGCTTCTTTTGTTTGTTGTTTTGGAACCTACCCCTATTTTTTTCATTTTATTTTTGCCACTGGTGCTAAGTAAAGTCTAGGACCACATGTATTTCATTAAATGAAGTATACCTGTAAAATTCATGTTATATTTTCACTGTACTCACAGTGTGTATGTGTGTATGTAGCATAACCAATTGTGAGCACCAAATTTACTAGAATTTTTAAGACAAAGGCTAAGGCTCTGAAGCCCAAACTAAAAAAGTTCTGTTGTAAGCAATAGATATAGTGGGTTGGGATTAGCATTTGATTAGAACCCATGCCATGTTTTCCTGTATAGAGATACCTTTTAAATAATTTTCTTGATACACATAAGCGAAATGCCTCGTTGGAGCTGGTCACAGTAGTAGGACTTGAAATCATGATAATTTACTACTTAATTTATTGACAGGGTCGTGGTAGGGACATAATTTAGTGGTGTTGACTAATCTTGTGTGCAACATTTCTTAGTAACGAGACAAGTTTATCAATATCTTTGGCACTGTATTTTCACACACAGAAATAGACCCTGTTACCTTACTTGAAGAGAATATAAGATTCATGAAATTATAAAGGGGGAAAGGACTAATTTTTTGAGTCTTTAAAAATCCTACAAAATAAATACCAGTTCTAAGCATGTTGTTTCCACTTAGTACATTTTGATGTTACATAGTAATTTGTTTTGTAATGACATGTACTCACCCACTCCCAAGTTTTAGAATATTCTGGTTTGTGAGACCTTGAGGCTATCGACTGGGGTTCAGTAACATGATGGAGAAATTACCTTTTCCTAAAATACCAGCATTCTGAGGAGTTCATAGTTGTAGAAATTGACATATTAAGGAGAAGTTCGTTTCAAAACTTTGTGAAATGCCAGTTTTCTTTGTGTAGAGCAGTGTTTCTCAAACTGTGCTTCTCCAAGTATTTTGGACACCGGTTTCCACAAATCATAACTCCTGGTAAACTGTTTGGGGTTGAATCAAGATAGCCCCTTTATTGCAAAAACCTCCGCAATAAAAAGGGGGATGTCCAGATAATGTTCCGCACAATCCCAAATTAATTTGCCACAAACCAGGAAAATAAATTAGCCCGGAAAACTGTGGGAATCCTATTCTCCTCCCCAGAAGCCCCACAAAATTCAGTAAAAAAAAAAACTCATTTGGCCTCCCTGGAACATGATGCTCTGAAAGCACCCTGGTATTTCTGGATGCTGAAGTTCAAACCATCTGTAGGAACACAGTTTGAGAAACACTATTGTAGATGATGTTAGTAGTCCCAACTGGAGCAGATCAGTCGAATGCCAATGCTTAACATAAATCTCATCAATTTAATGGAGCAAACTGAGATTATCCCTATAATTCATTATTGTTTACATTTTCTGTATTATATGTTTTTACTTCATACTAGAGCTCTGATACATGCTGGATTCTAAAACTTTGTAGCTGGAAACAAATTCAAGTATACATATTTCAGTTACTTTGAAGGATCACCTGTACTCAACCAACTCTGTTATACTATGATAAGAACACTTGTGCTGTTTGAATTCTGGGTATTTCCTGAAACACAGAGGATTCTAGTTCATTGTAGGTTGCAAGGAATCTCTATGTCCAATGAAGTGTTTTTATAGAATGACATCTATTCCATCCACACACACACCCCTCCCCCACAAGTCAGAAAGCACAAACGTGGAACAAAACTATGAGGGGAAATAAACCCTTTCCTGAGTTTGAAATATCTTTCCCCCCTTGAAACTGTCCCCATGGCCACAGAGATCCTGTGGTGGATTAAAGTGTTTTAAATAGATTTTTCAAACTGCTCAACATTGTTCACTTTTTTAGCTTCATGTTCTAAAGCCTGCTATTTGAATTATTTCTTATTTTTGTTTCAAATATTGTATTCAGCGCATTATATTTGTTAAATATTGCAAGGAAACTTGAAGTTTTCATCCTAAAAACTGAATATAAATACAGTATGTAAAAACAGCATCCTGTCATTGCAACCTAACTGCTGAACATAGACATCTATAATTTATTAATTGCTTCCGGCGCTGTTCATAGCAGTGCTCATGCTCTAGCAAGGTAGTGCTTTTATCCATGCAAGTACAACTATGTAGTCATGAAGGTTTGGTTTAAACTTTCCAGAAATACAGTGATGCCCTAGTTCAGTTTGGTTTGGGCTTACTTATTTAAGATACTTATATATTGACCAATTGTCAAAGTTAGAACAAAAGCAATCTAATCAATAAAAACAAAATCAGTTAAAACAGGAACAAACCATAATAAAAAGTGCTCATGTGGAAAGTGAAATAGTAAAAGGGTTGGAGAATTACCAGCTAGTCTTTAATACTCAGTTTTTAGGTGAGATCCTAAACAGCGTTTTGGGCAGTGACCTAGATGGGTTCCTGGAAAAATGAATGATTTAGATCTATATCAATTTAATTACCTCAATGCCTTTGGTTCCCTTAATCCATGATTTATACCAGGAATTGGATGGGTTTTATTGTTAATTTTGCTGGATCTTGCTTTGAATTTTGATACTATTGGTATTTTTTTTTTGGATCACCAGTCTTGGATGGGACTCATAGCCACTATATTGCAATGGTTCTGGGACTCTGTCAGAAAAAGTTGTTGCAGGATTCCTGTTTGATATCCTGGTCATTGGCCTATGGCTTCACTCGAGGCTCTATCTTCTTTCCCTGTCTTATTTAATATTTAGATGAAACCTTAGAGGGCGTTGGCCAGATAGTTTGGGTTTGTGCCATCAAACAGTGCTTACATCTCATTCTAATTCTCTTTTTGTAAAGGGAGTAGAGTCAGGTGCTTACATTATTAAGTGGATCTGCAGGGATGTACTTAGGATGCCCTATCATTTAGAATGCCCCATCATAAAAATGATCATATACTTTGAAAGTTTAGTCTTTTTCTTCTGGTTGTAAGGAAAAATATGCCACAGTCAAAAAATATGTGAATAGATGTCAGAATAACAGTTACTGCTGCCAATCAATGTAGAAAGGTTTACAAAACCAGGTCTGAATAGCTGTGGGCAGTTCCACACAGGGGAAAATTCTGTGCCTACTTGGGTTTAAAAAACCTGGGTTGGGGTGGACTGTTGTCCACACACCAGCCACAAAAGCTCACACTTTTGCAACTGAGTGTCCAAATGCGCTCCCAGAACCTTCCGGCAGAACACCAGACACCCTAACCCCCTCTCCTAAACCCCTTAAAACCCCTTTTAAAAATAAGATAACTTACCTGGCTGGCATTTCCCTGCTGCCAGCCCTCTCCTAGCACTTAGGAATGACGTACCAGGAGAAGGGGTGCAGGAGCGCTCCGACTAAAAATTAATTCACTACAAAGCAGAGTTTCGTGGCAAATGAATTTGTTTTTACATGAGACACCATTTGGATGCCCCACTTGAAAATGCGGGAGCTCCCACTTTTAAAAGGCTGTGTCTGTATGTGCCAGGGGACTCTTATCAACCCACAGTCAGGAGAGGTTGATTACAAATTGAATTTGTATTGGAAGTGTATTGGATTTGAAATTGTTAAAATTTATAGTCATTCCACACAGGCGTAGTTTTCTTCTTTTTTTTTAGATAGTTTTTATTGTGGTATTTTTTAACATAAAATAATAAAAGCAAAGGGGTGGAAAGGAAAGATAGAAGCAGGGAAGAGAAGATGGGATAGTGGGGGGGGGGGGGCAGGGGAGGGAAGAGAGTACGGGAGTGATGGGATAGAGAAGAAAAGAAAAAAGATAGTTATGACAGTTGTTCTTCCAGTCAGGTCCGCAGGGGAATTTGCTCGCTTACGAAATTAATTCTTTCGTCTAATTACATGTCCAGTGGTCTTCATTCCTTCAAAACAGAAGGATTCTGATATTATTGTATCTTTGTTTCTTTCAAGTAGGCCCGAACCGGCTGCCAATTTATTCTGTTTGTTAGCTTTTGATCATTTACTATACTTTTTAATGTATCCAGATCCATAAGTTCATTGAGTTTGATCGCCCAGTCCGCAAGATCTGGAGGCGTAGTTTTCTGATCAAAGTCATTCAAAGAAAAAAAGTCACATTATCCAAAATTTATCAAAAAACAAACAAATAGAAAAAACAACAACAGGCTAGTATCCAATAATTTGTAATCTATTTTTGTGTAACATGACTCATCAATCAGGAAAGTCTGAACAGGAATAATTTTCATGGGAAGATAACCAAGAAGAACCCACAGCTCTTTAGAAAGAATATTGTGGCCTGTGTTGAGTTTGATAAATATATTCCCAAGATTTCTGGAACATTGACTGGGTGAACCAGTCAAATATAAAACTTTCCGGCCTCAGTGAGAAATGTTATGTTTGATTAAAAACATACTGAGCATCCAGCAAGCTTGATCATGGGAATATGATAGGCTAGTTCCTGTTTTGCCATCTTAGGAGCTTGATGGCTCACCATCTTTTGATGCAGTAAATACATTTTGCAGTTCATCAGAATATTCTGGATAAGAAAGTCTGATCATTAATTTGAGAGCTGAACAGAAACGGATCATGCTACATAGCAATGGTCCTAAACATTTAGTAAGATATATCTACCAGGAATGCTGTGAAATACTGGATTCATTGTTTTAAAACGACACCGTCAAGTATCCAGACCATTGAAAGGTTGTGACAGGACCTTAAGTGACTGTGCAAGGAAGCCTTTAAATGTCACTGAGCCAAAGCAATTCTTTAAGAGGAATGGGTCAAAAATCCTCAAAATCAGAGAACTATCAAGAGTTCCTGAAATACTTTTTTGAAATCATTGTTGCTCAAGTGAGTGTATCGCCAGGCACTAAATTTAAAGGTTCACCTACTTTTTCCACCGATGAATATGATTGTTGATTTAGATGTGCATAAGTTAACATTGAGAAGCCATCATGGTCTGTGTGTCTTTTCAAAATCAGATTTTTTCCCCCGAGTCTTCTGTGAATCCACACTTGTGGAGTATACTATGTCTGTGCAGGCTCTACCGGAAGCTTCTAAGCTGTATTCTGTATTCTTTCAAATTTTGGCAGTAACCTCACCCACTCCTCCTCAGGACATATAAGATGCCCTGGCTCTGTGCTCCCAAATTCCTGACCTTCAGTAGCAGATCAAAGTGGCTGGGCAGTTTGGAGTGAGGGTGAAGAACAGCGTGATGATGGATTGTTGTGTGTTTTCCGGGCAGTATGGCCATTTTCTAGAAGTATTTTCTCCTGATGTTTCGCCTGCATCTATGGCAAGCATCCCCAGAGGTTGTGACGATGCCTCTGACAACGTGGTTGCTCTCTTCTAGAGGGGGTGGAGGAGGGGATCTGTTGGACCTTCCTCTTTTTCGCGGCCTTCTGCCTTTGTGAATTCACAGAGGCCCACTCAAAGAAACACAGTTACAGGTAGGCTGTCTGTCCTTATCCACTGTTCTTTATCTAGGACAGCGTTTCTCAACCTGAGGGTCGGGATCTCTTTGGGGGGGGCCACAAGGGAGTTTCAGAGATGTTGCCAAAGACAATCAGATGCATATATTTCTGATGTTCTTAGGAAGCCCTTTGCAGAGAAGGCTGAAGATTTCTCAGCCTGTCCTTCTCTTCCTTTTGAAAACAGGACGAATCCTCCCACCAAAAGCCCTCATCCTGCTGTGATTGGCTGGCCTCTCAGCCAAGGAGAGGGTTGTTTATGGGACTCCAAGTGGGGAGGGGAAAGCAGATGTACTCAGCGCATAGCGGCATTGTGTGTGTGTGCAGGTGATGGAGAGGGTGCAAGGCTGGAGGAGGCTCTCGCAAGCAAGCCACTTCAAGGCATGGGGGTTGTATGAGGGAAGTTTGGCCCAGTTCTATCGTGGATGGGGTTCAGAATGGTCTTTGATTATAGGTGAACTATAAATCCCAGCAACTACAACCCCAAATGTCAAAGTCTATTTTCCTCAAACACCACCAGTGTTCACATTTGGGCATATTGAGTATTTGTACCAAGTTTGGTCCAGATCTATCACTGTCTGAGTCCACAGTACTCTCTGGATGTAGGTGAACTACAACTCCAAAACTCAAGGTCAACGCCCACCAAACCCTTCCAGTATTTTCTGTTGTCCATGGGAGTTCTGTGTGCCAAGTTTGGTTCAATTCCATTGTTGGTGGCATTCAAAATGCTCTTTGATTGTAGGTGAACTAGAAAACCCAGCAACTACAACTCCCAAAGACAAAAACCCCAACCCCACCAATATTCAAATTTGGGTATTTGTGCTGAATTTTGTCCTGTGAATGAAAATATATCTTGCATTTATCAGATATTTACATTACAATTCATAACAGTAGCAAAATTACAGTTATGAAGTAGCAACAAATATAATTTTATGGTTGGGGAGTCACCACAACATGAGGAACTATATCAAGAGGTTGCGGCATTAGGACGGCTGAGAAACACTGATCTAGAATTAAAGTATTAAATCACAATTTAATCATATTTAGATTAGAAATACATAATGATTCATGACAGTTTTGTCAGAACTGTAGCTGACAAAAGTTAAAAGAGATTATTTCTTATCAAATCTTAATTTGTGTAGATGTTATCAGTACAGTATACATGTGAAATCCAACCGGATAGTTTAGCTTTCTGATATTTATAATTCAGAAGACAAATAGAATTAGGTCATGTTTGGTTTACACTTGGAGCATTGCAGATGTATGTTTGAGAGGGCCCAGAGGAAGTGTATTGAATTGCATCGATTCTTTCCCACATTCCCCAACATAGTGCATCAGTTACATGCAGAAATTGTTTTGTAAGTATTGGAACACAGGGAATCAATAGCAAAGCATTACATATTAAAACAGTTACATATAGCATGTTAGATTCACGTGTCTTCAAAAGGAAAATTAAGTTCCCCACAAGCTACAGTATATACAACTTTCTCGCAAGATCAGATTTGATTTATTGTTCTCCTGATGGAAAAGAACTAAGTCGGCAGTAGTGGAATTCTTGTATTTGTGATGTTATGTATTCACATACTCTTTCAGTATTGATTTTATTCTCTTCCACTGATTTTCAACCTGAGTTTATAAAATAGTTACATTTCCAGAAAAATTACTCCTAAAACTTACTATAAATTTTATGGACATCATAAGAAATAGTTTCATTTTGGAACTTACTAGACTCCATAGTTTATTGTGTGTTTACTTGTCTTTCTGTGTATACAAACAAATATACATACCTTCAAAACATGTGAAGGTATGGGTCCAGTTGAAAAGATAACTGATTCGTTATCTATCCCACTGATGGAAATCAGTCAAACAACATTGACAGCTCTGTTGATGGCACGATACTGATTTCATTATGGAGAGGCAGGAGAGTGTCTTATTTCTTATTGGGAAAGTCTTTCACAGCTGTCAGTTTATAGTGCTATACTTGCTATGAAGTTCTGCCCTAGGATACATTCTGAGCCATATTGTTATTTCGTGCTGCCTGGAGTTATCAAATTGGGAAGAGGGTAGGTAGAGGATCTAATGATGAGATGAGATTGCTTGGAATTGAGTCCTATATTCTAGATTGCTATTTATTAAATGAAGTATCTTTGTACTCCACTGTTCTTCGTACTTTGAAGTTTAAAATAACCAAGTGAGTTTAACTTTAGATTCTCCCAAAATATTTATAAGAAAGTGTTTTCAAATACAAAGAATGGAAAGTTCTATATATTACTGTTTTTAAAAAACAGGCACTTAAAGTTTTTATTATTCTGCAACCTTGGTTAAAAAATATATAAATACATAGTGGAGATACTGAGCCTTGTAACAGATGAGTTGCAAAAATTAGCCTGCTGTTACTGTGCTTTATTGTTGTAGTTTAGTAACTATTTCCATCACAGTTTTATATCCAAAGAAAAACCCACAAAGGCAGAATGAGGCATTTCTGTATGTTTTTGTGCTTTCTAGCTGAGCTAGTGCTGTGAAAGTATTTCTCACTTTCCATCCGTGTTGGAAGTGAAACTTTTATATAATATTATGCAGTAGAACTAAAGATAATGTTTCAGAAAATAGATGTTGGAGCCTCTTCTGTGTACTTCAGAGCACTGTAAAACCAGTTGTGTTGTAAATTAGCTGCAGTTTGGTCAACTTGCATGGATACTATTGATTTAGATTTTGTCCGACTGGGAAGCATGACTCTATAGCAGAGGTTCCCAACTTTTCTTTGACCAGAGACCACTTGGCCAGGGACCACTTGGCTGGGGACCACTTTGACCAGGGACGACTCTCCAACATTACTATCAAAAGGGTTACAAATAATTTTTGGTCAACTTTAGATTCGGTTTGGTTATTTGGGAAGCAGATTCAGAAAATTGCATTGCAGAAAATTGCTAGTTTTTGCTGCCCTGGTCTGGGAAGCCTCCCAAGGCCAAGAAAGTGCTGAAGGGGGTGAGGGCAATGCGCAGGCGTCTCTTCCTTCTTTCCTTCTCACCCTCTCCTTCTCCCTCTCGCTCTTTCCAACAGCAGCACATACCCCCCGCGCCAATTTTGCCCACATGTCTCGCGTCCCTTATTTTAGGTCTCACGGCGGCCCACTAGTTGGGAACCACTGCTCTATAGTTTGTTTCAAGAAGTGGAATCATGTCTGATTGAAACATTACAATACATGGTTGTCACTTTAAACACAGTTTCTAAGAAAAGACACTTGGTATGGTGAATAACTTTTACCTATCTACAGAAACTCTGTACTTGGCTTCAGTAAGTTGTAGGAAAAGGAATACAAAGCCAAACATTCTGTTTATAACACGGGACACTTCCTATTGAAATAGTGGTAAGTTTATATTGATTAAAGTTGTTCTTAATTTTAAATCTTGTATAGTTCTTTCATATTTTTTGCACTCCAAATAAGATATGTGCAGTGTGCATAGGAATTGGTTCTAGTTTTTTTCAAACTATGGTGTGTCCCGTCCCCCCCCCCCCAACAGTCTGAGGGATCATCTGTGAACTGGCCCTCTGTTTAAAAAGTTTAAGGATCCCTGGTTGCGGTGAAGCTACGTTCAAATCAACCGGCTGGACAGGGTGGACCCTCTCTTAAAGATCCCACCGCTGCCGCCAATAAGTGACCACTCCACTTCTTGACCGGCCTCAGACTGGACAATCTTTCTATGTCCACACTGCTGACCTCCAATCCAAGGAAACCTCGAAGTTACCTCAGCAACTTCACGTTTATTGGCAGGGTACTGTCTCACCCCTTCACCATTTAACTGACTGGAGTTTTAAAACTTCTCAGTGACCACTTGACCACGCTGCCACCATTTATCCGGCTGACCACTGACTTTGAGGGCCACCACCAATAAAAGAATCAGGAGAGGTGTTTTCCTTTTAAGATGCAAACAATTTATTTTGACACAAATGGGTACAATCTTGGTTGGTTTCAAACTTCCTTAGAGGCACAACCTTTTCTGTTACATAACACAATGGGGACCTATTATAGGGTTTCCACTAAACCTCTATAAACCCCTGCAACTTTAACTAGGGTCTCTATACCCTTTAACTGGACTGCTCACTAGCAGACCTTAAGACACACACTAACACTGGACCGTTCTCTTTCAGTCCTTAGGACACTCTCAACTAGAACATAACTCCTCCCCCTCTCATTTGGCAGTTGGCTTCCCGCTCTTTTCCAACTGTAGAATTCAAACCTGAACATTCTACTAGCCTCTAGCCCTGGTTGCCATGGCGACAGCTCTTCTAAGCTTCTGCCATGCCTCCCTTCTGTTTCACCCACAGAAACAAACCATAGAACATTCAAAACAACATACATTTTAACACATGTCACACAACATTTACACACAAATAATCAACATCATTACACTGGTTTATAGTTTTCATTTGCAATTAATGCAACATGGGTGCTTTAAAAAGGTTATGTTGTTACCATACCTCTTCCTGTGAATTTTGCATACCACTGATGGGTTTTTAAATAAATAAATAAATAAATAAAATCTGCTATCCTTGCTGATTTTTTGTCTGACTTTTTTTCAAAGCAAGCATGGGTATTTTAAAATAAAATAATTATTTAATTACAATTATTCTAGAGCTGCTGGCTATTGAGTAAGTGAAAGGAAAACTTGTGGTGCAGCTGATAAGTGTACAGAATTGACTACTTAGTGGGTAATTACCACTACAGTGATTTTGTTGCTCTTTTTTACCCTTAATTGGCTGCATATTAATAAATTCTATTCATTTGCTGGGCACTATAGAGTTTAATCATTTTATAGACATGCATAATAAAAAAATCTCAATAATTAACATAATAAACAATTATTGCTTCCAGGGGTTTTGTTCTTAAGATAATAAAATGTTAAAAAACAAGCTACTTGAGTAGAAAGTAATTGCACTGACAAGCACCACACAGCCAGCATTCACAATAAAGTAAACCTTCCTTCAATGTCAACCTGATTTTCTACGCACATAAATGCTTCCTCGCATTATGGAAATGTGCTTTTTCTATCAATAGAAAAGAATAAAACTCCAGGCATCTAATTAATCTTGTCTGACATTTGATTTCATACCCAGGTTAAGGGCAAGAGGCAGGTGGGTCTATTTTTTCCCCTCCGTGTGTATGACCACAGGCAAATCTCTCCATTAATGTCAAACTGCATCTGCGTGTCTTAGCGTTGTTGCCACATGTCAGTCATTAATGCATTAGTTTTACTTGTATTCAATTCATATGCATCAGTTTTTCTGTCCAGAGGGCTTAGTAGAGAGGGACATGCGAGTTGCAGTAATACATAGCCAACTTTTCACCTTGACCCTTCCTGTAAAAGAAGAGCTATTTTGTTATGAATAAAAATAGGGATTTGAAGTGTTAATTTATAGCATAAAAGCTATAAATTCCAGAACCTGGGATCATTTTCCCAAGTTAACTTTTGAAGAGTTCTGGAAAAGATGTTACATGAGCAAGCAGCAATGCTCAAGCTTTTGAAAAATACCTGGCTACAAGACCTGTTTGACTGCAAGTCTTTTTAAAGCACTCTGCACTTACGTTTACTAACTCTTTGCATAGGAACAGGCTTTGAACTCCAATATCTAGACCCCAGCTATAGGAGTCCAGGTGTGCCTGGATTTCTAAGTTACCTGTCTTGCATGAAAACTGGGTATCTGGCATTGAAGCTGAAAGCATTGGGTTGCCAGAGATAATATACATGCAAGTGTCAAGGATTTTTAAATTCATCATCTTTATTCAAGGACTTGTAGTCATTATTGGATGCCTTAGTGCAACACGTCGTATTAATGGCATTTTCACTTAAAAATATTGCTCTTATAGACCCTAGAAAGGTTTCTATTTATTGTTATGAATGTAATTGAAAAGGGGCAGAGCAGCAAAAGATCAGGTTTTATATTCATGTTATTTCAAATACATGTGACAAGGACAAGGTGAGTACTGGCAACATTAATAAGTATTTATGTTGCTTTCAGAGTTTATGATATTTTTGCTGACTTGCAGAATATTTTTCTTCTTATACATTTCTGATATGTTCATGGATGCTTTGACAGATTAATTATGCTTTCTTGGTATTAGAAAGGAAATTTCATTAAAGGATCACTACTAACATCATGCTAAAAGATTAACAAGTAATAGGTTTAGCCTGTTGAAGATTTGGTCTCAGATCCAAGGCTAATGCCCTTTATAATTTCTTATTAAATCTACTCTTCTGATAGATGCTGCCTGCCTTACAATTACAGGGAAGTGGTGAGTACAATATGACCTCCCTATCCATGTGATTACCTGAAATCATGGATAATAGTAAACTATATATTTGAGAACACAGCTGCGCTGGCCAGGGCACGTCTCTAGGATGGAGGGCCATCGCCTCCCAAAGATATTACTCTATGGTGAACTCGCCACGGGTCAGCGCAAGAGAGGCGCCCCCAAAAAGAGATATAAGGACTCCCTGAAACAACATCTCAGGCTCAGCCAGATTAATCACCAAAAATGGTCCACCTTGCCTCACATTGGGAGGCATGGAGACGCACTATCCACAATGCTGCGGCCTCTTTTGAGAAGACACGCCGAAGGGATCTCGAAGAGAAACGACAACGCAGAAAGAACCACAACTTGGAAACAACATCACCCAAGGAGACTTTCTGCTGTGCTTTCTGCAACCAAACTTGCCTTTCTCAGATTGGCCTTTTTAGTCATCAACGCGCTTGTAAAAAGCGTGGGATGAGTCCTTCCTAAGAATCTTCGTTCGCGAAGTAATGCCGAGAGATATATTTGCCTATTCTTGGTCTGGTAGGACATCATAGAATCTTCTTGGAAGACATTTCCAGAGGAAGTGATTTTTTGCTTGTGTTTTGGAGCATGAGTAAGTTAAATTGTGGAATCCATGAATAAAGGAGTTGTACTATATTCACTGGTAGCGCTCCACAGTGTTGTAAACCCTATCATATCAATATATAAAGGAACTAGAGAGATCCCTTTGACCAGATTCTTCTTTGTTGGTCTCTATGGCGAACATTTCTTTTTATATTATTTAGGAGGACATAATTTCTGGAAGAAGGTATGCTTCTTTCAATTGCTTTAATTATAAGGTTTTACGCTCATGCCTACTGAGATTTTGTGAGTGTGTACATCAAGCACCTTAGAACTTTTTGAGGACTTATGGGCACTTAAAAATATAATCACAAAACCATATTTTTGTGAGCAGAATGGTATGATATGTGGCCATTCCTGTGAAATATAGGATTTTGATCCTGCGGTTTCTTTCTCTCTCTCTAAATTAGAACAATATGCCTGTCAGGCTAATCAAAAGTGTTCAAAAATTTGTACAATGATACCTTGACATGGAAGCTTAATTTATTTTATGACCAAGCTTGTAGCTCAAATTGCTTGTATGTCAAGTCAAATTTCCCTATTGAATTGAATTGCCACTCTTGCATTCCTTGACTGGCTGGCGTAGAGGTCCTAGGCCCCCAGAGCATTCTCTCTCTCTCTCTCTCCTCTCTCTCTCTCTCTCTTTGCCTCCCTCCATTCTTCCTTCATATTCCAGGCCAAACACATTTCTTCTGCTCACATTCAACTCTGGGGGCATTGGAAAAACACAGAGGGACGGGAGAAGAGGAGGCAGCCCCCCCCCCCCCATGCAGGTGCACTTAAGGTGAGAGGTTTTTGATGGTGGCTATGCATGCCACTCTCATGCTCCCTGGCTGGCATTTTCTCTTGCTGTCTGCCCTCTCTCTCTTCTTCCTTCACATTCCAAGGAAGAGAGCTAGTTTGTAAGTCAGATCTCTGCTAATATCTTAATGCAAAAAAAAAGAAGAGTCAATTGACAGCTCGTAAGTCAAAAAGGTTGTGAGTAGGGACACTCGGAAGTTGAGGCTCTCCTGTATAAGAAATTAAAGGTATTACCCTTGATGGATTTTAGCATCACAGTTACCTTTTCTTTTCTTTTTTTACTTCTTATGTGATTGGCACAGTGACAGGTTGGGAGTATTTTAAGGGAAGAGAAGCAGTGCACGAGTGAGATTCTCTTGATGTGGAAATTTGCTGAATCCTTTTAGATCCCTTGGAGATCACTAGAATTAATTTTCTTTCTGATAATGTTTATTAGAAAGAATTTGCTAGCAGGACATTTTCATTATGCACAGTAGACCCATGTATTATGTGAGGGACTAATTCCAGGGGGTCCTGTGTGTAATAGGATTTTAATATGTAATCTGGAATCCTTTTCTTACCTTAAATGAACATTGTCTTGGGCTTCTGGCCAAAGCATACTGTAGAATCTTGCTGGAGGACCCAAGATGGATCAACATCTTGGGTCCTCCTGGGGCATAGCGTATGCCGGACTGGCTCAGAATGGGTTACACAGGCAAACAACACCATAGCTGCTATGGAGGTAGGCACAATCTCGATTGCTCAAAGGTGCCAAAACTGTTTTTTCTATACAAGACAGAAAAACCTACTCTAACCACCACCACCACCACCAATTCTCCGTGTTATGGTGGTCATTGGCCATAACACGGGTCACCATAGTTACATGTCACTTGCAATAATGTCAAAAAGGGCTAGATGCATTGCTTCTGTTGCAAATGCAGTTATGCATAATGTGGACTCCCTACAACAGCTGAAAGGTTATTATATGGCATGCTCATAGATACTGCCTGATCCAAATTTTACTTTGCCTCAGTGGTTCAGGACAGACAGCATATAATTAACAACAAAAAAGAAAATAGATGACCTGTGTGTCTAATCTGAAACTGAAAATATTGTCTTAGTTCCAGAAACCACTAAAGGTAGCTAGTTTGGGTAGTGGTAGATATACATTCTGATAATCCAAATCAGACTGACATATCTCATTGTTTTTAAAAACACCTTGAAAAAATTACTGGCAGTGGCATTGAAACTACCAATTATTGATGATAATGATAAATAATAAATGAACCTCTGGTCAAAGCCCCATTTTGACTATCTTCATGTTCCTTGTCTGACATTACACAAACCAGGCCTCACTATCTATCCTTGGCTTGATAATGTTGCACTAGAGAGAGCAGTAGTGTAGTTCTATAGTTCTAGCCCAATAGTTCTCAACCTGTCGGTTTATCAGCTGTTAGGATTTCTGGGAGTTGAAGGCCAAAACATCTGGCAACCCACAGGTTGAGAACCACTGTTCTAGCCCAAATAAAGGTGTCTGTTCTCATTCTTCCATAGTTTGTTATTAAATGTTTTAGATTAAGCATAAACCTTATTTTGTTTGCATGACGTAGATATTCAACGATAAATTCACTTTGCACAATACAGAGCAAACACAGAAAAAAATGCATTGCTGGAGACTACTGGTGTCTGAGGCATAATGGCAGTGCACTCATTCTGAGTTATTGTTCATTGTATTGCAACAGAAGGTAAAATACAGTTATTGTTTCAAGGGTTTTTCTCTGTAGAGGAGATAATAAAAGAACATGTAGGCCTAAAGAGATTTCTTCTTTAAAAAACCAATGTTTCCTTTTCCTTTCAAAATTCTTACAAGTTATTGGAAGCCATTTGATCACACCACTCTCAGACTTTTTGTCACCTTTTCATTAAGTATTTACTTTTTATCAAAGTTGGATTTTTCTCACTTGGATCACTAGAGAAGCCTGTACCTGCCTGTCTCGCTCCAGATCATATTGTCCCTGAAAGCCTGATGAGATAGACTTAATGAGAATTCAGGGACAGTGACTACTTCTGCATGAAAGTTTATTTCTCCTGAATTTCTTCTATTGGGTTCTTCACAGTTATCACAGTTCATTAAATCTCACCACTGTCACAAGAGAAGTTCTAGAAGTGAAATTGTAGGTTATAGAAAAACATTTAACATGTTAAAAACTTTTATTTAAGAGGGTAATATCTATAAAACAACAACATCTACTACAAAGTTATTGGGCTGAAAATGCTTTACCACAACTGCCAATAAACTGGAGTTACTCTTATTTTAAAACGTGAATATATTACTGTAGTAGTTATAGCAGAAGTGAATAATAGCACAATGGACTCTAAGTTAACCAGCACTACTGGGGATTAGTAGATGTCAGATAAATGTAGTTTCTGGTTGCTTGAGAGTTACAATTAAAAAATAAATCTAATTTAACTAAACGTAACCCAAATTATTGTGTTATAAAGACAGTTTTGTGAATGCAGCATGCAATTTTAGTTAAATTGCATTCCATAATTTTTTCAACTTAATGAACATAACTAACATAATGTAAACTTTAATATAATTTAAATGTAATCATACATTTCTGCTAAAATTGATTTTATTTTTATTTTGTAAAGTATTATTTTCTTTGATTACTTTGGCCAGTTGCTTGAGAATCCTGATTGTTTGGGTTCTGTTTAGTTGAGAGTCTACCTGAATAGTTTATCAGTGCCCAAACCATAGGCAATTCACATACATAATAAACAAATTCAGTATAAAAATACTAGAAAAGGCATATAGATCAGTACCATTAAAATACAGTACAATTAAAGCATGTTAAATATAAACAACATACTGGTAATTTATATTTATTTTTTATTTAATGTTTTTAATGTTTCTATTTAATGTTTCAGAAAAGAGTGTCTATCTCCTGACTGTGATTGACTCTATGGAATAGTTCATCTTTTGTTGATGGATTAGATTAACACTATAATTCATTCCAGGGTCAGGAATATAGCACTGACATGTGCATATTTTCTCTTTTCCATGTAATAATTAATCAATAATTAATACATAATCTTGTATATCACAGACCGATCTATCAGAAACATCTAACTAACATTATCTGCGACAGCATATAAAATGAAATACGCTGAGTGAATAATATTAGAAATATACTGAATTGTAGTGGAGAAGTATACAAAAACACATCCATAGCTTTTGTGCAGCAGAAAGTTTTATAACCTTCTAAAGGCCAGAAAATCCAATTAACTAGAGGATAATTGTAACTGACTTCTTTTGACCCTGAGCTTCCAATTTTTAACTGTGTAGTAGATAATATCAGACAATTTAATTGGCAAGGACAATCTATTGTTATTTCAAGATTTTGTTTTGGTAGCATAGATTTTTCTTATTTCCACCCATTCCTCTGTTTCATTTCATGAGTATCACGGACCAGTTTAGGATGGTTTTTTTATTATTTGTGGTCAGGCATAGTTCTGCCTGCTTTCAAAGAAGTAGTCACGTTAGTCTCTTGCAGCATTAAAAAGTGGAAGAATGGGGGAGAGAAAAAACTGAAATGTGACAGCACCTTTAGGACTGAATGGTTTTTATTTCAGATGCTGTATTGTATCCAAAAAAGTAGGGTTATAGCCACAAAAGCTCATGCAAAAATAAAAATCAGTTAGGGCTCATTTACACAGAGCAATTTTATGTGGTGTAAATCTGCCACAAAGCCACAACTGGTCACAATTGGTCAAATCTGGGACAATTGTCCATACAAACTGGGACTGCATCTGCTGCACTAGACCTCCACGTTGCTGCCACTCCTAGGTGACTATGGAGCTCTATCAGAGCACTTGGTCTCACAGAAACTACAGCGGATGTCAGAACGGAGCACCTGCACAACTAGCAAGACGGAAGTAGGAATGGCATGGGGAAGAGTGATGGTGGCAGTGTCCATCTGGACAGTAGATTGAGCCAAATTGGATCTGACACTACAGTCCAGATGGCCCCAAAGCTCCAGGATACTCCAGAATGTCCAGCAAACTCCAGAGCATCCCTTGCCCAACTTTGCTAAATATAGGATAAAGCTGGTTTAAAATGAAAAACCTAGAAGCTACTGTGTATTGTGGAGACAGCCACCAGTCCATTCACAGTCAATACAGGGTTTTGGGCTCTTGTAGACAATATGTCATACTTAAGATTATTGAAAAGAAAGAGGTTGTTGTAGGATTGTTTGAGCTGTGTTGCATCCTATCCTGGTTGAAAGGAAGGGCATAAATTGAACCACTGATTCAATAAAGCCCCTGTGTGTGTGGGGGGGCCCCCCCCCCCCCCACAACTTCAGGCACTTGTCATGGCAGGTGGGTATAGATAAAGCAGAGGTTGGCGACAATGGCCCTCCTGTAATTTTTTGCCTAGAGTTCTGATCAGCTACAACCAATGTAGTCATAATTGCAGTTCAAAAACCTGATCTGCAGCCAACCTTAATATGAATGTTTATTATGCGTAGGGAAAACAGCTTGCAAAAATTGGATTAACCTTCACAATCTATGTGCATCATGAATTTGGGGGGAAAGTATGTAAAAAAAAAACATTATGAAACAACATTTGAAAAAATCAATTCCCGGTTTGAAATTGTTATTCCTGTTTAATTGTGCTGTACTTACTTTGAAAGTAGTTGTTATACTCCAGAAACTTTGTTCTTGTGGCTGCCACATACTATGTTGAATTGGTTGAGACTGTATGAGATATTCATTGAAAAACTATAGCAAAATATGCTGCAGGATAATATCCTGCAAAACATAAGTTTTTGCAGTTTAATCAACTTTTCCCATGTTTTATGATAGAACCAAATAGGAAATTACATTTATAACCCAGGAACTAAATTTTGTTTTATAGTCTTATCTATGTACTTTGCTTTCCTCTGATTTACGAAGCAAGGCAAGGTCAGGCCTGGTTAGTACTTAGAAGGGAGACTGCCAGGAAATGCTAGATTTTGTAGACTATATTCAGAGGAACACAGTGGAAAACTATCTTTGGATGTCTCCTGCCTAATGGTATGAACTTCATGGTCAACAGGTGACTTGAAGACACATACACACAGACTTTTCATATTTAAGTAGATAATTGATGTGCACGTCACCGTATTGTAATACTTTAGCAAACATTATATAGTGACCTGAATCCATTGCTACCCTCAGTTGGAGTAGACTGATTGAATGTCATTTCCCTAAGTAGTGACTTAATCTTGAAGAATTAGCTCAATGGTTGGATTTACACCATTGTTATCTATCAAGTTTTGTTTTTTGGAAAAATTGGTAACTGTACAGTAATATTGTTGAGTTCATTTAATAATTATAGCATTGTTGCATTTGCACTGAAATCTTTTCTAGTTGCCAGGATTTGAAGAACTTCCTCCTCACGCGTTGGGACTCTCTCGATATAACATCTACCTGCTTTGGTTAGCTGCTAACTATTAAAAATAATTACAATACTGAAATGGGGTACTAGAGCGCTCCAGATTACTGCCATGAATTGTATAGGCTAGGGAGCATACTAACTTCCACTTTCCTACTTCACCAGTTTGAGATAGTTACCAGCCCTGTTTATATGGTATTCATCATATGGTAGCCTCACGAGGAAGTTCTTGGCAGTGGCAAATGGTACTGACATGCTTTTTTAGGCTTGTAGGGCATGCCAGCTCCACATACTTTACGTGTGCAGACAGTTATATTAGAACATACTACTTGATGCATTTCATGGTAGCATACATTTACTAGATCAGAATATTTGAAGTCATAACACTTTAGATGCTTTGTGCTCATTTGTTTTTGGATTCAGTGTTGTGCTGTAGCATATGGATATTTTAATCGTTGTCTTCTAATTTAAGAATCCTCCTAAATTTAGCAAATATGGATTTTCTCTCCCTTTTCCAACATGACTGCTCGGGTTCTAATTGAGCATGAAATTAACATGGATTTGTTTATTAGCCTAGAATGCTTTACTCACGTTATCAGTGAAGACAACATGACTCTGGGGATGTTGTTTGTTAGTCTGACTTAGTTTTGTTTTTCTAGGTCGTCTGTAACAAATTATTTTTGAAGAACTTGGTAGCAAGAGGGATTTAGGGCTTCATTTCAGCAGAGAGTGTTCTGGTATTCCTTTGTTTTGACAGTATATTTAGCTGTATATACTCATTTCAAAAGAGACTGATTTCCCCCCCCCAAAAAATACTTGGCCAGAGTGTTATAGATGGGATTGCACAATTCATATTTGTTAAGTATCTGTTTTATGGTTTATTGGTTTGTTTGTTTTGGTCTTCCCTGGATTTAAAAAAGCCTACTGAAGCTTTTTCTCTCTCTCCGCACCCTCTCTCTGAGCATACAGTTTCAGGGACAATTTTGCAATACACAAGTATGTGCTATAGTTTTTGAATTGAACCTTTGTTCTTAGATTGCATCTATTTAAAGCATTGAGGATCTGTTTATTACAGAGTTGGATCATTATTTGCTCCCAACCATCTATCATGAGACTCAGTTTCAGAACACTTAAGCTATTTCATTTCCATCTTACTCTGATTCTGTATATTTTAATAATATGTATTAATAATGTGTATGCATGTCCATGTACATCTGTTGTTGTCGTCATTGTCATCATCATCATCGTACCTTTTTAAAATCATCATCAAGTGTACATGACGCTTTGCAATAAAGCTAGCCAAAGAAAGACAGTGGGGGTGGGGTGTTAAACAGTACTCGGCTCTGTATTCTGCATTGTTTGGGGCTTATTAGGCATATTTTTAGATTAACTGTTTAAGCATCTCTTTAGATTTTGGAAAATCTATGAAGAACTCCTTTTCAGATCTATTAAATTCTACAGAAGGGTGAAAGTAGAAACATGGGATTTCCCATAAACTATCAATGGGTAGTGTTCTGGTACAAATACAGGAATGGCAAGTACAGACAGATTTGTTCTGACAGGAGGTCCTTTGTGGATCCAAGTATGAAATATCAATTTTTAAAATATTGCTTCCATATGGGATGCTGTAGATTCTTGACCTGAGTTATAACGAATGGATGTTTGATTTTTTCCTTACATACGGCATAGTAGTGTGTTATAACATATTATGAATTTCATTGCGATCCTCATAAAATTGTAATTGTACAGAACTAACACTTGTTTAGGTGAGGAGTGTGTTGAAAACCATGTATTGTTACTTTGCATGTATTTACTTTTTTGGACCTTCTTTCTCTTAGTCCCACTACAGAAACAACTGCTTGCACAGTAAAATTATTCCTAAAATTAACACTTTTGGATTCAGATGGATGATTTTTGATCTAGGAAAACTTTCTGTGCTGGTAATGACCATGGATAACACAAATTAAGCTGAATTTATATGTAAGTCTGAACAGGTCCATTTTAAGTGGAACTCCAATCATATATACATAGAAAGAGCGAGCACTTTGGGCAGTATAGGGAAGGATTACCCCCCTCCCCGTGATGCTTATTTTTATATCTGTGCCCCTGTTCAGAAGATTTCACATCACTTTCTGTCCCTATGATGACTGGATTTTGAAAATTTGGCTTGTTGTGGAAACAAGGATTGGTGATAAAGTTTTCCCATGATAATACTTTCAGGAGTGAATATTCCCTTCTAGGAGTAGCTTTCTCTCACTTCCTGTTGTCAAACCCCGTTCTTAATTATGAGTTGTTTGTAAGTTCGATGCTTGTAAATTGAGGTTTGTGTGTACATGACGTAAGCATTCTAACTTGTAGGAAACAAGTATGGCAATTTGGGCTAAAGCCACCAGCAAATACACTGTATCTTGTTTTTAAAGGCAGTTTCCCTCAAGCACCTTTTTTGAAAGAAACTTCAATTTTGAAGGACAGTGACTGTGTTATTCTTCTTTTGATGACAGCAGTGTCACTTCATCTTTATTGTATTATTGGCGATCTCTGTTGGAGATTCTTCCTCTATTCACTTCCCCACAAGCAATAGACTTATGTGAATATCTGCCTCTGGAGGGTCACCATGACTCAGGGTTCATCTACCTGGGACAGTGGTGGGGTGGAGTCTGCATGGCCTGGCTGGATTGTCACCTTATCTTCCCTGTCACCATTACCACTGTTAGATGACTGCAGAGCTCTGGCAGACCTTCTGGTCTTTGCGGGTCCCTCATGTACCATCTTTCAGCAGGTTGATTAGAAGCAAATAAAATAGCACAAATGGCATGACATAAACATTCTTCCTTTGGTTTCCTTTTCTCCTTTTGTTGCAAGTAAAGTATGAGAAAGTGCTTGGTCCAAGGAATAGCTAGCACATAGATTTGATTTGAAGGATTTCCCTTGCACTTTGACCACAGAAATTGCAGGGACCTCCATGCAAAGCTTGGGAAATACTTCTTTATACCACATCTCTCAAAACTCTTCAATCACATGCTGCTAGGGGATGTCCAAAACAGCAGACTTTTTGGAAGTTCTGCTTCCAAACGACTAAAATCACTTTTTGATGTACCTTATGTTCTTTGAACAATAGCTAAGGTACAGTTTTTTTACCAGGTAGCTTAGGTGAATGTGGGTTGCATGAAATCAAAGTCTAAAGCCATTTCTCAGGCACATCAGGTTAAAAGTGTAGTACTGAGAATGGTGTATTTTAGATTTGGCATAATTTAGATATTAGATGCTGATATTTTCTTTAAATATTCAAAATGCAAAAGTATTTGTGTTTTAAAAGTTATGTTTGCAGTGACAATTTACTATTATTTTTACATACTAAGTAGCTGATCCATAGAATGCAGTGACAAACATACTTTTTTGGGAAAAGGTGCCATTGCACTGACTGAGACTTACTTTTGAGTAAAGATATATAAGCTTTTAGTGTTGTTTATGTCTACAGGAATCTGAGAAATCTTGATTAATTTACAGTAGACTTCTATAACAGCAATGCTGGAGATAAACATTTTAAACAGAACTGTTAGCTCTTCCCAGTGAAATTTCTAATATGTTAATATGAAATGTAGTAATTTTGCCATTCAGCTTTGTGGTCACTGTTAAGTTTATTACATCTGCAGTAGCAATCACTCTGAAATATAGAAGTGGCTGCATTAAATCCTTTGTTGGCAATTTAGTGTGCGATTGAGTATTGAAATGCAGCAAAGCAAATAATGAAGGCATATGTTTACCTATAATTCTTTTTACCTTGGGAGAAGAATTAAATAGGAACAGTTTGGTCGTTGTCACATTCTTAACAGTTGCTTTCAAGCATGAAAAAGTCCTGGTTCTCGGAGGATTTACTTAGCAGTTTGAATGGAGAGATCTTTACTGCTAATGGAACTGAGATGGCAGGCTTAAGCAATGGGGTGCTTTATAGCCTCTTTAGCCACTTGAGAAGATGTTACATCAAATAGCTGAAATTGTCCCAGTCTCCAATGGTGTACGGGAAGTTGCACAGAGATTGGTGAATAAATAATTTAGTGTTGTAAGAATGTCTGCATGCCAGAGTGTTGCATGTATCTAAAAGCTTGATTTTACAAAAGATTTAATATCAGGAGACATTCTGTAGCTTATGTTGGGCTTTTTTTTTTACTCTAGGGAGCATTTACTGATAACTTGTGGTGATGGGGGAACGACCTAATCTACAAAGTAGTTCATATAATGATTGCCCTCTATTTTAAAAAAGAAAGAAAGAAATTATATATAATAGATAATCCCAACAGTAAAAAAACATCATTCTGTACTGCAGAAAGGCTAGAAGAGAGCATATATAATTGGTATGGTGTTGTTCAAGAATATCAGTATTTCTAAGCATTAAAATATTAATCTTATATTCATGTTCAATCTTTTGACTGAGACCGTCGCCAATTGGCATTCTTTCACTACAAATTTTGTCCACACTTGACTTCCCTCAATGCCATTGATATTTTAACTTCTTTTATGAGCAATGGGTCATTAAATAAGGTATAGATTTGGTAGGCAGGTAAGGGAAGTTTGAATCCCACTAGGAAAAAGAGTCCCTTCACCTTTTGCTTGTCTTGCAATAAAACTGAAAAAAGATTCAAAAGACAGGACATTCCTCATACGGGAGAAGCCTATACTACATGTTCCACAAAACTTTCTTAAATTTTCAGCTACAAAAAGCATGAAATTTGATCTATAATGCAGCATGCTCACATGTGGCCTGCAATTCTCAAAACGTGGTCATCAAAGTTTGATACAAAAGGAGAGGTTCAGGAGAAGGTCTCATATCAATTTTTGCTACAAAATGTGTGTTAGGGCTTAGTTTCCCTTAGTTTCAGGGATTATCTAATTTTTCCAAATTGACTTTTTATGAACTTTAGATAGAACTTACTGTATTTTTGAGCATCCTCAAAATCTTTTGAGCATCCTCAAAATCCCGAAAAACCATGCTAGGGCTTATTTTCAGGGGTGGTTTTATTTTCAGGGAAACAGTATTACCTTAAATAGTTCATATTTGATAGATTATGTTTGAAAGATAAATCCTTGAATAAACTTTGCACTAGTCATATCTCAGCCCATTATGACTGTTGTATGAATTAATGGCTTGGCCCCTACATATACTCAGCATACTCCTTGTTTTAAGCATTTGTTGTTGTGGCTGGCATCACAGCAACATATTCAGTGGCTACCAGTCGTTCTGGAATTCAGTGCACTAGACCTGCAGTGATTGGGTATATACACATCTTAGCATTTCTGAGCAATGGGTGGGACTGCAGACACTGTATGTTTCCCTCAACCCGGCAAGGAATGATGTTGATGCTTATTTAATCAGCAGTTCGCAATGCTGGAGCAAAGTGCCTGGAAATTATATAGCTGCCCACACAAGTTACTAATTTTCAAGTTTTAGCTAACAGGCACAAATATGTGCAGATCCCTGCAACATTTAAAAAAACTATCAGTCTCATATGAGATAAATTGAGATGTACCTGCTGGACTCACATGTGAAAGTATTCTCACATGTGAGTCCAGCAGGTACATCTCAATTTATGGAAACTAAAATGGCACTACCTAAAAGAATCCTCCACCTCATGCGACTGTGGAGCATAACAGACAAGTCCACATCTGTGTGCTTGTCTGCAATGTACTTCCTCATGCAAAGAGGAAGAATTGTTTGAGGCTACAGACAATGCAATCACTGTTGCCTGTTCTTATTCAGAAGATATTTATCTGCTTGTATTCCTTCTATTTTTATAAGTTTAATACTAATGTATGCAATACTTTTTATATGACATAAATAAATAAATAACAGGAAACTCAGAGAATGTGTGTGTCTGTAATGACCTCATCACATGGAGGCCAAGAAGTGTCTTCTCCCTGCTACTCTGCACTGCCAGCATGCTGCCGGCACAGTGTCCACTGGAGCCCATCAGATGATGCAGGGTTACTTCCGGTGGGCCTCTGTTGGGTTCCATGCTAGCAGCATGTCAGTAGCGCAGAGAGATGGAGCCCTGAGGACCAACGATGGTAAGGTCAAAAATGGTACACTGCCCCCCCCGAAGAAACTTGGCAAAAGCTACAAAAACATGAACACCAATTGTTGGAAATGCAACAAGACAGAAGGGTCATATTACCACCTATGGTGGACCTGTGAAAAAGCTAAAATGTATTGGAGGAGAACACATGAAATAATACAGAAAATGTTGAAGATAAAAATACCTTTGTGTCCTGAGACCTTTTTGTTAGGAATGAACGAGATGAAGCTAGAAAATAATATAGATAAACTACTTTTTCTCTTGAGTACAGTGGCCAGAATATGCTATGCAAGAAGCTGAAAGGAACCAGACACTCCGGACGAAGAGAAGCTCCTGATGAAAATCCTAGACATAAGAAACATGGACCGACTGACATTCCTGTTGGCAAGGAATAAGGGAACCCCGCTAAGGGAAACGGATTGGACTTTAGTACTGGAATATATGAAGAACAAAAAACTAAAGATTGAAGTATTTTAATAGAAACAACAAAGTAGAGAAGTACCGGAAGATGACAACCTGTGACTATTGAGCTAAGGAAAAGGAAGAACTCCACCCAAAAAGGACTTTGGAAGTCAATTTTATTTTTCCTCTCTTAACTTTTAAACTATACTTTTCCTCTCTCCCTTCCTGCCCCTCTCTGCTTCTCCCACACACCCAACCCCCCTATTGTATTCTGCCCCATTTCTATTTCGCCCCTCTGTTCCCCAATCTTCTCACTGTTTTTATGTATATATCAAAAATAGCATTCTCTAATAAAGATATATTTTTTTAAAATGGTACACTGCCCCACGGTTTCCCCCGTTGTCTGCTGGCTTCTCGGTCTCCATGTGATGAGGTCCTAAGTATATATTGTATTTCATTTCATCTAAGGCACACTTTCCCATTTTAGGGACTTCAAAAACAGAATGCACCTTAGATTTGATAGTGCCTTTGATTCAATAGTGCCTTGGATTCACTGGTTTTTATTTTGTTTCTAAAACTTCCTTACATCTAAGAGAGAGGAGTAGGAAGAGTTCCAGCCCCAAATGTCTCTGCCAGCCCCATCATTTTGACCTCAGCCAGATGGCCATGTAGCCATCTGGCTGAGCTAAGCATCACTTCCTGCTCCCTCAACAGGCCCATAGACTCATGCAAACAAGATGACTAGCAAGTTTTTTTTTCATGTTTCTTCTTCACCCCATAGAAAATATTGCACTGCAAAGCTGCATAAAAGGTATTGTACATGCAGAGGAAATTCTAAGAAATATCCTAAGAATAAGAACATGATTTTTCTTTAAACTAAAGGTTCAAAAATGGGATGCACTTTTGATGGCATCTTATACTCAATAAATACTCAGATTGATAAAGAGATAGATCACAGATTAGCAAAGGCATATAGTGCATTCGGAAGGCTTCACACAACAGTTTGGAGTAATAAACACCTGAGGCAAAGCACCAAAATCAGTGTGTACAGAGCTATCGTACTGTCCATTCTCCTTTATGGGTCTGAAACATGGGTCACATATCGCCAACACCTACAACTCCTCGAACGCTTTTATCAGCGCTGTCTTTGCACAATCCTAAATATACACTGGACTGACTATGTGACGAATGTTGCTGTCCTTGAGCAAGCAGGGATCACCAGCATTGAGGCTATGCTATTGAGAACACAGCTGCGCTGGGCAGGGCACGTCTCTAGGATGGAGGACCACCGCCTCCCAAAGATACTACTCTATGGTGAACTTGCCACGGGTCAGCGCAAGAGAGGTGCCCCCAAAAAGAGATATAAGGACTCCCTGAAACAACATCTCAGGCTCGGCCAGATTGATCACCAACAATGGTCCACCCTGGCCTCACATCGGGAGGCATGGAGATGCACTATCCACAATGCTGTGCCCTCTTTCGAGAAGACACGGCGAATGGGTCTCAGAGAGAAACGACAATGCAGAAAGAACTGCAACTTAGAAACAACATCACCCAAGGAGACTTTCTGCTGTTCTTTCTGCAACTGAACTTGCCTATCTAAGGTTGGCCTTTTTAGTCATCAACGCGCTTGTAAAAAGTCCTTCCTAAGAATCTTCATTCGTGAAGTAAAATGCCAGATATACTCAGTAAACTATGATGTGTAGGCGAGATTTGAACTGTCTGAAATATATTTTGCCATCATTCTACTCATCTGAATTCAAAGTATGGCCTGAACAAACTTTTATAACATAATAAAATAACAAATATTATGCAAAATGTGTTATGCAAACACCTGTCATCCATCTCTGTTAATAAACTTGGTAGAGATGATGACAAAAGTGATTATAAGAGCTGAAGAGTTTACCTTTTACCACTCTGACAGCTTCTGAAGTCACATATCATAATGGCACTGCTGAGTTAGATGCATCATGGTTGGGGCAAATAAAAAGATTAGTACATTGCTTTCAAATTAAATTGGTCATGGTATGAATCTGTGGCTACCGCATCAGCATCTAAAGAATAAATCCCATTTGCGCAATACTACCTTGGCTGTGAAGGGATATAGTTAAATTGAAACCTTATTGCCATCTGAGCACTAAAAAAGCGTTGTGTTGATTCTGTTATGTGGAATTTCCAAATGATAGTGATTGCCAAGAAATCAACCTTGTATGCTACAAGGGGAAAATGTCTTTGCTGTAGGCACTGTAACACTGCCCTTCCCCTGAACTCTAATCAGATCCCTCAAAGGAACAAAGCCTTCAGTGCTACTTGGGCCAGTCTTCCCCATGCCACTAGACACCATAACTTCACCTGACCCTCAGCGGAAAGGACCAGCCTTCTGAGCTGAGTACTGACCTCTAAGAGCTGCCACCACAGCTCAAATAACTATATTTTCTTCATGTTTCTTCACCCAAAACATACCCACTAGATCACCCAGACTACCAGAATCGGAATAAAATTGCAATAAATGCGTGACATAAGCAGGAAAGGAGCTCATTAATAGATTTTTTCAGGTTGGGGCAGTTCCATTTTATCTCATTGATGCAGTAAGGCTCTAAAATTGTGGTCTGAAGCTTATGATGGTAGTACATGATATATGTAGTACATGATATACGTAGTACATATGTATTGTCACATGGATGCAAAAATCTATAAACAATTTGTAAGAGCTATGCAAATCGTGTGAGCTGGTATCAATTTCTGAAAAAGTAGAGTGGAAAAAAATATAGCTCACTTTTTAGTCTAAAAAGTTCTGACCCTTTTATTAGCTTTTAGTTTGATTCTTATATTTGACTTCTTTTTAGTGACCCTTTTAGTGACATCTCACTATGGTAAGATAAGCACTTTTATTTAGGTCAGTAGACCCAGTTTCAGGATTTTAAAAGGCTAGGAACTATAATTTCCCCTTAGAGATTTCCCTGGCCAACTTTCATGACATAGCATAGAATTTGGAGATTTAACACTTTTCTCATCAACAGAACATGATATTCGCAGTTATTCTGGTGGTAGCACACACCTGTGCCACCATATTTTGTGAAGTACAGTATTCATTTTACTCCTAAATACGTAAATAGGGCTGACTTCGGTGCATTCATAGAATATTAAGGCTCTGGAAATCTTATTTGCTCTTAGCTGCATGGTAGTCTTTTCAATCAACTTAGATCGTTCACATATGATAGGCTTATAGGGCTCCATGAATAAACTGGACAATGTATGAAAGTTTCAGGGGTATTCAGAACTTTTAATTTCAAAAGAAGGGAAAAATGACCTGAAAATCTGCCAATCATTACCCTCCCCCCCTTTTTTTAAGACTCTGTGTGTGACTGGTTGTGGTATGACTGACAATGGCCATTGGTAGCTTTTGATGCTATCTATTGTAGTATCCTTCTGCTTCTTCCAATGATTCTGATCCTTACTAGGAGTGTAACTCCAGTTAATGGAGATTCTTACTTGACTTCATTGCCATTGGTCTGGTACCACAATTTCTGTTACTTATTTTCAGCTGACTTCAAATAAAACTTTTTGGTTCCAAATTAATATCTTTAATTGGACTGGATGACCACATTGAAGTTTAGTTCATGCAAAACATATAGGCTCCTGGACAATCAAATATTGTCTACCATATAAAGAGCCTGCCATATAAATGATACTTTTGAAGTTCTTTTGTTTTTGTGAAATACTGTCAACTACCATAATATGTACCTTTTGGCCCCAAAGCAATTCAAAAATACCAGGACTTTCCACTTGTTTTTTTAATCTCTGGATAAAAATAGTTTAGCTTTATTTTTTTATTGACCACTTTTTAATTTATGGAATATGCCATTATTTGCATAAATATTTTTCTGAAAAAAGTGATAATTAAAATATGAATTTTATTACTTCTACTATTGGAAATATTTTTAATATAACTGTCAAAGAAAAATGATCAAAGATTTGTATCAGTTTTGTTCAAAGGGGCAAAAGGTTATTGCCATTTATGAATAGTTAAGAATGAAGATCACAGTTTTCCACTTCTGTAAGTGTGTTGATAGTTGAAGAAGCATCTGGGACATCTTTTTTACAGGGATCTTGTGTAAGCCGAGACCTCCATGTCTTCCTCTTCTTTTCCGCATCAGGACTGGGCATATGACTAGTCCAGTCTCCCAGAGAGTAGAAGACTTACCTGTAATATTATAAAATTAACTGAATATCCTCAATTGCCATTCATACGTAAAAATGTATTTTCTGAACTTTATCTATAAAGTGAGTTTGTTGTTCTTTCACATGAGCTACTACTTATAAATTTCGTGCTTCTGTTTTCAACTTTTTCTCAACAATTCTTTGCTGTTGGAAAGTTAGTAACTGGCAGTTCTCTTCGAGTTCTATAGCTTTCTCATTACTGTTTTAACGTAGCAAAATATTTCAACTTGTAAATATCATACCACCAAAAATAAACCAAGCAGGACACTTTAAGGAATAAGCAAATTATAAATTATTTATTTATTTATTATTCAGATTTATATGCCACCACTCCCCAAGGACTCGGAGCGGGGGATCTCTGGGGTTGGTAGGGGGCGAGACAGTCTCTCAGGTGCACCGGCTCTGGGCCGTATAAGGCCTTGAAGGTAATAACCATCACTTTGAAGGTGATCCAGTGCTCAATCGATAGCCAGTGTAGCTCCTGCAAAATTGGTGTTATACGGCATCTCATTGGGGCCCTGGTGAGGAGTCTAGCAGCTGCATTCTGCAGTAGCTTGAGCTTCCGGATCACCGACAGAGGTAGGCCAATGTAGAGGGCATTGCAGTAATCCAGTCATGAGATGACGGTGGCCTGGATCACCGTAGCTAGATCGTCTCTGGACAGATAGGGGGCCAGCCGTCTAGCCAGCCGCAGGGGGCCAGCCATCTAGCCAGTGTTCCCTCACTTATTGCGGTTGTTCCGTTGCAGGATGACCCGCGATAAGTGAAAATCTGCGAAGTAGGGATGCTCCCCACTTCAGTGGGTGGAGTGTCCCTACTTCGTAGCGGTCTCCTACTCGCCACCTCTGCTGCTCCCTGCCTCGGAGGTCCCTTCCTCACCTGGCTGAGTGCCCAAGCCTGATGCCCAGTCTGGCAAGGAAGGATCAGGAGCAGCAGAGGAATGAGGAGAAGGATTCCGCTGCCGACGCCCTCTTCGGTGGTGGCCTCTTCCTCCTCGCCACCTCCGTTGCTCCCCGCCTCAGAGGTCCCTTCCTCACCAGGCTGGGCATCCAGGAAGGAGCAGGGAGCAGCAGAGGGACAAGGAAGAGGACACCGCCACCGAGGCCCTCTTCAGCGGCGGCCTCATCCTTTTCTCTGCCTCCACTGCTCCCCGCCTCGGAGGCCTCTTCCTCACTAGGCTGGGCACCCTTGGGCGCCCAGTCTGGCGAGGAAGGAATGGGGAGCAGCTATACAGTGTTCCCTTGCTGCTCCCCGCGAAACAGCAAGTCCACAATGAGCAAACCGCGAAGTAGCGAGGGAACACTGTATTTCCCATTTTCAAAATACAGGTTGAGACTCACCAATCCAGAAATCTGAAATCTGAAACACTCCAAATTCTGGCCAAATTCTTGTTCTACGCATGAAAGAGAGACAAGGTTCCTCGACATGCTAGCTGATTATTCCCTTGAGCAGATGGTCATGGAACCAACCAGGGGAAAGGGGATCCTGGACTTGGTGCTAACTAATGAACAAGATCTCGTTCAAGATGTCCTTGTAACTGAGCCCATAGGTACCAGCGACCATAACACAATAACCTTCAACTTAAGTTTGGATAGCAAACTGTAAGTGAAAACTAACACGGAGACATTAAACTTTCACAAAGGGAATTTCACCAAAATGAGAAAAATTGTAAAGAACAAACTAAAAGGAGCAGTACAAAAAAATCAAATCCCTCCAAAATGCTTGGAAACTGTTTAAAAATACCTTAAAACAGGCCGAACTAAAATGCATTCCAATAAAAAGAAAGAGGCATGGAAAGTCCAAAAGGACACCAGTATGGCTTACAAATGAAGTAAAAGATGTGATTGGAAAGAAGAAAAACTCATTTAAGAAATGGAAGGCTCTTCCTACCGAGGAGAACAGAAAGGAACACAAGCTCTTGTAAACTAAATGCAAAGCAACAGTCAGGAAAGCCAAGAGATATTTTGAGGCACATATAGCTAAGAATATTTTTTAAAAAAACTTCTTTAAGTACATCAGAAGCAGGAACCCAACTAGAAAAGCAGTTGGGCCACTCGACGACAATGGTCAGAAAGGGAAAATCAGTGAAGACAAGGAGATTGCTGAGCGGCTAAATGACTTCTTTGCCTCCGTTTTCACACAGGAGGACAGACAACATATGCCTGCAGCTGAGTCAGTTTTTTCAGGGAGGGAATTAAAAGAATTAAAACAGATAGAGATAAACAAGGAGGATGTTCTCACATGCCTTACTAAACTAAATGTCAACAAATCACCAGGTCCAGACGGCATCCACCCCAGAGTTCTTAAGGAACTCAAGTGTGAAATTGCTGAACTTCTAGCTAAGATATATAACCTTTCTCTAAGATCAGGCACTGTACCCGAGGACTGGAGGGAGGCAAATGTAACTCTGATCTTCAAGAAAGGATCCAGAGGTGATCCAGGAAATTATAGACCACTCAGTTTAACCTCAGTTCCAGGCAAAGTGATGGAAACCATTATTAAAGAAAATATTACTAGACACATAGAAGAACAGGCATTGCTGAAAGAAAATCAACATGGTTTCTGCAAAGGCAAATCATGTCTTACTAGCTTGTTAGAATTCTTTGAGGGTGTAAATAAACACATAGATGAAGGGGACCCAATTGATATTGTTTACCTTGACTTTCAAAATGCTTTTGACAAAGTCCCTCACCAAAGGCTCCTAAATAAGCTCTTCAGCCATGGAATCAGAGGACAGGTCTTGTCCTGGATTGGAACCTGGCTAAACTGTAGGAAAAAAAGGGTGGTAATAAATGGACATTTCTCTGGGTGGAAAGAGGTGAGAAGTGGCGTACCCCAAGGTTCAGTTTTGGGTCCGTTACTTTTTAATTTATTCATTAATGATCTGGATGTAGGAGTGAATTCTGAGGTAGCAAAGTTTGCAGATGACACTAAATTGTTCAGGGTAGTTAAAAATGAAACTGATTGTAAAGAGCTCCAGAAAGATCTCTCGAAATTGAGTGAATGGGCAACAAAGTGGCAAATGCATTTTAACCTAAACAAGTGTAAAGTCATGCACATCGGGGCAAAGAACCCCAACTACACCTACCAATTGATGGGGTCAAAGCTTTCTGAGACAAACCAGGAAAGGGATCTTGGGGTTTTGGTGGACAGCTCAATGAAGATGTCAACCCAGTGCGCAGCAGCAGTGAAAAAAGCAAATTCTATGCTAAGCATGATCAGAAAGGGAATCGAAAATAGGTCAGCAAATGTTGTATTACCTCTCTACAAATCTATGGTAAGGCCACATTTGGAGTACTGTGTACAATTCTGGTCCCCGACCTTAAGAAGGATATAACGGAACTGGAAAAGGTACAGAAAAGGGCAACAAGAATGATCCAAGGGATAGAGCTGCTCCCTTATGAAATCAGGTTGCAACGCCTTGGTCTTTTCAGCCTTGAAAGACGGCATTTAAGAGGTGACTTGATCGAAGTATATAAAATCATGCATGGGATAGAAAAGGTGAATAAAGAAAAAATATTTTCTTTGTCACAAAACACTAGGACTAGAGGGCACTCCCTGAAGCTCCAAGGTAGGAAAATTAGGACTAATAAAGGGAAATATTTCTTCACCCAGAGGGTCATTGGGTTATGGAATTTACTTCCAGAAGAGGTTGTGACAGCTGTCAGCCTGAAAAACTTCAAGGCAGGATTAGACAGATTCATGGATACCAAGTGTATCGGTAGTTACTGAAAAGGCAGGATTTCCCTGGCTACTGGTTGTGGGGGGTCGGGAGCAGGTTAGGGTTTTGCCCTCCCTTCTGCTCGAGATCCCCGTGTACAACTGGTGGGCCTCTGTGTGATACAGAATGCTGGACTAGATGGGCTGAGGTCCGATTCAGCATGGCTCTTCTTATGTACTCCAAACTTCAAAACCTTTTGGTGCTAGCTGTGTACGTTCACTTTTAAGGCAGAGGTTGTGGCATTCCTGCTCATTGGTTTAAAAACTGGAAGGGGGCAGCTTGGAGCACCCCAAAGATCACGTGTGGAATGTGTCTTGTATTTTTAAGTTCAGTATCAGATCCCTATTTTATTCAGTCTCTCAGATCCATACTAATACACAATATAAGTATATAAACGAACCAGAGTCTGGAGAGAGACATGAGGATCTGTGAAATAGTAGGAGGCATGGATTTCCACTGAGCACTATGCTTGGATTCTCACCATTCACAGATATTCTGAAATCCGGACTCTAAAACACTGCTATTTCCAAGCATTTCAGATAATAAATACCCACACTCTTATATACATTTCGGAGGTAATTCTCCCTCTTACCCAAACTTCTGTAGTTTTTCTGGAAAACAAATAAATAATAAACTTCATATTTAGATGACTTAAAACTTTCTGAAAGTTGTAGATCACAAGAATTGCTTCTCTGAATACTTGTGGCGATGGCAATATATTTGTTTGTTACTTCTGTGCCTTTCTCCAGAGCTTTATATATAAAAATGTGTTACCTAAGCTGTTGCAAGTAATGAATACTGAAGTGACTAAAGGACAGCTTGAAGATAATGAAATGTGCTTGAAGAGAATGACATTATAGAGAATATATTGTTTTAAAGTGGATCAAATCCTGTCTTTGTTAATATGAAATTAATGATGTTGTTCCAAATTTGCTTGGATGCAGTCAGGTCAGTAACTGGAATAAGAATATGATGTGAGGGGTAACAGGTAAGTTGGAGCCCATTTTTAATTGAATTTCAAAGGTCAGCAAATATCACACATAATTAAGGTTGGATTATCTTGGATATAATTTTTATTATAACCTTGAAGATAAAACAGATTCTCAATTGGGTTCTCTTTTCTAAATAAGATTTTAATTTTATACAGTCATTAAATATGAGACAATATTCTCATTAGTTCTCTACTTCTGTGATGTCACTGTTTTTGTAAAATAGTAAATTATAATATTCTTCAGTAATCTCAAGCAACAATTTAAATATTCCCTTTATTTTACCAAAGTTTTCATGTTTATCGATATGGTCATAATCCTTTGGAATGTATTTAGAACATTTATACTTTTTTGCCAAAAAGCTGCCAGAGTGACTTACAAATTGTTTATTCGACAGGCTTGCAATCTAAGGAACTCATCATACTATAATTTATTGTGCTATTATTCCATTTTGATTGCCATGAGAGCATCCTATTAAATGCTGGGATTTGCAATTTAGGGAAGGGCATTTATAATTCTCAGTCAGAGAGCTCTTAGTCCTCATTAAACTATGTGTACAGTCCCCAGAATTCATAAGAATTCATAGCCTAGCAGTTAAAGTGGAATAATACCACTATAGCAACAGAAAAGAAAATGGAAAGGATGGGTTTTAAGTCCATTAAAACTTGTCTGTTCTTTCAATGGAAGGCCAAGGCAGAGGCAAAGGGGGAAGCTCTTTCATTGCTACTGTAGCTTTCAGGAGCTTCTGTGTTTGACACTCTTCTCGCTCTCCAAGGCCACCATTCCTTTTATTTCTGTTACCATTATATACTAGTCAATTCATTTTATTTCTCTTAATTTTGTCTCCCTAGATCATAAACCTGAGATTGAAACATGTTTAAGTTAAGTTTAAAATCTAGCTTTTTGTTTTTTCTAAAGAAGCTAAAATACTTTAATTGGCTCACAAAGGAGGGTATAATAACAGTTGAGCCACATATCAGAGCTCCACTCTACAGTTTTTTGTAACTTATACAAAAAAGCAGAATTTAAGAGAATATCTATCTATCTATCTATCTTGGGCCAAATAGACTCTGTATTTTAGAATGAGTCTAAAATGTAGAATGAATTAATGACTATAAAGCTCTAAACGGTTCTGGCCCAGCTTACTTGTCCAAACGCATCCACCCCTACGTCCCACCTTGAAATCTACGATCATCCGGGGAGGCCCTGCTGTCGCTCCCATATACATCTCAAATGCACCTGGCGGGGACGAGGAACAGGGCCTTCTCGGCAGTGGCTCCCCACCTATGGAACACACTCCCAACTGAGATAAGATCGATCTCTTCCCTCCTAGCTTTTTGAAAGAAAGTAAAGGCACGCGTTTGGTCAATAAATGCAATCAGCACCTTAAGGGACGAACTGGATTGGCGTGAAGACTGATGAGGCTGGTTTAATGTGTAATGATGACTTGGATGGTTTTAATTATGTTGTTTTTATCATGATATCTTGATGTTGTGAATTTTTGTATTGTTGAAATAGCCTGTTGATGGGGCTGAATGTAAGCCGCCCTGAGTCCCCCGGGTTAGAAATATGGTAAATAAATAAATAAATAATAAATAAATACTTGTACTGTGCTGAATATAATAAAATTATACCTAAGATTCCTGGACAAATGAACAGTAGTATATCTGCATTTTTGAAAACAGTGGCTGAAAAAAAATCCTGCCTCAGCAAACACACAGATTATGGTTGTTTATAATGTAGAAGTACATAGAAACAAGATTAAAAAAATAGATTAGCAAAAGTAGACATTAGCGTTTTAGAAAATTTTAGATGCAGTGGTGACATTTTCTCTGGACATCATTGTAAAGAGCAATGAATAAACAATAGCTTGCATTCTCCAAACGGCAGACTGAACTGAGCTAGGAACATGGGACTCTAAGCTTGTACCTCTCTTCTCCAACCCCAGTTCTTCTCCCAGAGTCACTGCTGATAACTTTTTCAAAAGCAAAGGAAAGGAGCGGGGATGTGTGCATGGACAGTTACTAGAAATTGCAACCTTTCACTTTAAGTTGAGGTGCTTCCTGTTTATAAAGACTCTTTTTTTTGTTTAGCCGGTAATACTCTAGTAAATGCCTTTACTGTTTTATCAGAGAAAATGCCTCATTTGGTGGCAAAGGAACAAACAGCCCTGTTTATTGTAGTATCTGGTTTAGTTTCCTAAGCAAAATAAATAATTTGTTTTTGGACCTGGGTGGTTCAAATAGCTGATCGGGAAACTGTTTCTGTTTATTATGGAGGGGCTCATATCAGACTTCTTTTCCTCATCAAGCGAAAATAGCATTAAAGAAGTATTTATTACCTTTTGATAACAAAGACACAGCTATTGTTAACATCCAACATTTTTGTTATATTGGTAGTAATTTTAAAAACAATTTTAGAACAATTTATATATAATTTATAAATCCGCTTATCTGTCAGTAATTTCTTTTTTATGGAAATGAAGCTTGCATACATAATTGATAAGAAATTAGCAGTAATCAAATATGTAAAACTTTTTTTCTGACAGAAAACTCAACCAGCCTTCTATTTAGGGTAATTGCATATGATGTTCATGAAGATACCAGATTTACAGAATGGTACTTCAAGATATCCTCCCCCACTAAATAATAATAGTGGTGACTGTCAAAGATACTTTTTCCTTATACCGGAGCAATCTGGGTATTTAGGAGATGAAGTTAGAGTTTGGATGTGATTTGAATTGTTTGGAAGTATGAATTGTAAAATAATTTCAATGTTAATACATGCCAAACTGGGAGACATCTTTGGGTGTTTCTTCTGGTACTAACATGGACAGAACCTTCAAGGAATTCTAAGAGAGTCTTGCAGTCTTTACATATTGAATATATGAAACAGACATATAACTGAGCCATAATAAAGCTTAGTAGAAGTTACTTCTGGGGGGACTCTTTTTCCATGTTCTGTGTTAGATCTTGACAGTAATACAGTGACCGTATGCCAACATTAGATGAAGCTTGAAAGCACATTGGCTACTGGTAAATGTCAGTGATGGCACATGGACCTAGGTTTGCATTGTAGCTAATGTTCATCTGTCTAAATTCTTGTGTTAGATTTAATACTAATTTTGTAATGTTGACTGGCAGATTGAAATTAGGAAGACCTCTTAGATTCTTATCTGTTTAATTTTGCCATTTTATCCCGAGACAGTCTTTTTCTGCTATCCTAACACCATTGCTGTTAATGACATACGGTGGTGTGATGGAGTTTGAGCTAATCCTGAGGTTTAAATAAACGACTCTCCATTATCTCTGCCTTTTGAATGTGCCACACCAGAAATCTGATGGATTAATGTAACATAGCTACTGCTAATTGCTGATATAGGAGTATTTAATCCAGCGAAGCAATCACTGGAATGTGAAAAGGGAGGTGTTTTCATAGCTTCCCATACTGTGTGTTAATCAGTCATGGTAATTCCAAGAGTAAACAGTAGATATCTACTGTGAAGAATCTTTAGAATTTTTTAATGGCTCAATGCCAAATGGAAAACAATTTTCATACCTTTTAGAGTACATTGAAAGCAATTTCTTTTTATATTAATAGCTGCTTAAACTAGGAATGTGGACATTGATGCATAGAGTGATATAAAGGTTTACAGTCACGAACATAATGTAAAAATAATGGTATATCTAGTGGGTAAATCCTAAAGGTGGTCTGAATTGTTTAGGCTGGCCAGTGAAGATAGGTGGATCTTCTTGCCTTACATATTTTGGGACAAGCAAAAACACTGAGCTTCATATGCATTAAAATGGTGTAAAGCATGTAGAATGGCATTTAGTGTGATATTCCAAGGATTTTGAATAATATTATGGAACAGTCATAGTTGGAACATAATCTCTGTTTGGTGCAAATGACACTATGGACTGTTGTTTTCTCAAAAAAATAAAGATGTTTATTTGGAGCTGTTGAACTAACAGTGCAACACAACATTGGAGGCTTAGCAATTGATACAAGAAATTAACATCGAACTACTAGTAATTAATGTCACAGCTACAATTCAAGGTTGAATTGTGGGAGAATACAGGGCTTTCTCCAGAGTCAACATCTGACTCTAGTATTACAATTAGACATTATATATATGTGTGTGTGTGTGTGTTGTATATTGCTGCTCTGTGAGGAAATAGGCAGAAGGTTTCTTTTGGTCGTGTCAGGAGTGACTTAAGAAACTGCAAATCGCTTCTGGTGTGAAAGAATTGGCAGTCTGCAAGGACGTTGCCCAGGGGATGCTTGGATGTTTTTAATGTTTTATCTTTCTTGTGGGAGGCTTCTCTTGTGTCACCGCATGAGGAGTTGGAGCTGATAGAGGGAGCTCATCTGATCTCTCCCCGGATTTGAACCTGCAACCTGTCTGTCTTTGGTTCTGCCGGCACAGTGGTTTAACCCACTGCACCACGGGGGGCTCTAGGCAGAAGGTGATGGACAGGATAGGATCTGAACTTCCCTCTGTTCTGTTTATGACATGGAAAACGGTATACTTTTACATGTGAAGCCAGTAAAGAATCTTGTTGTAGCTAATGAAGAAAAAAATGTCCCAGTATGGGCAGAGAAGAAAAAAGGGAAGTAAACAGAAGAGCTGGGAAGTGTTTAGAGGACAGATGTAGAAGTTGTGGTCATGGAAACAAACTGGCTTCTGACTTGTTTGCACCAGTCAGTTCTATTAGGTGAGAAAAGCAAAAGTTAAGTCCTCCAAGGCTGCACTTGGCAATATGCTCCACAGTCTATTCTTTCTGATTATGAAGCAATTCAGAAAAGGGAGGGAGGGGAGATTAAGGCTTAACCAAAAACCAAAAGCCTATTTTGTTTCCAGTAGATCTGGTTTGCCTTTCCAATTTCTCTGTTGAATTAGAGAAAACAAATGGACTCGTTGCCATGTAGAGAATGTTATCTTGCTCTCACCCCTTCTGCAAGTAAAGGAAAGGAGACATATTCATTTAAAAGGTTGTTGCCACATTTTGTTAAACAAAAAAGTTGGGAACATTTCTGTAAATTCAGAGAACTTGCTTCTAAAGAGTTAAGTAAGTTTCATTCAAATTCTTTCTTCAAATCGTTGGCAGTTAGAAGTTGGCCCATAAACTGAGAAAGTGAACAAACGGGGTAATTATTCACTGTTGTGTAATAACTTTTTCTTTTTTAAATATTCTGATGCCCGGCAGCATTTAAAAACAACTTTTAGAGGTCTGCAGTTGCACCCAATTGGATTTGCAGAACTTATTTTGTCTAATATTGTATAGTTTAAGAGCCAATGTGGAGCATCGGACTAGAATTCCAAACGAAACAAAGGCTGTTTTCAGATGTTCACCTCAGGAAATGTTAGTTGCCTGTTGAAGGGAGAATGGGACTGTTCTTGCTGACCTTCTTTGCTGTTGTGTCCTTGTTGCCTCCTTCCATGTGTTGAGAGAGAGCACCTCAGTGACATAGGGGCCAAGACCAGCAAATGTAGTTGTGCTTTTACCCCGTTATGTGATCAGCAATGTGCAGCAATAAAATACGCCTAATAATCCTACACTAGAGCTTAGGAAACATGCTGTTTGTAGTCCAAAAACCCACCTCCAAGATCTGACCTTGAATAATAACCATTCAGTGTAAACGTCCTAACATTCAAAACCCATTCAGTCAGTTAATCCTTTTTAACACGTCATCGCAATAGCTTTTTAATGAGTAAGAAGAGAAAGGGAATAAAATGGGTTGGAAAGGAAGTACAATGAGGATATGTTTAGAATATCTGCGCTACACTTCTTTCTTTGTTATTTTCTTCATCTGTTTCTAGGTGAAGCTGCTTATATTTGACAGACCTTTTGAAGTCTGCACCATGGGATGTATTTGGAAGCGGAGCATTAAACCAATCTGCCAGGAATTAAACTTGATGTATCTCATAAGTAGTTTATTCTTGTCATATCGCTCTCCTAAGAAAAATGCTTTATGGCACCCCAAATCTTTCTCAGAGAGGAAAGTAGCAAGAATCATATGCTTGGCCCAGCATCCCTGCTCTAAATAGAAATCTTTTGCTTTAAACCACAAATGATTTTGTTTTGTTTTGTAAAGCGAACAATTGAGGCTAGAAGCAGTATCTTTGTGGCCTACTTGTGGTGTAAAGAAGTTTCGACAAGAATTTACTGTGTGTTCTGCTTCAGCTGCAATCAATATCTTAGCACCTGTTATTTACTACTACTAATACATTTTATAATCATTTGAATTTTTGAAGTTATTCAAGTGTATGTATTTTGATTTCATAGTATAGCCGTCTCTGGTCAAAACATCATTTTTATTAAACTGGGTCTCCACTAGGCTCATGTTTCAATTGGCCTTCCAACTAGGGTTGCCAGTTCAGGGGCATATCAGGGCCTGCGATCCAGCATATACAAAAAAAACCCCTGGCTGGGGTTTAGCACTTAAGATGGGATGATGGAATAGTAACTTCAATAAAGGAATCTTTCATATTTGGGACTTGATTCTTGTGGACTGTGATAGGCACCTAGAGGTAGAGCAACATAATCACTAGGACTTTTCTTATAAGAACTTTATTTCTTTAAGTACATTCCTTTGCAATTACAGCAGCCAACTGTATAATGAATTTGAGGTGTGGATAAGCAACCCCATTTAGTACCAGAGTTAGTAAATTCTCTTGAAATTAATATTGTGTGGCTTTGTTGCATGCTCTGTGAATAATAATCATTAGCCAGCATTTCATTGAAATTATTTTGTGATTCAAAGCTCCTCAAAGTGAAGCAGATGTAGAAAAATAAATAAATAAGACATGCCAATCTAGTTAAGTTCTCCGATTTTTTTAAAATGAGAAAATAAATGTAGAAACAGAGCTCCATATGTTGTTTTTCTAATATGTCGAAGTCTTTGTTGCCATACTCTTATCAGAAGCACCTATCTCAATCATGCATCTGTTTAGGTATCTATCCTTTTCCATGTTCTGCCCTTTCTATGTTCAGCAGCTTCCATCTGCTTTTTAAAAGTCTCGCTCAGCTTTAATTTGAAAACATGGTGATTACAAGATTAGATGTAGATAAAAAGTTAATTATGAGGCTTTTGTTATTAAGAGTAATGGGGCTACAGTTTCCTGACATACACATTATGCATTCATTTGTTCTGTTGAAAGTTAGAGGACACAGAATGTGACAAATCTGGGCCCAAAAATATATCCCAGCTATCTTTTATTAAGTTTCTCATCTTTCAGGATGTGCACTAACATTTCCTGCCCTTAGCAGAAAACGTTTCTACTGTTTGTATCTGCATCACTATTTTGTGTGAAGTTGTAGATGAAAAGCTTTGTACTACACTACCCAATGAAACATGGCTTTGCCTCACATCAAGAACACTGAATACTAAGATGCTCACCCTATATTAAAAGCCCTCAGAAATTTATTTGTTCGTTTAATTTTTATGTCCCGTCTCCCAGAGTAGGACCAAAGGTAGCTTTCAGGATTGAGTTCACTAAAACACCCAAGCTGTGAGTCTGAGGACGCTTCCACAGAGCTCTAAAACCCACACCGAAGCGGGTTAAAATAACCCTCTTCGGTGCGGGTTCTAGTCTATACCCATCCACCTAAACCTTAATCTTTTCCTGGGGTGGCTACATGCCACCCCAAAGCCCCTCGTTCCCTGTGAAAAACGCCCTTGCTGCCATAAAGCCTCTCCTCGTGTCCTCTTGGCACAAAAAAATGATGCTTGAGGAGATTGGGGGATGAGGAGGAAAATCTCTCCTGTCTCCTCAGGTGTCATTTTCCCGTGTTAGGAGGACACGGGGAGAGGCTTTATGATGGCAAGAGACCCCTTTCAGTAAGTTTTAGGACAAAATCGGAAGCTGAAGGGGAGGGGGTGGGTGCCCTCCCATACCTTTGGGCTACAGGAGCCCAAAAGGTGCAGGATCACTGTGGAGACTGACCCCCGATGTCATGGAACATGACCCCAGAAATCAGTCCCTACAGGTCTAATACCTTATTAGTCCCAGGCCTTTCAGAAAGGCCCATATCAAATGAGGTATTTAATTAATTCGGAATAAACCAAGGAAAACTTGGTTTATTTCTAATTAATTTATTTTTACTGACGGTGTCATTTGGAAAATGGAAGCAAAGGGAATGGTTTATTTAATCTTCATCTACAAACTTGAATTAAACATAGAAATTTCAAACCTAAAATATGCAAAAAAATATGATTTTTTAAAAGAAAACTGTTCTTTTTTTTGGAGATGCTATCACCTCAAGCTATTTTAGAATAAAAACCTAAAAAGTAGCATTAGCGTCCTTCAATTGTGTATAATTGTGTTAATTATAGCCCTATTCAAGCATTTATCTGCTTGTGTATAGGGTTGAATGTACGAGGTAGACATACACATAAATCCAGCTCCCCAATTTCCCCACACTTCTCACAACATTCCTGACCTTTGTATATTTGGCAAAAAAGGATTCAAAAGATTTGTGTAATCACATTTGGCTGAACATACTTTAAAAACCTGTGTGAGTGGGAATTCGGATAAGACTGTATTCTTAACTTTGAAACTCAGTAACACATTTAGAAGGAGTTAGAGAAAATCTCTCACACAAGTGAAGGTCTGCATACTGCTGAAAACGTGGGACTTTTATGCATCACTAACATCCATTTAGTCCCACATTCTGCCAGAAAAAATGCATATAAACGCTTTGTGAGTACAGGATAAAATGTTTGTTACAGAATAAACACTTTGTTTTAGACTTTGTTTCAGGATTATTGTAGTTGTAGGACATTGTGGAGGAAGCAAAATAGGAGCCAGCAGAGTTGCTATTTAAGAAGAAACCGACAAAAAGGGGAGAGAGTCCTACAACTACAATAATCCTGATTCGGCTCTTCAGGATTACTGTAGTTGTAGGACATTGTGGAGGACGCAAAATAGGAGCCAACAGAGTTGCTATTTAAGAAGGAACTGACAAAAAGGGGAGAAAGAAAAGTGAATCTATACTTCTGTTTGAAAAAATGTTTGTTTATTAAAATTCACCATTTATTAGGATGTTCTGTCTTGCTTTATATCACAAGATCTCAAAACAGTGCAATGATAAAATCTTAAAATTTTAGAAAGCAAGAAATAGTGTAAAAAGTCTAAAGGCACCTTTAACATTAAAATAATTTTAAACAATGTGAAAATACATTCTTGTATATCTTTTGAAAGGCAGGGAGTTTCAGAAGAACATCTATTTCTGTTTTATTGACTAAAGCTTTTGTCTGTGTGGATTATAATAAATTGTGGCAAGTTCTTGGTGGTATGGGGAGACCAAGTCACCCTGTCTCCTGAGGAATCTGTATAACAAGCAAGTAGCAACAGTCAGAACAGACCATGGAACCGACTGATTCAAGATTGGGAAGGGAGTATGACAGGGCTGTATCTTCTCACCCGACCTATTCAACTTGTATGCAGAACACATCATGTGACGTGCGGGGTGTGACAAATCCAAGACTAGAGTTAAAATTGCTGGAAGAAACATCAACAACTTTAGATATGCAGATGATACCACTTTGATGGCCAAAAGCGAAAAGGACCTGAGGAACCTTCTAACCAACGTGAAAGAAGAATGTGCAAAAGCTGGGTTGTAGTTAAACATAAAAAACCAAGATTATGGCAACCAGAATGATTGATAACTGACAAATAAAGGGAGAAAACGTTGAGGCAGTGACAAACTTCATATTTCTAGGTGCGAAGATGACTGCAAATACATAGTGCAGACAGGAAATCAGAAGAGGTTTACTTCTTGAGAAGAGAGCAATGACCAATCTCGATAAAATTGTGAAGAGTAGAGACATCACACTGGCAATGAAGATCCACATAGTTAAAGCAATAGTATTCCCTGTAATAACCTATGGATGTGAGAGCTGGACCATAAGGAAGGCTGAGTGAAGGAAAACAGACACTTTTGAACTGTGGTGCTGGAGGAAAATTTTTGAAAGTGCCTTGGACCACAAGATGATCAAACCAGTCCACATTCTAGGAAATAAAACCCGATTGCTCACTGGAGGGAATGATATTAGAGACAAAAATGAAATACTTTGGCCACAGCATGAGAAGAATACAATGAAACTGGGGGAAATGGAAGGAAAAAGGAAGAGGGGCCAACCAAGGGCAAGAAGGATGGATGGTATCCTTGAAGTAACTGGCTTGACTTAGAAGGAACTGGGGGTGACCACGGCTGATGGAGCTCTGGTGTGGACTGGTCCATGAGGTCACAAAGAGGTGGAAGCGACTGAACAAATAAACAACACAACGAATGAAAGAAAGGCACAAGCTAAGTGATGGAAAGATAAGCGCGAAATGGACAAAGATATGAAAGAATAAACAACAATAATATATTTTGATAAAATTGTTTGATTATCATTTACCTGTGATAAAAATCATCTTTTTACTTTTCCCTGGAATGAAATCAGTGTTGGGCCTCCAAGGAGAAGGGATTCTGCAATGGAGGTGTACCACAATACATAAGTCCTTCTCCTGTAGCCTACTAATCCCACTGACAGGACATAGAAAAGAACCTCTTTGACAGACTTCTGTCCTGGACCATAAGGATCTTTCCATGTCTGTAAATCTGTTATTTTATATGGAGAGACAGTTCTTCAAGTATTGAACTCCCAGGCTGTTTAAAATATAGGAAATTAATATTCACGGGGATTAACAGGAATATCCTAATGCCTTTTTCTTTAACCAGCCACCTGGATAGGAGCAGAACCACCTTAATGTGGTTCCTCCTACTCTCATTCTGCAGAGCCTATCCAGGATGCCGTGCTTAATGATACGGAAAACAACTGAGAGATTCAGGAAAGATAGATAAGGTCATCCATAAAAGTAATCATTCAAGACAGTCTGGTTTGGCCTGAAACCAGATTGGGGTAGTTTGGTTGCTCCATGGTCATCTGAAGTTGACTAGTCATCACACATTGTAGTTCCCAAGGGGGCTATTAGTGATAAGGTGGTAGATCTCATTTATTCTTGGTTGAGTGAGGTTCTTTTGTGAGGGGGGGGAGGGTCTGCCATACCCTCTTTCAAATGTCATTTTCCTATCATTTTACCACCCTTGAGACAAATTGAGCCTCCTGTATTGAATACCAACCAAGATTGGCATGAGTCAAGTAATTTATGTTCAGATGAACAGGTTCATGTGCCTTGTCCATCAAGCCAGAATATATAAACTGGATGTCCAGAAACCAGGCTGGATGGGACACCCTTGAAATTTCTTCAGACGTTGATACTACAACTGTGTACTATCCTGAGCAATTATGAATTACTTTCCATCCAAAATGTGTCACAGTAGTGATAAAGATCTAAGTGTTAGAAAATGTTCCCTGGTAAAATGGCTGTAGTGTTCTCCCCAATTTCTCTGCTCCTAAATAGTGTGAAGGATTTTGCAGTACCATTTGTGAACAGCTGTAGTATAGATATATCTCCTGTTTGTCTGGCCAATTGCTGTTCGTCCTCCAGAGCTCCTATGGCTTTGTTCAGAAATCTCTGATAATAATGAAGCCAAGCCAACATGCTGAGAATATTTGAAAACCAGTTTGCTGTAGGAACATTTTCCTGAGAAAGATACAAACAAGAATAGAGGCCCATGGAACTCTGCCTGAATAAACTGGAATGCTGAAGCTTTTTTTTTAATGATCTGGAAGGACGGTTTAGCTTTAGCTGCTTTGGCAAACAGAATGAAAAGCAGCTAAGAACTCTTCCTTTGTCTGTTGTGACATGGTAACATTGGAGAGGACTGTCTGTATTTTATCCAATTGTATTAAAGTCATGGCAGCAACAGTAGAATAGTGATAACTGAACTTTGTAGACTTCAAACCCTTCAACATGAAGGTGCAGATTTTGACTTTATCAATGCAATATTGTTACCTTTTTAAAGAAAGGAATTAGGAGTAAGCTGTTTTTCATTTTTTTTAAATCCTAATCAACTCTCTTCATATTAACGATAACTTTTCATATTACTTGGCCCCTAACGTACCAACAGCTCCTGCACTTTAGTACTGTTCTCTGCCCTATAATCCTGACATTTTAATGCCAAAGGACATTACTTTTCCAGCCCTACCTCTTATCGGATTTTTCACTTTTCCTTAGCCCTATCCAGAAACTATTGCACAAACTCTGAGTCCTCTGAGCTCGGTATTTATCACTGTTCAGCCTTGGATTGCTTTTATGTTGTTATGTTGTATGATTGTGGTGTGTTAATTTTATTTTGATTTTATTTTGATTTATCTGTTTGTGCTATGTTTTAATCTGTGTTTTTGGGGCTTGTCTCTTTGTAAGCCTCCCCGAGTTCCTTCAGGGAGATGGAGGTGGGGTACAAAAATTAAGTTATTATAATATTTTTATTACTTGTGAATAGTCAATCCTCCATATTCACTGGGGTTAGGTACCCAGGACTCTGTGAAAATGGAAAAATTAAGAATTTCTTTTTTTTAAAACCTGAAATAATACCTCCCTAGGAATTGCTAGGTTCTCCAGTACACAATTGTATTGTCGAATGTCAATAGCAGTTCACCACAGAGTCACACCTAGCGATTCCTAGAGATATCAGATTAATCAAATCTGCAAATGATCAAATCTGCAAAAGTAAAACCAGCAAACATGGAAGGCTGGTTGTATTCCATAAAAATATTGGAAAGTAAATAAAAGAAAGGGATCAAAGCAAGGCCATAAAATAGCAAGAAACCACATCCTAATTTTTACCTTGAATTGTGATTATATGAAAGTGAAAGGCTTCCTGTAGACTGGCTTTGTCTGATCTGATCCTATATTAGTTTCCCTTTGGAAAGCCTGTGGGAAAGTAGAATAACTGATCTTGAGTTCATAGATTTCTGCTATCAGCTTTTAGATGACAATGTAATTTGAAAATAAGTGGTTTAGAATTCCATTTTGGTGTGAAGTGCTTCTTTGGACAAACTGATAAAATAACAGGTTTTTAATTCCAAAGATACTGCTTTTCAGTATTGTTTTCATTGAATGATCACCTACTTTTAAAATAAATATGCATTTTTATACATTAAATGCTTTTTACAATGTAAAAGAAAAGTAAACATCTTAAAAGTATTCCATTTAGGAGGTGTTACTGGAAAAAAAAAGCCAACTTTTTCTTCAGCTTTTTGCAGATGAAATTATTGCAGTCTTGTGAGATCTCTGACTCGATGTTATCTTACGCAAGCAGGATGTAGTAAATCATACTCATAGCATTACAGAAGATATACTGTTATGGAAGAGTGGGGGTGAATCAGAATTACTTTTACATTTGGGATGCCATTTCTGTATGCAGTAATAACCCATTATATGACTACCAATTTTATGATGTGCGCCAGGAGAAAAGCTTTATCCATAAAGCTATCACACTAAAAAAAATCTTTGTATCTCTGATGGATGGTGAATCAATAATCTCCTGCCATATACAAAGTGTTCCATAAAAGAGTTCCATCTCAGAAGAGTAAATTGTGATTATCTTCCCTATGATAGAAATATTGTGATATGTATCTAGGGCTCAATCCCCCCCCCCCACCCATGCTTTTTGTTTTAGATGCTAGTATTTGGCGTCAGCAGAAGGAAAATAGCAGCCAATAATAAATTCGAGTTTTAGGTTTTCCAAAATATGGTAGGATAATAAAAGGGTCACTAAGATACTGTACATTTTATATAACGTTTATATATTATTATTTATTTACTACATTTATATACCACCTCTCTCAGCCCAGGGGCGACTTGGAGCGGTTAACAATCGGCAACAATTTCATGCAATTACATGAACAATTACAACAATTAAGACAATCATAAAATACTATTAAAACACTAGCAAACAATATAAAAAGTTGCTTTTTCAAAAGGATTTTTTCCTTTCTGCTTGGAAAGTTTCATAGTACAGAGATTGTTCTTTGTTTTTGTTTTTGTTGTTCTTTTTAAAACAAATGCTGCATTCAGCAAGGTCCAAACTACGTGCATCAATTTATGGACTAGTTTTTGTTTTCTTTTTTTAAAAGAATTCATGTAATGCTTTGCAGGGGGGAAATTCTAAGAAACATTAGGATGAAATGAATGTTCTACTTTATGTAAGTTTATAAAATGAATTGATCCCAATAGAAACTAGTGTTGTGTAGATCATGTCAAGTAAAATTATGAAAACTGTTTCAGAAAAAAAACATTACTGCTATGGAGAATTAAATTAGGGTACTAACCAGAATAGGATCAGCTGAATTTATGCAGTCCTTTTATTCTTCTATTTCTTACAACTTTCTTTTCATTCTCAGTGATTACTTAAAGATATTTAAAAGTTTGAGTCCATAAAATGCCCGTATGGATATACAAATCTTGATTACCTCCTTATAAGGCTGCTCCTGAGGAAATGATGTTAACTTTCTTTATGTTTATCTGTGGGTTTGATAATTAATCCAGTAGGAACATTGAAACAGTAGTTTCAAAGTTTTTTTTGTTGTTTATTTGTTCAGTCATTTCCGACTGTTTGTGACTTTGTGGACCAGCCCACACCAGAGCTCTGTCAGCCATGGCCGCCCCCAGTTCCTTCAAAGTCCTTCAAAGTCAAGCCAGTCACTTCAAGAATACCATCCATCCTTCTTGCCCTTGGTTGTCCCTTCTTCCTTTTTCCTTCCATTTTCCTCAGCATCATTGTCTTCTCCAGCTATCCTGTCTTCTCATTATGTGACCAAAGTACTTCATCATTGCCTCGAATATCCTTCTTTCCAGTTAGCAGTCGGGCTTTATTTCCTGGAGTATGGACTGGTTTGATCTTCTTGCGGTCCAAGGCACTTTCAAAATTTTTTGGATATCGTTCTCCTGAATAGTCTCATGTATTTTGTTACTTTTTGACAACATATACAGTCATCTTATCTAACCCCACTTGTTCTTGAAATCAGAATTGATTTGTGCAGACACATCAAATGCAATTACGGAATGAGGATAGAATAATTTTCATTTCCGTTTTCCATCTACACTCATCTTTCATTTAGAGACATAGTGAAAATGTCATTTTCACCTGCAGAATGCCTGAAAGGAAAGTGATAATGAGATTGCTAAAAGCAGTCCTTTATGTTGTGGGATGTAAATTAGCTTGAGATTATGTACTACAAACTGATAGGATTAAGTGACTATGTTAACATAGTAAAAAAAATAAGCAAGCAAAAACTATTTTCTAGTCTTTATATAGGTCAATTTCCCCTTTCTATGCACTGCATTGACATTTTTGCTGTCGTTCTCAACCACTATTTCATTTTCAACATAATCCAGTGGTTCATTTTCCAGGCCGATGCGTAAAAATTTGTGTTGTATGGAAGAATGTCACTTGGCATGTTTGGTGACTCGATTATATATTTAATTGGATAGACAATGCCAAAATCCACCTGTGCCAACAAAATGTCCAAGATTCTGGCTTCAATCCTACTCTCTCTCTCTCTCTCTCCCTCTCTCCCTCCCTCCCTCTCCCTAAAAAAAAAAAAAGCAATTTCATGAGCCAGAACAGCAAACTAGAGAGACTGCCTGTTCAAAGCTGCCTCTTCAAAGCATCTGGTAATTAGGCATGAATTCCTGCACCAGAGTATTGAAGCTTGCATTTTCCAGGATTTGTTTAACCTCTTTCAGATCAAGTTAATCTGTCAGAATGTGTTTCTCTGGTGTCAACATCTTAATGCAATATAGGAAGCTGATGGATGGGTTTGATGCAATATACTTTGTTGTTCATCATCATAAAGGCTCTAAACCTCCACCAGTACTTTTATGCATGTGGATTGAATAGCATGAAGAGAAGGCCCCCACTCCACTTTTGGCTATAAATGTTTCCAGAAAGCTTACAGTATTAATTTAATTCTTCCTTGATAGAAATTAACATCATTTCAAAATATTTAAAAAGAAGGAGCATTCTGAGTTTTTTTAATTTAACTTTGTATAGCATCTAATGACTTTACACACTCACAGTCCATTTCTACTTAGGATAGGAATAGCTGTATATTTTGTTAAATTTCTATTCTCTTTTTCCATTTAAAAAATATCCAAAGAGAGGAAAAAATAAGTCAAAGCATAACTTTAAAAAACATTTTAAAAGGTTAACAATCACATAGAGTGAAGTCAACACTTGGTAACTCTGTTTATTGTTAACTTCATAGAGTGGGTAATTTCGAAAGTGGTCAGTGTATTTCTTTGTTCACTCAGAGAAGGGAGGTAGATATGACATTGTTGTCTTTCCTAACAATAGCACTCTGACCGAAAGAAAGAAAATGTTTGAAGTGGTGGTACTACAAGGTGGGCAAGGCCTGGCAGATAACAGAAAGCATACAATTCCTGGAACTGATGTAATGTACTTCCTGCCCAGTAGGAAAGAATGGTGGGAACAAAGTGGTGAGAACAAAAGAGCTTGCGGAAGAATTCAAAAAAGGCTTTATCTTCACCTTTGCTTTGCCTACCAAGTTCTGGCTAGCATGGAAGCCTGTGAAGATGCTTATTCCGCGTGCACATGATAGTACCCCTAAAAGGAGGCTGCACTTTCCCAGATAAACTTTGTTTGTGCTCTTGTAGGGGTCTGACTAAATCATTCGATTATTTAATGCATACATTATCAAATCATTTTCAACATAATGACTTTTGTAAGTTGAATTTTGTTCTGGTCTACTTTGTTACAGTTTTCAGATTCTTTCTACTTTACATTTGCAGGGATAAAAGGCACAGGATCCCTGCAAAAGTAGAAAATCCATGAATATCTCTACCTCCCCACCCCCAAAGTGTAACTCTTTATTATTAATTTTGTTGACCATATTTAACACAGTACAGTACACATATTTTATGTGTTTATAAAGTGCTAAACCTTTTAACATTCTCTTTAGATTTTACTTTTAAGGCCCCCGCAAAGAAAATGCTTTTTCCTGCACAGAATATTTTGTTTTCTACACAAAACAAGCATGTGCAACTTTTGCACAGTTTTAAAAAATGTGGTTTCGAAGTCTTTCTCACAGCAAGAAGAAAGTTACAGAATGTATTCACTATCTCTGAAAAGAAACTTTGTGAACAACTTTCCTACTCTGGAGTTCTACAGTTAGTGCAAATACATTATCTCTAGGTCACTGTGTTTAGAAACATCTTCCTGGCTCCTTTATAATGCCAGAATTCTTTGGGCTATATTAAATATGCCGATGTTTAGTACTCTCCTTGTTACAAGCTTTGCTGAAGGGAATGGAAATGATAAAACATGGCTTACCTTTTGTCATCTCTTTATTTTTCCTGTAATTATGTCAGACAAATTGTTAACATATCTGAATGTTTCTCACATCTTCCAGTAGGATTTCAAATGTCAGAGGTGTTGACAGTGGCCATCCCTTAAGATTTTCCTAGCCCATAGACTGCAGGTTCATTAGTTGAGCCATTGCCATGTAGTCTTTCACTTCTTACTGTTAATTTTGAGACCAAAAAACAAGGGAGTAAACCTTCACTGCTCACCTATTCCTTTGGTATCTCTCTAATCACTGTCCCACTTCTTCCTAAATTATTTATAAATGTGTATGGCTTCTGTTTTGAGGGCTACAAGTCGCATCGGATTTCAATTTTTGAGGCTCACATTGACAGGAAGCAGATTGCAGTGAAGACCATAAACTGACAGTTTAGGGCAAGCATGCTATTGGCCTCAGGCAATGGAGGCTGTAGCCTGCTCCATCCTTCTGACTTAGGACATTTGTCCCTCTCGAGGTCTCTTGTCCTTTCTGATGATAGATTGAGAAAGACAAGCAGCACATGGATAGACAAACACTTCACCCGGGCGTTTGGTGCCATTTAACGGTTTCTTCTCTTTTTTTGACATTTCCCGTTTCCTTTTTCACCTCACTCATCGCTATCCATTCTATCTAACATTCACTACATAGAACTAATAGAAAATGACAGCATATGTATATGTGAGCTCCATTTCTCTTTTGAGATCTTGTGTGGACTAGCTAAATTACACTGTGTCTGTGAAAAAGCCATTTGCAGTTAATTATCTGGCTCTAGCAGTCATCTATCAGAATAAGCAGGGTTCTTCAGTAATAGACAAAAATACACATGCACACAGGCAAGCATTCCATTTTAAAGCTTCCTAGGACTTTCATAATCTTAAAGCCTCTATGATGATTTGGTTTATTTGCTCATAGCATAATATATCTCATTCTCTCATTTGCTACCTGTGATTATAACTGGATTTTATCCATCTGAAATTAGAAAATGGGTCTTAATGGCTAGATAGAAAACTGCAATGTATGGCAAACTACATTCTGACCCAACCTATGATTTTCATTATGATTGAATTCCAGCTCCCTGTTACTAAAATAAATAACAGAATAAATAATTCTGCACATTTTAATTAATACAAAAAAGTAATTACATACATTTTTTAATTGTAATACCGATGCCAGTTAGTTACTGTTATACTGGCAATGTGTGATGTACTGCAGTTGATAGTGGTTGGTGATGGAAAGGTTAATATAAGTATTAGTTCTAAAGGCTTGGGTAATCTGTAAGTACGAGTTCATGGGTGAAAGCAATTAAGAGTGGAGGTATGCAAGAAATAGGTTGCAGTTAGGTTTACTGAATTTAAGGAGCTAACCTTGGGCTGATCTTCAGGAGAAAAGTCTTTGTCTTATTTTGGTGGTAGATGCTGCTGGTTTCCCCCCAGGTTTCTTGGATTTTTGATATTTTGACCTGTCTCCTGTAATCTTGGAACCGTGGAACCTTGAACCTCTGGACTGGCTTTTGACTACGGTATAGACTCTTGATCCCTGGACTTCGCTCAAAGAACTCTCGGCATTTGACAACTGGACTGAACCCTTTGACTACAGTGTAGCATTTGCTATCAGTTTTTGTTTATTCTGTGGCTGAGTGTTATCTTTATGTTTTATATTTTGGACTATTAAAACAGCCAGAAAGTAAGCGCTGCTTTAATTAAATTGTTTAACACAAACTGGGTGTTTGTTTGATTCACCTCTGCTGGAAATAACAGCAGAGCCCTGGCAACGTGACACAATGTTACTCTTCTAGTTCTCAAAAGTAATGGTTACTTCTTTAAGTGAGTGGGATTTTTTAGTCACACTCCCCTTTTGGGGGAAGCAGAACAGGTCTTTTGCCTTTCCCTGCACAATAGTGCACCCCCACCCATCCCTGTAGCTCCGAAGGACAGGCATGTGGACAGGTGAAAGCGTTAAATTTAGGAGATTTCTCTCGCTGCCACCAACTGATCAAGGTCAATTAGCTGACAGCAGTGAGGGAAGATGAGAGAAGCCCCCTGCTCTCCTCAGCAGGTTTGCCTAGCAGTGAGGGCTCACCCCTACACACACCTGCCAAAGTGAGCTATGCAGTCTCCCTTGGCTGCCAGCTTGCGGGGGGGCATAGGCTTCCAATATTTCACTGTAAAATAGTCGCACCCACTGTTTTTTCAAGGGGAAAAAGGGGATGTACAATTATTATGCAATTAAATAAAGTAGTCTTTGGTTCCTGCCAAAATGCAATTAACCAACAACCAAGAAAGTCTACTCTGACAACAGCAAAAACAAGGGGGGGGGGTGTCACAGAGAAAGTGGAGAATATGTATCACAATCTCCACTAATAATATAGCAGGAATATACAATGTTTATTGTTAAACATTGAAAATTCAATTAACACCAGTATTTGTAGTCTGTACTTATTCTGCAATTTGGTTGTGTCAAAAAACGAAGAAGTCATGTCTCAGAAGAGTAATTGAACCTTAGAAAATGTTGATTTTTCAAAGGACACAATGTTTACACAAGGAGATCAACTGCTGATTGGATACATATATGGATACAACAGTTCCACTTCGTTGCCAAATTGTAGTACCGTTGCCAGTAAGTTGTAGACCTTCACTGGAGAAAGGCCAAACCTAGCTCAATTGTACCTTTTTTCTCAGCTTTTTCATGTTTTGCCTGTTTTGAGTTCAACCAATCCCAGAAACAGAGAGCTAGTATGACTGTACGCTGTAACTTTAGGCAAAATTTGCCCTGTTTTAACTCCATATGACTAGCCCTGATTGAGCCGCTTTTATACTGATACAATTCAGATGTGCCTTAGGTCCACACATGTTTATAGGTTAGAAATGTTATACAACTCTTTGCTGAAGGACGGTACCATATAAACTTGACTAAGATTAGACTCTTCCATTTGGTTTCAAAGGCAAATCCCCTGAATTTTCTGAGCTCAATGTTGAGTTTTATAAACAAAATTATATTCACTTGCAAAGTAATATTTTCCTTTTTAAGGAAATTAAAATATGATTCTCTTTACTTACATGAATGGGAGCAGGGACAGAATGTATCTTTAGTATGTGAACATAATAAACAATTTCTTTGCGCAGATGGCTTTCTTTGTACCTGATATCAAGGGGCAAAAATTTGAAATTGCCATAATTTTATTTGAACTGATGCTTTCTACTATCTGTGCGAGCAAAGAGAAAATCCTTTTAAAAGCACATTTTTATAAGCTGGCTCAAAGCTTCTTCCTGATTCTTGCCATACATTATGCTTCAGCTTGTTGAAAAAAGTATACTGCATTTACCAGAATTCAACTTTAACTGCCTTAAAAATTTAATCACTGAAAAGATCAATATAGACAGTAGTTAGCCAATAACTCCCAGGGCTTAAGGGTAGTTCCAAGCTATAGTACTTTAATGAATTATTGAATGCTGCTTGAGAGAGAGAGGGCACTTAAAATATACTAAAAATATTTGGCCTTTATTTCTGAGCTTCCATTAATGGGATAAGACACTTCATGGGGGTGAGGATGTGGTAAGCACTTAGATGAGTGTTTTCTGGTTGAAGCAAATACACATTTGTGAATGTGGTCTCTTGAATCTTTACCTCTGGTAATGTTCCTTTAGGCCAGAAGGAAAAAGACTTTTTATGCAAAAATGACTAATCAGCTGTAATATGCCCCAAAATGGTTTGCCATAAGAGTTACAAATGCATAGATTTTTCAGGGTTACATAAACTGCATGCCACTTAATAAATTATTCATATTAGCTTAAAGGTATAATTATTCGGTGAAGTGAGAACCTAAGAAATTAGTCCCATATTAATGTCTGTATGGGTAGTTCATTTTATTTATTTTAGTACTTTTTATTTTCTAATCTCTAGGGCTAGTTCACACACAATCCATTTATTATTCCCATGTTTCTCTCCTGCTCTATTATTAAAATTAAATCTTTGTGTTTAATATTGGTAGCTATTTTAAAACTCCCATATATATATTTTAACACGGTTCCTACATTTGGGCAACTTGCTTAAAATAAGACTGTACAGACATTATGTCCATATGAAAGTGTATATGATTGATGATATTATGCAAATATTTTGATACAGTGTATACCAGAATAAGCTCACAAAAGATAAAATGGGAAAGAAAAGAGGGTACAAATTATTGTTATGTAAACTGAGTAAATAATTACAATTATTTAGAGAATGTTGGGGATTATTTTTTGCGTAAGACTACATGGATACCAAATGCACAAAATGATTAACACCTAGTGAAGGCGACACAACATTGCATCATTAGACAATCTTGCATTTTTTAAATACCATACCATTATTAAGGACAGAGCTTGTCCCCTCTAGCATTCAGCCATCTCAGCCTGGTGGTAGAAAACATATGAAGAATTAATTCTTTATGTGCAACATCTGTCTTGGATTCTGTAAAGATGCCCAGCAGAGTGATCTGGGGATCTCTAGCAATAGTACTTATATTTTAAAATTACATAAACATTTTTCAAACCCAACTTTCCTTAACCAAAAATTGGCCTTTTTAGAACATGAGTGAATTGGGGACATTATTTTAAGTGGTAGGTACATCTTCTCTACTTAAAGCTTGGCTCTGCTCTGCCAGAGAACAGAACTTGAGACTATGGGTACATAACCGATTGCCAAGCTAGGGGAGTGTTCAAAGATGGGAACTGGCTCCACTTCTCAAGACCTCGTGTAGTACCAAAACCTGACAGGTGTCTTTGCTATAGGAAAAGCTTTACTGGTGGTACGTTGGTGCAGGAAGTGACCCAGAATAGAGGAAAGCATCACAACACTTGTGTATCCCAATGTTCTCTGAAAGCAAATGCTGCAATCGGATTCCTATTGGACAACTATTTTTACCCAAACTATACCAAGGTCAACAGTACAAATGCTCATTGATGGAAAATGTGGCACCATCTCTGGGGTAAATGCTTCTTAGAGCAAGATTGATCCCTGGGATTATATATGGCAGAATTGTATGGAGGAAGCTGAATTGCAGACACGACCCATCTCTTTTCCTAACAGATATGAGAAAAGTGCAAGCAAATTGTTCTGAAGTATGTGCTTTAAAAAAGGAAACCCAACCTATTTTGTCATAAAGTGGGTCATTTGAAAAGATGAAACAGAGGAGGTTTGAAAGGTAAAGAGATCAATACCAAAATATTTTGAAGTTTAGTTTTGTATTAATATAATCCACAAATCCTGTATTCATACCATTCTGGGTATTTTTCATTTGTCAACTTCTTTTCCTTTCCTCTTCAGATAACTAGTGATCACATGAGCACCAGCTAAATGTCTAATAAATCTCCAGGCAAAGCTGGGTTGACTTGTGTGGAACTGACTTTAAAAATATTTGATGGAACATTGCTTCAGTCTCTGAGTACTTGTCAGATTAGATTTATTACAGCTGCTACGATTACAGAGATGTGCACTTTGGTCCATGGGGATCAGCCTCTCTCTCTGGTTATAGAGTCCTTGCTATTGTTGTGTCACTGTTGATCAATTATTCACATTGACACTCTTAGTCCAGCAGAATCTTGTTCATCCCCCTTTCTCTCTCTCAGGATGTTTCTTTATTGAATATATCTGCATATGCACTAAAAGTAAGAGAAACAAAAAAAGAAGAGATCAAAATGATTTGATCTGTTAAAATGATCACAAACTGCTAAAGACCACAATTTCAGTAAGGAGACGCTGCGGATTTGTTTTTATATATTATTGTTCTTTTATATTATATTTTAATGTTGAATTGTTTTTATAATTGTTTTTAACTGTACCCTGATATTTGTTATGGCATCGAATCACTGCCGACTGTGAGCCGCCTTGAGTCGCCTCTGGCTGAGAGAGACGGTATACAAATGCAGTGAATAAATATGAGGTGTAATCAAATCTGCCTGTTCTCATCCATGTCACTTTTATAGAGCTTTGTGGACCCTGCTGCAGGAGAGACCTTGGGGCCTGAGCATTTGTTATCCAGCTTTGCTGTCTTGCTTGGCCCTGGGCTTACCTGCAGCCACACCCTGATTCCACCTTCAAACTCCTGCACTTTAAGATCTTGTGTTTTAAAATTGTGGCACCTGAACCCTAATCCTGTAGCCGTCTACACCAGCACTTTATAATGCCTTACCCCATGGTAATAACACATAAGACCACTTTTACTAGCAGGGTTATGTTTTGTCTGTGGGGGGAGGTTGATTGGAAAACTAGGTTTTAATATGTTTTATTACATTTATATATTTTAACTGTTTTATAATTTGAAATGTTATATTTATTACTTGTATGTATAATGAGGCATTGAATTTTGCCATAATCTGTAAGCCGCTCCGAGTCCCCTTCGGGGTGAAAAGAGCGGGGTATAAATATAGTAAATAAATAAATAAATAAATAAATATAGTATTGTTTATATTTTGTTTATATTTACTTTAAAAAAGCATATTTAAATTTGCATTTTCTTTCAGTTTAAACAATTTGAGTGTACTTCTTGATATGTTCTAATTAACTGCGGCACAATCTTGAAAGCATTCAAAATTAAATTATTTTGTTCAGTTAGTCCCTAGAAGTGTCAATCGTGTAATTTTGAAAAAAATTGTGAGGATGGAATATCTTAAAGATTCCTACAAATGACAGAATTTCTAAATCCTTCTAGAGATTCTACTTCCTTTGTTGATGCTGTTGTTCAATGCAACTATAGATAAGCAGATATTTTTCATAGCAGAAAGAGCAAACAGTAATAAGTAGCAAACCGGGCAGAAAGTGAACCCCATCAATGTTTGATGATCTTGTTGAGAAATCCAAGTTGAAAAAAAGCCAACAAAATGATGAATTGTCCCTTTCAGGTTTTGTCCTCCACCCAGCAGAAATTGCACATACTGGATAACACTTGAATCAATGAGGGATACATTCCATAACCTTCAATGGATACTTGAAAGCATGGATAATAGTGAAGTTTATGTTCTGCATATACATAGTTGAGCTAGAATCACATTAGAGGACTTTGAGAGGCATATGGGAAGTGAAACTGGATATTGAATCTGTAGATAAATGAATCATACTGTGCTTGAAAGCAAGGTTGCATTCACTGGTTATACTGTCAGATTTCATTTGTCCTGCTGCAAGCCGTCCCTGTTTCTGGAGACATCTGATGGTCTGCTGTATGAGAAGGTCTCACTCCAATCATACTCTGTGCTGTTCAAGTCATGGAAGGAGTCAATATGAATGCAACAACCTCTTTTATACAAATGCTCACCTAATCACACTTTGCTGAAAGTCATAATTAGGGGTCATAATACATCCTAGGCCAAGGATTAGAAATGACGTGGAACTCTATATTCTCTTGGATTGTGCTCAAAGAATGTTGGGAATTGTAGAGCAATGATATCTAGATAGTTGCATGATGCCTATTACTTTGATAAGCTGACCAATATGGCTTTGTTATTGCTAACCACATATCTGATAAATTAATGTATGTTGAACAGAGATGCTATGCAGATAGGTTGAGCACCAGAGGTTACACAGCTCTGCTGTTGTTTCATAGTCTTTGTTTGTGGGGTTTTTTACATTCTCTTTCCCAAATGTTTGGGAAGATGTGGCCCTAGATAAGGAGGTGTGCGGTCATAAATCTAAAGATGTCTCCACCCTTATTTGTTTCCATACCATGTTAGATCAGTGATTATATTAGAAAGCCATTTTTTCCACTTAAGTGTTTATTTACACAGCTCAACAAGTTATTTTGTTTATTTTTGCTTAACTTACTGCTTAATACTTGTGGTGTGGAAGGCTTAATTTCATCCTGGACAAAAGCTTGGTTGGGGCTCCTCACAAGGGGGCTGAGCCTTTGTGAGCAGACCGTATAGTTTTATCTCTGAGCTGGAAAACACATGTCCTGTAAGAAGACTGATCTCAGACCTGCATTTTTTTATTGAGTAGTGAAGCAGATGTGCTGTTGCATCTGATCCACAATACACACAAAATTAGCTTCTGACTAGTAGCAGCCAGGAGCTCTAGCAAACAGCTTTACTCATATCTAGGACAAAACTGAATTATTATTTTTAAATATTTTTAATAGAGTGATACATTTTATTATGTCTTCCATCATGACTCTGTCCTCACATATTAAAGTTTTATAGCTCAGATCCAAAACAATAGCACATTTTAGTTTCAATACTCTGTGAGGTTATATAATTCATCAAATTTGATGTCTGTGTGGCTGGTCATTTTCTTTTTCTAGAATAGAATAGACTGGTTTTAGTACTAAAAGGTCAGGTGCATGTTCCTCCTACTAATTTCCGTTTGGCCTCAGAAGAAGCAAAGGCAGTCAAGTAATTCACTTTCCCCTAAACATTGTTACTGCTCATCTTTGTTAAGCTGACAACCAATCCCGATTGTGGTACACACACACAGCTCTGTACCTTCTGTGCATTGTGAACATCCGAAATGTATACTGACCCACTTTTTGAAGGAAAATCCTCAATTTTCTTTCTTAACTAGACAACTGAAAATGTACTAATGAGGAAAAGAGAATATTATCTTTGTGCCTAGAAACAGTTTTGTTGCGGAATAGTTAGAATTTGATCCAAAGTGGTTTTGTGGATTACACTTTCTACTTCCAGGGTTTTCTTCAAAAATTACCTCTACTAATAACAGTCAAGCAGAAATTGTGATGTGCTTGACAGTAACATTTCTTTGTTAGTAGGAAGATCATCATGAAGCAGAGAAGAAAAATATAGAGACAAAAGTGAAATCATCACACACTTTGTACCTTTTTCCTTCAGTCTCCACACATTCTCAGAGTTTAGACAGGACAGATAATGATTTCAACTCTGAACTGCATCTTCATTAAAAAAAAGTGTACCCCAAACTTACTGCACTGAGCAACTGAAATACAGTTGTACTCTTGAAGCATGCATTCGCTGATAATCATGTTGAATACCTGTTGACAAATAAATGCAGGATACAACATTTTGACCATAACAGAAATTACTTTTCTGTTATGCACAGATAATTCTGTGTCTTTTTGTCTGCCTAGTAAAAACATTACCACAGTGTAGACTATTAAAATATGCCAGAGCTTTGGAACATGGAACCTTGGATAATAAAACGGATACTGCATAGTACAAAATGTATTCCTGCAATCTCATATTTAGTTTAGGAAAGGAGATCACACTCTTCCGTCCTTGGCCTTTCTTCTTTGTGAACTTCAGTGTCCATTGGTTTAATCTGTAGTAATTCTCATTAATTTAAAGAAATGTGGGATAAATACCTAGACATACCACCTTAACAGTGAAACTCCCTTTTTAAGAGACTTTTTACACCCTCCTGCTGCCTTCTTCCAAATCTGCATAGTTAGAGGGGGCCTTCTTTAGCAGCAGTGACCTTAAGATAGTAAAGGAGGGCTGGAGAAATGTAGACTTTTGGTGTTAAATTGCAGCAGCAAGGCTGCTTTAAATAGTGCAATAAAATTGGGCTAGGAAACAATGGAAATGTTCTGTGTTTCATCCTACATAGACATTTCTGTCTATCTACATTAGTCAAGATAAGTCATAGCTGCTGTGGGAATGCCTTACTGAGCACGTATGAATGTCAAGACAGAGAAAAGGGGAGCATATATCATCTAGCCTCAACAGCTACTAGCATGTTTTAAAAGCTTATTGTATATACTCATGTATAAGTTGACTTCAAAAATAAGTGGAGGGTAAGTTTTAGGACCAAAATTATGGATTTTGATGTGATCTGTGGATAATTCTTTGGTGAGAGGAAGGCACTTCCTCAAGTACTCAATTACACTGACTGCAACTCTCATTTCCCCACCTAGGCATTCATAAAGGACAAATTCAACAACATAAAAGAGAGTAGAGGGTGGCAGTGTTTCTTGAAAGAGTTCTCATGGGTGGCACCATGCCCTCTCCTTTCGCTACTTTAATTTGTGAAGGGGATGTTACTTTTTTAAAATAAGAGTTAAGGTATAGTACTCACATTGACCCATGGAAAAATTGACCCAGTTTTTTGGGGTTAATTTTTTGACTGCAATTTCTCGATTTATATGTCAGCATCTAGGCTAAATCATGCATTTAACCTTCAAATGAAAAATTCTAAGAAACGTAGAAGCTGGTGTTTTTTTTTCATGTCAGGAGCAGCTTGCAAAACTGCAAGTTGCTTCTGGTGTGAGAAAATTGGCCGTCTGCAAGGACCTTGCCCAGGGGATGCCCATAATGCTTTGATTTTTTATAATTCTTATGGGAGGCTTCTCTCATGTTCCCACATGGGGAGCTGGAGCTGACAGAGGGAGCTCATCCACCCTCTCCGGATTTGAACCTCTGACCTATTGGTCTTTAGTCCTGCCAGCACAAGGGTTTAACCCACTGTGCCAACCGGGGGGCTCAGTGGAAGCTGGTGAAAGATGAAGTAATAACTGGATATATTTGGGGAATGCTTTCAAATGCTCTCCAGATTACCTATGGAAGGCTTCCTTGACTTGGTTGTTTCATTTAATGTGTGTTGTTGGTTCTTTTCTAAGCTCACACTAAATTTTTGAAATTTAAATATTCCCTTATTAATCCCTTCATGGGAGAATTGCTGTTGTGAATGGTACCAACATTTGTGTTACAATAAGCCCAGAAACTTATATACATAGTTAACTGAAAAACATATTTAATTTCACTGAAGGTAAGCAATCATACAAGTTTTGTTCTCCATATAAATCATAGTGGGCAAGGTGAGATCATGGAAACACATGGGGCCTCCGGGGGTTAGGGTTCCTGGACTATCATTTTTGGTCCTCTTCCTGAAAGAATGTATTTAATGAATTGAATGAGTAGCAGTTCAGCTTTTGCTTAGATCACAAAGGGCCCTACATTGTTTAATATTTTTTAATAGAGTTCTTTCAAACAGGATGTGGACTCCCAGCAATGTTTCTTTTCGTTTTCTTTTTTATTTCATTTCAGGGACATTTCTGTGTAGTCCCTGGAGGTCCCAGGAACAGGAACATCTCCATTGCATATTCTTTATTTTTTCTTGGTGTGGAAAGACTGTCAATGCAGAGAGGCCTGGGGAGAGTAGTATAGGTGTGCTATAATTTCCAGTTGCTAACATGATACTTTCAGTCTGAAAACATCCTGACGTCTAGATCTATTCGCTCACTTAAACTCCTTTCCTTGCAAACTTGTAGTTACAGCTCTACTTTTTCTAGACTATCATTTGTTGCCAAGGAAAAAATATGCATGTGTTAAGATCATTTTTATTTTTTGCCGAGTGACCTCAGACTAACTTCATTGCTAAAACAGACGCATGTTAATTGCATGTGGTGGGGAATAAGCACAGTTTGTGAATCTTGTAGAGTCAAGCAGCTTCGAATGCCCTGAAAAGAGAATGTAATTATATCCTTTCCCTAATTAAACAGCGTAGCTTAATTGATTGTTATAGTGAAGCTGTTACTCAGACTTGCATATAACAGCAAATTTATTCACTCAAAAGTTCAGTAGGAAAATGGCATTTCAACTTTAACCGATTCAACGATTCATCCATGAAATTGTAAAGGAGGTTGCATTGGTGTCTATCAACTTAAAACTAAAACAAAACTACCCAATGACTTGGAAACTTCAAATTAGAAAAGCTGAAAAGATGCATATGTGTACTTTTTCTGGACTCTTGGGACCATTCAATTATACTGTGAATAACTATTTCAGATTACTGAAGGACATTTATAAGTCCCAGATGTACAATTAGCTGTCCCTGATGATATTGGCTTTGCAGAAGTTAGTGATAATTCAAAGGAGATTGTCAGAGAAACTGTGCGTACACCAATTTGATTGATGAATAACATTTCTTAACTAATCAGCAGACCAGGATGCCTTAAACCTACCTTTCTTCAGAATTTAAATACACAGCAGTTAGGACATAATGACTACTTATATTTACTTACATTTAAAGTCTGAAGAAAATATTACTGTGCAAGCATTACTGTACAAATGGTGATATAAGGCAGGGCTGTCCAACTGCCGGCCCTGCAGGTGTTTTGGACTTCAAATCCCAGAAATCCTAACAGCTGGTAAACTGGCTAGGATTTCTGGGATTTGAAGTCCAAAACACCTGCAGGGCCGGCAGTAGGACAGCCCTGAATTATAAGGCAAGTAGTAATAATTCAATAGGCCTGTTTGTAGGGAAAATTAATTGTACGTAGTTTATTTGTGGTTTTATATAAGACGCTGCTTTTTCTATGCTTTGTAAAATGCTTAAATCACGAATTTAACCTATGAGCAGTAAAAGAGACATTCACTTATTTCCAATTATTGATAAATGTAAAAAGTTTTGATTTAAGAGCAGAAACAAATCATATAACATGATGGCAATATTTTACTATACCCATTTGTGAATTTAACACACCTCCTCTTCAAATGTAAGATTTGCTTTAAAACACAGCACTCAGGCTTATGATGTGTAGATTTGCATACTTCCCAGAGGATTGTGCTTCTATAAAACAATGAAAGGATTATTGCTTATCCCTCTGGTTATTCCGTCCTTGACAGATGTGATACTAATGTTTTTATTAAGATACCTAAATATAATCCCGTAACAATTACTAAAGAATTAGGATTCTGCTAGAGTTTATTTTCTGATATAGGAAGCAATGGGTGAAAGGATGCAAAAGTGAAATTCAGTTGCAGAAATTAGAATCTACATGATTACATTGTTTTTGTCATTGGTGTGTGTCATGATACATGATGGTTTGGAGGAGTCCAGTAGAGGCAGTGCCCAAGTTAGGAACAAGATATGTTCTGTAAGTTCGTTCTTAAGTTGAATTTGTTTGTAAGTTGGAACAGGTACATTTTAAAGTATAACTCCAGCTACACACACACACGCTTTGGATAGCATCTGTGCCTCTGTCACTTTCATTGGATTTTGAAAAAAAAAGGTTTGTTGTGGAAACAAGGCTCTAGTTGAGACACCTTTTCGCATGATAACTCTTTCAGGAGTGAATTTCCCTTCTTAGAGGTAGATTTTGCTCACTTCCTGTTGTTTCATTCCCATTTGTAAGTCAGATGTTTTTAACTCAGGGACTGCCTATATTGTTCTGTGTATAGAGAGGGGATGATTCCAGTAGTATGGAGGCAATATGTGGAAAGTGTTGCCATATTGTAGTGTTTGGATTATCCAAGTTCACAGTCCCTCCCAAAATACCTACAGGTGTGGTGATAGTAAATGGTTAGAGGTGAGTGCTTACAGATGTATGGTTTGCCAAACAAGCAAACATTTGGGGAGAGTATCATGCACAGCATAAAGAACCAAGACATTCTTTAACTTGCATCATATATTATCTACCGTGTTTCCCCGAAAGTATGACACCCCCCGATTGTAAGACGTATCGGGGGTGTCAGGGGGGTCGGCTAATGTAAGCCGTACGCCGCTTGCCTCGCCGCCGCTTGGCACCGCCTCCATAGCGGCCCACGCCTGCGCCAGGCGCCGGCGCGCTGGCGCCTCAGGCCTTCTGCCCATGCGCGAATGTCTGCGCATGGGCGAAGGTACTGAGCGCGTCTGACGCAGGCGCGCTGACGCAGACGCGCTGACGCAGCCGCGCCGGTCGCGCTCCAGGCCTTCTGCCCATGCGCGAATGTCTGGCGCAAGCGTGGGGCCGCTATGGAGGCGGTGCCAAGCGGCGGCGGAGGCAAGCGGAACCGGAGGCAAGCGGACCCGGAGGCCAGCGGAACCGGAGGCAAGCGGAACCGGGGGGTTCAAAAGAAAGTAAGACGCTGTCTTACTTTCGGGAAACACGGTATGTACATGTGATTCATGATTCAGTATGTCTTTCCTGTTTCGAATACACATGTGCCCAAGCATCTGCGGAAAAACAGTGAAATGGCAAGGGAAATGTGGTGTAGTATGTAGTGTGTTGTATACATATTTTCCATGATATAACAAAAAGAATTCAGTATAAGTATATATCAGATATAACAAAAAGAATGCAGTTTCCTGCTCCTTGTCAGGGGGCTGGACTGGATGGCCCATGAGATCTCTTCCAACTCTATGATTTTATGATTCTATCATCAGACTAGTGTCCTTTTTACCTTGTTATTTGGTGGTAGGTAGAAATTCTGACAAGTGATATGACCCTGTATGAAGCGCCTTCCTTGGGTCTGTCCTATGGTGAAACAATAAAATAAAATAAAATAAAAATCTGGGTACTCACTTAATTGAATGTTTGCAGCTTTTGTACATGCCATTTATGTACTCAGTAAAATATTTGCCCTTTCTGTCTCTCATTTAGACTGACAGTTTGCGGTATGGGACTCTGAATCCTTACCAAAAAGGAATGAGCATTTACGTTTATACATTTAAGTAATACATTTATTTTAAATCCCAATTATCTGATCCTGATGTCTGAGCATTTACTGTTGTGCATGCCCTGAAAAGCAGAAAACTTTCTCTGTGTTTTCAAAATAACCCTTTTTCTGTTTTGAAACAGGATAATATTTCTTTTAAAATCAACAGCATGTGTGTAACATTCATTTTTAGAACAGCCAATGTATGTGTAAGTTATCATGGTGTAATAGCATTGTATCCAAAGCAGCTTTTCTTCATAAACCCTTATATTTAATCCTTCGATCCAGCAAGCAGCATGTTGCCCAGGGAATTAACTTCAGATTGAAGATAAAGAAAGGTCTAAAGATAATGACATCTCAAAAAGCATCTAGAAGATTCAATATAATTGCAATCGGGTCCTGCAATTGAAGAAAAAATGTATTCTCAAAACGGAGGCGAATCTTTTGTATTGTTCACACAAACAGAAAAAGGGTAGTCGGTTTGAGGGAAGGAGAGAAGGTGATATCGTATTGTGCTATTTATACATGGCTGCTTCATGGGCCACATTTCTGCTCCAGGACCTTCCAGGGGCCACATAGACTGCCTCATTCCATTCCTACACCATTGGACATTGCCCTTTGTTTTATCTTTTTGCATGTTTAGATATATACAGAACTGAATTTGCTGCAGAGTTTCATGATATCATCCAGCATGTTATCCCACCAGGATGGCAATTTAGTATGTGTCAGGGCTCAATTATATTAGAGAGCTGATGGATAGGTATCTGGTCCAGTGTTTTCCTTATGTACTTTACTACTAAACTTGAGTTGGGTTCTAATGATGGCTTTCGTGCTTGAAAATGTGCCAGAAAATACAAAATATAAATCATAGAAGAATCTGATGCTGTCTTAATTGCTTCTAAAAGCAATGACAAGCTTTTGCCTAGCATAATTTTATTTCAGCTTGATTGAAGTGCTAATGTAGAATGACATTTGCATGTGTTAGCAATACAAATGTTCATGAGCTGCATAGAATTTTTTAAGAACTGCACAATTGTTTGTTTGCTTCTTCTGATTGAATTTGTTTATTTTTAGCCAGATACTAAATCACAGAATTGTTTTATTTTGCTTCAGATCAGTCAGATCAGTGATTGGCAAACAGCATCTTAGGAAAGGGTCTTTCCCATCTATGAGAGAGGGAAAGGGATTGGATTTAGGACTGCGGTACACTGAGGTCCATTCTCTGCTCTAGATCAAGCCAGCCCATAAGCTGAATTCTTATCTAAGGAAATATTTACATCATGGATGAAGGAATTTTAAATACTCACACTCGATCTGTAGCAGCTGCAAAGGGAAAGACTGCCTGAATTGTCCCATCTGCTGCATAGATACCAGGGCTTTGAGAGTAACTAGTTAAACTAAATCTATATATATAAAGGAGACACGGTCGTGCAAAGGACTTTATGCACGGCCAAACTACGCCCCCCAGAAACGCCAATCCAACGCGACACAATCCCACAAACCACAAGGTATTGCCATCACACAAAAAACCCACCTTCCTACCTTCCAACCCCCCAAAATCAGCCCCAAAAACCGCCCATTGGCTCCCGTTCTGCGCTGGCCACAAGCGCAGAACAGAGCGAGAGAGCCATGCGCAGGCGCACTCCAACCCCCACCACCCCACAACGCAGGACAGAGGGTGAGCAAACACACTGCGCACTCTGACTCCGCCCCCAACCCATCCCATCCCCTCTCTCCCCACACACCAGCAACTTCACGCCACACCGGCGGCGACCAACCCGCCTCCTCCGCCGCCTCACAGAGGGACCCGCAGCCGCTCTCCAAAGCATCGGTCGCTTCTGGGGCTCTCGGAAGCAGCACTGAAAAGACCCCAGAAAACTACAAAAAAATGGCGCCCGAACAGCTTCCGGTCCGGCGAAAAGGCTCCGACGGAAGTCGATCCGTCAGGAAAAGGGTCCGGCCGAAACTTACACCCAAACAATGCCGAGCATCAGTTTCCGACGGACCCTTTTCCTGACGGAATGACTTCCGTCGGGCCTTCGCCCGGACAGGAAGCTGTTGGCCGCCATGTTCTTTTGTAGTTTTCTGGGGCATTTTCAGAGCTGCTTTCCGGAGAGCCCCCAGAAGCCCCTCCTGGCCCGAAGTGCCACAAGAAAATATGGCAGCCGCCACGGACGAGGCGTGGGGACGCTGCCCTCGCCGCTACTGCCCTCCGGATGGCAGAGGGTGAAAAGGAAAGGACCGGGGTCGCTGCTGCCGCCTTCTTTTCCCTCCTCAGCCCCCTTCTTTTCCTCCATCAGCCTCAGGGCCTTTCCTTCTCCCCCTCAGCCTATGGCCCCAAACCCCCCCTCCCCACGTCAGCACCAGGCTCCTTCTCTTCTCCCCTCACCCTCAAACCCCTTCTTTTCCTCTCAGCCTCAGACCCCCACTCATGTGTATGTACACATGCACAAACATATACAGTACCATACACACGTATACATATATAAACATACATACACATATATACATATACACACACATATATACACTACATACACACATATACACATGCACACACCCACCAAGACCATAAGTAGCATCATTTCAAACCCTTACATACTCAGACTTTCCCCCATCTCCTAAATAGGGCACAGCAACGCGTGCCGGGTTCAGCTAGTTCATTATAGAACTGGCTTCTAAGATTGGAGGGAATGTATTTATTAACACTTTTTTAAAAAAATCAACTAGTCTCAGTCAAAAAATCTGGGGAGTGAGGGTCAAACTTCCTTAATGACAAAACGTAATGAGTGCTTGTTCCATGAAACAAATACAAAATCATAGTTTTTGCATTTAGGAATAAATGTATTAAGCTACTTTGGCAAATAATTTGACATAACTATTATTTCTAGAAAAACTTGATTGTTGTTTCCTGGTATTATAATACAAGCAGCATATTCATTCTCTGATACCAATGTTTGCTCATGTTTTCTGTTAGTATACTGCCATTATTGTTATCAATTGTTAGAAAGCATAGCACTTGAAAATGGTTAAAAGCACTCTTGAAAATCAAATTTTAATTCTGAAAATGCGCATAAAACTCTGAAGTATAATAAAACGCTTAGGTAAATACTATAAAATATTAAAGTAATACTGTTGCAAAGATAATATCCTAGACACAAAGCAAGAAATGGCACTTGGATCATCCATTGTGATCCCCTTATAATGACATGACAGTAGTGATTTGTAAACATATTCAATCATAGTAAGAGAATTTGGCCCTTAATGTAAATACCTTGTTTAACCTACTAACATTTCTCTATAATAACTCTTTCCTGCCTTTTCTGGCAGTTAATAGTATTGGAGCTTCTAATGTGAAATGTATTCGGTTCACTTGGCAAAACAATTTGATCCATATCAGCACATATTTAAAATGGCCTGATTAGAAATGTATTTTAAAAGCTACAGAAACATGTCATACTTTAATCAACATCATCCTAATCTCATTTGATGATTGATCCATTATAACAGAGGTGGCTAAGTACATCAATTTACTAGAAGTAGATCATACGTGATTTATAGCGTGCATTTTCAATCTTGGTCAATATACAGGAATTGGACTAAGTACTACACAAGGGAACAGTTTAAATGACAAAATCCTCTTATCTAAGGAACTAAGCAATAAAAATAGTTATTATTGTCTGGATGCATCTGGCTTAGCCCTGTAATTAAGCAGCCTAAATAGAGTCTGTTTTTCCTTGTATGCGTACATATGTGTATGTGGAGGATGCTGGAAAATATGTTCCTTTTTTCTTTAAACATTTAATATTTGTTTTATCGTGTGTGTGTGTGTGTTCATTTACTATGAAACATAATCAAATATTTATATGACAGGGCCCTTGACAACAGAAGAGCAGATTCATACTAAGTCTCTTGAAACTTTTATGAGCTGGAATTGATTAATACAGCTTAAATACAAGGTTTTTATTTTAGGATCTGTTAAATCTCTTCAGTATGAATACATGAATCTAGAACTTTGGTGAGATTTCCATTAGACTGTGTTTTGGTTTTCAGTAGCAGACTACAACTGATCATGTGTCTCTCACAGAACAATTTACCAGGAAGCAGTATTGTAAGATATTTACTCATGCATACGTCAATTTCATATATAAGCCAAGAGCAATAATGATAGGTGTTGCTATGGCTCATGAGTGATCTCTGGGTAAAACCTAGAGGTACACTTAGAGAAGGTAAAAACTTAGGGTCAGACCTAAAACGGAAGCAACATACAAGAGGGAGTACCGTATTGTTATGATGACCCTGTTCAACGTTAATGCACAAATGCTGTGGCTGTCCAGGGTAAATGGTGTCAGTAAGACAGAAAGGATGAACCTTCCTCCCTTTTTCCAGTCTAGCATTCAGCAGCAATGTGGGAGAGCTTATACAGGCTCTTCAGAATAGTTTCCAGCCTCACGAGGTTAAAAATGGCCACCACCTTTACATTTAATACACAGGCTGAAACTGGACCTTGGGCCCTCCATTACTCAGTGGGAAGGAAAGAGATAAGGACATGCTACAGAAACCAGTCCCATGGTCTGGACTGGGAAGTTTCAAACCAATGTGATTTTAAGTGGATGCTGCTGAGAGAAAATGAAGAAATCCAGAACTTTGTCATAACTGCGCAACATATTTACTCCACTTCCTCCACCTCGTCCCAAATAGAAATAAATGCAGTAATATAGGTTAAATAAAAAGTTATCACTGCAGGCTCACATGCAGTTGGCAAAAGGTTTTATATACTGCTTCTTATTACGTCAGCCCCCACACAGAAACACCACTATTGCTAGGCATCATTAACATCATTAACAATGCTGCGTGGGGTAGGATTCTAGCAGAACTGCACAGAATGAGTGAGCAATAAAAGAAGCTAGTAAATAGTCTATCATATTTTCAGTTGTTGACTCAGTAGCTATTTTACAGCTTAGTCTGAAGAGAATCGTGTGTAAACAGATTGCATGAGTATTAATAACATGAGGCAAATGCAGTACAGTGTTCTTTCACTTATTGCAGGTGTTACATTCCAGGACCACCCGCTATAAGTGAATCCCGTGAAGTAGGGATGCTATATACAGTAGAGCTGCTTCTGCCTTTGTGGCCCTACTTAGCTCGCTCACCCACCCATCCTCCCTTGCTCTCTCGCTACTCACCGGGCTGAGTCCTGGTTCTGCCACCGGGACCCAGTCTGGTGAGTAGTGAGCAAGTGAGGCGGAAAGGCAAAGGCGGAAACAGTGGCATGAGCATAGGAGCCTGGAAGAGGTGGCCAGGCTCCTGCTTCTGCCACCGCTGCTGCCCTTACTGCCCTCGCTTGGTCACTCACCAGGCCGTGTCCCAGAAAACTGCAAAACAGCAAGTCCGTAAAAAGTGAACCGCGAAGTAGTGAAGGAACACTTCAGTTCCATAATAACTGAAGGCTGTGTCTTCCCTAAAAATTCAAGGACCTTCAGTGGCATGTTATATTGGTCAAAGGTCTACAATTGGGGATGGTGAGATCCCTCTCTGTTCACACGTAGAATTTTTTAAAACTTCGAATTGCTTTTGGGATGTTTTATTACCTGCTATGAAGTACAGCATAGAAAAGAGAATAAAAAGAAAAGAAGTGCCTTTAAGGGAGCACCAGAAGCTGTTTGGAAAATGATTTTCTTCTTCACAAATTAGTTGAGATTTTCGCTTCTGACTTGAGACTTTCATACATGTCACATTAGGAGTAGGTTATTTCAGTTGGAGCAGCACAATGATGTACTTTATCCTAAGCCAAGCACAAAGGTCCCTTTGAGACTAATGCAGCTGACATAATTTCGATGCAGACTCTTGGACTGATTTAGATTGTGCCAGTGGCTATTTCCTCTTTTCTGCCCAGAGAGAATCAATTAGGGGTTGCATCTCCAAATGGTTTCTCCAAAGCTGCATATTTTCTACTTCACTCTTGTTTTGTCATAGTGGTATTGTTTTGCTCATAACGAAATCAAAAGTTATATCTTATAAATGAAGAGAAGAAGTTCAGAGTTCTTACCAAAAACAATTTAATATGTGATGAGTGTTTATATAGCAGACTTGCATTTCTCTAAAAAGGATATTTTGCAAACTGTTTAAGAAACTCTTTTCATAGTATTCGGATCCCAACTTGTCTTAAATCTTTCCATGGAGAAATGTGCAAGAAGGGGGACTCTCTGAATATCATGCAGCATGAGTGCAAGCACCAGAGTTCTGGAGGAGCGGGGAAGAGTTGTATGAATGTTAATCCAGGGATGAAGTAAAACCTGGGGTGATTTGGAAAATCTGTCCCCAAATGAGTTTGACTAAATATGCAGGGACCATCCAGAAAGATGGGCAAGCTGGCATGTAAGCTAAATATCACCATGGGGGAAGAGGGCAGGTGGAGAACAAGTGTATTGAAATATATTATTGGACTATGACTAGAGAGTCATATAAGATAGTCAGGAATCTCTGACTATTGCCTAGGACTCAGGACAAGATTATTTGCAAAGAATCCAGGCCATGTCAAGAGAATTGAAGGGGTTACCCAGAAGTGCTATGTAAAGATCCAGGAGGACAACAATGGTCTTCCTTTTTTTTTACATTCAGGCAGCTCACCACTATGTCCACCAATGTGCAAACCTGTAAGTTCTTGCTTCACAGACCAGCGTTGCCTGATGTTTTTTTTCCCTACAGAAAATATATTTTCTAAGTTAAGGTAAACAAGGAGGTAACAGTCTTGGATTGAAAGAATTGTTTCTTGTCATGGATTTTCCAGACTAGATAAATTTATTGAAATATCTGCAATGACTTTAGAGAAGACATTGCATGAGTATAGGGAAATGTACACATCCATCCATCATGGAAAAATTGGCACAAAATGGACCACAAGTATGAGATAGTGAGAATTAAATCTCTTCCATCTCCTGCTAAGGTGATTGCTTCCAGAACCCACTTTCGGTTTAAGTCTCTCAATGATTCCCTACCACTAGGAAGTGGGGCAGGTCATTCCCAACACTCTTTAAGCCCCCCTCCCCTATCCAGTATGATGCTGAAGTTTTTTTCAAAACATGCTTCTGCCACATGGCCACAGTTGTGACAATCAAGTGGTGCAGTAATACAGCAACATAATCATTTGAAGGAGGAAAGGCAGCAAGGACCTAAAAGTCAGAAGGATGGAAGCGGGGTGGGGGCTTAATTTATATCGTATGGGCAGTCTTGAATGAAGCCTGCTAATTCATTTTGTGCCTGGTCAAAGCCCACCTTCCTCTACCTTCACCACCAATCCCAATCCCATTGGCTGATCCATGAAAGCCTACCAAAACAATGCTCCTTAGCAACAATGCTTCCTTAGGAAGATGGAAAGAATTGTGTCTCCTTGCCACAAAGACACTGTACAGTTATGTCTGTGGATCGTATGTCTGCAAACAAGTTTGTCTATTCTTTAGTACTGGAGACCCTCGTGCACAATGGATTAAACCCTTGAAGACTGACAGGTAGCAGGTTCAAATCTGGGGAGAGCATGGATGAGCTCCCAATATCAGCTCCAGCTCCCCATGTGGGGGCATGAGAAAAGCCTCCCACAAGGATGGGCATCAAAACATCTGGGCATCCCCTGGGCAATGTCCTTGCAGATGGCCAATTCTCTCACACCAGAAGCAACTTGCAGTTTCCCAAGTAGCTTCTACACACACACACACACACAGAGTATTTGGAGGAGTAGACTTCCTCATGATTGGTAGACTTACAGGCTTATGGATCATAACCCTTTTATTGGAGTCCTGTAATGTATGGTACTGATGACCCTCTGAAACTTGCCAGAAGCATTCTGCAAACATTTAAGTATTTTCTGTAGAAAGTCACTCAAATAACAGATGCCGAGATCTGATCTTGAACAACCTTAAGGAACCTAGTGGTAATTAAATGTTTTTTTTAATGACCTCAGTGTTAGTATAGTCTGCATTGTATTGTATGTTGTCTGAAATTTTAAGAAACGTTGAGGATAGAAAATTGAAAAATAAAAAGTGAAAAATACAGATATATAGCAAATATGAATATTTCCAGATGCTATGAGTTCCCACTTATGTAATGAAAATATTAATAAAAATAGTCATTTCTTGAATAGTAAAAATTGTTCTTTTACTGTAACCGCAAATGCTCAAGTGATGCTTGGTTTTAGATCATAATTAGCCCTCCGTGGTAAATGTCTTTTTCCAATAGATGGTAGAAATGAAGATAAAATGTGACTACTAGCCAAAGGGACTTGGGACTGGTAAACATTACATTTATGATATCCATTGGTGGCCTTCTAAAATGTTATAACTCCTGTTAAATAATAATATAGATTGGGACGTCAGAAATGTGGTAGGCTTTTCTACAATAGCAGCAGCAGCATAATACTACTTCTTGCTGTTCTACTCCTAAAGGTGTTAAGATTGAGCAAAGCCGGTTTTAAATAAATGTTTGTTTTTGCTTGCTTTTATATCATTTGTGTTTATGGATAGAATTATAAATACATTTAGAAGCCTAGTAGGCACAATGATATCTTTTCCCCCCAGTTCAGGAATCAATATGCAGTAGTATGTGTGCTCATCATCAAATGCATGAGAACAAGTGCACAATATTACAGTGCTATTTTTTCCTCACGGAATATTCGATTTCCATATATATCCTATTTATGCAAATCATGTTATTGCCATATTTTTGTTTTAGCATATTTCTATTCAGTGCCTATCCACATATTTGTCTCAGTGCTGCAATCCTCGTGTTTGCAGATGATCCATAGAAATATAAACAAGACATTTGTAGCTGCAGTATTTCATTACTAAAGCTGAGAGATGTCAGGCATAATTACTGGGACTAACATCTGGAGCACTTTATTGAAGGGAAAACTGCCAGGATTGTAGCATACACAAAGCGACATTATTCATATGAGTGAGACTTTATAACTGCTGCCAAGTTAGGTAAGTAGTATAAGCAGAAAGCATAAAATCCAACAGAGGCACTTTATGAATATACCTCCTCTGTGAATTCAGAAATAATGAGTGTCACCCATCTGTAGAAATCTATGATGGAAAATTATACAGGTACATTTGAGTGTTGATATGAGATCCATTTTCACAAGCTCTCCAAAGAGCTGTTCAATTTCCCTTTGGCTTCCCTTAATATACTAAAAGCAGGTTTTGTTTTAGTAGTTTTTCTTCCTAGATTAGTACCTTGTACTCATGTAGGTAAATATCTTAAATGGGTTGTCAAGTCTAATTGAAGCAGAATAGGGAGTTATGGAACTCCAAGTACCAATTTAATCTTACCAAAGCTGCTTGTACGCGCGGGTTCTAGGATGAGGGAGAACACACGACAACTGTGAAGTAGGTGAAAATCAAAAAAGAATTTATTCTGGCACCAGCTGGTGGGCTTCTGCCAGCAGAACACAGCTGCAGGTAGGGGCAAAAGACCCCGACACNTCTCATACAAAGACATTTATACCTCAATGGAGTCACTTCAGTTAAGCCCACCCCTTCTTCATGGATAAAAACAATCATAATTGGCTGGTGATTACTGGTGCTTACATGACATTTCATTAATCCAATAAACACTGCATAAATTATTAGCATCATCTCTCTGCAAGCTATCAATGCTGAGTCTCTCTGTTCCTGACTTGAAACAATATTTCCGGGCTCCGTGCCAGCAGCGGAGAAGGACAGACTCTTTGCCATGCGCAGTGGTGTTTCCATTCACATTAAAATTTCCATAGCTCAAACTGCACTGTTTCCACCCATCTAGCCTATATTATCTCAAATTGGGCACAGGGTGTATTAAAATGCATTTAATCACAGTGTTAGTCTTCCA